>OZ023180.1:10988688-13388688 GCA_963995505.1 Hypericum androsaemum
TGCAAGAAGATGAAAACTCTGATGGTTCATAACTTGAAGTTGAGTTCTAAGGATGATTCACCTGCAGTCGAAGATGGCACAATATATAAAAGACTGACTGGAAAGCTCCTTTACCTTACCAACACCAAGCCTGATATATGTTTTGCAACGCATCAATTGAGCCAATTCCTAAAAGCTCTATCGATAGTTCACAACAAGGTTGTTCATAGGATCTTGCGCTATGTAAAGAATCATCCAGGACTGGGGTTGTACTTTCTTGTAGAATTAGAGTTAAAAAAATTTTGTTTCTGCAATGCATACAATATATAAAAGACTGACTGGAAAGCTCCTTTACCTTACCAACACCAGGCCTGATATATGTTTTGCAATGCATCAATTGAGCCAATTCCTAAAAGCTCCATCGATAGTTCACAAAAAGGTTGTTCATAGGATCTTGCGCTATGTAAAGAATCATCCAGGACTGGGGTTGTACTTTCTTATAGAATTAGAGTACAAAAATTTTGGTTTCTGCAATGCAGATTGGGTAGGGTGCGTGGACACCAAAAGATCTACTACAGGGTATTACGTATACTTAGGAGACTCTAGTTTCCTAGAAATCGAAGAAATAAACTAGGTGTCCACTAGCTCATCGGAGGTAGAATATAAAGCATTGCCTTCTATTACCAAAGAGATTCAATGGCTAATTTATTTGCTGAATGATTTGCAGATTAACCATACTCTTCCTGCCTTAGTATTTTGAGACAACAAATCAGCAATATATATTGCTGAGAATCCCGTATTCCATGAAAAGATGAAGCATATCAAAATCGATTGCCATCTTGTACGGGAGAATATTCAAAGGGGGATGATCAGGTTATTTCATGTTTCAGCTACATGACAAGTTACAGATATATTAACCAAGCCTCTAGCTCCTTCATTGTTCACATTTCATGTCTCCAAGCTTAGGCTATTGAGCATCCATAGTCCAGCTTGTGAGGAGATGTTAAAGTTTGGCAAGGAAAGTGAAGGAGATTATTTAGAAGGAGATGAAAAGATGAAAGCTACTGCCCTAGTTGAATTACCACGAGTTTCTTAGTGTATTGAGGCCTTCTGGGCCCAAGAAGGAGAAAAAAAGAAACATGCCCATAATGGAAGAAAGAGGCGGAGTCCGACAAAAGAAATATATGCTGGACAAAAGGATAATTCCCTCTTCATTACCAATTGATTGCTGGACACAAGATCCGAGAGGATTTGCCGGCTAAGACAAAAGATGATGTCACGATGATATTTTTTAATTCTTTTTGGATAAGATAGTTAGGAACTTTCTAGATTGAGGCTATCTCACCCATTCTTTTGTATATAACCAGCTGAATAGCTCATTTTATTTCTCAAGTGGTTAATACAATTATTTTCCACTATTATCTTCTTCCTTCGAGCTCCTCCACCTGGTTGTAGCTTCAATTTCTTACTTTTTTTTCACAGTGAGAGCTACCGACGATTGGGTTGGTCTTCTTCGCCCTGTAGGAGAAAAAACAAAACTTGGAGGCGGAGACAATGTCGAGAAAGAGGGTAGAAAAGAGTTACAAGTAAGGTTTTAAAAAATGACTCAGAGAGTCCGCTTTGCTCCCCAGGTCGTGGGCTGACCGGTCCGATTAGTCAGATTGCCAGTCAGACCAGCCCTTTTTATGCATTCATACTTACGTGGTGTATGTGTCTAATCTCTTCTTCTCGCGTTCTTGCTCGTCTCCACGTTGAAAAAGTCTCTTTTTTTTACTTTTTTGTCTTCCCAAGATAAGTAATGTCCCTTTTCCAACATATTTTCTATTCCCAAGATGGGCAATGGTCTTTTTTTTCATACTCTCCCTTCCCAAGGTCCACATTTATCTTCCCAATAATTCTTCTTCTTCTAATATTCTTCTCGTTTTACTCTTCTTCTTCAACTTCTTTTTTTTCTTTATTTATTCCTTATTTTCATTTCCCTTTTCTTCTTCTTTCTTACCCTTCTTATCCGACCGGCCTCCACCTCCGGCAGCTTCCTTTCTCCATTCCGGCCACCCTCCACCTTACTCCACCTTCGGCGGCTTCCTTTCTGCACTTCGGCCGCTCTCCACCTTACTCCACTTTGGCAGCCCCACTCCTTCTCCACTCCACTTCGATTTTACCACCAAACTAGGCCCATTTCGACCATCTGTCCATTTCTGTCTTTTTTCAACCCAACGAACCGAATTTTTTTGGGTCAAATTTTCATCCAAACTGTCCAGTCTGACCGTATTTCGTATAGCTCATAAGTTTGGCATTTTTATTATCAAACTCGGTACACTCTTCATTTCGATTCGCGATCCGACAGGTCAAATCACCAATCGGACCGTATTTTTTTAAAGCCTTGATTACGAGTGATATTAAATCAGGGGTATTATTGGTATTTAGGTACAATTCCATTTTTTGTTACCTAAAATTAAGACCTTTCTTCAGGGATTTTTTTTGGTCAAATTACAGAGTCAGTCACCTAACTTTCTGTGAATTCATCAAAAATCCCTCAAATCTAGAGAACTACTAAATAGTCTTTAAAATTTACATGATTTCACAACGAGCTCCAAAAATTCCCAATTCCGCAGACCCTAACCCTAAATTGAGGAAAGGGGGAAGTTCAAACCAACAACAACTACCACAGAACGACAATGTAATGTGGCAAGGACAAGGCCCAGGCGTCGGCTCAGAGGAATAATGTGCACTACTCTAGTGATTTATTAGACCACCCACATCAGCAAACCATCCAAACCAGTTCACGGAATAAACAATTAATTTCTCTCTCATCTACACCCAATCTAACCCAATCCAATCCAATTACATATTTTTCTACCCACAGCAGCAAACCAGTTCACAGAATAAACAATTAATTTCTCTCTCATCCACATATTATCTACTATCATTTTTGGAATACTAAATTAGATAAAAATATTCGAGGTACAAATAGAAGTCAGAAATAATAAATTACGAATACGAAAATTTAAATTACAAATACATAAAATTTAAATTACATAATTAATTATCGTTCCCGAACTTTTGCCAAATATGCTCAATTAAATCACTTTTCAGAGCGTTATGAGCTTCTCTATTGCGAAGTTGTTCCCTAGCAGTCATGTAGGTTGATAGATTTCCGATGCGTTCAGTAGAGAACTGAAAAGGTTCTTCATTGTCCTCTTCATTACAGAATTCGGCCGGATCATGATAACGGAGATATGTGTCTCCTACAATTATTCTGGAAGCAGTTGCATCATATGACTTATGGATATGGCATGCATTCTTTGGAACACCAGGTACTCTCAATGATATTAATGTACTGCACCGATCTCCTGTTTTTAGTGATGTCTTGGAAGGCCGAGCACCAAAAGTGAGTTACGTTGTCAACGGTCGACAAAATGATATGGCATATTATCTCACTGATGGGATATATCCTACATGGGCTGCATTTGTCAAGTCAATTACATCTCTGATAACCCTAAAACACAAGTTATTCGCTCAACATCAAGAGGCTGCTAGAAAAGATGTGGAGCGAGCTTTTGGAGTTCTACAGGCTCGTTTTGCTTTCATTCGACGTCCATGTCTTCTTTGGGACAAGGAGTTAATGGGAAGAATTATGAAGGCTTGCATCATATTGCACAATATGATAGTGGAGTACGAATGAGGCTTTCCGCTCCTTCCTGCATATTGCCCAGCCCATGCATTAGGACAATTTTTCCATTCCCAGTGCATACAGTCAATACTGCCTATCATGCCCGGGAATCCACGTTGTTCTCCGACGTGCAGAAGTCTTGCCAAATCCTGTGCATTGGGCCTTATCAGATACTCGTTCCCGAAACAAAAAATTACACCTTCTACGAACTTCATGAGAGCTTCCCGTGTTATAGATGCACCCATTCGCAAGTATTCATCAACGACATCAGTTGATGTCCCATAAGCTAACACCCTTATAGCTCCAGTACATTTCTGCAAGGCTGTCAGACCAAGGGTACTTGCAGCATTTATTCTTTGTTGAAAATATTGGTCATTAGCACTAACCGACTCCACGATGCGAAGGAATAACGATCTTTGCATGCGAAACCTTCTCCGAAAGATCTCAGGTGAATACGTTGGCCTCTCAACAAAATAGTCATTCAGCAAGCGCTCCTCACCAACTCTTCGTTCTCTGTTGACATATCGCCTTCGCCTTAAAGGTGGTGGGACTCCCTGGGTTAGACTAGGATTGACTACGAAGGCATCCTCGAGTAAGTGATCAATTTTTCGATTTTGTTCACTTCTTCGTGCTTCCCATTCATCAAATTCCCTGGTGAATGAAGCATTAGAACTTGAATCTGAATCTGATGTATTTTCACTGAGAGACATTTGTGATGAGATTTGATTCTCCTGAATAATATTGAAAGGCTTTTCAGTATAATTAAGTTTGTTATGGTCATAAATATATATAGAATTATAGGCGTGGGTAGGATGCCAAAGGTGAAGTGACAAGACAATAGGTACGAGACAAATTACCATAATTACAGGCGTGGGTTGGATGCCAAAGGTGAAGTGACAAGACAATAGGTACGAGACAAATTACCATAATTACAGGCGTGGGTTGGATGCCAAAGGTGAAGTGACAAGACAATAGGTACGAGACAAATTGGCATCGCTCATGCCGCTCCGTTTTTGTTTGAGTGCTTCTCGGTATGCAGCAACCCACTTTGCTCCATTGGCATTAAGTCGTGTATAACGACCTTTAATTGCAGGCACGTTTCTTTCATGGATCTCTCCCAGATTTTCTGCTTGAGCATTATGGTACAAAGCACTCACTCGGGACCATAGCGAAGCACTCTTCTGATTTTTTCCAATAGTGCTGTCTTGGCTACAGTAGGAGAAAGCTGACATTAGGGCAATGTCTTCTTTGACACTCCAATTACTTGGTGCAGACTTTTTAGTTTTTTTCTCCCTAGCCCTATCGAAGGACAAATGTTGTGGCATATTTTGTGGGGGTTGGTGTTGGGAAAATGGAATTTGGGAAAGATTTGGCGATAATTGAGAGGTATAAAAAGGTTGAGAGTTTGGATAATCTCCAGAATTTAGATAGCCTGAAAGATTATAAGATTCAAATGATTGAAAATTTGGGAAATTAGGATCATTTGGATCCATAGTAGAAATAATATAACAGAGAAAATTTAAAAAGAAAATATTATGTAGTGAAAGAAGAGAGAATTTTAGATGGTGTATGAAAATATGTAACATTGAACTCTATTTATAGAGATTTGAAAAATAATAATTTTTTTTATATATTTTTTTAGTTTTGCTAAAGATAAGGTCTGTTTAGATAACCACGAAAATATTATCCCAAAATATCTATTTTTAACGAATAATATTATACCAAGTGGAACTAAATAGATTAATAAGAAGAAAAAAAAGGGGGCCACTTTAGTTTGCGAGCGGCGATCGGCCAACCAATCCGATCGGCCGCTCGCTCGTTACTTTCATTTGCTTTTTTTTTTAATAATAAAATATTAGTCGATCCGTTCGGCCACACCGCTGATGTTCATGGTCTTAGACCTGAAAGTGATTGGAAGAACCTTTTAAAAAATAGGTGATTGGATGGATACAGTACATCCCTTTAAACTAATATATTTGACCTTATATTATGAAGGTTTATAATTATCGCGACAAAATCGAGTTTATGTCCAAAATTAATATACACATTATCTATATTTAAATCACAAAAAATAATTACAATCATATTTACTAACTACTAGAAAATTTCAATAATCTTGAATTTCTAAATAATTTAGACGTGTGAAAAAAATATTGAATAATCAAGCCTAATATAAATTAATATGTTAAATTGTTTCTCAAATTTGTAAAATATGTAAAAAAATATGTAATTATTTGAAGAAATTACTTTATGTGCAAGTTCGAACCGAGGTTTAATACTATGACTTTTTAAAATAATTAGTTATTGCCTAGTACTATTTTTAATTTTTAACATTATTGATTATTCTCTATTTGATTAACATTTTTATTAAATAACCCCAAATCACATACCGCCACGTTGCAACAGTGGTTCCCTCCACAACGGCTAGCCCCTTTTGATGGTCAAAATCCCTAGCTTTTGGTGAATTTCCCACTTCCCGCCCAATTGCAACTCCGACCCCAATTTGAACCACCAGGTCACTCTCCTCCTCCAATCCTTCAACTCAACAAGCTCTCCTTCCTCCCCCGGTAGACGGCGCCGTTTCACGAATGGAGGAAGGCCTAATCTCGGTGGACAAATGGAGAGCGGGGAGCTAGGCTTACTTCCTCACTCACCTCCACGTGGACCACACCCAGGGCCTTACCTCCACCTGGTCCAACGGCCCCATCTACTGCTCCCGCCTCACCGCCAAGCTCTTCCCCTTCAGGTTCCCGGGCTTCGAGCTCTCCCTTCTCCGCATCCTCGACATTGGCGCCTGGTACACTCTCCCTCTCCTCTCCCTCGGCACCTCTGTTGTCCGCGTCATGGCCATCGACGCACACCATTGTCCCGGTACGCGCCATTTTGTCTTTACTGCCGAGTTAGTATCCGCTCGCTGGGTGTTTGTGTTTATTCCTCTATAAGAATTAGGTTGTTTTTGGTTTGCTTAGGTGCGGTCATCTTCTTGTTTCGCAGGGAGCTGGGGTGCCGTTTGTACACTGGCGATTTTCGGTGGGAGGCGAGCAGCGAGAGGGCCAGATCTGGGAGGGCGATGCTGCTTGGCGCACTTAAGGATGAGAGTGTCCATATACTTTACTTAGACAACACTTACTGCAATCCATCTTATGAGTTCCTGCCTCGCGAAGTTGCTGCTCAGCAGGTGAGTTTGATCAGCTGCCTCTCGGAACTCAGGACTCTTGCCCATCCCAAATTATTTCTACTCTTGGCCATGGAAAGGGAATACTGATGTGTGTGCTGTGCATGTTCCACTACTTCTTGAGATTGATTCTGCAAGAGGTGCGTTTTCCAAAACATAACTTCATAAGCTGCATTTGACATTGAATTAGAACCGTCGGTGATATAAAAAGCTTGGACTGGGATCTCTATGTACGCGCTGCTTGTCTTTAACCAATAATTTTATTCTGGTGCTTAATCTGAATGAACTAATGGTAGCACGATGCCGATATACTTTAGACCTACTGATTATAGGAAAAAGGTCTATCAGTGTCAGAGATAGTTCCAGTACTATGAAGATCCATGGTACTTCTAAGTTCTTATTGATTGGCGTGAAAAAAAGTCTGGAAGCTTCAGTATGCTTCCAATAATCAAAGTGAGAATCGAAAAATGATTCTCCAAGGAAAAGTGGGTTGTCTCTGTTGGCAATCCACACCATGGCAGGAGGATATCTGCAAACCAGGATCAGTGCGGGGGCTGCCAAGGATGGTAACTTGGATTGGATCCGGAGGAGGTCACATAAGGCAAGCTCTGTCATTACAACCAAGTTCTACTTTTCTACATTTTAACTGTTAGAGAGGCCTACCTTGGCTCTGGATTTCTTCCTCTTTTGTGTAAACAATGCTTTATAATTGAATGAATACGCGGGGCTCCATAGCTAAAAGAACATCTATCTCCTGATTTGCAGTATTATTTTATTACATGACATTGACACCAGTGAACCAATTTGCATTTTGCTGAATGCTTCAAAGATATCCCATGTCTGGTCTCCTTTTCATAAGAATCAAGAAAAACTAAATTTTGTCTGTGATTAGACCCCATTCAAGGAGGGAAGCCCTGTACATGGTGGCTAAACCTGTACATACACTTTAAGAGCACATTTAACTGTTTCTTACATCCATGAAGTTAAGGATTCCGATTAGTTTACTGTGAATTCTATGTTTTTATATATATCTTTACTTTCTTATCAATAAAGTATGCAATCATCTAAAATTACATAAACAAATGGAACCATCAATCTTAACTTAAAAAAAATGGAAGAACAACAACGCTGAGTTATGCCTCCTGTTTACTTGAAGAAGCTGAGCCAGGCTCAAGACTGTGCTGGCTTCCTCTTGTGAAAGCTGGTTTCTTTGGGGCTGGAATAGCTGTTTCGCTGCTAAGAAAAACCAAAACACTGGACATGGTGGGACGGTCCTCTGGATTTTCTTCTATGCACAACAGTGCAACATTCACACACTTTAGAAATTCCTTACGTTTGCAGTGCTCGCCTAGTGTCCCTGCCATGAATTCCATTGTCTTGCCTTTCTTCCATAACCTCCAGGCCTAGTAAGGTCACGAATAAACAAGCCAATAAGTAATGACTATTCAGCAGATAGTGCACATTTAGATTAGGAGATATTTGGACTCACATCATCCAGTAGGTTGAAATCAGTAGTCTTCTTTCCACTTAGAATCTCCAATACAACCACTCCGAAACTGAAGACGTCAGTTTTCACCGAGAACAACTCGTCTATCATGTACTCTGGAGCCATGTAACCACTGCATAACACAAGAGTTCAAAGCCATCATAAACAACCATAGTCGTGATTACCTCGTACATGATAATGTTATGTGATTTGATAACTTACAAAGTTCCCATCATTCTTTCGGTGCCTCCCTCGTTCTGCTTGCCTACAAGTATCGTTGCTAAGCCGAAATCTGAGATTTTAGGATTCATTTCCTCATCTAGCAATATGTTGCTTGTTTTCAAATCTCTATGTATAATCCTGAACCTGGAGTCTTGGTGAAGATAAAGAAGTCCTCGAGCTACTCCAAGAATAATGTCAAAGCGCTTCTCCCATGTTAAAAGTGCACTATGTTGTGAATCTGTTAAGTTTATCATCAGCGGCACAAGTTAGTGATCAAAGTTGATGCTTAATGCTAGAACATAGATGCTTCTACTCAGTATATGTGGTAACTAAGTTAGCAATAATGGAAAGTATTTGTTTGAAGGCTCACCAAATAAGAAGAGATCCAAACTTTTGTTACGCATGTATTCATAGAGCAGAATCTTCTCATCTCCCTTTAAACAATAACCCAAAAGTCTCACAAGATTCCTATGTTGAAGCCTTCCGATCAACACAACCTCGTTCTTGAATTCCACTAAGCCTTGTCCCGAGGTGCTTGACAGTCTCTTTATAGCAACTTCTTCTCCCCCTGGAAACTTGCCCTGGAAGTCATAGCAATCGATTAAATGCTTATCTCATAATGACAAACTGTTTAAAGAAAGAAGAAGAAAAAACTACTAAGTTATATTAATACTTTTACATGCAACACCAAGGTTACCTTGTAAACAGGTCCAAATCCACCTTGTCCCAGCTTGTTTGTATTGGAAAAATTATCTGTTGCGGCTAGAATGCTATCGAAGTCAACAGACTGTACATCAATGCCTTTACCATCTTCTTCTGTAAAGTGTTGATTCTCTATCAGCTGTTTGATACGCTCCTCGGTGTTGTGCATCAAAACTTCATATTGGAACTTCCCCCTGCCTTCTGAAAGGAAGTATAAACGAAATACTTATCAAACTAGGAATTGTAGGGAGAAAAGCACCAAATTCCTTCAGAAGGTTGTAAGATGTAATTGAAAACCGTACCTCGTCTCTTTGTCAACTTTCTTCTGAATAGCCAACAACAAAGAATGCTGCATGAAAGAAGAACCACCACCCCTCCAATACTTGCTCCAACAATCAAAGAAGCTGATGCATCTTTTCCTGAACCTTCACTCGAAATGAAACAAATTTGCAGATAAAGTTTCTTCTGAATAGGAGAGAATCAAGCATAATCTGATAAGGAAACTAGCTGTTGTAAAAGAGCCGTTGGAGTAGGTTAGTACATTAGTTAACATACATAGTGTAACTTGCAAGAAAACGTGAGTTGGGAAGTGTTGGCAATGGCGTGATGATCTGCTGCTTCTGCAGCATTGTTCCAGGTTCTGCAGCTGCAGATTCTATAGCAGTTCTGCAGTTGCTATATGCAGCTTTGCAACTTTAACCCTCTGGCCATAATTAGATTATTGTAACCCATTTATTTAGTCATCAATTAGGGTCAATCTAGGAAGGTTAAAAGCTGTCAATTTCCTTAATTAGATTCTACCGTAATTACCATCCAACTAGCTAGAGGCAACGAAGAACGAATCAATGGATCGTATGCTTGACAAGTTGTCGGAGTTCATCCAAGGGCTCGACAAAGTCTTGCAAGCTGGATCCGGTGAAGAGACCACCGATATGGTTGATTCGTCAAAACCCACGGCTATCCAGGTAACTCACCCACATGGTTCTATTTTAATTATCACGGATTTGGACTATTTGTGCAAGTATCCGAAAGTGGAGCATCCTAGGGTTGATGAGGGTGACGATGATGGAGTAGGGGAGCTTGAGCAAGATGTATTTGTTGTTGAGTTGCCTAAGAATTGGGAAGCGAGGTTGATCTCGATACGAGCATTACCCAACCTAGGAACTCAGGAAAATTCGGATCGGAAGATGAACTTGATGAGAAAGGGCCTCTTAGGATCCTAGATGTTGGCTCAACTGTGCTTAGTTCCAAATTTTTTACTGGAAAGTCGTCTAAGGATGTTTGTGGGGGGGGGGGAACACACGGAAGCTGTTCGACATAATGCTTGATAGGGGATTTGCATAGGAGTTACAAGGAGTTTTGATTGGTATTGAGGATGGGTGTGGTTTTGCAGAGTTGTTCGACATATTGCTTGTGTCAAGAGGATGGGTGTGGAAGATGTTGATTTGTCTTTGGTTGAAGGTGTTGCTGGTTTAAGTGTTCACGAAAGAGAAATGCTATTGTTGGTAGTATGGAGATGCTTTGAGAAGCTAAACGTGGTGAAGTTCATGGTGCTGCTGCTGGTTTTGAAGAAAACGTTTCCTGCAGTATTATTGAAGGGTCCCTAGTAGGCAATAGTTCTTTTGCTTCTGTCGAGAAGGGCACAAGTGTTGATGGGCTTGATAGAGATGTGATGACCATGAAGAAAAAAAAAAGAAAGTTGATGCCTAAGGAACTGCCTACTTTTATCTTCTATTACTTGGAGGATTTTGGAAAAGCTGAATCCACATGCCAAGACGATGCAAGATATTAGCAAGGTTGAAGGTGGAAAGTGAAAACCATGACTTGCAAGGTCAACGTGAGTTGGAAAGTGTTGGCAATGGCGTGATGATCTGCTGCATGTTCCAGATTCCGCAGCAGTTCTAACAGGTTGCAGCTGCTATATGCAGCTTTGCAACCTCAACTCTCTGGCCATAATTAGACTATTGTAATTCGTGTATTTAGGCATCAATTACGATCAATCTGGAAAGGTTAATTGGTTATCAAATCCCTTAATTAGATACCAATTTAATTACCCGCCAACTAGCTGGTGTAAAAGAGGCGTTGGAGGAGGTTAGTGCATTAATTGTCATACTTTAGGTAACTTGTATATAAGCACATTGTGATTAGCTCTGTAATTATCATCAATAAAACAGTAAATTTACAGGAAGTACTTACTTGTGCTTGAAATAGAAACTCGAACAAAGAGTTTGTTGGCTCCACCATCATAGCCCTCCTGAAGATAGTCCAGATCCTCTGTCCAGATCAAGCAGGCTTGATCACTTTGTGCGCTTTTATTCTCTTGTGTGTATGCTTGGCATTGTGGAGTGTTGAGACACTGCTCTCTGCATTTTCCTCCATCTGCAGATATACTCAAGTCGAAATTCCCGACTCTCATCTTGCTTAGTGTCAGAAAGGTGTCATTGGTTGTACCAATGCCCTCGTTTCTTTTGCATCCGTCTGTAAAAACTCCACTATTCCATATCTCTGGGTCGGTAGGATTGAATCCTGGCAAACATTTGCACATAATTCTATTCTTTACGTTGCATATCCCAAAGGCGCCGCACACATTTCCAAAACCACATCTGTCTCTTGGTGCCCACGATTTTAAGATCCATTGTTGAGCTTCCAATATCCAGTATTGGATCTCCCCTGTGCTATTCATTACTAGCCTCCAATTAGTGTTATCTGAGGCCTGGCTCGTGGTCACATTGGCTAAGATATCAGATATCAGATTCTGCCGAGCACCTTTGAACAATCCTGTCTCAAAAGTACTTCTCCATATAGGGAAAATGTGAGCCTGGAACTGGATAACAAACTGATTCTGGGTTGTCTCATTGAAATAGAAGCTCCCTGATCCTGGATTGCCTTCTCCCCTCCATGAATTCAATGAGATTCCAGTAAAATTCATTCCCGGCAGCAATGTGTCAGCAGGGTTTTCAAAACTCTGCCATATCTGCTCCATTGGTGTCGACAGAACAAAGTTCCCGGAATCCATCAGCCTAGCTTCTGCATATCTCCTTCGAATATGAACCTGTCTGTCTGCAGCGGTGGACCAATATAACTCGCCGGACTCATCCAAGACCTGGAGGCTGCCATCAGGTCCAAAACCAAGTGTCCCTGTTGAATTCAGAAGCGGCCTATCTCTATTTGCAACCCAAACCACAATTCTGGGAGACAGATTCTTGTACCATATCCCCAAATACCTGCTGCCACTAGCGGAATTCGCGCTTGGATTAAAGAATCCAAGCTCAAACCTCCCCTCAGCTGAAACAAGAGTCTCTCCCTTGGACTCTTCAAGTTTGGTTCTACCAAGGTACATTGTGTCTCTAGCTACGCAGCCGATCAACGTGTAGCACAACACCAATGAGCAAAAGCTAAAGGCCAGTGGTGCCACCTTATGTAGAGGGTGCAGAGAAAAACTAACCATTGCAGATTGACCACCCTTCTTCTCTTTCTCTGTGTATCTGTCACCTTCTTCTCTTTCTCTGTGTTCAATGTCACCTTCTTCTGTGTTCACTGTGTATCACCTTCTTCTCTTCTTAGATTTTTGATTAAGTTTACTCAGATTTCCGTGTAATTAATTCTCTTTCTTGTCCAAATGTGGTTAGTTTCAGTGAGCCGAAAGTCAAGACAGTGATCAGTTTCCTCCACAGCTTGTTCATCAGAATTGCTGTCTTTCTCCATTGCCATTTACGTAAGTTTTTTTCTTTTTATGTTATGAGCATGAGCATGACAGGGTGACTGAAACTAAAAGGAGTGAAGTGGCAAGTCAGCTAACGTGCGCGGAATAGAGAGAGAGAGATATAAAGGAAAGAAAAAAAAAGGGCTAATAATACATTCATTATTTATTCCTTCCTCTAATAAAGTCTAGTATTACCCATTTCTCTCTCTCTCAAGTCCTTCTCTAACTAACCCTTGTCTTTCTCTGGCCTTCGACCCTCGTCGGAACAACACAAGAAGACCAAGTTGCAGTCGAAGGCCCTCCTCGAGCAAGTGATGAGCCATGCCCACAAAGCATGGAGCTTGAGATTGGCCAACAAGAAGTGAATACGAGGGGATGGAGCAGGACATTCTTGGAGCTCGAAGACAAAAAGGGGATTTTGGGACCGTCGCCAGGGGCAGTGGCGGAGGGTTCTCCTCATGGTTACCCTGCAGTGTCAAGAAGCCACGCAGACTCCAATCTGGGTAGCCATATGCCAAGGTTAGAATTCCTGGCGTTTAACAGTTCACAATGTAGATGAAATGCGTAGGGTAGAGCTGGCCATTCTTTATCTGTATGAGGATGCAGATGTGTGGTTTGACCGATTCTTGGTTCAGACGGGGTGGTTGGGAACTTTTTTGATGATAATCTGTGTCAGCGATTTGGCTTCGGGAAGTACTGGTAGTGTGATTGAAGAGTTTAATCACTTAAAACAGCTGTATAGTGTTGAAGATTATGTCCGTAGGTCCGAGGATTTGAAGGGTTTAATGTTGAGGGAGAATCCATACTTGACGAAAAGTACTCTGTTTATAGTTTTGTAAGTTAAGAGGGCCCGTATGAAGAAGAAACCTCTGAAGAACTTGAATGTGATGTTGAAGCTGAACCCGTGTGCCAAGACTGCTAGGAGGATGTCGCTCGCTCTTGGCTGAGGCTCAGAGGGTGAAGTCCAAGCAGGAGAAGCTTGAGAGGAAGAGGCAGCCCATCACCAAGATATACCTGCTCTTTTGTTTCACTGATGAATATGTTTAGCTTTGTGATGTCTTAATGATTTCTTGGTTTTACTGTTGAATCT
This sequence comes from Hypericum androsaemum, assembly GCA_963995505.1. NCBI lineage: Eukaryota > Viridiplantae > Streptophyta > Magnoliopsida > Malpighiales > Hypericaceae > Hypericum > Hypericum androsaemum. Next base: position 11,002,719 of record OZ023180.1, read on the forward strand.
ATTTACTGTAGATGTAATCTGTAATTATGTTTGCATCACTGCAGTGAATATGTGCTGTGATTTATGCCGTTTTGTTGAGTGTCTGCTAGCCTGTATTTTGATTTCGGTTGTTTGTGAATTGTAATTTTGATTGATATGTTTTATGTTGCATTCAATTGACATTCACTTGTGCTCAAATCGAGCTGTGCGAGTTGTGTAATTGCTGCAACATTTTACTCTGGCCAATCCTTGTATACTTCTGTTGCTTTGTGATTTTCCTAGCTTACTACTGTTGTCTTTGGATTTAATAGTTCACCGGCGTGGCTGGTTCTTCCTATCGTTGCTTCAAAATTATATTATCCCTTAATTTTGTTGCTTTGAACTACGCAGGAGGAGGCAGCTGCTGTTAAGGCTGCAGGAAAGGCATGGTACAAGACTATGATATCAGAAAGCGACTACACAGAGTTTGAGAACTTCTCCAAGTGGCTCGGTGTCTCCCAGTGATTATGTTTTATTCTTTTTTGCCTCTGTTGAATCAGATTTTGTTCATCTTATTTTGTTTCGGAATGAACTTGGTATTGCTGCATTTGTGTGGTACGTGGAAGGGCAGAAGTGAGTCGCTTTATATCAGTCTAGATTTGGTAATCTCTTCCCCGTTCTACTATCCAGTTTCGTTAGTTCAAATGGTTTCGGCCGAGGATATAATTGGTATTAAAGCTTTTAGCATCTCAGTACGTTGACTTATTTGCTCAATGCTTCTCTGCTACAATTATTTGGTTATATAGTGATAAGGATAGAGATCATTTGAACTCACCAACAACTCTCCGTAACAACCTGATAGAAGTCCTCTGTAACAACATGATAGAGTTAGCTGTATAACCTATCTTCTATTGTATTTATCTTTAAGTTCATATGTCATTATCTTGTACAGGCTACGTGCCTATTTAATGTATCTGCACTGCACATAATCAATACAAGAGAACCATTCTCTACATATATCTGTCCTTTTCTGCTGCTTGTTAGGCGAAGAAAATGGTACAAGGGTCATGTGTGTGCAGGGAAGAAGTTTGGAGGGATTAACTGTAGGGAGGAAGATGAGGAAGGCTTGTTACGCAAGGTTGATGACGACCACTTGGAGGATGGAAGTGAATTGGTTGAGATTTCAATGCACGCTATAAACGGTAGTACAGGGTGTGGAACACTGAAGCTCAAAGGGAAGGTGAGAAGTAAATCAATTGTTTTTTCTCTTAGGCGTGCTCTGTTTTTTCTCTGTTGCTGCGATTGCTCTCTGTGCAATTGGGCACTTCATGTACAATTTTATTCATGGTGAAATATAATATATCTACTTTAGCCAATCTTACGAATTTTTGTAGGCGTTCTTGTCCTGGAGTGAGCTGGGAAATGTGTGGAAGTGTGTTTTAAGTGTGATTTCCGAGTTTTGAACTTGGTTACATATGATATCGTGCTTGGAACGGACCGGATGCAAGAATTAAGTCCAATAACTTTCGATTTTATTGAGGCGGAGGCAACTATTAAGAGTAAAGGAAAGTATATCGTACTCAAGGGGCATCGCGATTCTGAGGGAAACAGAGGACAGGAACTGAGCTGTTTTAAGTGTGGAAAATGTGATTTAAGGAATTGGATAGCGGTCGCATAGCAGAAGGGCTTTTCATTTTTTTTGGATAGCGGTCGCATTGCTACTGGAATACCAGGACAGGTTATCACCAAATCCGAATGAGGCCAGAGGACATGGCGAAGATGGCATTTCACACTCACCACGAACATTACAAGTTTAAGGTGATGCCTTTCGAATCGACAAATGCACCAGCTACATTTCAGTCTGTTATGAATGATCTGTTGTCGCCTTATTTGAGGAAGTTCATTCTTGTGTTCTTTGATGACATTTTCATCTATAGTAGGGAAGAGTTTGAGCAGTTGGATCACTGTCTAAGGTGTTTCAGCTGCTGTGTAAGGACACAATTTACGTCAAAATGTCAAAGTGTGAGTTTGGTGTGCCAAAAGTGGGTTATTTGGGACATGTTATATGGTGTAGCGGAGTGAGCACGGATCCAAAGAAAATAGAGGTGATGGCTTCATGGCCTCTTCCAGTTTCAGTGAAGGAGTTGAGTGGATTCCTTGGATTGACGGGTTACTAAAAGAAATTCATACGTGGTTATGGAGAAGTAGCTAAACCACTAATAAACTTGTTGTAGAAGGATACGTTTGCGTGGAGTTTGGAGGCAACACAAGAATTCGAGAAGCTAAAAACTTTGATAGTGACTGCCCTCGTGTTGGCATGTCCTGATTTTTCTTCTAAATTCATTCTGGAAACAGACGCTTCGGATGCAGGGATCGGGGTTATTTTGTCTCAGAATGGCAGGTCCTTGGCTTTCCTAAGCCAAGCTTTTGGGCCTAGGAATGCCAGGTTACCTGTTTACGAGGAGGAGCTTTTGGCGGTGCTTATGGCGGTTGCTCTTTAGCGACATTACTTGGAAGATCATACCTTTACCATACGGACTGACCATCAATGCTTACGCCACCTATTTGAGAAAAAGGCCGCAGACGCCTTATCATATCTTCCGGCTACTGGAAATGCGCATGCAATGGTGTCAAGGCATGGTATGGTGAATGAGGAGATGAACGCAATCACTTGAGTAGTTCCAAGTTGGTTGTCAGCAGTAGAAGCTAGCTAGCTATGTAGGTGATGAGGAGATGCCTCAGATCATTGAATCATTAGTTGTTTCACCCACGGCTCAACCCCACTATTCTTTCACTCAAGGAATTCTGCGATTCAAGGGTCGTATTGTGATTGGATGTTGTGGTCAGTTGCGAACTGAGATCGTCACCCGGCTTCGGCTGTTGGAGCACACGCGGGCATTCTTGTCACCTACAAGCGAATCAAAAAGTACTTCTACTGGAAGGGCCTCAAGGAAGATGTTAAGGATTTCATTAGTCGTTGTGATACTTGTCAACTATGCAAAGGAGAAAACGTGCCTTACCTGGGTCTGTTGCAGCCCCTCCCCATCCTAGAAGGTGCTTGGAGGTGTATCGCGATGGATTTCATAGAGAGGCTGCCCAATTCAGGGGGTAAGGACACCATCTTGGTGGTCGTGGACAGATTCTTATAGTATGGCCACTTTATCTCTATGTCTCACCCATGTACAGCGATTCAGGTGGCGCGAGCTCTCTTCGATAATGTGTGCAAGCTGCAGGGTCGTCCAGAGTTGATTGTATCAGAAAGAGATAGGTTGTTCATGAGCTATGTGTAGAGATAGTTGTTATGCATTGGGGTGTGACTCTTCAGCACAGTTCGGCTTACCACCCTCAAACGGATGGGCAAACCGAACATCCCAATCAATGCTTAGAGAATTACTTAAAGGAGAATGTGTTTTCAGAAACCTACTGCTTGGGCAGAATTTTGGTATAATTCCAGTTACCATTCAGCTATTCAATGCTCACCGTTTATGCTGTGTATGGACATGAACCCCCTGCTATACCTGGTCTTCGTGATGAGTAGTCATCAGTCGCGGTTGTTGCAGAGTTGGTAACCAATCAAGCTCAGGTAGTTCATTTACTTACGGACAATCTTCAGCGAGCACAGTCCCGAATGAAGCTACAGGCTAACAAGCATCGCTCGGAGCGCGAATTTGAAGTGGGGGATCAGGTGTTTCATAAGCTCCAGCCATGTAGTCAGGTATCATTGGCTGTTCGGAAGAGTTTGAAGTTGTCAGCCAAGTAATATTATGGCCTGTTTTGCAGTCTCGTAACGTATTGGTGCAGTGGCTTATAAGTTGTAGCTTTGTTCCTCCAGATGGTTTAGTTCACCACCATTTACAACACCAGAAGGTCAGTTACAGGTGGAACCTCAAGCGATATTGGATCAACGTGTCATTAAGAGGGATAATCGTGCTGTAGTCCAGATTCTGGTTAATTGGGCAAATCTGGAAGAGAAAGAAGCTACTTGGGAAGATTATGCTATGGCCATGGATTTTTGATATGTTCTTGGGGTCGAGAACAGTTTGAAGCCAGTGGAATTGTTACGAGCTTCCTAGGGGTGAGATAGACGACAGTTTATGGATGACTGAAAAACTAAAAGGAGCGGGAGAAATTTGAGGGTGACGTGGCAAGTCAGCTAACGTGCAAGGCGGGAATTCTCAAATGGATTTTTTCTTATAAATAATAATACGCTCTAATACAAACATTATATATTGGGATAAGTTCATCTTAGTACCCTGTAGTTTCATCCATTTCGCCTGGAGTACCATGTGGTTTCAAATTGGTATTCTAGTACCATGTGGTTACCATCAATTATCCGGGCAGGTCCAGGGCAGCTACCCATCCGTACCCGCCCGAAATGATGTTGTTTTGAGACGACGTGGAAGACACATGGCTATGAGTTGGCAAGGCAAAAATTACCAAAACGGTCCTAATTTTTATAACTTTTCAAAATAACCTCCCCATTCCCCAACGAGAGAGATGGACGAGGATGATGTCACCCACGGCGCCTTCGCTGACGACTCCAATGATGGCGGCTCCCGCAAGCGTAGGAAGGAAAAGGACTTCGACAGCAACCCCGTTAATTTCGTCCCCGCATGTACGATGCCCTAATTCTGCTCTTTTTTTTTGGCGAAAAAGTACCCGGGATATATTAAGGAAAAGAAAAAGTACAAGACGGAGACAACGAGAAACCTAAGACCTATCCCTGCTGATCCCACAAACTGGGCAGTCAAAGGGGTGGGTTCCCAAGATCAACAGATCCTGAGAGAGCCCGAGACTCTAAATCCTACTCCGCAGAAACCCACAGGCTGGGCAGTCGGAGTGACATCCCCTGCCAACAGGCAGGAGAAAACATTGCCTATCAACTATCCCAGCGGAAATCACAAACCGGCCGTCTGGGGGATCGGCATCCCGACAATAGCCGAGAGTCTGAAATCCTAAACAGAACCTAGCCTCGAGTTAACCCCTACAAGGGTTCCTCCCACCCTACCACTCGAGGAGAGAGAGAGAGAGAGACCATCCCGAACACCTAGAGTGAACGGTTGCAACCGGGGGCCTCAGTAAAAACCTACCGCCGCCAAACAATAGGGAAAAAGAGCGCCAAAACCCGTTAGAGTTGCAGGACCCTATTACAAGACAAAACTGCCAAAAAACATACAAAAGAAAGCCGGAGAGTCAAGGAACGAAGCGGTGAAAAGGCATTCCGGTAAGATCCCTTCCAATGTGTTTCAGGGGCGCATGCGGGAAATTCGACCACCAGCCACTCATCGGAAATTTGGTCATCGCGTCGGCTGCCACGTTACCTTCACGAAAGATGTGCGAGACCCGAAAATGCATATCAGCCCGAAGACGTTGTATATGCGCCCACCTATTTCTGAAGCGCCAAGGGACCTCCGCATGCTGAGCCTGAAAAAGATGAAGAACATATGTGGAGTCCGTCTCCAGCCATAAATGCAGCCATCTGTTATGGTGAGCAATTTCAATCGCAAACATGGCAGCAGTAAGTTCAGCTTCGAAGGCGTGGCCAGTGCCCAAATGTTGGACAAAACATCCGCAGATAAAACTGCGATGATTCCGGAAGACCCCAGCGGCCGAGGAGGGACCAGGAGCCCCCTCAGCGCTACCATCGGTGTTGTATTTGATCCAGGTCGGAAGCGGGCAATGCCAATAAACCTCTTTGATCACCGGGGCTTTACCTGGACGAGGGGTCACCCGAAAATAGAGTAATGTGGAGAGCTCCTCCTGTGAACCAAAAGTGTGACCAACCTCCAAGGCTTCCGTTTCAGCAACAAGGTTCCTGAGGAGGGTCATAACTGAGTCCAAAGAGTGGGACTTGCTGTCAAAAATCTGTTGGTTACGTTCCGTCCAAATGACCTAGGCACAAGAGATGAAAGCAGTTCTCCACAGGGCCAGAAGTTGTGGGCTGAAAGTTGCCTTCATTGCCTGTAAAAGCAGTTCATTGAAGCTAGCGGGGTCTCTCCACGGGAGGTGAAAAACTTCGAAAAGTTTTTTCCAGAGAGATGTCGAGTAGGTGCAGTCCCCTAGAAGGTGATCCAGCTCTTCGGTGTGATTCCTGCAAAGAAAACAGATGGAGGGGCCGGTGAAGCCCCTGCGCCTGCGAAGAGCTTCTGAGGTAGGGAGCGCTCTGTGTATAGCTCGCCAGATGACAATCGACCTGCGGGGAGGGATGAAACGGGCCCAAATCCACCTGCCCCAGCTAGTTTTGAGAAAAGTGGGTCGAAGATGCTCAAACGCTGCCTTGGAAGTGAGGAGACCGTCGGACGAGTGTGTCCACACCATGTGGTCTGAATCAGGAGGTCTCAGGTAATACTGTTGAAGGTCTTCCACAATGTGCGGAAAGGCGTTCAGAAAGTTCCTCTGGATCAGCCAATTACCATTAGCTCTATAGTCCGAAATAGGGAAAACACAGAGGTGCCGCATGTGTGCCGGGATCCCGACCTTATCAGCGATGATGTATCCTAACCAATTGTCTAGCCAGAAATTGGCCGAAGAGTTTTCCCCGATGATCATTCGCGATGACTGATGAATATCCTCATAGCAGAGACGGAAACCCTTCAGAAGTGAGGAACGAACATGCTTCCTGGGGACATGTTCATCGGACAAATAGAGCCGATCCCTGAGCATCTCATAATGATCAGAGTAATCATACATAATATTCCAGGAGAGGCGGTTCAAGAAAGCCAGGTTCATGTGAGCAATGGAACGAAGGCCAATGCCACCTTCCTCACGAGGAGTACAAACCCTTTTCCAAGGTAAAGAACAAGCGCTCCGACCATGAATGTCTCCAGTCCAAACAAAATTACGTGCACAGGCATCAACATGTTCAGGCCCTAATTCTGCTCTTAATTACAAGAGAGACGACGGTTTTAGATCCGAGGAGAGGCGATTATTAACGCGTGGCCATTTGGTTGTGGTAGGTATGGTGAGGTCGGAAGAGAATGCTGATGGTGAGCGGCCGGCTTTAGGGGTGGCGTGGGCGGCGGGGTTAGGGTTTGGTGGTGATTTTTAGGGCAACCTAGAGGGGGATCTCCAAGCCGGGGCCATCGCGGGGTACTCGCTCCTCTGGCTGCTGATGTGGGCCACCGCCATCATCCAGATGCTATCGGCCTATTTGAAACCACATGGTACTCCAGGCGAAATGGGTAAAACTACAGGATACTAAAATAAACTTATCCCTTATATATTTATATGGACGAAATCAGTAAGGATCCCTTGTAATCAAGATTTTGTTCTTTTTAGAATCGCTCGGAAGTGAGATGGGGGACTCTACTTGAAAATATTGGATGTAGGAAAGTGCATTCGGTATTTACCGATTTTGAATATTAAATTTATTGAATATGAAATACTAAAAAAAGTCTTACTGATCTTGACTCCGAATAGTGTTTGTTCCTAACAAATACTGAGTTAAATTCTGGTCGGTAAAATTTTTGAAAAGTCCCAAAATTGAAAGTCCGAACCCTAAATCGAAAATCTCAAATGAAAACTCTAGAGAAATCGAATTGCATAGAAGTTTCAAAGGCCTCGAAAATGTTAAGATGCTATGAGGTGCTCGAAAATGGTAAGTCGAAAACCAGAAGTCAAAAATTTCAAATCGAAAACACTAAATTTAAAATTCTAAATCGAAAAATCGAAAATCACAAATTGAAAACCTTAAATCTCAAATCAAAAACCCGAAATTGAAGGTTACCTTTGTGGTTGGTAGAATTACAATTTAATACTTCGGTATTTCGACAAATTATCAAAATCTACCAAATACCGAAATATGCAAAAAAACTCAAAACATCTCTACATAATTCAATCCCAGATTACTGAAATACAGATTCGAAATACTAAGTACTAAAAATTTATTGAATATATCGAACACCAAATATTTATTGCACACCCCTAATTGGATGTGGTGCGCAAGGAGATTTCCATGGAACACTAGCCCATGGCTGTAAATATAGTTATATTAATATAATGATCTACTAAACAATTGGCTGTTGCTTATTCGAACAATTATGTAAAATGCGAAACCGATCTAAGTACCCTGTCTAGAAGACCTCACTGGATATCTATAGTTTTAAAAAATTTAGTCAGATCACAAATAGTTCACTTCAGCGGCCCTTTTTTGGGCGGAAAAATGGGGTCCGGTCGAATTGTCCATTTTCCATTTCGACCGGACGATTTTTAGCCTCGTCCTGACCAAAAAATGTCGATTCGATCAGAACTTTAAGAAAATGCCTAAAATTTGTACCACAGTCCTACAATCTCCTGACAAAAAAAAAGTCCTAAAATTAGAAATCACAAACCCTAAAAAATAAAATTGTCCCGCGACCTACCTCGACCATCGTCGCCGGCGTCGTCTCCTGCTCCGACCACAGGTACGGCGTCGTCGTCTCACTCTGTCTCTCCAGTTCGACCATCGACCTCCAGCTGACGGGCGTCGTCTGAAGCTGGCCGGCATCTTCTTTCGTGTTCGTCTCTCCTTGAACACTGCCCACGGGGGCTTCTTCTTCGTGCCTTCTTTTCTTGGTTTCTTTGAGGTTCAAGTTTGGGTTGCGTGGAGATGCTCTTCTCTTTTGTGTTGTGATTCTGTTGAGTGAGTCTCCTCAATTGGTGAATTTCTGTTCCAGGCTGCGAGTTGTTGAGAATCCTCGATTGGGGTTTTCGATTCTCTTCTTCGTGTTGAAGTTTTAGAGTCTCCGATCGCCGGCGGACAATTCTTGATTTTTTTTTTGTTGACAGCTTGGGTTGTTGATAATTAAGTCACGGCATTGTTGATAGCTTGGTTTTTTTTGAAGGGATTGTTGATAGCTTGCTTTTTTCGAAGGGATTGTTAGCTTGGTGGCTCTTGATTGTTTCCAACTAAAATAAACCCCAGTAACCTTGTTTTTTTTAAACAATTAAAAAATTTGGTCCGACCGGTCGGACCAGACATACCTGGAAAACGGACAAAATCCGGGTTGTACAAAAAAATTCGTATTTTAAAACTATGGTATGAACCCAATAGCAGTAGATATTTTCCAGGACCATTTTCTTTGTTGCTTTTTTTTTTTGTAGAACATAGCAATGCTCTTATGGCCGCACGTTGCCGGTAGATATCATTCGAACTGTTTTTTTTTATAACGATTCTCTGTTATTCTGAGTCGAATACTGTCAAACATAATTTAGGCACGGTTCTCTCAAAAATATCTTTTTACATTCTTATGATTTGAACCCAAGACCTTTTTAAGTGAATTCAAGTTTTTCACTATTTGGATCATACCAACTGTTTGCGTCAAAATAATGTGGAGCACACATACAATTTGCAGACTTCGGAAAGGCCGCCGTGTTCTTGGACTTGCTAGTTTAAGAACTTGGACACCAGAACGAGATGAGATAACCAGACAAGTAGACGCTATTACATGCATCACAAGTTGTCTCTTCCAAAGCTAGACGTTAAAGGTCTGATCTCCTGCTCGCTTGAGCTAGAAAACGTAACACTCTTTATTGAGCTAGAACTAGAATTAAACCCACCTCTTTTGAACTTTGCAGGTTCCTTTGACTTGGGACATGTCTCGGTTTCACCACTGAGCATCACAACAACATTTGACATGGTCGGCCGGTCAGCTGGATCGTCCTGTATGCATAGAAGTGCGACATTTACACACTTCAAAAATTCTACTGCGTTGCAGCTCTGACTTAGCGTCTCGTCCATTAGCTCCAATGGTTTGTCCTCTCTCCATAGATTCCATGCCTGACAACATTCGGATCAAGTGACGTGAAGGAGTGAACAAAGAGATTTGCATAAAGGGTTTCTTTTTAGCTGCTTACATATCGCAGCAGGCTCAGATCGTAATCCGAATTGAAGTAGGCAGTGTTCTTTTTTCCACTGAGGATCTCAAGAACAACAACACCGAAGCTGAAGACATCTGACTTTGCAGAGAACAGTCCGTCCAATGCGTATTCCGGAGACATATAACCGCTGCATTGCAGGTTGGTTAGCGGAGCTTAAAAGTAGCTGATGCATAAATGTGAGTATATCTTACTAGGTTCCGGCTACTCTATTTGTGTTCCCTTCGATCTGCTTGCCTTCAACGATCTTTGCCAAGCCGAAGTCGGAGATCTTAGGATTCATTTCCTTGTCCAGCAATATGTTGCTTGCTTTCAAGTCTCTGTGTACAATCGTTAGTCTGGAATCCTGGTGAAGATATAGAATCCCTCGAGCGACCCCTAAAATTATATTGAATCGCTCCTCCCAGTTCAGCACCGCTTCCGCTTTTTTGTCTTGAAAATGCAGCATTTCACATTCACAAAGCAGATCAGAAAACGAGACACCAGATCAACTAGCATATATTATGTAACAGAAATTGGCTCACTGAATATGAAGAAATCCAAGCTCTTATTAAGCATAAACTCGTAGACTAGAATCTTCTCTTCACCCTTCACGCAGTAGCCCAAAAGCCTGACAAGATTCCGATGCTGAAGTTTAGCAATCAACAGAACCTCGTTCTTGAACTCCTCTAGACCTTGTCCTGAGACACTGGACAGCCTTTTTATCGCGATTTCTTGTCCTCCCGGGAATCGCCCCTGCAAACAGAAGAAACTTACTCATTGCTCACAAAATGCTAGAGAGAAATAAACGCTTCCGATGAAAATTATGAGATTACTTTATAAACAGGACCGAAACCCCCTTGTCCAAGCTTGTTCGCATCCGAGAAGTGCTCTGTGGCTGCTGCTATTACGTCGAAATCGAAAGCGTGCGCATCAATGTACTTCTTGTCCTCCTCGTTGAAGTCTCCGGATTCTATCAAACTCTTTATGCGCGTCTCAGTGTCATGTAAGATAGACATATCGACACCAACTGAGCCCTGCGCGGCATCTCTCCTGCGGGTAACAAGCCATAACAGGAGAACACAAAGAACCACTGTCACGAATGTGCCAATAGCAGCACCAAGAAGTATCCGTTCCTTCGTTTTGCTGCTCGAGAATTCGGAAGCAGCGAGCCTCAAGTATAGAGTTCTTGCATCTGGATCACCTTCAGAAAGTTGTTGCAGGTCCAAGATCTCCCCGTACCAAATCAAGCAATGATTGTTGTCGTAAGCGTAAGCTGCGCAAGTGCAGTTGCGCAAGCAAGCTGATTCGCATTCCCGTCTACTCCCTCCTGCCACCGTCTGATTATTATCGGGCAGTTTCATGTTGTTAGCTGCATAAAATCTATCATTCTTACCACTAGCTAGCCCATGCTGCTCACACTGCAAGCTAGATCTCCTCGTGCAGCCTCCCGAAAAAGCTTTCCCGTCCCAGTTGCTCTGATCCTTCGGGTCAAAACCTTTCAAGCATTGGCAGAGAGGCATCTCCTTCTCGTCGTTGCAACTCTTAATCCCGAATGGCCCACAGAAAGCGTACACGCTGCACTGCCAACTTGGCTGAGACCAATAGAGAAGCATTTGCAAGGAACTCTTCAACCAATTGGTCTGCTGAATCTCCCCCCGGGAATCCATTGTAAGCCGCGATACCAGAGTATCATTGTACAAACTATAGATGAAAGAGCTCTCATTTTCATTATCCACGTAGCTGTAGTTATAGATGTAGTTTGACCTCATCTCAGGTATATTCTGAAAAATCTTTGATTGCTCATCCCATAGCCCACTTGACCAGTAATGCTTCGTCGAGTTCCACGTGACGAAAAATTGGCTGGTACCATTGGGATCCAACTCCAGAGAGAAGGGTCCGGGTGCAGGATCCGATTCACTTCTCCATGAAGTAAGGATGGTCCTTGCCCCAGTTTTCTTGTTCCTCCAAAGCCTAGCACTAGGGAGGAGAGTATCAGACGGATGATCAAAGCTCTGCCACAGCGGCTCCGACGAATCGGGTTTGGACCCATCGATCAACATCAGATTCCCATCATCACCAAGTACAGCTTCAACTGAACTAGAATTGGTAGAAGAATTCAAGTTGGTTGACCAAATAGGATAAGCTGACTCGTTGAAGAGAACCAAATTGCCACCAGTAATTCTTAGCTCCGAAGAAGTAATATCAAGTACAGGTGTCTCCCTATTTGCAACCCAAACTGCTGTCTGTGTGGAGACTTTGTTATACCATATTCCTAAATAAGCGTTTGAGGAGTTACGAGGCTTGAAGAAACCAAGTACGAAGCTCCCATTATTGGAGATGATGTTCTGGTATCCGGACAATGACTGAGTTCCTGATATTCTGTCGTCTCCAAGACAAAGGTGTGTCCCAAACGAGAAGCACAAGAATAGAACCAGAACATGTCTGAACCAGGATTCCATGGCTTGAGATGAACTTCTCTGGTACGGAGAAGGAATAATTTTGAATGTGGAACCTAAAAAAAAAAAGACACCAAGTCAACTCTATTCCTAAAGCGGAAGCACGATTCATGGGGTAATGTTAGTCTAATTAGGCCAAGAGTGGCCTTTTGAACTACAGACTCGTTAAAAATTGCTTAACTAAAATTGTAATTATCATATTAAGCGCTTGGTTGTTATAACTTAATCAAATTTCGAACTTGAATCTAAGGAGCAACATTGGAAGAGGATGTTTGTCACCATTTAAGATTAAAATTAGTTCGAATATAAATTTGTTGGTCCAATGAAATATTTGAATATGTTAAAATTAGTTTGAATCTAAATTAATTAGTTTATTGTGTTGGTCCATAATTAGATCGAATCTAAATTAAAATTTTGAATTTTTTGATATCTTAAATTTAAAATTGCTAGTTATATTAAAGGAATAATAAGAAAATAACACGATGTATTGGTTCGATTCAATTGTGTCTATCTATCTCTGCCTTTCTAAGCATATTTCCCTATGATACAATATTTTTTTGATACCCACATAGAATGCGCAACTAACAAAAAAAAACACACACATTCCATGTAATTTCTTAGTCCATCTATCGCAATTTTTGCATAATTTTCATGAGAGATAAATTGTGTTTCTTATTGGTCGTAGTTGCCGGCGCATACTCTTCTGTTTTTCTAGGCGCATTTACTTTTCGTTGTTGAATATAAATGTTATGAATTGGGGGGGAGGGGGTTCCCCGTCCGAAAACAGGAAGACCAGAGATAAATAAGGAAAAACTACTGACGCTGATGCAAGCGTTGACATAAGAAAAAATACCCCCTTTCCTTATAAGTTATGATGCTGCATTCCTTTTATTAAATTATCATTTATTTTTAATTATTTAATTTTTAATAACGGATATCATTTTATTATAAATATTAAATTTTTATCTCCCTATTATTAAATAAATGTTAACTTGGCGCGTCATTTTATTGTAACCCAACATGCATTTTTATCGTACCCGGACATGTCAATTGATCGTAACCAAGCATACATTTTTATCGTACTCGGGCATGCCAATTGATCGTAACCAAGCATGCCTTTTTATCGTACCTGGGCATGCCAATTGATCATAACCAAACATATATTTTTATCGTACACGGCATGTCAATTGATCGCAAACAACATGCCTTTTTATCGTACCCTGGCATGCCAATTGATCGTAACCAAGCATGCCTTTTTATCGTAGCCGGACATCCCAATTGATCGTAACTAAACATGCCTTTTCATCGTACCCGAACATGTCATTTAATCGTATCCGAACATGATAATTTATCAAAAACAAATCAGAACAAATCTAACGACATTCAATATTCTCAAAGATGCATCACTCCAGGGAATATTACGACGATCATACTAGCACTCGGCAATTGCTAATTGCTTAAACAAAATTGGATAAAAGTGTATAATAAAACAGGAATCGATCTAATTGTTTTACTTTGTACATGAGTTACAAGGCTATTTATACACCTGATATCTGTTCCTAGAATGAAGCATCTAACGGCTAGTTTTACAATCCTCAATCAACAGCTGTTAAGCTAATTAATGCGCAGTCAAGTGATTAGTTATACTCAGTTAAGGAATGTCGATGATCCAAGAAACTAAGAAGATCTATAGCAGAGGAGGACTCTGCAATTATGCAGCATAATCATCACCCGGCTTTGGCAATTGGAGCACACGCGGGCATTCTTGCCACCTACAAGCAAATCAAAAAGTACTTCTATTGGAAGGGCCTCGAGAGAGATGTAAAGGATTTCATTAGTCGTTGTGATACTTGTCAACTATGCAAAGGAGAAAACGTGCCTTACCTGGGTCTGTTGCAGCCCCTCCCCATCCTGAAAGGTGCTTGGAGGTGTATCGCGATGGATTTCATAGAGAGGCTGCCCAATTCAGGGGGTAAAGACACCATCTTGGTGGTCGTGGACAGATTCTTATAGTATGGCCACTTTATCTCGATGTCTCACCCATGTACAGCAATTCAGGTGGCGTGAGCTCTCTTCGATAATGTGTGTAAGCTGCTGGGTCGTCCAGAGTTGATTGTATCAAAAAGAGATAGGTTGTCCACAAGCATTGGTAGAGAGAGTTGTTATGCATTGGGGTGTGACTCTTCAGCACAGTTCGGCTTACCACCCTCAAACAGATGGGCAAACCGAACGTCCCAATCAATGCTTAGAGAATTACTTAAGGAGCATGAGTTTTTAGAAACCTACAGCTTTGGCTCAAAGGTTACCATTGGCAGAATTTTGGTACAACTCCAGCTACCATTCAGCTATTCAATGCTTACCGTTTATGCTATGTATGGACATGAACCCCCTGCTATACCTGGTCCTCGTGATGAGCAGTCATCAGTCGCGGTTGTTGCAGAGTTGGTAAAAAATCAAGCTCGGGTAGTTCATTTACTTACAGACAATCTTCAGCGAATACAGCCCTGAATGATGCTACATGCTAATAAGCATCGCTCGGACCATGAATTTGAAGTGGGAGGGATCAGGTGTTTCTTGAGCTCCGGCCATATAGTCAGATATCATTGGTTGTTCAGAAGAGTTTGAAGTTATCAGCCAAGTAATATGGCATGTTTATAGTCTTGTAACGTATTGGTGCAGTGGCTTATTGTTGTTTTTGGAGGATGATGTACTTGATTAGGATCTAAAGTCGAGGCAAGAGTTTGACTTTTTTTCTGTAAGACAAGATTGCCCAGTATTAAGTGCTTACGGGCTACGGCAATCATCTCCAAGAAACAACGACTTTCTTACTTCGAGTTCGTAGCACAATGATCCTCGAAATCTCGGCGAACCGTTGGATACTCTGAACTTTCTTGAGAATAACTATTGCTAAAGAAATGTTATGCAATGAGTTGCTGGGATTGATTCGGGGGGAGGCCTATTTATAGGCTACGGAGGGTTGAAAGTAGGCACTTCCGAGGGAGCACTAAGTACTTTTGAGGAGACGCATCCTTTCGGCCAGCAGGCAAACTGCCCTTCAGGCACCTCTTCAGCCAGGTAGCTAACTTTAGTCATTAATTTCTCATTCATCCAAAATTAGATTTGATAAAATAAATACACTAGAGTCATGTACTCGAAATGTAGATTTTTTTTTACCACTCATTTTTATTTCTGCCAAATTAATCATGAGAAAAAATTGCTCGAAATTCGATCCAAAACTAACTTTGTAAAGCCCAATTTCTCACAATCCCCCGCATGAATGACAATTAATGCATGCGTGTATACAGACACATTTAAGAAAGTTTTGACAAATTATTATTGCATTGAGATAGGTAGCTTACGACTTTGAACCTTCTCTAATAAAATGCTATCAGATTTACTTGCTGCTCAGTGAATGCGATTTTTTGAACTGGTCAGTTTTTTTATGTAAACCAAGACAATAGCATTTACACAATAACAGTTATAGTATCCTTAGTTCTCACGTTGTGTCCATTTCGGCCATGTACCTTATCTTGGATTCATAAGTATTTTTTCCATTTGAAGCGGCCTCACTTCAAACTTATATAGGTGATCTCCTATCAGGAGTATCCTGCCATACTCCACCCTTATTTGGTATAGGAATCATTGAAAGCGTAGACACTTAACCTTGCCACACCTCTGCATGTTAGTACTTGAGCAGCTTCTGAGAATGGGATGAGTTCCAAGTAATCATCTTAACCATCCATAACTTAGTTATCTCATTGAACCAAGTTTATGGGATCTACACTCATCATGGTTGAGTTACCGCTATGAACATTTTTAATGTGTGGGTTTTAATCTCATCCCCCTTACTGCATTATACATTTGATCTTTGTTGATTCGTTTCGTCAAAGGATCAGCTATGTTGTCTTTGGACTTCACATAATTAATGGTAATTATACCACCAGAGATCAATTATCTAACAGTGTTATGTCTCGTACGAATGTGTCGAGACTTATCATTGTACATAGTACTTTGTACTCTCCCGATTGCTGACATGCTATCACAATGTATCAATACATGAGGCACAGGCTTGTTCCAACAAGAAATATACTCTAGGAAATTTTTGAGCCATTCAACTTCTTTCCAGCTTTATCTGGTGCCACAAATTCTGACTCCATTGTGGATCGAGCTATGCATATTTGTTTAGAGAATTTCTAGGACACAGCTCCTCCACCAATGGTGAACATATAACCACTAGTAGATTTGGAGTCTTTAGAGTCCGATATCTAATTTGCATCGCTATATCCTTCCAATACAGCTGGATATCTAGTATAAAGTATGACATAGTTCAAAGTATGTTTTAGGTACTTTAGAACCATTTCTAGAGCTAGCAAGTGATCCTTTTCTGGATTGCTTGTGAATCTACAAAACTTGCTAACCGAATATACAATATCAGGGCGTGTACAATTTGTCAAGTACATTAGGCTCCCAATGATTCTTGCATATTTCAGTTGAGATACTGGGTCTTCTCTATTTTTGGCTAAATATAAATTCAGGTCTACCGGAGTCTTAGCTGGAGGTTTGTCAAAAGCTTCGAATTTCTTGAGTACATTCTCTACGTAATGAGATTGTGACAAGATAATTCATTCAGTCGTCCTATAGATTTTGATCTCTAGTATGACATCAGCTAGACCCGTATCTTTCATGTCAAAGTTATTCTCTAATATGTTCTTAGTTTTTACAAAAAGATCATTACTACTTCCCATGATTAGCATGTCGTCTACGTACAGACATACAATCACGTAAGCATCAGGTGTGCCTTTAATGTAAATATATTTATCACACTCATTGATCTTAATGCTATTTGACATTATTGTTCTGACAAATTTTGCATGCCATCGTTTCAGTGCCTGTTTCAGCCCGTACAATGACTTGACCAGTTTGCATACTTTATGCTCTTGTCCGGGGGCAACAAACCCTTCAGGTCATTCCATGTATATCTCCTCTTCTAGTTCTCCATTTAGGAAAGCTATTTTTACATCCATCTGATGTATCTCGAGGTTATAAAGTACTGCAATGGCTATGAGCACTCTAATAGATGAACACTCAAAGTAATCATATCCTTCCTTATGTTTGAATCCTCTAGCTACTAACCGAGCTTTGTTCTTGTCAATTGATCCATCAGCTTTGTATTTCCTTTTAAGGATCCACTTGCAACCTATAGGTTTGCAACCTGGTGGAAGATCTACGATTTCCCACGTGTGATTTTACATGATGGACTCTATCTCACTGTTGATAGCTTCTTTCCAGAGAGGAGTATATGGACTAGACAATGCCTATTGGATTGTCCTAAGTTTATTTTCTAACATGCATGTCAAAAAATCTGGACCAAATGACTTGGCAACCTTGATTCTCTTATCACGTCTAGGTTCCTCAGCATCTTGATCAGATCCTTGTGCAGCCTTATAAGTCCTCTTATTAGAACTTACTTCTTTTCTTTCCTTATTAGGAAAAGTATTCTCAAAGAATATCGCATTCCTTGATTCTATAACCGTTTCCTCATTTACTTCAGGGTTTTCAGATTTGTGCACCAGAAATCGATACGCACTACTATTGTAAGCATATCCGATAAAGATGCAATCAATAATTTTGGGTCCTATTCTCAAATGTTTAGGCTTAAGTACTTCTACCTTATCTAGGCACCCCCACACTTTAAGGTAACCGTAGGAAGACTTTCTCCCTTTCTATAGTTTATATGGGGTTTTGTCCCTTTTCTTGTGTGGCAATTTATTTAGAATGTGATTAGCTGAGAGCACAACTTCCTCCCACATGTTCTGGGGTAAGTTTGAGCTAATTAATATAGCATTCATCATCTCCTTGAGAGTTTGATTCTTACGTTCAGTTGTGCCATTTGATTGAGGTGAGTATGATGCAGTTGTTTAATGAATAACGCTATTTTGTTGGCAGAATTCCTCAAACGAAGCTACATATTCTCCCCTTCTATCACTTCGAATCATTTTAATTTTATTGCTAAGTTGTTTTTCAACCTCATTCTTATAACTCTTGAAAGTTTCGAAAGCTTCGTCCTTTCCCTTCAAGAGATATACATAGCATTATCTTGTGCAATCATCAATAAATATGATGAAATATTTTTTTCCTCATATAGTTTGCACATGTTTCATATCGCAGACATCAGTATGAATTAACTCTAAAGGCGTTGTACTTATTTCCACTGAATGGAAAGATGCTTTGGTTATTTTTGTCTCAACACATACTTCACATTTATCCTTTGGGTCAAACTCCAATTTAGGTAATAAATCTAGACTTACCAACTTTCTTAGTGAGCTTAAATTTGCGTGTCCTAATCTATCATGCTATAAGTTAGAACGCTCAGCCAAATAAGAAGAATTAACAACTTTATTCTGGCCCCAAAGGTATGTTGTACATTTATTACATTCAACTTGAAGAGTTTCCCATCTAGGTAACCCTTTCCTACAAATGTACCAGCTTTGATCAATACAAACTTATCAGCCTCAAAAACTAGCTTCAGCCCAGATCTGGGATATGCAGCACATCCTTGAGGGTCAGCTCTTTGCCCGAGGTCAGCTTCACGACCACCTTACCTAATCTGACTACCTTGGAAGTTGCGGAGTTACCCATAAATAGCTTCTGTCTGGTGATCAGGACATAGATCGAGAACATCTCCTTGTCTGAGCAGATGTGGCGGGTTCCCCCTGTGTCGACGAACCACTCTCTTGGGTTATCCACCAAATTGGCTTCAAACACTACGGCAGATAGATCTTCGGCCAAATTGGTTTTCTCACGATTGTCCTTCTATGGTAGACAATAATCCTTTGCCATGTGACCGGGCTTGTTGCAGTTGAAGTTGTTGCCCTTGATTTTCTTAGCCTTCTTCTGCTTTGACTCTTGCTTTTCCTGCTTGTTGACGAACTTCTTCCGCTTTATGACAATAGTATTTGAAATTCAAAATCAGGGCTTACCATATCAAGTCCAAGATCATAGCCTTGCAGTTACTCTCCAACGATTGGCGCCTTCCTATTTTGATTTGATCTCGATTTGATTCCTGTAATAGCTAGCCCAGAATTTTCTCCATAAGATCAACCTTTCCTTATTGTATTCTGTAACAGCTTGTACAGCCATCTCTATATATGTAAACATCACGACATCAATAGATGTGTGCACAAAGATTATCCTACTTCACATGGTATCAGAGCTACCCTCTTAAATAAAGAAATTGTTATTCGTTGCTTTTGGAGTTAGAACAAAACATGTCTACACAGAATGTCAACTCTCCCTCCCACCCAAAACATGTCTACACAGGTCTACCCTCTTGTTACCGTCTGGCACCAAAGATTTGGTCATGCGAATTTTAATGCCGTAAAAACTGCAATTCGTTCGTTGTCACTTTCGTTTTCCAATAAACGGCTTTCTACTTTGTGTCATGGTTGTAGCATTGGAAAAATCCATAAATTACCTTTTCCAGTCTCGTCTTATCAAGCTAGTGGTCCTCTAGATCTCATTTGTAGCGACCTTTGGGGTCCTTCTCCTGTTGAATCTTATGACGGTTACTTCTACTCTGTTGTCTTTTATGATCAATTCAGCAAATATGTGTGGCTTTATTTCCTACTACAAAAATCTGACCTTTTTCAAGCCTTTGTTCAATTTCGTACTCAGGTTGAAAAATATTTTGGGTAACCGATAAAAACCTTTCAATCCGACTGGGGTGTGTTGGGGGGGGGGGGGGGGGGGGGAGGGGAGGGTGGTTGGGTTGAATTTCAAGCCTTGACCAAGTATTTTAATAAAAATGGGATTATTCATAGAGTCTCATGTCCCTATACATATGAGCAAAATGGTAACGCCGAACGAAAACATCGGCATATTGTTGAGACAGGCCTACCCATACTACATCATGCATCCATTCTATTAAAATATTGGTCGCTAATCATTGACTAGCTTATATTATAAATCGCCTATCGACACCCTTGCTGCAGAATCGGTCACCATACCAACAATTATTTGGGGAAAATTCATCACTCATGAACTTGAGAGTGATTGGGTGTCTCTGTTATCCATGGATAAGGCCCATCACCAAAAATAAACTTGAACCCCGATCTTCTACCTGCGTCTTTTTGGGATATAGCCGCCAACATAAAGGCTACCGCTGTTATGATCTTACCTGTCATAAGATTCACATATCTCATCACGTTCTTTTTTATGAGTCGGTCTTCCCTTTTGTAGGTCCGAAAAATCATGGTCACCCCGAATCAAGTGTACCCACGGCCCACGTCCAGTGTGAACTTGGCCCTCTAAATTATTTTCCCTGACCAGGCTCCAATCTGCCTCCTGATGGACAAATTAATTCTCTGGGTCTAAATTTGCTTCCAGCAGGCTTGTCCTCTTTATTGCCAGTTAATGGGCCTGCTCCTATGCAGTCTATGGAGCCTGCATCTAATAATGAGTCGTCTGCCCGCCCCTTGCATGTCTATCAACGCCGGGTCACCAGCCAAGGCCCAGCCCAAATTGATCATGCTCCACCAACCATTCCCGTAACTTCAGTCCAACAACCAAGTACACATCCAATGGTTACAAGGGCAAAAGAGAAAGCCCAAATTGGACCATAGGCCCATATTTCTAAATTGGCAGAAGATGATGTTCCAACCTGCTACACAAATGCAATCAAGCATCAACATTGGCGGCAAGCTATGACTGAGGAGCTCAATGCAATGATTGCTAATCAAACATGGGTACTCATACCAAGACACCACGCCCCCAATATTCTTGGAAATAAATGGGTTTTCGGAATTAAGAAGAACTTGAACGGGTCCATTTCTCGCTACAAAGCCCGACTTGTAGCCAAAGGCTTCCAACAACGGCCCAGAGTTGATTTTTTGGAAATATTCAGTCCCGTTATCAAGCCTGCGACAGTCCGACTGGTACTATCTATTGCACTCTCCCATAACTGGCCTATTGGTCAATTAGATGTATCGAATGCTTTTTATATGGAAACTTGACAGAGGCGGTCTATATGCAACAACCACCGGGATTTATCAACAAAGATTATCCTCATCATGTTTGTCGACTTGTTAAGTCACTCTATAGGCTTAAACAAGCCCCGTGGGCATGGTTTTCATATCTAAAAGCTGCCTTGCATAGCTTCGGCTTTGCTGGTTCTAAAACAGACACAAGTTTGTTCTACTACAATCAACATGGCATTCACATTTTTGCACTGATATATGTGGATGATATTATCTTAACAGGGAATAATCAAGTGCTTCTTGACAAGCTCTTACAGTACTTACACGCCAAGTTCTCCATCAAAGACCTGGGCAAACTCAACTATTTTTTAGGTATTGAAGTTCAATGGCGACCAACTGGATTACATCTATCCCAAGCCAAATATATTAGGGACATACTTCACAAGTCCAAGATGATGCAATGTAACGAGATGTCAACTCCAGCAACAAAGGATCAAAAAGGTGACCAAAAACATATGGATTACGATCCAACTCTCTATCGTCAAATAGTCGGGAGCCTTCAATATTTAGGCATCACGAGACATGAGCTTGCATATGCAGTTAGTCGAGACTCTTAAACAATGCATGATCCATCACCTGCAAGTTGGCCCAAGCTAAAACATATACTCCGGTATCTTAAAGGCACACCCGACTATAGTATATGTCTTCGACCCATAAGAATACATTCATTGGCCGGCTACAATGATGTTGACTGGGCAAATGATCCACTTGATCGACAATCGACCATGGGATATGATGTGTATCTTGGACCAAATCTAATTTCTTGGGCATCCTGTAAGCACCGTTCAGTGTCCTTATCATCTACAGAAGCTGAATACCGAGTTATTGCAATAGTGGCTTCTGAAATAATCTGGTTACAATCATTTCTTGGAAAAATTGGCCTATCGTGCCTCTCCACTCCCACAATTTTGTGCGACAACTTAGGTGCCACTTATCTCTCAGTGAACCCAGTTTTTCATGGCTGCTCAAAGCATATGGAGATTGACTTCCACTTTGTGCGTGAACGAGTGGCTAACAATCATCTTCAAGTCTGCTACATCTCCGGCAAGGATCAAATCGCGGACATCTTCACCAAACCACTCCATCGCTCAAGATTCAATCACTTACGGGTCAAGCAGACAGTGGCGCCCTGTCAGCTTGCGAGGGCGTAATGACAATAGTGTTTGAAATTCAAAATTATAGCTTACCATGTCAAGTCCGAGATCATAGCCTTGCAGTTACTCTCCCACGATTGGCGCCTTCCTATTTTGATTTGATCTCGATTTGATTCATGTAATAGCTGGCCCAGAATTATCTCCATAAAATCAGCCTTTCCTTGTTGTATTCTGTAATAGCTTGTACAGCCATCTCTATATATGTAAACATCACGACATCAATAGACGTGTGCACAAAGATTATCCTACTTCACACTTTTCTTGTCTGTGCCTCCTTCAGCGAGATGTACCTTAGCCTCAGAGTCGGTCCTGCTATTCCTAACTTCAGACTTTCGGTTGTCTTCCTGAAAAAAAGGATTTTCACCCCTCTTTGCAATAAAGAGCAAGTAAGGGATTGTCGTCCCACAAGGACTAAGTTCTAGGCCACTAATACGACTCGACCACTAGTTTAGGACTACAAGTAATGTATTTGTCAATTCCAAACACAAGTTGGTGACTACAATGACTAAACTAGAATATGATTTTAACAATAAAGAAAAGAGTGGGCTTGGTACCAATGACACCTAGATAAGCCTATGGGGTTTATTAAGTTTGTGTTATGGTCCGGGTATTTCTAAAGTAACTAATCAATGCTCATTCCATTAATTAGTCTAAATTGATTATTAATTAAGCTTAGTTGAACTAATTATACTCTCGTAACTAATTAGTCACCTAATCTAACTAATTACCAATTCTAACCATCACCCTTAGGACAACTAACCACCTAATGAGATCCCTCATCAATAAGCAACTAATTAACTAGTTAAATAGTCCATTAATCCTAACCCCTCCTGATGATTAGTATTAATCAAGTTTATAATCAAGGTGATCAAGCAAGATTAAGCATTAAACTCATTAACCAGATCATAAACCTTAGCATTTTAACCCCACTAAACTATAGGCTAAGTATATGCCATCAAGGCACCAAACCCACTAATCAACTACTCTCACATATCAACTACACAACTAAACACATCCATTGAATGAAGCAAGTAAACCATGAACATAAAAGAGAGGGTTAAAGAAAGCTCAAGATAATCTTCAAAGCTTCCAAAAGTTCTCCTTCAAGTTCTCTACAAGCTTCAACAATGGTGAGCCAAGTTTTCTTCCAAAAGAGAGAGGTAGTGGAGTGGGTGAGTGATTTTAGCTAAAAATATCTAAGTTCTCTAAAAGTCCTTTTGCAAAGCAAGCCAAAGAGGCTATTTATACGATTTTTCTAAAGTCAAAACTAACTAATCAACTCCTAAAGTTCCAGCCATGAAAAGCCATGGACAAGGCCGAAATGGGCCCAAAATGGTTCATGAAATCTGGCCCATTTTGGCTAGGCAAGTTTACAGATTTAAAGCTAGATTTTGGACGCATTTTTCACCCTCTTGGACATAAAGCTTGAAGAAGACCATCGAAGGAAAAGTTTTAGCCACAGATGTCTTCTTTCCAGAACCACCTCACTCGTCTCCATCAGACTTCGAATGCGAAAGTTATCTTTATTTGAGTCGCTCGACGTCAGTCTTGCCCAATGTCATCGAGGTCCCAATCTTGCGCTATTCTTCCCGGTTGATAAAGCGGATGACCACCTTAGCATCATTGGTCGGTGATGCCCAAGCTTCCACCCACTTAGATACATATTCCACTCCCACCAAGATGTATTTGTTGCCATAAGAGGTTGGAAAAGGTCCCATGAAATCCAATCCCCAATTATCGAAGAGCTCCACTTCAAGAATTCCGCAGAGCGGCATCTCATTCCTCTTTGAGATATTTTTGGTCCTTTGGCATCGATAGTACTGAGCAACAAAAGAACGAGCATCCTTAGAAATATTGGGCCAATAAAACCCACATTCAAAGACTCATGATGCGGTCCTTGTCACCCTATAGTAACCTGAATATGGGGTACTATGACATTGTGCCGGAACATCCATAACTTCTTCATTCACAATGGACCGTCGTAGAAACCTATCACTACACCTCTTAAAAAGGTAAGGCTCATCCCACACATAGAGTTGAGCATCCCTTAGGAATTTTTTTTATTGGGGATAACTCAAATCCATAGGAATAATGCCTCCAACTAGGAAGTTGGCAAAATCTATAAACCAAGGTGCCTACACATTATTCACGAGCATCAAATCCTCATCCAAAAACTCTTTTTTGATCTTTCCATGAGTCTCCATTCCATCACTTTTCTCTAACCGATAGAGATGGTTTGCGACAGTATTTTCTGAACCCTTCTTATGATTAATGGACAAGTCAAATTCTTGGAGCAATAAAATCTACCGAATAAGTCGCGACTTAGCATCTTGTTTGGAGAATAAGTACCTCAAAGCCGCATGATCTGCGTAGATTATCACCTTCAACCCAAGCAAATATGGTCGAAATTTGTCACATGCATACACGACCGCAAGCAACTCCTTCTCGGTGGTGGTGTAATTTAGTTTGATGCCAGCCAACACTCTACTTGTATAGTAGATATGAAGCTTCCCCTCCTTCTTTTGACCAAGCACACATCCCAATGCGATGTCGCTCGCATCACACATCATCTCAAATGATAGCTTTCAATCCGGAGAAGAGATAACCGGAGCTGTGACAGGAGCTTTCTTCAAAGTATCAAATTCTTGAAGGCATGGCTCATAAAAATTAAAGGGCACATCCTTCACAAGTAAATTAGTGAGCGGCTTTGTGATAAGAAAAAAATTCTTGATAAATCTTCGGTAGAAAATGGCATGGCCAAGAAAGGCTCTTACTCCTTTAACTGAAGTCGGTGCTTCCATCTTCTCTATTGCTTCAGTCTTGGCTCAGTCCACCTCCATATCCGCTCGGGAGATCTTATGCCCAAGAACTATCCCTTCAACTACCATGAAATGACACTTCTCCTAATTGAGAACAAGGTTCTTCTCTTCAAATCTTTCCAAGACCTTGTCCAAATTGGCCAAGCAACTATCAAAGGAGTCTCCAAATACCGAGAAATTATCCATGAAGATCTCTATAATTTTCTCATTCATCCCCCAAAAGATAGCCGTCATGCACCGTTGGAAGGTGGCCGGTGCACAACTCAACCCAAAAGGCATTCGCCGATAAGCAAATACCAAAAGGACAAGTGAAAGATGTCTTCTCTTGATCTCTTGGGTATATTGCTATTTGGTTGTAGCCCGAGTACCCATCCAAGAAGTAATAGTGGGAATACCCGGTAATTCTCTCCAACATTTGATCAATGAATGGAAGAGAAAAATGATCCTTACGTGTGGCAGCATTTAACTTTTGGTAGTCCACGCATATCCACCATCCGATCACGGTCCTTGTGGAAATGAGCTCGCCCTCATCATTAATCACAACATTCATTCCTTCTTTCTTTGGAACACAATAGATCGGGCTTACCCACTCACTATCCGAGATTGGATAAATGATGCCAGCTTCGAGGAGCTTGCTCACCTCCTTCTTCACAACTTCTTTCATATTGGGATTCAATCTTATTTACCTATCTACCCTCAGCTTGGCTCCCTCCTCCATGTGGATATGATGCATAATAATGTCGGGACTTATCCCCTTAATATCGGGTATTTTCCATGCCATGGCTTTAATCCATTTGTTGACGATTTCAAGCACCCTCTCCTCTTGCTCCTTAGAGAGCTTGTTGGAGATGATAATGGGGAGTCTTCCTCCATCCTTCAAGAATGCATATCGTAAATGGGAGGGTAGCTCTTTCAACTCTAAGCTTGGAGCCTTAATGATGAAAGGTGGAGTTACGGTACTTCAAATGAAGCTCCAATCCTCATGGAGACCTTTTTAATCAACCTCTTCCTCAAACTTTTCCAGGTCGTCCTCTTCTTGTTCTCCATGAATCTCTTCGTCCATTCCATCTTCAATCCTCAATATGCTCTCCTTGCCAAACTCGAGGACACATTCCTCCACGATATCAGCCTTTATGCACACGCCTTCATCAAGAGGGTGATGCATTCCATTGGATATCTTGAACTCTACTTTCTCGTCTCCTATTCGAAGGATCAATCTTCCGTCATGCACATCCACCAAGGCACGTGCCGTGTTGAGAAATGGCCGACCAAGGATTAGTGGACAACTCTTGTCTTCATCAAAATCCAGCACCACAAAGTCCACAGGAAAGATAAACTTATCAATCTTCAACAAGACTTCCTCCACGACCCCGAATGGCTTCTTTATGGTTTGGTCCGCCAATTTGAGATGCATAGATGTGGCTTTCACCTCACATAAGCCAAGTCTCCTCATAATAGACAGAGGCATCAAGTTAATGTTAGCGCTTAAATCACATAAGCACTTGGGAAACTCAACATCACTAACGAAATAAGGAATAGTTAAATTTTTTTGGTTTTTTAACTTTGTTGGGAGGTCCTTGAAGATAAGAGAGCTACACTTCGCCGTGAGGGCTACCGTCTCTCCATCTTCCCACTTTCGCTTCTTTGTGATGAGTTCCTTCAAAAACTTGGAGTAGTGAGGAACTTGATCCAACATCTCTAGAAAAGAGACACTAATTTGGACATTTTTCATCTTCTCCATAAAGCCGAGAAATTTATCGTCCATCACGTTCTTCTTCTTAACTCTTTGAGAAAATGGTAGAGGAGTGAACTTTGGTGGTGGTGGCACATACTCCTCTACCTCGTCAATCTCAACAAATGGACGTTTCTCTTGCTCCACCTCTTTGTTCTCCTCGACATTCTTCTCTTTTTCATTGGCCTCCACATTGTTTTCTCTTGATGTAGGGCTCGTCTTTGGAGACATGATTTCCTTGCCACTCCTCAAGGTAATTTCACTCACATTCCCTCGAGGATTAGCTTTCGTGGAGTTTGAAAGAGAGTCGGACTCTCTATGGGCACTTGTATTTTCTTTTTGCCCAAGTTGCCTCTCCATATTATGCATTGCAGTTGCTTGACCCTTGAGGATTTGTTCAAAGTTGTTTTGCCTTGAGCCTTGTTGATTTATGGTGGCCAAAATTTGTCCTTGTCGGCTAACCGCCCCTCTAACTTCTTGCATGAATTTGTCCATCTTTTCGAACTTCTCCTCAATAGTTCCTATCCAATAAATCAAAGAAAAACATGGTTGAAAACCTGGAGGAGGCCCTTGAGATGCATTACGAAGAGGAAGTCCATTATCCGAAACAATCATCATGTTATCTCCACTACTTCCTCCCTTCCAAGAGAAGTTCGGGTAATTTCTCCAACCGGGATTGTAAGTAGAGGAATATGGGTTGTTTTCCATCTTATTTGCTCATTGCCCTTGGCCACCAACGAAATTCACTTCCTCCATAGTACAGCCCAACACAGCACACTCGTTCATCTCATGGCCAACATTGCCACAAACTTCACAATTTGTTTGCACAGCCGCCACATTATTTTTGTTCAAGCTTAGTTCTTTCACCTGCTTTGCCAACAAAGCCAATTGAGCTTGAATAGAGGAGGCAATATCAATATCAATCACTTCTACTTGCTCCTTGTACGGTTATCTTGCTCTTTCATTGGCCATAAGTATGTTTGTAGCTGCCAACTGCTTCAAGATGTGGTGGGCTTCATCCTTCTCTTTTCCCAAGAAGGATACATCTGCGGCAGCATCAATCGTGCCCCTTGTAGATGATCTAAGGCTGAAGTAGAAAGTGTGGAGTAGATACTCCTCTGTCAAATTGTGGTGTGGGTAACTTCTTTGCAATCTCTTGAATCTCTCCCAAACTTCACTCAAAGTCTCATTTTCAAATTGTTGAAAGTTGTTGATCTCCTTCGTGAGCCTCTTTGTCTTTGAGAAGGAAAAGATCTTTTCAATGAAGGCATTGGCTAACTAACTCCTCCCACATGGAAATCTCTGTTCCAACCAATTGCTTGTACCACATCTTGGCTTGGTCCTTCAAAGTAAATGAAAACAACCTAAGCTTCATGGCATCATCGGTAACTCTGTTGAACTTGACTGTGTCGGCTATCTCCAAGAAGTTACCAATATGTTCATTGCGGTAACCCATAGAATTGAACCACATATTTGAGCATGTTTATCACTGACGGCTTAAGCTCAAAATTTTTAGCCTCGACAGTTGGCCTCAGTACTCCGGTCATTGCTCCCCTCAAGGTGGGCTTATAGGAATCCAAAAGAGTCCTTCGAGGAGCTCGATCTCCTTGTGGATCTCCTTGCGCATCGTCCTTTGGATGATCTTGTTGGTTCATACTTGCTTGAATTCTTCTCTCTTGTCGCAATGTCCTCTCCAAATATCCAATGTCCGCTTCGATTTTCACCGGAAGGTTGTTGGTGGAACGAGTTATGGGCATGCGACAACCAAGTACCTTGTAAAACAAACAACAAAGGTACTAAGTAACCAAGTAAACAAAAATAAATGTCCTAATCTAAGTTCGTAAGCCAAATTAAGTGTCTATCACCTAATCCTCGACAACGGCGCCAATTGAAAGGAAGGATTTTCACCCCTCTTTGCAATAAAGAGTAAGTAAGGGATTGTCATCCCATAAGGACTAAGTTCTAGGCCACCAATACGACTCGACCACTAGTTTAGGACTACAAGTAATGGACTTGTCAATTTCAAACACGAGTTGGTTACTATAACGACTAAACTAGAAGATGATTTTAACAATAAACGAAATAGTGGGCTTGGTACCAATGACACCTAGATAACCAAATGGCATATGGGGTTTATTAAGTTTGTGTAATGGTCCGGGTGTTTCTAAAGTAACTAATCAACGCTCCCATCATTAATTAGTCTAAATCAATTATTAATTAAGATTAGTTAAACTAATCACACTCTCGTGACTAATTAGCCACCTAATCTAACTAATTACCAATTATAACCATCACCCTTAGGACGACTAACCACTTAATGAGATCTCTCATCAATAAGCAACTGATTAATTAGTTAAATAGTCCATTAATCCTAATCCCTCCTGGCGATTAGCATTAATCAGGTTTATAATCAAGGTAATCAAGCAAGATTAAGCATTAAACTCATTAACTAGTTCAAAAACCTTAGTATTTTAACTCCACTAAACCATAGGCTAAGTAGATGCCATCAAGGCACCAAACTCACTAATCAACTACTCACACATATCAACTACACAACTAAACACATCCATTGAATGAAGCAAGTAAACCATGAACATAAAAGAGAGAGTTAAAGAAAGCTCAAGATGATCTTCAAAGCTTCCAAAAGTTCTCCTTCAAGTTCTCTACAAGCTTCAACAATGGTGGGCCAAGTTTTCTTCCAAAAGAGAGAGGTAGTGGAGTGGGTGAGTAATTTTAGCTAAAAATATCTAAGTTCTCTAAAAGTCTTTTTGCAAGGAAAGCCAAGGAAGCTATTTATACAATTTTTCTAAAGTCAAAACTAACTAATCAACTCCTAAAGTTCCAGTCATGAAAAGCCATGAGCTAGGCCGAAATGGGCCCAAAATGGTTCATGAAATCCAGCCCATTTCGGCTAGGCAAGTTTACAGATTTAAAGCTAGATTTTGGACGCATTTTCACCCTCTTGAACTCCGAATTTGAAGAAGACCATCAGAGGCAAAATTGTAGCCACGGATGTATTCTTTCCAGAATCGCCTTACTTGTCTCCGTCGAACTTTGTATGCGAAAGTTATATTTATTTGAGTCGCTCGAGGTCAGTCTCGCCCAATGTCATCGAGATCCCAATCTTGCACCATTGTTCCCATTGATGCAATAGCCTTTAACACGCTTCAAGGTGCACCAATATCCTCCTCACATCTCCACAAAGTCTCCTAGCAATAAACATGAACAAAATGCAATGAAAATCACAAGAACTACACTAAAACATTCGAAGTACGATATATGACACTACATCAATACATAACAAATAAAAATACTAGAAACAATGGAAAACCAATATTAAAACATACATAGATGATCAAGTGCTTCCACACTCATCACTTCCTCAATCCTCAGTCTCACAATCAGGTCCTCAGGTCCCATATCTTTCCTCTTGTGCTTGAGGTAGTTCTTAAAATCCTTCCACACGCCACTTGAAAGGACTCACTCAGTTGCATTTCTTTGGTATGAATCTTGTGTAGAATCAGTTGCAACTCTTGCACTTGGTCTATGACCTTTTTGGAATCTACCATCTTGAAGTCGAGGAATCTCCCGACGATGAATTTTTTCAACCCGACATCTTTTGTCTTGTACTTCTTTTTCATAGAATCTCACAATTCTTTTGTAGTCGTGGTTACTGCATAGACATTGTATAGGGTGTCGTCCAATCTATTTAGGATGTAGTTACGACATAGAAAGTCACTGTGACTCCAAGCATCTAGAGCATTGATCTTTTGTTGATCAGCCTCATTTTCTGCCACCTTCGAGGCTTCTTCCTTCAGGTAGAACAACATCTTTTGTTGCCACCTCTTGAACTCGGTGCCATTGAACTTTGCTGGTATTTTGGCGTGGACAGTTCCTAGGACCATCGGGATTGATGCCTGAGCAGAGCTTGATGATGCCATCTTCAAGCACATAAAATCTCGTCTTATGATTGTTGTTTCCTGAGGATGGTGTACTTGATTAGGATCTAAAGTCAAGGCAAGAGTTTGACTCTTTCTTAGTAAGACGAGATTGTCCTGTATTAAGTGCTTATGGGCTACGAAAATTATGCCCGAAATAGAATGACTTTCTTACTTTGAGTTCGTAGCACAACGACCCTCGAAGCCTCGGTGAACCGTTGGATATTTGAAACTCGGAACTTTCTTGAGAGAGAGGGAGAGAAGAGAACAATTATTGCTAAAGAAATATTATGCAATGATTTGCTGGGATTGATTGAAAGTGAGGGGGGCAGGCCTATTTATAGGCTACGGAGGGTTGAAAGCAAGCACTTTCGAGGAGGCAAGAAATACTTTCGAGGAGACGCATCCTTTCGGCCAGCAGGTAGGATGCCCTTCAAGAACCTCTTCGGCCATGCAGAATACATTCTGCTCGTGGCCCTTCGGATGAAGATGCTCGTGACCCTTCGGTGGGTATTCTAGAAGGTGCTCGCATCCTCTCGTTGCTTCCAGCGAATACTCACACTCCTTCGTGAGGCATCCCTTCAGCAGCCTGTAGCTCTCCGAAATCGGGCAAAAATCTCAAGGCTCCTCCAGCTCCTCGCGACGATGCGTACGTTCGAAGTGCATCTCAAAGTGCCCTGTGCGTATGCCTACACGTGCGCGTGCTCGGATGGTGCCTTGCACCATCTTCGCAACCTGCCTTAGACAGCACTCCAGGTGGAACACTTAATGTTACACTAGCTTGGAGTTTCTCCTTATATACTTGAAAATTTTTGTGCCATTTTTCAATGTGGTAATGGACTTTCCCATTCCTATTGCCTAAACACCAAACTTAGGTAGCAACTTTAGTCATTAATTCTCATTCATCCGAAATTGGATTTGAGAAAATAAATACACTTAGAGTCATGTACTCGAAATGTAGATTTTGATTTTACCACTCGTTTCTATTTCTGCCAAATTAATCATGAAAAAAAATTGCTCAAAAGTCGATCCAAGACCAACTTTGTAAAGCCCAATTTCCTACAGTTATAAGTTGTAGGAAGATTATGCTATGGCCATGGATTTTTGATACGTTATTGGGGTTGAGAACAATTTGAAGGCAGTGGAATTGTTATGAGCTTCCTAGGGTTGTGAGATAGACGACAGTTTATGAATGACTGAAAAACTAAAAGGAGCGGGAGAAAGTTGAGGGTGACGTGGCAAGTCAGCTAACGTGCAAGGCGGGAATTCTCAAATGGATTTTTTTTATAAATAATAATACGCTCTAATACAGACATTATATATTTATATGGACGAATTCAGTAAGGATCCCTTGTAATCAAGATTTTGATTTTTTTTGAATCGACTCGAAAATGAGATGGGGTACCGATCTTGAATGTAGGAATGTGTATTTGGTATTTACCGATCTTGAATACGAAATAAAAAAAAATTCTTACTGATCTCGACCCTAATTCCTAAATAGTGTTCCTAACAAATATTAAGTTAAATTCTGGGTGTTAAAACTTTTGAAAAGTCCCAAAATTGAAAATCTCAAAATGAAAACTCTAGAAAAATCGAATTGCACATAAATGATAGAAGCTTCAAAGGCCTCGAAAATATTAAAATGCTATGAGTTGCTCGAAAATGGTAAGTCGAAAACCCAAAGTCAAATATCTCATATAGAAAACCCTAAATCTAACATCCTAAATCGGAAAATCAAAATTCTCAAATTGAAAACCTTAAATCTCAAATCAAAAACCCGAAATTGAAGGTTATCTTTGTGGTTGGTAAAATTATAATTTAATATTTTGATATTTCGATAAAATATCAAAATCTATCAAATACCGAAATATGCAAAAAAAATCTCAAAACATCTCTACTTAATTCAATTCCGGATTAGCGAAATATCGATTCAAAATATTGAGTACTAAAATTTTACTGAATATATCTAACACCAAATACTGATTGCACATCCCTAATTGGATGTGGTGAGCGCAAGGAAGACAGTACATTTCTTATATAATTTCTCATTTTTGGCTGTCAAAATCTTTGGATGACTTGGGGAAATTTCCATGGAACACTCGCCTATGGCTGTAAATATAGTTATATTAATATAATGATCTACTTCTAAATAATTGTCTGTTGCTTATTCGAACAATTATGTAAAATGCGAAACCGATCTACGTACCCGGTCTAGAAACCCTGACCGGGTATGAACCCAATAGCGGTAGATATTTTCCATGATTATTTTCTTTGTTGCTATATAGCAATGCTCTTTTTTTTTAGAATATAGCAATGCTCTTATGTCGAACATTCGAACTGTTTTTTTTCTTCACGATTCTCTGTTATTCTGAGTGGCGAACATTATTTAGGCGCGATTTTGTCAAAAATATTTTTTTACATTCGTAAAATTCGAATCCAAAATTTTTTTAAATAAATTCAATAACAACAGTTTGCGTCAAAATAATTGGTAGCCCACGTACAATTTGCAGACTTCAGAAAGGCCGCCGTGTTCTTAGACTTGCTAGTTTAAGAACTTGAGACCAGAATGAGATGAGATAACTAGACAAGTAGACGGTATTACATGCATCACAAGTTGTCTCTTCCAAAGCTAGACGTTAAAGGTCTGATCTCCTGCTCGCTTGAGCTAGAAATCAGAACACTCTTTATTGAGCTAGAATTAAACCCACCTCTATTGAACATTGCATGTTCCTTTGACTTGGGACATGTCTCGGTTTCACTACTGAGCATGACAACAACATTTGACATGGTCGGCCGGTCGGCTGGATCGTCTTGTATGCATAGAAGTGCCACATTTACACACTTCAAAAATTCTACTGCGTTGCAGTTCTGACTTAGCGTCTCGTCCATTATCTCCAATGGTTTGTCCTGTCTCCATAGATTCCATGCCTGACAATATTCGGATCAAGCGACGTGAAAGGAGTGAACAAATAGATATGCATTAAAGAGTTTCTTTTTAGCTGCTTACATATCGCAGCAGGCTCAGCTCGTAATCGGAATTGAAGTAGGCAGTGTTCTTTTTTCCACTGAGGATCTCAAGAACAACAACACCGAAGCTGAAGACATCCGACTTTGCGGAGAACAGTCCATCCAATGCGTACTCCGGAGACATATAACCGCTGCATTGCAGGTCGGTTAGCGTTCAAGGCAATCTTGGACTTAATAAGCGGAACTTCAAAGATGCTGATGCGTAAATGTGAGTATAGCTTACTAGGTTCCGGCTACTCTAGTTGTGTTCCCCTCGATCTTCTTGCCTTCAACAATCTTTGCCAAGCCGAAGTCGGAGATCTTAGGATTCATTTCCTTGTCCAGCAATATGTTGCTTGCTTTCAAGTCTCTATGTACAATCGTCAGTCTGGAATCATGGTGAAGATAGAGAATCCCTCGAGCAACCCCTACAATTATATTGAATCGCTCCTCCTAGTTCAGCACCACATCCGCTTTTTTATCTTGAAAATGCAGCATTACACATTTGATTAGAAACCAAGACACCAGATCAACTAGCATATACATGTATCAGAAAGTGGCTCACTGAATATGAAGAAATCCAAGCTCTTATTAGGCATAAACTCGTAGATTAGAATCTTCTCTTCACCCTTCACGCAGTAGCCCAAAAGCCTGACAAGATTCCGATGCTGAAGTTTAGCAATCAACAGAACCTCGTTCTTGAACTCCTCTAGACCTTGTCCCGAGACACTAGACAGCCTTTTTATCGCAATCTCTTGTCCTCCCGGGAATCGCCCCTGCAAATCAAAGTTCCATGAAGAAAGTTACACATTGCTCACAAAATGCTAGAGAAAAATGAACGCCTTCCGATGAAAATCATGAGATTACTTTATAAACAGGACCGAAACCTCCTTGTCCAAGCTTGTTCCCATCCGAGAAGTGCTCTGTGGCTGCTACTATTACGTTGAAATCGAAAGCGTGCGCATCAATGTACTTCTTGTCCTCCTCGTTGAAGTCTCCAGATTCTATCAAACTCTTTATGCGCGTCTCAGTGTCATGTAAGATAGACATATCGACACCAACTGAGCCCTGCGCGGCATCTCTCCTGCGGGTAACAAACCATAACAGGAGAACACAAAGAACCACTGTCACGAACGTGCCAATAGTAGCACCAAGAAGTATCCGTTCCTTCGTTTTGCTGCTCGAGAATTCGGAAGCAGCGAGCCTCAAGTGTAGAGTTCTAGCATCTGGATCACCTTCAGAAAGTTGTTGCAGGTTCAGGATCTCCCCGTACCAAATCAAGCATTGATTGTTGTCGTAAGCGTAAGCTGTGCAAGTGCAGTTGCGCAAGCAAGCTGATTCGCATTCCCGTCTATTCCCTCCTGCCACCGTCTGATTGGGTAGTTTCATGTTGTTAGCTGCATAAAATCTATCATTCTTACCAGTGGCTAGCCCCTGCTGCTCACATTGCAAGCTAGATCTCCTCGTGCAGCCTCCCGAAAAAGCTCTCCCGTCCCAGTTGCTCTGATCCTTTGGGTCAAAACCTTTCAAGCATTGGCAGAGAGCCATGTCATTGTCGTTGCAACTCCCGAATGGCCCACAGCAAGCATACACGTCGCAATGCTGCCTTGGCTGAGCCCAAAAGAGAAGCATCTGCAAGGAACTCTTCACCCAATTGGTCATCTGAATCTGCCCCCCTGAATCCATCGTAAGCCGCGATACGAGAGTATCATTGTACAAACTATAGGTGAAATAGCTCTCATTTTCATTATCCACGTAGCTGTAGTTATAGATGTAGTTTAACCTCATCTCAGGAACATTCTGAAAAATCTTCGAATTCTCCTCCCATTGCCCACTTGCCCAGTAATGCTTCGTTGAATTCCACGTGATTAAGTATTGGCTGGTACCATTCGGATCCAACTCCAGAGAGAACAGACCGGGTGCAGGATCCGATTCGCTTCTCCATGACGTAAGGATGGTCCTTGCCCCAGTTTTCTTATTCCTCCAGAGCCTAGCACCAGGGAGGAAAGTATCAGACGGATGATCAAAGCTCTGCCAGAGCGGCTCCGACGGATCGGGTTTGGACCCATCGATCAACATCAGATTCCCATCATCAACAATTACAGCTTCAACTGAACTAGAATTGGTAGAAGAACTCAAGTTGGTTGACCAAATAGGGTAAGATGACTCGTTGAAGAGAACCAAATTGCCACCAGAAATTCTTAGCACCGAAGAAGTTATATCACGTACAGGTGTCTCCCTATTTGCAACCCAGACTGCTTTTTGTGTGGGGACTTTATTATACCGTATTCCTAAATAAGCGTTTGAAGAGTTACCAGGATTGAAGAAACCAAGTACGAAGCTCCCATTGTTGGAGATGATGTTATGGTATCCGGACAACGACTGAGTTCCTGATATTCTGTCGTCTCCAAGACACAGGCGTGTCCCAAACGAGAAGCACAAGAATACAACCAGAACATGTCTGAACCAGGATTCCATGGCTTGAGATGAACTTCTCTGGTACGGAGAAGGGATAATTTTGAATGTGGAATCTTAGACACCAAGTCAACTGTTCCTAAAAAAAAAGACACCAAGTCAACTCTATTCGTAAGCGCAAGCACGATTCATGGGGTAATGTTTGTCTAATTAGGCCAAGAGTGGCCTTTTGAACTACAGACTCGTTAAAAATTGCTCAACTAAAATTGCAATTATCATATTAAGTAATTGATTGTTATAACGTAATCAAATCTCGAACTTGAATCTACTTGAATCTAAGGAGCAACATCGGAAAAGGATGATTAGATCGAATCATTAGTTTGAATAAAGTATTTGAATAATTTAAAATTAGTTTGAATCTTATTAATTAGTTTATTGTGTTGGTTCATAATTTAGATCGAATCTAAATTAAAAATTTGAATGTTTTGATATCTTAAATTTCAAAATTAAAAATTAAAATTGCTAGTTATATTAAAGGAATAACAAGAAAATAACACGTATTGGTTCGATTCAATTGTGTCTATGCACTTCTAAGCATATTTCTCTTTTATTTTACCAACAAATACTTAGATCAATTGGTGAGAAAATTGTTTTAACTTAACCAAGGTCTCGGATTCGAGTCCTTGAAAATGCAACAGTGTTAAATAATTATTGGGAAAGCTTATCCACCTTTTAAAGGTCTTACCATGCTCGAACTTGAATTAAACATTTCATGTAATTTCCTAGTCAATCTATCGCAATTTTTGCATAATTTTCATGAGAGATAAATTGTGGTTCTTATTGGTCGCAGTTGCCGGCGTATACTCTTCCGTTTTTCTAGGCGCGTTTACTTTTCGTTGTTGAATACAAATGTTATGAATTAAATTGATAATATTAGGAGACTCGTTTGTTTAGTAGTTGTTTCACTTTATAATTAATTTCAAAAAAATTCATTATGGTTCTGATCATAATTTCGAATTTTGGTATGACCCAAATTTTGGTGTGGTCTATTGGATCGTTCGGTCCGATCCGTCGAACCGGATTTTTTAATCTTACATTCAAAAATCTTTGGGAAAATTACTTTGTAGCCCATCGGGTTTGCTTAAATATACTCAAAAATCTCCCCTGTTTGTAAAATACACGCCGACGTCTCTCGTGTTTGATTTTATTATACTTTCGGGTCTCTGGCGCACGTTAGCAGTTTTTTTCATTTTTATCAATGAAATGACTAAAATACCCTTGCTCCGGTCAACTTAAATTTCCGGTCACCTTTCCAACGAACACCATCTTCTCCGGCGAAAAAAATCAAAAAAAAAAATTAAGCAAACCCGATTTCTTGTACAAACAAAATTCACAAATATTGGCGATTGACTTCGCTCCTGTACCCCACTCGAATCTAGCCTCTTCAAGCTCCTGTACAAGAGATCAACTAATAATTAAATCGACGGCAGCAGAGGACGAAACTACAAACACCATCGTTCAGATCAACTAACTCTGCTCCCTTTCTTTATCCCGATTTTTCCCCTCAGCTGGGGGTTTGATTTCGAGGAGGTCGCCATCGTTGTGAGGCTCTAGGTCGGGGTAGAGAGGCTCTAGGTCGGGGTTCTTACCGACGAGGGCTGGGCCCGTCCATGGAGGCTTGGGTAGCCGGCATAGTAGGCCATGGACGGTGAGAGGCTGAGTCGAGAGACGCTGTTGCCACCAGTTCCGCTGTCCAGCTCATTTTCGTCGTTGTTCTCAGTCTCGACGTTGGGGTTGCCACGGCTGCTAGGTCCAGAGGAGATTTTGATTCGGTGCAGAGGAGGCTGCTAGGTGACGACGGATTTCTTAAGGCGACGACGGAGACGAAGTTCAATTTCCATGGTTGTTGGGTCGCCAACGAGAAGAGGACTTGGCGACGACTAATTCTGGGTTATTGGGTCCCGTCCGGCGTTGTAATATTTTTTGTTTTTTTTAAGAATATTTTGGCCATTTCCATGACAAAAATGAAAAAAAAAAGCTACTGACGTCAGCTAGGGACTCGAAAGTATAATAAAATCAAATACGAGAGGCTACAGAGTAATTTTGCAAACAATAAAAATTTTTGAATATATTTAAACAAACCCGAAGAACTACAGAGTAATTTTCTCAAAATTTTTTTAATCTCCGCTCTCCACGTGGACCCCACCTGTCCCATCTTCCACCCCCACCACACGTTCCCTTTTCACCTTCCCCGTACCCCACTCCAATTTTATCCCTTTGGAGTCGTCCCTTATCTACCAATTTTATTTTCCATTTTCGTTTTTGCACCTCCCAAAACCCACCATTTTCATGAAATATAAACCTCCTAGAAAACCCTAATTAAAGCTAACCCAAGGAGATAGGATGTTCGTACCTTGCTGTTCGTTCTCTTATCCTCCATCTTATGGGCTCAAAGAGTGACTCCTAGTTGATAATTGGTCGGATCTGGTTGCTACTTCCATCCCCTTCCCGGAATCACATCATCTTCGAAAAAACCCTGTGTTTGATGAAGGGAGGCCGAAACTTGCAACCTTAATCTGGTGAAGGGAGGCCGATAGAGACACCGGCGGCGATGATAGTTGAGAAGGGACGGTGAGTCGGGGGACAGAGAGAGCTGATTTTGTAAAATTTTAGTTTTTAGGATTTTTGTTTCCAATTTTAGGAGATTTAGTCATTTAGGCATTCTTTTCGAGACGACGGTCGGACTGTGAATCAGCGTATTGTGCGGGTCAAAAAATCAGGTACGTATGTTTACTTAACAAACCGGATGATTTTAGGTCAGACCGGGTAGTTGACTCAAATTTTTGACTTGGAAAGATCTGGTTCGTTAAGTTTGACAAAAAAAAAGGGGTACAATCGGAATTCCAGGTCAAATTTCACCCAAAAAATCCCAAATCGTACCCAAAAATTGTATCCATCCTGAACCTTCACCCCAAATTTGCATCCAACAACAAAACCCTAACCCGTGAACTTCCCCAAATCGACCTCCAGGCCACGGTCCACTCTCGCATCCGGGCACATGCTCGTGTTCTTGGCCACTATTCATCGCACATTCGTCCCTTCTCGCCCACAGCTCACGTCGGGTCACCCACAGGCAAGTCTCTGTTCACTAGTGAGACGAACATTATTCTCTCCTTCGATTCTCTCTTGAAGAATTATGCAAAAATTGGAGCATCATTCTCTCACTTCTCATTCTTTGTCCACTCTTTTCTCACTCTCTCGATCGATCTCTGGCCATAAAGGAGAAGGATATTTTGGGAGGATGGATTTTATATGAGCAAACATGTGTCTATAATAACAAGTCCACAATTTAAACACCACTTATCTCTCCCTAAATAGAGCTTCTCTCTCTAAATTTCCTTCCTCTCCTCCAATGGATCCTAAAAATCTCCCAACCCCTCCGTCTACAGTTTCCAACCTCAACCTCAACCTTAACCTCACCACCGCCATGGAAACCCCACTCCCTCAACTTGTGACCAACGATTCCCTAACCCAAAATCACCCATTCCTAGTTTTATCCCATCACTCCCACTAGTCGGGTTTCCGATACTAGATCTAGATCCAGTTCGGACAAAGCTCTGTTAGCACTCTGGGAGGAAATCAAACGCTTGAAGGATGGCCCGTTTCCCATTCCTCTTCCCCCGGATCTGGCTCAATGGACCTCTAAAATGGTCCTTGTCGAAAAGCTTCTAACTCAGAAACATCTTAGACCCTTTGCTATCCGCCCAAGTGTGGTCAAATCGTGGGGTTCGACGACTGATGACCTAGTTGTTGGCAAGATTGGTTTCAACATGTTCTCGTTCACTTTTGTTGTGGATATCTTCTTCCTTATTTTGCTCTCCTTGTTTTGCTCCTTGCTTTATTCCTTGTTTTGCTCTCCATTTTTGCTCCTTTAGGTAATTGTATATTCATTTCTTATTTTGGAGCCTAGTCTAGGAACTTGTATAAATAGCAAGGCTTGCTATTGAAATAAAACACAAAGCGGCTTATTTCACATTTCATGGTATCAGAGCAGGTTTGATCTAAAACCTTGCATTAGCCCACCACAAATCAGCCTACCTGCCGCAACGTTATTTACCCACCTAAATATGTCTGTTGTCGAGTCAAGTAAGGAAGTGTCTGCTGGTTCGAGTGTCACCGTTGACTCATCGTTCCCCTACTACCTCCATCCCTCTGATCATCCAGCACAGGTGTTCGTGACTGAACGGCTGAGTGATGAAAACTTCGGTAAGTGGGTGACAGACATGAGCGACCTTTTGTTCGCAAAGAACAAATTCGGTTTTGTTGATGGCTCCTTACTAAAGCCAACGGCCGATTCTGGAATGATTAACCATTGGGTCCGCAGCGACCACATGGTGAAGGGCTGGCTTCGTAACTCCATGGAGAAGGAGATAAGAAGCAGTGTTCGGTGTGCCAAGACGGCGCATGAAATCTGGAGCGATATCACTGAAAAGTTCGGGCAAGGCAGTGCTCCACGCGCATATGACCTCCGACGTGCGATATCAACGCTTCGACAAGGTGAGATGACTGTCTCAGCTTATTACACAACGCTCAATGGACTCTGGGATGAGGTTCAAGCTATTCGTCCTCTCCAGAAGTCGTCTTGCACGAATTGTGATCATGATATGATGAGACAAGTCAAGAAAATTCGCGAGGAAGAGCAGTTGTATGACTTCCTCATGGGATTGGACGATGCGTTCAATACTGTCAAGACACAGATCTTGAGCACTCAACCAATTCCCGGGCTCCGTCAGGCCTATCATCTCATAGCTGAAGAGGAACAACGGAGGACAATCTCTTCAGCTCGGAAACCTATTTCGGACACAGCCGCGTTCCATACTCGTGGTCCTAAACAGTCAAAGAATAGTGGGAGTAAGCGCCCACGCAATGGGAACAGGCCGAAGTGCAGTCATTGCCAAAAGACTGGGCACACTGAGGAAACCTGTTTTGAGCTGATTGGGTACCCTGATGGCTGGCGAAGGGGTGGACGCGAAGCTAATTCGCGTGAGAACACTCGCGACAACCGACGTGGTCGCGATAGTAACCAAAGAATGGTTCCGAAGGCTGCCCAAGTTCAAGCTGAGAGAGTCCAGTTCCCAGTCTCTCTAACGAATAGCTGAGCAACCTTCTCAAACATCTTGGAGTGAAGATAGAGTCTGGGTCTTCACAGCCGATAGAAGCAATGACAAACATGGCAGGTAAGACTTTCTTTTTGCGCCCTTGGATCATTGATTCAGGAGCGACTGATCACATCACATGCTATTCTGATTGGTTGACTAAGTCAAACAAATGCATGGTACATCCTTCGGTCAAAATTCCGAATGGAGATGATATTCCAGTCAAAGGAATTGGCAGTGTCCACCTTGGTAAAAAATTACGACTTGATCGGGTTTTATTTATACCAAAATTTCAGTGCAACCTGTTGTCTATCAGCCGACTGACCAGGGATTTTAATTGTGTCGTTACTTTCTTGGCTAATATTTGTGTAATACAGGACTCAGTTACGAAGAAACTGATTGGAGTGGGTAAGCAGCGGGACGGCCTATACTATTTTGAAGATTTGCGAGGGGGGCGGTTCTCTCATCCATACATAATAAAGATGCTACAATTTGGCACAAGAGACTTGGACATGCCTCCCGTGACAAGTTGTGTCATATACCTTCTTTAGCAGCCATTTCCTTTCCTATTAAGCATGAACATTGTGATTCTTGTGTACGTGCTAAACAAACACGGTCATCATTTCAAAAGCGTTGCATTCAAACAACATCGTGTTTTGATTTGATTCATTGTGATGTTTGGGGACCTTACAATACCCTAGCGTCATGTGGTGCTCACTATTTCTTGACTATAGTGGATGATTTTAGCCGAGGTATATGGACTTACCTTATCAGATACAAGTCTGAAGTAACCTGATATTTGCTGGCATTCTTTTGCATGGTTGAAAGGCAATTTAGAAGAGTTGTCAAAGGAGTTCAATCAGATAATGGAATGGAGTTCAAGTCAAAGGAGTTACTTGACTATTATGAAGTTAGCGGAATACATTTTCAGACCAGTTGTGCTTATACTCCACAACAAAATGGAGTGGTTGAGCGTCGCCATCGTTATATACTAGAGGTAGCCCGCTCCCTTCGCTTTCAATCTCATTTACCTATTGATTTCTGGGGGGAGTGTGTGCTTACCGCTACTTACATCATCAACCGTTTGCCTTCCTCAGTGATTGATAATCAAACTCCATATGAGAGACTATTTGGACGAGCACCCTCGTATGATCATCATCGAGTTTTTGGTTGCCTGGCATATGCACATAATCACACACGGACTAGTAAATTTGACGATAGGAGCAAGCCATGCATATTTGTTGGATATCCTTTTAGTCAAAAAGGGTACATGTTGTATGATGTTCAGTCAAATAAGTTTGTTGTGACAAGGGACGTCACATTTGTTGAAGATATTTTTCCTCTTCAAACGTCCCCTGATGCTGTTCCTAGTACTCTCATAGCTATTTTGCCAGAGGAAACCCCTACCATATATGATTTAGATGAACAACATCACAAAGGCAACCCGTAGAACCTTCCCTCGATGCCCCATCTAGCCAAACTTCAGATTTACCAGTTCCAGTTTCAATCCCAGTCCTGCCTCTTCGTCGCAGTGAACGAACCAAGACGGTACCAATCCACTTACAAGACTATGATACTGACCTTCCCCCCTCGCTTGTCGTCCCGCCGGCTGCCCCTTCAACTAGTAACTCCGTAACTTATCCCCTTGCACATTTCATTAGCTATGCAAAGTTTACGCTCATCGAGCTTATTTAACCAAGCTTGTGTCTATCCGTGAGCCTGCTTATTATCATGAAGCT
Organism: Hypericum androsaemum; assembly: GCA_963995505.1. Lineage (NCBI taxonomy): Eukaryota > Viridiplantae > Streptophyta > Magnoliopsida > Malpighiales > Hypericaceae > Hypericum > Hypericum androsaemum. Next base: position 11,045,964 of record OZ023180.1, read on the forward strand.
GCCAAATTTTCACAGTGGGTCGAGGCGATGCGCAAAGAGATTAAAGCACTTATAGAACCTGGGACATTGTGGAACTACCACCTGGGAAGAAGGCGGTCGACTCCAAGTGGGTTTACAAAATAAAGTTTCGTCCAAATGGTGAGATCGAACGCTATAAGGCTCGTTTGGTAGCCCGCGGTTTCAAGCAAGTTGAAGGAATTGACTACCACGACACCTTTGCTCCAGTCGCGAAGCTTGTCTCTGTCCATTGCTTATTGTCCATCGCAGTCAAACGAGGATGGATGATACAACAATTGGATGTTGATAATGCATTTCTGCATGGCGAATTGAAGGAAGAAGTTTTTATGACAATTCCTCAAGGTTTTAGTCGCCCCAGAGATAAGCGGGTTTGCCGGCTTCGGAAATCTTTGTATGGCCTCAAGGAAGCCTCACGCACCTGGTATAGTAAACTTGCCTCCACCTTGCTTGATCTTAGTTTTCGTCGGTCTAGAGCCGATCACGCACTGTTTACTCATCATCGAGCTGGTTTGGTGTTATTTCTCCTCATCTATGTTGACGATGTTATATTGGTTGGTGATGATAATATTACTCTCTGTCGCACCAAGTCTCATTTGGATCGGTCTTTTGGCATCAAGGATCTTGGGACACTGAAGTATTTTCTAGGCATTGAAGCAGCCCGTACCTCTGAAGGCCTAGTGTTAAGTCAACATAAGTATCTCCTTGATATTCTTCATGAATGTGGGAAGGCAGGCTCGCGCCCTAGTTCTATTCCTATCGAGCAAAATCATCGTCTGCAGAAAGGTGAACAAGTCATTGATGATAGTACTCGCTATCGACGCTTGGTGGGCCGCCTGATGTATCTTACTGTCACTCGCCCCGATATTGTCTATGATGTTAACATTTTGAGTCAATTTGTGGATTGTCCTGGTCTGGCTCATCTCGATGCTGCTGATATGGTTCTACGCTACCTCAAGAGCACACCTGGACAGGGTATTTTATTGAACAAGTCCTCTTGTTTTGATCTTTTTTTGATCTTGTTGCTTACTGTGATGCTGATTGGGGTGGTTGCCCAATGACTCGACGCTCACGCACCGGTTATTTTATTACGATTAGCGGCTCCCCGGTGTCCTGGCGTAGTAAAAAGCAGAGTGTTGTTGCTCGTTCCTCTGCCGAAGCTGAATACAGGGCTATGGCCACTACTGTTAGTGAAGTTCTATGGCTTCGATGGCTCTTGGCGGATCTTGGTGCTCCACCCTCCGGTCCTACACATCTCTTTTGTGACAACCAAGCTGCCTTGCATATCGCCGAGAATCCAGTTTATCACGAGCGGACGAAGCACGTTGAGATGGATTGCATTTTGTTCGAGAGCGAGTTGTCTCTAATGAGATCGCTCCTCGTAAGATCAGTACAACTATCAAGCTGGCAGATATTTTTACTAAGGGTCTTAGTATTGATCGTTTTCGCATGTTGTGTCCAAGTTGGGCATTGTTGATCTTCATGCTCCAACTTGAGGGGGAGTGTTGTGGATATCTTCTTCCTTATTTTGCTCTCCTTGTTTTACTCCTTGCTTTATTCCTTGTTTTGCTCCTTGCTTTATTCCTTGTTTTGCTACTTTAAGTAATTGTATATTCATTTCTTATTTTGGAACCTAGTCTAGGAACTTGTATAAATAGCAAGGCTTGCTATTGAAATACAACACATAGCGGCTTATTTCACATTTCAACTTTCAAATGGGCGTCAGCTGGAATTTGCCATTTATAACACTCCGTGGTCAATCTCGGGACATGACATGGTTCTGAAGAGATGGGACCCTGCGTTGCCTTGGTCCTCGATTGACTTCTCCTGTTCGGAGTTTTTTTGTGCAGGTCCACGGCCTTCCTCGCATGCTTCTCAACAAAGAAACGGCGGTGCTGGTGAGTACCCATTTCCATAAGCTGCTCTTTGTCGACGAGGATGATCTCACCACCCCAGGTACGGAAGGTATTCTCCGCATCAAAGTGCAGGTGTTAGTATCTGATCCTTTACCGATAGGTTTCTGCCTTCCAGTTGATGACTCTTCCCCCTGGCATATTAGGTTTAAGTTTGAAAGGCTCTCGGAATTCTGTATTTACTGTAGGATCTTAGGTCACTCTGCTAAATATTGTCATGTGGATGGTCTTAAGCTTGCTTGGTTCCGCAGTCTTGATCCCTCTCTGTTATCTTATGGTCCTTGGCTTAAAGCGGATTCGTTGTATTCCACCAGAAAGGCAATGAATTCCTCCTATCTGACTCAGGGTTATTCTCAGAATCTGGATCTGTTCTCACGCGGAGACTCGTCTAAATCAATTTCTGAAGCCCAACTACCCTTACAGCCCGATCCCCATCCCGGGAATTGGTCTTGCTCTAGGGCAGCCGGCGGGTATCAGGGTTCCTTCTACGCCGGAACCATCATCGGCGCCCCAAGAGAAACCTGATGCCATGGCTGACTTCTCTAAAGTTATGACAAGTTTAATTTCTGTGGCACCGGGTGATCTCCAAGATATCCTGATTAAAAATCTTCTGGATAAGAAGGGTGTTTGTCCTTCCCTGACACCAATCCCATCTGCTAGAAGAGGAATTAATGCCATCTCTCCAACAAGTGGGTCTGCCGATTTAACGGGTACTGGCTCTAGTCCTTTTGTACCCAGAAACTTAAATTTTTTGGCTAGTGGGGCCGGGTCCCAAAGGTCAACTGAGCTGAGCTGTCCTCCGGGCTTTGCCAGAATTAGTTTTCCTTCTCGGATCACTTCTATGGGCCTGGAAGGGAAACTTAAAGGGCCTTTGGTGGACCTTGAAAAGGTGAGCCAAGCTGGGCCTTCAAATGAGCCACACCTTTCTTTGAAATTGAAGGGGCCCATCTCCATTAGTGATGATTCACAATTTGGGCTTAACGTTAGGAACCTCATGGGTTTTAAAGTGGGCCATTTGACATCTACCCATTTTGTTGCTCCAAGTTTATCTTTGGGGCTCGAAAGCAGGCTTCATTTCCCGATTCATGCTTGTTCTACTATTCCAGTTTTGGCTGGAAAAAGGAAAAACAATGATTTTTCTCTTCCAAATTCAAAGACAGCGAGACTTCTGCCTATGTCCAGATCTCCTCTTCAGGCAGCTACTGTTGAAAACTCTCTGAATTCTCTCCTTGGAGGACTCTTCCCGATCCTACCAGAGGGGTCAGACATTTCTGGTAAAGGCTTTAGTTTGGGTTCAATCAAACCTACCGATGGCCGGGTCTTTAAGCGGTTTAAATCCAAGATGCACAGGGTGAAGCTCCCCGTAGGCATCAAGCTCGCCCATCTTTCAGACCAATCTTCAGGGATTCGCGAAGGTGTGGTGCTAGTGGATTCTCCTCCGGAGTCTCCCCAAGGTACCCCACCCTCTATTCATGTATAACTCCCCTATATTTCTTTGGATGGTTGTTCGTTACCCTTGTCTGCTGTTCTCTCTTTGGAGATACCTACAGGGTCCGATCCTCTGTTCCTGTCCCGGGTGATAGCAGTTCTATCACGCGAATCTCAATGAGTCTCATTGTTTGGAACTGTCGGGGCCTAGGTCAATCCCCGACAGTTCGTACCCTAAAAGGCCTAATCAAAGATTACTCTCCTTCTCTGATCTTTCTCATTGAAACAAACAACGATCTAATAAGGTGGACCGACTTCGAAGAAATTGTCACTTCTTTCATGGATTTCACGTGAATCCAATCGGGAGATCCGGGGGTCTTTTCCTCTGGTGGAATGATTACTTTGACATTGAGATCCTTACGTTTTCTAATAATCACATTGATGTTGTGTGCACTAATACTGTCTCTAATCTCCAATGGTTTGCTACGTTTCTGTATGGGGAATCTGATTCCTCTAGAAAACGCTCCTTTTGGAATTGTCCTCCTTTTCTGAATTCTCCCCAACTTTATCCATGGTTATGTATTGGAGATTTTAATCTCATTGCGAATCCCTCGGAAAAAGTAGCGACTATGGCAATTCTTAAAGAAAATAGGCACCAAGTATTTATTGGTTTATACACTACTACTCATACTAATGATCCCTCGGCAATTCTTGATTGCATTCCATCCCTGGTCACCCCGGATATGATCTCCCACCTTATTGCTACTATTACCCACGTTGAAATTAAGGATGCCACTTTTGCTATGATTGGTAGGAAGGCTCCCGGCCCGAACGGTCTCTAATGATCTTATTGCTCTTGTCACTAATATGTTTGATTCCACCTTACTGCTACTATTACCCACGTTGAAATTAAGGATGCCACTTTTGCTATGAGTGGTAGGAAGGCTCCCGGCCCGAACGGTCTCTAATGGTCTATCTTATTACTCTTGTCACTAATATGTTTGATTCTGCCCATGTTCCCCCGGACCTAAATAAAACCTATATTTTACTTATCCCCAAAAAACCAAATCCATCTGACATCCATGCCTTAAGGCCTATTGGGCTTTGTAACTTCGCATACAAAGTTTACACTAAAATCCTAGCAAACAGACTCAAACCTTGGATGTCGTCTCTCATCTCTGATTGCCAGGGTGCTTTTGTTAAGGATAGATGTATCCAGGATAACATCATCGTAGCCCATGAGGCTTTTCATTATCTTAAGACTTCTAACAAGAAACGTGATCTCTCCCTGGCCATTAAGTTTGACCTTAAGAAAGCTTACGATCTTCTGAACTGGGATTTTCTCTGGAAAGTTTTATCTAAACTTGGTTTCCCTTCTAAGTGGGTGGACTCTATTGTGAGTTGTGTCATGTCTGTGTCTTATAGCATCCTTTTAAATGGCCAACCTCTTCCTTGGTTTAGTGCTACCACGGGCATTAGGCAGGGCGACCCTCTTTCCCCCTTCTTATTCCTCTTCGTTTCTGATGCTTTGGTTCACTATATGAATAATTTCCATTCCATTGGCATTATCTCGGGTCTTAAAATCAACATTAACACTCCGACTATTTTGCAAGTCCTATTTGCGGATGATACATTCATTTTTACCAAAGCTAATATCGCAGAAATTACCACTCTAAAGGATATACTCACTCATTACTCAGATTGCTCTGGCCAGGAAATTAATTTTTCCAAATCTAGTATCTGTTTTTCCAAGAACGAATCTGAGGCGAACATCTTGGCTTTATCCTCCATTCTTAACATGGCTATTATGAATCCTAATGACAAATACCTTGGTCTGCCTTCTTTCTGGGGTAGATTTAAAAAAGAGGCTATTAATTTCATTCTTGATCGTATTCACCGTCAAGCTAGCAGTTGGAAACAAAACCTTATGTCTATGGCCGGTAGAGGGATCCTTATCAAATCAGTGTTGTCGGCTATCCCTACTTATGCTATGCAATGTCTCAGTTTTCCAACCTCCTTTTGCGACAATTTAAACAGCATTATTGCTAAATTTTGGTGGTCGGGGGACCCTGATGGCAAGAAGATCCATTGGATTATCTGGAAAAAGATGACTTCCCCTAAGTCTTCGGGTGGGCTGGGGTTTAAAGACTTCCATATCTTTAACATTGCCTTACTTGCTATGCAAGCTTGGAGACTTTACTCAAATCAAAATTCTTTGTGCTACAGGGTCTTAAAAGGAATCTACTTTCCTAACGGTAACATTCTAAATGCGGCCAAGGGTAGCCACCCCTCTTGGATGTGGAATAGCATTCGAGAGGGGACTTTTTTCCTCTCGAAAGATCTTTTTACTAGAATCGGGGATGGTAAGAGTACTAACATTTGGACTAAGCCCTGGATCCCTAATCTTCCTTCCAACTGAGTGTCCACTGCTCCCCCACAAAACTGCCCTTTTAATTCTGTCGCTGATCTTTTCTGCCCTATCATTAGAGATTGGAAATGGAATGTGCTTCAAAACTTATTTTCCCCGGCTGAGATCTCTGCTATTTCCAATGTTCATGGTATGAATGTTAACATCCCCGATAAAACTGTATGGAAGTTTGCAAAGGATGGTATTTATTCAGTCAAACTTGGTTATATTTCTCTTAAGACTAATCTTATGGCAAATCAAGCTAGCCTTATTGCAAGCTCCAGCAATGCTTCCTTCGATCCCAAAATCTGGAAGGCTCTTTGGAAATTAAAGATTACTCCAAACGTCAAGAACTTTATTTGGAGGATGCTTAACAATGGAATTCTGGTTTCATCAAATATTCATAAACGTCATTTACATCCCTCTCCTTGTTGCTCTATTTGCTTATCTGTTAACGAGGATATTATCCATATGTTATTTGGATGCCCCCATGCTAGAGCGACTTGGTTGGCTTCTTCTTTTAGTTTTCGCTTCTATGATGTTGATTTTGCTGATTTCAAAGATTGGTTACTTTTATTATTAATCACTTGTCGAACTCTATCGATACCTCCCTGATCCCTTATTTCATGTATATTTGTTGAATGATTTGGAATGCGAGAAACAAGTTCATCTTTGAGGGCATCCCGATTAATCCTATTATTTCGGCTAATCGTGCTTCTAACTATTGTATGGAATTCATGCAGGCACTACAGCCTGATATCTCTCCTATTTTGTCTACCTCTTCATGGATTGCTCCTGCAGCAGGATCCGTGAAGCTCAACTATGACGTATCGTGGGTTGACTCGTTGTTCGAGACTCCTATGGCCAGTTTATAGATGGTCAGATTCGGCTTTTGAAGACCTCGTCATCCTTGGAGGCGGAATTGGCTGCCATTTTTCACGCTGTCTCCTTGGTCTCTTAGGCTTTCAGTAGGGCCCCTTCCGTTGTCAAGACGGATTGCCGTGTGGCCTACACTTTTATTATTGATCCTCTCGCCACCATTGATTGGAAAGTCGAATATTGTGTAATAGGAATTAGACGTATTCTAGCTCTTTTACCTTTTTATTCCATCCATAACATTCCTAGATCTCAAAACCTTGTAGCCGACTGGCTTTGTCGCTAATGTCGCCTTAACCTTTTGCCTCCGCATTGGGCTACAACCCATCCGAATGAACTTGATGTACTAATCTATTCGGATTTCCCAATTTAAGGAATATATGTTCTCTTCTTTCAAAAAAAACGTGTCTAGAATTGATTGAAAAAAAAACAAGTTTGTAGAATATGTGAACATAATATTGGCATGGTGGCCCACGTGTATGACGTGCAAATAAGTCAAAAGACCCAAAACTAGGAACCACAATACTGGTAAGCATGTGAGCTCCCCCTTAATAAAAAATACTGGTCTGATCGGTAGTCCATCCGGTCAGACCGGTTGAGATGTGACCTAGAGAGAAAAGCGGGTCGCTCTCTGAGTCGTTTTTGAAAACAATGTATTTAGGTCTAAATTTTATATTTTTTTCCCAAGTTCCGGTCGAACTGGGGTTTTCCGGTCAGTGCGAGGCTGAAAATCGTCTGGTCGCCCATTTTTGCCCCTGAAAACGAGCCGCTGAAGTGAACGATTCGCGGTCCAATTGGTCAGACCGCATTTTTTAAAACTATGGTTCTGATTATAACTTTGGGCCGGACTTATTTCATTATCCCAGCCCAAAATGTTTGGCAATAGGAAGTGCCGAAAGCTGTACAGACTTCGAAGCCCACCAAAAGGTTCGTGAGAAGGCCCATTTAATCCCAAGTCCTTCAGAAAGTTCTCGCAGGTCCAAGTTCTTCCCGTTCCGAAACAAGCATGGGTTGTTGCATAAACATAAGATGTGCAAGTGCAGTTGCTTCTACATTTTTCTCCAACTCGAAATTTCTTATTTAAATTAGAACAATTCCTACCGCTTTTTTTACTGTTGCTCGAGGAAGTTGATTCGTATTGCCGCTTAATTCCCCTTGCCACCGTTTTCTGATTCGATAAATTCTGGAGGGTTCTGGGTTGGCAACTAGGGTTTCGGCTGGATTGGATTAGCACGGAACACGGCATTGGGCCCTTTTGACAAAAATACGGCTTCAGGCCATTATTACTTCTACGCCCAAACCCAATACCGCTGGATTACATGCACCGTTTTGACCAAGTCCAACTGAGAATCTATAAATATGATCTCCAACTCTCTAAACAGGTAACTTTGGTTACTTGTCATTATTGCAAGTTACACCGCGTTATTTGTCCAATTAAGAGAAGACGTTCCCGCAGTTAATAAATAATATTAAATCTCTCTAAACAGGAAATTTGTAGGACCTCTTAACGGTCGAATCAGGGACGACATTCTCTATATAAGAACTCCTTCCCTCCCTCGTTGAACACACACCAAACTTCATACGTTCTCCTCCTCCAACCCAGAATAAAAAATTCCATCTCTCTCTTGCTCTCAGATCACCATCCACGATGACGATGGATCAACTCTTTCTTCCTTCTCCTTGTCCTTCTCTGCCCGACAAGGACACAGCGGTCACCTTCATTGTTGCCGAGAAGTTCCAAGCATGGGACTTTCTCGGCCCAAGAGACAGGGTGATGGCCAACTCCACCATCTCCCTTTCCGATTTCGTCACTCCGGGGGCCAACCCCATCTCAACCCATGTGGGTATTCCCGACTCTTCGGCTGACGGCAAGTGCATTGCAGGAACCATTCTCCAAAGAACCCTCACAATGCCTGCATGGAGCGACCGTTTGTTCGTTTGCGTTCTCATGTCAGACTCGGACAACGAGGACTTGATAGGTCTCGGGCGGTTTGATCTGAAGTTCACAGTGATTTATGGTACTAAAGCAGCCGCGGCGGAGGACGAGGCGGTGGAGTGGGACCTGGTCAGCGGCGGGTCAATTGTGGAGGTCTTGAAAGCCTGTAAGCCACCCCTTAGATGCCTGAGGAAGGAAGGGGGCGGAGGAGAAGATTCGCAAGTGCCTCTTTAGCAACATATAGTATAGTGTTTTATTTCCGCTAAGGTTGTGGCTCTTCTGGGTTGGCGTTCTTTGTCTTTCATTAATTTGGTTCATTGTCTGTTTAGCAACATTGATGCATTAGTCAAGTCTTTCATCTTTATTTGGCAAATTTTATTTCACTGAATTTTACGATAAAGGATTTTTATTGAGATTTTTTGTTACAACTCTCGAACTTGGTACAGGAGGGTAGGTGGGGATTCAGGAAAATTCGGCTAGGAGTTTTTTTTAACTTCGCTCTCTTTGTAAATGCCTTTTTGCATTCGCTTTTTAGTAGTAACAATGTATATTTTCCTACCCCAAAAAATGAATTTGTAGTTTGAGGGAAGAAATTTTCCGTGCTCATCTCTAAGAGCCAACCGACTCAAATGCTCTCGTTAGGGAGGTTTAAAGAACATTAGTCTGCCCGAAGTATTTAACCGCCAAGTACGGTTCAAAGCCTACCAAAAGGTTCGTGAAAAGGCCCATCAAAAATAATAAAATACGCTCTAATACAAACATTATATATTTATAAGGACGAATTCAGTGACAATCCCTTGTAATCAAAATCATATTTTTTATACAATCATCACTCAGATAAATGGATGAACCTCAAATGGAATTTTTGGAAAACTTGTGTTAAGGAACAAACGAGCAGCTTCACACATGAAGACCGAACACTAGTTCATAATAATGCTCAAAGGGTATCAATATAATTGGAGAACAGTAATAATTATTAGGACATGTATTCCACATGGGCAATACTTGGAATCCATATTAGTGGAGATTCTCCAGCTTTATCGACCTTCCTCGGACATAGTCAAAGAGTTTCTCAGTGCCTCGTGTTTACTTGAAAAAGATGAGCTAGGCTCAGGACTGTTCTGACTTCCTCTTGTAATGCAAGCTGGTTTTTTGGGAGCCGGTAAAGTTTCTGTTTCACTACTAAGCAAAACCACAACGTTGGACATGTTGGGACGGTCGGTCGGATGCTCTTCTATACACAACAATGCAACATTCACACACTTCAGAAATTCATTTTGACTGCAGCTCTCGCTTAATGTCCCTTCCATTAGTTCCATTATCTTGTCTTCCTTCCATAACCTCCAGGCCTAGGAAGTTCACATATAGGCAATAATTAATGGCTATTCCAGCAGATAATGCGCATTTAGACTAGGGGAAAAATGGACTCACATAATCCAGTAGGTTAAAATAGGAAGCATTCTTCTTTCCACTTAGAATCTCGAGTATAACCACTCCGAAACTGAAAACATCAGATTTCACAGAGAACACCCCTTCTAGCCTGTACTCAGGAGACATGTAACCACTGCATACCATAAGAGCTTGATGTCATCATGCACAAGCATAGTCGCAATTACCTCTTAGATGATAATGTGATGTGATTTCATAACTTACAAAGTTCCTATTACTCTTTCGGTGCTCCCCTCGTTCTGCTTGCCTACGACCATCTTTGCCAAGCCGAAGTCTGAGATCTTAGGATTCATTTCCTCATCCAGTAGTATGTTGCTTGTTTTCAAATCTCTATGTACAATCCTCAATCTGGAGTCTTGATGAAGATAAAGAAGTCCTCGAGCTACTCCGAGAATAATGTCAAAGCGCTTCTCCCAAGTCAAAAGCATACTATGCTGTGAATCTGGTACATTTATCATTTTTCATCGGCAACACAAGTTAGCGATCAGGGCTGATGTTTAATGCTAGAACATAGTTGTGTCTACTCAGTATATATGGTAACTAAGTTAGCAATAATGGCAAGTCTTTATTTGAAAGCTCACCAAATAAAAAGAGATCCAAACTCTTGTTATGCATATATTCATAGAGTAGAATCTTCTCATCCCCCTTTAAGCAATAACCTAAAAGTCTCACAAGATTTCTATGTTGAAGCCTTGCAATCAATACAACTTCATTCTTGAATTCCTCTAAGCCTTGTCCAGAGACAATTGACAGTCTCTTTATAGCAATTTCTTGTCCTCCCGGAAACTTGCCCTGTGAAAGTCAAGGGCAAACCTATTGAATGCATAACGAAAAACTCTTAAAGGAAAACAGATGAAAAAAACTACAAATCATAATAATACTTTTGCATACAACATCAAGGTTACCTTGTAAACAGGTCCAAACCCTCCTTGTCCCAGCTTATTTGCATTTGAAAAATTATCTGTTGCGGTTAAAATGCTATCAAAGTGAAAAAAATGTACATCAATGCCTTTACCGTCTTCTTCTGTAAAGTGTTGAGAGTCTATCAGCTCTTTGATACGCTTCTCAGTATTGTGCATTAAAGCTTCATTTTGGAACTTCTCCCTGCCTTCTGAATGGAAGTACAAACGAAAAGCTAATAAAACTAGGAATTGTAGAGAGATAAGCACCAAAGAAAAAACACGGTTATTAGATGTAATTGAAAACGCTACCTCGTCTCTTTGTCAACTTTCTTCTAAATAGCCAACAAAAAAGAATGCTGAATGAAAGAACCACCACCACCCCTCCAATACTTGCCCCAACAATCAAAGAAACTGATGTATCTTTTCCTGAACCTTCACACGAAATGAACCAAATTCGTAGATAAAGAACAGCATATGAACTCGAGTGAGGTTTGGAGGTTATACCGAATATTACTTTCTCGCTGTTAGGTTCATTTCAACAATTAAAAAAAAGGTCGTCTACATTTGAGAGAGAGTTTTCCTTTCTATATGGCCTTGGAGCTGAGATATCTTGTTTCATGTCTCTGCTCCACTATTTCCTGGCTTAAAACAACATAGTGTGGTATTGTTTGTAGGTAATAGAAATCCTTACCTTGTGTGCAATTGAGAGCTGAAGAGTTCCATGCAAAGTTTGTGTTACAGATGCATTGTTTCAGATGACCATCCTTGGATAATTTGCATTTTGAATTTGGCCAATCCTTGCAATCAGAAAACGGAGTGCATGCCGGCTCGGGTGGTGGCTCCCAACTAATTTGTAGTTCATCTATACCTATGGAATCATTGTAACCATAGGTTTCCTCTTTGGGATCACACCAGTAAGTGGAATTCACCAGCTTGAATGGAGATGACAACGTCTGGTTGAGATGCGATATGTTATCCATGACACCTTTGTTCCTCTTCCTACAATCATCCGCTTCCTTAACTTGGACGAAGAATGTTCTGTTTTTCTGCTCAATGCGAGTAACATGGTATGCTCCTGTAGGTGTCGTGAAGCTAGTCTTTCCGGATGATATGTCACATTGGAACCCGTCGTATGTAGATTCGCCACAGTCTGATCCAGTACTCAAAGGATAAGGAATAGGATCTGTTCCACAAGGGTCACAACTTCGAGCTGTTGGCTCTGCGAACGAATGAAGTCAGTGTATTGAAGGTCTGAAGTAACAAAAGTTTAGGCTCTTTTATTGTAATTGACAACACTATCACGATACCTGGACCATGAAACGACCCAACAACTGTTTCTAACTTGATTATAGGAGTGAATATGAATGCTCAATATCAAATAAAGTTTCTTCGCTTATGAAAACTCGTGCTACAAATCACACTATATATGAATGGAGGTTGTATGTATGAAAACGTGAAGTTGGAAAGGACTTGCTTGTGCTTGAAATAGCAACGCGAACGAAGAGTATGTTGGCTCCTCCATTATAGCCCTCCTGAAGATAATTCAAATCCTCTGTCCAGATCAGACAGGCTTCCTCACTCTGTTCGCCTTTATCCTCTTGTGTGTATGCTTGGCATGCAGAAGTGTTTAGACACTGCTCTCTGCATGATACCCCATTTGCAGATGCCGGGAAGTCGGATTTTCGGACTCTCATCTTGACAAGGGTCAGAAAGGTGTCGCTGCTTTTGCCAATGTCCACATCTCTGCTACATCCGCCCGAAAAATCTCCACCATCCCATTTCTCTTGGTAACGAGGACTGAATCCTGGCAAACATTTGCATAGAATTTTATTGTTCACATTACAGCTCCCAAAGATCCCGCACCCATGCCCCAAACCACATCTGTCTCTTGGCGCCCGCGATTTTAAGATCCATTGTTGAGTTTCCAAAACCCAGTATTGTATCTCCCCAGTGCTATTCATCACTAGCCTCCAGGTAGTGTTATCTGGAGCCTGACTCGTGGCTACATTGGCTAAGATATCAGAAATCAGATTTTGTGGGGCATCTATTCCTGTGCTTTTGAACAATTCCGTCTCGTCTGTACTTTTCCAGTGAGGCACAATGTCATTCTGGGCCTGGATGACAAACTGGTTGATACCATTCTGGACTGTATATGTGAAACTGAAGTTACCTGGTGTTGGATCGCCTGCTTCTCTCCATGAATTCAATGAAACAGAAGATTTCGATGAGATTAAATTCATTCCAGGCAGCAATGTGTCAACATGGTGTTCAAAGCTCTGCCATATCGGCGTCAATGGTGTCGAAGTATTATAACCTAGAACAAAGTTTCCAGAATCCATGAGCTTGGCTTCTGTGTGATTCATTCGAATCTCAACCCGTTCATTAGTGTCAGCAGACCAATATAACTTCCCAGATTCATCAAGGACCTGGAGTTTGCCATCGTGTGTGAAAGCAAGTATTCCTGACGAATCTCGAAGGGGCTTATCTCTATTGGCAACCCATACCACTATCCTGGGAGTTAGGTTGTGGTACCATATTCCCAAATAATTACCGTTAGAGGAATTCCCTATTGGAGTAAAGAATCCAAGCTCAAAGTTTCCCTCAGTTGAAACAAGAGTATCTCCCCTGGACTCTTCAAGTGTGGTGCTATTAATGTACAGTGTATCTATAGCTAAGCAGCTCATCAAAGCATAGTACAACAACAATGAGCAACATGTAAAGACTTGTGGTTTCATACTCTGAACCATTTCTAGGCTTTGGAGAAATCAAGTACCTTAAAAACTGAACACCGGCTTTTTGTTTGCTTCACTAGCTCTCTTGGAACAGTGTCTTCTCTTTGTTCCTTCTCCACCTTATTGAGCAGATTAATCTCCTTGCAATGGCAATAATCACCTTGATACTTGTGGCTGCTAAAGAAGGACGACTTCTCCAAGTTCTCTAAACACTGAGTGGTCCAATGATCAAGAAGACCGACTATTCCAGTCAACTTGCATGTAGTAATGCCTAATGGTCTAACCACTCTTTGGCTCCTCAAAAAAGTACCTTGGCACTGTTCAAAGTTTCTTTTCTTTTTTTTTTTAAAAGTCACTGTCCAAAGTTTCTAGGGCCACTTGTTTTATTAATACCTGCTTCCGGGTTTTTAATTAAGACCAGCTGATTTACGTCTAAGTTGAACTCTTGCGATCATAATTAGCCTATTCGGCGTGCCGATAATCTTCCTGTATATTGCCTAACTCTGCAGAAATTGCTTGTTTAAACAATTTGCGGGTGTTATACTATCTGATATTCAAACTTACTGTGCCGACTAATCCAGATCCAAACTTTACAGTTATCTGCTCAAGTACAATTAGCAGATCATTTGATTTTAATGAAATTAATTAGCCAAAGATTATATCAATTTTTGTATACAATTACTGTACAAATATCATAGTTAACATGTTATTAGAATATAAGACATGTGGTCCATTCTTGTTGCACCCCCTTGCCAGGTACGTTGGTAAAATCAAAATCTGTATAAACTTCAGTCCGATGGTCTTATATGAAGAGACGTATTGAGTTTATCATATCGCTAATTGCAAGTGTAATAGGCTTGTTTATAAGTGTGAAAAACCTAATTTAAAGTTTGTGATTGGATATAAAAATTTCAATTGTATCTGGTTTTTTTTCCCCTACTTGTTGCGTCTCTGTGGCTAATCTCTTTCATTACCGGACATCAATCAGTAAATGGCTGTCCTCGGCCAACAATCAAAGAGCTGAACCGTCAAGATAGTGACTGCTTCGTCGGTGCTTAACTCATGGGCCTACTTCTCTAATTTCTACTCCTTATTTTTGTCGGGTTTTCTTTGTTATTTATATGACTCTCATATAGACGACGACTAATTCTAACCACTTGATGAACGATCAATGTAATGACCTGGTCAAACCGAGTTCCATTGTGCAATTATTTAAAGCAGATTTCAAAGACAAAATTATTATCACGGTTTAGAAATTTCAATTGACATGGCTAAGAATTTCGAGTGCAACCACATTGAAGCTGAAAACATGTGGCTTAAATGCATTTTTTTTTACCCTCTGCACCAGAGGCAATTTTTGGATTAAACAAAATTAGCACGGATCAGAGAAAGCAGCATATTTGGTTACGCTAAACTTAAGTAATGTTGTATTCTCTCTGTGCTTGCCTCAGTTTGCTTCCCTCCAAAGATACTTGCCAACCAAAATCAGAAATTCTGTAGCAGTAAGCACAAGGATATTCTCCAATTAACTGCCATTTTTACCTTGATGAGCTTGAATGTACCTATTTCCGGGCAATTCTGTTTGTATTTGGTCTTAGATTATTCGTAGTTTACACCTTGCGTGACTTTTTATTCAGCGTTTATTTGCTTGTAAATAAACGACGAATATCCTTCGATATTTGTCGTTTCACATTCTCTACTGTCAGGGACCGCTTTATTTGCTGGTAGCCAAGCCAACTTGCATGATTAGAACAGCTACGGCCAGAATTCTCATATTCCAACTTACCCAGAGTTATGTAGGACATCATTATTTTTGCTGGAAGATATCATGCTAACTGTTTGCGTCAAAATAATGTATAGTGTTGGAGAATCCCACGTCCGAAATGCACATATAAAATTTGTAGACTTCAGAAATATTGTATATTATGTAGGTAATGGAGTATAAAGAAAATATAGGCTATGTACACCAAAAAACAATGCTTTCTTTTTTTTAAAGGTATTGATTCTTCTCACTATGGTATATACCAATGGTTCTTAAGGAATCAACCTTCCAGGATACAAAGCTTATGTTTCTCAGAAATTCAGAATTACACTCTCACGAATTTCTTGAAGCAAGATTAGCAAGTTTTAGACTCGGAAAAAAAAGATAGAATTCTAAGGAGGGAAGACTCGATTTCTGAATGATACCGCCTCCAAAACTCGTCTGAGAATTTATAGATACTCAAGAGTTGTTCCCAAAGGGTGGCAACAACCATTTCTCAAAAAGGAGTGTGTCATTTCACCGAAGGGTTGCAACTCACAAAGAGGCACCTAATAGACTAGAGAAAAAAAATATAATTGATTATTTAAATATATACAATAATCCTCCACTTATTTACATAATACAACTTGCATTACTCAACGAATAGCCACGAAGTAGACTAAGCTTTTAACTTATGGTTGAATATGAAACTCTAAGGAATCATATTCTCTTTGTGTATGATTTCTTGCTTCTTTAATCTTTTGGCAGCATCTTTGAATTAGGCCTTATGCTGAATCCTGGTGTTCACAAGTACTCTAGGATATTATCGAGATAATCTCTAAGAAGCAGCCTCTCACTTCTCTACTTGCATAGGTAGACTTATCAAGAATGTTCACAACGCATTCTACAACGTGCTATAAGTCTATTAAGAATTTATAATCTAACCTCTACTTGTTGTGGTAATTATAAGTGCATAGTTCATATATAGGGCTTTCGAAATAGTATCACCCCCACTATTTCCAAGTTATGCACTTTGAAATGTATCCAAGTTTCTATTTCTCCAATGTCTAATATTGAATTGCCTTTTTAACTCTCATAGATAGGTGCCAAGTATATAACTTGTACTTTAAGATAGAGTTGGTTTCAATCAAGACATTGATTCTATCGGTAATAGTCCCATACCTCGCATGACCTCTTTGATCTTATCTTTCGATAATGATTTTTTTAACAGTCTATTAGCATTTGATTCATTGGGAGATACTCAAAGGTTATCTTTTTCTTTTTAGCCATACTCCTAATATGATTATATCTCATAGCAATGTGTTTGCTGTGGTTCGATATTCTCTCATTCTTTGCAACTTTCTGGCTTGCAATCTCCTTGTTGCCAACCATCTTTGTCTCTCGAGGCTTTGGTGTCTCCTCACACGCAGCCTCTCCCACAAATGCGGAGAACTCCTCCACATTTCTTGATCCCGTTGGAACAGGTATGTCATTTTGTTTGGCTTTACAACTGAATCACTTTGTCACACCAAGATGACATCCACAGGACCTAAGTCATTGATGTCAAAAACTTGCTTTAGAAAATCTTTGGTTTTATTAACACACTTCATGTCCGAACAAAAAATAAGCAAGTCACATATAAGGTCACCACTACCTTATATCGCATGGCTTTTTTATTTTATATATACTGATCACATGGTAGTAATTTTATCCTTTATTTAAATGCATAGCAACTGATTCTTGTCGTGTCGATAAATTCAACGAGGTACGAATGATTTTCGAGCAAACCTTGCACTCCGAATCTTGTTATCAAGTCACCATTATTCAATTGTGCCTTCACCAATACGAACTCCATTGTAGAAACTCAATACCCTTGAAACTGTTGTATAATATGTGGGTAATGGAGTATAAAGAAAGTATAGGCTAAGCACATCGAAAAATGATGCTTTCTTTAAAGGTATTGATTCCTCTCACTATGGTGTAAATAGTTCTCAAGAAATCAACCTTCTAGGATACAAAGTCTATGTTTCTCAAAAATTCGGAGTTACACTCTCACAAATTTCTTGAAGCAAGAATCGCAAGTTTTGGACTCGGAAAAGAAAGATGGAATTCTAAGGAGGGAAGACTCGATTTCTGAATGATACTGCCTCCAGAACTCATCTGAGTATTTATAGATACTCAAGAGTTGTTCCCGAAGGGTGGCAACAACCATTTCTCAAAAAGGAGTGTATCATTTCACCGAAGGGTTGCAACTCACGAAGAGGCACCTAATAGACTAGAGGAAAAAAATGTAATTGATTATTCAAATATATACAACAAGAAGGGCCACCGTATTCTTAGACTTGCTAATTTAAGAACTTAGCGACTGGAATGAGATATGATAACTAGACAAGTAGAAGCTATTACACCTCTTAATAGTTGTGGAGCGGTTACATGGGGCTGTGGAACCTAAGAAACCAGGCGGTTTCCCAAGACGAAACTTGCAATAAAGAGCTTCTCTTACATTCGACCATCTACCGGATACAAGAATGACAATCTTGGTTGAACATTTCAAAGGCTAATGGCAGGCAGGAGGTTCTTTGGGTTTGTTCTCCTCCTTCACTCTGGGTGCGTTTGTTTTTTGCTCTCCCCTTCCACTGCCAAAGCTGCATCAAATACGAAATCAGTGCATGCGATTTCCTTTCAGCTCTCCTCCATTCGGTAGCTCCTCTCCTTTACATTTTGCATGTGACGCTTCGGTATCCATAAGAAATTTTAGGGTTTTCATCTTGGGCATGGAATCGGTGCATGTGCGTTTGATGTTTGGTTTCATCTGTTTGGAATAGGAAGGAGGCTCGATGGGTTATTTGGGCTCTGGGTCTAAGTGGCATCTTTTGCAATTTCTGGGCATGGAATTTGGGCTATGTTTTTGGTCGTACTGGCCCACTTTTGGAATTTCAAGGTGTTAGTGGTCGCAGCCGCCGGCGTATTCTCTCTTTTATTTATAGGACTGTGCGTAAGTGCATTTTTACTTTTTACTTTTAGTTTTTTTTGAAAATGGTGAGGTGAAACTCCTATATAAATAGTAAAAAAAAGTCTAAGTACAACAAAAAAAGGCTTAGCTGTAGCCAAGCCTCCTAAATAGAGGGCCATAATGCACCTCATCGGCCTCAGAAATAGAATCCACTTTTTCGAGGTTGTGGCCGACCTCAGTAAAATTCCCAGGCGGTAAAAACTCAGTGAAAAAATC
Organism: Hypericum androsaemum; assembly: GCA_963995505.1. Classification (NCBI taxonomy): domain Eukaryota; kingdom Viridiplantae; phylum Streptophyta; class Magnoliopsida; order Malpighiales; family Hypericaceae; genus Hypericum; species Hypericum androsaemum. Next base: position 11,064,592 of record OZ023180.1, read on the forward strand.
TGAAAGAGGGAAAGAGCACCTCAGCAAGGTCATAGTGACCGTCTTGACGTTGACACCGCTAGGTGTGATCCCCGGGACTCATCACTGGCCACACAAGTACAATGGGGTAAGCTAACTCCCCATAAGTTATCAAAATATATCTTGAAACAAGAGCTCAGAGGTTCATCAGAAACAACATAGTCAAATGAGATCGCCAATGCATACTTTGAGAGAGCATCTGCCACCCAGTTACCCTCGCACCATGTGTGTTGGACGTCAATCTCTCAGTCTCTCGCTAGCAGCTCTTGTGCTTGCACAAGAAAAACCAAGGTCGGCTATGGATGTGCTCGATCGACATCGTGTCCCACGCAGAGAATGGCCAGTGTCAAATCCACCTCCACCCGGAATCTTCGGAATCTCCTCTTCCAAGTCAACTCTAACCCGAGGATCAGACCCAAAGCTCAAAAGCCAGGGAAGTATAGCTCTCAATGCCCTTGGTAAAACTGCACACCGCCAGCTTCAGCAAGACCTGGGTTGTCCATTGAAGCTCCATTTGTGTTGAGTGATCTAGTCCATCAGGACACGAGCATACTCATGTGCTTGTGAGATGATGAGGGAGGGGGGTGCCCCGAGGTGGTACCTGGCCGAAAGGCAGAATCATTCTGCCATCTCCATAGCCACCAGCAAGTTGTCACAAAGATCGTCGACCATGGCGTGCCATCCATGGATGTGGTAGTGGCCGATATGTTGGCCCAGAGCTATCGACGAGGGTCCATCTCCGTATAGAAGTCTCATTGGGGACGTGGTAGGAGAGCTGCCCACACTGTGCTCGAAAATTTGCAATCACGAGACATATGTATAAGAGTCTCAAAGTTAATACCACATCTGGGGCACATACCTTCCTTTGTGAAGTGTCTCTACACACGCTCTGCATTCGTCATCAACCTGCCATGACCAAAAACTAAGTAAATAATCGTATATGTTACGGGACCCACAAAGCCCATATCCGGCTCCAGTCTGGGTCTGCTGGTGGCATCGGCTCCTCCCTGCACATGGACCTATACAGAGACTTTTTGGTGAACCGTCTATCCTGGGTAAGGCTCTAGGATAGAGTATCCATCCACTCTGGAAAAACTTGCAAAAAAAGAAGAAGTCAGGGAGCTAATCAATTATGGTGGCAGGAAGTTCTCCAGACGGGAGACATCCCACCCGCTCCTAGGAGACCAGTACTCAGCTACCCTCTTACCAGTCTCCAGAGCTGGAAGATCGCTAAGGAGGTTATTCCGGAGAGGGGAGGGGGAGAGCTATGGGTCATTCCAGAAGGACGTATATAAGTCATTGCCCATATTCTGACAGAGACCGAGGACAAGTGTGGGTCGGGCCGTGATCATAACCTTCCAAGTGGTAGAGGAGTCAGACTTTGGCTACAATATCTCAAGGTCTTTACCACTTCTGCCATACTTGATCATCAGTACTCGTGGCCAAAGGGGGTCCTGGGACTGGATAAATCTCCAGGGTAGCTTGGCAAAGGAAGCCATATTGGCCCTCTGCATATGCCAAAGTCCAAGGCCACCCACCTCCTTGGGGAGGCACATAGTAGTCCAACTGGCAAGCCGCATAGGCTGCCGGTCCTACTGGATGCCCCAGATGAAGTCTCGAATACATCGATCCATATCCTCGCATAGGCCAACATGCAGCTGGTCGGTCTACATTATATGGGACGGAATAGAGGCCAAAACTGAGTGAGCGAGTGTCAGGCAACCCGCTCTGCTCAGTTATCTAGCCTTCCACCCCGCCATCCTACCCCGAAGTCTCTCCAGGACATAGTAGTAGGTCTAATGGTAACCCTGCCTAGCAACTATGGGTGCTTTTAGATAGTGTCCCAGGTCTGTGGTCAATGGAATGTCCATCACTTCACTAAGCTGGCTAGCAAACTCCACGCCAACGTTCTGGGAAACCAAAAACTTAGACCTAGGAAGGCTTACTATTTATCCTGAGCAGTACCAGAAGGACGCCACAAACCACAGCCGCCTGGTCTACAATCTCCTCGCACATCAGGATCAGATCGTCAACGAACATCAGCTGAGATAGAGGGGGGCCCGTCGAGTCAACCAGACATGAGACCACCTACCTGCATGCACAAGTTGCTCTATAGCATGTAAGAGGCGCTCCATACATAGTACAAAGAGGTAGGGGGAGTTTGGGTCTCCCTGACGGATCCCACGAGATGGGTGAAAGGCATCCATCTTCCCTCCATTCCAAAGGACGCGCATCGGAGCATCGAGACATATTCCATGATCCAGTCAATGAACTGGGCTGATAGACCTGTCAGGCAAAGTGTCTCGTGGAGAAAGCTCTAGCTGAGGCGATCGTAAACTTTTTCAAGGTCAAGCTTGACGATCATCCAGCCCGTTGGCCAGTCTTGGGGACAAATCTCGTTGGACTTAAATAGAGTTAGTAAATTGGTAAAAAAGCTACGATTTTTAAGCAATTTTTTTAATACAAATTTTATGAATAAAATTTGTAATATTAGGAGAGTTGTTTCCTTAATAGTTGTTTGGCTTTATATTTAATTTTCTCAATATAATCATTCAACTTTCACAGGGTGCTGACCAATGTTTTCAAAACTGCAGTCCGACCGGTAGTCAGATAGATCAGACCACTATCCAGGACCAAACCGAGGTCAATTTTTTCCTAAAACCCAGAAAGTGATTCTACCAGTCAAAATCCGGTCACAACAAACTTCTAGGTGACCCGGTTCACCCAGATAAGAAAAATGAGTGTTTAGTTTTTTTATTTTATCAGATTTAATTTAGAAACAAAACCTCCACTCGACGTTGGGAGCGTGTACATCACTTTTGGATCAAAACAAACTTATCTTTTTAACAGTTCTCGATAATATATCATCTAAGTCAAAAAAATTCGAGTAATATGTCAAACAAGAAAAGTTGTATAATCATCTTCTTATACTTCTACATTTGTTAAATTGATGGTTGAAGACTTTGTTTAGATAAATTATATAACAAAGTTGGTAAATATTTGAACTTATTTGGTATTTCATTATTTTTTATGCTAAATTAAATTTATTAAAGTTTATTTAATAATATTAATATAAAAATACAAGTATTGGTCCGACCGGTGACCCGACTAATCAGACCAGATGAACCAAAAATTTTAAAAATTCTGGATCGCTTTCTGGGTCGGTTTTAAAAACTGACTATGGCTTTAGCCGGAGAAATTTTATTATCCCAGCCCAAATATTTGCCAATAGGAAAGGGGAGTGGATTGAGTACGGAGTGAAGGAATCGATTCCGGACGGTTTGGAGTGAAGGGGACCGCAGTGGCAAGCGCAGTTATGTGATAATGGCAAGCGCAGTTATGTGATAATGGCATGTGTATTTGTGACAGTGGCAAGCCCCCGTTGATGATAATGGCGCGCGTGGTTTTTTTCATTTTGGTCCCCCATATTTTAGCATTTTTGCAAAAAGGTCACACTGGCATGCGCAGTTATGTGATACTGGCATGCGCAGTTATGTGATAATGGCATTTGTATCCGGCCTGCGTTTGTGCGTGGCTTTTTTCATTTTGGTCCCCGTATTTTAGCACGTTTGCAAAAAAGTCCCCACGTGTCTTCATTCCGAACGGTTCGGAATCTGAGCATTCCGTACCCAATCCATACCCATAGGAAAGTGTCAAACGCGGTGCAGACTCACCAAAAAGTTCGTGAGAAGGCCCATCTACTTCCAAAAATTAACGGGGGTCCAGATCTCCCCATTCCAGGTTCTCAATATAAGTGGTGGTCCGCGGTTGGCAACTAGGGTTTTGGATGGATTGGAGTAGTACGGTACGCGGCATTTGGCCCTTTTGGAAAATTACGGGCTTCAGCCCATTGTTACTTCTACGCCCAACCCCAATACTGCTGGATTACACGCGCCGTTTTGACAAAGTCCAACTGAGAATCAACAAATATAATCTCCAACTCTCTAAACAGGAAACTTTGGTTACTTGCCATTAATGCAAGTACACCACGTTAACTGTCCAATTAGGAGAAGACGCTCCCGCAATTGATGAATAAATATTAACTCTTTAATAAAAAATCTCTCTAAACAGGAAATTCGCAGGATCTCCCAACGGTCGAATTAGAGGTGCACTCTCTCTATAAAAGAACTCCCCTCTCTAGTTAAACACACACCAACTCCATACACTGTCTTTCTCCTCAAACTACCGTTCATGATGACGATGGATCAACTCTTTCTTCCTTCTCCTTGCCCTTCTCTGCCCGACAAGGACACAGCGATCACCTTCATCGTTGCCGAGAACTTTCAAGCATGGGACTTTCTCAGCCCAAGAGACAGGGTGATGGCCAACTCCACCACCTCCCTTTCCGATTTCGTCACTCCCGGAGCCAACCCCATCTCAACCCATGTGGGTATTCCCGACTCTTCGGCTGACGGAAAGTGCATTGCTGGAACCATTCTCCAAAGAACCCTCACAATGCCTGCATGGAGCGACCGGTTGTTCGTTTGCGTTCTCATGTCGGACTCGGACGACGAGGACTTGATGGGTCTCGGGCGGTTCGATCTCAAGTTCACGGTGATTTATGGGACTAAAGCAGCCGCGGCAGAGGACGCGGCGGTGGAGTGGGACCTGGTCAGCGGCGGGCCAGTTGTGGAGGTCTTGAGGGCCTGTAAGCCGCCCCTTCGATGACTGAGGAAGGAAGGGGGCGGAGGAGAAGATTCGCAAGTGCCTCTTCAGCAACATATACTTTAGTTTTATTTCCGCTAAGGTTGTGGCCCTTCTGGGTTGGCGTTCTTTGTCTTTCATTAATTTTTTTTGGTGAGTTTTAAATTGGTTCCACAATTTCGGATCTTAGACGGTCATGAGATTCGATCCTCCCACCTCATGCTTAAGGACTGACACCGTATCCATCAAACCATACATGAGTTGGTTGTCTTTCATTAATTTGGTTCATCGTCTGTTTACCAACATTGATGCATTAGAACTCTTTCATCTTTATTTGGCACTTTTTTTCATATAGCAAAAATAAGAAAATCTGCACATATTGTTATAATTGGAAAAATGGGCAAGGGAAACAAATATCAAAATTAGTAAAAATCAGAAAAACTATTTGCCATGAATTTGTAATTTGTGGGGAAACATTTCCCCTGCTCATCTCTAAGTGGAGCCAAATAGAAATAGGTAGGTGTAGAGAACATTAGCCTGGCCCAAAGTATTTAAGTGCCAAGTGCGGTTCAAAGTCTACCAAAGTCCGATCGAACTCAAAATTTTCAAGGCCCGTCGAAAATAATAATACGCTCTAATACAAACATTTTATAATTGTATGGACCAATTCAGCGGCTCTCTCTCATAATCAAGATCTTTTCTTTATTTAGAATCAACTCAAGAGTGGGATAAGAACACTCACCTGAGACAAATTACTCTCAAGTCCCTGACCTTTGGTCACCCTTCTCCTAGGGTCCCTGATTTTTGGAAAATGATTGTCCCGTCTCCAAGTTTTGATGATAATAGACTCTCGGGTCTTTGGAGCTGGACTATTCTTTTTTCTCCGGTGAACCCCTACTTGAAATGACCAAAATGCCCTCCCACAAAAAAAATCATTTTTTCTCCCTTCATCTCCTTCCCTAATTCATCTTCAACCTCTAAAAACTTAATCAAATTTCTTTAATTAATAAAAATCAAAATCAATCAGAAAACCCCTAATTGAAAAACTCTAATTTGATAATCAACTTTCATAGTTCCGAGAGGGATATCCTCCACGAGCGGCGACGGCGAGGAGGAAGGGGAGGCATCGCGGCGTGTACGGGACCCCGAACTCCAGGACCTCAACTCCAAAACCCAGGCGACGTCGTCATCGTTCTTGGTGGTTTCAATCTGATGAGGGAGGCATCGCGGCGTGTATGGGTCATCGTCATCGTTCTCTGGGTTCAATTTGGCCTTGTCCGCCTCGTCGACTTCGGCCTTGCTCTCTGCACCGGAGACGTCGTCGCCTGGTGCGCCGTTACCTTGGGGTACCTCATCATGGCACCTTCGGGCATCCAAGGAGCTCCAAGAATCCATCTTCGTCGGAGTCATTCGGGAGGAGGACGAGGAGCATGAGGGCCCACGCTTGGCTGCCTCCAAGTCCTTCACGACAACCAGTGGGTCGATGTGGTCTCCATCCCCGCCGCGACGTCGTCGCATTTCCGAGGGTGTGAGGTCGAGCTTCCCGGGGACGGCAAAAAATGAATATTCCTAGCTCAGTGAAAACGGGCTTCTTCCTCCAATTTCTTGAAGCTTTTCTAAAGTGGGTCTCCTGAAGTGTAAAGCTTTGAACTTGGTGGCCTTGTAGTTTGTTGCAGAGATAGGGAGAAAAATGGGTCCAGCTGCTCATGTCTCGTACAATGACTCCCTTAAGAACATAGGAATAGCCCTTCGTCATTTTGCTGAGGCCGTGGAGGTTAATTTGAACCATGGTTTTTTTTTATTGTCACGGTCTTCGTTCTTGATTTTTCAACTATTTTGTTTGATTTTGATTTATTTGGGTGACTTTTGATTAAGAGTGGGAGATAGAAGAAATTGGGGAAGAAGGTGAAGGGAGAAGGAGATTTTTTTTAATTTTTTTTGTGGGAGGGTATTTTAGTCATTTCAGGTAGGGGTTCACCTGAGAAAAATGAATATTCCGGCTCCAGGAACCCGAGAGTCTATTATCATCAAAACTTAGGGACGGGACAATCATTTTCCAAAAACCAGGGACCCTAGGAAGAGGGTGACCAAAGATCAAGGACTTGAGAGTAATTTGCCCTGATAATTATATTAATATATTGATCTACTTAAAAAAATTGGCGGCCACTTATTCGAACAATTATGTTAAAAACGTACCGGTCTAGAAACCCTTACGAATTCAATAGCGGTCCATCCCTTAGGCTAAGGGTACCTTTCGCCATGAGTTCGGATTTGGTAGAGACAAACCTTCTCTCTATCATAGAGATCAAAGGGATTTTGGGTGGCAATTTTGTAAAAAAAATGACACCCTGAGATAAAATTAGAACTCCAGATATAAAACCAAAAAAAAAATAGGGATGTGACAGTTAAGGAAATATAAAAAAAAGAAAATACTAAAATTTGATCAAACTTTTTAATCGCAGAAGGAAGAGTTGATCAAACTTGTTGCTGCTTCTATAAATGATATTGGTCTGATATACGAATGATATCAGTATAATATACAAATAATATTGGTACGATATATAAATGATATTGGTACCGTATGTGAAATATCAATTAAAAAGAGAGTTATTATATTAGTGACCAAACATGTAAAAAGTGCTAGTCATATTTTTGTGGTTGCAAGTTGATCTACTGCGGCCAACTTATCAATCATAGTTAATGGTACAATATTGGTTCAACTTCGATCGATCATAGTGATATTGGTATGATATTGTTGGGAAAAAAAGTGGTGAGAACATCGATTGATCTTGTGATGGCGCGGAGTGCTCGTCCCAAGGTCGGTCTAACGCTATGGGTAAAAAAGGGTTGGCTGAAGTCAAGACTACCAACTAACCTAAACTAAATAAAAGCCGAAGCTTGAGAGTAATTTTGTGATTTGATTTGTGGATGTCTCTTCTGCTCGTCCCATGCTTTATTTATATAGAAAAACAAGACCACCTCAGCTTTACTCTAGCCGTGTTGTAGTCAGACTCGGAGATTCCAAGGCTTATCCTTTGCCAGTACCTATCTCTTTCTGGATCGGGTTTGAAGACCCGAAAACCCGAAGCTTATCTGACCTCCTTAAGCTTATCCCGTCTTCCTCGGGGACTCCATGCTTATCCTTATCTCCCAAGCATCCGAGTGCACCGAGTGCCCTAGAGCAACTCCAACTCCTTCAAGAGTCAGCCTTGAACTTGGTCTCTTTGTATTCCCGTCCCCCTCTATGCAGAGTCCACGCTAACCCGGTCTCTTCCACCTTACTTCATGTACACTGGGCACCGCATTTAGCCTCAAGAGATCAGTCCCACTTGAAGCAAAAGGAAACCAGCTCCCTACTTGAGCACCTCATTTGGTACCCTCAATTGTCACCTTGTTTGGCACTGCGTTTGCTTTAAGCGATATTTTGACATCCCTCTGCTCTGAATTCAAAGAAGCCATAAACTACAAAGTTGTAATTCTATGTCTTAGTTCGCACAGAAACTTGAATCACTTCAATCCAAGATTTGAGTCAAAAGATATGCCCACTTTACTGCAGACAGCCAACAACCCCTTTAACCGCCTTTACTTGGAGCCAGATTTGCTTCCTCCACTTGGCGCCGGGTTCACTTGGCACCGGTTTTAGACATCCTTCTACTCTGAATTGGCAAAGTGATGAACTGCAAAGTTGTAGGCGTATCTATTACCTTTTCATAGACTCAAGAATCACATTAATCTGAGGCCAGTCAAAAATTGTAACCATTTTACCGTAGATGGCCGATGTCCTTCAACCGCTTTCAATTGGCGCCGGGCATACCTTCAAATCAGATGGCACCGGGTCTGCCTTCCATCAATTGGTGTCGGGTCTGCCTTCCATCAGTTGGCGCCAAGTTCGCTTTCCCTCGGTTGGCGCCGGGCTCTCCTTCGCTCGGTTGGCGCCGGGCTCACCTCTGCTCGGTTGGCACCGAGCTTGCCTCTCCTCGGTTGGAGCCGACTTGCCTCTCCGTAGTTGGCGCCTCTTTTGCCCAAAGAGGATGGATGCTCCACTCGGCCTCACCTTCTCGAATTTGTGAAGCGAATCACACACCCAACCTCCTCTTACTTGAAGCTCCAACATCGTAAATTATTTTGTCCGTCAAGAAATATACGAATATTATTGGTACGATATGCGAATAATATTAGTACGATATGCGAATAATATTAGTACGATAATTATTGAATCAATTGCTTTCAACTACTGCAGGAATTTCTCTTCCGACACATGATTTTAGTGATTCAACAACTTGCATAACAAAATGACAAATACTATGAAATTGCTAAGGAGACAGATTTGTGAACAACCCTAATACAACTCACATGTAACAAAATGAGATCTGATTGGCACTTTCCTCGACAAAAAAAAAAATCTGATTGGCACTCGTCATATAATCCCGAGGTCAGCAGAATTCGAGCATGTGAGATTAATAAACATCCCTATATTGAGACCATTCGAAACCAATCGAAACATAGTTTCTAAAAAAAAAAACCAATCAAAACATCATTAAATTTAGAAAAAAGTACAATTTTATACCTTGTAGTATCACGATTTTTGTGATAAAATCATGTGGTTTAAAAACCATCAATTGAGTACAAGTTATTTGAAAATTTATCAAGCTACGGTCCCGCTCAGGTCCGGGTGACTTCCGAACCTAGCTGGATGGCCACGTCGTCAAAATGACCCCATTTTCGCTTGACGTGGCATTGAGATCTCTTAAAGAAAAATTTCAAAAAAGTCCCTAAAAATTTTCTATCCTCTCCCTCTCCTCCTCTTCCTCCTTCGTCTTCTCTCTCCTCCTCTACCACCAACTACAAAATTCTAACAAAACCCCAAATCTCCAAAGATTGGGCTAATTTACTAACATTGTTCTGCTTTGACGTTTCATTGCCCAAATCCTAACAAAATTTCCACCCTCCTCCCCTCTTCCTCTCTACACAAATCCCAAAACCAAAACCCATCTCCTCCTTTCTCCTCGTAATCAAACCCCCAAACCAAGTCCTCAAACCTTATTCTTCTCTGTTTTTCTCAAGAAAAGATTTTGAAGTAAACCCAGTTCGCAGATAAGGGTAAAGGGTACCCAGAGAGAGAGAGAGAACCTGTGGGATTAGGATAGGGTTTAATTTCGCACTCCCAATTAAATCTAGGATTTAGCTAATAACATAATCGGGGAGGATTAGGTTTTTTCGAGTTGCAAAAAAATTGGAACTTTACCTTGTGAGACCGTATGATGGTAGGGTGTAGAGAGGAGTTGGTGGATTTGAAGGGTGAATTATTGTTACTAATGGGATGCTTGGTTTTGGATTTTGTGATGAGCATGAAGAATGGATGGATGGCCTAGTGTCACGCCTAAAATTTGGACCTCGCTTAGACGCGCCGGTACTTGAGGTTAACTCATCCCAAGTCAGCCTTTCCCTCCCAACTCTCACACCCTCGCTGCGTAAAATGTAAGTAAGTGCAAGAGGTTTCGGAAATATATAGCCTTTATTGCCCAATTTCGGAAGTACAAATCTGAATGTTTACAACTGGTGGAGGTCGGTCCTATTTATACACAATGTGGGTAGGCCCCCTTCTTTACAACTCTTGGCCGAAAGGCCATGTACAAGCCTACACTAGAGGGGCACCTTTGGTGCTTACAATCTGGCCAACTTGGCCTGTTGGGTGGCCTATTTCATGGCCCCTGGCTGCCATTTGGTGCCCTTCTTTCCTTTCTCTCGTAGCCCTTCACGCCTAGGCTGTGAGCCCATCGCAACCCTTCGCTGGTTGGTTCACAACCCTTTGCTGGCTGGCTGAATTCCTTCGCAACTCTTCACATTTTTAGCCTTCCATTTCGTGGCTCTTCGCTTTGCACCAGGAAGGCCTCCTCACTCACACCTCTTCGTATGTCTAGCTAGCTGCGGAGGTGCGAGGTGTGACATTCTTCCCCACTTAGTTCTGCAATACCCTCGTCGCGGCCTTGAAGTTAGCCATCTTCTGACTTGCGAACTTCTTATTGCGAACCATCTCAAAATCTTGAGGCTTTTGGGTAACCCCATCTGCAGCCTTTTAATGCAGAGTACTCTGCCTTTTCCTCTTGCCCACTTTCCTTGTGCGCAAAGTGCTAAAGTAGTGCACGTCTGTTATGCCATCCATACTTCAACCCAGCAAGTGATGTTGTGTCTATCCCTTCGAGATGGCTTGAACTGGTGCTAGCAACCTTGTTGATGGACCCTTGCATCATCTGTTGGAGCGCCCCACTTCCCTTATGGTCCTCCTCAATGCGCTGGCCTTCCTCTTTCAACATGCCGCTATCCCAAACACCGAATTCAACTCCCTCGTCTTGAGACCCCAAATCTTCCTTGCTTGATACCACCCATATGCTACACAATCGTACCATTTTCGTACGATTCTCCTCTGCATCTGTCTTGGCTTCCTCTAGGCTCATTGCAGATATTTTGTATCGTTGCAGACACTCCGTAGCCTTATGTGGTCCTTCGTATATGAAGCATGCGAAGGGCTTGCCACGATCCTTTCCATCCTTCTCATTCTTTTTGTACGAACTTGAAGGCAAATTTGTTCCCTTTCCTTCTCTTTCAGTTCCTTTGTAAAAGCGGGTATCTGCCTATTGTGGTGAATATGTTTGTTCCTCATCACCTTCACAGCCTTGCTCCTTCTTTCCCCACTTTGATTTGGATTTGGCCTTGCGAAACTCAATCAGGGACTCCACTACTGCCATTTTCGTTAAAAGATCTTGTACATTTCATCGCTGCACCTCCATTCTTGCCCACGGCTGTAGCCATCGACAAATGCAAACAACGCCTCCTTCTCGGTCAAATCCAAAATTTCAAATATTAGTTCCAAAAATTCCTCAATGAACTCACGTACACCAGCCTTGTGTGTGAGTCTCCACAGCCTTGCACGTGCCTCGTGCTCTGCATTCTCTGGGTAGAATTGCTTCTTGATTTCACGTTGAAAATCTGCCCACGTAGCTACCGTAGTAGTCCCTCGCTCTACTTCGCCTTGCTTCCTCGGCCACCGTAGCATAGCAGTATCTGCAAGGTAAAGCGGGGTTGTCCGCAACTTTGCAGCATCCTCGACGATGTTGGTTGCTTCGAAGTAACACTCCAGACCCCACAAGAAGTTGTCGAGGTCCTTCGCATTTCTTCCTCCACTGAAATTCTTCGATTAAGGGGGCTCAAACTTGGCAATTCCTTCGTGAATTGTGCTTGTGTCGGCACCAGCGATCGCCCTTTTGCATAATTGGACTTCCACCTTCAAGTCAGCAATGTCAGCCCTCACGGTCTTACGAAAATCAACAAGTTGTTCCGCAACTTTTTTTAGCGCCACATTCAGTGCCTCTTGCATCTCATCACGAAGCGCATTATCTCTCGCATCCATTTCTTCAGCGCTTAGGACGACATCTTCCAACTTGTCAGTGTAGTCATACACGGCCTTTTCACTTCTGCCAAGCCTTATCTCAAAGTTAGCCAATGCATCTGGAGGGACAGATTTATCCCTCCCTCGGGTATTTTTCTTCGTTGGAGGCGGCTCTTTGCCCCCACCCGGATTGTCCACCATTGAGGCATCGTCGTTGCTGGCCATCGTAACCGTTTGTCCCGCACACCAAGGTCTCTTTCGTAACCTAGCTCAGATACCAAATTGTCACGCCTAATCTGAATGCTTACAACTAGTGGGGATCGGCCCTATTTATACACGATGTGGGCATGCTCCCTTCTTTACAACTCTTGGCCGAAAGGCCATGTACAAGCCTACACTATAGGGGCACCTTTGGTGCTTATAATCTAGCCAACTTAGCCTGCTGGGTGGACTATTTTGTGGCCTATGTATGCCCTTTGGTTCCTTTCTTTCGTTTCTTTAACAGCCCTTCACACCTAGGCTGTGATCCCATCGTAACCCTTCGTTGGTTGGTTCACAATCCTTTGCTGGCTGGCTAAATTCCTTCGCAACTCTTCACATTTTTAGCCTTTCCCTTCGTGGCTCTTCGCTGTACACCAGGAAGGCCTCCTCACTCACACCTCATCGCATGTCTAGCTGGCTGCGGAGGTGCGAGGTGTGACACTAGGAAGCAGAGAAGTGTGGTGGTTGATGAGGTTGGTGAGGTGCTCAAGAACATCAATGCAGCTCATGTCACTCGTATGGGTAACATGGAGATTCGTGTCGCCGTTACGATGAGATTGTTTGAGGTTATGTACTCATCGAGTCTCTTCTCTTAATTTAGCCACGAGTCTCTTCTCTTAAGAGCTTTGAAGGAGGTGGAAATAAGGTGATTCTAGAGCAATTTTGTTGTTGGTGGTAGGGGAGGAGGGAGGGAGGATGAAGGAAGAGGAGGAGGGGGAGAGGATATAATTTTTTGAGGGGTTTTTTGAAATTTTCTTTTAAGACATCTCAATGCCATGTCACGCGAAAATGGGATCGTTTTGATGACGTGGTCGTCCAGCTAGGTTCGGAAGTCGCCCGGACCTGAGCGGGCAGCTTGATAAATTTTTAAATAACTTGAACTCGATTGATAGTTTTTAAACTACATGGTCCTATCGCAAAAACCGTGATACCACAGTATATAAAATTATATTTTTCCCTTAAATTTAAATCACATCATTAAAACGAAGAAGATGACTTACCTGAGATCGGATTTTAACGAAGAAGATGACTTACCTGTGCTTTTCTTAGACAAACATCATTTTTTATAAGTCTTAAACAAACATCATTAACTGTTAGAATTTGTCCCAAATTCCTAATTAGAGTAGAGCTCTATTCCTATTTAAAATAGAGTAATAGTCTCCTATATATATCGACCTATGCCTAAGTCCTTTGTTAGAGTAGTCGAGACGGAACCCTTGTAGATGACTCGCATAGTAGATGACTCTCCTTTGCCCGTAGTTTTCTCCCCGTCTTGGGATTTCCATGTAATTCTTGTACCTCGAGTTTTTACTCGTTTCGATCTTATTTCTCAACATTAACAAACTCTAGAAGAAAAATCAATCGAAACTTTTTTTAGGTTTCTGTCCACTTTCAATTTTTCGACGATGCTACTAACTGAGAGTGATTTTTAAAAGGAAAAACAGGATGGCATTGTTTTTAAGATTTGTGATATTATGTCAAATATCGAGTTTATCTGATAACCAAATTCATTAAAATTTGGCTGTTGAATCTGTAAAATAAAATTTTAAATCTCATCGAATGGTTGACGTGCAAGTCCCTGTTCAATTCACTTCCACTTCCACTTGGCCATAATCAAGACCAGCACGCTTTATTCTATAAAAAAAAAAAAGACGAGCACGCTTCCATCATTTTTTTTCCGTCAAAATCGATTACTTTGAAAGCAAGATTCATATGCCACGTGGACGACCAGTCACCCTCCAGAAGTTGGCAGGTGAGAGGGAAAATATCCTGCGGGAACCGAGGAAACCAAATCAAAAATCAAAATCAAATCAAGTATGAGCTTGGAACCACAGCCACAAAGCCATTGATCTTGAAGAGACCGACACCTGGCACTACTGGCCACCACTACTCCACTCCCCCGCTACTCATCACACAGACACATACAGCTTCCTTGGGCCTCGCAATCGACCCAGAAAAAAAGGACAATCTTCCTCACTTCATTTATTAAACAGAATAATATTGAACAAAGGCACACTGTCCTAACAGAAATATCAGAGCGTAATTCGGGAAAAAAGTAAAAACATAATTCGAATAAGAAAAGGATAATTCATGGACATGGTTCTCTTGCTTCCCAATTTATAAATTCCCCTGGTCTTAGAAAAAAGAGAAAATCACATGGCCATTCAAAACAGCTAGCCCTTTTTGTTTTAAGATATTTTTTAAAATATATTTTTTAACTTTTTTATAGATTGAAATCATAATCCTTAATTTCATCTTCTATTCATTAAAAATATTCAAATGATACTACTCTTTGATTATAATTATTACGGTACGACCTAAGAAATTGTAAATATATAGGAGATATACATGGTTCAAACTCTTGCATTGTCATGGTATAAAAATTTTTTTTCAAATTTTTTTTTACAATTTACATAGTTAACATTTTCGTATCTAATATAAAACTTTAATTTAAAAAAACTCATAGAACCATAATTTATTGAAATCGTGTGAGGACAATAATGAAATACGATCAAACTCATTTGATACTACATTAAATCTTCCAATCTAAGACAAAATGTTAATACAATTATATTTTCATTCTTATAAACAGAATCCGCCCCCAACCCAACTGTACGGATAAAAAATATAATCCACGAATCTTCGCAATTAAAAACAAAATTAAATTCGTAGGAAAGGAATGATTTTAAAAAAGGCAGGGGTGAGTGGTTAATAAATAGGGTGAAAAACATAAAAAAGACGCGTGCGACCGCTCTAGTTATTGTTCCATCTGCCATTTTTTGTCTTCTAGGTTTTCCCCTCTCTCTCCTCTCTCTCCCTGCCCCTAGCTGAATCTCCCTCCAGACAAATTAAATAATCGAAAATTCCCCGGCGCCTCTCTCTCTTGACAGAAAGAAGAAGAAGAAGAAGAGAAAGGGGAATAAATAATTAAATGAAGAGGTGCGAGCTGTGCAGGTCGCGGGCGACGTCGTACTGCGAGTCGGACAGGGCGTACTTGTGCTGGGACTGCGACGCCAAGGTGCACGGCGCCAACTTCCTGGTGGCGAGGCACGACCGTTGCCTCCTCTGCCGCGCGTGCCAGTCACTCACCCCCTGGAGAGCGTCTGGCTCCGCCTGGCTCGGCCACGCCTCCTCCCTCTGCCCCGCCTGCGTCCCCACCGACAAGACCTCGCGCCTCCCGGAGGTCCTATCTGCGCCCTTGGGAGGTACGGCCCTAGGTGATCCTCCGCCTTGTAGCGACGACACATCCTCTTCGTCTTCTACTTCTTCCTCTTCGTCGTCGTTTTCGTGTGCTTCCTCCGCTGGAGGTGGTTCCGGAGACGCTCGTAAAAAACGATGTCGTCTTGGCTCTTCTTCCCGCCGGGTAATTACTAACCTCTTCTTTTTTCCAACTTAGCTTACATTTCTTCTTCAATTTTATTCATTTTGATTTATATATATTAAATTTTTATTTATTGTTTACAGGAGCTGAATAATAATAGATCATCGACTCGGGGTCTAAAACCGTCAACAGGGGAACAACCCATCCGCGATGAGAGAGAAGCGGCGCGTAACATTGACTCCTCGTTGAAGAGAAGGAAGAAGAATTGTCTACCGGCTGACCGTACCGACTGAACCGGTTCGGGTTCGTGTCCCGGCTTAGGTGGTGGCCAATGAATCATTGACACGTGGACGGGACCTAGTTGATGGTTGTTGTGGGAGCAATTTTAGACCAGAGGATTAGTTCCAATTTTTTTTATGGTTGGTTAATAGTTAGACGGTGGTTGATATTTAGTGATGAGCGTGGAACTAAATGGGAGACTTTTTTTAATTTATTATGATATTTAAATTCTATTATTATCGCCCTTTCGTTTATAAGGTTCTAATTCTAAATTTCTTCAAATTCGAGTCTTTAATTGCACCGATTTCTATTATTTTTAATTGGGAGACTATTGTTGCGTGTCTGAAGTTGGTGGTTGTATTTTTTTCGATTAGAAATTAGTATATTTGCGGTTTTTGTTTAAGGGTGATTAGGATAGGTGTAAGGAGGCAATTTAGAGGAGATTAATCATGTTTTTCATCAAGTAGCATAGGATCTTGGTACTTCTTGGTGTAATTATTTGGGGTTTATATTATCTAATCTATTTACAAAAAAAAAAGAGGCAATTTAAAATTGAAAAAAAGGACAGATATTTTTATGGTTGATGAGAGAGATGGTCACGATGTTTTCACCCGCTCAGGTGATGGATGGTGTGGTTTCCGCCCGGGGAGGGAGGGTCCCACCGATTTTAGATGGTTGTTGCGTCGATTTTTTTTGGATTCGCCGGTTTCGTCGATCTTACGGTACGACCCGTATTTTTTTAAAGGGGTAAAACGCATCACCTAGTACGTATATTCATATCGGAAAATTGGTAAACAGTAGGGTATCAAGTTCCGGAAGTTAGAAAGAGAGCCAATCCTGAGAAAGAGAACTAGTTCTACAAGGTTTGCAAACCCAATCTACTACGAGGTTTTGCAACCTATTGACTAGATTAAGTTTATAAGACTCTAGTGAAGATAAAAGAGTCCGGGCATCGATCACTAAATTCTCCAATCTACAAGGGACTTGGGGATCAGGATCCGTAAGAAACATATGCGCCAGCTTGCAATCCGTCTCCATGATAGTCAGAATCGAGTGATGATTCGAGTTGATATTCTAAACATTAGAGATGATGGTCTGAATCTCAGCTTGAAGCAGAGAAGAAGCAGAAGTTGGATATGTCTGGTTTGACCTTCCAAAAGAAGGCCTTCATGATTCTTAGCAACTGAGGCAATTTCGATGGGAGAATTTTGTCCGCACCAAGAAGCATTGCAGTTGAACTTCAATGTGCCACTCATTGGAGCAACCCACGAAGTCTGATTGTTCGCTAATCCTGGTGCACCCATATGGTTATTCGACTTAACTCGTTTGATAAGGTTCAAAATTTTGGTCAATTAAGTATCCGGATATTACGATTTCAACCGTTTAGATCACATTTTTGCGATATAACTTAATTCAAACTTGTATTACGAGTATGTAAATTCAAACTTGAATTACGAGTATGTACGGCAATAATATGTCAATAAAACTCCAAACTGGCATGTTGAAGTTGGTGATATAATTTCTCACCCAAAAAATGCAAATCCTTAGCATAATTGAACAATTATTCCAGCTTAATACAGACACTATACATAGTATCAGAAATTACGTGGTCCACACTCAACAATAAGTTTCTCCATTTCATCGGGGTTAAGCTAGAGCCGTGAACGTAATGCCAATTTCCTCCATTATTATGGTTCTGTGTTTACTGGTGTGTGATTGAAATGGTTATAGCACTCGGCAGCCTCCCTGAGCGTAGCAGCGGCTGCTTTTGGAATGCTTTTGGAAGGATCAAGTGGTTAGGATTAGGAATTAGGAATTAGGACTATGGTCGGAACATTAAAATTTAAGTGGTTGAGATCTTGCAACACCTTTTGTCTTTTTTCACGCGACGGTGGATTCATTTTTCTTTAAAATTTGTTATTATTTTGCTAAATCGAGGTCTATTTCAATAATTTTTTGGTTAACTCAAAACTTCTTAAATGAATCTTATTTTAGAAGTGGTTTTAATAACATTTTTACTTGTGTTTTTTATACCACCTAGTTTCGGATTCATAGAAATGAGTAATTCAGATTTGAAACGGGTGAAATCTTTTAAAAATTATAAAATTTTTCTAACAAATATTTAACACGGTTGTATTTTTCACTATTCGAACTCTAAATTTAATTAAAATAAAATAATATCATTATCTAAATATTTGTTGTGACATAAGAATAAAACTCGGTAGAGTCATACAACTAATTTATTGTTTCCATGGAAAAATATCTGGGTTTGTATGGCCTACCCCCCACCTGCCTGTGGAGGAGAAGGAAAGGAATATCTTTATGTCATGTGCCGTTTCTTGGCCGGCTACCTCATCCAGTGAAGAAACTGGGAAGCCGCAGTGTCCAATAGAAATTTGGAATCTCTTACATTATAAAACAAATTAAAATATTAGACTACATACATCAGCAATTTACCCAATTCAGTTTACGAAATAAATAAATAATTTTTTTCTCATTCATACCCAATCTAACCCAATTACATATTTTTCTACCCAGCAATCAAATTCACAGAATAAACAATTAATATCTCTCTCATCCACATATTATCTACTATCATTTTTTGGAATACTAAATTAGATAGAAATACTCGAGGTACAAATAGAAGTCGGAAATGATAAATTACGACTACGAAATTTTCAAATTACAAATACAGAAATTTCAAATTACATAATTTTCATAATTTTTTTTTGTTTTACTAAAGATAAGGTCAGTTTAGATAACCACGAAAATATTATCTAAATTTTTTTAACGAATAATATTATGCCAAATAGAACTAAATAAATAAATAAGTAGAGAAAAAACTGACATGGCGGGTGAGCTCGGATCGGGTGAGCTCCATCGCACAGCCGCTCCTCCCTTTTTTATAGCTCATTTTTTTATATTAATAAATTAACCACCCACGTGAGCTTTTGCTCGCTGGTGCAAGTGGTCTTATAATAGTACCTATTAGATTTAGAGCCATTCTAAACCTCAAAAGAGATTGTGGTTGAGGAAGTTTCTCATAATTAAAATCTAACACAGTAGAGCACCTCTCTCCCTCCCTCCACATTATTATTTTAATCGGGCAAATAGATTTTGACGGTTGTTGTTATCAGGAAGTGTCAACGTCTTGTACTATACATAAAATATTCAGAATTGTTTCAGAAAAAGGAAAAGAGGGTCACTGGGGCTTCTTGTGGTGGAGATGCAATGGAGTACAAAGAGGGTTAAAGGATCATGTGGTAGAGGTTAACTTAGTCCTTAATATTCCCTTGAAAACCGTGTTCCAATTTTGTATAACATTTTATTTATTATTCAGACTATAAAAATATTAGACACTGTTCCATTTTGAATATTTAGTTGTGTGAATTGTGATATTTTGAAGTTTCTGGTTCGGTTAATATTTCCGTTGTGAGATGATTTTTCTAACATTCTCCATCCTCTCAATTCTCATAGTTTGCTGTGTTTATATGAACAAAATATCTTAACTTTTCAAAAAAAAGTTTGCCGTGTTTATATTTTACCAACGCTTATAGTTTTGATATATAACCCATTCTAGTATCCTGTCTTGTAGTTATTGTGTTTGATACTAAACATGTAAATTATTAGTGGTTAATGTAATTTGTACAAAATGAGCCATGGGATAAAATTTTGGGGAGTCAGCTTAATTCCACACACCAAAAGGATAAATACCTTAAAAAAAGAGAGGATAAATAGTCAAATTTAACTAATTATAAGGCAGTTGTTTAAATATAAACAAGTAACAAATGCCAAAAAATGAAAAGTAGAATTATATAAGTTATCTCACTAAAGAGCGGTTAAAACACAAGAATTTAGATGTTGCCCAAAATTCCTAACAGCCAAAAGCTATTTTGTTTCAAGCTGACCGCTATAACAACTTGGGTACTTCAGCCACCTTAAGGCTTAAAGCAAATAACAATGAACCTGAGCTCCAACTCAGGTCTTTACAAGAACCAGGCACTGGCTCTCCTTGTTGCATGTGTAAACCAAACAACTCCATTGTTGTACAAAAAGTTTCACCTGATGAGTCCCGAGAGGATCGATCTTAACGACAAATCTTCAGTTTAAGATGGAGACTTCCATGTTGGGATTTGTCGAGAAGTGGCAATTGGTGGGCGCTATGTAGTTGGCGATCGCCAATAGCCTGTTACAGAAGTTGGGAAATTCTGACAACTTGCGATCGCAAGTTAACTAGCGATCGCAACTCCTCAGCGGCAGAATTTTTCTGTTTTGTTTCGGCTCTTGTTTCAGACTCCTAATTCGACCTAGATAGATTTCTTGTACACCAAGAGTTCGTCTATTATATAAAGACGTGTTACCCTATAGTTAGTTATGGCTTTGTGACTCGGATCCATCAATAAAAGTTCTCCTTTCTCCATGTGGACGTAGGCATTAGGCCGAACCACGTTACCTCTTGTGTCCGTGTTCTTTGCGCATTTTATTCTCTTGGTCGCTGAATTCCTAACAATTGGTATCAGAGCTAAGGTTGGAGGATGTCGGATGGCACGAAATTTACTCTTGTGAAGTTTAATGGTTCAACGAATTTCGAGTTATGGCAAAGGCGTGTCAAGGATCTCCTTATGCAACAAGGAATAGTTATCGCGCTCTCGGAGAAGAAGTCCTAGAAGATAGAGGACCAAGAGTGGGTGGAGTTAGAGACCAAGATAGTGGCGATAATTTGCTTGTGCTTAGGGGACGATGTGATGTATCACATCATGGATGAGGAGTCACCAGCTGAGGTATGAAAGAAATTGGAGGCAAGGTATATGTCTAAGTCTTTGTCGAAGTGTCAAGGATCTCCTTATGCAACAAGAAATGGGTATCGCGCTCTCAGAGAAGACGTCCTAGAAGATAGAGGACCAAAAGTGGGTGGAGTTAGAGACCAAGGCAGTGGCGATAATTTGCTTGTGCTTAGGGGACGATGTGATGTATCACATCATGGATGAGGAGTCACCAGCTGAGGTAGGAAAGAAATTGGAGGCAAGGTATATGTCTAAGTCTTTGTCGAACAAGTTTTATCTTAAGCAAAGATTGTACGGGCTCAAGATGAAGGAGGACTCGAATTTGAGCCAAGACATTAATGGTTTCAGTCAACTTGTGAGTGACTTGAGAAAGGTTGATGTGAAGTTCGAGGAAGAAGACAAGGCACTGTTGCTCCTGAATTCCTTACCAGGTTCCTATGAGAATTTGGTTACTACTGTAACTTGGGAGAAGTAGTTCTTGTAACTTGGGAGAAGTAGTCCTTGGTGTTGGCAGAGATCACAAGTGCTATACTAGGGTTTCATCATAGGAGAAAAACTAGCGATGAACGAATGGGAGGGCTGGTTGTGAGGGGTAGCCATGTTGATCGTAGTGGAGCAAAAGATGGAAGAGGATCCAAGTCGGGTCAAGGAGGTTCAAGAAAAATTACTTCGAGTGCAGAGAAAAAAGGCACGTGAAGAAGGATTGTCCAAGAAGAATTCGGGATCGTGAGAGAAAAGGATCGAGTTCCGTGAATGTGGCTCTTATTCGGATGGGTCAAATGGAGACTGTCTTTCTGTTTTGTCAGGTCCAAAGTACTCTAATTTTTGGATTTTGGATAGCGCTTGTTCCTTTCATATGACGCCTAATAGAGGGTGGTTCGATATCTAGAAGTTCGTTGATTCAGGTATGGTGACTATGGGTGATAGTTCTGCTTGTAGAGTCACTGGCATATGTGATATCCAAATCAAGATGTGGGATGGTGTCGTGGTGAAGTTGTGTGGGGTTAGGCATGTTCCAAAGTTGGAGAGAAATTTGATCTCATTAGGAGCCTTGGATTGTAGCAGGTATGACTATAAGGTTGTAGGCGGGCTAATTGAGGTGGAGAAGGATACTATGGTGGTGATGGAGGGTGAAAGAGATACAAGGAATACTTACAGGTTAGTGGGGGGCACGGTTGTTGATGGAATCACATCTTTGGGTTCCGATGAAGAGGGAAAAAGCTCAAGTCATATGAGGTTGGTTCGTATGAGGGAGCAAATGCTTGACTGGATGGTTTGAGTGCAGTTGGGATTCGCAGAGACATGGATAGCAAGCTATGGTTGTTTTGTGGAGGCATGATTATCAAAGAGCCATAATTTTCTCGGAGAAGTATTGTTAGCTAGACCCCACTATGGTTGTCTAAAGGGATGTGCACGCCAAATGTGTTTGGTAGGTTTGGCATTGGACATGCGAAGCCATTGGTGACACCACAGCCGGATCGGGTATCTCACTCAAGGCCGAACGGTGGAGTTTATGGCATGTCGAGGGTTCTACTTAGTGGAACAAAAAGTTGCATATTATATGTTATGGCAGGTAGCATTGGTTTGAGGCAAGAAGGTCTAGCAGAAAAGAAGTTCGAGATTGCGGAGCATGGGGCTGACCGAAAAATAGAGGGCGCAAGGTTGCTTCAGTAGGTGACTTGCTAATTGGGGTTCGATGGAGATTGGAGGGAATAGGCCAAGCAGGCTCGGAAGCTCGAGCTTGGGGGCTGGCTCCAAGTGATTGAACGGAAAAGGTGGTGAGAAAGTAGAGATGATCTTATTAATTGTAGTTATCTATGGTGCGAGGTGGAGCATGTAGAGTCGTTTGATTTCGTAAAATCTCATGGTACTTTATAGGACGGTGTCTCATCAAGGTGGAGTTTGTTGAAATTCAGTGGTTCTTTCACGGGATGACTTCTCGCCAATGTGGAGACTGTTGGAATTTGTCGAGAAGTGGCAAATGACGGGCACCATGTAGTTGGCGATCGCCAATAGCCTGTTAGAGAAGTTGGGAAATTCGGGCCACTTGCGTTTTGCGAACGCAAGTCCTCAGCGGTAGAATTTTTCTGTTTTGTTTTGGCTCTTGTTTCAAACTCCTAATTCGACATAAATAGGTTTCTTGTACACTATGAGTTCGTCTATTATATAAAAACGCATTATCTTATGGTTAGTTATGGCTTTGTGACTCGGATCCATCAATAAAAGTTCTCCTTTCTCCTCATGGACGTAGGCATTAGGTCAAACCACGTTAGCTCTTGTGTCAGTGTTTTTTGCGTATTTTGTTCTCTTGGTTGCTGAATTCTTAACATTCCCTTTTCCATATGCCACCAACTAAACATGTGAGGCTGACCCTAGTTGCTGTAACCATGGATGATGACTCTGGTTTAGATGCCATTGTGCTTGGATTAGGTGCTTTGAATTGCTCTGCAGCTTGAGTTTGCAATTGTGAGCTCAAATCCTCAATCTTTGCCTCCCTAAAAACACAATGTACGTGTCAGATGTCGGACTGTTGAAAACATCTGGTTTCGAGATGACGAACATGATCTGCATAGAAAAATCAAAGTGTGATTTGGCGAGTATCAAGTGAATATAATAATACGAGCAAGCAGTTGAAATAAAATCAATGAACTTCAAGAAAAGCTGTTTTGTACATTTCAAAAGTGAATACAGATTAATGAACATTTCCCCCCTGTTGGAGCACGAAATTAACATCTCGGAGTGATGACGGTCTATCTCCGGATGTGCGGGAATCGGCTCGAGCTCGGCGGAATTTGGAGCCCGGGGCGAGAGGCTCCTCTCGCCCGCGTAGGCGAGGCCGAGGGCCTGGGCGAAGACCCCTCTCGCCCGCGTAGGCGAGGCCGAGGGCCTGGGCGAGAGGCCCCTCTCGCCCGCGTAGGCGAGACCGAGGGCCTGGGCGAGAGGCCCCTCTCGCCCGCGTAGACGAAACCAATCGAGGACTCTTCTCGCCCACATGGCCGAGCCCTATCGAGAAACTCGTCCGACTCAAAATAGGCGAGAGGCCGGTAGGAGGCACGAGCGAGGAGCCGAGCGAGAGGCCGAGTGGCGAGAGGCCGAGCGAGAGGCCAAGCGAGAGGCCGAGTGGCGAGAAGCCGAGCGAGAGGCCGAGTGGCGAGGGGCCGAGCGAGAGGCCTACGGCGAAAGACCGAGCGAGGGGCCGAGTGGCGAGAGGCCGAGCGAGAGGCCTACGGCGAGAGGCCGAGTGGCGAGAGGCCAAGTGGCGAGAGGCTTACAGCGAGAGGCCAAGTGGCGAGAGGCCTACGGCGAGAGGCCAAGCGAGAGGCCGAGCGAGAGGCCGAGTGGCGAGGGGCCGAGCGAGAGGCCTACGGCGAAAGGCCGAGTGGCGAGAGGTCGAGCGAGAGGCCTACGGCGAGAAGCCGAGCGGGAGGCCGAGTGGCAAAAGGGCCGAGCGAGACGCCTATGGCAAGAAGACAAGCGAGGAGCCTAAGGCAAGAAGCCGAAGGTGAGAAGCCAACTTGGACTCGAGCGGGAAGCTCATTTGACCTTCGCAGGCGGGAAAGTGATTTCGGGAATAGGTCCACTTTGGATGAGGAGGCCTTTAGCCTGAGCCCATTTTGAGATTCAGTTTGGGCCTGACGAGATGTTCGTCTTGGGCGATGACGGATTTGAATCAAGATTTTGCATGAGAGGTTCGAGAAGGTTAAAACGATCTATATTTTCCTAATTTGAGCCGAGATTCTCAATATTTGGCAAGACTTGGTAAGTTCCTCTTTAGGCCGCGATCGCTTGGTCATCACGTTTTGAAAGCTTCCTATCCGAGGACGAGATTTGCTCATTTAAGGAAGACGGCTTGTATTGAGCCGAGAGGATCCCGTCATGTTAGGAACAAATAATTTGAAGCGGATCTCTCGGGATTGAGACTTGGAGCCGAAGGTCTTGGAGGCGGTTTAGGATTTCCTATTGTGAAGGCGTGGAGGCTAGGTCAAGGCACTCTATATAAGAAGGGCTCGGGCAAGAGAACGGACATCACCAACACATCAAACAACAACTATCTTTACTTTTTATCTCGTAGCCCGTAGTCCTTTTTTCTCCCTCTCCCTTAGATTGAACGTCTAAGGTTCACTCTTTTTTCACCCTCTCCGTTAGGCTGACCTTGGGACGACCACTCCGGATCCATCTCGGGTAGTCTTGACGTTCTTGTACCCACTTTCTCCGCAACATATTTTTGGCACGCTCGGTGGGACTAAGGAGGGCGTCTGAGAAGGCGGTCTAGCTTCGTTTGATCAAGATGACCAAGAACCATGCTGCTCAAGCCAATTCCAACCCCAAGGAGGCGGCACCCTCTTCCCAGCAACTCGTTGGGAGGAATTCATCTGACGTGGTTTCCGGCAAGGAGACGGCACCACCCCAATCTTCTCAGCAAAATGCCGGGAAGAACGTTACTAACTCGGCTCGCAACAAGGAGCCGGCTCTCCCTGTTGTCCAGACGGGGATCGGGAGGAGCAATACCAACCCGGTTCTCTTCAAGGAGTCGAATACTACCGACTCGGCCTTACTCATGGTGCTAGCCGACCAACTCACCTTAGTGGTTGAGAAGCTTGATATCATAGAGCGGAAGAACGAAGGATTACAACAGGACCTCGAACAGGTCATCAAGCGTTCGGAGGAGATCTCAGGGATGACCCAACAAACCGAGGAGTCCTACAAGCGGTTCTCTAATCAGATCTCCAGTCAGATCCAAGGAGTCCGTAACCACGCGGACGAATCGATCCAGAGAGCGGCTATGGAGAGCAACCAGCACACCGTGGACTACTTCACCCAGATCGTGAAGCCTGCTATAGTGAATGAAACTGCCAAGGTATTTGAGGCTCAAAGCAAGGGGAAGGGTGTGTCCACATCCTTCGATCATTCCAAGGTTGGCACCATGTCGTTCGACAAAGTGCCGGAAACACCTTATGTGCTCAGCCGAAAGCCACCAGCAGGGACGCCCATGTACGTGCCATTCCAAGCGTCCTCAAGCAAGGAGACCCAAGGGATGGATGATTCAGGAATGGGATACACCCAACCACTCGGCGCTCAGGAGAGGTCACGCCCTCTCACGGTTGAGGCTGATCAAGGTTCCTTCGAGAAGGGGAGCATCCGGACGAATGCCCTGTACGAGCCAACGATTCCAAACGTCACCCCGACCACTCGACCAAGGCAAACCGAGTTGGATGAGGAGGACGTCCACAACCCCATCAATCGGCAGCTGGTATATGATGGAAATCAAGCAAGGCCAGGCCAACGACAACCTAGACCTGAAGAAGAAGAGCTGAATCAGCGACCACCTTTCGAGGGACGGCCGATACCTAACCTCAACCAAGAGGTCTACCAGAGGGAGGGATTGGCCGAGATGCTTAGGAACCTGGGGTTCGAACCAAGGAATATCCCGCGTCCAAGGTTCGTTAAGCCTTACCCAGCGGATGTTGATCGAGTCCACTACCCACAGGGATATCGAGTCCCGGAGTTCACCAAGTTTTCAGGCGAAGAGAGCCAGTCGACGGTGGAGCACGTTGCTCGCTTCGTCATTCAATGCGGAGAAACCTCAATCCATGGAGCATGGCTTCTACGCCAGTTCCCTATGACTCTGACCAAGACAGCCTTCGCTTGGTATATTAGCCTACCACCGGGTTCGGTGCGAGATTGGCCTGACATGGAGCAGAAGTTTCACGACCAATTCTACAGGGCAGAGCCGACCATAACCATATCAGACTTCGCTCATATGCAACAGCTCGAAGGCGAATCCGTGGAAAAGTTCATAATTCGCTTTCGGAAGGCGAAGAACAGGTGCCCGACCAACTTATCAGAGTCTGACTTAGCAGCTTTGGCCATGCAAGGGCTTACCTTTCGCCTTCGGAAGAAGCTCGGAGTCGGGAGGTTCCGAGACCTATCCGAGTTGGCGCAAAAGGCCGCCATGGCACAACAGCTGATCTACGAGAAGGACAGAAGGACTTCTTCTTCAAAAGGTACCTACCATCGCTATGACCCTACGCTTGAGATTGACCAATTTAGTGATGAATGGGGTCCCGAAGAAGGACAGACAATGGAGGAGATGGTGGCCGAGTTCAAGAAGGGCAAGCCATATGAGTGCGAAAGCTTGGTCCACAAGACAATGACGGTCCCCAACGAGTTCCCCCGTCCCGGGAACTCGCCTCAACAGAGCAAGGGCTTTAACGAGGTTGGTCGAGAGTACTCGTTCGATGTTACAAAGGCCGATGAGATTTTTGATAATCTCCTCAAGAACGGCCAGATCGTGTTAACACCCGGACACAAGATCCCCGATGAGAAGGAGCTGAAGGGGATGAAATACTGCAAGTGGCATGCGAGCAAGTCACACAACACGGCCAATTGTGTGGTGTTCCGCAACCAAGTGCAACAAGCGATCAAGGACGGGCGGCTGAGGTTCCCCAAAGAACAACCTTCGGCACCCTTTGCCGTACCCATCAATATGGTGAGTATGGCAAGGTACCAGAATGAGGAAGAAGATCCCAAACATGCCCGACGGTCACCCCTCAACGACCTAAGGGAGAAGCTCGGGGGCCATGGACGCCAAGAACCTTCCCGAGACCTGAGAGAGATACTCGGAGGACATGGATGCCGAGAACCTTCTCGTGATCTGAGGGAGAGGCTCGGGGGGCATGGACGCCAAGAACCTTCCCGAGACCTGAGAGAGAAACTCGGGGGGCATGGACGCCAAGAACCTTCCCGAGACCTGAGAGAGAAACTCGGGGGGCATGGGCGCCAAGAACCTTCTCGAGATTTGAGGGATAGACTCGAGAGAAATGAACGACGAGAGTACCACCGGGACCAGAGGGATGGATTCGGGAAATACAGAAAGCAAGGATCTCCTAAACACGAAAGACGAGAGCAGCCGAGTGAGTCCATGAGACAACTTAGGGCGCAACAACTGCTGCGGGAGCTCAAGGAGACACTCGAAGGAAAAGAACTTCCAAGAGGCCCGGAGGAGAGTCCCGAGAGGCAAGAACGCCCGAGAGACGTAAGAGAAAGACCCGGGGGGCAAGGGGGACAGCTTCGCCACCCTCACATCAAAATAGATCTCCGAGACGGCACTGAGCGTCAAGGAGGTGTATTCCACCGATTAGGCGAGAAGAGGCGTGCACCGAGACCACTTACACCTGAACCCCTTACTCATACTCAAAGGCGTCGCCTGGAAAGGAGGATTCAGGTCGAGAAGCAAGTCACTCGAGATCTGGAAAAGATGTTAGCCGAGCGCAAGGCTCGACTCAAAGAGCAGGAAACTCTCCTAGCCCTTCCCGAAGTTCCATGCCGTGCGGCTTCTAGACAAAGCCGGTCCATGGAGATCGACGCCCCAAGGCCCGACAAAGGAAAAGCACCGATGAGAGAGGTCGATGGCAAGGACCAGACGCCTATGATAGACTTTAGTGATGAAACGAAGTTATCAACACAAAGGTCCGACAAGGGGAAAGCACCAATGAAGGAATTGAGTGGATCAAGGATGTCGGCGACACTCATCAAGGCAAAGAGGCACATCGACTTCGGGGGAGAACGAGAGCTGAATAAGGTATGGGTACCGAAGACGGAATGTAAGGTCCGCCCCAAAGATAACTCCTCACAAAAGGGGCGAACCACTCCACACGAGGAAGTCATGGTCGATCTAGATGCGGGGGTGGCAAGGTTTGGATCCTTTGAGAAATTAAGTCTCAACGACACCTCGAGTCGAAATGAGGGGTCAGGTCGGGATGATAGCACTAGCAAGGATACGGAGGTCAGCAACCCTCTCAAAGAGAAAAAGGCTGTACACCCAGCCTGCGTTATGATAAAAAATTATGAGAAGTTGAGACTACACGGTCTCCCCGACCATCACGAAGAAGAGTTATTAGATTTAGATGGACTTATTGGGGATGGTGATGATCTCACACTGGACGACGAGGGCGACGAACCACCAAGTCCGAGTAACGAGAGAGAGTACCTGGCATGGCAGATGAGGCGTTTTGTTCGTGAAGATGAGATGGGCGAGAAGGTAGAGCTAGAGGATAGCGCGAGTGAGGATGACCTCAATGAAGATAACCAAGACCTACAAGTCAATATGGTCTTCACCCTCCCAGCCATGTTCGGACCTAAGGAGAATCAGCCCAGTTACCTAGAAGGGGACGTGATTGAAGGAGATCTCGGAGAGTACGAGATCGGAGAGAAATCTATGGCGGTGCCCATAGTTGAAGACTTCAGCAATAGCATCACTATTGCAAAACCCACCACCAACATGTGTAGGCACCTCAAGCCGTTGTACATCACGGCTCATATCTTCGGGAAGCCGGTTGGAAGGATTCTGGTGGACAATGGGGCTACCGTCAATATCATTCCCCAGTCATTACTCCGAAGGCTGAACAAGGAGAAGGAGCGTTTGATTCCGACTGACATGGTCATGATGGACTTCGCGGGAAAGGGTACACGTCCACTCGGAATGCTCGCAGCCGAAATCAGTGTCGGTTCTGTGAGTAGGGAGGTCGCATTCTTTGTCATAGATGCGAAGACTTCCTATAACTGCTTGTTGGGGCGAGATTGGATTCACTCGGCTCAAGTCATCCCGTCGTCCCTTCATCAGTTCCTCATCCAATGGAAGCCGGACGGCAAGGTAGAGTTGGTGGCTGCCGACACCAATCCCTTCGCGTTGAATACCAATAATGTGGAAGCGGCCTTTTATGATGGCTCCATGATACCAACATCAATGGCATGGAGCAACGAAGATGGCCGCATTGCCGGAATCGCATGCTCGGTCGAAAGGGAGGTCCCTTCTACCCAACGACCAGTTACAGCTGCACTCGGGGGGCAACCGCTTAGGCTTGCCTTTCGAGAATAATCCAACTGTTGAGAAGATGGCAAGGCGGATGGAGGTCTACGCCTTGTCACAATATGAAGCGGCCGAGTACGTCTTCGAGGATGACGGCCAAGACCCATTGGAGCTATTAAGGATGAGCGATCTCCACCCGGCACCAAGCAAGCTCGATGATGCCAAGGCAGAGGTGAAGGATCCCTTAAAAGAAATAATTCTCCAATCAGAAAAAGGAGGCCGGCCCGTGTTCATCAGTGAGCGGCTTCCTGAAGACTTCGAGATGGACCTGGTCGAGCTACTGACGGAGTACCAAGACTGTTTTGCTTGGGACTATGACGAGATGCCAGGCCTGGATAGATCCCTCATAGAACATCGACTCCCTATAAGGCCGGGTTTTCGGCCTTACCAGCAGCCGATGAGGAGGATGATGCCGGAAGTAGTAGAGAAAGTCAAGCTAGAGATAGATAGACTCTTAGAAGCCGGCTTCATACGAAAAGCCGATTATGTGGAGTGGCTATCCAATATTGTACCCGTTGTCAAGAAGAATGGAAAAATTCGGGTTTGCATTGACTTTAGAGATTTAAACTCTGCTACTCCAAAAGATGAATATCAAATGCCCATCGCCGATATGTTGGTTGACGCGGCAGCCGGGCATGAAGTACTGAGTTTCATGGACGGTCATTCGGGTTACAATCAAATTTATCTTGCTGAGGAGGACGTTCATAAGACGGCGTTCAGATGTCCAGGGTCTATCGGGATTTTTGAGTGGGTAGTTATGCCTTTTGGACTCAAGAACGCCGGAGCTACATACCAAAAGGGGATGCACCTAATCTTTCCAGATTTTATCGGCAAATTTATGGAAGTATACATCGATGATGTGGTGGTCAAGTCCCATGATCGCACCCAACACTTGAAGCACTTGCGGGCATCGTTTGAGAGGATGCGGGAACACCAGCTCAAGATGAACCCGTTAAAGTGTGCGTTCGGGGTGTCTGCGGGGAACTTCTTGGGATTTCTTGTCCATAAGCGAGGCATCGAGATCGATGAAAACAAGATCAAGGCAATTCAACAAGCCCAACCTCCTCGAAACAAGAAGGAGCTGCAACGTTTCCTCGGCCAAGTAAACTTCTTGCGTCGGTTCATATCCAACACGGCGGGCCGGACACGGTCATTTGCCAACTTGCTCAAACTAAAGGGAGGCGAGTTCCAATGGGAAGCCAAGCACCAACAAGCCTTTGACGAGCTTAAGGCATACCTATCCACACCTCCGGTTGTCACTCCGCCATCCCCGAATCGACCGTTGTTGCTTTATGTATCGGCCGCCCAAGACTCAATTGGATGCCTACTGGCTCAGGAGAATGACGAAGGAAAAGAGCAGGCTGTGTACTACCTGAGTAGGTCGCTCTTGGGAGCGGAGACGAGGTATTCAGCCATTGAGAAGTTGTGCCTTTGTCTTTTCTTTGCTTGTAGAAAATTGAGGTATTATCTCTTGCCCACGGAGGTAAAGGTGGTTGCCCAGACCGACGTCATCAAGCACTTACTCACCGGACCTATCATGAGAGGAAGGCTTGGTAAGTGGGCATTGGCCTTGGTGGAGTTCAACTTAACGTTCGTGCCTCAGCGAGCGGTGAAAGAGCAAGCATTGGCTGACTTCTTGGCTGACCACCCGTGTATTGATGTGACTACTGATACGTCGGTGGATTTTGGGTTGATAGCAAAGAAACCATGGATGCTCTGGTTTGATGGCTCCCGCACCAACAAGTCCTCTGGGGCTGGGATCGTGATCAAATCTCCGACCGGTATCAAGACGAAAGCATCCTTCCTACTTAATTTTCCTTGCACCAACAATCGAGCCGAGTACGAGGCTTTGATATTGGGGCTATTTATTTTAAAAGACCTTGGCGCCGAAACTGTCCGGGTGCTTGGTGATTCGATGTTGGTGGTCAAACAAGTGGTGGGCGAATTCAAGTGCGAGCGAGAAGGCTTCCAAGCCTATTGTGATGCTGCTCGATCGCTACTACGGAGTTTCGAAGATGCGATCATTGGATTTGTGGATCGCACCAAGAACATGGAGGCCAACAAGTTAGCACAGACCGGATCCGGTTTCCGTGCGTTCACCAAATTCAATTCCGTACCGGTGAAGGTCAGGTCGACCTCGGTATTAGAGGAGCTTAACCCGACGATCGAGATTGCTTTGTTACAACTCAACCGAGACTGGCGACAGGAATACATCGACTACCTCAAGGGCCCAAGCTCTTGCTCCGACAAGGCTTTGAAGATAAGGGCTCTTCGTTTCGAGCTCATCAACGACACCCTCTATCGAAGGACCATCGACGGGTTACTTCTGGTTTGCCCAAGTCCACAAGAAGCTATGCTAGCCATGACAGAGGTCCATGAAGGCATATGTGGAGCACACCAGTCAGGTATCAAGATGAGATGGTTAATGCATCGTCACGGCTACTTTTGGCCGGGTATGGCAAATGACTGCATCAATTACGCGAAGGGGTGTCAAGAATGCCAAAGACATGGACGAGTTCAACACTCGCCGGCAGACACTTTTCATCCCGTAGTGAAGCCTTGGCCATTTCGGGGTTGGGCAGTTGATGTTATCGGGAAGATCCATCCCGCTTCTACCAAGGGACACGCCTTCATCATAGTGGCCACTGATTATTTTACAAAGTGGGTGGAGGCAGTCCCAATGAAGGTTGTGAACCAAGAGACGGTGATCCAGTTCTTTAAAGAACACATCATCCATAGGTTCGGGTTACCGGAGACGATCACGACCGACCAAGCTACTATGTTCACCGGAGATGAAATCCAAAAGTTTGCCAGAGACATGGGCTTCCGAATCACCCACTCGACGCCTTATTATGCTCAAGGCAATGGTCAAGCGGAAGCTACCAATAAGGTATTAAAAGCGTGCATAGAGAAGATGGTGAGAGAGCGACCCAGAATGTGGCATCTCGCTCTATCGGAGGCGTTGTGGGCATTCCGCACTACAAAGAAGGGTGCCACTGGAACAACACCGTTCGCTCTTACTTATGGACACGATGCTATGATACCATTGGAAATGACGGTCCGATCCTTGAGGAGGGCCGAGCAGGCAAACCTCTCCCAACTTGATTATGACTCGGCCATGTTGGCTGAACTTGAAGATCTTCCGGAAGAAAGGCTAAGGGCATTAGACTCGATCGTCCAGCAAAAGAAGACTGTAGAGAAAGCCTACAACAAGCGGGTCCGAGAAAAGCATTTCGAGAGAGGGGATCTGGTGTGGAAGGTTATACTCCCACTGGGACGCAAAGACCCCGAGCTTGGAAAGTGGTCGCCAAATTGGGAAGGACCATTCGAGGTGCACGATGTGCTATGGAATGGATCCTATCGACTTGCAGACATCAACGGTGAGGTTCATGAGCGCCCGATAAACGGACTTTACCTGAAGAAGTACCGGCCTAGCATGTGGGAGGGTGTGGATGATCGTCTATTTGAAGATTATGCACGAACTTATAATCGAGAGATGTAACCTAGCCGGTGATGGGTTTGCAGTAGAATCGCGCTTAGTCAGTATAGACTATGACGACGGTTCTTTCGGTTTTCTGGTAGAACCGGTTATACATGTAACTTCATGATGTGTCTGGTTGGTGAAGATCAATAAAGGATAAGTTACTTCGTCGGCCTCTTCAAAGGCCACCAAAATCATGTTTCGCGATCAAGCCTAGCATACGGTTTTGATAGGACCGAATGTGCGTACGTCAAAGCTGGGTAAATAATAAATACGACAGTCCAAAAGATCCCTAATACAAAAAGCTAGTCAAGCCAGCGGGATCGAAGAGCTCCAGGAGGTCGAACTCATGCCCGTCCATTACTCTCTGATGGGGCGGTGCCAACATCGGGTTCAGTAAGGCAGGAGATCGCTCCGTCTACTAGTTCTCGAGCGGCGTCAATAAATACTTGATCATCAGCGTAGGCGTTCTTCTCTTGTCCTAGTAATGCATCAGCAAGCTCGGATTCGTCTTTAGCACTCTTGAAGACGGTCGTCCCGTACTCCATGTTAGCCTGATGACAGGCTATCCTTTTCCCTATCACACGGGCAAGTTCGTCTTGTGATCCCCGGTACTCGGAATCAGCCTGGATCAAGCTCTCTTGAAGGCGGGCAATCTCAGCTCGAATACGGTTCGATGTCTCAGCCCGAGCGGTAACCATCCGTGCGGCTTCAAATTCTTCAGCCTTAACCAGTCTGAACTCGGCAACCCTGGACGCCATGTTGTTCTGGATCTCTGCGAAGGTCCTAGTATGAGCTTCCGCGTTCTGCTCCATGCAATGGATGGAGTCAACGTACCTTTCGCCTCTTTGATACCTGTAAAGAAACAAGTGTTAAGAATGGGTTCAATTAAGGTGGTGGGGAGAAAAGCGAATGTAAAAGAGCTTACCAGTGGACAACACGGGCAAAGTCGGCGTGTAGCTTGCGAATGGGAGTAGGTTGGTTGCCGGTGGATGGCCCGTGGTTTATCAAATACTCAAGGGCCGCGTATGCATAGGCTGGAGGTTCTAAAAACATAGTACTTACCGTCTGGCTCTTAAGGTCATGAAGGTAACGGATCAAGTTGGCTCTGTGCTTGTCTTTTTCTGTGTCGGCACATGCGGATGTCAGAACTTCAGGTAGCAAAGTCGGAGTGATCGGAGGGTTGATCGACTCGTCTATGGTGAACCCTATGCTCTCATAGAATGCCTAGCATGGAATAACAAATGTGACCCAATAGAGTGATGAGACATACGGAAAAACAAAGTTGGAGAAGACACATACCAGCTCGGAGGCGTCAATCAGAGGTATAGGAGGAGCTGGAGCAACGATAGGTGTCAGTGATGGTCCGGACGTAGGAGGCGGAGCAATGGTCGAAGGCATCGGAGGATGCACGATATCTGAGATGACCTCCTCGCTCTCGGTCATCCTGGTGTTGAAGGTATCAGTGACTGAAGAAGGTGCTGCCGGAGGTGAAGGTGTATAACCAGGGGAGTAAACAGGATCAAGCATCGCCTGGAACTCAGTTTCATCGTCTAGAGGCTCGGAAATCATGATGCTGGTAGGGCGACTTTGACGCGGAGGATTTCTTCTGAGCCTTGAAGGAGAGACGGCATGGGTAGACTCAGGGTCAGTAGTGGGGCTGACTCGTACAGGAGATGCTTCGGGTGATGAGTCCTGAAGTGATGTGAGTTAAGCAGAAGGCTTATTGGTACCAGGTAAGTACCCGAAGTTGGTTTTTACCTTTTCAGACGAAGACGAAGGGTATCCCACGAGTCTGACCGAAGGAGAGGAAGCTCGAAGGTTAACGTCTGTGCAATAATAAGAAGGCGGTTATGGACAAGTGAAGAACATGGTGGGTATGAGAGTAAGGGGACTTACCATCGTCTGGGAGGCCGGAGTCGTTCGTTTGGGAAGGAGACGCCGAGGCACCCGCCTGGTCATTGGTAACCGAGTGGTCGACCCTTTGTTTCTTCCTCGGAGGGGCTTTTCCTCGCCTTAGAACAGTGTCTGCCGTGGGGGGTGTATCTTTGAAAAAGGTAAAGGTCTCGGCTAGTTGCTTGTCGTTGGCCTTCCAACATGTGAGTGTCGCCCACCAAGCCGCGAAGGCGGGAGAACGACCTGAAGAGAAGTTGAAGCAGCTGATTGTGCTTCGGTGTAAAAGGTAACTGTTTGCCGCGAGGGAAAGTTCCACCTTTTCCCATTTAGGTGAGCCTCGGTCAGCTCGGTTTCCATGGAGAAGGTAGTTGGTGGGGAACGGAATCCCTTGGATGAGACCTAGCTGCTCAGCGACAAAGTGAGGATTGTAGGGTGCTACGACCATCCTCCCGGGACAACTTCCACTAATAAGGTCTCGGGCGGTGAGTATACTCTTCCAAGCATCAGTGCTATGAATCACGTTAGAGAAATTGAGGAAGTTAGGGCGGCAAGTCGCATGAAGAAGTGGAGAAGTTTGATTACCGCTGCGGTCCTTGTTGAAGGCCCGGAAGTAGGGACGAAGATCTTTCGTGGGTTTCTTTACCCGAGCCCGAAGAAGATGATGGCCGTAGCTAGGTAATGACCCGTCATATGTAGGGAGTGAAGGTGTCAACTCGGAGAAGTAAGCTAGGCACCATATGGCGACCATCCATAAGGGACCGTTGGCGGTGAAAGTCCTCTTCAATCGATAAGTGTTGATAAAGATGGCCATCTGGTCGTAGATGTGAGAGAGGATGAATTGCCCCATTGCCATTTTCCGTCCCTCGGCTAGTGCAGCAGCTAAGTTGAAGTATTCATTTGACACACGTTTGGAAGACGGGCAGGTGATGTAGCGGGTAATCCAAAGGAGCAAGAAGGCCGTGTGCTCATCTCTATGGCGAAGCTCATCGCCGGGCGCATAATCAGGGACGCTTGCGTTCGCAGTGGTGACGGGGTTGGGTTCTCTTCGAGGATCGTCATCCCGTAGTCGATAGGCTTTGACATAGGCGGGAAAACCATTTGCTACTGGCCTATTGGCCTCATGCCGAACCCGGCCATTGGCATCAGACACTGGGGTAGACGGGAGGATCGGTTCACCATCGGGATGAAGGCCAAAAAGGGCAGCCATATCGTATAATGTGATAGTCTTCATTCCTACAAGGGGAGATAAGATGGATAAGAAGCTTGATGAAGGCAAAGAAGAATCATCGATGCTAAAGGTAGCTTACCTGAGCGGAAAAGAAACACGTTGGCACTAGGGCACCAATAGAGAAGCAAGGTGCCGAGTAGTGGACGACATGGCTCAATGCGGCGTGCGCAAAGGGACAAGAGTGAGCCGATGCCGGTTTGGTCCCATTGTGGTTGGTGGAATGGTTTCAGGACGGCGTGCCAACTCTCGAACTCTTGGAATGGTGTAGGCCATCCGCGGTATCCGTTACAGTTGTTCCAAAAGTGTAAGTTAAAGGGAGCGCCTTGAAAGAGAGGCACGTCACGGTAATGGACCGGAAGGAAATCTTCAAAGGTCTCTACGTTGGTAATCGTGGGTCCAAGTACTCGATTTTCTTTGTCTTGAGAGGTATCATCGACCGGGTAGCTTTCTCCAAGTGTGGATGTGATGAGGACGTTGGAGGAGCGTTGTTCTTCCTTCTCGATATCAGGAGGTATCGGCATGACCATCCTAACATCATTAAACAAACAAGGGTTAGCAAAGACGGTGTTAAAAGGACGGTGAGAACACCCGTTTGATCGCTTTGGATTTTTGGGCCGACGCGGATGGGTTCTCGCCTCGGACCTAGCGGGCGAAGCTTACCGGCGAGAGTACTTTCTCGCCTCGGGCCTAGGAAGCAAGGCCTACCGGCTTGCGCATTTTCTCATCTCGAGTCGAGCAAGGGAGACCAAGCTCCTCGTGGGCCGTTCGGTCGAGCCCAACTCGGGTCACTAGGGCCGAATTTACCTAGGCGAGAAATGTCAAGCTCTTATCCGAAGTGCGTAAAGGAATTGGTGAACCGACGTTGGTTCGCGATGGAGAGAAAGGTGTGTGGTGTATTCTCCTCGATCAAGGTCTAAGCTATGGAATTACCCCAAGTTCAAAAGCCAAGAGGAAGAAGTGCAAAATGATGGGTTTGGCATTTTCACAAACACTTGGTGTGCAAGTGTTAAAGCTTGGAAACATACCTTGAAGTGGAGTTAGAAGCGAGCCAAAAGGAATACAAGGGATTTGCAAGCCTCCAAAAGGTGGAGGGCAACTCTAGTCCAAGGCAAATAAGTCCTCCTACAAGTTGTGAGATTTGACCAAGAAGTGAGCTACTTTCATATTCTTCTTTACAATCATAATGGAGAAGGGAGGGAAACTTACTTTGAAGATTAAACACACCTTGGCAACTTTGGAGATGGAGGAGTGATTCAAATTTTAGTTGGAGTTGTTAAGAAAGGAAAAATGGAGGCCAAGCTTTGATTTCCATGGTGGATGTTGGGAAATGAAGAGTGGTGAGAATGTGAAGAGAATGGGGGGCTTTGTTCTTTTTAGGCTAGGTCAATGACATCTTTGGGGTCCACCAAGTCAAAGAGGGAAGTTTGAAATTCAAAGGAGTCAAGTTTGATCCTAGCTTGAAAATTCGGAGGGAAACACGTCAACATTTCTCGGAATGGACGCCTCGAACTATCGACGTGCGGGGGGCATTGTTAGAGCACGAAATTAACATCTCGGAGTGATGACGGTCTATCTCCGGATGTGCGGGAATCGGCTCGAGCTCGGCGGAATTTGTAGCCCGGGGCGAGAGGCTCCTCTCGCCCGCGTAGGCGAGGCCGAGGGCCTGGGCAAAGACCCCTCTCGCCCGCGTAGGCGAGGCCGAGGGCCTGGGCGAGAGGCCCCTCTCGCCCGCGTAGGCGAGACCGAGGGCCTGGGCGAGAGGCCCCTCTCGCCCGCGTAGACGAAACCAATCGAGGACTCTTCTCGCCCACATGGCCGAGCCTTATCGAGAAACTCGTCCGACTCAAAATAGGCGAGAGGCCGGTAGGAGGCACGAGCGAGGAGCCGAGCGAGAGGCCGAGTGGCGAGAGGCCGAGCGAGAGGCCAAGCGAGAGGCCGAGTGGCGAGAAGCCGAGCGAGAGGCCGAGTGGCGAGGGGCCGAGCGAGAGGCCTACGGCGAAAGACCGAGCGAGGGGCCGAGTGGCGAGAGGCCGAGCGAGAGGCCTACGGCGAGAGGCCGAGTGGCGAGAGGCCAAGTGGCGAGAGGCTTACAGCGAGAGGCCAAGTGGCGAGAGGCCTACGGCGAGAGGCCAAGCGAGAGGCCGAGCGAGAGGCCGAGTGGCGAGGGGCCGAGCGAGAGGCCTACGGCGAAAGGCCGAGTGGCGAGAGGTCGAGCGAGAGGCCTACGGCGAGAAGCCGAGCGGGAGGCCGAGTGGCAAAAGGGCCGAGCGAGACGCCTATGGCAAGAAGACAAGCGAGGAGCCTAAGGCAAGAAGCCGAAGGTGAGAAGCCAACTTGGACTCGAGCGGGAAGCTCATTTGACCTTCGCAGGCGGGAAAGTGATTTCGGGAATAGGTCCACTTTGGATGAGGAGGCCTTTAGCCTGAGCCCATTTTGAGATTCAGTTTGGGCCTGACGAGATGTTCGTCTTGGGCGATGACGGATTTGAATCAAGATTTTGCATGAGAGGTTCGAGAAGGTTAAAACGATCTATATTTTCCTAATTTGAGCCGAGATTCTCAATATTTGGCAAGACTTGGTAAGTTCCTCTTTAGGCCGCGATCGCTTGGTCATCACGTTTTGAAAGCTTCCTATCCGAGGACGAGATTTGCTCATTTAAGGAAGACGGCTTGTATTGAGCCGAGAGGATCCCGTCATGTTAGGAACAAATAATTTGAAGCGGATCTCTCGGGATTGAGACTTGGAGCCGAAGGTCTTGGAGGCGGTTTAGGATTTCCTATTGTGAAGGCGTGGAGGCTAGGTCAAGGCACTCTATATAAGAAGGGCTCGGGCAAGAGAACGGACATCACCAACACATCAAACAACAACTATCTTTACTTTTTATCTCGTAGCCCGTAGTCCTTTTTTCTCCCTCTCCCTTAGATTGAACGTCTAAGGTTCACTCTTTTTTCACCCTCTCCGTTAGGCTGACCTTGGGACGACCACTCCGGATCCATCTCGGGTAGTCTTGACGTTCTTGTACCCACTTTCTCCGCAACACCCCCTAAAAGATAGCATGTAATCATTTGGAGATTAACGGGCGCATTAAATGAGAACTAGTACTCTCTGTCTCTCAAATTTTAGAAAGAGAAAGTCCTCTCTAATTGGGTGACTCTAAACGAGTCTGGATGACGTGTTTGGCGTATAAGCGGAGATGTCTTGTCAACGGGGCGTCTCCGTTAATTATTTTTAATATTTAATATTTAATATTTAATTATTTTTACTTATTTTGATAATATATATTTTTACATATTTCGAAAAAATATCTAAATTTTTTGTTTATTTGAGAAACAATTCCATGTTGACTCTATCCGATTTGCTCAGTTTAAGAAGGCTATATGAGACCAGATTTTATTCTTTCATTCTATGGATTCTTTTTTGAATAAATTGTAAACTTTATTAACCAAAAGGAAAAAAAACAAAGATAAAAAAACAAAAGCCAAACCAAATTGGCAAGCCAGAAATTAAAAGCAAATGCACCCCACGGGAAAACCAATGCCATCGCTCGACGAAGTGGACAGGAAGCAAAGATCATGTCCACGCCAAAAAATTGGTCTCAGCGACCAAAATTGCCTCGCACCGAACTGGATAGTACACTCCACAGGTACCGCATCGCTGCGACCAAAACTGCACTCTACGAAGCCTGAAACTTTGGACCATACTTCCAACCCACAAAACAACCTCTTACTCACCCACATGCGGATAGTTAGAGAGTCTCTAAGGAAACTATTCATAATATTTCTTACAAGACACATGAATCCTCTTTGATGTTCTTTTCACATGCTGCTTTGATATTGTAAGAATCGAAAAAAACCTTTTTGACATCAATTGTAACTTGGGGTAGTGCAGTATTATTCCTAATAATTTTAGGTAGTGTAAGGTAAATTCTCACGTAACCTTAACCCTAGCTGGTGGTCTAGATCAATGTGTACTATAGATACAAGGTCTCTGGCCGTATTTCACGGGGACACAAGAACGAATTAAATAGGATCGAAAGAAGAGTCATCGAATAAGAAGTAAGTCAATTTCTGTTTTGTGTAGTGTTACTCTAGATTCATCATTGTGTGAATTATCATTGCCGTGAATTATTAATTACCTACTCATGATTTGGGGATGATGTGGGCTTAGACGAGTTTGCAAGAATGTATGCAAGGAGGAGTTTAATAATGATTTGCGCATGATTTATTGGACATGAATTCTGTGGATGACCTGGTACATGACCTCGTAGACTTAACTCTGTCTTGTCGTGTTACATGACCTAGTATTGCGCGATACATGACCTAGTACTTCCTTGATATAATTTTGTCGTGATTTGAATTGCCGATCGGTTTTTTTCTTGTACGATTCTGTGTTGCTACTTGTACGATTCCTTGATATAATTAGGGTCCGGAATTCATTGTTTAGTATTTGATTTAGTGTTACGGGCTCTATCGTTGTTTAGGATCAATTGCATAAATATAAAGAATTCAATGATTCTGACCTATTAAGTGAATGCTAATGTTCCATGGTTCCTGACCTAATTTGCGTGAATGTATTATGGGCTTGTAGGCTTATTTTAATGAATTTCCAATGCGTGAATATATTATGGAATAAATTAATGATCTGATATGTGAGCCATGATTTCTGTTGTTCTTTTAATGATTCGGTGACCATAATTTTGCTTGTTCTTGAACGCATAAAGGAGATTAAGATATAAAAGTTAGATGGACATGTAAGCTTGGTGGACGCGTGAACTTGATTCGCTAATCTTACGTTTATGGATAAATCCTGTGTTTCTTTTCTGTTGGTTCTGAATTGTAGTCTACTCTGAATAATCCTATTTTGATTTGTTCATCTCGAAATCTATTATGTTATCAAACTCGTCTGTTCTAAAACCTGTTCTAAAAATTTGAGCTAAATGGCCTATTGTCCTGGTCGGAATTATCCCTACGCTACTCGAAGAGTTGTCCTTCTGAGGGTTGAGTTGGTCCTTCAAGTCATCATATAGTTCATCCTCGCCATTAAACTTGATCACTTTTCCTCTTGGTACATGTCGAATATAGCTAATTTTTATTGCTTTACTTGTTTGTGACATGAAGATTTAACAGGGGAATATGTAAATACAAGGTAGCTAATATGGCTTTGGGTGTTTACTTTGACGGAGATGAGAGTAGAGATAGGCGGAGGAGGGAGGAGAGAGAGGGAGTGTGGAGAGAGAGAGGAGGAGGAAGAAGAAGAGAGGGGAGAGAGGGTTTTTTTTAAAATATAAACAAAGAGGGGATTGAAATGGTATTTTATTTGGGACAACTCACATTGCCAACGGGGTGAAAAATCCGATGTGACGAGCCATGTGGCATCATGTCAGCTGATGATGTGGCATTTTTAAAAGACACATATGCCATGTCAGTTGATGACGTGTCGCCGGTGACTGAAAAAACGTGCTGAGGGTGTTATTTGAACCATTTAGAGAAGTACATGAGCTTATGCGAGCCACTTTTAAGTACATGGACTTATGTGAACATTTTGAGCATGTAGATGAGTTTATTTAACCTTTATTCTTTTAGAACTAGCAATTTAAGCACGTGCGATGCGAGTACCATTCTGTTTCAAAACCCGCAAAACATATCGTTTATTATTATTTTTAAAGATGTGCATAAATAAGATGTTCTCTTACATATTTAATTACATTATTTTCTTTCTTGATTTACCTAAGACGACATAAGAACTTCTTTATACACAATATTTTCTGTAAACGTTCAAATATTATCAGCAACATCATCTCTCTTAACTAACACATTAGTGTTCTGATATCCGAATTGATAACCGAATTTTTTTCAGATTTGAATAATTTGGTATTCGGATTCGAATTATCCAAAATTTTAATTTTAATTTCGGATTCGAATTTGGATAACAAACTTACTTTGGATATAATTACTGGACTTAAAATATAAATGAGTTTAGTTCATACTTCTAGGCTTGGGGTGATTGTATGCCCAAATTTTCTTCATAATTTTTCACATATCACTCATCAAAATTTATTGCCAAATTTCACGATGTTCCTACCATAAATTTCAAACTGTTTTCTCCCTTACGTCCTAAGAAGCCAAATTTCAAACATTAGACAAAAGCATTACACGGGAAGATTGGAGTGTCCATGTGTCGAACTATGACATCCCCAATCCCACGTGGTATCCCCTCCTTTTCCCTACTCCCCTACCGAACACCTTCTTCTTCCCCTTCCACCCCTTTACGGCTCCTCCTTTACTCGCCCCCAATTCCACAATCCTCCCCCTTTTATGCTCAGACGCCTCCTCCTGCTGTCTCGTCCTCATCATCCATGTTGCCGTGCCAGGTTCTCAGAATCTCGGTCTTCCGCCTCCCCTCCTGTCGTTTTGCTGCCCCCGACTTCCTCTCCTTACAATGGCGGAGAATCCGGAATCGTCGTCGTCCTCGTCCAAGGAGGATCATAGTCACAATCACACCAACCGCCTCGCTTCAGAGCACAGCCCTTACCTTCACCAACACTCCAATCTAGTTCAACATCCCTTACCTCGTCCTCGTCCAAGGAGGGTCATAGTTCGACATGTGGACACTCCAATCTTGCTTGTAATTGTATGAAAAAGGTATTTCCACGTTGTCGGACCAAACCAAAAAAAGAAGTTCTCTTTATTATAGTAAGATAAAATCATAAGTTAGAGAGTCATTTATAAACGAACAAAAATCTTAGATTCTGCCCACTCGTTCCTTCTGTTAGGTTAGGGTTTAGGGCTTTGGATTGGGTACGGAGTGAAGAAATCATTCCGAACTGTTTAAAGTGAAGGGGGGACAGTGCTGGCATGTGCAGTTATGTGATAATGACATTTGTTTTTGTGACAGCGGCATGTCCCGTTTATGATACTGGCACGCATGACTTTTTTCATTTTGGTCCCTGTATTTTAGTATTTTTACAAAAAAAGTCCTCCTGGCATGCACAGTTATGTGATACTGACATTTGTTACCGCCCTGTGTTTGTGGATGTTTTTTTTCAAAAAATTCTGCGTATTTTCATTCCGAACGATTCGGCATCTGGACATTCCGCACCCAATCCAACCCCAGAATTTAGAAGCCCAAAAAGGAGCGGCCAGATAAGAGCACATAGTTTT
This sequence comes from Hypericum androsaemum, assembly GCA_963995505.1. Taxonomy (NCBI): domain Eukaryota; kingdom Viridiplantae; phylum Streptophyta; class Magnoliopsida; order Malpighiales; family Hypericaceae; genus Hypericum; species Hypericum androsaemum. The sequence continues at coordinate 11,107,921 of OZ023180.1, forward strand.
TCCTCTAAAAAAAAAGATAAGAGTTACATTAACAACAACAAACCATAAGCCAAGCCAAACAAAACACCTCCCCTTATTAGTTATTTATACCTACGTCCTTCTCCTTCTTTCGCTGCCCCGTTTTATAAGAGAAAGACCGGATTTTTGAAAGAGAGGAGGAGGAGGAAAGGTTGAGTCTTTGTCCCAATCTGGCTAGATACAGGTACCCCTCTTATGTTTTTCCCCTCTATTAGTCTTTTCCTGAGAAATTTTGTTTTCCTTGCATCATTGGGTTGATTTCATAACTTTCAGATGGAAGAGGGAAGATGAGAATTGGGTTATCTGTACTGGGTCAGCATTGTTTCTTAGGTTATTGTATAGGCTACAATGGATGTTCGGATAATTATGTGTCGGGATATCTTCGATGTATGATTCATGGACATGATATCTGCTCCTCGGACGTCTTGCTGGAGAAAGGAAGCAACTTGGGCGTTGTAATGTTGCTGCATTGAATGTGCAGATGATGTGTGCTGTTGCTTGCTTGTTTCGTTTATTTTCTTGATCGCGCAACGCATTGATGCGGTTGCGTTTCCATTTTATTTGCCAGGCCTGCATCTGTTATTCATGTTAAGGTCCGGGCTGTCTTAGCTCTGACAAAGTTTGGTTCACCCTGGCCGCTGCAACAAAGGTGAAGTCTTCTCGCACCTCTCGGTGGGTGTGGGGTGATACTGAGGGCGTTATATTGCTCTGTGTTTTGCGGAGGTCAATATCATCTCATATTTGGAGACTGTGCCGTCTTTCACAGGGTTTGTCCCTTGATTATGGCTGAGGTCAGTACATGTTAGGCTCCTGCAAGGCTTACAGTAGTATCTCTGGCAAGATTGGCTCTCTAAATTTAGTCTCTTATTTGTTGTATCAGACTATTTCGGTATTTATGCAGAGGATTTTCCCATGATTCTAGAATAGTGTACTTTACGTCTTCGATGTAACTCTTGTAGTACTGCAACAATGGTTAGGTTCTCATGCTTCAACGCTGACCAAATCAAAGGTAAGCGGAACAATTATTCATTTATTTGGACTGATTATTGCTGTACTGTCCCTTATATTACCTTTTCTCATCAATATATGCTTACTGTCTTCAGAAAGCTCTTCATGCTTCCAGCGAAGCTATGCAAAAAACAGCGCACGAATCTTCTGATATTCTGGCTGCCAAGACACTGCTTAGGACAGGGAGTCCGGGTTCAGTTTCCAATAATGCACGGATAGATGCTGAAGTTAGTCAGACTGACAAACCTTTTCCAAGCTCTGTGTTAATTGAAAGGTGCTGGAAGTCCAAGGACCTTGGCGACAAACTGGACATTTTGATCGAGACAAGTATGCCCCAAACAACTGTTCTTGAGAAAAGTCTGTCTCTTGGGAGTGATTTATGTTCCACCGGACAGGCTCTTTCTGATGGTAATGAGAGGGATCAAGGATATTCTAATGATTCCCTCGATCACAATCTGTTGGTTGGGGCAGAGTGCTCTGGAAATCGAACAATGAGAGTAAATAGTCAGCATCAAAGAGCTCCACAATCAGACTTAGTTGCCAATAATGAATCTATTTTCTCAATCGCAGATTCTCCGAATTCAGAAAAGGGAAGCCTGGAGGATTCTGAAACTATATTTTCTGGGGAAGATGCCAAGGAAATCAGCTACCACCCAACTTGCACCACTGAAAGGACGGTGACATCATGCTCTTTACCGGATATTGGCCCCTCATCTGTTGATTTTGATGAATGCTTCTCTGGGTCGAAATCTGCTGAAAATCTATATACTGTAGAATCAAGGTGGAGAGATATTGCAAAACACGAGGTTCGACTGCAGATCATGGAAGATAAAGTAGAAGATGATAGCTTATGCAAAGCTGAGATAAACGGTCACACAAATGCCTTCAACGATAATTATGACGGTTCCAGTTACATGGCATCAGCCAAAGACTGGATAATACTTATCATGGATGAGGTGAATATGGGAAACTCAGAATCTTCAAATCCGCAACTGGGTGATGATATCGCAGGCCAGAGTTTTAGGATAAAGCGTATTGCAGAGTGGGTCATCGATCTTCAGCACTGCAGCACATTTGAAGCAAAGACGGAATTGCTCGGTGCTGGTGACCCACCAAAGAGATCATCAGATGTTCGAAATGGTAGGTGGTTTGTCGCAAAGGTGGACGACAAGGCGTCTCCTGGCATGGAAGCGGCTAAAAGATACATCTCTTCTTTAAGTGCTTCTGCTACCATAGCTCAGCTGTCAAACCATGGACTGGCTGTAATCCCATTTCTAAGTGCATTTGTTGGCCTGAAGGTCCTAACTTTATCAGGCAATTCTATAGGTTTGTTTCTTTAACCAGAAGCCCATTTCTTCCTAGTTTCTTTTTTTCAAATATGGAGTATATTAATATCTTTTATTCTAAAGCAATGAATGATTCCTTCACTCCTGTTCCAGTGAAAATTACTTCAGGTTCTCTTCCAAGAGGACTTCATGCTCTGAATCTGTCCAAAAACAAAATTTCAACCATTGAGGGATTACGCGAGTTTACACGACTTCGCGTCCTGGACTTGAGTTACAATCGGATACTGAGAATCGGACATGGTATGTTATCATTGAATTTCAATAGATTGCTCTCTTTTCCTGTCTGCGGAGCATTTTCGGAGTCCCTCATTTTTTAATTCTAACGAAATTCTTTTTGTTAAATAGGATTGGCTTCTTGTTCATCATTGAAAGAGTTATACTTGGCGGGAAACAAAATAAGTGAGGTAGAGGGTCTGCATCGGCTTCTGAAGCTTGCAGTCCTGGATCTTCGTTTCAACAAGTTCTCCACCACCAAATGTCTCGGTCAGCTTGCAGCCAACTACAATTCCTTGCAAGCTATTAGCTTGGAGGGAAACCCAGCTCAGAAAAATGTTGGAGATGATCAGCTGAAGAAGCATCTGCTTGGCCTTCTTCCGCATCTGGTTTATTTCAATCGGCAGGCAACCAAAGCCAGCACATCGAAAGATGCAGCTGACCGAGCAGTTAGGCTGGGAATGAACTCTCATCAGTTTGATAGAGGTCTGAGGACAGACAGCAAAAGTTTAAGAAAGGCCAGCCGCGGTGCATCTGGAACTAGGTTGTCATCCGCATCGGTTCACAGCCGTAAAAGTCAGGCTGTAACCTCGCCAAAACGGTCCAGGGGTCGTCGGGCCTGTTCTTCCACCGAGAGGGGATAGAGCTGTGGCTGGCAATCACCATCCCCACCTGGACCTGAATAGCAAACTTCTTCACTTGAAATCAGAGCTCTCGATGCGGAGGAGCCGGAGTGAGGGAACTCTGGCAGCCCTGTGAATCTGCGAGCTTTATTTCCGGATCAAAAGCCTGCCGAGTTGTCTGCGGTTTGTTGTCTGAACAGCAGTCATCATTATGACAGAGTTGTCTTTGCTTATCCTATTAAAACACTCGATCCGACATTGTTTACTTGAGAGGAATAATGTGCATTTAGTGTGTGGTTTTCAACGTAGCTATCTAGTTGCATTAAGAATCTGAATTTGTGTTAGCCATGATGCTGTACAGCCAAATAAATATATTGAAGACTTTTTTCCTTTGGCATAAACCATTTTAACCAAAAAGAAAATCTAACAATTTGGGAGGTCTAAATGTACAAATTCATGTCAAAATATACAGATTGCATATATAGATCAAGTACAACAGTAGTCAATAGGAGACATTTTATTACAATTTCAAAGTCTGGAATAACCAACAAGAGTCGCAAACAAAGAGAGGAAGCGAATCGATTACTCACTCCTCTTCATCGTCGTCCACCTCAGGCACCTCCTCCTCCCGGACCGGGTAAAGCTCCTTCTTCTTATCAATCGTCCCGTCCACCACCGCGTTCTCGTCCTCGTCCTCCTTGTCCTCCTCGGGGTTCCTCACGACCACCACGGGGCAAATGCTGTGCCTGACGCAGTAGTCGCTCACGCTCCCGAGGCGGCGCTTGCCCCGGCTCCCTCCGCTCCGCCTCCTGCTGTACCCGAACCCCTTGCTCCCGATGATCACCGCGCTGAGCCCCAGCCGCTCCACCTCCAGGCAGAGCCGCTGCTTGAGGTCGTGGTCCTTGACGATGTGCACCACGTACGGCACCCCGGCCTCCTCCAGCGCCGCCCCCAGCCTCCGCGCCTTCTCCTCCGCGAACCTGTCGTACTCCTCCTCCTCGGGGCGCGTCCTCAGATCGATCGGCGCCGTCCCGTCGCCTTCCCGGCTGCTCACCAGGTTGTGGCCGTTGTTCCCCCCGCCGCTGCCGCTGATCTGGAGCTTGATCGACCCCCAGTCGGCGCCGTACAGAACCGAGGTCGGCCGCACGTGGAGCAGCACCACCGAGTCCCCCTCCCGGAGGTAGTTCTGCACCGCCCACTGGACGGCGTGGCCGCTCTCGTCGCTCAGGTCCACCGCGATCGCCACCCGCCGGCTTCCCCCACGGCTCGCGGTCATGAAGCTCAGCTCCGCTCGGGTCGGATCCCGGTTAGGGTTCATGTCGGTAACGAAGGGATTAGGGTTTGGGAGAAGAAGAAGAAGAAAAGGGAAGAGGGGAGGAGGGTTCGTTCTTTCCTCGAAGAGAGTTCGGATTGACTTTATTCGGACGAAGACTTGTATTGGACGGGAATCTCGCTGGCTTGTATTGGGCAGTTGGCGTTTGACAATTCCAATAATAGCAAAATTTTCGGGTAAAATAATAAAATAATGATTTGAATTTAATATTGATTCCTATAATACCGTTTTCTCTTATTTTCTGCGTGGGATAATAATTCTATATTGATTCAAACTAATTCATATGCTCCTATTTTTAGTAAGATTTTATTTTTTTTATACACGTCTTTTTGCAGGGGGCCGGCATCCATTATGGGGCATAGCGCTTATGTCTCGGACACAAGTGACACAGATACCACTTCTCTGAATAACTCTTAATACTGTATCTCTTTCACGATCCGAACCTTTTAGCTTGACAGCTACTCGTTGCATCTCTTGTACTGGACGAATAGCATCTTTTCAGATTGGGGAAGAAGAGTCAAATTAGAGATTGATAGAAAAGCCAGGATATGAGCTCGTGTGAGTAGGAAACAGAAAATATCTTTTTAAAATTATTCATTTCAAAATTTTGACTCGACACACAGTAATTTAGCCTAGCAGGCTGAAAAATTTGACGCCCTTGATATTTTTGCAGTAGTAGTAACTTGGCTCGCCAGTTGTAAACGATGGTGAACGGGAAGTCCCAAAACGATGATTAGGTTAGGTCCCTTTCCATTCCGATGAATCATCATTGAGGACGGAGACGTGAGCGGCATTTTATTGGATGCTTACTTGGACCTGGATACACATCATTATCAAAACGCTAATCATTAATCACAAGCCGGGATATAGCTAATAGCTGGGAAATGAGTTATCATGAAGGATCCAACTTTGATATAATTTGATCCGGATTCGAACCGGTTCATACGAATTTGAATTATCTATAGATGAATCGAATACAAATCATAGTTTACATAATTCGAATTTGTCCTAATTCAAAGGTCACTCAATAAAATCACAAATTTACGTTCTATGTATTTAGACCGCAAAAATCATACGTGAAAATTGACAAAATCATATGCTACTAAAGTGACTTATCCCTAAAAACAATTGCATATTTGAAGTACGTTCAATTTATGAGAAAATCTTAAGAGACAAGACTTCTTAATGAAAACTTCTACCCATTCAAATAGAGGGTGATCATGAGTTGAATGTTATTTTGATTTGATTCGAATTCGAACCGATTTATATGAATCTAAATCTTATTTGTTCTTGGACGAATTCTAAATTATTATTTTTATATTTCGAATTTGGCGTATTCGAACCATACTCACCCCTACATGAATAACAAATACGTTTATTATGTTTTAAATTAGATAAATTACCCTCAGGTCCTAGAGTTTGGTTATCCTAACTCTAGCATTCATAGGTTTCGAAAAATAATTTTTCTGTCCGCCATGTTTGGTTTTATTATACTCTCGGGCCCCTCCCTGATGTCATCCATCATTTATTAATATTTTATATTTGAAATGACTTTTATACCCTGGCCGGTTAAACCAAGTCTTCGGTCTTCTTCTCTGGCGAACTTCGGCCAACTTTTTCGGCCAAAAAATCCCAACCCTAAAAAAAATAGTATTCTCGGCCAATATCTTTTGCAGAACTTCATCCTTCATCTCCTATAGGAAGAACCCAATTTAAATAATCTATAGAACCCAACGAAGAGAGCTTTAACCATATGGAGCAATTAATGTGAATTCTGGGTTGAAATCGACGTCGTTCTCTGCTTCGTCCTCGTCGTCATCTTCGGCAGCCTTGAAATCGAAGGTCTAGGAGTTCCGAGAACAAAGCCAGCGATGACATGGGTGAGGTAGAGAGATTTGTTCCCTCGTCCCCTGGCCCTCTCCGTTGCTGTGCCCTCCTCTTCCTCTGTCATCGATGGTGGAAGGAGGGAGGGGGAGTGGTCGTTATTGGGAATCGGCGACGCCCAGCTCCGACGAGGGGGACAAATCTGCCGAGCTCATCGACCATGGCGAGGAGGACCTCGTCGTCGTCATCGTTGTTGTCGGAGAGGAAGGGGAGGAGCTCGCAGCTGGTGCGATCCTTGCCGAGGGAGCGGGCGATGGTGGAGAGGCGGAGTTGGATTTCGTTGTTCTGCAGCTCGTCGGAGAGGAAGGGGAGGAGCTTGCGGTTTGACCTCCATCTTCTTCTTCTTCGCCGACGACCGGGGACGGCTTCGGTTTAGTTTCGTCGGAGGGAGAAAATATTATTTTTATTTTATTAAAAGGGTATTTAAGTAATTTTACTGACAAAAATGAAAAAATGAATGGACGATGTCAGCGATGGACTCGAGAGTATAATAAAACCAAACACCGAAAACGGCAAGATCATTTATGCAAACCTGAGGGTAATTTACCCATTTTAACTTTTGTTCCGTTAAACTCTGAATAAAAAAAAAAAAACAAAACGTTCTTTCAAAAACAGAAAAACTGCTCTCCAAAATTTCAAATATCAAAACCATCCCGCCAAACCACCAGTTAAAAGGACCAAAACCCCCAATCCCTCCTCTCTCTCTCTATCACCAGCTCTCCCTCCTCCTCTGTTAGACGACGCCGTTCAACGAATGGAGGAAGGCCTAATCTCGGTGGACAAATGGAGAGCGGGGAGCCAGGCCTACTTCCTAACTCACCTCCACGCGGACCACACCCAGGGCCTTTCCTCCACCTGGTCCAACGGTCCGATCTACTGCTCCCGCCTCACCGCCAAGCTCTTCCCCTTCAGGTTCCCGGGCTTCGACCTCTCCCTTCTCCGCGTCCTCGAAACCGGCGCCTGGTACACTCTCCCTCTCCTCTCCCTCGGCACCTCCGTCGTCCGCGTCATGGCCATCGACGCCCACCACTGTCCCGGTACGCGCCGTTTTGTCTTTACCGCCGAGTTAGGACCCGCTCGCTAGGTGTTTGTGTTTATTCCTCTATGAGAATTAGGTTTTTTTGGTTTGCTTAGGTGCGGTCATGTTCTTGTTTCGCTGGGAGCTGGGGTGCCGTTTGTACACTGGCGATTTTCGGTGGGAGGCGAGCAGCGAGAGGGCCAGATCCGGGAGGGCGATGCTGCTTGGCGCGCTTAAGGATGAGAGTGTCCATATGCTTTACGTAGACAACACTTATTGCAATCCGTCTTATGAGTTCCCGCCTCGTGAAGTTGCTGCTCAGCAGGTGAGTTTAATCAGCCGTCTCTCAGAACTCGGGACTCTTGCTCCGTGCTCGCCAATTGTTTGCTTGTTGTCCTTTTGGTGTTACTTCAAGTCCATCGATAATATAGTTTTCTCTATGTAGGAGGAGTCCTTTCAATGAGGACTAGTTGACTTAAGTGACTATCCATCTTCATGCTTCATGTTATGTTTTGTGTGATCAAGAATGACATTTATCTCTAACTGTTGCATTTCTTATCTCTAACTGTTGTGCCGGGCCGAGTATAGAATGATTTAGTTTTGTTGACTTGTTTTCATATCTGACTACAGGTGGTTGATATTATTGCATCTCATCCACAACATGACATTGTTATAGGGATTGATTCTTTGGGGAAAGAGGATCTTTTACTTCACATCGCCCAAGTGCTTAAAACAAAGGTATTATTACTGACAAGTTGAGGTATAAGCAGTATTGTGTGTTGTGCATGATTTGAGTTGTCTCTGATGGAAATTGGAAAACTATAGTTTTTAGCTAAGAGACCAGGTCTCCTTTTGATCTTTGGCATTAAGTCTCTTCTTTCGGTGTTATTCTGTTTCAAGATTTGGGTTTGGCCAGAACGCTTGCAAACCATGCATCTCCTGGGATTTCATGACATATTTACAACAAAGACTACTCTTACTAGAGTGCGGGCAGTCCCTCGTTACAGTTTTAGCATTGAAACTTTGGAAGGCTTAAATTCTAAGCGTCCAACCATAGGAATCATGCCATCTGGTCTTCCATGGGTGAAACATTCCAAGAAAGGTGATAATCTTTTTGGTTCACTGTTAACGTCTCGCTACAAGAAGAGGGAAGCTGGGAATGATGAGACCTCATGTGATAAGCTAAGCAGAAGCTTGCAGAGAGCTGAGAAGTTTCACAAGTACATGTATTCAGTTCCATACTCTGACCACTCATGCTTTGCAGAGCTACAGGAGTTCATTGAGCTTTTGCAGCCCACTAACTTGAAAGGGATTGTGTCTTTGTCGTCTTGTTATGTTGACCCAATCTACTACTTTGGCCGCCTTTGTGGAGTAACTCAGCTCACGTACAGAGAATGCTATATGAATCAGATAATGAAAGGAGGTAAAAGAGTTGATCATTTTCAGTCCAAAACTTGTTATGAAAATGGTGATTCTGCTGAGCCGGAAAGGAAAAGAAGCAGGATGATGGGCAATTTTCGAGGATTGCGCGTGAACAGGGTGAGAGCACTCAGACGAGTAGGTTGCGGGGCCAAAATTGCTGAAGATGATTCTTCTGATTGATCAGCTTATTCCTATCTTCTGCCAACTGATGCACCTATAATAATGACCCTCATATATGGTTGATGAGAAAATGATAGTGAATGCTGAGTTATAGGTGCTTTCTTGGTGGTCTATCCACTAATAACGTCATTCTATATCTGATCCATGCCAATCCGGAGGAAATGTTCCTTACCACAGTTCAGAATGTTTACAAGCAAAACACGGATAGAGAATTACCCAACTGTTCTATTTTTGTTTCCCGAAATTGTAAATAGCATCAAGTCCATCTCCAGCATATCGTTAAAGTTCTAGATCAAGTGGAATGTTCTGGCCTCGTATAAATCTTGCTAATGTATATTTTGTTGTACTGCTATTACAAGTTGAGCTACATTTGTTTTTAGGATTTCTTTATATCTGATTAGGGTTAACCTATAATCTAGATTTCCCTGTGAATAACTGTCATTTCAATAGAGTCATCTTCAATGTCTTGATTTGAGGATCTCAATAAATCAGTCCATTAGCATTTGTCCGTCCATCTGATTGACACGTCCTAAGCTGTTGCCTTGGTCAATAATCTGATTCATCTCGGAGCTCGGGGCCTTTTATAGTTCTTCGCAGCAACTCTGTCATGTCTGTTGATCAAAACAATCAGTGAAGGAAAGCTATGTCAAGAAACATATGCAGTGACATGTGCCTTGCTCACCCAAAGTCCTCAGCAGCACTCAATCCAGAGGTTTAGAATAAAAAGAATGTGTTGCAAGTAGTAGCAAGTGAAGTAATTCATGGAGCTGAAGAAGTCACAGGTACACATATGCTTTCCATTGCCATACACTAATTCCGCACTTCGTAATCCAAGGGCAATTACAGTTGAACATCTTCATCTCAAGTAGGAATTCTGATGACTAGGACAACAGTGATCACCTTTATGAGGGAAAATGTAATGCAAGAAATATGCATTCCTCAGATTTTACAATGGAAGAATTATGTCTGTTACAGGTATCTATAACTTGATCATGCTTTGAATATACATCTGGGACTTCACTCTGGATGGCGTACCATCCACAAGACTGCAAACAGAATTCGATTGCATTTTCACTCTCAAGCATGCTGTTCTCAGCGAATTTAGGACTTCCATCTGACGGTTCGTAATCACCTCATCTTGTCTCATAATTCTTCTTAATTCAGTGTTCTATATTCAGTTCAAATCATATTATTTCTGCATTGCTTGAAACAACTTAGATGATCCCTTATCTTTTTCCAAACCGTCTATGGTTGGAAGCCAAGAAATCCTCTTGGAGTCTTCTAACACCAAATGTACTTTTCACCCTTTCCAAGAGGAAATGTGTGAAAAGAAGGATGTTTTAGAACTCTCAAGTGAAATCTTAGTAAAACACTTGTGCTGTTGAAGACGACTTGAAAAATTACTATAGCTGGGAAAGACAGTAGGCTGGTCTTATAAGTTGCAGAAAACTTTTATATCTGATACTTTTCTTTGATCACTTTAGAATAATTGATTTTTTTTTTGGTGTCTTGGCTTGTTCAAACTTCAATGGATTGACCCGCATATGGTCTAGAAGGGTCAAGGGAATGACTTACACATAAGAATGTTGGGTGGGGATTTGCTTATTTTGATTAACCATAAACCGAGTCAGAAAATTGATTTACATGTTGACCTCTTTTCTTACCAATTTTTTTATATATAAAAAGTCAAAAAATATACTGTATAAATTTTTATATTTATCAAAAAATTTTAAAATAAGTGATTAAAATTTTAAAATTTTAAAATAAATTTTTAACACGTATAAATAATTTCATCATAATTGATAATATAGTAATCCGAATATGTTCTTTCAAACAATATTTATTGGGTCGAAGTTTATGTGTTTTCTAAAAGGCAATGAGATAAACAATTACAATGCCGGGGAGTTATGGTTGATATTCGAGGGATGTATTTCGTTTCCTAGATTTGACATAGTCCTCTTCCTCGGTCCGAGGTTAAAATAAACTTTGGTCTTCAGTCTACATTTTGTTTACTGGGTAATCTAGATTGATTAAATTTTTGCGTGGTTTATATTGTGGAGGCGGGGGATCCTCAGATCTCGGCCTTGACTTTTCTTTACGATGACTACGCAAGACGAGAGCAATTTTAGGATACTCCCAATATTTCAATTAGTAATCTCTGGATTCATCAATAATCAATAAAATATAAAATACAGAAAACTATGTAGGCCGTACCTGATGACAACTGTCATGTTAAAAAAATTATAAACCGTAACCAATCGGAAATCCACGATTAATTACAACTACGAAAAGTGCAATTTCATGGTATATAAATCTTCGATTACGTCTAACTTTTAATTAAATTAAAACCTAACTTTTATGATTTTAGAAAATTTGAAGTAAATTAAGTAATATATTTCAGTTGTTCAAAAGATAAAAGTTGTATTTTATATGGAATCATATGACATAAAAATATTGTTTAAGATTTAAAGTTTAAAAAAAGAATTTATCTTTTCTGAAATTTAAATTTATAAAATACAAATACATAAATAGATATTTTTATTTTTATTTTCATATTCTAGTTTTTGCCTTTTGGTTTAACAATCATTTAACTGATTGTTTTTTTTAGAATGTATTTAACTGATGGTTGACGATTTGTAAATACCTCTAACCATGATCGTAATTGGGAACACGATTACATTCACAGCTCGTATTTGTAATTGTGATTAACAATTTTTTAAATGTAACTGTCGGTTAACCAACTAATAATAGTTTCATGATTAAAATTAAATCGTGGTCAAAAGTAATGTAACATGACCACAAAAAATTGAGGCTCCACGCGGTTATAAAATGACAAAGACTTTTCATCAAGACTGAAGTATTTTTGTCATTAAGTGCCGTCTCGTAAACCTTTGGCTAATCAAATGAACATGGATTAAAAATGAGCTCTGTTTATTCCTTTTCCGATTAGAGATTACAATTTAAATTTGGTACTATTAATTATGGCCAAACTCGGCGACTTTGATTATTTCCTTGGTTCACAAAAAGCACCAGTCACTGTTAATTCTGATTATCCCAGTTGATATATCTCCTTAATTATACATAGTTTTTATACTGCCGATCAAGTTGAAGGTCCTAATACGGTATTATAAACAGCAATTAGATAAAATAGATTGTTGGACTTTCTAGGCCAAAAATTTGACAAACGAGTTCATTCAACTCCCACCTACTTTCTTGATGTTATATTAATCTAAGACCAAACTTCCAAGCACCATCTGCAGACAAGACTGTTTCACACATTAGAAAACCAAACCTGCCTTGGCCAAAACACAGAACAGAGAATAAGAAAAAAGAGAGATGGATTGGAAGTACAGTCCATGGTTGAAACATGTGCTGGTTCTTTTCCTGTGCTTGTGTCTGAAGGCGGATCGTTGTCTTGGAGCCGACAGGATCACAGCGAAGCAACCGTTATCCGGAGGGGAGACGATCGTGTCGGAAGCAGGGAACTTCACACTCGGTTTCTTCAAGCCAGGTAACTCTTCCAAGTATTACATTGGCACTTGGTACAGTAGAGTGTCAACACAGACTGTGGTGTGGGTGGCAAACAGGGAGGTGCCGGTTTCGGATACCGGCGCCTCGGTGCTGAGAATATCTGGTGGTAATTTGGTTCTCTTCAATGGGTCGGATTATCCTGTTTGGTCAACCGGATTGAACACTAGTAATTCTAGTTCTGTTGAAGCTGTACTTGGTGATAATGGGAATCTTGTGTTGACTGATGGGTCTAAATCTAATTCGTCGGAGCCGCTGTGGCAGAGCTTCGATCATCCGGCTGATACTTGGCTCCCCGGTGGCAAGCTGGCCTTTAACAAGAAAACCAACGAAAGCACCCTCCTAACTTCCTGGAAGAGCCAGTCGGATCCTGCACCAGGTCTCTTCTCTATGAAGCTGGACCCTGATGGAACCAACCAATATATCCTCTACTGGAATTCGACTACTTTTTACTGGAGCAGTGGAACCTGGGACAACCAATCAAAGATTTTCACGAATGTTCCTGAGATGAGGTTGAATTATATCTACAACTTCGAGTTCGTGGATAACGAGAACGAGCGCTATTTTACCTATGGCCTGTACAACGATACCCTGATATCGCGGTTTACAATGGATATGGGTGGCCAGGTTCGACAAACTAACTGGTTGAATGAGAAGCAGTGGTTGCTCTTTTGGTCCCAACCGAGGCAGACCTGCGATGTGTATGCTATTTGTGGGCCATTTGGGACCTGCAACGCGAATTCGCTGCCTTTCTGCGAGTGCTTGAAAGGTTTCGACCCAAACGAGCCGAGCGACTGGGACACGGAGGCTTTCTCAGGAGGCTGCAAGAGGAGGACTAGCCTGCGCTGTCAGACAGGACTCGCCAAGGGGAAGAATGACCGGTTTCTCACAAATGAGAACATGAAATTGCCCGCCAACAATCAGACGGTGGCAGCTGGGGGACAGCAGGAATGTGAATCAACTTGCTTGAGTAATTGCAGTTGCACTGCTTATGCTTATGACAATGGACAATGCTTGATTTGGTATGGGGATATCTTGGATCTGCAACAACTTTCGGTCGGTGTTTCGAACCCGCAAACTCTGTATCTGAGGCTCGCTGCTTCTGAATTACCGAGTGGTAAAAGCAACAAAGGAGTCATCATCGGTGCTGCCGCGGGTGCAGCTGTGGTTCTGGTTCTTGTTGGCCTTCTCCTCTTTGTGATGCTGAGGAGAAGGAGAGCGATTCGGCCAGGGAAAGCTGTGGAGGGATCGCTGATGGCGTTTGGGTACAGAGATCTGCAGAATGCAACAAAGAATTTCTCAGATAAATTGGGGGGAGGAGGCTTTGGCTCTGTGTTCAAAGGGGCGTTGCCTGATTCTAGTATCATAGCTGTTAAGAAGCTGGAAAGCATCAACCAAGGAGAGAAGCAATTTCGCACTGAGGTTAGCACGATTGGTACAGTCCAACATGTTAATCTCGTTCGCCTTCGTGGGTTCTGCTCGGAGGGTGCCCATAAGCTCTTGGTCTATGAGTACATGCCAAATGGTTCTCTTGATGCTCATCTCTTTCAGGCCAAAGACTCAAAGATCCTTGACTGGAAAACAAGGTATGAGATTGCTTTAGGAACTGCCAGAGGATTGCATTATCTCCACGAGAAATGTAGGGATTGCATCATACACTGTGACATAAAGCCAGAAAATATCCTCTTAGATGCTGAATTCGGCCCGAAAGTGGCCGATTTCGGCCTTGCCAAACTGGTTGGAAGAGATTTCAGCAGGGTGCTGACAACCATGAGAGGAACTAGAGGCTACCTCGCGCCAGAGTGGATTTCAGGAGTGGCCATCACAGCCAAGGCCGATGTGTTCAGTTACGGTATGATGCTCTTCGAGATCGTATCCGGCAGAAGGAACTCTGATCCCTCTGCAGATGGAAGAATGAAATTCTTCCCAAAGTGGGCTGCAACCACAATAACCGAAGGCGGAGATTGCTCGAGCCTTCTGGACCCGAACCTGGAGGGAAATGGCGACGTAGAAGAGGCGATACGGCTGTGTAAAGTTGCCTGCTGGTGCATCCAAGATGATGAAACACAAAGGCCATCAATGGGGCAAGTAGTTCAGATCCTAGAGGGGGTCATCAACGTGACTGTGCCTCCTCTTCCAAGGTCTATCCAGGTGTTCGCTGACGATCAAGAGCAAGTGATCTTCTTCACAGAATCATCTTCGGGTCAGAGCGCAACCACCGAGTCGTTATCCGCTCCAACTTCGCAGACGCGGAGTGACAACTCAGCAGTTTCCTCTCTTGTTAAGAGCAGCAGCTCATCGTGAGTCTCGACTTTATTAAGCTTGCCTCTTGTTTTCTTGGTTTCGGACATAGCAGTCCAGTTTCAAACAGCACTTGAGCTGTGGTTTGGACCGTACATTGGTCTACTAGTATCGGTGTTGTTCATTGGATTCCGGAAGAACTACTTCGTTAGGATTGGGGAATTGCTGCGATTCTTCCTGAATAGCCTGGATTCTACCGTCGAGAGTCACTTTAAAACTAGGTTAACAAATTTGTGTCTTTGATTTAAGTTTTTGTAATCGCAGATTATTCATTACAAAATCCTAGTGTTGCTGTTGTATCAATTCCATGTTTTTGTCAATTTATACGAGGATTGTAGATGTCCTATCGTAATTATTAAACCTTTTTATAGTGATTGAATTTTTTTTTCCAAAATTTCTTACTGCCCTCGGTGCCAGTGTTTCTGGCTACGCTACTGTTCACCGACGAAGATATTAACAGGGCCGTCGACGTTCATCGAGTGATTGTCTAGATCAATTGGAGCCTACTTCGACGTAAGTAATTAACTGGTGCAAAAATTAAATTGTTTCTTATACTAAAATTGCAAGCGACTAGTACTCGCTAAAAATATGTTTGACCATGAACAATTACGTTTTACCAAAAATAAAACCATGAACAAAAAAATGTATGTTATTAAGAATATACCTATAAAAAATAAATATTTGGCCATGAACCAGCGGGCCTCAAATGAAGTAAACTAATATTTCACAAGCAAAAGTGACGAAGAAGGTGTTAACGTTCCCTTCTCAAAAAAAATATT
This sequence comes from Hypericum androsaemum, assembly GCA_963995505.1. NCBI lineage: Eukaryota > Viridiplantae > Streptophyta > Magnoliopsida > Malpighiales > Hypericaceae > Hypericum > Hypericum androsaemum. The sequence continues at coordinate 11,123,574 of OZ023180.1, forward strand.
TTAACTTTAATGTTTGGTCGTTCCCATAGTTGGTGGGCTTTGTATCGTTTGTTGGTCAGGCTTTGGATTTGCCCAGCCGGTGCTTGCTTTTCTCTTAATTGACCCATTTACAGGACGATGTGATCTTCGGTATTTTAATATAAAAAAGAGAGGCAAATGTCTCCTCCTTACCTCCTAGACTAAGTTTATCAGCAAACTCTCCCAATCGCTCGTAGCAAAGGAAAAAATTATTGGATTAAAAAAAATTGAAAAAGAAAATTGAAGGACAATCGATTGGGGACTTTGATCAGCCAGCCAATCTTGACAACCAAGCGATCGGTGATTATTTAATATATTTATATATATTTTTAAAATCTAATATAGTTACACATGACACAATATTATTCATAAAAAATTAGTATTTTTTATTCATTATAAATATAGCCCAATAATTTCAATTCATATTTTTAAATTATTAATAAATAGAGCTCAATTTTTCAAATCTATGAAAATTAGTATAGATGATACATGTATGTGAATGAGAGAGAAATTAATTGTTTATTTGGAAGTTTGGATTGGATCAGTCATAAAGTATAAAAAGATTAGGTTGGTTGATTGATGAAAGATAAATTAATTATTTATTTGGTGAGTAAATCGGAAACGATGACCAATAAACATAGTCTTACCTCTTACTTTCTGGAACTATTTCTTCATTTTACATGATAGGATTTGGGGTAACGCGTGCAACTTGTATCACGGTTGGAACTAAATTAAGATATAAACACAAGATTAGTGGATTAATTATGCTGGTTAAGAAATGGAATAGGCACTGTATATTAGTCAATTTTGCACACATACACTTATATTTGAAACTAGAGAAATTTCCTCAGATTATAGATATTGTTAATAGCCGCAACTGTGAGATTCAAGTGTGATTTAACTTGTTTATAATTGTACAAAATTGACTTAACTATTGCATTAAAATTTTGAGTTGTTTATTGAGATTCTAACGCAGTATTAGAGCGATCTGATCCAATGATCTGTTATTTTTTAAATAAATAAATTTGTATTAAAACTGCCAAAGGTAAATACATCAAATTGTACGATGCGTACAATACTCGAGCATCTAAGAAACTAGATAGATGCATATCTAAGTTAAAAATGAAGATAATCGCTAACTAGCACAAGTCAAAAATGTGACTCCACCAAAAGTACAACCCCTAATTACAACAAAAAAAATCCGAGTTAGTGAGGATCAAAAAGTAAGAATTGATCGGACCCTAGAGCCAAAGCCTTTAACGTGTGGAGGACATCGTCTTCCTCCCAAGATATGTCCATAAGAATCACCGATCGCCAAGCCTCGGCCGTAAGATCCTCACAAATGGAATCCTCCTTGATTGCAAAGAGCGAGCAAAGGTTAGGCACCTCAGGGGGCGGCTTCGGGGAAGGCAATACAACATCCCTCATTGGCAGCATCTTGAGAGCCGCTGCCTTGGCCGTGGGTTTCCTAACCTGACAACTAGATCTTGTCGGAGTCAGCCTTCCCCCTTGTTAGTCTTTTTTATCACATTGGAAGGCTTCACCACAATATGAGTGGGACTCGCCTCCCAGATCGACACATAGGCCTCACCTATTAGGGTGTTGGAATTTTAGCAGTACGAACCTCCAAGGTCAAAGCAGCGGAAGCTTAAAATTTTTGCCAACAACGAACTTCAGATATGGCTGTATAACATAAACTCTGCGATAACAAAATGGTTAGAGAGTTCTTACAAATCTACGTAGATCAAAGCTCTTCGTGGATCAAATCCTCTTCGTTGATCGAATCCTCTACTATGGTATCCGCGTAGCCCTAGTCTACGAACTCTAGACAGTTAAAATATTCGGAAAACTTGCTAGGACAATTCTCAACGAAGATTTAACTAGAGAAATATATGTAGTGAGAATTCTCTTCTCTACAATTCTTTATGTATTGGTATTTTGATGTGTCTAATGACTTAACCAACACACCTATTTATAGTAAAGGAAATGGTAATGGTAGTAGGTGGGAATTGTTTCTAGCCTCACAATGAGGATAATTAATTAATTCCAAATGGGATTATTGGTGGCAGCCACCAACACCTTCCACTCACCCTTTTAAAATTAATTCAGGGACTAAAATATAATTTTTGAAAAAACCCAAAAAGTTATAGAAACATCCGAGGACTAAAATATAATTTTAACAATAGCCCAAGGATCAAACGGTAATTTTACAGGTAGGTAAAATTACAAATAAGTCCCTCTAATTAAGCAGGGACCAAATTGCAATTTCATGATTAATCCAGGTATCATACCGTAATTAATCATAAAGCCAAAATTTTAGAAAAGCCCCAGGAGCTTATCTACAATTTCAGATTTCTCGAATTTATAAAGAGGTCCATACAGAATATATTTCCTTGACTGAGTCAATATATATATATATATATATATATATATATATATATATATATATATATAAATTATTTAATTAAACAATTGTAATTATAATTCTATCTAATAAAATTATAATTCTTTTCTCTATAAATTAAATATTCTTGATCAAATTAATTTTTAATTTAGGGATAAGTTTATTTTAGTACCCTATAATTTTATCCGTTTCGCGTGGAATACCATGTGGTTCGAAATTGGTATTTTAGTACCCTGTGGTTGACCATAAATTTTTCGGGCAGGTCCAGGGCAGCTACCCGTCAAAACCCGCTCGAAAAGACGTTGTTTCGAGACGACATGGAAGACACGTGGAGCCAGAGTGGGCTTGTTTAAAGTTGACGTGTAATATGGTAAATTATTTGTAGATCCCAATTTGTATATAATTTTTCTAAAAACCAAAATTTCCATCTTCAACCTCGAAAATCCTATATGAACACAAAAAAAAAAATCAATTCTTCCAATCCACGAACTGAATTGAACACCAAATTAACAACAACCACATCTAAAATCAACTCTTTCATCTCCTTCTACCTCCCTCGCCTACTTCTTCCTCCTATTTTCTTGTCGCTCTTGCCTCCTACCTCTTTTTAGCTCATTCCATAACCCTAGATTTAGGGTTCCAATCGATGGGCACCAAAGGTTAGGGGAGGAGCAGGAGGCTGGGGAGCCACGGGGGCACGACCTTTACCTCGATGTGTGCCGCCAGAGGAGCAAGAGGTGTTAGACCCACAGGCGCAGCGGCGTGGAGCCCACTCCTAGTCAGGCTCATTGACGGTGGCTTTGTCGTCGAGGGTTGGAGGCCTGGGGTAGAGGACAACATTGGTGTGGGGCCCGCTCCTCGTCAGGCTCATCGGCGACTTTGTCATCGACGGTTGGAGGCCCAGGGTAGAGGACGACATTGGCGTGGGGCCCGCTCCTCATCGGGCTCGTCAGCGGTAGCTTCTTCTGCCACCAAAGGAGATCGAGACCGCCGATAAGGGTTGGGGCCAGTCCTTCCATTTCTCCCCCTCTATCCAGGGGAAGTCCCACCGCGATGAGACTCGCATCCACGCGGAGATGGCCGTGGATCTGGTCAAGGTGGGCCAAGGTTCGAGGCATTGTGTCTATAATTGTGGGTTTGTGTTCAATTGAGGAAGAAGATGCAGGGAAGAAGATGGAGGGATGTGGTTGACAGCAGGCCTGGTTGCTTGGTGAAGGAGGACGGCCCTCAAGCTGGTTTCTCTACGAATCGATTATGGAGCAGGATATGGGAGGGAGTAAAGGGAGTATTCAACCTTAGTATTTTTTTATATTATATAAAAAAGCTTAGGAATTGTTTAGGTAATTTACCATATTACACATAAGCTACTTAAGAAAGTCATCCGCCACGTGTCCTCCACGTCATCTCAAAACAACATTGTTTTAGGCGAGTTTGGAAGAGTAGCTGCCCTGGACCTGCCCGAAAAATAGGTAGTCAACCACAAGGTACTAAAATACCAATTTAGAACCACATGGTACTCCAGACAAAATGGGTGAAATTACAGGGTACTAAAATGAACTTATCCCTTTAATTTAACCAACTTCAATTCGTAACTAAGACTATTGTTGTGTGACCCATAGACCCTCATATGTCAAACGATTAGTCAAACGAATGATCTTAGTTTAACCCTAGACAATAAACCAGACAATCTCAACATATGAGGTACATTGCGAGGATGCAGCTACCTGTAATATGAAGCTCATAGTGGTATGGTCCTTTCATTCACGAATACTCGATTAAGTCTAGAACATGATTATGTGTCTGTTCAAATAACTTAATCATATTATCTCATTCAATTAATTGATCATATTGTCACTTTAGACACCATTCTAAAAGTGACGTGCATTGGCCAATGACTAACGATCCAATTAATCATGAGAAGACAAGTATTCTCTCCAAGTCCTATTAGAGGAATAAATCATATTCTTGGCTCAACTACCACGCACATATACTTTGCAATATACTTGACACATGCCATATCTACCCCGTTAGGAGTGCAAGCGTTGCTCATGATCAAAGTCTATTACTCCGTACATGTCGTGCGTATTGACCTCAAGTCTGAGGACTATTTCACTATTTCACAAATCGATATTACCGTAGACACGTAAATAGAATACACCAAATGGTTTCTCGGTCAGGTATGCCAATACTGTCCAAAGTATCTTTACATCCATCATGCAATACCTAGTATCTCATAGTTATGAGAACCACTATATCCTCTAAGGATATGATCTAGATCACACACCAATCTCAATCGCATCATCGATATCCCATTCTCGATGATCATTGATTGGAGCTATTTAAGAACTATGTTCACAGTCATTCGAGATCTCTCATTCTCAATGACAATATTTGTTCATGGGAACATAAACATGAATATACGCAAACAATCAAATATTATATCTATTTTATGTAATGCCGAATATTATTAATATAAATCAATAATACAACTGAATATGATCTAGTACAATGTCCTTATTACGATTATCTCTAGGATATTTATACTAACAATCTCCCACTTGGCCTAGAGCCAATCACCCATGCGTCTAACACCCAAACTCTCAAAGTATCTGGCGTGTTGTTGCACACCCAATAGTTTGGTGAAAGGATCAGCTAGGTTTCTGTGGGAACACGTTCTAACTCTATTTCCTTTCCTGCTATGATCTCTCAGATCAAGTGATAACGCCTATGTACATGCTTATTTCTGTTATTGGATCTTGGTTCCTTTGCCTGTGCAACTGCACCAGTGTTATCACAATACACTTTTATTAGAAAACTGGCACTCGGAACTACCCCTAGTTCTTTCAAGAACTCTGAAACCCTGACAGCCTCCTTTGCAGCTTCTGATGCAATAATGTACTCAGCCTCGGTTGTTGAATCTGGGGTCGTATTTTGCTTGGAACTATTCCAGCTTACCGTCCTGCCATTGAGCATGAAGGCATACCCTGACTGTGATTTCAAGTCATCACAGTCAGTCATGAAACTGGCATCGGTAAACCCAGTTACCACAAGTTCTGGCTGTCCACCATAGACTAAGAAACATTCTTTAGTTCGTCTAAGATACTTCAGAATATTCTTAACAGCAACCCAGTGACGTTCACTTGGGTTCTTCTGGTATCTACCAGTGATATTAATAGCGTAGGCCACATCGGGTCTAGTGCAAGTCATGGCGTACATGATTGATCCAATCGTAGATGCGTATGGGATACCTTCCATGTACTCGATTTCTACTTCTTCAGAAGGATAATCCTTCTTTGACAGCTTAATCCCATGATTCGATGGCAGGTTGCCTCTCTTAGAGTCCTCCATTTTAAAACGCTTAAGTACCTTGTCTATGTACGTGGATTGTGGCAGCCCTAACATCCTTTTAGATCTATCTCTATAAATCTTTATTCCAAGGATGTAGCAGGCTTCACCCAAGTCCTTCATCATAAAGGTCTTAGACAACCAATCTTTCACAGATTGCATTAGCAGGATACTATTTTCCAGAATCAATATGTCATCAATATATATGATAATGAAAATAGTCTTATCCCCTTGATATTTTTGATAAATACATGGATCTTCCGCATTTCTAACGAAGTCAAACGATTTGATAGCTTCGTCAAAACAGATATTCCAACACCTAGAAGCTTGCTTTAATCCATAAATGGACCTTTGCAGCTTGCATACTAACTTTGAATTTGACTTGGATATAAAACCTTCTGGCTGTGTCATAAACACACGCTCCTCGAGGTTTTCATTAAGGAAAGCTGTTTTGACATCTATCTGCCAAATGTCATAATAATAGTATGCAGCTATAGCAAGTAAAATTCGAATGGACTTGATCTTTACAACTGGTGAAAATGTTTTGTCATAATCAATACCCTCGCGTTGCTTATAACCCTTTGCCACCAACCTAGCCTTGTAAGTTTGCACTTTACCTTCTGCATCGATCTTCTTCTTGAAGATCCATTTGCAGCCGATGGGTCTAACCCCTCAGGCAATTCTACCAAGCCCCAGACTTAATTTGTATACATCGAGTCCATCTCAGATTTTATGGACTCTAGCCACTTCTCTGAATTGATGTCTGACATCGCTTTAGTATAAGTCTTGGGTTTGTCCTTATCCGGGATCTCCACATCATCGTGTTCCTCCAAGAGAAAACTAAACTTGATTGGTGGACGACGAATCCTCGTAGACTTACGGAGTTACATTTGTGCAGGCTGTTCATTCTGATCGTAAAAAAGTTCTTCTGCGATGATCTGATCAACGCTAGGAGAATTCTCAGGAGCTACGCTCTCAAGCGTTTCCTGAGCCGGAGATTGAATAATATCTAAATTATTCTCATTCAGTCTAATTGGGGTAGCTTGCGTATGCGAGTTATCCCTAACTACGCTCCCACTGGCTGGAAGACTATCACCTAATGAAAGACTCCCACCATGAGAATCAGTAAATGCTCCCACTGATTCTTTATCGTGGTTATTCGACAAGTCTTCAGCCTCAGCATTACCTTGTGGTTCTTGAATTTCTTCAAGCTCTATCTTTTTACAACCTTGTCCTTTAAAGATATAGTCATTTTTAAGGAACGTCGCTTGTCTAGAAACAATAATCTTTTGTTTCTCAGGAAGACAGAAATAATATCCTTTTGTTTCCTTAGGATATCCCACAAAGTAACCTTTTTCACCTTTAGATTCTACCTTATCAGTGAGCATCTTCTTCACATACGCGGGACAACCCCACGTTTTGATATGTAAGAATGATGGCTTCTTGCCATACTATATCTCATATGGTGTTCTCTCAACTGATTTGGATGGAATCTTATTCAGAATGTAGATTGAGCATTGGAGTGCGTAGCTCCAAAGAAATATTGGAAGAGAGGAGAAACTCATCATGGACTTTACCATGTCTAACAGGGTTCGGTTCCTCCTCTCGGACACACTATTCATCTGTGGTGTTCCAGGAGGTGTCCATTGTGATTGGACCCCATGTAATCTCAAATAATCCAGGAATTCTTGGCTAAGGTATTCTTCTCCTCGTTCTGATCGAAGAGTCTTAATACTCTTCCCAAGCTATTTCTCTACTTTTGCCTTATACTCCTTGAACTTCTCAAAGGCCTCGGATTTGTGTTTCATAAGATACACATATCCATACCTAGAGAGGTCATCAGTAAAGGTAATGAAGTATCCGAAATCACTCCTTGCTGGAGTGGGTAATGGTCCACACACGTTGCTGTGAACTAACTCTAACACTTCTTTGGCTCTTACTCCTTTTCCAGAAAAGGGTTTGTTAGTCATTTTACCTTTGAGATAACATTCACAATTTTTATAAGACTGAAAGTCAAATGGGGTTAAGTAGTCTAACTTTCTTAACCTTGCAATTCTTTTCTCATTGGCATGACCAAGTCTACAATGCCATAAGAAGGTGGAATTTTCCTGATTACATAATTTTAGCTTCTTGTTTTGCATATTAAGAACATCATATCCACTATTCAACAAATATAAACTATTCTCAAGAGAGGCATTTCCATAAATACTACCATTTTTCAAAAAGTAGCAACTACTATTAGAAAAATGGAAGAAAAAACCTTCAGTGTCTAACATCGGAATGAAAATAATATTTCTGGTAATAAATGGAACGAAATAATAATTATTAAGTTCCAGTATATACCCACTAGGTAAGTCTATACTATATGTCCCTACGCGTTCGGTAGCAACTCGTGCTCCATTACCTACGCATAGGGCGACTTTACCCGGTCTAACCACCCTGCTCTCTGTGAGACCTTCCACATTCGTACAAATGTGTAAGCCACATGCGGTATCTAATACCCAGCAGTCAGTTCTATTAGTGGACATATTTATCTCAATAACAAACATACCTGTTCCAGAGCTAGAGACACCTAGTGTCCTATTCTCAGCAGCTAGAACTTTGAAGTCTCTCTTCCAATGCCCCTTCTCCTTATAGTGGAGGCACACATCCTTGTCTACCCGCTCTTTCTTTTGAATACTATCCTTAGGTTTAAGAAACTTTGGCTTAGAACTATTCTTAGCCTTATTCTTCTGCTTCTTTCTGGCTTTAAGCGCAGAGCTAGAAGAGGAACCACCATGAGCACATTCCTTCCCTTCGAAGAAGTACCTTCAAAAGTCTTAAGCATGTTATGCAGCTGAGGCCTAGCCGTTCTAAGCAACATTACACACTGTGCCTGCTTTGCATCATCCTGATGCTTCTTTTGAGCCTCTACGTCAAACGTAGCAAGTTCAAAAGAATCAGCCGCAGGGGTAACATGGATGGTCGTGTCTAACACATACTCAATCCTTTCTTGCCTTAGCATCAAACGCATGTTTCGGTGCCAATCCAAAAAGTTCGGCCTAGCCAACTTGTTTGATTCCAGTATAAATCTCAATGGCATGTTCGTCATTTCAACACACCTAAAGGAAATAAGTTAAAATAGAAATTAAACAAATAATTCCTATGATCAACATTCAGCAATCAAAATAAACACGGCCTTTAGTTTTATTTTGTCTCTATTATTTTCACATACTCAACGACCTCATCGAAAGAGTACGAATTTATATCTAATATAAATCTTAATGGACTAGGATCCACATTCTTACTATCACAATCCCTTCTTTGGCTGGTGATTGTAACATCATAACTGGTAGGTCTCCAAACCAATTGTAGTTCATACAATTCCTAGTTATCGGACCCAGTCCAATCGATGTCCCATCATTATTTTCTTGCTTTGGCTAGTGAAATAACTTAGGTGATTTACAACCATCACACGGCGACATCTACATGTCCCTATAAGAGTTCCATAAGACGTAGTTCCAAGCAAAAGACTTTGGTCTTAAATACTATAGAACAAAATCTCAGTTTCTCTTAATTATGACGGAAGACATCATTCATTCTAAATGAAAACCATATTTAAATTTGAGGAACATTTTATATCGGGGTATTTAACTTGTTTAAACAAGATCCATTTATTGTTCACATATTATTTCATAAGATCCAACTTAGAAATAAAATGTAAATAGTTATTAGAATCTAATTCTTATTTTTGGTTAAGTCTAGGGACCTAATTGCAAATCTAGAATTAATTCGGGGACCAAATAATAATTTGCTAGCTATCCCAAAAATTTCAGAAATATCTGAGGACCAAATTATAATTTTCCATACCAACAAATTACAAATAGGTCCATGTAATTAACCAGGGACCAAATTACAATTGAATTATTAATCCAGGTACCATACCATAATTAACCATCATGTCCGAAATTACAGAAATGTCCCAGGGGCATATATGCAATTTCAGATTTCACTAATTTGCATAGAGGCCCCTACAGAATATCAAATTTCTAATAGCAAGCCCCTGGATAATTTGTAGATTAGTCCCTGACCACCGTCGATCGATTGGCAACGCTTTGGCCGACACCGCCGGTCGCTAGGCGTAGCTAGCGACTTGGCGAGTTTACCGGTGGTCCCAGACCGCCAGATTTCTGCGCGTGGCGGCCGGGATTGGGTCGAAAATCTTTCGACCCAAAATTGACGCCGAAGCTTCGAAATCTTCGTTCTCTCCGTCGGTGCCATACCGATCATCACCGTCGATACCACGACGTCTCCCACAGCAAGGTGAGCACGACGGTGGTACCCGGACTTCGTGAATCGGTACGTGGACGACAGTGTCGTTGAGACGCGGACCAAGTCCGGAAACGGCTCGACGACTCCTCGTCGCTCGTGTCGATTCGGTCGACACCGTCGGCATCATGACGACATCCGCGATGAGCCGAGCTCGTCAGTGGTCGCCGATCACGGATCCATGGCGTGTGGCACCCGTCGTCGTTGACGACACCGAGCCGCCTCCAAGGCGCTCCTCAATTTTTTTTATTTGTACCAGTCGTATATATAAAATCGAATAACACTGATATTTTTGTATACAGCCATAAAATGAGCCTGAAGCTCTGATACCAATTGTTGGAATTTTAGCAGTACGAACCTCCAAGGTCGAAGCAGCGGAAGCTTAAAATTTTTGCCAACACCGAACTTCAGATATGGCTGTATAATATAAACTCTGCGATAACAAAATGGTTAGAGAGTTCTGACAAATCTCCGTAGATCAAAACTCTTCGTGGATCTAATCCTCTTCATTGATCGAATCCTCTACTATGGTATCCACGTAGCCCTAGTCTACGAACTCTAGACAGTTGAAATCTTTGGAGAACTTGCTAGGACAATTCTCAACGAAGATTTAACTAGAGAAATATATGTAGTGAGAATTCTCTTCTCTACAATTCTTTATGTATTGGAATTTTGGTGTGTCTAATAACTTAACCAACACACCTATTTATAGTAAAGGAAATGTTAATGGTAGTACGTGGGAATTGTTTCTAGCCTCACAATGAGGATAATTAATTAATCCCAAATGAGATTATTGGTGGCAGCCACCAACACCTTCCACTCACCCTTTTAAAATTAATTCAGGGACTAAAATATAATTTTTTGAAAAATCCAAAAAGTTATAGAAACATCCGAGGACTAAAATATAATTTTAACAATAGTCTAAGAATCAAACGGTAATTTTTCAGGTAGATAAAATTACAAATAAGTCCCTATAATTAAGTAGGGGCCAAATTACAATTTCATGATTAATTTAGGTACCATACCGTAATTAATCATAAAGCTAAAATTTCAGAAAAGCCCCAGGAGCTTATCTACAATTTCAGATTTTTCGAATTTGCAAAGAGGTCCCTACAGAATATATTTCCTTGACCGAGTCAATATGTCTAACATATTCACTATATATATACATATATACATAAAAATTATTTAATTAAATCTAATTTAATTAAATAATTATAATTATAATTCTATCTAATAAAATTATAATTATAATTATAATAAAATTATAATTATAATTATAATTATAATTATAATTCTATCTAATAAAATTATAATTCTTTTCTCTATAAATTAAATATTCTTGATCAAATCAATTTTGAATTTAACTAACTTCAATTCGTAACTAAGACTATTGTTGTGTGACCCATAGGCCTTCATATGTCAAACGATTAGTCAAACTAATGGTCTTAGTTTAACCATAGACAATAAACCAGACAATCTCAACATATGAGGTACGTTGCAAGGATACTGCAACTACCTGTAATGTGAAGCTCATAGTGGTATGGTCCTTTCATTCACGAATACTCGATTAAGTCTAGAACATGATTATGTGTCTGTTCAAATAACTTAATCATATTAGCTCATTCAATTAATTGATCATATTGTCACTTTAGACACCATTCTAAAAGTGACGTGCATTGGCCAATGACTAACGATCCAATTAATCATGAGAAGACAAGTATTCTCTCCAAGTCTATTAGAGGAATGAATCCTATTCTTGGCTCAACTACCACGCACATATACTTCGCAATGTACTTGACACATGCCATATCTACCCCGTCAGGAGTGCAAGCGTCGGTCATGATCGAAGTCCATTACTCCGTACATGTCGTGCGTATTGACCTCAAGTCTGAGGACTATTTCACTACTCCACAAACCGATATTATCGTAGACACGTAAATAGAATACACCAAACAGTTTTTCGGTCGGGTATGCCAATACTGTCCAAAGTATCTATGCATCTATCATGAAATACCTAGTATCTCGTAGTTGTGAGAACCACTACATCCTCTAAGGATATGATCCAGATCGCACACCAATCTCAATCGCATCATCGATATCCCATTCTCGATGATCATTGATTGGGGCTATTTAAGAACTATGTTCACAGTCATTCGAGATCTCTCATTCTCAATGACAACATTTGTTCATGGGAACATAAACATGAATATACACAAACAATCAAACATTATATCTATTTTATGTAATGCCGAATATTATTAATATAAATCAATAATACAACTAAATATGATCTAGTACAATGTCGTTATTACTATTATCTCTAGAACATTTATACTAACATAGGGACCGACAAATTTGTCACACCAATGGCATTCATAAACTACAAATCATTTAACCAAACACTCTCCCCGACCGCAGCAACTTGTCTCCACTCAATCCAAAACCCTCATCCCCAACCTTTGAAAAATCCCCTAAATTGGGTCTAAAGAAATCTTCAAAATTTCCCAGGAGCACTCCAGATTCGCCAACTTCATTCTCAAGGAAACCTAGAATTTCCTTGATATGGATATTGTATTCCACCCCTTCGATCTTTACCACCAGACTTTTACAGATGGTGTCCATTATTGTTGAGGAGATAAGGATCGCCGCCTGGTCAACCCATTTTCTGGAAGAGGAAGGCCCATGGCGAAGAACGAAATCACCAAGAGAGCTTGTTACCCAATCCATGAACTCCTTCGTCCAAGCGTTCAGAGGAATTCTCAACCACACAAATCTCACTTTTGGGGAGAAATTAGGGCTGCAGAAACCAAGACTCTTGAAGTATGGTTGAAGCTTAAAAAGCCAAAGCTCCGCTGTCTCTTTTTTCTTGAACGTCATAAGCACTACCTCCCCACCTAGCAGCTTAACCTGGAAACTTCTAACACAGTAGTTATAAAGGTTTTGGTGGATATACATGATTTACTTCACATCGGTGAGCTCCGCAATCAAACTCCGGACCAGCCAGTCGTCCGAGCCATCTCCAGGGATAGCGTACTCTAGAGTTTTCCCTGCAGCAGCGAACAAAAGGACTGGTTTGCGATTGCAAGGAGAATCCACAAAAGATTGCCCCCTTTTCACCCATACAAAGACCATCAATCCTTGCCATTGGTATGTCTACCTTTTTTGATTCAAACTTTTTAGCCTGTGAGCTACTCCATGAACTCCTCCATCCAATGATCCGTTGTTGCTGGCTCAAAGCCAATGCAAACTTAGCCCAATGAGCATCGTCTGAGAATGTGTTGTAGGGATAAGAAAAAAATCGAAAACTCAAAATTGGATCAAACTGGCCCAAAAAGATCGGGTCTTCAATGTTTGAAAAACGGTTCTCAAATCAATGCAAACTTGAACCCGATGACCATCGTCTGAGAATGTGTGTTGAGATTATCATATTGTTAGTTACAAAAACAACGAATTTATTTTTAAGATTGGGATTTTTAATGTTAAGATATTCTTAATTAAGGTTCCAAAAGATATTTTTCTTGAACTTTACTAACACCCTTTCACACTTTAATTTGTTGTCTTTTAATTTTATAGTTGCGACCACTAACTAGCTTTTTTGATTGTGGATCGGTTTGCATATATAAGACCAACTTGGTGACTTTAAATTCCACCAAAAGAAAGAAAAACTTGGTCACTTTACGGGGCACTAGAACAGATAATAGTAGTTGGGAATTATCGGTTTGGGTTTTCCTACAAGAGAAAAAAGGAGCACGAGAAAGAAAAGGGGAAACAGATAAATAAAACAAAATTAAATGAGATGGTGGACCCGAGAACAATGGACTAAATTAATATATAATTTGATGGTTGACTCGTAAATTATGGATGAATTACCTGTATTATGACTGCATCAGGATATTGAAAAATTACTGGAATAATCTGTTATTCCACATTTGTCTTCAACTAGATACATATACGGATGACAATTAGGCCCTTACTCTTAGGGTCTACTCGGATGTAGACTCGAAAGATTCAAAATTTATTGACTTTGTTCGAGTTTAGATTCGAATCCTACCCGGATCTTTATATTACAAAAGGATATAAAGATATGGATATGGATCTATGAGATCCCTACTTGATCCTACCCAAAATTTTAAAAATAATATATATTAATTACTAAACATAATACCAAATTATTGTTAATTTGATTTCTTTATATTAAGTTATTTTAATGAATGAATCGATTGCATCACATTTTTAATGTCTTTTGCTATTTGGGAACAATCAAATGCTAGTTTAATTTTTTTAAAATAAAATAATTTTTAAATAACACGAACCTGTGGATCGCCGTGATCCTGCCCAGTTTTTTAGAACTTATATCATGCTCGAATCCTTATTTTTAAAGAGGACAAAGATAAGGATCTGAGTCCACCCTTCAAAAAGAAGATAATAATCTGGGTCCTAAAAATCCTACTTGGATCTTGCCTATTGTCATTCATAGATAGAGACCAACATATAATATATATATATATATATATATATATGTATATTTGAACTGAGATATTGACTGCAAAATTTTACTTAAACTAATCTCTAATAAACCTTAATATTAACTTATTCGTCCAAAGGTTATGAATTTAAGGTATATATGATGGTGCTAGGATTACATCATAGCTAACTAGATTGTGGTGTTAACTAGAGGGTGGTTAAATTATTTATAGTGTTAAAAATTTGCAAAGCCATTAATAAAAGGTTTTGGATTGTATATAAAATAGTAACTGAGAGAATTAATCTTGTGTCTTGCACGATTCTTGTCTCATTGCACGCTAGCAAAGTTAAAGCATGCTCAAATTTTGACATGATAAGCTTTGAGATTATATTTGCGAATGTCATTTAATAAAAACAAATTGGTAAGCCTCTCCCCCAGATTCTAGTCGAAACAAAGTAGATACGAGAGGTCCTTTCGGGTGCTCCATCGCAAGGTCCCTTCTGGTGCTTAACAGGCGTGCAATGGCCGGATTTTGCCGCATTACTCAGTCTGCCCGGTTTGGTGGTTTCCAGCCTGCGGTTCTCTTGCGAGAGGTCTGAGGAACACGTGTAATGTTGTTATCTCTGGATGTGGTTTTGTGTAGGAACGCGAGACTGATGATGTGACTGGTGGTTGTGGGCAGCCTCAAGCTACTATCGCCACTGATTTATAGTGCTCAGATATTGATGTTACCAATGCGACAAAGGTGGAGTTGCATCAATTCGCTGCTGCGTTTGTTTTTGCGGCCTCGCAACATCTAAATGTTATATTTGCTGTAGACTCGCTTGTCTCTTTCTCGGAGGTAGATGAGGTTGGTTCTCATCAGGTTGCTGTGAGATTCGATGAGACCTTGCAGCCTCTTGCTGCTTTGGGTTTAGATGGGTCGCAGCTGCTTGCTCTCCCCGTTCCTATAGCTGCTGATGTGTAGTCTCCGTGTGATGGTTTTGTGATGAAAGATGATGCTGCAGTCTCTTCGGATGCTGCTGCCGAGCCTGAGATTGGTGTGCAGCTTTCCGATGCTGTTTTCGATGAGGTATGTTGGCATGCCCCCTTCAAAATATTTTTCAGCGGAGCTACCCTTTAGCTCGCTCTTTGCTTCCACGGAGGTGCGTGACGATGCTCTTATTGAGGAGCTCACTACCGAGGCTTGGCGATTCTTATGGACATATCTTGGGAGGAAGACACTTCTGCAATCCTCCACGCGCTCAAGGTCGTGTCTCGAAGACTTGTTCATTTCTTATCTTTTGATCCTCACTAGCTATTATCCTTTCTTGGGTGTGTATTGGGGGTAGTTGTTCTTTTGGTAGATTATGCTAGATAGCGCTTATCTTTATTTCCACTTAGATATATGTCTATCTAGTACCTTGATGCTCGGATGTTGTATGCAACGTACAATCCGATGTAATTATCATATAATTATCTTTTGGTGAATTTAATACAATTTACATATAAAAAAAACAGAGGGGCTCACAAAAACTAACAGAAGTAGATACGAAAACTAACTTCTCCTCCCTACACCACACTTAAGTTTTATTGGTAAAAATAGAGTGGTTCACTAAATGTGATTGTCTATTCTCATTCCCTGACATTTAAAACACTTACTATAAAAGTTTTTCTCACTATTCTATCAATTTTATAACCATTTTACTCAATCTAAGATATTAATTTCATCACATTAATATTTTTTCCCTTGTTTCGCTCTTTTTCCTTCCCCCAAATAATTTTTCTCTCATTCTCGATATCTTTTAATGATCTTTCAATAAATAATCTTTGGAACAACGAATCTGTCCATTAATCATGCTTTATTTCCCGTTATTATCACTAGTAGGAGTTCTTTTTACCGATCTCTTTCAAATAAATAAATATAATTGAGATGTATTTTTTTTACTTGCCTTAATTTGAATTAGAACAATTGGCACACGTTCATCTAACATATTGTTGGTATTCAGATACTAACAGAGTTTTTTAAGTCGATAATAATTTTGAAATGTTTTCTTTGGCAAAACTATAATAACCTTGTTGATCTAACCGGAGTCTACATTTCTCTAGCAAATAGATCTACCCATACAAGAACTTGTACACCTCACTGCAGAAAGTACAATACTTACAGAAATCCCCCCGAGATGGATCAATTTCATTCCTGACATTAACCAGAAACAAAGATAACCCACTTACACGGTAACTAGAACTCTCACGTCAACCACAATCCATCCAATTTAATGCTCTCTCTGCCTCCGGGAATGGTGGTTCCTCCCAAGTATCCCTTCCATTACAACCCTTTTGTTGCTGTACTCTCCCGTTGACTCTCCCCTCCTCCCCGCCATGTCCGCCTCCCGGCGGGGAGAAGAACCCGTGCCGGCGTCTCCCCGGCGGGGCAGGAAGTACATCCAAACCGACGTGAACAGTATGGCACAGAGCTTCCCCCAGATAACCGTCACCGTCAGAGTAGCTAAAAGCAACATGTATAGCTTGGGGTTCTTGTAATTATTATTAGCATCATTCTGAAGTGCTCTTCTTCTTGGGGTGGATATTCGGTGCTGGTCCGCGAGGATTCTAAGCTCCGGAGCTGAGACGGAACGCAAAGGAGGCGATGAGGAAGAAGGAGAGTAAGAGGAAGTTGTTGTTTCCGGTGAGGTCAACTCCTCACCCGCCCTTGGAGGCTTTCTCCTCCTCCTTGACGATGACGACGAAGAAGAAGAACCTCCGCGTGATGATCGGTCGGATTCTCGTTCCAGGCTCTTCCGATCCCGAATTCTACGAGTCTGATAATTTTTACATCATTCACAAGTTCATCACATGATCACACAGATATTATTGGAACGTATAAGCTTAGACTAGACTGACTAACCAGGATGGTCTCGAAGAAAACGGCTTTCATGACCCGGGACAAGTTCTTCTTTGGCGTTGGCGAAATCAAATGACCGTTATTGCTCGTAGTTACACTACTCGTGCTGGTGTTGGTCTCCTCGAGACAAGTTCTCTTTTTCGGGTGCATTTCGAGGGGATGACGATGAGGAGGATGAGGATGATCGTCCATGTCGACAACCTCCGGACGGAAGCAGATAAATAGCTTGCTTCTCGAAACGGTCCTCATAGTTATTAGGAATTAAATTAATTAGTTGTAACGTAGGAAAGGAGATAGGTAGGGGCATTTAATTTATCAGCAATATGAAGGGTCCATCGGCAATCACGATTTGACAGGCTTGTGATGTTTTGGTTTAAGTGACGAGAGCTTTTATATGTGAAACGGTTCGGTCTAAACGAGGGGGAGAATTGCATATCTCTATTTTAAGTAAAAATTTCGGTTTAATATCTTCTGTCTAACGCCATCTTTTAGATGAGAAAAGTTTTTCAAATTCACAATTTAAATTTCTTATACGCGTACAGATACATCGTGAATAATGAATTTTCATATATAATTTTATGTCAATTGCTTTCGTATGTTGTTTGTTTATTTTATCTGGCTACGTTAGGGATGTTGTTCTATATCATACGGGTACTATTAAATTTCTTTATGACATGCGGTTCAACTAATTATATTTGAATTTGGAATCATGAATTTCTCTGCAGATCGTAATATCACTAATTTGTGATGATCCATTAATAATAGTCCGGCGTAAGCCGGGTCGTTTTTGACACTAACAAAAACATTAATTAACAAGTTGCTGTAAAATACAGGGGAGAGAGTGACAGGCCGGAAGGGTTTTTTTTAATCTCTTGTATTGCAAAATCGACCAATGTTAAATTTTATTGTAATAATATCTTTTATATTTGCAAGATTATAATCTTCTTTAAGAACAAATGTTATATTCTTCTTCAAAAAAGTTGCCCTTTTAGCACTTTGGTTTCCACGGAAAAGATTAAATATAAATATTGTATCCGAGAGGAAGCCTCCACCGTGGCAGGAGCGCTCGGACTTGGTCGTCCATGAATAATTAATTTGTGGGATTAAGTTAAGATTGAGATTTTTTTCATGGAATTATATAAATATTTCTATGTTTGCATTAGTCTTGAATGATTACAAAATTCTCTATATAACTTACCGAACTAAATTTTTATCAGGTATTGAAACACCCACTCTTAATATAGAATATCTAATTTAGCTTACAACCTCTTCCGATCTAACGGGTTAGAGGTAATTTTTGTTTTATATTGGAATATTTTTAGGTAAGTTTCAAATTTGAAGTTAGTTCTAGTGATTAGAGCATTTTTTGGAAAGTGATTAGAACTTGAATATTCAGTTTGTTTCCTTTTCTGTTAAGCAAGTGTGGATGCCATTTTAGGAGGGCCTCTCCTCTAGCATTGGGCCTTTTCTCTTTTTTTTTTGAGGGAAAAAAGCTGAACCATTTTTCAGTTTTCAAGACAGCGCCATGGCGGTGGACAATAGTCTTTGGGCCATTCGGCCCGTTTGTCACAACATAAATCGAGCATCTAAGTCCACATTCGGAGATCCAAGCATATATTTTTACTTGTTAGAAAAAACTTTGTTCCTCGTTTAATTTTATACTTAATTGATAATGGGTTATTATAATCATCGTGGTAAGTATTCGATCATGATTTGGCAACAAAAATGTTGATTGTGATCTGATGCATTATTCTCTTAATTAGCGTAACAGAATACAACACTATCAAGACAACCAACCCAATATATAATTGGAAAAATTTCATTTACTTGGTAAATCATAAATTTATTACGAAATTTTTAACAATTAGAACGAAGCTATGATTTTTTTTTGAAAAATAAAATTTATTAATATTCAATGTAGAGTTCTCTCTCGGATTGCGACTACCTCGTTAAACCCCACCAATACACGGTGCATAATTCCGGCCCATCAAAATCCTGGCGTATTGCTTCGTGAAGCCCAGCACATGTCCCATTCCTGGTCCAAAGATGACAACCAAATGTTTTAGAAAAATAATTGTTATATAAGGTTTTTCATAATCGGAAAAAACCCATAAAGCTGATCTCTCGTATACTTTCTTATCTTAATTCTCCCGATCTTTTCCTCTCTTTTTTCTTGAAAGGATTATCTATTTCCTTGTTTTCATTATGTCAACCTTTTGTAATTTTTTGTGTTTTTAGATATTCGGTCTGGCCGACAAAACCAAATTAGAATTGATTGTGCCTTTTAAAAAGTGATAAATTTTTTTTTCAATAAATATTTAATACTTGCATTTCTAAGAATTCAAAACCTATTTAAACTAAAACTACACCCTCCACCTTTTGCTTGATCGACCATCGTTGAACGTTTTTGCTACTCCGGGGACATACGCATAACGCATCCTCCAATTTTGAATTATGAAGCAAAGGGTACCGTCAAAATACAGTAAAACCTCTCTAAAATGATCCCTTCTAAAGTAATAATCTCTCTAAATTGATAAAAAGTTTCGGTCCCGAGTTAGGACTAGTGTTAAAATGTGATAACCCCTCTATCGTAATAACTGATACTTTTTCAAAAAAATTTAGTGTAAAATTTCGGTCTCAATTTTTGCATAAAGTGATATTTTTGAATAAATACATATATTTTTACGTACTTTATAAATTTACAAATTATTTTAAGATGTTAATTTATGCTAGATTTTCTTGTTTGATAACTTTTACGTCATCATTCATCTTTTGCATTATTTTCAAATAGTTCTTTTGATCACCGTCTTGTTTATAAAAAAATTCAATCAAGTGTAGCATTTGAATAACACTATAAGCCGAGATTTAAGGTATCTCGTGACTTTTATTTACACTTTTATTTGATTGATTCAAAATTGCATCAACAATATCTTGTTCGCTCGGAGTATAACAGATAGACAGGTCTTTGTCAAGTGAGAATTACATAATAATTTTTTTGTAGTAAAAAAATGCAAATCCCTCTTATACGATAACTTCTCTAAAGTGATAATTTTCTCCGGTCCCAATAATATCACTTTAGAGAGGTTTTACTGTATCATTAAAAAAATCCTGAGGAATAGTCAATATTACACTTTCTAATGAAGTTTTTCGCCACTAGAAACCTCTTTCCAGAACGATGGTTTAATTTAATCGCGTATTCTTCAATTCAAATAGGCGGTTTTACTTTTGACTTAGAAGTAAACAAATGGATCAATATAATTTCCGGACAGGATTAAAATTTTCAAACAAAACGCCTTCGTTTCGTGCATGCATTTCATGTCATGTTTCACGCACATCTACCGTCTTTTATTGATTCTTCATGTGTCGAAACCAAAATAAGACCGGTCAAATGGGTACCAAAAGGGAGATATCGTACATTTATAAGATAATTGATTTTTTTGGAAAAATTACTCTCAAGTCTCTCGGGTTTGTTTAAATATACTCAGAAGTCCCTCATGTTCACAAAATACATTCCGAAATCCCTCTAGTTTGCTTTTATTATACTTTCGGGTCCCTGGCGCACTTTAGCAGCTCTTTTTCATTTTTGTCAATGAAATGACCAAAATACCCATAGAAGAAAAAAATAAAAAACTGCTGACACCATATCTTCTTCTTCTTCCTCTCAACACATATCTAATCAGCCAAACATAAAAAAACTTGATCATCGACGAGCTCGAACTTGTTCAAAATGAGATTGAAAGGGATCCCGGAGGACTCCGCCTCGAAACCCGCTGTAAACGGAGCCCGAACACCTTTCCTCTGTCTTGCGCTGCCGCTAGGAGCCACAACAGCAACAACGGCCATAACACATCCCCTCCGTCGAGCTCCTTCCCGAATCCGACTGTCGATCTCCCTCCCGAATTCGTCAGTCGAGCTCCCTCCTGAACACCTCCCGTCCGTCGAGCTCCCTCCCGAATTCGGCCGTCGAGCTCCCTCCTGAACACCTCTCCTCCGTTGTGCTCTCTCCCGAACATCTCCCCTCCGTCGTCGAGCTCCCTCCCTCTCCCCGCCGTCGAGCTCCCTCCCTCTTTCCGTCGAGCTCCCTCCTGAACACTTCCCCTCCGTCGAGCTCCCTCCTTTCTCGCATTTTTCCCCCGGTGTCGTCAATGGCTTACAAGAAACTCGTGACAGAGGTCGAGGTGGAGGCGGTTACGGTGGAGACGGAGATGGCCTCCTAACGAAATGACAGAGGTGGTAGATCTCGCTTGGACTCGATCTCCCGTTGAGAGAGGCGGTAGATGTCGCAGAGGCGTCGCTCAGATCTGGATCGCTTGGAGACGGAGACATCGCCCAGGAGATGGAGGCATTGCTTGGACTCGATCACCCGTTGATGGACGTGCCTCCATTTTAGGACCTTTGATTAAGTATAAATTAATTGTTTAAAAAATGACAAAAAGGGGAAGAGGAAGGTTGCAGATGACGGAATCTGAGAAGAAGCTTGTTGATGATGTCATCAGTTTTTTTTGTAAGGGTATTTTTATCATTTTAATGACAAAAAATAAAAAAACTCATTTACGGACCCGAAAGTATAATAAAAATAAACTAGAGGGACTTCAGAATGTATTTTGTGAACAGGAGGGACTTTTGAGTATATTTAAGCAAATTCGAGGGACTTGAGAGTAATTTTCCCTTTTTTTTGGAAATAAGATAATTACTTTTATTAATTATTGTGTCACATCACATACGTCATCATGTGGATTATTCTTTTTGTTGATG
The DNA here is from genome assembly GCA_963995505.1 of Hypericum androsaemum. NCBI lineage: Eukaryota > Viridiplantae > Streptophyta > Magnoliopsida > Malpighiales > Hypericaceae > Hypericum > Hypericum androsaemum. The sequence goes on from OZ023180.1 coordinate 11,145,756, forward strand.
ATTCAATTGACGCTTAATTAATTAGTTCCCCATTAGCCAAATCCGCGGGATGGTGTAACCACTAACCTTCCACATGGCTTTTTGGATTTGGATTTAAGGGGACTAAATAAAAATTATCCCTATGGTATGAACTAAATATGGGCCTTTAAATTTGATCAAATTCTTTTTTTACAGATCTGATGGTCAGAATTTGTTAAGAGTATTTTCGAGTTTTTATCCAAACATACTTATTAGGGTTCCACCTTTTTTCTATATAATCCCACAAAAAAAATATAACCCCCACTCACAGATAAGAGCCGCTATCGCCCCTACTCTCTCTTAAGCTTGCCCCCATCGACGAAGACCACCATTTTCAAAGTCTTTTTCATAAGCGGCGGCTGTTGAAAAAAGCACACGAAAGCCACTGAGCTTTTATCAATGAAGCTACCGACACTTTTCTGATGCCGCACCGTGACCCAATCCTCGCCGTCCTGCTGCCTCTCCCATCTCTGGCTTCGACTTCTTCTCCGGCTTCTTCTTCGTCCACCTCATCGGTGGAGGGCCTCGCATTCTTGGACCTCGACCGGCTGAACCGGATCAGATCAGGGACCGGGGGGACAGTGTACAAGGTCATCCACTGGCCGACGCGGCGGGCGTTCGCCTTGAAGGTGATCTACGGGAACCACGAGGAAGCTGTACGAAACCAGATCCGCCGCGAGATCGAGATCCTCCGCGACGTGAACCACCCGAATGTGGTCCGGTGGGACAACATGTACGACCACAACGGCGAGATCCAGGTCCTTTTGGAGTTCATGGACGGTGGCTCCCTCGAGGGGGCCCACATCGCGAGCGAGATGTGACTCGCTGACGTGGCATGCCAGGTCCTCCACGGGATCGCGTACCTCCACCGCCGGAAGATCGTCCACCGCGACATCAAGCCGTCGAACCTCCTCATCAACGCGAAAAGCCAGGTCAAGATCGCCGACTTCGGGGTTTCGAGGATCCTGTCTCAGACCATGGACCCCTGCAACTCCTCGGTGGGGACGATCGCGTACATGTCCCCCGAGCGGATCAATACCGACCTCAACCACGGGCTCCACGACGGTTACGCGGGGGACATTTGGAGCCACATCGTGGTGTGCTTATTTGGTCCAATACGGCTCATTTGTCTCTAGATCTTCAATCTCTCTATCTATGTCCCTTCAATTTTGTTGATCGTGGTGTGCTTATTCGTCATCGTTTAGGGTTCTCGTTATATTAGGGGTAATATCTTCTTTCGAATAAAAAAATTTCTAGATGAATGACACCAATATTAAAGTAGAATGATACCAATATCCTAGAACGATGATACCAATATTCGAGAAGAATGAAACCAATACATTCAAATGGTATACATTTTTACTTATAATGGGATACCAATATTGGAGAAGATGAAAACCAATATCACGATGGAATGAAACCAATATCATAGAAGAATGAAACCAATATCATAGAAGAATGAAACCAATATCCGAGAAGATGAAAACCAATATCATAGTAGAATGAAACCAATATCATAGTAGAATGAAACCAATAACATAGAAGATGGAAACCAATATCATAGTAGAATGAAACCAATAGCATAGAAGATGAAAACCAATATCCGAGAAAATGGAAACCAATATTCCCATACTTGTATTTCTATAATTTGTATTATTTTGCTGATATATTTTTTAATTATTTTAATTATTGTATTTTCAATATTGCCCCTATCCCTTTCAGTGGGGATTACCCATGTCCCCACTGAATTTGAACCCGGGCTTTTTGCCTAGTAAATGAGTATGGATTGGGTATGAAATGTCACTATTCTGAACCGTTTGAAATGAAGATACGCGGAGACTTTTTTGCAAACGCGCTAAAATACGAGGACCAAAATAAAAAAAGAAGTCATGCACAAACACAGGCCGGATACAAATGCCATTATCACATAACTGCGCATGCCAGTATCACATAACTGCGCATGCCAGTATCACATAACTGCGCATGCCAGTATCACATAACAGTGCATACCAGTGTGACCTTTTTTGTAAAAATGCTAAAATATGGGAGACCAAAATAAAAAAAACTATGCGTGCCATTATCATCAACGGGGACTTGCCATTTTCACAAAAATAAATGCCATTATCACATAACTGCACTTGCCATTATCACATAACTGCGTTTGCCATTATCACATACCTGCGCTTGCCATTATCACATACCTGCGCTTGCCACTACAGTCCCCCTTCAGTCCAAACCGTTCGGAATCAATTCTTTCACTCTATACCCAATCCAAACTCCCTAGTAAATGGGATCACTTAACCACTTCAAGTAGAGTTATTAGAAAACGTGTTAATCAGATTGACTAAATGATGACGGATCTAAAATTTTCAAGTCGAAGCAAATTAATATAAAAGCCTATTTTGACTTTTCGATGTTTAAACTTGAAATTAGAATAATTGGTCGATTTTATAATTTCGGTTTCTTCTAAATTAAAACATATTTAAAACTTAGAAATTAGGATTCTTCTAGTGCAAAACATATTATTAAAAGCTCTTTCTAAACCACTTGGTATACAAACACTTACTAGATTGATTATCCATGCTTAACCTCGGTATGCTATTTGAATCATGACAAAGCTCTTTAATAAGTATTTAATAATGCTACATTTTTAATTACTCAAATTTAATTTTTTTTAGATAAGATAGAAAATTCTATTTTAATACTTATAAAACATTATATTGTAACTTGATGTTGATGTGTGTGTTACACACAATTATCTTACTTTAACTTGATGTGTGTGTTTGTGAAAATGGAATACCATCACCGTCTTTTCAATAGATAAGGCTTTGGATGGAAATTAAATGTGTTTGTATTGTAACATGGTGGTTGATTTTTTTTGCTCAACATGATATTTAAATATCAATATACTAATTAATCTAAATTTGAGTCAAATGAGACTTTTGGTTAACCAAAACGGTACAATCACTTTCTTTCGAAACATCAGAATTCTCTGTAGACAAGTTCATTTGACAAATCTGTATTCTATGGATGCATATTTTGGAAACCCAACTGTTATTATCAACCTATTATTATCAGTACTATAATATAACGCTAGAGTTTTGGGAGTCACCTGTATGCCCTCCCTGGTTAGTCTTATTCAATGGATGGTCGTGGTCCGCTGCTTATTGTGTGGTAAAAAAAATCATTAATAATTGGTAAAAAAATTATGATAAATTAGTTATATTAAAATTCAAGAAAACATAATTCAATTCAGTTTCAATTTAAATTAATTAAAAAATATTAGATAACTTTAGAAAAACATTATGTACTAACCATGTGACAAAATGGGAAACCCAATTCTCCGCCCATTTTAGCCGGCGCAAGGTCCTCGATCCCTTTTCCAGGGCTCTACTCGCCTATCCCGGACTCCCACTTTGGCGGGGCTTATCGTCATGGCTCCGTCGGTTCGATTCGCGGCCATGAAGGTTGTATTAGATAACTTCCTCCCTTCCTTGCGGTGGCCGGAGCCACAAGAAGTTTAAAAGCAAGACGGCTGCCACCACTAGCGCTGCTACCCTCCAGGTCGTTCCTACCTCAACGGAAGAGACTGAGGCTACTCGGTTTGGTGCTTCCCCTTCGGGAACATCTTTCCCCTTCGGGAACATCTTTAGATATCCTTTCTTTTCACGCTTCTCGGGCGATAATTTTGCTATCACACGAGTACCAATGAATCTCATTGCTTGGAACTGTCGGAGTTGGGCCAATCCTCGATGGTTCAACCCCTTTAAGGCCTGGTTAGAAAACTTCCAATCTCTATCTTCTTTCTCATGGAGACTAAATAGCAAAGAGTTAAGATCGATAGGCTTAGGCATTCTTACAGGTTTGATAACAGTTTTTACGTGGATTCCCAGGGTAGATCTGAGGTGCATTATGGTGGACCAATTCTGTGGACATTGAGGTCCTCACTTGTTCCAAAAACTTCATCGATGTTGTGTGTCACGACCTCGCCTTCGATGTGTTCTGGTATGCCTCTTGCATATACGGTGAGCCCGATTTGGCGCCCAAGAGGCAATTCTGGGATAATATCTTCCGCCTCTGGAAGGATCCTACTGACCTTTGGCTCTGCATCGGAGATCTTAACTTGATCTCCAACCTGGCGCAAGGGTGGCAACCACCCTGATAATTGGCAAATGGAGCTGCTTCATAATTTCATCGATGATGGTGATCTTGTCGACTTAGGCTTCAAGGAAAATCCCTTCACTTTGTCTAATCTCCAAGATGGTGATGCTAACATCCTCCACAGGCTAGACCGTGCCCTAATCAACGTCTACTGGTGTAACTTGTTCCCTGATGCCCAACTGATCCACGGGTTTATTCTTGACTCTGACCATTGTCCCCTCATTCTCCATACAAACTACAACTCCCCTTCTAAATGTCCATTTAGGTTTGAGAAGTTTTGGGCCATGAAGGTCGGCTATAGGGATGTCATTAAAAATTCTTGGACTTGTCCTTCGTACAACCACCCTCCTTCTTGGTTCAAAAAGAAAATTAACTGGTGCACTAGCGGCCTTCTTTTTTGGTCTAAAAACAAGAATGAGAATTGCAGAAACTGCATTGCTTCTCTTTTGGCTCAACTTGGGCAAATCCAACTTACTAACCATGTTTTCCAATATAAAAATCAGATTAAGAAAGAGCTTGCTCGCCTTCAAGAGCAAGAAGAAATGTTCTAACACCAAAGATCAAGACTCTCCTGGCTTAAGTAGGGCGACTAAAAAACTAAGTTTTTCCACAACTGAACCAAATTATTAAGCTTCAAACTGATTTTGGTATTTAGATTGAGGATATAAGCACCCTCAAGTCTCTTTTCCAGGATCACTTCTATTCCTTATAAAGGGCTGCCCCCACCTTGGATGCTTCTGCAATCCTGGATTGCATCCCCTCAAGGGTTTCTCCTTAGATGGCCTCTGACCTTATCAAGCCTCTTTTGTACGAAGAGATTGAGGCTGCCACCTTCGATATGGGTAGGACCAAAGCCCCTAGCCCAGACGGCTTCTTAAGCATTTTCTACCAAAAATACTGGGATATTATCTCGTGTGATCTTGTTTCTCTTGTTAGAAACTTGTTTGACACTTCTCACATTCCCACTGATCTTAATAGAACCTTTATTTGCCTTATCCCTAAGAAACCCAACCCCTCGGATATCCATGGCTCCAGGCCCATCAGCCTTTGCAACTTCGCTTACAAGGTTTACTCCAAGGTCTTGGTTAATCACCTCAAGCCTTGGATGGACCCCATTATTGATGATTGCCAATGTACTTTCATCAAGAACCATTTCATCCAAGATAACAACATGATTATGCACGAAGCTTTTCACTTCCTCCAAACTTCTCCAAAGAAATCTAACCTCTCTATGGCCATCAAGCTTGACCATAACTAGGCCTTCGATCTGGTGAACTGGCATTTTCTTAAGAATGCTATACAGCTGGACTCCCCTACTAAATAGATCTCTTGTGTTATGAGCTACGTCTCCTCCACGTCTTATAGCATTCTTTTCAATGGCCAGGCTATGCCATGGTTCAACTCGTTTGGAGGTATCAGGTAAGGGGACCCTTTGTCCCTTTTCCTTTTCCTTTTCCTCTTTATCTATGACTTTCTATCTCACTTTGTGAATCATGCCAAATTTCAAAGTCTCGTTCATGGCCTCTCTTTCAATAGGCACCGTCCTACTATGACCAAAGTGTTATTTACAGATGACACTATTCTCTTTGGTCAGGCCAGCGAGGTCGAGGCTAGATCCCTTAAGGCCTCTTGGTCCACTTTTCTGATTGCACTAGCCAAGTCATCAACTTTCAAAAATCTAGCATATTTTTCTCAATGTGGGAAACCGATGACAACAAGCATCTGAATACCGACATCTTAGGCATGAATCAAATGCTGATACATGAGAAGTATCTTGGCCTCCCCTCATTTTGGGGTATGTTAGAAACTGATGCCCTTTAATTTATCTATGAACTCACTAAGTTTTGATGGTCTAGGGACCCAGACACTAAGAAAATACAATGGTTTAGCTGGGACAAGCTTAAGAAAATTTACTGGTTAAGTTAGGACAAGCTTACTACTCCTAAATCTTCAGGCGAGTTGGGTTTACAGATATTAAACTCTTTAATCTCGCCCTTCTTGCTAAGAAGGCCTAGCGGATCCATAATAACCCTAACTCTATTTGTGTAAGAATTCTTAAGGGCCTCTATCACAAGAACTCTGATCTCGTTCATGCCTCCCGCGGCTCTAGGCCTTCTTGGGTTTGGTCTAGCCTCTACACTGGGATGAAGCACCTCTCTGGAGATCTCCTCTCCAGAACTGGTAATGGTTGTTCTACAACCATTTGAACAAATCTTTGAATCCATTCTCTCCCTTCTGCAAAACCCTCTACGATCATCATCGACCTCAATCTGCCCTCCCTTGCGTCTGATTTAATTTATACGAACACTTTGACTTGGAATTGGGAGCTACTTAGCTCCTTCATTTTCCCATCTGATCGTGCTACTATTTCTAAGATCCAAATCTGCCTTTGTAACAACAATGATAAGTTTGTTTGGAGGTTCTAAAAGAATGGCATTTACACTGTTAAGTCTGGTTATCAACACTTGAAATCCCAAAACATCTCACTTTATTCGGTTAATGTGGCCAGCACAAGCTCTCATTGTGCTGACAAGACCTTATGGAACTCTCTCTGAAAAATGAAGATTGCTCCGGAAGTTAAAAACTTCAATTGGAAATTAGCGAATAACACTATCTTTTGCTCTGAAAACTTGAAAAGGAGACACCTCTCTAGCACTACTTCCTGCAACTTATGTTCTAGTGCCGATGAATCGATTATGCATCTTCTTTTTGATAGCTCTCATGCTCACGCTTCTTGGCTTACTAGCCCGCTAAACTGCTATTGTACTGCTTATGTAAATATGAATTTCTGCAATTGACTTACCTCATAATAACTATTTGCTTTACTTTGCTATGTATCTTTGTTGGAACATCTGGATTGTTAGAAACAAACTGATCTTCGAGGGCGTTATTATCGATCCACTTTTTACTGTCAACAGTGCATCTGACCAATGATCTAATTTTTCACATGGATCTTTGGCTCCGCCCAATCCAGCTCCAACCCAAGCTCCAAAGGTCTCCCCCGAATGACAGAGAAGTGAAGCTCAATTGTGACAGCTCCTAGTTGGCTCCTGACTCTGCTGCCGGCATCGCCATATTTACCAGGGATTGTCGTAGTTTCCTCCTCCAAGGCTGCCCTCTCTCCTATTTTGTTAAGTCTCCTCTGAAGGCTGAACTTATGATCTTATTGTTGGCCATTAACCTCATCAAAAATCATTTTGCAAGCTCTCTATCAACCATCGGGATGGATTGTAAGGTTGCTCACATCTTCTTTTGTGATCCTGACTCTTCGGTTGATTGGGATCTTGATCTCTTTGTTAAGGACATTGGACTTTCCTTAACTGATCTACCCCTTTGTAATATTTGCTTAATCCCTAAGTCTCAAAACATTGTCTCTGATTGGATTAGCAAATGATGTAGGCTTTCTTCTTTTCACCCGGATTGGATCATATGTCATCCCCATCTCTTGTTGTACTCCTCTATTCAGATTTTCCGATTTGATATATTGTTGAAGTGCAAAAAATATTTTAACGTCGGCTAGGTGAAGCCAGGTCAAATTTTAGTCAACTACTCAAGATGATCCAGTAGTTTCAAAAAGTTTACCATCTACTTGGGTACAAGCGGTTGACTTATTAGAGCAATCTTGACTTGCTGAAGGTAGCAATGTATTAAAGGTAGCAACCTATTGAAGGTAGCGACCTGATGAAGGTAGCGGCCTGATGAAGGTAGTGACTTATTGAAGATAGTGACCTGATGAAGGTAGCGACCTGATAAAGGTTGCATCTTGGTGAAGGTAGCTGTAGATTTATCGCTTGGGATTGACTGGGGCAATCATTAAGGTACATGTACTTGAATTTTAACTTGTTTTGGCTGGGTATACTCAAGGTAGATCTGGTACCCTCAGCCTTGATACCCTCAGTCCCAAATCAGTTTGGGTACTCTCATCATTGATACCCTATGTTGAAGATTGAAATAGTATGTTCGGGGTTCAAGAAGGTAGCCTACTAAAGGTAGATACGATGGGTTTGTCTTTGGCAAGTTAATGATGTGGACAAACGCCTACGAAAGTCACTAATACAGGGTTACCATTGTCTTCGACAAGTTGGTGTTTTGGCACCTTGCAAAAATCAAGCCAAATTCGAGGAGGCTGAGGTAGTAACGGTCCTTCCTCTTGGTGGCCAGCAAATTTTTTTACCTCTAGGTAGAGGGAGTGGGCCACTTTTCCCTCTGTGAAGGGGAAATTGGTAATTTTCTCTCTTGGAAGGGGGAGCTGACAACTTTTCCCTTTATGAAGGGAAAATTGGTAATTTTTCCTCTTGGAAGGGGGAGCTGGCAACTTTTTTCTCTGGGAAGGGGAAATTGGTAAGTTTCCCTATTGGAACGGAAAGCTGACAACTTTTCCCTCTGGGAAGGGGAAGTTGACAATTTTTCCTCTAGGAAGGGGGGAGTAGCTAATTTTTTTCTAGGAAGAGAGAGTTGGCAATGTTCTCCTCTTGATAGGGGAAGTTAGAGATTTTTTCCTTTAGGTAGGGGAAGTCAACAAGTTTTCCCTCTAGGCTGGGGGAGTTGGCAATTTTCTTATCAGGTGGAGGACCCTAGCAGTTTTCCCTTAATATGAGGGTTAGAGCTATCAGGATTAACCATGAGAAGTGATGTCGACTACGGCATGGATGAAAGAGGCCTAGTTGGGTTAAGGAAAATAAAGGCTGGGGTAATATGAGTTTTTGAAGTGGTTGAGAGGTGCAAGGAGTTCGGTTGTATTCGAAATCTCAAGAGATGATGATAAGTATGGAGAGATAAGGATAAATATGGACCCTGTGAAGGATGAGATAGACAAGAAGATGCCCGGGCTTTCGGAGGACTCATATAGATGTAGACTCGGGGAAGTGAATGAGGAGCCCGGGCTGGATAAGGATATAAACTTATAGTCTTTGAGTTCGATTAGAACACGACTTAAGAGGAGGCAGAGTCGATCTTTCTCTATATAAGAACACTGCACCACCCTCTTTATAACAACTCGTTGGGAAGAATATGACTAATACGGCTCCTTCCAACAAGGAGACCTTTAAGACTACCGAATCTGGTACCGAGAAGAATACCACTACCAAAGCTCCCTCTAAAAAGATGGTTAAGACAGTCATTATCCCGATGGAGACGTATGTCCCCTTTATCACTCAATGGCACTATAAGGACGCCTGCAGCCACAGGCGCTCTGAGGAGTTGTGTAGGCGCTCTGAGGAAAATTGAATGTGCTTAAAGGAATCTGTTAGCTGTGCTAGGGGGGACTTTATACAGTCGTCGATCAAGTCTGGGATGAGGTACCTCAATAAATATCTCAAGGTAATACTCAATGTCTTGCTGGTTACTTGACCCAAACTTTAATCCCGGTAATACAATCATCTGGGATGATCGATCCTGAGATCGAGAAGCCATGTCTTGATGGAACGACACACACATGGCTATTACCCTCCACTGAGCTTACGTCGAAGTAACTGAGGGTAGGGTCATTAGCTTCCATGATACCCAGACCCCACACTGTACGAGCATACTCAGCCGACCTCTATCGGTTAGGACCTCTAGTTATCTAATTTCATAAGAGTCCTCTACCAATAAGGAGACTCAAAGAAAGGGTTTCTCCAGGATAGATAAGACTACAAGTCGACTAACAGGTATTGATGGTACTCTTGTGACTTCCTCGATGCCTCAGTTCCTAAGGTTGAGGCAAGGGGACCAGATCCAAGCGTTTCTACCTCGATCCCTCAGTTCATGATGTTGAGGCAAGGTGAGCTTAATGATGACAATGCTAATCGTCAACATACGATCAGGTTTGCCCAATAATCAAGGACAAAAAAGCAACCTCAATTATCTTTTGTTGAGAGCTTAACATTACACCGAGTCTCGGAGGGCACCCATTAATAGGTCCCCACTTTAGTGCTTTTGTTGCCACGGTAGGCCTGCATTGAAATAAAAAAAATCAAGGCCTTAAGTAAGGGAAGACTGACCCTAAGACCCGGGGGAGCAAGACTCAGGGGGCAGGGAAGATCGCCTGATAAAGGCCTTCTAAGGACTCATAGATTCTTTTGTCCAAGGGGAGTTGATGATATGTGGAGGCGCCATCATCCCAGGATCAAGGTGAACCTTCAGGACAAGCTTAACCCACGCTGGAACACCTTCAATCGACTTAGAGATTAGAGAGTCACCATTGAGTCACCAACACATAGCGTTCTGACTAAGACTTAGAGGCGTCACCTTGAGAGGAAGGTCTAGAAGTAAAAGCAAGCTATTAAGGAACTCAAAAGATAACTCGCAAAATAAAAGGCCAAGCTAGAGGAATAAAAACTCTCTTAGCTCATCCATGGGTCAAATACTAGCCGGCCATATCTCAAGGCTAGGTCAAGCTGGTCGAAGCCTCTAAAGCAAAAAAGGAAAAGAACCTCAAGCTTGTTAAGAAGGTTTGACCAAAGGCATCCAGCAATAGATGTAAGAAGTTGACTCACAAGTGGGTACCTAAGGAGAGAGGAGAGATTCACTCGAAGGAAGATCACCCTAAAGAGGATAAGGTTGACCATGAAGAAAATAAGCCCTCGGTCGACCTTGACAACATATGCTTCAAGTTTGGGAACCTCTTAAACAAGGTGGCAATTAATATAGCCCCGACTAATTTTAGGTTGAAACACAATTAGATGAGCCACCTAGAGAGAGACGTGATGGAGGATGACTCTATTGAGGTTGAGGTAGGAAAGAGACCTTCACCAGTACCCCTGGTAGAAGACTTCAACGATAGTATCACTATCGTTATGCCTACCCAGAAGATCTTGTATATCATGGCTCACGTCTTTGGGAAGCTGATAGGGAGGATCCTCATGGTCAACTGGGCCGTTGTAAATGTCTTATCTCAGTCACTCTTGAAGAAGCTAAACAAGGAGAAGGAGAAGCTGACTCCCTCTAGGATGATAATGGCCAGCTTCACCGGTAAGGGTAGAGTACTCACGGCGGAAGTTAGTATGGGCACTACTAATCGGGAGGCCATGTTCTTTGGCATAAGTGCAAAGATATTCCATAACTCACTATTGGGGAGGGATTGGATCCACTCAAGTCGAGTGACCCCATTCTCCCTCCACCAATTTTTGATTTCGAGGAAGCTGGATGGAAGGATAAAGATAGTGACACCAAATGTCAATCTGTTCCTATCGACTACTAACTGTATAGAGGCAGCCTTCTACGATGATTCTGTAGTACTAATGAGGGTGGCCTTGAGCAGTGTGGATGGCCAATTTTCCCACTTTGTGAGCTCGGTCGAGCAGGAAACTCCTTTTATTCATCGACTGGTCAGTGCCACACCCGAAGGACAAGCACTTTGCCTTATTTGTGAGGAGTAAGGCCGTATGAGAGGGAACACGGTAGTTGGAGGTCTACACCTTGTCACCCTATAAATCGGCCGGGTGTGTCTTTCAGGATGATGGCCTAGACCCCTTTGAGTTGCTCAAAATCAATAATCATTACCTGGCTCCAAGTTAACTAGGTGATGCCAAGCCAGAGATGAAGGACCTTTGAATATGGATATTACGAGATCATCAAAGGTCAAAGACGTTTAAAGGCTACATGTCAACACTTCTCACTTGGCCGTACCAAACTGTTAACATGTGGGGGGCATTGTTGAAGTACAAAAAATACTTCAATGTTGGCTAAGTGAAGCCGGGTCAGCTTTTTGTCGACTGCTCAAGATGATCCGCTAGTTTCAAGAAGTTCACCATACGCTTGGGTACAAGCGGTCAAATTATTGAAGTAATCTCGACTTGCTGAAGGTAGCAACTTATTGAAGGTAGCAACCTGTTGAAGGTAGCGGCCTATTGAAGGTAGTGACCTGATGAAGGTAGCGCCCTAGTGAAGGTAGCGTCTAGTGAAGGTAGCGGCTTGGTGAAGGTAGCCGTAGATTTATCGCTCAGGATCGACTAAGGCAATTATTGAGGTACCTGGACTTGAACATCGACTTGCCTTGGCTGGGTATGCTCAAGGTAGATTTGGTACCCTCAGCCTTGATACCCTCAGTCTCAAATCAGCTTGGGTACCATCAGCCTTGATACCCTCTGTTGAAGCTTGAAATAGTATGCCCGAGGTTCAAGAAGGCAGCCTACTAAAGGTAGCTATGATGGGCTTGTCATGGGTAAGTCAGTGATGTGGACCAAAGCCTGTAGAAGTCACCAATACAACGTTACCCTTATCTTTGGCAAGTCGGTGAGTTGGAAGACTGCCTTGTTGAGGTAGTAGCGGTTCTTCCTCTTGATGGCCAGCAAGTTTTTTCCCTCTAGGTAGAGGGAGTAAGCCACTTTTCTCTCTGGGAAGGGAGAATTGGTAATCTTCGCTCTTGGAAGGGGGAGCTGACAACCTTTCCCTCTGGGAATGAGAAATTGGTAATTTTTTCTCTTGGAACGGGCAGCTGACAACTTTTTGCTCTGGAAAGAGAAAATTGGTTATTTTTCCTCTTGGAAAGGAGAGCTGACAACTTTTTCCTCTGGGAAGGAGAAGTTGGCAATTTTTCCTCTGGGAAGGGGGAGTTGGCAATATTCCCCTCTCACTAGGGAAAATTATAGAATTTTTCCTCTAGGTAGGGAAAGTTAGCGAGTTTTTCCTCTAGGGAGGGGGAGTTGGCAGTTTTCTTATCAGGTGGAGGACCCTAGCGATTTTTCTTTACTATGAGGGTCAGCGCTTGCGGGTTTAACCATGAGAAGTGATGCTGGCTACGACATGGATCAAGGAGGCCTAGTTGGGCTAAGGCAGTTAGAGGTCGGGGTAAGATGAGCTTTTGAAGAGGTTGAGAGGTGCAAGGAGTTCGGTTGCATTCGGACTCTCAAGAGATGAGGATAAGCATGGAGATATAAGGATAAACATGGACACTGTGAAGGACGAGATAGACTTGAAGATGCCTGGGCTTTCGGGGAACTCTTGTAGACGAGGACTCGAGGAAGTGACTGAGGAGCTCGGGCTGGATAAAGATAAGCGTTGGAAGGAGATAAGCTTGGAGTCTTTGAGTCCAAGTGGAACACGGCTTAAGAAGAGACAGGGTCGATCTTTCTCTAGATAAGCAAGGCGATTTCAAGGCAGGGACATCACTAGATCAAAACACACATATTCCCAAGCTTTAGTTTTATCGTAGTTGTAGTTTGTAGCTCAGGTTCGATTTCGTTCTTCCAAAACGAGCGGCTCCAACCATCTTTTTTTTTCCCCGCGTTAGACCGATCTTGTGACGAGCACTCTGGACTGTTCTGAAAATCGATCAACGTTCTTCCATTTTTTTCCCCAACATATACCGAGAACTTTACAAGATTTCTAGGATTCACACCGAGATAGAACCATACCAAATATTTCCGCGTGCATACGGCTTTGTGTCTCTAATAATTATTGGTTCATTCAATTGAACGTGCTTATAATTGTTGTGTTTCAGTTTTTTATTTGTTTTCATTAATTTTAATATTAACCAAATTTAAATTTAAATTAGTCCGGTCAATGATGTATGATTACCACATGGTCTAAACAAAAATTAATAAATTTTAAAATAAAATAAAATGATTTGTCATTTTATATCAAATTACATCATATTTATTATACAAATTATGAGAGAAAACATAGACGAGTGTGAAGTTGCATAAAAAAATAAATGAAGAAATGTTTATCAATCACCAAAATTTAGCATAAATACTAAAAATTAAAACCATAGTAATCCCTGAAATTAGAAAAATCAAACCGGTTATTCTTTACCTACAATAACTTTTCAAAATTTTTAAAGCACCCTAATAGGATTAATAAAAAAATAGAATACTCAATTAAAATTCATATTTTTCTACCTTAATAAAAAAATGGTTCGAATTCTTAGTAACACATTTTTGTTAAATATTTATAGAAGATCAAAGTTCTTATTCATCCGTATTAGTCGGCTCATTGGTCCCGAATCGAGTGGTCTGGAAAAAATAAATTAAAACACCCCTCACGCGCCGCCCCCACCTTCACCACGAGCTTCACCATATAGCTCTCTGTCGGCAACCGGATCCCCAGGTTTCTCTCTTCCCCTGCTCTCCCCCGGCCTGTCCCCGTTGGAGCAACCGGATCCATGAGACGTTCCATGTTTAGGTGGCAAGAAGGAGAAAGAAACCTAAGAAATAAAGAGTGTTTTAATTTTTAATTTTTTTCCTTTACGTCTTCGGCATTCCTTTCATTTTCCTTTTCAACCCACTACAAAAGGATGTTCAATTTTTATTTTTTCTTTCTGTTTTCGGTACTCCTTCCAATTTTCTTTTCAACCCACTACAAGAGGATGTCAGTACATATCATCTCTTTTCAAGTGCTCTCGTTATTTACACCTCGCGTCCACATATGACACATCATACAATTTGAGAATTTCACAATGCTTTTCATTCTAAACCGAAAGAATTTGGCCCATAATTAACACATAATTATGAGTTAATTATCTCATAATTAATAAAATAAATTTATTAATAAATAACAAGACTTACTTGTTGTAGCGTGCTTTACACAGGATCGGATAACGAGATATTGTCACCAGCGGTTTACGATCACAAACAGATCGGATACGTAAACGATTTTCACGAGGTTTCTTACTTTGCAAAATCTGAGAACTACAGGAACTAATCCGTAAAAAGTCCTCTGAAGTGTGTATCACAGAATGGGAAAAGTACAAATTGATCACCAGTTATTTTTTCTTTTTATAGGGAGATCCAGCTCACACATGTGCGCCACGTGTCATCCACGTGGCGCCACGTGTCGAAGCTACCCAATAGTTTCGCCATATGGCGCCACGTGGCGAAGCTACACACTAGCTTTGCCACGTGTCGGCCACGTGGCGGAGCTACACACTAGCTATGCCACGTGGTCTGGGCCCATTTTTCCCAATAATAAGTGACTAATGGGCCAGTCCAACATAAACTTCTCCCAATAGACAGTTTCATAAACGAACAAAGCTTCCACCAATGAAATAGGCAATATTAATTTTGCGATGACGACCTCACGGTGTGAATTGTAAGACATTAACGTATTTCTCTTGATAACAATTGAAGTGACGTGAAATAAATAATGCGTTGGACAAGTGGAAAATGGTTAAAATCAGCGAGAAAGTCATTTCCGCATTTTTCCTATCCATCCATTGCAAAGTGAAGTTTGTGGTCGTGAATTGTGTTTTTGCTGGTCCCCTCAGTTGTTTGGTATCTTTTAAGGAGCTAGCTAGCTGTCTGTTTAGGAAATTGGGCTTTAGAAAATTAGTTTTGGACCAATTTTCGAGCGATTTTTTCTTATGATTAATTTGGCAGAAATAAAAAGGAGTGGTAAAATCAAAATCTATGTTTTGAGTACATGACTCTAGTATATTTATTTTTTCAAATCTAATTTCAGATGAATTAGAAATTAATGACTAAAGTTCGCTACCTAAGTTTGGTGTTTAGGCAATGAGAATTGAAAAGTCCATTACCACATTGAAAAATGGCACAAAATTTTTTAAGTATATAAAGAGGAGCTCCAAGCTAGTGTAACATTAAGTGTTCTACCTGAAGTGCTGTCCAAGGCTGGTTGCACCATCCCAGCACGCGCACATGCAGGACGCAATGTGGCACTTTGAGACGCACTTTGTACTTCGCATCATTACGAGGAGCCTTAAAATTTTGTCAAAAATACAGAGAACACTCGTACCCCTTTGGGGACTTCTGTAGGGGCACGAAGGCAGTAGCTAGGCGAAGATGCACAGGGAATGCGAACCGACGGGGCACAATCAAAACTTAGGCGGAGGGACGCAAAGCAGCAAGGCTAGGCATCATGTCAGACCTTCAGGCAGGCATGAGGTGCCTCTTCGGGAGGCTGGAGCCCCTTCGGAGTTGCCAGGCAGCCCTTCAGATCTGGCCCCTTACGCCTATAAATAGGCCCCCCCCGCCAATCATTTCACTCATCCCACTACAACTTGCATAATTTATTCTAGCAATTGTAGGATCTCCTTTCTCATCTCTAAAGAAGTTTCGAGCATCAAAGGTTCGCCGATACTTCTAGGATTGTCGTGCTATGATCCTGGGAGTGCAAAGTCGTTGTATCTTGGGGACGATTGCCATAGCCCGTAAGCACTGAATACATGGCAATCTCTTCTTACGGAGAACGAGTCAAACTCTTGTTTCGACTTTAGATCCTAATCAAGTACACCATCCTCCGGAAACAACAGTCTGTTGTCGACAATAATCAATCTTTTTTTACTCCCTTCTTCCTTAAATGCTTCCAGCGGTGTTGGGTTCAATCAACAAATTTTAGATTTAAGTTTTACTAATAGAAAAAAATACTATTGAGAGAATCACTCTTAAAAATGTTCAATAATATTATACTCAAAATATTAAGATTAAAAAAAATACTTCTTCTGGCTCATATTGTCCGGATATTGTATACTAAGATTTTGAATTTACATAATTTCATTATGAGTTAATTTAGTTTTCTTTTGAGCACACGACGGCCTCTCCAATCGAAGAGCTCCAAACACTCGTATAGTTAGAATTTGTATGAAATTCTTAATTGGTTTGGAATTTAAAAGGTTAACTATGATGGTAATTAAAATAAATTATATTAAGCATGATTCAATGGTTAGAAGTAGCACGTTATGGCAATCTACCTCGATATATTTCGTCCTTTCAAGGAAGACATGATTTGCAGCAATGTGGATTGCTGATTGGTTGTCGCAGTATTAGTCCATGCTTCTAGAGACAAGAAAGCTAAGACATGAAAAAGGTGATTGATCCATAACATCTCTATAGTGGTATCAACCATGTTTCTGTACTCTGACTCAGCACTCGATCTTGAAATCACGTTTTGTTTCTTGCACCTCCACACAACCAGATTACCACCTACAAAAATAAACATACTAATAGTCGATCTTATGTCATCAATACCTTAGCACAATCAACATCATTGTACCCTTGAATGTTCAAGTGTTAATTATTTCTGATTAGCAGGCCCTTGTTAGGAGTTGATTTCAAGTATTGCAAAATCTTATCAGTTAAAGTAATATGTTATTTTTTTGGATTATGCATAGTTTGACTAACTAAACTCACAGCATAGGTGATATATGGTCTAGAAATTATCAAGTAAATAAGCTTCCCAACTAATCTATGAAATTGTCCAATATCTTCAAGAGGTTCACCTTCACTTAGTACCATTATCTACCAGAAAACTTGCAGGTTTGATATCAAGTTTCTTAGCTTCCTTGAGTAGATCAAGTACGTACTTTTTTTGGAAAAGGAAAACACTTTTCTCAGAATAAGCTAGTTCAATCCCAAGAAATACTTTTATTGCCCAAGTCTTTTATGTCAAAATTTATCTTTCAGAGACTGTTTAAAAGAATCTATTGCAGTCATGCTTCTTCCTGTAGTGAATATGTCATCTACATAAATGAAAACAACAACTTTACATTGGCAGGTGTACCTAGTGAACAACTTTACCTTCTTAAATCCAAACTCTAAGCGCTGCCTCCTTAGCCTGTGATACCAGTCTGTTGGAGATTATTTTAAGCCATAAATTGGCTTCTTGAGCTTGTATACATGTTCTGATTTCTCAAGTTTGTGGTCAATAGGTATATTCATATATATCTCTTCTTCTAAGTCTCCCTGTAAGAAGGTTTTTTTACATTCATTTGGAACATGGGCCAATTCTTATTCACTGCCACACTTATCAGAATTCTTTTAGTATTCATCTTAGTTGGTGATGCAACAATTTTATGATAATCTATCCTAAGGACCTGAGTGAAGCCTCTAGCTACTAGCCTTACTTTGTACGTTTCTATGGTGTCATTACTATTATTTTTGATGTTAAGATCCACTTGTACCCTACGGGTTTCTTATTGTTTGGCAGTTTAGCTAGATTCCAAGTCTGATTCTTATCAAGTGCATTCAATTCTTCTCTCATAGCTTACCTCAAAACTTCTAATTTTACTACATCCTCACAGCTAGTAGGCTCATCAACTTGGTCTAGCTTACTCAAGTAACTTAGATATTTAAGTGAGATATAGTGATATGAGATGTACCTTATAAACTAGAAGGTTGGTCAACCTTCTAAGGTTACCACTTGCCTCATTCTGACCAGCTTGCAACTCTCTGCTGCTTGGGATGCTGAGGGACTGTACCTGTTGGACTTGAACAGGTGAGCTGTCTCTGCTGTCCTGCATTTGGTTTTCTGATTCCCTTTAATCTGGTTCATGTACATTTTTGCAACAGCTTTCCAGAGCAAGATCAAAAGGTTGAGTGTTAGTATCCATATTTCTCCTTTAAATTTAATTAGCTGGCTCAGTTGGTGGAGTAGCTAATTATATTCTCTACTGTGTGTGTCCTTCTGCTGCAAGTTCTCTTTGCTTGAGATGTACTACTTATGAGATTATCTTCCCCTAATGTAGATTCTCACATCATGAACAACTAGACTAACGGGTAGTATTTTTGCTCTTCCTATGACAATTAAGTCTTTCGAGCGAGGCTAAGATCTATTGGCAAGGACCTGAGGTCGGGATAGGGTTCTACACACACAATCTTAACATGAAGGTCTGTCAAACCAAACCATTAAGCATTCTAAATACTACACGCTCTAAAGGTAAAGCCCCATTTAAAACCAAGTCACGTGGGGTACACTAGCGCACCCGACCCAAAGGCAAGACTACTCACGCATAATTATCTTTCAATAACAATGCATAAATAGAAGAACAATGTCACAAAAGATAAATGAGAGAAAATAGAAAGAGAAAGCTCAATTGTGGAGAGCTGCTCGAACCCCGCCTTTTATTCGCTCCTTGCTCTAACTCCCTTCTTCTTATACTAAAAATCCTAATTTTAGTCTTTAATCAGGGCTTACAAACTGAGTGGGAGTTGGGAGGTATATATAGAGAGTCATCCCCCAAACCCTATAATGCCACGAAATGCCCTTAAAATATCTAATCTTCGTGGGAAAAATTGTTAAAGTTTCCATTCGGTAAGAAGTTGCTTGTTTGGTGGCCTGAAGAATGTGCCAAAGAGCAGGATCTCATATCGTTCGACGGGAAAATGCCGTCCGCCAGAAGATTTTGTCATTCGGTGAGTGCGTAAGGATGAACCTTTGAGCTGCTATTCGGAATACTTATCACCTTCAAAAATCATGTAGGATGTTTGGGAAGTGTTGAGGAAAAACCACAAATAGGGAAAATGCCGTATGTCGGGGATCCCGTTGTTCAGCAAAAATCACAGAAATGGCACTGGACAGTGTAGATCTTGCCATACGACGGGTGCAGCTTTCTTTTTAATTTTTCCTTTTCTTATAGCATCTCCCTCCTCATTCCACATCTTTGAATACTCCTCACTCTCAACAAACCTCCAAGAGACACGAGAAAACACAAGTGAAACCATTCAGAGCAACAAACCAAGAAATGGCATAAACGATGATAAACTAATTGCTAAAGACACGAAAATAGGTCTGAATGACCCTAAAATGACACAGTGAAATGCACCTTTTTTAAGCGCATCACACCATCACACTTGAATCTTTGCTTGTCCTCAAGCAAAAGACTCGACTCAGACTTACAAATAGATAAAATAGATTGAGAGTTGGCATACTCTTAGCAGACAGGGTCCCTTAAAAATTTGACTTCTCATCAAAAGACTACCTCACAACCCCATAGTTCACTCCCCTGAGAGCAAAAGTAAGAAAATGAAGGACTACACTCTTGAGGGTTTAAATAAGCGTTAACCCAAAGTGGATGAGACCTTAGGGGTTGACCACACAAAGGATATGAATTTATTTTTGCTCACTATCTGGTAGTCAACTTCCCATCACTCATGAATACGTCCAAGGTCATAAGATATCCTATTACCAATCAAGATCGTCTCATATGAAATAGGGATTGCAATCAAGGGAACTTTGACTCAGGTTATAATGGGGTTAAGATTTAGGTGAGGATCACAAATATGGCAGTAGCTAAACCACCAAATCTGAAAAGATTTAGGTGAGGATCACAAAAATGGCAGTGGCTAAACCACCCAATCCGAGGTGCAAGATACAAAGGTACACTGGCCCTCGTCTATTCTACTTACTCACCCTAAATCTAATGTCGCTCAACCCATTATTCCCCAAGACCTATGGCCTTATGACACAAGCATGCCTATTATTTAATGCTTTATTCATACCACCACTTTCTCTTTTTTGTTGCTTTTTCTTCTTTTCTTTTATTTTTGAACTTTTCACTTTTTTCTTTTATTTTTTATTTTTTTTCTTTTCTCCACTTTCTTTTATTCATCCTTGGCAATATTTCATTTTTGGCAAAGCTTGGTCATTTTGGTTAGGCCCTTTTCTAACAAATTTCCCATGTTCAATTCCAAAGAATTGAAACCTATTCTATCATATGACCCTTAAAAAAATCCCCATAAGATAGATCCTATGCACAAACTCTGACTAGGTGTCAAAGATGGGAGAAATTTGGATAAGAGTTAAGCATGGTAAGTGTATATAATCAAGGAATGGTTAGGCTAAAACAAAGGAGAAATAAGGGATTGGCTCTATGGCTCTAGACTCAAACTCTTCAAACATGGCCCCCGCCCTTCAGCAAAACAACCACTCAAAAGAGACAAAATAAGTATTAGCAGGATACCCTAATCACCTGAAACATATGGTACCTCAAGAACAAAATAGGAGACGATAGTCTCCTTCTTCAACTCAAATCCTTTCAAAAGGTCCAATATCAACCCCACAAGTCCACCCACAACAGTAGACAGCGAGTTTAAATAATCAAGGGTGCAGAAAAGTTTTATTCCAATGTTTTACACCCGGGGTATGCTCCCTAAAAGGTGTGGTGTTTGCTTATGATGAAAAATCAAAATTTTGAGGAAGGGTCCAAAATGTCAAAATCATGATAAAACTTGACCTATTTACAATGATCTAGACCTAAACATGTAAGTTCACTTGAATGGCACATTGTTCTCAATGTGAGAGGGCTTAGGCAACTAAACTGATAAGAGAAAAGAAATGCCTCAACGACCTCTATGGTCAAAGAAACTAAAAACACTTCAATCAAAAGCAAACATCAAGGCCTTAGTAGCCACAATACATGCCAAGATTGAAAATAAACACAAGAAAATCAAGACAACACGAGACAAAAATAAACATATGGAGGAGAGTTGAGAGGACGTCCCTGTTTAAAGTGGTGGGATGAGCACGTGATCTTGTTGTTTAGCAGATAATTTCCCTGGCTTGGGATCCACTGGTGAATCAGGTTTGTATAAGGCACCGTGAGGCTCAGGGCTTCCTTTGACAACTGTCATCTTCTTCTTCAACTCAAATCCTTTCAAAAGGTCTAATATCAACCCCACAAGTCCACCCACAATAGTAGACAGTGAGTTTAAACAATCAAGGGTGCAAAAAAGTTTTATTCCAACGTTTTACACCCGGGGTATGCTCCCTAAAAGGTGTGGTGTTTGCTTATGATGAAAAATCAAAATTTTGAGGAGGGGTCCAAAATGTCAAAATCATGCTAAAACTTGACCTATTTACAATAATCTGGACCTAAACATGTAAGTTCACTTGAATGACACATTGTTCTCAATGTGAGAGGGCTTAGGCAACTAAACTGATAAGAGAAAAGAAATGCCTCAACGACCTCTATGGTCAAAGAAACTAAAAACACTTCAATCAAAATCAAACATCAAGGCCTCAGTGGCCACAATACATGCCAAGATTGAAAATAAACACAAGAAAATCAAGACAACATGAGACAAAAATAAACATATGGAGGAGAGTTGAGAGGACGTCCCTGTTTAAAGTGGTGGGATAAGCACGTGATCTTGTTGTTTAGCAGAGAATTTCCCTGGCTTGGGATCCACTGGTGAATCAGGTTTGCATAAGGCACCGTGAGGCTCGGGGCTTCCTTCGACAACTGTCATCTTCGGAGTAACTAAGATGACACAAAAGTATTCCACCACCTATTGATGGGTTCCTATAATTTTGAGACAAGTCCTACATGTCCGAATGATATTACACCATAAAATGTGCTAATTTATAGTTTTTACCTTGACTTGCATTCCTTTTGAGCTTAAGGAGTATTGGAGAGTGCCCATGGTGGCATAGAATCCCACAAATTTGGTCTTGCACTATTACGCCCTTTAGGAAATGTCAGAGTAATTGAGCTTTTTGGTCCCGTCATCACTTCAATTAATTCTTTTATTCTATGTCCATTTGCCCTTCGACCTCTCTAGTGGATATGACTTGTCTATGAACGATACACTCCAAATCCGCCATCCAGTCCCCGTGCTGGTTGATGCTTGTCATGCCTTCTTTTTGAGTTTTAATCATCACCTCCATCTTGTCGAGTATTGAGTCCCACTTTTTAGATCTTTTGAGTCCCATTTTTAAGATCTTTCTTCCATGCTCTCGATTCTATCATAAATGCGGCCCCTGAGAAACATACATTGCCTGTGAGAGGGGGTTTAGCGGTGGCCCTGAATCAAGGACAATTGCCAACTAATTTTCATCTCGTACATATGTCGAGTTTGGATGACTATGCATTCTAGTCTTGTAGTAGTTGTATCCCTTGTTATTTGGGTAGGGTTGACGTTGACCTTGTCCTATGTAGTGGACTTGTTCAACTCTTTCTTCACAATAATGATAGTTCTTGGCCTCATGTCCTAATTCCCAACACTCCTCGCAGACTTCTTGAATGTAAGCCACCTTCCTTGATTGTGGGGAGTTATCCACCCAGAATCTTTCAAGAGCTACTGCTTGTGCCTGGAGCTATTTTACCAAGTCATTCTCCTCTCTACCTATCCGTGGCCTTCTGGGGTGTACATGTTCACTGGCGCAGGCAGATGTGGATAAGGAAATCTCTTCGAGGATGCGAATAACTTCAAGTTTTGGTTTTCTTGCAAAGGACCCACTTGTAGCAGAGTCAAGGGTCGCTTGGGAGATTGAGGTGAGCCCAACAAAGAAAGACTAAAGAAGGTGTTCCTCCTTCATATTCTGAACAGGGCAAGATCTTTTCAAGTCCTTAAATCTCTCCTAAGCGTCTCTAAGGGGCTTGTCTCGGTAGTGCTTGAAGGTGTTGATTTCCCTCAAGATTTGGTTTGTCTTGGAGTAAGAAAAGTACTTGCTGAGAAATGCATTTGCCACTTCTCTCCATCTTGTAATCCCAGAGTCACCCAAGCTTTCATACAATAATCTACCCTTACTGTGTAGGATGAATGGGAACAGGTGGAGCTTGATGGCATCATCTGATACTCCTTGGATCTTAAATGTGTTTACAAATAGCAGTGAATCTAGAAAGATGGTCCCTTGGGTCTTCCCTAGCTTCTCCTCCGAACTGGAGAGATGTGGACAAAGCATTAAGGATCCTTGACAAAATAATGAAGTTAATGGAATCTACTTCTGGTCAAGGCACACCTGATGATATCCCATCAATTGTCATTTGAGAAAAATCCATGAATGGGGCATCATTTTCCTCTGCAAAGCGAGGTGTACCTGCGGGCACACCTTCTGGTTCTTCTCCAAAGTTCATTCCATCCCTTCTTCGCTTCTCTTCTCCTCAATGTTTGTTCAATAAACCCAATGTCTTGAGCTAGCACATTCTTAGCTAAATCGTACTCCAGATGAACGTGTGTGAGGTGGCTTCACCACAAACTGGGCTCCTGAAAAGAGAGATGTGTTCCAACTAGATCAAACTAAAAAATAGATAAAAAGTAAGAGCAATAACTAAAAACAACCTAAACTAAGAAGCAATCAACTCGGGTGCCTTGGGAGATGCCGCTCCCCAACAATGACGCCAATGGTCAATGGAGTTTTTACACCCTGTTGTAATAAAAGGGAGTACATGTATGAAAATATCAAACCACAGGGAGCAAATTCAAGACATCCCTAGGTAATTGCAAAAATAGATTAGGTTGAAGATATTTTCTTTATTTTTGGGAAAAGTCAAGCCAAGACAACAAGAAATAATGAAAAATAGCAATAAAAGAGAAATGGGCTAGGTGCTTTCGTGCAGCCCCCTTGCAACTTGGTCTCTCATAGACTTATTAAGTACCAGGTGGGCCTAGGTGAGCATAAGGCATGGTGTTTCATCTTTTGAGTCCATCATACCACAAAGTCAGGTTCTAGGTTTCAAATAACTCACTCAATGGACACCCCTTCTCACACTGAGTTGTCAACCTCACAAGAGTGTACGAGTCACCAGCTATCCTCCTTTCCCTAACTAATTACTGAACCATACAATGTCACAAATGTAGGTTCTCACATCATGAACAACTAATCTAACAGGTAGTATTTCTGTGCTTCTCATGACAATTAAGTCTTTTGAGTGAGGCTAAGATCTATTGGCAATGGCCTAAGGTTGGGAAAGTGTTCTACACACAAATCCTCACACGAAGGTCCGTCAGAACAAAGCATTACATGCTCTAAAAGTAAAGCCCCATTCGAAACCAAGTCACGCGGGGTGCACTTGGGCACCTGACCTAAAGGCGACTACTCACGCATCATCATCATTAAACAATAATGCATAAATAGAAGAACATTGTCACAAAAGCTAAATTAGAGAAAAGGCAAAGAGAAAGCTCAATCGTGAGAGCCACTCGAACCCTGCCTCACATCCGCTCCTTGCTCAAACGCCCTTCTTCTTACACTAATAACCCTAATTTTAGTCTCTAGTCAAGGCTTACAAAATGAGTGGGTGTTGGGGGTATATATAGAGAGTCATCCCCTAAACCCTGGAATGCCACAAAATGTACCAAAATGCTGCTAAAATATCTAATCTTCGTGGGAAAAATATTTTGAAGTCGCAGTTCGGTGGGAAGTTGCATCGTTCGATGGCCTGGAGAATGCACCGGATGGTGGGATCTCTCATCGTTTGGCGGGAAAATGCCATCCATCAAAAGATTTCATCGTTGGACGAGTACGAGCGGATGAGCCTTTGAGCCGACGTTTGGCGTACTTATTGCCATAAAAAATCATCTAGGGCAAATGCCGAATAGAGCAAACGCCGTACGTCGGGCGATCCTGCCGTTCAGAAGAAATTACAAAAATGGCACCGGACGGTGCAGATCTCGCCGTACAGCATGTGCAGCTTATTTTTGGTTTTGCTTTATCTTGTGGCATCTCCATCCTCGCTTTGCATCTTCGACTACTCCTAACTGTCAACAAACCTTCAAGAGACATGAGAAAACACGAGTGAAACCATTCAAGGAAACAAACCAAGAAATGGCATAAACGATGCTAAACTAATTGCTAGACAAAAAAATAGTCTAAATGACCCCAAAATGACGCAGTTTATCACTTTGCTTGGTGTTCTGTTGATTAAGTAGCAAGTAGTGAGTACAGAATCAGACTAAAAGCTCTAGGAACATGCATTCAGAATCTAATAACTTGTGCAACCTCTAGCATATGCCTATTTTTTCTCTTAGCTACTATATTTTGTTGAGAAGTATACTTGCACGAGGTTTAATAGATTATGCCAGATGCTTTTACCTCTGTTATAAAATTTTTAGAGTACTCTGAGCCATTGTCCATCATAAACACTTTAATACCCTTATTGAATTGATTATGTATCATGCTTTAAATTCTTGGAACAATCTAGGAACCGAAGTCTTATGTTTTCACAAATATAGCCATATGGTTTTGGAATGATGATCAATGCAGCTCGTAAAGTATTTAAAGCCATCATGAGAAATCTGAGAAGCAGCCCACAATCTGAATAAACTAAATAAAATGGTTCCTCATAAGTAGTAGATGATAAATTGAATGGTGATTTGCTATGCTTGGCTAGCTTACAACTTTCACATCCTACTTCTTCTATACTAAGCATAGGATCAATAGTCTCTAATACATTATTGGATGGAAGTCCTAATCTAAGATGCTAGAGCTTGTGCATATCTGCTTAGTCTTTCCTACTGGTCAGAGCAATGGGATTTTCTTTTAGCACATGCAGCCCATTTTATTGATGTCCTCTACCAATTTGCTTTAGGGTTTTTATGTCCTAAAAAACAACATGATCCAGGTCAAAAATTACCCTACACTAGAGTTGTTTGGTTTAGTTACTGATGGATAGTAGTTTGGCTACAAATTTTGACACAATTGGACCTCGGATGTGTGTTTGCTAGTAAGGATATTCCAATTATGACAGCATTATTTCCATCCGTAACTTTAGTCTAAAATCCTCTCTCTGAGTTTCTTAGGTTGTTGAGATCATTAACATCGTATGCCATGTGTTGGGTTGCATATGAATCTATTATCCAACCAGTTCTATTGAAACTTCAGTAAAGAAAGACATAAGTTGATTGTTACTTGGATATGTTGAGATTCTTATTTCTGGCTTACTGGCAGCTACAACACCACCAAGTCCTTTGTTGAGATGTTAGAGGAGTTGATTGTCCAGCAATTCTATAGATGATTGTTTGACTTCTGGTTAAGAATTAGTAGCTGCATGAGCCTGACCAAATCTCCTTTCTTTAGAACCTGCTTTAGTTTTCTCTTTTGCACTCTTAAGTGAGGATACATGAACCAATTATCTTTGGCATTGCCTATTTTCTTACAGCAATCACAATAAAGTTGAGTTATGTTTTCCTTTTTTTGAATTCCCTTTTGCTTGTAGAGTTGTTCTTGAAGGCTGCCTTCTCCTTTCCCCGATTGTTGACATATCAAGCACTAGTCTCTAAGGTTTTCTCAGTTTTGTCTTTTTGACCAAACATGATTTTTCTCCTAATTTTTGTTGTTGTATTTTGAAGCATATAATGTCTAGGAAAGACAGCTCAGAACTAATCAATACTTATGATTAGATTGATTCAAATTCAGGTTTTATGCCAGACAGTAACTCTAACACTCGATCATGTTCTATTCTCTTTGAAGAGTAATCAAATCACTCGTAGATGGTCTATATAGAGCTAACTTATCCCACATAAGTTTCATCTTGCCTAGATACTCAGTGAAAGGCATATCACCTTGCTTAGACTCTGCAATGCTCTTCTTGAGCTCAAAAATTCTATAAAGATTATTTTATTGGCCAAACATATCCTTAATAGAACTCTGTAATTATGTGGCGATGTTGAAAACTTGGCAAAAACGCTTCCAATAAGTATCTAACGCTATGACGTTCTTAAGAATATTTTGAGACATTTTAATTAAGTTAAATTAATTTAAATATTTGTTGGATATTTACATCCGGAAAGTTTGATGGATGATTATATCCCAATTATTGTCGGCCACGTATTGGTTCCACATAGTAAAAAGTTAGGACAGTCCTTTAGAATTTGACTTTGACGGGGCGTGCATTGGATGATAAAGAAGGTACGCCTTGGATCACGTGGTAATGCCTTTAATTTAAGGACGGGAGTCCTTCCCGGATGTTCACGTAGAACTTGCCATGTCCACACCTGACCGATATTGGATCTCTGTTGGTGAATCTGATTGCAACGTGGGACCCTCTCTTGTATATGCATGGGACCCTACCAAACATCAATGATATTACACGTACAGTTATTCTACCACAGGTTCTCCACAAATATGACTAATATGAATCGTATTATTAAATATTGAAATTTCATAATTTTTCAAATAGTGAGGGGCTCAACGTAGATTATTTTTTATCTTTTAAATCTTATTGAAATATAAATAGTGAAAATGTTCTCATTAGTATAAAATAATTATTACAAAATTACTCGTAGCGGTCTCATCTTAGTACACGCTTGTCTTTTTCTCAATTTTAAATTCGTGTGAATCACGTTTCTGCACCGGGCAAGTGTGGTATAAATAGGTGTGACTTCGAAGAAATGATTAGCAATCCCCAGCCATTGCTACAATCCGAAACTGGGAGCAACACAAAATTACATATAAGCCGAGATAAGCAAAGCTACGTTTATACCTCTTTAACGGTAGAATTTAATTAAGATGGTGAGAACTCCTTGCTGTGACAAAAATGGGATGAAGAAGGGGACTTGGACCCCAGAGGAAGACAAGAAGCTTATTGCTTATATTACTCGCTACGGGTGTTGGAACTGGCGCCAGCTCCCTAAATTTGCAGGTAAACTAGTTAAGATCAGACATGATTACTCTTAATTAATCACGTTGTTATATATATATACAAGAAATAGAATTGTCGGGCCGACTGTGTTTTTCTTAATGATTGGTAACAACAGGTCTCCAGAGATGTGGGAAAAGTTGCAGACTAAGGTGGATGAACTATCTAAAGCTCCACGGAGTCCTCTCTGGACGGATTCTTTCTTGGGTGGTAGTTTTAGCTACGAGACGGATGCGTTTTGGGACCCCTTCGTTGACCATGAAATGTTGTTTACTTTTGGTGCCTAATTTTAGGCTAATTGCCATAGTATTTCTTCCAATCCATACTCGGTGTGTGATTGCTTCTCTTTTTTTTCTATTACGATAGCATTTGCCTGTTTCCTGATGCTGAAGTGACGCACATATGTGCGGGCAATTATCCTAGTTTGTACAGTCGAACTCATATTTTGTTTTCGATCCTAAAAAACTTTCATTATCATATCCATTTCTTACTCAATCGGTCTATATGGCTTACATGCTCTACAGTATTCTACTCATGAACGTCTTACATTTTGTAAAATTTCTCATAAAATTTTATATAAAGTTCAGATAAATTTTATACATTATACATTAACATTAAAAAAATACAAGTAAGATCATATAAGTCTTTTTTGGTGAAAGTGAATGATCAAAGCAACTATATAAATAAAATCATAAATACATCCTAATTAACGTATGATTCCCTCTTGCGAGGTTGCGATCGTCAGCCTCGGTAAAATCATATAACAATAAAACTAGGTGAAAAAAAATTATAATAAAAAAAGAGCGCCTCGGTTGGAAACCATGCCTTGATGTTGGTATCGCTATACTTGATCCTACACCATCATATAACTGGTTACAATATTACTAGGGACTTCTACATCCTCGATATCACAGGACATACATATACATTGGGATAACAAAAGCAATTGCCAAAGTGTGCTTGGAGAGAGCGTCTTTCACTTGGTTATTCTCCCTCCAAGTGTGTCAGATATTGATCTTTCTATCTCGGTCAAACAGCTCCCTCGCATGGTGGATGAGAATCGCCAATAGGTGGTCCCTCTCAAAATATCATCCGACACAAAGCATAGCTAGCGTTAAAGTGGACAGGGTTAATATATATTATGGAGAAAAGGCTATACAGGGTAGGACACAAAGTAGGGCTTATGACGAGATTAATACCTTAAACTCTACCACTAAAAATGAACTCATACTCATACCATTATCCTAATCAAATTCAATATACCTTAGACAGGTAAGGGCAGGTTCCGACCACGAACTATTTGTATTACCTATTTAAAGAATTCAATTTAACCAATTTTTTTTAAGGAATTCAATTTTAGCTAACTTATTTGAGAGATGGTTTTCTAGGAAAAGATGCAATAAAAATATGGCATTTCCTTCTCTCTTTTTTGGTAGAAGAAACACGTTTCTGTTTCTTTTTGTCTGCTTCCATTTTCAATACTTTCTGCCCACTTTCTTTTCGGTCAAACCACACATCCGATATCTGTCATTCTTATGGAAAGGAAAAACCACATGTCGAAAAAAATAACTCATATCTGGTGCCGTCTGGATTCAAGTCAAACAGTCCTTTTTAAATCACTATAATGATACGAAATATGCATGGAATTGAAGTAGTAAAATTAGGAACATGTAAAAAGGTAGTAAACTTAGGAGGAAAGGGAAAAAACAACTGACGAATGTGTCTACTCTCATCCGATGGTCGAAATTAGCTTCAAATGAACCCGGAAGAGCAGACAACGAGATTAAAAACTATTGGCACATCCGCCTAAAGAAGCTTGAGAAGGAACATCAAGCAGTCCGGGCAAGCAACATCAGTAGACACATGCAGTTTTTCTTCTGAAGAAGTCAATTGCGACCATCACGTGTTCTCCTCCTCCAGCTTAATCGCTAAGCTACACACTCTATACCCAAAAGTCCATTCGAGACCTAGGTCGTTGGGTACATCCAAAGGCACCCAACCCACACACAACTACTCACACATCATCAAACTCAAACTCAACATCAATATAAACATGAGCATTGTCACAAGCATTAAACTAAAGAGAAAGAGTTTAGAGCCTTCTTCAATGCTTCTTTGCTTCCTTCCTTAGAGGGGGAGAGAGAGAGAAGTGTTGGCTATTCTAAGTGGCCAAACCACACAAATGAATTGACAAGTTGAAATGGAGACCTAAAGGGTCTATTTATAGGCCCCCAACAAAACTCTAAAGAGCTAGGATGAGTACAATGATGAAATAGTCATTTTTGGCCTTGTTCCGGGTGCAAATTGTCTTGCACTCGCCGTCCTGCGGATTTGGCGCCATCCGGTGCCCGCTTTAGTTCGTGGGCCGACAAAGATGCACAATTTTGACTGTCTTCCGCTCCGAATTAAAATTTGGTTATTAGAGGATAAATTGTAGATCTTCGACTTAGCTTTCTAACGGTACCTCATATGACTTAATCCGATGCCGGAGCAAGAAGTTATAGATTTTTAAGTACGACATTCTTTGTCTGCCACACGAGCCCACTGGCTAGCAGGAAAATCCACCACCCGGTGGCATTCAGGGACTTGGCAGCCCGAATCCGCTGCCCGGTGAGGTTTTTCACCGTCCGGTGGCTTTCGAGACCTTGCTTTGGCCTTTTAACCTCGAGCTTTCGTCCGTGTCCGCTCCGGTTGACCCCAAACTTCTTCGAATACTTCCAAAAGACCTACAACACAACAAGTGAGTCCATTCAAGGCAACAAACCTATAAATGGACAAAAAAACTCAAGACTCAAGGACTTTAGATAAAAAAGGGTCGAAATGACCCTAAAATGAGGTGATAAAATGAGCGTTTCTCACGCTCATTACGGCTTCATCAACAGTCTTCCTCAAGAACACTCCTTGAGATGAGGCGTCTATATGATCACGGGATGGACTATCTAACCCATTGTAGAAGATCTTCATGAGGTTTTTCTGAGTGATGCCATGTTGAGAGAATGAACTTTGGAGATCCGTGAACCGTTTCCAAGCCTCATAGATGCTCTCCCCATCACCTTGTAAAAAGATGTTTATGTCCCGTAAGAGTTTGGCTGACTAGGCCATCGAGAAATTTTTTTGAAGAAAAGCATGGGTCAAATCATTCCAACTCTGAATTGTCTCTCCCTTTAACTTATTGTACCAAATGTGAGCTTGATCCTATAAGAAAAAGTGGAAGAGATGTAGCTTCAGAACATCATCATTGACCCCTTGAAATTTCATGATATTACATATGTCCTCAAACCGAGAAAGATGGTACTGAGGGTCTTCGCTTGGCAATTCACCAAATTAGACCAAACTTTGTAATAATTCGACAACTGCTACTAGAATCTGGAAAGAGTTGGGGCCTACAGGTGGTTATCGTAAACTATTAGGGTTCCCATTCCATGTAGGAATGGACGATTCCAGCAGTGTCCTTCCGTGTGCCATTGCTTTGGTTTGGTTCCTTTTCTCACGCCTAATTACCCTTTCTGATATTCTGATGTCAACCTCAAGCATAATATTTATATCAAGGTCTAGTCCTTCGCTCCGGGTTCTTGGCATGCACTACATAATCCTGAAAAAGAAAGCACATGAAGTCAGCAAGTTTGCTACACAAAACTAATTACTTTTGATTTGATGTCCTAAAATCTTAGTTCTTTCTTGACGGCGCCAATTTGAAGTAGGAGAAATTGACAAATAATTAAACACACAATTAAATAGTATAATGAATAAGTAAGGTTCGTAACTGAGGATTGAAATACGAAATCCAAATAATCAATTACGCGAAGCAGAAAAATTAAAGGTTGTAAAGAAGTAAACTTAGTGGTAAGGAAATAAACGAAATCAGGAACATAAATAAAAGAGTTGTGATTCAAAGGAGACAAATGAGCACGATACCCTTATGGACTAACTACCTATGTTAAGATTATGGTCCTTATGAAGTTCTAACTAGTATCCGGAGTATTTTAATGCATCTTCCTAATGCTTTCGCTCATTAGGGTGACAAAATCAAAGTAGCAAAGACCTAGGTTACTAATTAACGCTTTCGTTCATCAATTAGACCTAGAACTAGACAAATCTAATTATAAAGATTTCTCATAGCGGGTTATTCTTATGATATCAAGATGTCTCATTAATACCTAGGAACATGCTAATTAGTGTATCCATCAATCGAGTGCCTCTCGGTCCACTCTCATCAATTTCAATCAAAACCTAAATGCTCAAGTTAGGTTAAGCATTAAGTTCACCAATTAATAACTAATACACAAGATATTTGAACCATAAACTCACATAGATAATTAATCACATATTAGGACATCACACTCTAAAGAAATCTAGTCGCTAAGCATCGCAATGAAGTAAGAGATATTAACGAAAGACATCATAACAAAAAGTATAAGTATAAGGAAAGAGAAGGTTTAGTCGTTCGACCAAGTCTTGCCATTCTCCTCCACATAGCTGAATAGAATTCTGACTTTACTGATCTCCAAAAGATATCTCAAAGTCACCAAAAAAATAGATAAAACCTAAAAGCTAATGGCCTATATATAGTCAAACGTCTAAGCTAGAGAATAGGAAAAGCTAGAAGATGTTAACCAAAACAAGAAGTCTTTCCATCCAATTAATAATATAACTATAGTCCAATAACCAAAATAGGAGGCCAAAAGAAGAATATATTTGAAACAGGTCTAAAACTAGACTAAATAAGAAGTCTCAGAATTCTGGAAATTGGGGGACTAGTGACCGCCAATCAACTTGCGGCCGCCAGTTGGGCCTTCACGAATTTCTCTGTGAGCATGAGCTGGCGATTGCCAGGTGGCTGGCGATGGGAAGACCAATTAGGCTTGATTGACAATCGCCAGTTGAGTTGCAGTCGCCAACTGCCCCAACGTCAAAATCTCTGTAATGGTCCCCTTGCGCCCGCCAGTTCACTAGCAATAGGAAGTCTTTTCAACCTTGTACTCGAGTCATCTCATCGTTCAATCCTCGCACTCGAACTGCTCTGTTAACCTCCAAAAACACATGACAAAATGTAGAAGTCCACTCCATCACACGAATGCATCAAAATAACAAAAGACTTAATAGGACAAGAAAAAAAAAGAATTAAAATACAATTACATACGATCAAAACATATGAACACACTTGAGTATTTACACACTCATCAACTATTTTTGGGGCAGGGCGAGGATGGGAAAGATTCTGATCAGTGGCCATATAGCCCGTACCGGAGGCATATAATGTGGAGCCTCTTATGTTCCACCTTATGTCTCTTCCTGTTGACAATCAGGATTCTGGGAAGCAGCTGGTTGAGGTTGAGGTCTATACAGATATGGGCATAGCGTCCTCTAGTTGCGCTCAATATTGTCTTGTCAACCCGGATGGGCTCCCATATAGCTTTAGTTATTGCCTCCAAGACCAGGATGTCATAAAAAAGAAAGTCCAAGCCAGAGATTCGAGTCCACACAGCTGTGGAGGTGACCTTTGTCCGGTCGACATCAAACCCCAGGGCCCACCACTTCACGGTGACTTAGTGTCCCATCATGGTCTGGGGGCCCTCAAGAAAAACCTTCTCCATATCTTGTAGCTGCCCGAAACAGACCAGGTAGAAGCCTCGTGGAAGATCCATGACCTCCAACAACCCTGCCAGATTCCAGAGCGAGCTGAGCCATTTCTTCATCACCGGTAATGTTGCAAACTGACCGAGGAGCTTAATAATAAGATAATGGTTCCACACAGGAGCCAGCTCTGCTATTATACTAGCCCCAATCTCAACTGCTAGGGGATGGAGGGGGACTCTAGCTTTTTTGAAATCCCGTTACGGATCCACGTAAAAGTCAGACCTTTTAAGTTCAGAACGGTAGAAATCTCGACCCGTTGTTTGCGCCTCTGCAAGAATCTTGGTATGAACAACCTTGACCCGCTGCTATAGGGAAATAAGAACCTTAATTTGATGAAGATGCCACAAACGGTGATGTAGATCTGCTTGATAAGTCGAAGGTGAACGAACAAAATTTCTCCGCCTTGTTCGAACAGTTCCGAAGAACCAAGAGAGCAAAGCCCATATTTTTTGTATCAAAATTATTCTCCCCATTTTTATTGATAATGCCTTTACAAAGAGATTCCTAATGAAACAAAACTTCTAACTAGGTAAATATGACTTTAAAAGGAAACTAATAAGAAAAAAAACTCTAGTACTCGTAGGAATACTCAAAAATGTGATTATCACATAAGTACCTTCCTAAACAGACTTGAACTCTTAAAAAAATAAAATCTCACATTATTGACTTCCTAAATAGACTAGAACTCTTATGAAATGAAATTAACATATAATTAACTTTCTAAACAGACTCAAAAACCTCAAAAATAAAATTAGGATTCTTGCTAATCAGATTCATATCATCTAGCCTCGACCAGATTGCTATGGCAACTCAAAGGAGATTTGCTCTTGAAAGAGTTGGTCAGCTTGTCTTTGAATGAGTCAGTGACGGGTCAGGTGGTTTTGTGGGTGCTGGGCGGAGCGAGTTGTCCATTTCTATAGCGTCAGCATGATGCTCCAGCGAAACCCGAGGTTCAGCCAGAGCGGTGTCGGACGCCGGTGGGTTTTCAGTTGAGTGAGTTTCCCTCGGGTGATTCGAGAGAGTTTCCATCTAAACCAAAAATTAGAAATACTTAGGTTAAGTTTTACTCTTTCTTGATTCATAATTCACTTGGTATACGAATACCCACTAGATTGACTATCCATATTTAATCTGGGTATGATATTTGAATCGTGCAGAAGCTATCTAACTAGTATTTAATAATGATATACTTTTTAATGACTCAATTTGAAAATTTTTAGTTAAGTTAAAAAAATTCCCTTTTAATATTTTTAAAAAGCTGTCTATTTTAATTTTACATAGAAATAATATTTTTGCGTATTTCAATGACCCCCAATATCGAAGCAAGAGTTTCGGAATTATTTACTATGGAGCTATAGACAGACAGGGAAAACTAAGGAGACCCCCTCTGAGAACCGTATAAGAGAATTTCATCTCGTACATCTCAAACAGAACTACCAAAACATGTTAGATCCCTTTGTCTATCAAGAGATCAGATTTCTAGATTCTCGTAAGAGCCACTTAGAATTCCCTCCAGAGCCGATGTGTCTGTTACACAAGTGAATAGTAAGCAATAATCTTACTTTTAATTGATATGCGTGTTTGTGTGCGAAATGGAATAACATCACTTTCTTTTCAATAGATAAGACTTTGGATAGAAATTGAATGGGATAAATTGCCCTCACGTCTTTGGGATTTGACAAAATTAACAGTAGGGTTCTTATTATTTCGAAACTCCTCTTTTTGCCTCTAAATTTCGTAAAATAGAACTCTCAAGTTCCTAAATCTGGTCGCAGCAAGGGCAAACCCAACCTAACCATTATCCGATTCATACAGGCAGTGACAAGCAACCGGCCAATAGAAAGATTCTTGGCAGCCGGCGATGTCCAAGAAGGAAGAATAAAAAAGGGAGGGGAGATTGAAGCGCGATTTGGTCATTTTCCATGCCTTCTCGCTAGAGTTATTTTTCGATACACGAGTCAGGGACCTGAGAGTTCTATTTTACGAAACTTGGAAGACGAAAAGAAGAGTTTCGAAATAGTAAAGGCCCTACTGGTGATTTCATCAAACCCTAAGAACCTGAGGACAATTTTTTCAATTAAATGTCTTTGTATTGTAACATGCTTGTTAATTCTTTTGGGACCACTTCATTTTTGAATATTAGTTTGCTAACTAATCCAAATTAATTAAATGAGAAAATGGTGTAACAACTTCTCGAAAGAGAAATCGGTGTAACATCACTTTCTTTCGAAACATCGGAGTTAGGGATGGCAGAAATACCCATACCCTGAGGATTGGGCCCTACCCTTACCCAGTGGGTCAATGGTCTGTTTACTTTGACTGGGTCTAGGGTAGGGTATGGGTATGAATATGGGTCGACTTTTAGAGTAGGGGTCTAGAGTAGGGTATGAATCCTATGAATTCATACCCTACTCTTACTCTTTTACCCTACTTTGCACCCTACTCTAGGTAGACCCTCGTAAGACCATAAATAGACCCATTTATCTTTATTTTTTACTTATAAATTATCATAGATTTCTCAAATATTCTAAAATATGATTCATGTTATTGACTCCAATTTCGAGTTTCATATAATTCTAATTTTCTTTATTGATATACTCATAATTTTATGATTAATCTTTACATGTTAGTTATGATTTATTTGAATTTTATATATAAAATTAAAATTTTGTGTTAAAAAATTATCTAGTATTTAATTCGAAGGTCGGACCCTGCATACCCTGTAGACCTTACAGACCGTGAGGATAAGCGTATGGATCTAGTAATAAAATTTTTCGAGGATCCAGGAGTAGAGTATGGGTCCAACTTTCAAAATTAAGGTATGGGTAGGGTCCTACTGATACCCTACCCTACCTATTGCGATCCCTAATCGGAGTCCTCTATTGTCGGACAAGTTCATTTGACAAATCTGTCTTCTATGGATACATATTTTTGAAACCCTAAACTGTTTTAGCAAATCTTAAATAAAAACTGTTATTATCAGTACTATAATATAACGTTGGAGTTTTGGAGTCACCTGTACTCCCTCCCTTGTTAGTCTTTTTCAATGGATGGTCCGCTGTTTATTGTGTGGTTAAAAAAATCATTATTAATTGGTAAAAAATTATTCTAAATTAATATAAAAATATTTCAATTTATAAGATAATCGTTATATTAAAATTCAAGTAAACATAATTCAATACAGTTTGAATTTAAATTACTTCAAAAATATTAGATAACTTCGAAAAATATTATGTACTAACCATGTGACAAAGTGGGAACCGAGACTCAGAACGTTACACGATTTCTAGGGTTCACACTGAGACAGGAACCCATACCAAATATTCCTACGTGCATGCGTTCCTTTTTTAGTAGATTTAGTTATGAATGTGTAAAACATTTGAAGACTATTATGGGAGATAAAATAGTTTGTTATGTTATGATAGAATAGTTCGTCCAGTTATGATAGAATGGTTCGCTCAGTTATGAAAAAATAGTTTCACGGAACCGTCCCGAAAAAATTGGGATTGCGCCCGGGATAAAAGGGGTTGGATAAAATATTTCGCCGAGTTATGATAGAATGGTTCGCCTAGTAATGATAGAATAGTTCGTCCAATTATGATAAAATAGTTTCACGCATAGAAGGGGTTGGATAAGATGGTTCGCCTAGTTATGATAAAATAGTTCACTCAGTTATGATAAAATAATTCGCTCTCTAAAAATTAAGATCATACTGAAAAAATCACTCCAATACCAAATCTGGTCTTTTTTTTCTCTAACAATTCTTGGTTCATTCTATTGAACCTGCTTATAAAAGTTGCGTTTCAGTTTTTTTATTTGTTTTCATTAATTTTAACACGGTCCACAAATTAAGTTAGTCAGTTCAATAGTGTCCGAATACCAGATGATCTAAGTAAATTAATTAATTAAATTTAAAATAGAGTAAAATGATTTGTCATTTTATATCAGATTACATCATATTTATTATACAAATTATGAGAGGAAACATAAACGAGATGTGAAGTTGCATAAAAAAATAAATGAAGAAATGTTTATCAATCACTAAAATTTAGCATAAATACTAAAAAAATAAAACTATAGTAACTTAGTCCCTGAAATTAGAAAAACCAAACCCGTTAATTTTTACCATCAATAACTTTTCAAAATTCCTAAAGCACCATAACTAAAGTAATAAAAAATAGAATACTCAATTAAAATTCATCATTTTTTTTGATTAATTAAAAGTTTTTTAGTTCGAATTTTTATTAACACATCCTTGTTAAATATTTATTGGAGATCAAAATTCTTATCTACCAGTATTAGTCGGCTCATTGGTATCGAACTAAGTGGTCTTGAAAAAAAATAAATTAAAACACCCCTCACGCGCCGCCCCGACCTTTACCACGAGCTTCACCATATAGCTCTCCGTCGGCAACCGGATCCCCAGATTTCTCTCTCCCCCTGCCCCTGGCCTGTCCCCGTTGGAGCAACCGGATCCATGTTTTAGTTGTTCTTTCCGTTTTCGGTACTCATTCCATTTTCCTTTCCAACCCCCTACAAGAGGATATCAGTTCATATCATCTCTTTTCAAGTCCTCTTGTCTGCTTTCTGACCTAACTATATCGTTATTAAGACCTCGCGTCGACACATCATACAA
This sequence comes from Hypericum androsaemum, assembly GCA_963995505.1. Lineage (NCBI taxonomy): Eukaryota > Viridiplantae > Streptophyta > Magnoliopsida > Malpighiales > Hypericaceae > Hypericum > Hypericum androsaemum. Next base: position 11,184,221 of record OZ023180.1, read on the forward strand.
TATGAAATCTATGGTAACGACAATTTCACAATGCTTTTCATTCTGAACTTCTCCCAATAGACAGTTTCATATACGAACAAAGCTTCCACCAGTGAAATAGGCCATATAAATTTTGCGATGACGACCTCACGGAGTGAATTATAAGACATTAACGTATTTCTCTTGATAACAATTGAACAGTGACGTGAAATAAATAATGCGTGGGACAAGTGGAAATGGTTAAAATCAGCGAGAAAGTCAGTTCCGTATTTTTCGTATTCATCCGTTGGAAAGTGAAGTTTGTGGTCGTGAATGGTGTTTTTTGCTGGCCCCCCAAATTGTGTGGTATCTTTAAGGAGCTATCGAGCTCTCTGTTGTTGACAATAACCAATCTTTTTTGACTCCCTTCTTCCTTAAAATACTTCCGGCGGTGTTTGGTTCAATTAACAAATTTTAGATTTAAGTTTTAATAATAGAAAAGATGCAATTGGAGAATTAATCTTAAAAAGGTTCAACCTATGTTGTCAATAGCGTGTTATAGCAGTACTATGTAGCATTTTTCATACCTACCGCTACAATATGCTGCTGCTAAATGCTATTGACAATAGAGGCCATAGCTGTCGCTATAGCGGCCGAATAGTGACGAAATAGCAGCGCTATAGCGGTATCTTACTTATGCAAAAATTTCTTAAATACTCCTAATTTTTTTTAATATTTATTTATTTATAGAAGGCATATAGGTCATTCTCACCTCAATAAGTTACCCAATTCACATGGATGCCCTAATTTATAATCATCTCAATCTTCTCTCTCCCTCGTGCTTCAAAAAAATATCTCCTCTCTCCCTCACTTAGAACATGATTGTCATTTTGATGGGATGTTATTTTGAATCTTCAATTACTTTTGGATTATAATTCTTAAGTATGATGGTCTCTTTAATTTAAAAAAAGTTGATTTTAATTATTAAGTGTGCTGTTCTGTTTAATTTTGTGTATTTTTCTATTTTTGAGTATTTATGTTAACTTTGTACACTGATTTTTAGTCTTTGCAATAGCGATAATCCTGCTATTCGCTATACTACTATAATAATTTAGAGGATCGCTGCTACGTGCAGCTATCTGCTATTGACAACATAGATTCAACAATATTGTACTCGGAATATTAAGATTTAAACAAACTACTTCCGGCTCACATTGTCCGGATATTGTACTCTAAGCATTTGAATTTCCATAATTCCATTCTAAGTTAATTTAGTTTTCTTTTGAGCACATGAGGGCCTCTCAAATCGAAGACCTCCAAACATTCGTACAGTTAGAATTTGTATGAAATTCTTAATTGGTTTGAAATTTAAAAGGTTAAGTAATTATGACGGTAATTGAAAGAACTTGTATTAAGCATGATTACAATGGTTAGACATGTGAGGTTATATATAGCTAGAGTAAAACGGTGATGCATGGGATGTGGATAGGAGATCATGAATCTGTTGATTCTAAGAATACCTGAAATACATGATAGAGTATCGATCCGTTGATTCTAAGAATACCGGAAAATGATACAAATAATAGGGAAAATCCTTGTTTTCATTAATCAATATTCAACCAAATAAAATAATAGAACAAGGTCCTATTTATAAAAAACTAAAAAAAATCGAGTACATATAATTCTACTATAATTAAAACTCCTAATAATAATATAATCAAACTATAGATAATTACTAATTTAATGTCATTCCTTATCTCCATCATTCTCCCCCGGTTGGAGAAATTCATCCTCGAATTTGGTGTCATTGGCCAGTTTGAGATCTTCGAGCATGAACTCTGTAATACCTTCGAGCCTTATGGAGACATTTGATATCGTCCATTCCAGTAGAACAAATACTTGAAATCTAGGCAACCGTGAATATTCTCTAGATGAAAGATCATAAACTCATTTTGTCGAACAACTCACTCTACTTCCTTTAGCCTATTCCACATAATCAGCAAAGTTGAAGCTTCAACGTATTCAAACTCGTTAGCTCTGAGAAAGTCTATGTGTTCGATATACTCAATCCAATAATCTTGGCGCATGGGTTCAATCTCAGTATCAATAACTCCAGTGTCAATAAAAATTGTATATTGCCTCATATTAGCAACATTAATAACACATGTCTCGGCAACAACTTCTTCAACCGCGTCCTCCTCACCAGGGTAGGAGTCAAAAATTGGTTCACCTTCATCAAACTGGTCCTCCTCGCCAGAGTAGGAGTCATAAATTGGTTCACCAAATAACTCATCAAAGGATTCACCAAACTCTGCCTAAACCAAAATCTCTTTAACTTCTTCTAGTGTGCAGTCTGTTGCTTCCTCGAGGTCTCAGCCATCTGTTGCTTTAAATCATCCCAATTAGCTTGTATGCCATGCATCTTAATTTGCAATTCCTATATCATCATATCTGATTGAAGATTATATCGTTCCCAAAAGCGATGGTGCTTGTCATCAACAACATTCTAAATTTCATAAGCATGTCAGAGAAATAACTCATATATCAGATTTTCTTTAAACTTAGGCCATCGAGAGATTTTCTTCTTAACACAATATTTTCTTCAAAGATTTAAGTCGGACCACCAATGCATAAGATCACTTCGAAATCGTCGATTGACAAATCTGACTTTATCCAGCTCTGCAAGCCTGTGAATATCAAAGTATATCTCCACATTGACAAGCCACTCAATGAAATCCTTTGTCAAAAATTTTTCATCGAGATCAGGAAGGTCACACAAAGTAGGAATATGCACCTTGGAGACCATAGAATCAAGCATCTTCAATTTAGCTCAAGAGGGAGTAATCTGTTATTTCGTAAAACTTGATGGTATCGATCTATAATTTTACCCTGCTGGTAAAATTCCAAACGGTCCACCTTTTGGAAAACTTCAGAATAGTCCTCACAATTTTATTCATTGCACAATCAATCCCAAAATTTCTCAAATCAGCAAAACCCTAAATAAGAAAAGGGGGAAATCGCAAACCAAGTAACCACCACAAGCGGTGGCGGTCGACTAGGACGGTGGAACCGATGGGATTTAGGCCATTGGTGGACGGTGGGCTTCGCTTCCTTTGGGTTTTCGAAAACCCTCGGACACAACCAGGGAAATGGGTCACTGCTTTCTTCCTCCTCCTTGGACGACTGCTTGTGACACCAGTGTGGAGGATCGTCTAGGAGGTGGCGGTGTCCGGCGATGCGGGCAGGGGGGGGGGGGAAGCGCGCTGAGCTACCGGCGTGCTTCGTAGATGGTACTGGCTGGTTTTCTTGGAATCCTAAAACCGAACCTGCCTCTTTTTTTTAAATTTTTTGTGTGGATAAAAAGAACTCTGACCAGGAAGGAACAAACACGATCGAACACCACGAAGAACGAACGCGGCTCTTAATACCAACTGATGCAGGAGAACGTGGATAGGAGATCGTGAATCTGTTGATTCTAAGAATACCCAAAATACACGATTGAGTACCGATCCGTTGATTCTACGAATACCAAAAAATGACACAGATAATAGGAAAAACCCTTATTTTTATTAATCAATATTCAACCAAATAAAACAATAGAGCAACGTCCTATTTATAGAAACCTAATAAATATAATTCTACTATAATTTAAACTCCTAATAATAATAATAATAATAATAATAATAATAATAATAATAATCAAACTATAGATAATTACTAATTTAATATCATTCATTATCTCCATCAAATGGCTACCCAAATTAGAAAAGAAAAAATTGCAGCTACAAAGGAATTTACATTTTTACACTAGCTCATAAAGTACTCATCTTCCAATTAACTAAATCCCATGATCTTAGCTGGAAATGACTAATTTACAACTGTAGATATGTTCATCAAGTAACCAAGATTAGAATCCAATCAACGCTTGCCATAAACACCCTTAGAATGTGAGTAGCATCATGCTGCAGAATTATGATTTTGCAGAATCTTCACTTGCACTTCTTAAGTTCATCTGATCAGCATGCCCTTTCTCTAACACTCTCCCTTAAAATAGGGATGAGTAAATGTTAGTCATCCCTAACTTGTTGGAGTTGACTTTAAAATAGGGATAAAATTACACCATGAGGATTGTAATGCCTTTAAGAAGACGTCTACCAATTTGAGTTGACTGATTACATATGGTGTGGATATCTTTGGATTATACTTCCCTCTGACATAATGGCAATCTAGCTTGATAAGTTTCATCCTTTCAAGAAAGACAGGATTTGGAGCAATGTGGATTGATGATTGGTTCTTGTAGTATTAGTCCATGCTTCCTGAGACAAGAAAGCCAAGATCACGAAAAAGATGCTTGATACACAACATCTCTGTAGTGGTATTCAGCCATGGCTCTGTACTCTGACTCAGCACTCGAACTTGAAACCATGTTTTGCTTCTTACTTCTCCACACAACTAGATTACCACCTACAAAAATACACATACTAATAGATGATCTTATGTCATCAATATCCCTTGTATAATCAACATCAGTGTACCTTTGTCTTTGATTAGTAGGCCCTTGCCAGGAGTTGGTTTCAAGTATTGCAAAATCCTATCAGTTAAAGTAATATGACATTTTTTAGATTATGCATAGTTTGACTAACTAAACTCACATCACAGGTGATATCTGGCCGATAATTGTCAAGTAAATAAGCTTTCCAACTAATCTATAAAATTGTCAAACATCTTCAAGAGGTTCACCATTAATTATAGTAAACTTAATACCATTATCTACCTGACAACTTGCAGGTTTGACATCAAGTTTCTTAGCTTACTTGAGCATATCAAGAAAATATTTTAGTTTACCTACGTCTTTTATGCCAATTTTTATCTTTCAGAGACTATTTTAAAGAATCTATTGCAGTCATGCTACTTCCTAGTGAATAATGTACTATCATTTATGCTTTCTTAAAGCAAAATCTAAGCTCCCTCCTTAGCCTGTTATACCACGCTCTTGGAGACTATTTTAAGCCATAAATTAGCTTCTTGAACTTACATACAAGCTTTGATTTCTCAAGTTTGTGGCCAGTAGTATGTTCATATATATATATCTCTTCTTCCATGTCTCCTTATAAGAAGGTATTTTTACACCATTTGGAACATGAGCAAATTCTTATTCATTGCCACACTTATCAAAAATTTTATAGTATTCATCTTAGTTACTGGCACAACAGTTTCATGATAATATATCCTAGGGACCTTAGTGAAGCCATTAGCTACCAGCCTAGCTTTGTACTTTTCTATGGTGTCATTACTATTGTATTTGATCTTGAAGATCCACTTGCACCGTACAGGTTTCTTATTGTTTAGCAATTTAGCTAGAATCCAAGTCTGATTCTTATCAAGTGCATTCAGTTCTTCTCTCATAGCTTGCCTCTAAACTTCTAATTTTACTGCATCCTCATAGCTAGTAGGCTCATCAACTTGGTCTAGCTTACTCAAGTAGTTTAGATGTTTAAGTGAGACAGAGTGATATGAGATGTACATGTCTATAGTATTTAGCATTGCTGCATATACCTTATAATCTAAGAGCTTGGTTGGTGGCTTGTGAGTTCTTACTAACCTCCTAAGGTTACCACTTGCTTCATTCTGATCAGCTTACAACTCTCTTCTACTTAAGATGCTGAGTGACTCTGCTGTTAGACTTGAACATGAGCTATCTGTGTTGTTGTGCACTTGGTTTTATGACTCCCTTGAATATGGTTGAGGTACATTTTTGCAACAGCTTTCCAGAGCAAAATCAAGAGGTTGAGTGTTAGTTCTACTTTTAATTTGATTACCTAGCTCAATTGTTAGCGTAGCTGATTATATTCTCTGCTGTGTCTCCTTCTGCTACAAGTTCTCATTGCTTGGGATGCTCTGCTTTTGAGATTATCTTCCCCTGAAACTCATTTTCTTTTCTTATAGAAGCATTTCAGTGTAGTAGGATATGTGTTCACGAAATCACACATCATTAGATACAAACCTTTGTTTGATTTTTGGGTTGTGGTACTTGTATCCCTTGGAAACAGTTAAGTATCCCAAGAAGATGCATCTTTTTGATCTGGGATCCAACTTGTTTCTTTTCTGAGAGGGAATATGCACATAATATACACAACAAATACTCTAAAGTGGCTGAGATTAATCTATCTTTTTTGCACAATCTCTAAAGGTGATTTAAAGTTGATCACTTTGCTTGGTGTTCTATTGATTAAGTAGCAACTAATAATGTATATAGAATCAGACTAATAAGCTCTAAAAATATGCATTTAGAATCTAATAACTCGTACAACCGATAGCAAATGCCTATTTTTTCTCTTAGCTGCTCCATTTTGTTGAGGATATAAGTACATGAGATTTAATGGATTATTCCAGATGCTTTTACCTTAGTTATAAACTCTTTAGAGTACTCTACACCATTGTCTAACCTAAACACTTTAATAGCCTTATTGAATTAATTATGTAATATGCTTTTAAATTCTTGGAACACTCTAAGAACCTCAGTCTTATGTTTTAGTAGATATAACCATGTGGTTCTGGAGTGATGATCAATACAGGTAATAAGTATTTAAAGTCGTCATAAGAAATCTGAGGAGCAGTCCACATTTCTGAATGAACTAAATAAAATGGTTCCTCATAAGTAGTAGCTGATAAATTGAATGGCGATTTGTTATCTTAGCTAGCTTGCAAATTTTATAATCTACTTCTTCTATACTAAGCCTAGGATAAGCAGTCTCTAATACATTATTGGATGGATGTCCTTATCTAAGATGCCAGAGCTTGCTAAGTTCTACTTAGTCTTTCCTACTGGTCAGGGAAATGGTATTTTCTTCTAGAACATATAGCCCTTTTTGTTGAAGTCCTCTACCAATTTTCTTCAGGGTTTTCATGTCCTGAAAAATAACATGATCTGGGTCAAAAATTACCCTACATTAGAGTTATTTGGTAATGCTACTAATGGATAGCAATTTGGTTGCAAATTTTGGCACAAGTAGGACCTCAGATGTGTGTTTACTAGTAAGGAATTGCTTAGCTCCTATTCCAATTATGACAACAATATTTTCATCCACAACTTTAACTACTGATCCTCTCTCTGAGTTTCTTAGATTGTTGAGGTCATTAACATCGTATGTTATGTGTTGGGTTGCACCTAAATCAATTATCCAACCAGTTCTATTATCCAACCATTTCTTAGAGTACTCTAAGCCATTGTCCATCCTAAATACTTTAATACCCCTATTGAATTGATTATGTATCATGCTTTTAAATTCTTGGAACATTCTAAGAATCTCAGTCTTATGTTTTAACAAATATATCTATGTGGTTCTGGAGTGATGATCAATGCAGCTAATAAAGTATTTAAAGCCATCATGAGAAATCTGAGGAGTAGTCCATAAATCTGAATGAACTAAGTAAAATGGTTCTGCATAAGTAGTAGCTGATAAATTGAAGGGAAAATTACCCTCAGGTCCTTGTATTATAGTTTTATCATTCGTAGGTCCCTATGTTATGGAAATAGTGTGTGAGGTCCCTGTGTTTTAAGAAATATTGGTCTGAGGTCCCTGGTCACTTGATCAGAGATTTTCTCTGGCGAACAGCCATCTGAAAAGATGAAAATACCTCTCTGAATAAAAAATAAAAAAATCTTCACCTTCAACATCATCTTCAATCTTTGAACACCAACAACATCAACTCAACTCAAGAACACCAAATTAAACGTTAACAACCCTCGATTAAAAACTCTCTTGTATCCATCGGTTCCATTTCCAAAACCCAAAACACCATAATCTTTCGGATTTAGTTCTCTACTGAGCTCGACTCCAGACTCCTAATTTTTTTTCCATGGGTGGTGGCATGGGTGTTTGTGGCCCTCTTCGTCGTGGGGGTCATCTGGGGTTGTAGTGGAGGAGCGGGAGGCAATATCATCATCGTCGTCTGGGTTATCGTAAAGGAGCACGGATGCATCATCAACATCATCATCTGGGGTTGTCGTGGAGGAGCAGGGAGTTGTCGTCGTCATTTGGGGTTATCGTGGAGGAGCCATCATCGTCTGGGGTTGTCGTGGAGGAGCGGGGAGTCATCGTCGTTGTCAGGGGTTGTCGTAGTGGAGCAGGGAGGAGTAGTCGTCATCGTCTGTGATTGTTGGAGACCGAGATGAACACGATGAATAGTCAGGAGTAGAGACCGAAATGGATTAAGAGATGGAGACGGGCCGTACCCAGTTCATTTTTCAATTGGGATTAGGGATTAATTGAGAACCCAAAAGTTAGTTAAATTGTTCAAAGCTTTTGAGATTAATTGATTTTGTTGAGTTTTCACTTGTGATTGTTGAGAGATGTGTTGAAGATGGAACCAAGGTTGAAGATGAAGACTTTTTTATTTTTTGTTCAGAGGGGTATTTTTGTCTTTTTAGATGGCTATTCGCCAGAGAAAATCTTCGATCCGGTGACTAGGGACCTCAGACCAATATTTCTTAAAATACAGGGACCTCACACTATTTCTATAATACAGGGACCTGCGAATGATAAAACTATAATATATGGACCTGAGAGTAATTTACCCTAAATTGAATGGTGATTTGCTCTGTGTAGTACAACTTTCACATTCTACTTCTTCTATACTAAGAACAGGATCAAAAGTCTTTAATACATTATTAGATGGATGTCCTAATCTAAGATGCCAGAGCTTGCTCAGATCTGCTTAATCTTTCCTACTGGTCAGGGCAATGGAATTTTCTTCTACTATATATAGCCAATTTTGCTGAAGTTCTCTACCAATTTGCTTCATGGTTTTCATGTCCTAAAAAACAACATGATCTGAATAAAAAATTATCCTACACTAGAGTTATTTGGTTATGCTACTAATATAGTAGTTTGGCTGCATATTTTGGCACAAGTAGGACCTCAGATGTGTGTTTACACGTAAGGAATCGCTTAGCTCCTATTCCAATTATGAATTTTTCCATCCTCAACTTTAACTACTGATCCTCTCTCTGAGTTTCTTAGGTTGTTTAGATCATTAACATCGCATGTCATGTGTTGGGTTGCACCTGAATCTATTATCCAACCAGTTCTATTGAAACTTGCAATAGAGAAATACACAAATTGATTGTTACTTACAGATGCTGAGGTTCCTATTTCTGGCTTTGTGGTAGCTACAGCACCACCAAGTCTTTTGTTAGAGGAGTTGATTGTCCAGCAACTCTATGGATGATTGTTTGACTTCTGATTAAGAATTGGTAGCTGTATAGGCCTGACAAGTCCTTCTTTCTTCATAACCTACTTTAGTTTTCTATTTTGCATTCCTTAAGTAAGGATACATGAACCATTATCTGTCTTTGATATTGTCTGTTTTCTTACAGTGATCACAATAATGTTGAGTTATGTTTCCATTATTTTTTAATCATTTTCTGCCTATAGAGTTGCTCCTGAAGGCTGCCTTCTCCTTTCCCTAATTGTTGACATAGCAAGCACTAGTCTCTAAGGTTTACTCAGTTTTGTCTTTTTGACCAAACATGATTTTTCTCCTAGTTTTTTCCTGTTGTATTTTGAAGCATATAATGTTCAAGGAAGATAGATCGGAACTAATCAATAACTGTGATTAGATTGATTCAAATTCAGGTTTTATGCCTGACGGTAACTCAAATAGTCGATCATATTCTATTCTCTTCGAAGAGTAATCAAATCAGTAGTAGGTGGTCTATATAGAGCTAACTCATCCCACATATGCTTCATCTTGTCTAGATACTCAGTGAAAGGCATATTACCTTGCTTAGACTCTGCAATGCTCTTCTTGAGCTCAAAAATTCTATAAAGGTTATTTTATTGGCCAAACATACCCTTAATAGAACTCCATAATTATGTGGCACTGTTGGCTATGGAGAAAAATATCATATAACTTAGCATCTAACGAGTTTAGAATCCAAGTGATTATCAGCTGATCATTGCCTTCCCACTCTCCGTAGGCTTCATCCTCTGGTGGGGCTGAATTTTCCCATTAATAAACCCGAGCATTCCTTTGCTGTTGAGGTTTCTTGACCGAGCTCTTGCACATGATAAGTAGTTGTGTGATGATAGAAGTACAGGTGAGAGCTTGAGTCCAATATTTGAATCACACTTAGTTGTACTAAACCTTTTGGTGTGATCGAACCATGGCCACGAGGTCTATTTCCAGCCTGGTCCAAAGAAGAGAGGCAGGCAGCCCCACGGCCTGTAAGCACTAGAGAGATCCACAAGGCTTTATTCAGCATGTCGCCAATCAAAGCACCGGGGATCGATGGCTTTCAAGCCATATTTTTCCAAACGAGTTGGGGAACCATCAAAGAAACCATAGTAGCCTTCATTAGACAAGCCTTAGAGTCAGGTCTCCTCCCACCAGAAATTAATGAAACCCTTCTTGTCCTTATACCCAAAGTATCCTCACCCGAAACCATTACCCAATTTTGCCCCATTAGTCTTTAAAACGTAGCCTATAAAACCCTAACCAAGATCATTGTCTCACGCCTAAAACCAAAACTACCTGACCTTATTTCTAGTGCCTAAGGGAGCTTCGTCCTGGGGCGCTAATTGCTGACAATGTTATTATTCTGCAGGAAGTTTTTCACTCGATGTAGGAGGTTGGATGGCAATCAAACTTGACTTAGAGAAAGCCTACGACTGGCTCAAATGGGAGTTCGTGGAGGAAACACTTAAGGATGCAGGGCTGGCCACTTTCTTAGTGGAAATCATCATGAAATATGTCACAGGCTCATCCATGCGGGTCTTATGGAACAGCAAGGTGACCGAGGAATTCGTCCCTTCGCGTGGCCTCTGTCAAGGGGACCCCTTATCACCCTATCTTTTTATCTTGTGTATTGAGAGGCTAGCATAGTGGATCACACTTCGTACAAGTAAGAAGGAATGGAAGCCCATTAAACTCACTAGACAAGGCCCGGTGGTGTCCCAACTCTTTTTTGCGGATGATATTATCCTCTTCTCGGAGGCAACAATGGAACAAGTCCTCTTGATAAAGAAAGGGTTGAAGAATTTTAGCCTAGCCTCAGGCCAAAAGGTGAGTGAGGCCAAGTCAAGAGTGTACTTTTCTCCAAATGTTCCTTTGGCAACCTGAGAACGCTTAAGCCGTAAGCTGGGCATCCAGATTACAAAGGACTTTGGTAAATATTTGGGCATCCCGGCACTTCATTCTAGAGTGAACAAATTCACGTTCCAATATATAGTGGAGAAAGCGCAGCTTTCCATGGCAGGGAGAGTCACTCTAGCACGTTCGGTCCTCTCTTTCTTACCCTTTTATGCAATGCAGGTTATCTATCTACCAAGAAATCTGTGTGACAAGTTGGATAGAATCACTAGAGACTTCATTTGGGGCGAGTCAGAAGGTAAAAAATGGATCCACTTGGTCAAGTGGGAGGAGGTATGCAAACCAAAGGCATTAGGTGGCTTGGGATTGCGAAGCGCGAGATGGACTAATGAGGCATTTCTCACGAAGCTCGGATGGCACTACCTAACTCATCCCGAGGCTGTGTGGACACAAATACTGACGAAGAAGTACAGGAAATGAAGGAACTTCTTTGAACTGCTTGTACCATGTAGCAAACAGTCAGCTATATGGGCTGCCATCACAAAGATTGCTGATCAGTTTACCCAAGGAATGAAATGGAATGTTGGTGATGGGACACAAGTGAGATTCTGGAAGAACGAGTGGCTGCCAAGCAAGGGTCCTCTGATTCAAGAAGGCTTCCAGGTACCCGTGGATCAAGCAGATATGTTTGTATGCAGCTATCGAACCAAAAATGGTTGGAACTGGGAGGTGCTCAAAGAGATTCTTCCAGCTGAATGGTGGCCCAAGCTGGAGTCAATTTTTGTAGATGAGGCAGGGAACACCTCGAACTCTTTAGCCTGGAAATTTGCGCACAACGAGGAGTTCTCTACCAGCTCAGTATATCTGAAACTCATGAACAGCCTCCCCGCAAACAGAAACAACATGACTAATTAGGGTGTTCCTTTGGACGTTCTTGAAAGAAAAGGTTATGACGAACAATGAAAGGTTTCGCAGGAACTTTATGGCCAACCCCTATTGCCCCAAATGCAAAAACAAGGCTGAAACGCTAATTCACCTCCTAAGGGACTGTCCACGAGCAAGACAACTATGGAAGTCTCTAATACCAAGAGGGTGCTGGGACGTTTTCTTTACCACCATCCCACAACAATGGCTCTCCCTCAATATGGGAAGCACGGTCAAGATCATGAACAACACGGCTTGGAACACCACATTCGCTACCTCCTGTTGGTGGCTGTGGCATTGGAGAAACAATGAAGTCTTTGATAAGGAGCAACTTCTTGGGGACATGGCTGCGTTTATCCACTGTCAAGCGAAAGAGTATGAAGAGGCATGGGAAAAGAGTCTTGTTAGATCTGGCTCAATGGAAAGTGCACAAGAAGCCAACAGAAATTGAACTCCTCCTGAACAAGGTTGGTATAAGCTGAATTCGGATGGCTCCTCCAGAGAAAATCCTGGCCAGGCCGGAAGTGGATGTGTGATAAGAGACGTTGATGGAACCTGGTGCAAAGGAGCCATACAGACCACGGGGTACTGCGATGCGATAACATCAGAACTTTGGGCCATAAAGCGAGGACTCCAGCTTGCTTGGTCGATGAAGTACACTCAGCTAATTGTGGAAACTAACTCCCAATTAGCTGTCAAGTACTTAACCGAGGGATTAGCAAGAGAGAACCGTCTCTTTCCCTTCGTGACTAATTACAAACAACTAATTCACCTCTTTAGGCGGATAGAGGTTGTCCATTGTAATTGGAACTGTAATAGGGCAGCGGATAGCTTGGCTAAGCTTTCCCTAGAAAGTCCCGGTGGAGCACAAGTGCTAGACTGCTCTCCGGCGAATTGTGTTCCCCTCCTCTTAGAGGATCTATCTGTTTCCCTTTCATGTAATTTGACGTCTTAATTAATGCATGAGTGCTATGCACTCACCATTTTTACCAAAAAAAAATATTTAAGGACGGGAGTCCCTTCCCGGAAGTTCACGTAGGACTTGCCATGTCCACACCTGACCGTATTGGATCTCTGTTGGTGAATCTAATTGCATCGTTTTTTTCTACCAAAAAAAATATATATCAAATTGCATCGTGGGATCCCCTGTTGTCTATGCATGGGACCCCACCAGGTATCAATCATATTAGACTAAAGTTATCAGGGGTCGTGGTTCGTGAATGAGGCCAAGGGAAAAAAAATGGAAAAGAAAAGGGGAGGTCGCCCACCTTGTGTCAGGAGGCTGCCCAACAGCCTCGCAAGGGCAAGGCTTATTTTAATTTTTACTTTTTTTTATCTAATTTACTCACACTTGAAGCAATGTTATGTAAAAATATGAAAATGTGTATATTTTTATTTTCTATAAATTGAACATAATATTTTCAATTCGATAGCGTTTAATTTTTTAATTTAGTTTGGTTAGGTTTATCAATGACCTGAGTTGGATCAGATCACGGCTAACTATAATCTTACACGTAAAGTTATTATAATAACCATCCTTCCACAAATATGACTAATATGAGTTGTATTGTTAAATGTTGAAATTTCATAATTTTTCAAATAACGTAGAATCATTTTACATCTTCTAAATTTTATGAAAATATCAATAATATAAATATTATCATTTGTATGAAATGATTACCTTAATCTTAGAACACGCTTGCTTTTTCTCAATTTTAAATTCGTGTGAATCACGTTTCTGCACCGGCCAAGTATGGTATAAATAGGTGTGACTTCGTAGAAATGACTAGCAATCCCCAGCCAATCGAAAACTGGGATCAACATAAAATTACATATAGGCCGAGATAAGCAAAGCTACGTTTGTACCTCTTGAACATAGAGATCAGGATTGTTTAGTTTCCGGAAGAAAGTTAAATTTTAATTAAGATGGTGAGAACTCCTTGCTGTGACAAAAATGGGATGAAGAAGGGGACTTGGACCCCAGAGGAGGACAAGAAGCTTATTGCTTATGTTACTCGCTACGGGTGTTGGAACTGGCGCCAGCTCCCTAAATTTGCGGGTAAACTAGTTAATATCAGACATGGTATACTCTTAATTAATCAATCACACACAGTTTAGTTGTCTATGTTTTGTTTTTTAATAATTGATGACAACAGGTCTCCAGAGGTGTGGGAAAAGTTGCAGACTGAGGTGGATGAACTACCTAAGGCCAAATGTAAAGAGGGGAAATTACACCAAAGAGGAAGAGGAAATCATTATCAGGATGCACAAGTCACTTGGAAACAGGTATTGTTACGGATGTAAAGCTAAGCAAATTGCTTCGGCCCAAAAATGGGCTGTGAACCCGCTAATCCAACCGATTTTTTAATGATACATCACAGTACTAATATCTGCAGATTCTGATACTGCTTGCAATATGTTCCTTAATTCGCAGGTGGTCAGCTATTTCTGCGAAGCTACCGGGAAGAACCGACAACGAGGTGAAGAACCACTGGCACACCAACCTCAAGAAACGGGTGGAGCAATCAGAACCCAATACCCAAACACATGATCATCAAGAGTCAACGCCACTAGACTGTCCAACTTCTTCTACTTCACAAGAAACCCAAATAGAAGCAACGGAAGCTGGTCCAGTCAACGCCCCGCCAAGTCCATTAAATTATACGATGGATATCCCTGACACACTCCACGGTCTCACCCAGCTGCTCTCTCCCGATCGTCAACCGCATCCCTCCTTCGACGACGTGGCGGCCACCCCGAGCATGGACGACCTGTTGTCCGTCGATTCTTTCGGCTTCCTGGAGGCGCCACGGAGTCCTCTCTGGACGGATTCTTTCTTGGGTGGTAGTTTTAGCTACGAGACGGATGCGTTTTGGGACCCCTTCGTTGACCATGAAATTTTGTTTGCTTTTGATGTCTAATTTTAGGCTAATTGCCATAGTATTTCTTCCAATCCATACTCGGTGTGTGATTGCTTCTCTTTTTTTTTCTATTACGATAGCATTTGCCTATTTCCTGATGCTGAAGTGACGTACTTTTTTTTTCTTTCAATAATTATGATATTAAATATAAATGTCAAGGTGAAGCTACATATCCAAGAAAACCTCCATCGAAAAGTTGAATTGATGTGCAATCAAAAGAACTAGATTGCCTAACTTAAGAGAGACATTGCAGACCAGTACAAGTCTACATGATATAGATAGATGTTCGATGGACACGCACCAATGTCTTATTCTTGGATGAATACGAGGGAAGCCCAAGGAAACTCGATGGAGTGACGCAGATATGTGCGGGCAATTAGGGATAATTTAAAATAGTTCATCACAAGTATAATCTTTTATACTTTGTATTTATAATTTTACCGAGTTGCAAATTTACTGTTAATTTTATAGGGTTCATTTTCAGTCTCCTTGATTTTATTATATGAAAGTTCAATGCTTCAAAATGTTATTTTTTTTAACATCAAAGCACTGCTTGTATTAAATCAAGTTGAACCTCTCAAAAAAAAAATTAAATCAACTTGAAAAGTTCGCATACAACAACGAGCTAAGCTCCAGCCAGGGAATGCAGCATTAGTGAAAGGCCAAACTAAAATATTCTCTCTCACGGACACTGTTCATGTTCTTTTGAAAGGAATGTCTTTCCTGACCTTTTTTTTCTTGGGGTAATTCTACGTTGGTGATGTAAGATATATGCAAAATCAAACAGGGATCCATGATTTATAAACCTTCAAATAGGATCATATTATTTTATTTATTGTCAATTAAGGTCTTGAAATTAAACTTTTTGAATGTTTAGAGATTTGATCTCTGCTGAATCCATAAATTTTCCTCAATCGCCTAGACTAAGGGCATTATTTTTAAGGAAATCTTCATTTTATTACATGTAGTTTCGTAGATTCGGCGATGTGATCTTGAAATCTGGAAATGACTTTTTTGGTAATTGTGGTTACACAAATTTTTGCGTTAGAGGATCGGGATCCTTCTCGAGCCAGAATTGATTCCGAACCTAGTTGGCATTATGAGGTGACACGCCACGTCAATTTTTTTAAAATAGTTGGCAATGTAAATTGGCACAACTTTCATATTCTTTACATTCTCTTAGTTTTTATGATTTTTCAAATATCCCCATCTTCTTCTTATAGCCCTCCTCCCCTCTCTCTCCTCTCTTCTTTTTCCTCTCTTCCCTCTCTTACCTCTCTAGCGCCAACTAAAATCTGCACTTCCACTTCGCCTCCAACAAAAATCTGCTCACTTCCTCTCTCTCTCCTCCTCGCCTTCTCACAAATGGCATCGGCCGCCCCTCTCGGAATCCTCGATAAAGACGACGACGTACTGCCCTTATAGGTTAACTTGTTACTTAAAAGAGTCCACTTTTTTTAATTGTAATTTCATGTTCGGGTCGCAGGAGTTCGATTGGGAGGCGGCGGTGAGGGAAATCGACGCGAAGACCAACCCTGCTACTTGTTACTTAAAAGGTACGTGGACATTTATTTTTTTGCGATGGGTATTGTATGGGTAGCTTCTACAATATCCTAGTTTGTACAGTCGAACTCATATTTTGTTTTCGATCCTAAAAAACTTTCATTATCATATCCATTTCTTACTCAATCGGTTTATATGGCTTACATGCTCTACAGTATTCTACTCATGAACGTCTTACATTTTATAAAATTTCTCATAAAATTTTATATAAAGTTCAGATAAATTTTATACATTATACATTAACATTAAAAGAATACAAGTAAGATCATATTAGTCTTTTTTAGTGAAAGTGAATGATCAAAGCAACTATATAAATAAAATCATAAATACATCCTAATTAACGTATGATTCCCTCTTGCGAGGTTGCGATCGTCAGCCTCGGTAAAATCATATAACAGTAAAACTAGGTGAAAAAAAAATTGTAATAGAAAAAGAGCGCCTCGGTTGGAAACCATGCCTTGATGTTGGTATCGCTATACTTGATCCTACACCATCATATAACTGGTTACAATATTACTAGGGACTTCTACATCCTCGATATCACAGGACATACATATACATTGGGATAACAAAAGCAATTGCCAAAGTGTGCTTGGAGAGAGCGTCTTTCACTTGGTTATTCTCCCTCCAAGTGTGTCAGATATTGATCTTTCTATCTCGATCAAACAGCTCCCTCGCATGGTGGATGAGAATCGCCAATAGGTGGTCCCTCTCAAAATATCATCCGACACAAAGCATAGCTAGCGTTAAAGTGGACAGGGTTAATATATATTATGGATAAAAGGCTATACAGGGTAGGACACAAAGTATGGCTTATGACAAGATTAATACCTTAAACTCTACCACTAAAAATAAACTCATACTCATACCATTATCCTAATCAAATTCAATATACCTTAGACAGGTAAGGGCAGGTTCCGACCACGAACTATTTGTATTACCTATTTAAAGAATTCAATTTAACCAATTTTTTTTAAGGAATTCAATTTTAGCTAACTTATTTGAGAGATGGTTTTCTAGGAAAAGATGCAATAAAAATATGGCATTTCCTTCTCTCTTTTTTGGTAGAAGAAACACGTTTCTGTTTCTTTTTGTCTGCTTCCATTTTCAATACTTTCTGCCCACTTTCTTTTCGGTCAAACCACACATCCGATATCTGTCATTCTTATGGAAAGGAAAAACCACATGTCGAAAAAAATAACTCATATCTGGTGCCGTCTGGATTCAAGTCAAACAGTCCTTTTTAAATCACTATAATGATACGAAATATGCATGGAATTGAAGTAGTAAAATTAGGAACATGTAAAAAGGTAGTAAACTTAGGAGGAAAGGGAAAAAACAACTGACGAATGTGTCTACTCTCATCCGATGGTCGAAATTAGCTTCAAATGAACCCGGAAGAACAGACAACGAGATTAAAAACTATTGGCACATCCGCCTAAAGAAGCTTGAGAAGGAACATCAAGCAGTCCGGGCAAGCAACATCAGTAGACACCTGCAGTTTTTCTTCTGAAGAAGCCAATTGCGACCATCACGTGTTCTCCTCCTCCAGCTTAATCGCTAAGCTACACACTCTATACCCAAAAGTTCATTCGAGACCTAGGTCGTTGGGTACATCCAAAGGCACCCAACCCACACACAACTACTCACACATCATCAAACTCAAACTCAACATCAATATAAACATGAGCATTGTCACAAGCATTAAACTAAAGAGAAAGAGTTTAGAGTCTTCTTCAATGCTTCTTTGCTTCCTTCCTTAGAGGGGGAGAGAGAGAGAAGTGTTGGCTATTCTAAGTGGCCAAACCACACAAATGAATTGACAAGTTGAAATGAATTTATAGGCCCCCAACAAAACTCTAAAGAGCAAGGATGAGTACAATGATGAAATAGTCATTTTTGGCCTTGTTCCGGGTGCAAATTGTCTTGCACTCGCCGTCCTGCGGATTTGGCGCCATCCGGTGCCCGCTTTAGTTCGTGGGCCGACAAAGATGCACAATTTTGACTGTCTTCCGCTCCGAATTGAAATTTGGTTATTATAGGATAAATTGTAGATCTTCGACTTAGCTTTCTAACGGTACCTCATATGACTTAATCCGATGCCGGAGCAAGAAGTTATAGATTTTTAAGTGCGACATTCTTTGTCTGCCACATGAGCCCACCGGCTAGCAGGAAAATCCACCACCCGGTGGCATTCAGGGACTTGGCAGCCCGAATCCGCTGCCGGGTGAGGTTTTTCACCGACCGGTGGCTTTCGAGACCTTGCTTTGGCCTTTTAACCTCGAGCTTTCGTCCGTGTCCGCTCCGGTTGGCCCCAAACTTCTTTGAATACTTCCAAAAGACCTACAACACAACAAGTGAGTCCATTCAAGGCAACAAACTTATAAATGGACAAAAAAACTCAAGACTCAAGGACTTTAGATAAAAAAGGGTCGAAATGACCCTAAAATGAGGTGATAAAATGAGCGTTTCTCACGCTCATTACGGCTTCATCAGCAGTCTTCCTCAAGAACACTCCTTGAGATGAGGCGTCTATATGATCACGAGATGGACTATCTAACCCATTGTAAAAGATCTTCATGAGGTTTTCCTGAGTGATGCCATGTTGAGAGAAGGAACTTTGGAGATCCGTGAACCGTTCCCAAGCCTCATAGATGCTCTCCCCATCACCTTGTAAAAAGATGTTTATGTCCCGTAAGAGTTTGGCTGACTAGGCCATCGAGAAATTTTTTTGAAGAAAAGCATGGGTCAAATCAATCCAACTCTGAATTGTCTCTCCCTTTAACTTATTGTACCAAATGTGAGCTTGATCCTATAAGAAAAAGTGGAAGAGATGTAGCTTCAGAATATCATCATTGACCCCTTGAAATTTCATGATATTACATATGTCCTCAAACCGAGAGAGATGGTACTGAGGGTCTTCGCTTGGCAATTCACCGAACTGGACCAAACTTTGTAATAATTTGACAACTGCTACTAGAATCTGGAAAGAGTTGGGGCCTACAGGTGATTGTCGTAAACTATTAGGGTTCCCATTCCTTGTAGGAATGGACGATTCCAGCAGTGTCCTTCCGTGTGCCATTGCTTTGGTTTGGTTCCTTTTTTCACGCCTAATTACCCTTTCTGATATTCTGATGTCAACCTCAAGCATAATATTTATATCAAGGTCTAGTCCTTCGCTCCGGGTTCTTGGCATGCACTACATAATCCTGAAAAAGAAAGCATATGAAGTCAGCAAGTTTGCTACACAAAACTAATTACTTTTGATTTGATGTCCTAAAATCTTAGTTCTTTGTTGACGGCGCCAATTTGAAGTACGAGAAATTGACAAATAATTAAACACATAATTAAATAGTATAATGAATAAGTAAAGTTCGTAACTGAGGATTGGAACACAAAATCCAAATAATCAATTACGCGAAGCAAAAAAATTAAAGGTTGTAAAGAAGTAAACTTAGTAGTAAGGAAATAAACGAAATCAGGAACATAAATAAAAGAGTTGTGATTCAAAGGAGACAAATGAGCACGATACCCTTATGGACTAACTACCTATGTTAAGATTATGGTCCTTATGAAGTTCTAACTAGTATCCGGAGTATTTTAATGCATCTTCCTAATGCTTTCGCACATTAGGGTGACAAAATCAAACTAGCAAAGACCTAGGTTACTAATTAACGCTTTCGTTCATCAATTAGACCTAGAACTAGACTAATCTAATTATGAAGATTTCTCATAGCGGGTTATTCTTATGATATCAAGATGTCTCATTAATACCTAGGAACATGCTAATTAGTTTATCCATCAATTCGAGTGCTTCTCGGTCCACTCTCATCAATTTCAATCATAACCTAAATGCTCAAGTTAGGTTAAGCATTAAGTTCACCAATTAATAACTAATACATAAGATATTCAAACCATAAACTCACATAAATAATTAATCACATATTAGGACATCACACTCTAAAGAAATCTAGTCGCTAAGCATGGCAACGAAGCAAGAGATATTAACGAAAGACATCATAACGAAAAGTATAAGTATAAGGAAAGAGAAGGTTTAGTCGTTCGAACAAGCCTTGCCATTCTCCTCCACATAGCTGAACAAAATTCTGACTTTACTGATCTCCAAAAGATATCTCAAAGTCACCAAAAAAATAGATAAAACCTAAAAGCTAATGGCCTATATATAGTCAAACGTCTAAGCTAGAGAATAGGAAAAGCTAGAAGAGGTTAACCAAAACAAAAAGTCTTTCCATCCAATTAATAATATAACTATAGTCCAATAACCAAAATAGGAGGCCAAAAGTTGAATATATTTGAAACAGGTCTAAAACTAGACGAAATAAGAAGTCTCAGAATTCTGAAAATCGGGGGACTAGTGACCGCTAATCAACTTGCGACCGCCAGTTGGGCCTTCACGAATTTCTCTGTGAGCATGAGCTGGCGATTGCCAGGTGGCTGGCAATGGGAAGACCAATTAGGCTTGATTGACAATCGCCAGTTGAGTTGATTCGTGAAGGCCCCAACGTCAAAAATCTCTGTAATGGTCCCCTTGCGCCCGCCAGTTCACTAGCAATGGGAAGTCTTTTCAGCCTTGTACTCGAGTCATCTCATCGTTCAATCCTCGCACTCGAACTGCTCTGTTAACCTACAAAAACACATGACAAAATGTAGAAGTCCACTCCATCACACGAATGCATCAAAATAACAAAAGACTTAATAGGACAAGAAAAAAAAGAATTAAAACATAATTACATACGATCAAAATATATGAACACACTTGAGTATTTACACACTCATCAACTATTTTTGGGGCAGGGCGAGGATGGGAAAGATTCTGATCGGTGGCCATATAGCCCACACCGGAGGCATATAATGTGGAGCCCCTTATGTTCCACCTTATGTTTCTTCCTGTTGACAATCAGGATTCTGGGAAGCAGCTGGTTGAGGTTGAGGTCTATACAGATACGGGCATAGCTTCCTCTAGTTGCGCTTAATATTGTCTTGTCAACCCGGATGGGCTCCCTTATAGCTTTAGTTATTGCCTCCAAGACCAGGATGTCATAAAAAAGGAAGTCCAGGCCAGAGATTCGGGTCCACACAGCTGTGGAGGTGACCTTTGTCCGCTCGACATCAAACCCTAGGGCCCACCACTTCACGGTGACTTAGTGTCCCATCATGGTCTAGGGGCCCTCAAGCAAAACCTTCTCCATATCTTGTAGCTGCCCGAAACAGACCAGGTAGAAGCCTCGTGGAAGATCCACGACCTCCAACACCCTGCCAGATTCCAGAGTGAGCTGAGCCATTTCTTCATCACCGGTAATGTTGCAAACTGACCGAGGAGCTTAATAATAAGATAATGGTTCCATACAGGAGCCAACTCTGCTATTATACTAGCCCCAATCTCAACTGCTGGGGGGTGGAGGCGGACTCTAGTTTTTTTGAAACCCCGTTACAGATCCACATAAATGTTAGACCTTTTAAGTTCAGAACGGTAGAAATCTCGACCCGTTGTTTGCGCCTCTGCAAGAATCTTGGTATGAACAACCTTGACCCGATGCTATAGGGAAATAAGAACCTTAATTTGATGAAGATGCCACAAACGGTGATGTAGATCTGCTTGATAAGTCGAAGGTGAACGAACAAAATTTCTCCGCCTTGTTCGAACAGTTCCGAAGAACCAAGAGAGCAAAGCCCATATTTTTTGTATCAACATCATTCTCCCCATTTTTATTGATAATGCCTTTATATATAGGCAGCTTGTTACAAAGAGATTCCTAATGAAACAAAACTTCTAACTATGTAAATATGACTTTAAAAGGAAACTAATAAGAAAAAAAACTCTAGTACTCGTAGGAATACTCAAAAATGTGATTATCACATAAGCACCTTCCTAAACAGACTTGAACTCTTAAAAAAATAAAATTTCACATTATTGACTTCCTAAATAGACTAGAACTCTTATAAAATGAAATTAACATATAATTAACTTTCTAAACAGACTCAAAAGCCTCAAAAATAAAATTAGGATTCTTGCTAATCAGATTCATATCATCTAGCCTCGACCAGATTGCTATGGCAACTCAAAGGAGATTTGCTCTTGAAAGAGTTGGTCAGCTTGTCTTTGAATGAGTCAGTGATGGGTCAGGTGATTTTGTGGGTGCTGGGCAGAGCGAGTTGTCCATTTCTATAGCGTCAGCATGATGCTCCAGCGAAACCCAAGGTTCAGCCACAGCGGTGTCGGACGCCGGTGGGTTTTCAGTTGAGTGAGTTTCCCTCGGGTGATTCGAGAGAGTTTCCATCTAAACCAAAAATTAGAAATACTTAGGTTAGGTTTTACTCTTTCTTGATTCATAATTCACTTGGTATACAAATACCCACTAGATTGACTATCCATATTTAATCTGGGTATGATATTTGAATCGTGCAGAAGCTATCTAACTAGTATTTAATAATGATATACTTTTTAATGACTCGAATTTGAAAATTTTTAGTTAAGTTCAAAAAATTCCCTTTTAATATTTTTAAAAAGCTCTCTATTTTAATTTTACATAGAAATAATATTTTTGCTTATTTCAATGACCCCCAATATCGAAGCAAGAGTTTCGGAATTATTTACTATAGAGCTATAGACAGACAAGGAAAACTAAGGAGACCCTCTCTGAGAATCGTATAAGAGAATTGCATCTCTTACATCTCAAACAGAACTACCAAAACATGTTAGATCCCTTTGTCTATCAAGAGATCAGATTTCTAGATTCTCGTAAGAGCCACTTAGAATTCCCTCCAGAGCCACTTAGAATTCCCTCCAGAGCCACTTAGAATTCACTTTCTTTTCAATAGATAAGACTTTGGATAGAAATTGAATGGGACAAATTGCCCTCATGTCTTTGGGATTTGACAAAATTAACAGTAGGGTTCTTATTATTTCGAAACTCTTCTTTTTACATCTAAATTTCATAAAATAGAACTCTCAAGTTCCTAAATCTGGTTGCAGCAAGGGCAAACCCAACCTAACCATTATCTGATTCATACAGGCAGTGACAGGCAACCGGCCAATAGAAAGATTCTTGGCAGCCGGCGATGTCCAAGAAGGAAGAATAAAAAAGGGAGGGGAGATTGAAGGGCAATTTGGTCATTTTCCATGCCTTCTCGCTAGAGTTATTTTTCGATACACGAGTCAGGGACCCGAGAGTTCTATTTTATGAAACTTGGAAGACGAAAAGAGGAGTTTCGAAATAGTAAAGACCCTACTGGTGATTTCATCAAACCCCAAGAACCTGAGGACAATTTTTTCAATTAAATGTCTTTGTATTGTAACATGCTTGTTAATTTTTTTGGGACCACTTCATTTTTGAATATTAGTTTGCTAACTAATCCAAATTAATTAAATGAGGAAATGGTGTAACAACTTCTCGAAAGAGAAATCAGTGTAACATCACTTTCTTTCGAAACATCGGAGCTAGGGATGGCAGAAATACCCATACCCTGGGGATTGGGCCCTACCCTTACCCCGTGGGTCAATGGTCTGTTTACTTTGACTGGGTCTAGGGTAGAGTATGGGTATGGGTATGGGTATGGGTCGACTTTTAGAATAGGGGTCTAGAGTAGGGTATGAATCCTATGAATTCATACCCTACTCTTACTCTTTTACCCTACTTTGCACCCTACTCTAGGTAGACCCTCGTAAGACCATAAATAGACCTATTTATCTTTATTTTTTACTTATAAATTATCATAGATTTCTTAAATATTCTAAAATATGATTCATGTTATTGACTCCAATTTTGAGTTACATATAATTCTAATTTTCTTTATTGATATACTCATAATTTTATGATTAATCTTTACATGTTAGTTATGATTTATTTAAATTTTATATACAAAATTAAAATTTTGTGTTAAAAAATTATCTAGTATTTAATTCGAAGGTCGGACCCTGCATACCCTGTAAACCTTACAGACCGTGAGGATAAGCGTATGGATCTAGTAATAAAATTTTACGAGGATCCAGGAGTAGAGTATGGGTCCAACTTTCAAAATTAAGGTATGGGTAGGGTCCTACTGATACCCTACCCTACCCTACCTATTGCGATCCCTAATCGGAGTCCTCTATTGTCGGACAAGTTCATTTGACAAATCTGTCTTCTATGGATACATATTTTTGAAACCCTAAACTGTTTTAGCAAATCTTAAATAAAAACTGTTATTATAAGTACTATAATATAACGTTGGAGTTTTGGAGTCACCTGTACTCCCTCCCTTGTTAGTCTTTTTCAATGGATGGTCCGCTGTTTATTGTGTGGTGAAAAAAATCATTATTAATTGGTAAAAAATTATTCTAAATTAATATAAAAATATTTCAATTTATAAGATAATCGTTATATTAAAATTCAAGTAAACATAATTCAATACAGTTTGAATTTAAATTACTTCAAAAATATTAGATAACTTCGAAAAATATTATGTACTAACCATGTGACAAAGTGGGAACCGAGACTCAGAACGTTATACGATTTCTAGGGTTCACACTGAGACAGGAACCCATACCAAATATTCCTGCGTGCATGCGTTCCTT
The DNA here is from genome assembly GCA_963995505.1 of Hypericum androsaemum. Classification (NCBI taxonomy): domain Eukaryota; kingdom Viridiplantae; phylum Streptophyta; class Magnoliopsida; order Malpighiales; family Hypericaceae; genus Hypericum; species Hypericum androsaemum. The sequence goes on from OZ023180.1 coordinate 11,209,256, forward strand.
TTTTAGTAGATTTAGTTATGAATGTGTAAAACATTTGAAGACTATTATGGGAGATAAAATAGTTCGTTATGTTATGATAGAATAGTTCGTCCAGTTATGATAGAATGGTTCGCTCAGTTATGAAAAAATAGTTTCACGGAACCGTCCCGAAAAAATTGGGACCGCGCCCGGGATAAAAGGGGTTGGATAAAATATTTCGCCGAGTTATGATAGAATGGTTCGCCTAGTAATGATAGAATAGTTCGTCCAATTATGATAAAATAGTTTCACGCATAAAAGGGGTTGGATAAGATGGTTCGCCTAGTTATGATAAAATGCTTCACTCAGTTATGATAAAATAGTTCGCTCTCTAAAAATTAAGATCATACTGAAAAAATTACTCCAGTACCAAATCTGGTCTTTTTTTCTCTAACAATTCTTGGTTCATTCAATTGAACCTGCTTATAAAAGTTGCGTTTCAGTTTTTTTATTTGTTTTCATTAATTTTAACACATTTGAAAGGTCCACAAATTAAGTTAGTCAGTTCAATAGTGTCCGAATACCAGATGATCTAAGTAAATTAATTAATTAAATTTAAAATAGAGTAAAATGATTTGTCATTTTATATCAGATTACATCATATTTATTATACAAATTATGAGAGGAAGCATAAACGAGATGTGAAGTTGCATAAAAAAATAAATGAAGAAATGTTTATCAATCACTAAAATTTAGCATAAATACTAAAAAACTAAAACTATAGTAACTTAGTCCCTGAAATTAGAAAAACCAAACCCGTTAATTTTTACCATCAATAGCTTTTCAAAATTCCTAAAGCACCATAACTAAAGTAATAAAAAAATAGAATACTCAATTAAAATTCATCATTTTTCTTGATTAATTAAAAGTTTTTTAGTTCGAATTTTTATTAACACATCCTTGTTAAATATATATTGGAGATCAAAGTTCTTATCTACCAGTATTAGTCGGCTCATTGGTATCGAACTAAGTGGTCTGGAAAAAAAAAATTAAAACACCCCTCACGCGCTGCCCCGACCTTCACCACGAGCTTCACCATATAGCTCTCCGTCGGCAACCGGATCCCCAGATTTCTCTCTCCCCCTGCCCCTGGCCTGTCCCCGTTGGAGCAACCGGATCCATGTTTTAGTTGTTCTTTCCGTTTTCGGTACTCATTCCATTTTCCTTTCCAACCCCCTACAAGAGGATATCAGTTCATATCATCTCTTTTCAAGTCCTCTTGTCTGCTTTCTGACCTAACTATATCGTTATTAAGACCTCGCGTCGACACATCATACAATATGAAATCTATGGTAACGACAATTTCACAATGCTTTTCATTCTGAACTTCTCCCAATAGACAGTTTCATATACGAACAAAGCTTCCACCAGTGAAATAGGCCATATAAATTTTGCGATGACGACCTCACGGAGTGAATTATAAGACATTAACGTATTTCTCTTGATAACAATTGAACAGTGACGTGAAATAAATAATGCGTGGGACAAGTGGAAATGGTTAAAATCAGCGAGAAAGTCAGTTCCGTATTTTTCGTATTCATCCGTTGGAAAGTGAAGTTTGTGGTCGTGAATGGTGTTTTTTGCTGGCCCCCCAAATTGTGTGGTATCTTTAAGGAGCTATCGAGCTCTCTGTTGTTGACAATAATCAATCTTTTTTGACTCCCTTCTTCCTTAAAATACTTCCGGCGGTGTTTGGTTCAATTAACAAATTTTAGATTTAAGTTTTAATAATAGAAAAGATGCAATTGGGAGAATTAATCTTAAAAAGGTTCAACCTATGTTGTCAATAGCGTGTTATAGCAGTACTATGTAGCATTTTTCATACCTACCGCTACAATATGCTGCTGCTAAATGCTATTGACAATAGCGGCCATAGCTGTCGCTATAGCGGCCGAATAGTGACGAAATAGCAGCGCTATAGCGGTATCTTACTTATGCAAAAATTTCTTAAATATTCCTAATTTTTTTTAATATTTATTTATTTATAGAAGGCATATAGGTCATTCTCACCTCAATAAGTTACCCAATTCACATGGATGCCCTAATTTATAATCATCTCAATCTTCTCTCTCCCTCATGCTTCAAAAAAATATCTCCTCTGTCCCTCACTTAGAACATGATTGTCATTTTGATGGGATGTTATTTTGAATCTTCAATTACTTTTGGATTATAATTCTTAAGTATGATGGTCTCTTTAATTTTAAAAAAGTTGATTTTAATTATTAAGTGTGCTGTTCTGTTTAATTTTGTGTATTTTTCTATTTTTGAGTATTTATGTTAACTTTGTACACTGATTTTTAGTCTTTGCAATAGCGATAATCCTGCTATTCGCTATACTACTATAATATTTTAGAGGATCGCTGCTACGTGCAGCTATCTGCTATTGACAACATAGATTCAACAATATTGTACTCGGAATATTAAGATTTAAACAAACTACTTCCGGCTCACATTGTCCGGATATTGTACTCTAAGCATTTGAATTTCCATAATTCCATTCTAAGTTAATTTAGTTATCTTTTGAGCACATGAGGGCCTCTCAAATCGAAGACCTCCAAACATTCGTACAGTTAGAATTTGTATGAAATTCTTAATTGGTTTGAAATTTAAATGGTTAAGTAATTATGACGGTAATTGAAAGAACTTGTATTAAGCATGATTACAATGGTTAGACATGTGAGGTTATATATAGCTAGAGTAAAACGGTGATGCATGGGAATGTGGATAGCAGATCATGAATCTGTTGATTCTAAGAATACCTGAAATACATGATAGAGTATCGATCCGTTGATTCTAAGAATACCGGAAAATGATACAAATAATAGGGAAAATCCTTGTTTTCATTAATCAATATTCAACCAAATAAAATAATAGAACAAGGTCCTATTTATAAAAAACTAAAAAAAATCGAGTACATATAATTCTACTATAATTAAAACTCCTAATAATAATATAATCAAACTATAGATAATTATTAATTTAATGTCATTCCTTATCTCCATCATTCTCCCCCGGTTGGAGAAATTCATCCTCGAATTTGGTGTCATTGGCTAGTTTGAGATCTTCGAGCATGAACTCTGTAATACCTTCGAGCCTTATGGAGACATTTGATATCGTCCATTCGAGTAGAACAAATACTTGAAATCTAGGCAACCGTGAATATTCTCTAGATGAAAGATCATAAACTCACTTTGTCGAACAACTCGCTCTACTTCCTTTAGTCTATTCCACATAATCAGCAAAGTTGAAGCTTCAACGTATTCAAACTCGTTAGCTCTGAGAAAGTCTATGTGTTCGATATACTCAATCCAATAATCTTGGCGCATGGGTTCAATCTCAGTATCAATAACTCCAGTATCAATAAAAATTGTATATTGCCTCATATTAGCAACATTAATAACACATGTCTCGGCAACAACTTCTAGTGTGCAGTCTGTTGCTTCCTCGAGGTCTCAGCCATCTGTTGCTTTAAATCATCCCAATTAGCTTGTATGTCATGCATCTTAATTTGCAATTCCTATATCATCATATCTGATTGAAGATTATATCGTTCCCAAAAGCGATAGTGCTTGTCATCAACAATATTCTAAATTTAATAAGCATGTTAGAGAAATAACTCATATATCAGATTTTCTTTCAACTTAGGCCATCGAGAAATTTTCTTCTTAACACAATATTTTCTTCAAAGATTTAAGTCGGACCACCAATGCATAAGATCACTTCGAAATCATCGATTGACAAATCTGACTTTATCCAGCTCTGCAAGCCTGTGAATATCCAAGTATATCTCCACATTGACAAGCCACTCAATGAAATCCTTTGTCAAAATTTTTTCATCGAGATCAGGAAGGTGACACAAAGTAGGAATATGCACCTTGGAGACCATAGAATCAAGCATCTTCAATTTAGCTCAAAAGGGAGTAATCTGTTATTTCGTAAAACTTGATGGTATCGATCTATAATTTTACCCTGCTGGTAAAATTCCAAACGGTCCACCTTCTGGAAAACTTCATAATAGTCCTCACAATTTTATTCGTTGCACAATCAATCCCAAAATTTCTCAAATCAGCAAAACCCTAAATCAGAAAAGGGGGAAATCGCAAACCAAGTAACCACCACAAGCAGTAGCGGTCGACTAGGACGGCGGATGGAACCGATGGGATTTAGGCCATTGGTGGACGGTGGGCTTCGCTTCGTTTGGGTTTTCGAAAACCCTCGGACACAACCAGGGAAACGGGTCACTGCTTTCTTCCTCCTCCTTGGACGACTGCTTGTGACACCGGTGTGGAGGATCGTCTAGGAGGTGGCGGTGTCCGGCGATGCGGGCGGGGGACGGGGGGGGGGGGGGGGGGGGGGGGAAGCGCGCTGAGCTACCGGCGTGCTTCGTAGATGGTACCGGCTGGTTTTCATGGAATCCTAAAACCGAACCTGCCTCTTTTTTTTAAATTTTGTGTGTGGATAAAAAGAACTCTGACCAGGAAGGAACAAACACGATCGAACACCATGAAGAATGAACGCGGCTCTTAATACCAACTGATGCAGGAGAACGTGGATAGGAGATCGTGAATCTGTTGATTCTAAGAATACCCAAAATACACGATTGAGTACCGATCCGTTGATTCTACGAATACAAAAAAAATGACACAGATAATAGGAAAAACCCTTATTTTCATTAATCAATATTCAACCAAATAAAACAATAGAGCAACGTCCTATTTAATATCATTCATTATCTCCATCAAATGGCTACCCAAATTAGAAAAGAAAAAATTGCAGCTACAAAAGGAATTTACATTTTTACACTAGCTCATCAAGTACTCATCTTCCAATTAACTAAATCCCATGATCTTAGCTGGGAATGACTAATTTACAACTGTAGATCTATTCACCAAGTAACCAAGATTAGAATCCAATCAACACTTGCCATAAACACCCTTAGAATGTGAGTAGCATCATGCTGCAGAATTATGATTTTGCAGAATCTTCACTTGCACTTCTTAAGTTCATCTGATCAGCATGCCCTTTCTCTAACACTCTCCCTTAAAATAGGGATGAGTAAATGTTAGTCATCCCTAACTTGTTGGAGTTGACTTTAAAATAGGGATAAAATTACACCATAAGGATTGTAATGCCTTTAAGAAGACGTCTACCAATTTGAGTTGACTGATTACATATGGTGTGGATATCTTTGGATTATACTTCCCTCTGACATAATGGCAATCACGAAAAAGATGCTTGATCCACAACATCTCTGTAGTGGTATTCAGCCATGGCTCTGTACTCTGACTCAGCACTCGAACTTGAAACCATGTTTTGTTTCTTACTTCTCCACACAACTAGATTACTACCTACAAAAATACACATGCTAATAGATGATCTTATGTCATCAATATCCCTTGTATAATCAACATCAGTGTACCTTTGTTTTTGATTAGTAGGCCCTTGCCAGGAGTTGGTTTCAAGTATTGCAAAATCCTATCAGTTAAAGTAATATGACATTTTTTAGATTATGCATAGTTTGACTAACTAAACTCACATCACAGGTGATATCTGGCCGATAATTGTCAAGTAAATAAGCTTTCCAACTAATCTATAAAATTGTCAAACATCTTCAAGAGGTTCACCATTAATTATAGTGAACTTAATACCATTATCTATCTGGCAACTTGCAGGTTTGACATCAAGTTTCTTAGCTTCCTTGAGCATATCAAGAAAATATTTTAGTTTACCTACGTCTTTTATGCCAATTTTTATCTTTCAGAGACTATTTTAAAGAATCTATTGCAGTCATGCTACTTCCTAGTGAATAATGTACTATCATTTATGCTTTCTTAAAGCAAAATCTAAGCTCCCTCCTTAGCCTGTTATACCAGGCTCTTGGAGACTATTTTAAGCCATAAATTGGCTTCTTGAACTTACATACAAGCTTTGATTTCTCAAGTTTGTGGCTAGTAGTATGTTCATATATATATATCTCTTCTTCCATGTCTCCTTATAAGAAGGTATTTTTACACCATTTGGAACATGAGCAAATTCTTATTCATTGCCACACTTATCAAAAATTTTATAGTATTCATCTTAGTTACTGGCATAACAGTTTCATGATAATATATCCTAGGGACCTCAGTGAAGCCATTAGCTACCAGCCTAGCTTTGTACTTTTCTATGGTGTCATTACTATTGTATTTGATCTTGAAGATCCACTTGTACCGTACAGGTTTCTTATTGTTTAGCAATTTAGCTAGAATCCAAGTCTGATTCTTATCAAGTGCATTCAGTTCTTCTCTCATAGCTTGCCTCTAAACTTCTAATTTTACTGCATCCTCATAGCTAGTAGGCTCATCAACTTGGTCTAGCTTACTCAAGTAGCTTAGATGTTTAAGTGAGACAGAGTGATATGAGATGTACATGTCTATAGTATTTAGCTTTGCTGCATATACCTTATAATCTGAGAGCTTGGTTGGTGGCTTGTGAGTTCTTACTAACCTCCTAAGGTTACCAGTTGCTTCATTCTGATCAGCTTACAACTCTCAGCTACTTAAGATGCTGAGTGACTCTGCTGTTAGACTTGAACATGAGCTATCTTTGTTGTTGTGCACTTGGTTTTATGACTCCCTTGAATATGGTTGAGGTACATTTTTGCAAAAGCTTTCCAGAGCAAAATCAAGAGGTTGAGTGTTAGTTCTCCTTTCAATTTGATTACCTAGCTCAATTGTTAGAGTAGCTGATTATATTCTTTGCTGTGTCTCCTTCTGCTACAAGTTCTCATTGCTTGGGATGCTCTGCTTTTGAGATTATCTTCCCCTGAAACTCATTTTCTTTTCTTATAGAAGCATTTCAGTGTAGTAGGATATGTGTTCACGAAATCACACATCATTAGATACAAACCTTTGTTTGATTTTTGGGTTGTGGTACTTGTATCCCTTGGAGACAGTTAAGTATCCCAAGAAGATGCATCTTTTTGATCTGGGATCCAACTTGTTTCTTTTCTGAGAGGGAATATGCACATAATATACACAACCAAATACTCTCAAGTGGCTGAGATTAATCAATCTTTTTTGCACAATCTCTAAAGGTGATTTAAAGTTGATCACTTTGCTTGGTGTTCTATTGATTAAGTAGCAAGTAATAATGTATATAGAATCAGACTAATAAGCTCTAGAAATATGCATTTAGAATCTAATAACTCGTACAACCGCTAGCAAATGCCTATTTTTTCTCTTAGCTACTCCATTTTGTTGAGGATATAAGTACATGAGATTTAATGGATTATTCCAGATGCTTTTACCTTAGTTATAAACTCTTTAGAGTACTCTACACCATTGTCTAACCTAAACACTTTAATAGCCTTATTGAATTAATTATGTAATATGCTTTTAAATTCATAGAACACTCTAAGAACCTAAGTCTTATGTTTTAGTAGATATAACCATGTGGTTCTGGAGTGATGATCAATACAGCTAATAAGTATTTAAAGTCGTCATAAGAAATCTGAGGAGCAGTCCACATATCTGAATGAACTAAATAAAATGGTTCCTCATAAGTAGTAGCTGATAAATTGAATGGAGATTTGTTATCTTAGCTAGCTTGCAAATTTCATAGTCTACTTCTTCTATACTCAGCCTAGGATAAGCAGTCTCTAATACATTATTGGATGGATGTCCTTATCTAAGATGCCAGAGCTTGCTCAATTCTACTTAGTCTTTCCTACTGGTCAGGGAAATGGTATTTTCTTCTAGAACATATAGCCCTTTTTGTTGAAGTCCTCTACCAATTTTCTTCAGGGTTTTCATGTCCTGAAAAACAACATGATCTGGGTCAAAAATTACCCTACATTAGAGTTATTTGGTAATGCTACTAATGGATAGCAATTTGGTTGCAAATTTTGGCACAAGTAGGACCTCAGATGTGTGTTTACTAGTAAGGAATTACTTAGCTCCTATTCCAATTATGACAACACTATTTTCATCCACAACTTTAACTACTGATCCTCTCTCTGAGTTTCTTAGATTGTTGAGGTCATTAACATCGTATGTTATATGTTGGGTTGCACCTAAATCAATTATCCAACCAGTTCTATTAAAATTTACAGTAGAGAAAGACACAAATTGATTGTTACCTGCAGATGCTAAGGTTCCTATTTCTTGCTTAATGGCTGCTACAGCACCACCAAGTCCTTTGCTGAGATGTTAGAGGATTTGATTGTCCAGCTACTATATGGATGATTGTTTGACTTCTAGTTCAAAATTGGCAGCTGCATGAGCCTGACCTAACCTTTTTTCTTTAGAACCTACTTTGTTTTCTCTTTTGCATTCCTTAAGTGATGATACACGAACCAACACCTGTCTTTGGTATTGCCTATTTTCTTACAGTGATCACAATAAAGTTGAGTTCTGTTTCTATTATTTTTTAATCCTCTTCTGCCTGTAAAGTTGTTCTTGAAGGCTGCCTTCTCCTTTCCCTAACTGTTGACATAGCAAGCATTAATCTCTAAGGTTTCCTCAGTTTTGTCTTTTTGACCAAACATTATTTTTCTCCTAGTTTTTTTCTTTTGTATTTTGAAGCATATAGTGTCTAGGGAAGGTAGCTAAGAACTAATCCATAACTGTGATTGGATTGATTCAAATTCAGATTTTATGTCTGACGATAACTCAAACACTCGATCTTGTTCTATTCTTCTTGAAGAGTAATCAAATCAGTGATAGGTGGTCAATATCGAGCTAACTCATCCCACATAAGTTTCATCTTGCCTAGATACTCAGTGAAAGGCACATCACCTTGCTTAGACTCTGCAATGCACTTCTTGAGCTCAAAAATTCTATAAAGGTTATTTTATTGGCCAAACATACCCTTAATAGATAGAGAAAAATATTTGAATTCAATTCGCCGGTTTGATGAATTGTAAAAATCTTTAACCGTATTTAATTCGTCTCATGGCGAATTCGAATCAAATTTTGGATGAATCAAATTGTGACAGAATCGAATCAAATTACGAATCAAATTCTAACAATAGCCAGGTCTATCATATAACTTAGCATCTAACGAGTTTAGAATCTAAGTGATTATCAACTGGTCATTAGCCTCCCACTCTTCATAGTCTTCATCCTCTGGTGGAGGAGGCTGAATCTTCCCATTTATGAACCCCAGCACTTTGTTGTTGAGGTTTCTTGACACAACTCTTGCACATGACAAGTAGTTGTGTAATGACAAAGGTACAGAGATTGAGTCCAATATTTGAATCAGACTTAGATGTACTAAATCTTTTGATGGGAAGATTGAAAGGTTTGGGTCACAGTAGGAGTGTGTGAGGATCTCATTTGAGTAATAAAAGTTCGAGTTGGTGAGATTTTAAAAAGTTGACAAAACTCATCTAACAAGTATCTAACACTATGATGTTCTTAAGAATATTTCGAAATATTTTAGTTAAGTTAAAATAAATTGATTTAAATATTTGTTGGTTATTTATGTCCGAAAAGCGTGATGGATTATATCCCAATTATTGTTGGCCACGTATTGGTTCCATAACGTAAAAAGTTAGGATAGTCCTGTGTACCTTGACTTCGACGGGGCGTGCATTGAATGATAAAGATGGTACGCCTTGGATCACGTGGTAATGCCTTTAATTTAAGGACGGAAGTCCTTCCCGGGTGTTTACGTAGAACTTACCATGTCCACACCTGACCGATATTGGATCTCTGTTGGTGAATCTGATTGCAACGTGGGACCCTCTCTTGTATATGCATGGGACCCTACCAAACATCACTGATATTACACGTAAAGTTATTCTACCACAGGTTCTCCACAAATATGACTAATATGAGTCGTATTATTAAATATTGAAATTTCATAAATTTTCAAATAGTGAGGGGCTCAACGTAGATTATTTTTTATCTTTTAAATCTTATTGAAATATAAATAGTGAAAATGTTGTCATTAGTATAAAATAATTATTACAAAATTACTCGTGGCGGTCTCATCTTAGTACACTCTTGTCTTTTTCTCAATTTTAAATTCGTGTGAATCACGTTTCTGCACCGGGCAAGTGTGGTATAATAAATAGGTGTGACTTCGAAGAAATGATTAGCAATCCCCAGCCATTGCTACAATCCGAAACTGGGAGCAACACAAAATTACATATAAGCCGAGATAAGCAAAGCTACGTTTATACCTCTTTAACGGTAGAATTTAATTAAGATGGTGAGAACTCCTTGCTGTGACAAAAATGGGATGAAGAAGGGGACTTGGACCCCAGAGGAAGACAAGAAGCTTATTGCTTATATTACTCGCTACGGGTGTTGGAACTGGCGCCAGCTCCCTAAATTTGCAGGTAAACTAGTTAAGATCAGACATGATTACTCTTAATTAATCACGTTGTTATATATATATACAAGAAATAGAATTGTCGGGCCGACTGTGTTTTTCTTAATGATTGGTAACAACAGGTCTCCAGAGATGTGGGAAAAGTTGCAGACTAAGGTGGATGAACTATCTAAAGCCAAATGTCAAGAGGGGAAATTACACCAAAGAGGAAGAGGAAATCATTATCAGGATGCACAAGTCACTTGGAAACAGGTACTGACACGGATGTAAAGCATAAGCCAATTATTTCGACCCCAAGAATAGAGGACTGTGGTGGTACTATTATCTGCAGATTCTGATACAGCTTGCTTTTTTTTCTTATTCGTAGGTGGTCAGCCATTGCTGTGAAGCTACCGGGGAGAACCGACAACGAGGTGAAGAACCACTGGCACACCAACCTCAAGAAACGGGTGAAGCAATCAGAACCCAATACCCAAACACATGATCATCAAGAGTCAACGCCACTAGACTGTCCAGCTTCTGCTACTTCACCAGAAACCCAAAGAGATGCAACGGAAGCCGGTCCAGTCAACGCCCCGCCAAGTCCATTAAATTATACGATGGATACCCCTGACACACTCCACGGTCTCACCCAGCTGCTCTCTCCCGATCGTCAATCGCATCCCTCCTTCGACGACGTGGTGGCCACCCCGAGCATGGAAGACCTGTTGTCTGTCGATTCTTTCGGCTTCCTGGAGGCTCCACGGAGTCCTCTCTGGACGGATTCTTTCTTGGGTGGTAGTTTTAACTACGAGACGGATGCGTTTTGGGACCCCTTCGTTGACCATGAAATGTTGTTTACTTTTGGTGCCTAATTTTAGGCTAATTGCCATAGTATTTCTTCCAATCCATACTCGGTGTGTGATTGCTTCTCTTTTTTTTTCTATTACGATAGCATTTGCCTGTTTCCTGATGCTGAAGTGACGCACATATGTGCGGGCAATTAGGGATAATTTAAGATAGTTCATCACAAGTATAATCTTTTATACTTTGTATTTATAATTTTACCGAGTTGCAAATTTACTGTTAATTTTATAGGGTTCATTTTCGGTCTCCTTGATTTTATTATATGAAAGATCAATGCTTCAAAATGTTGTTTTTTTTTACATCAAAGCATTGCTTGTATTAAATAAAGTTGGAAAGTTCGCATGCAACAACGAGCTAAGCTCCAGCGGAGGGCGAAGTAGCTAATAAGACGCACACAATTGAGACCTTATCTCGTAGCAATTCAATTGGCAAATTTTACAATTTCATAATCGGGACAAGGAAAATTTAGACTTAATAGCTTCGACCTCCTAGTGTCAGCAAATGGAGCTTGAAAGCCCATTAATATAGTTGACAGCAACTTGGCAATCTGAAAGGATCACATGTACTAGCTCAATAGCCATCGCAATATCTTGCGATTCGGCATCAAGATCTGATCTAGCTCTGCCTACTGCGTTCTGGCCTTCGAACATTTGGCCCAAGTGATCTCTAGGCGAAGCTTTGCACTACTATCAAGTTCATGTTAGGCCGCGTCACAATTGATTAGCACGTCATTTTCTAGAGGTGGGTTCCTACAATGAGTAATCTCACTTCTTCTACTCAGGTTCACATCAATTTTAGCTGATGCCCACAGCCTTTGCGCTGTTGTTGTAAGTTCAGGGGCATTTCCATCAAAAACTGCTTTGTTTCTTAATTTCCAAATTTGCCAACAAATGAAGATGATCAAAGACATCAAGTCGCGCTTGCCAAGCTGAGCCAGTTGATGTTTAGTGCGGGTAAACCAAGCCGAAATGCTTTGATGTTCAATAGCATTAGAAAGAAAACCCAATGAACAATGAACAATGAAACCAAGTAGCACGGGCATGGGAACAAAACAATGACACGTGCAATTGTTTCAAGATCCATGCCACAAAGCAAACAAGTATCGTCCGTGGCCAGATTACGCCTCTGTAAGTTTGTTGTTATTTGCAATCCACGAGATTACGCCTAAGCTTAGGGGGAACATTCAACTTCCAAATATCCTTCCAAATCTGGACATTACAGAATTATGACCAATCATAATGTAAGTAAATGATCTTGTCTGCAACATGAGTGGTAGCAGGTGTGAGTTTGTATATGGCACATCTTTCCTGAAAGGTAAAAAAATCTGTTAAGTAGTTTAGGATCCCAATACCTGGTATGCCTAACCAGGAGATGTTCCACTTTTGTGATTGCAGTAGCATCTGGTTTTTGTGTTGAAATCCTGTTTAAGGTCAGGCATCCAAGGATCCGACCAGGTGTTAATTGAAGTACCATTTCCTAATCTCTAGATTACATCATTCTTGATGTATTACTTTCCCAGATCTAAAAGGTCGCTTCCCCATTGTAGCCTGAAAAAATCACCTATAGAAAAGTATAGACCTTTCGGTAGCTTAGCAATCAGCAGCTGAGGGTTAGTTAATATTCTTCAAGCCAAGTAAAGCATTATTGAATTCAGTCATTTCTTTAAAACCTAGTCCTATTGGAGTATGGTAGTTTCCTTGTATGATTACGTCTTGTTTAGTAATTTCTTACTAGTCAAGTTATGTCTTGTATGGTTATTACTTGCATCCCAAATATTGTAATTGTGTATATATACGACCTCTACGATGATTAATAAAAACAAGCAGCATATTTTATTACGGTATCAAAACTAAAAATCTGGATTAGTATTTTATTTCATCCACCACCGATTCTCGTTCAAAATCATCATCCAGGGGTCCTTCTTTTAGTCTTCCACAATTCTCCTGACGCACAATCTAAACCCCCAGTAAAAATTCCTACCGAGCTTGCTGCGTCTTCACCAACAAAAAAAAAATCCCACCAAGCTTGTAATTTCCTACCGAGCTTGTGACAGAGCCAAAGGAGCAATTAGAAGCGATTATTGCTTCTCTCATCAAGCGATCCTTGCTTTTGTCCACAAGCTATTATTGCTTATGTTATTGCTTTTGTCATCAAGTGATCATCCTTTGTTTATATCACGATCTTCCGTGTCTGCCTCCACATCAATTGAAACGAAGTTTTCGAAGGCAAGCGTACTTGGTTGCTGTTCGAGGTCAATCCAGAAAAATGTGGTTGATTCAGACAAATTATTTTTTCTGAACGAATTTCTTAGAAAATTGGTGAAGTATTTCCACCGATTGTTGCAACCTCGATTGGTGAAGTATTACCACCAAATTTTCTTGCTATTATTCCAAGTTCATACCGAAGTTCATCCAAGTTCATGTTAAAGTTGATCCAAGTTCGTCAAGAACCAAGTTCCTTCAAGTTTTGTCCACGCCTTGAGCGATTTTTTTACCGGACCTCGAGTCGTCGATTTTCCACCCCTCTCGAGTCCGCAACCTGGCCTTAAGACATGATTATTGTCTTGCTCTCCCTGAACGTATTTCTTAGGAGATCTAGTAAATTCTGATTGATTTATAGATTTCGGTACTCTAGATTGGTGAAGTATTTCCACTGATTGTCCTAGTTCAATCAATTCATTAAAGAAGGTCCAAGGTCTCAAATTTTTTGAGGCCAACTTTAGAGCAACGGCGGGAGTTCTGATATCAGCTTCCACCGATTCCGTCCAAGTATTTCCACCAATCGTCTCTTTTGGTGCATCTGTCGGGAGTGGGTAAGAAGCGCGATAGTCTCTACTACTTCAAAGATTTGCGAAATCGCACCAGTGCAGATTCCTACAGTGTGTTCACGAAAGCTCGAGGTCACGATTATTTCCTAGAGATTGTTCGCAAGTTGGGCGTTATTGATCTCCACGCTCCAACTTTGGGGGGGAGTATTGAAGTATGGTAATTTTCTTGTATGATTAGGTCTTGTTTAGTAATTTTTTTCTAGTCAAGTTATGTCTTGTATGGTTATTATTTGCGTTCCAATTATTGTAATTGTTTATATATATGACCTCTATTATGATCAATAAAATCAAGCAGCATATTTTATCAAGTTCTCCATGTGACTTTGATTTGGTAATCTTATCCCATCTAAGCCAATGAATACTCTTATGATCTACATCAGTAGACCACCAAAATGTGGCTAAACTATCATTTTGTTTCTTGCAAAATATTTTCGAAACTTAACACTTTGCATTGCATATGTGGAGATAGTGTTGAGGACAGATTTAGCTTGTCCAAAAACTTAACACTTAACACCACAACATATGTGCAGTAGCCTCAGGTGGATTAGCTTGTCCAAAAATCATAATATCATCTGCAAAAAACACGTGTGTGAAAGTAGGGCATTGCCTGTTTAGTTTAATGCGAAAGAACTCGACTATGAAAATAAAGATTTCATCATATAAAAACATGTGACTAGCGAGTGCTACAAGAAACACACGCATGTAATCCACGATAAATCTAAGCTGCCTAATCCATGCTTCATGCAGCTTAGTCACTCCGTTTCCCTATCCAATACCTTCACCTCAGGATTTCCCGGGGAATAATACAGCACTCAACAGAAATTATTGAAGACCCATTAATTCACCATGCAAAAGGAATAGCAGCTGAAAACACCCACTAGATAGCAAAGCTCTCTATATAAATAGTTAACATTAATATATTTTCAAATATTCAAATTCGAGACTTTTTGATTAATAACGCCGGTCCGTGATTGCACCAACTTGGGACCCAGTGAACCGTTGGACCCGGAGACTTATCCATCGCACCTAAAAACGAACAAGTAACCGAAAAATCCTCCGAAATAGAAATCTCATTGCTCAGCCTTGTCCCAGTATATTAATTGCAGGCAAAGGCCGGCGGGTCCATAATTGCTCGAAGATGGAATCCAGTTGGACAAAATGTTCCCTACGAGAACAAAATGTTCAGTAAACGTTTACATAATGCGCTTGATTTTCTACTTATAAAAAAAATACGCTTGATTTTCTGTATTTCACTAGGTCCCGAGCATATCACGCCATGTTCATCCAGCATCAAGACTCTCTGGTATTTATTCTACAACGTAAATGACTTTATTCTTGTAAGAAATCATGCTTCTATGCTTTAATTTGCCAAACGCTGCCTTCATGGGCAGTTTGGAATTAAGGATTTGGGGTACTTAAAGTATTTTTTTGGAATGGAAGCAACGACTACTCCGCAAAGCTGGGTTCTCAGTGGGCGAAAGTTTACAATTGACATTCTTAAAGAATGTGGCAAAGATGATTCTTGGCCTTGCTACTTTTCTATTGAGCAAAATCATCGGCTTCGTACAGGTCAAGATGTTGTGGACGAATCCTTGCGATATCGTCGTTTGATTGGCTGGTTGATGCATTTGACGGTTAGTAGGCCTGACATAGCATATGCTGTGAGCATCTTAAGTCAATTTGTGGACAAGCCGGATGCTGAGCATGTCCAGGCTGCGGACCGGGTGCTTCGGTATTTAAAAAAAATGCCTGTACAAGGCATCTTGCTCACCAACTCTCCAGCAATAGATCTCGTGGCTTATTCCGATGCTGACTGAAATAGTTGCCCGAAGACGCGACGATTCCACATGGGTTATCTCATTTGTTTCTGTGGGTCACTGGTATCGTGGCTTACGAAGAAACAACAAGTTGTGGCTTCGTCATCCGTCGAGGTCGAGTATCGTGCCATGGCAAAGACCGTCAGTGAAGTTTTATGGTTACGCTGGCTATTTCGAGACTTGGGGTTATATTTTCTGCATCCTACTACTTTATTTTGTGACAACAAGGATGCCCTTTGTTGGAAATTAGATCTAGTTATTATTATTATGAACTAATTGAACATAATCCTAAACAAATAGCATATACGAAATATAATTTGACGATATGGAAAAAAGTGTAGAATACTTACAAAGATAATTTGAGCAAAACTGGTACAGGAAAAAGAACGCACTAACGATAATAGAACTGAATACTATGCATAGCCCATGTTACACCCTTAAAATTAAAAAAAAATCCCAACGCCAACCACCCACCCACCCACTGCCAAGGAGAAAGCACCATGCCTGCATCATATACCAAAACAGCCACCAAACTTATACCCCATCCACTGCCAACGCAAGTGCCACATCAGGCGGGGTGTCGACAAGAACCATCTCCGTAAGATGTGGAGGCGTCGTCATCTTCGCCAGTAAGTAAGCCCGAACATTATCCTCGCTGCGGACAAAACTGAAATGACAATCAACGAAACCACCAGCCAAGGTTCGGCACTCGGATGCCAAAAACGAAAGATCGCGGAGTCCACTCGCCTCTCCGTTACATATCGGGCAAGGACCTGACAATCCGACTCCACCTCCACATTCATCAGCCCAAGGGAAGCCGCAAACTCTTGCCCCGCCTTCAAACCACACGCCTCCAGCAAGGTAGGATGTACCTGGAACGGGCATTTCCTTATAATCACAGCAACAAAACATCCCTCAGAATCAAGCACAACTGCCGCCACCAGACCCTCCCCTTCTTGTGTAAACTCCGCATCATCGTTAACCTTATGCCAGGGAGGATCCGGAGGAATCAATCGCCCTACCACCCTATCCGCTAGTTCTGAACGTCCAGGATACACCGCAACAAAATCCTCCCACAACACCGCCCCTCGCAAGGCAAAGCGGACACCGCCCATCCGTCTCAATACATCAGAGTGGGAGTATATCCCTACGATAGTGTTCGTTAGTTGATAGACTTTGCATACCTTAGGGTGTCTGGTCGCGTAGGGTTTTGGTCGACTAGGTCATTGTACTTTGTATATATTGGTGCCTCGCGTAATGACAATGTAAGTGGCAAATCACCAATCTCTTCCGGTTCTAATACAATAAAATTTGGCCGATTGATTTTTAAATAAAGTTTAGGAGAAAAAACTGAACTTCGAATCGAATGATTCACCACAAATTAAAAATTAAAATATTAATCATCGAATTATCGTCGTAAAATTTTCCGTAAAGATTACCTACCCTCTAGGGCCCAGCCAGGGAATGCAGCATTAGTGAAAGGCCAAACTAAAATATTTTCTCTCACGGACACTGTTCATGTTCTTTTGAAAGGAATGTCTTTCCTGTTGGGGTAATTCTACGTTGGTGATGTAAGATATCTGCAAAATCAAACAGGGATCCATGATTTATAAACCTTCAAATAGGATCATATAATTTTATTTATTGTCAATAAAGTCTTGAAATTAAACTTTTTAAATGTTTAGAGATTTGATCTCTGTGAATCCATAAATTTTCCTCAATCGCCTAGGCTAAGGGCATTATTTTTAGGGAAATCTTCATTTTTATTGCATGTGGTTTTGTGGATTTTGCGATGTGATCCTGAAATCTGGAAATGACTTCTTTGGTATTTGTGATTATACACATTTTTTGCGTTAGAGGCTCGGGACCCTTCCCGAGCCAGAATTGATTCCAAACCTAGTTGGCATTATGAGGTGGTACGTCGCGTCGAATTTTTTTAAATAATTGGCAATGTGAATTGATACGACTTAAATATCCTTTACATTCTCTTAGTTTTTATGATTTTTCAAATACCCCTATCTTCTTCTTCTCCACCTCCTCCCCTCTCTCTCCTCTCTTCTTTTTCCTCTCTTCCCTCTCTCACCTCTCTAGCGCCAACTAAAATCTGCACTTCCATTTAGCCTCCAACTAAAATCTGCTCACTCCCCCTCTCTCTCCTCCTCGCCTTCTCACAAATGGCATCGGCCGCCCCTCTCGGAATCCTCGATGAAGACGACGACGTACTGCCCTTATCGGTTAACTTGTTACTTAAAAGAGTCTACTTTTTTTAATTGTAATTTCATGTTCGGGTCGCAGGAGTTCGATTGGGAGGCGGCGGTGAGGGAAATCGAGGCGAAGACCAACCCTGCTACTTGTTACTTAAAAGGTACGTGGACATTTATATTTTTGCGATGGTTACGGTATGGGTAGGTTCTACTTTATCCTAGTTTGTAGAGTCGAACTTATATTTTGCTCTCGATCCTAAAAAACTTTCGTTATCGTACCCATTTTTTACTCAATCGGTCTATAGGATTTACATGCTCTACAGTGTCCTACTCTTGAACGTCTTACATTTTATAAAATTTCTCATAAAATTTCATATAAAATTTAAATAAATTTCATACATATTATACATTATACATCAACATTAAAAAAAATCAAGTAAGATCATATAAGTCTTTTTTGGTGAAAGTGAATGATCAAAGTAACTATATAAATAAAATCATAAATACGTCCTAATTAACGTATGATCGCGAGGTTGCGACTGCCGACTTCGATAAAATCATATCGCAGTAAAATCAGGTGAAAAAAAATCGCAATAGAGAAAGAGCGCCTCAGTAGGATAAACCCTGCCTTGACGTTGGTATCACTATACTTGATCCTACACCATCATATAACTGGTTACAACATTACTAGGGACTTCTACATCCTCGATATCACAGGACATACATATACATCAAGATAGGTTATCCCCTTTAATATCATCCAAGTACATATCTAGGCATGGTAAAAAAGGTCTATCAAATACAACATGGTCAAAAGCAATCGCCAAAGCGTACTTGGAGAGAGCGTCTTCCACTCGATTACCCTCCCTCCAAGTGTGTTAAATATTGATCTCCCTATCTCGATCAAACAACTCCCTCGCATGGTGGATGAGGATCGCCATTAGGTGGTCCCTCTCAAGATGTCATCCGACACAAAGCATAGCTAGCGTTAAAGTGGATAGGATTAATATATATTATGGATAAATGGCTAAGGCAGGGTAAGGCACAAAGTAAAGTTTATGACAAGATTAATACCTTAAACTCTACCACTAAAAGTGAAGTCATACTCATACCATTATTCTAATCAAATTCAATATACCTTAGACAGGTAAGGGCAGGTTCCGACCAACTATTTGTATTACCTATTTAAAGAATTCAATTTAACCAATTTTTTTAAGGAATTCAATTTTACCTAACTTATTTGAGAGATGGTTTTCTAGGAAAAGATGCAAAAATACGTTTCTGTTTTGAGAGATGGTTTTCTTCTCTCTTTTTTGGTAGAAGAAATACGTTTCTGTTTCTTTTTGTCTGCTTCCATTTTCAATACTTCCTACCCACTTTCTTTTCGGTCAAACCACACATCCGATATCTGTCATTCTTATGGAAAGGAAAAACCACATGTCGAAAAAAAACTCATATCTGGTGCCGTCTGGATTCAAGTCAAACACTCCTTTTTAAATCACTTTAATGATAGGAAATATGCATGAAATTGAAGTAGTAAAATTGGGAACATGTAAAAGGGTAGTAAACTTAGGAGGAAAGGGAAAAAACAACTGACGAATGTGTCTACTCTCATCCGACGGTCGAAATTAGCTTCAAATGAACCCGGAAGAATAGACAACGAGATTAAAAACTATTGGCACATCCGCCCAAAGAAGCTTGAGAAGGAACATCAAGCAGTCCGGGCAAGCAACATCAGTAGACACCTGCAATTTTTCATCTGAAGAAGCCGATTGCGACCATCACGTGTTCTCCTAATCCACCTTAATCTCTAACCGCTACACACTCTACACCCAAAAGTTCATTCGAGACCTAGGTCGTTGGGTACATTCAAGGACACCCAACCCACACACAACTACTCACACATCATCAAACTCAAACTCAACATCAATATAAATATGAGCATTGTCACAAGCATTAAACTAAAGAGAAAGAGTTTAGAAAACTCAATGAGGTCTTCAAGAATTCCTAGCTCCTACTCCTTCGTCAATGCTTCATTGCTTCCTTTCTTAGAGGGAGAGAGAGAGAAGTGTTGGCTATTCTAAGTGGCCAAACCACATAAATAAATTGGCTAGTTAAAATGGGGACCTAAAGGGTCTATTTATAGGCCCCCAACAAAGTCCTAAAGAACTAGGATGAGTACAATGATAAAATAGTCAATTTTAGCCTTGTTCTGGGTGTAAACTGCCTTGCGCTTGTCGTCCGGCAGATTTGGCACCGTCCAGTGCCCACTTTTGTTCGTGCGCTGATAAAGATGTACAATTTTGGCTTTTTTCTCCTCCGAATTAGACTTTGGTCATTAGAGTTTGAAATGTATCTTCGACTTAGCATTCCAAAGGTACCTCATATGACTTAATCCGATGCCCGAGCAAGAAGTTATAGATTTTTAAGTGCAGCATTATCTGTCTACCAGATGAACCCACCGACCGGCGGGAAAATCTATCACCCGGTGGCATTCAGGGATACTCTGATGTCAACCTCAAGCATAGAATTTCTAGTACTCTAATGTCAACCTCAAGCATAGAATTTGTGTCAATGTCTAGTCCTTCGCTCTGGGTTCTTGGCATGCACTAGAAAATCCTGAAAAAAAAAGTACACGAAATAAGCAAGTTTGTTACACAAAACTAATTACTTTTGATTTTATATCCTAAAATCTCAGTTTCATGTCGACGGTGCCAATTTGATGTACGAGAAATTGATAAATAATTGAACACACAATCAAATAGTATAGTGAATAAATAAGGTTCGTAACTGAGGGTTGGAATATGAAATCGAAATAATCAATTATGCGTAGCAGAAAAATTAAAGGTTGTAAAGAAGTAAACTAAGTGGTAAGGAAATAAACAAAATCAGGAACATAAATAAAATAGTTGTGATTCAAAGGAGAGAAATGAGCACGATACTCTTATGGACTAACTACCTATGTTAAGATTATGGTTCTTGTGAAGTTCTAACTAGTACCCGGAGTATTCTAATATATCTTCCTAACGCTTTTGCTCATTAGGGTGACAAAACCAAACTAGCAAATACCTAGGTTACTAATTAAGACTTTTGCTCATCAATTAGACCTAGAACTAGACTAATCTAATTATCAAAATTCCTCATAGCGTGTTATTCTTACGATATCAAGATATCTCATTAATACCTAGGAATATGCTAATTGGTTTATCCATCAATTCGAGTGCCTCTTGGTCCACTCTCATCAATTCCAATCATAACCGAAGTGATCAAGTTAGGTAAAGTATTAAGTTTACCAATTAACAACTAATACGTAAGATATTCGAACCATAAACTCACATAGATAATTAATCACATATTAGGGCATCACACTCTAAAAAAATCTACTCGCTAAACATGGTAACAAAGCAAGAGATATTAACGAAAGACATCATAACGAAAAGCATAAGTATAGGGAAAGAGAAGGCTTAGTCGTTCGAGCAACCCTTGTCAATCTCCTCCACGTAGCTAAGCAAAATTATGACTTTATTGATCTCTAACAGATGTCTCAAAGTCACCAAAAAAAGTATATAAAACCTAAAAGCTAATGGCCTATACATAGCCAAACGTCTAAGCTAGAGAATAGAAAAACCTAGAGGAGGTTAATCAAACCAAGAAGTCTTTCATTAAATTTATAATATAACTATAGTCCTATGGCCAAAATAGGAGGCCAAAAGTCAAATATATCTGAAACGGGTCCAAAAAATTTGACTAAATAAGAAGTCTCAGAATTTTAGAAATTGGGAGACTAGCCATCGCCAATCAACTTGCGGCCGCCAGTTGGGCCTTCACGAATTTCTCTGTGAGCATGGGCTGGCGATTGCCAAGTGACTGGCGATGGGAAGACCAATTAGGCTTGACTGGCAATCGCCAGTTGAGTTACGGTCGCCAACTGCCCCAACATCAAAATCTCTGTAATGGTCCCCTTGCGCCGGCCAGTTCACTTGTGATAGGAAGTCTTTTCAGCCTTGTACTCGAGTCATCTCGTCGTTCAATCCTCGCACTCGAACTACTCTGTTAACCTACAAAAATACATGATAAAAGGTAGAAGTCCACTCCACCACAAGAATGTATCAAAATAACAGAAGACTTAATATAACAAGACAAAAAATGAATTAAAACACGATTAGATACGATCAAAACATATGAACACACTTGAGTATTTACACACTCATTAACTATTTTTGGGGCAGGGCGAGGATGGGAAAGATTCTGATCGGAGGCCATATAGCCCACAATTGAGGCAGATAAAGTGGAGCCCCTCATGTTCTACCTTATGTTTCTTCCCGTTGACAATCAGGATTCTGGGGAGCGGCTGGTTGAGGTCAAGTTCTATACAGATAAGGGCATAGCGTCCTCTAGTTGCGCTCAATATCATCTCGTCAACCCGGATGGGCTCCCTTATAGCTCTACCTATCGCCTCCAAGACTAGGACGTCATAAAAAGGAAGTCCAAGCTAGAGATTCGGGTCCACACATCGGTAAAGGTGACCTCTGTCCGCTCGACATCGAACCCTAGAGCCCACCTCTTCACGGTGACTTAGTGTCCCATCATGGTCTAGGGGCCCTCGAGCAAGACCTTCTCCATATCTTGTAGCTGCCTAAAATAGACCAGGTAAAAGCCTCATGGAAGATCCATGACCTCCAACGGCCCTGCCAGATTCCAGAGCGAGCGGAGCCATTTCTCCATCACTGGGAACATTGTGATTTGGCCGAGGAGCTTAACAACAAGACAATGGTTCAACGCAGGAGCCAGCTTCGCTATTATGCTAGCCCCAATCTTAACTACCGGGGGGCAGAGGTGGCCTCTAGCTTTCTGGAGAGTACTAGTCCAACCTCGACCAGATTGCCAGAGCAACTCAAAGGACATTTGCTCTTGAAAGAGTTGGTCAGCTTGTCTTTGAATGAGTCAGTCATGGGTCAGGTGGTTTTGTGGGTGTTGGGCAGAGCAAGTTGTCCATTTCCATAGCGTCAGCATGATGCTCTGGCGAAGCCCGAGGTTCAGCCTGACCGGTGTCAGAGGCCGGTGGGTTTTCAGTTGAATGAGTCTCCCTCGGGAGAGTTGAGAGAGTTTCCATCTAAACCAAAAATTAGAAATACTTAGGTTAGGTTTTACTCTTTCTTGATTCATAATTCACTTGGTATATGAATACCCACTAGATTGACTATCCCTATTTAATCTGGGTATGAAATTTGAATCGTGCAGAAGCTATCTAACAAGTATTTAATAATGCTATATTTTTAATGACTCGAATTTAAAATTTTTTAGTTAAGTTCAAAAATTCGGTTTTAATACTTTTAAAAAACTCTCTATTTTAATTTTACGTAGAAATAATATTTTTGCTTATTTCAATAACCCCAATATCAAAGCAAGAGTTCCAGAATTATTTACTATGGAGCTATAGACAGCCAGGGAAAACTAAGGAGACCCCCTTCCGAGAACCAAAAAGGAGAATTTCATCTCGTACATCTCAAACAAAACCACCAAAACATGTTGGATCCCTTTGTCAATCAAGAGATCAGGTTTCTAGATTCTCATAAGAGCCACTTAGAATTCCCTCCAGAGCCGATGTGTCTGTTACACAAGTGAATAGTAAGCAATAATCTTACTTCTGCTTGATATGTGTGTTTGTATGCGAAAATGGAATAACATCACTTTCTTTTCAATAGATATTAAATTGCCCTCACGTCTTTGGGGCTTGTCAAATTTACCAGTGGGTTTTTACTATTTTGAAACTCCTCTTTTTGCTTCCAAATTTCGTAAAATAGAACTCTCAAGTCCCTAACTCCGATCGCACCAAGGGCAAACCCAACCTAACCATTATCCGATTCGCACAGGCGATCGGCCAATAGGAAGATTCTTGGCAGCCGGTGACGTCCAAGTAGGAAGAATAAAAAAGGAGGGGAGATTGAAGGGCAATTTGGTCACACTGAGAACGTTACACAATTTCTAGGGTTACACTAAGACAGGAACCCATACGTGCATGCATACGTCTTTTTTGGGAGTGGATTTAGTCATGCATGTATAAAATACTTCAGGATTGTTTTGGAAGATAAAATAATTCGCTATGTTATGATAGAATAGTTCGCCCAGTTATGATAGAATGATTCGCTTAGTTATGATAAAATAATTTTACGAAACCGTCACCGAAAAAATCGGGATCGGGCACGGGATAAAATGGGTTGGATAAAATAATTTGTCCAGTTATGATATAATGGTTCGCCTAATTATGATAGAATGGTTCGTCCAATTATGATAAAATAGTTTTACAAATAAAAGGGTTGGATAAAATAGTTCGCTCAGTTATGATAAAATTGTTCGCTCTCCAAGACTATACTGGAAAGGTCACTCTAGCACCAAATTTGGTCTTTTTTTTCTCTAATAATTCTTGGTTCATTCAATTGAACCTGCTTATAAAAGATGTGTTTTAGACTATCCACATTGGATCCGCTCACACAATAAATAATTAATTTCTCTCTCCTCAACCTACTATTCAATCCAACCCAATCTTTTACCATCTTTATTGATGATCTCATCCAATCGGCTCAACAAATAAATAATTAATTTTTTTCTTATCCACATATTATCTATAATTTAATTTATGTTTATATATAAATTATAATAATATATAAAATTAGGCATTCATAATTATAACAAGGAAAAAATTAAAATAAAATAACAAAATTAGGATTACAAAAATTGGAATACGAAATTAGAAAGAAATAAATTGAGCTCAAATAAATTCCTGAAATGATAAATTACGAATTTAGAAAATATAAATTACATATTTAATTTCTGGTACCAAATTTTTGCCATATATGCTCAATCAAATCATTTTTAAGAGCGTTATTTGCTACTCTATTACGGAGTTATTCTCTATTAGTCATATAATTGGATAGATCTGCAATGCGTTCAGTAGAGAACCGAAAATCTTCTTCGTCGTGTTCTTCTTGTTCTCCATTTCTTCTTCTTGTAAATCTCTCATTAAAAAAATCTGTCGGATCATAATAACAGAGTTATGTGTCTCGTTCATCCTCTACCATCATATTGTGCATGATGATACAAGCCATCATGATTCTTTCCTTTAAGACATTATCTCAAGCAAGACATGGGCGTCGAAAAAATACAAAACGAGCTTGTAGAACTCCAAATGCTCGCTCGACATCCTTTTTAACA
The DNA here is from genome assembly GCA_963995505.1 of Hypericum androsaemum. Taxonomy (NCBI): domain Eukaryota; kingdom Viridiplantae; phylum Streptophyta; class Magnoliopsida; order Malpighiales; family Hypericaceae; genus Hypericum; species Hypericum androsaemum. Next base: position 11,234,500 of record OZ023180.1, read on the forward strand.
GCCTCTTGATGTTCAGCGAACAACTTGTGCTTTCAGAATTGTGGAGATTTAATCGACTTGACAAATACAGCCCATGAAGGATATATCCCATCAGTGAGATAATATGTTGTATTATTTTCACGACCGTTCACGATGTAACTCACTTTTGGTGCTTGGTCTTCCAAAACCTCACTAAAAACTAGAGACCAGTGGAGTACATTAATATCATGGTGGAGTACATTAATATCATTGCATGTACCTGGTGTAAAAAGAAAACATGCCATATCCACAAGTCATATGATGGAACAGCTTCTAAAATGATTGTTGGCTTTCTACTTCTTCCTACATATTGCCCAGCCCATGTAGTAGGACAATTTTTCTATTCCTAGTACATGCAGTCGATACTACCAATCATACCTCGGAATCCACGTTCTTCCCAATATGAAGTAGCCTTGCCAAATCTTGTTCATTAGGCCTTCTCAAGTATTCATCAGGTCCCCGAAGCAAGAGATTACACCTTCTACAAAATTCAAGAGAGATTTATGTGTCATAGTTTCACTCATTCGCAAGTATTCATCAATGGCATCGATTGATGACCCATAAGATAGCACCCTTATAGCTATAGTACATTTCTGTAATGCTGAAAGACCTTCTCTACCCGTGGCATCCGATCTTTGTTAAAAATATTTGCCAGTAGTACTAACGGCCTCTACTATATGAAGGAATAATAATCTTTGCATGCAGAATCTACGCTGAAAGATCTCATGTGTATACGTTGGCCTGTCGATAATGTAGTTGGCCATCAAGCGCTCCTCGCCAACTTTGCATTCTCTATCAATGTATCATCTTTGCCCTCTAGGAGTTTGATCTTCTATGACCTAGTTAGGATTGCTTGTGATCACATCCTCAATTATGCGATCAATTTGTTAATTTTGTTGAATGACTCGTGCTTCCCATTGATCAAATTCGATAAAATTGGAAGTACCAAAACTTGAATCTGAATCAATTGATGTGCTTTCACTGAGAGACAATTCTGAAGTGAGATGGGTAAAGAGAGAGTAAAGAGATATGAAGGATATTGGATATGTTAAGTTTGATGCATATCCAACAATATATAGCATGTGAAAGATAGTGAAAAATCAAAGTTGAACTAACAACACTATGGCTACGAGACAAGTAGCATGTGACGGATAGTGAAAAGCTAAAGTTGAACTGACAACACTATGGCTACGAGACAAGTAGCATGTGACGAATGTTGAATATTTTTAATAATGCCGCAACGATAGGGGGTCCCGGGGGGCGCCGGGCTGTGATCGACCTGACAGCGTCCCATTCCAAAATGGTATACGTCTTTTGAAAATCAAATTTGAACTGATAATTCAATTGCATAATTAAAATTACAAATTGGAAGAAATTACATCAAGTAAAAGTCTCACAAGACATCAACTAAAATGACATAAATAAAAATTACACGAAAATAAACTCATCACTTTCCAAACACAACTGACATTAGATAGCATTTCATCTCTTCATCTTCTGGTGATAAGTTATCTTTTTCCAACAATGTATTTAACATTAGTTGATTCATCTGCATAGTCTTCCTTTCTGCCCTTTTTTGCTCTAGCTCAAGTTTATTTTGTTCCTTTTTGTGCTCCAGCTCGATTCTATCCCTTCCCAATTTGCTCATTACTTCAACTTCATTGTCTCTAGTGAGTCTTAATGCATGAATTTCTGCAGCAAATTCATTAGTACAAGAAGATTGTGATGCCTTACCTTTTCTTTCTTTTTTGCAGCATCTCTACCTATAGGATGGAAAATTATTGAAAATCCACTTATTGGAGTTTCTGGGTGGGAGGGGATTGCATAATCCCCATCTTCAGTAGTCCTTGATCTTTTTGAGCTCCCACCACTTTCTTCATTATCCTCTTCATTCTCGGACCAAAAACGTGTTGAATCATGACCTAGTTTTAACTTCCATTTGGGATGTTTACTACAACTTCATTAAATACAAAGAAGTCATTAAACTTACTGCCACCCCCTTCATAAATTGTGTGAGCTTCTTCTTCAACATCTTTCGTGCTCATTCCACTCCTTTTTCAACCATATGCTCTACGGTAAGCAGCAACCCACTTGCTTGCATTTTTACTAAGTTGTTTATGACGACCTTTGATTGTAGGCACATTTCTTTCACTGATCTCTTCCAGATTCTCTGCTCGAGCTTCATTGTACAAATTTTTTACTCGTTCTCACAACGAGGCAACCTTTTAATTTTTGCCACGTATGTTATCTTCACTAACAAAATACCAAAATGACATTAAGGCCATATTTTCTTTCACAGACGAGCTTTGATTTTTTTCCCCTTTTTAGAATTTGTGTTTCCGGCTGCACATCTTCGAACAAATTTTGAGAGACCTTTTGTGAGTTTTGATGTTCATAGATTAGAATTTGAGAGAGATTCGGAGAAAATTACGAGTTTTGATAATACTGAGAATTGAAAAAATTTGAGAACTAAAATAAGATTGAAACGTTGGATAATTTGGGGAGTTAGGATTATTAGGATCCATAATACAAATAATATAACTAAGCAATATAAAGAGATTATATAGTGAGAAAGGAGAGAAGTTTAGATTGTGTATCAAAATATGTCAATATTAGGCTCTATTTATAGAGAATTGAAAATTAATAATTTTCATATTTTTATTTTTATTTTATCAAAAGATAATTTTAATTATCATAACTAAATAAATAATATCCACTAGTATCTATTTCAACAAATAAAATTTTGCCACATGTCATTAGTATTGGATTAAGATATTAAAAAAACGATCGTGAGCGGATCGGTCAAATTACCCAAGTTTTCTATTTTTAAAAATTTTTCATTAATACAAATTAAGTCAGTGGGTTTAATAGTGTCCGGATACCGGATGATTTAAACAAATTAATTAATTAAATTTAAAATAGAGTAAAATGATTTGTCATTTTATATCAGATTACATCATATTTATTATACAAATTATGAGAGGAAACATAAACGAGATGTGAAGTTGCATAAAAAAATAAATGAAGAAATGTTTATCAATCACTAAAATTTAGCATAAATACTAAAAAACTAAAACTATAGTAACTTAGTCCCTGAAATTAGAAAAATCAAACACGTTAATCTTTACCATCAATAGCTTTTCAAAATTCCTAAAGAACCCTAGCAGGAGTAATAAAAAAAATAGAATACTCAATTAAAATTCATCATTTTTCTAGATTAATTAAAAAAATTTTACTTCGAATTCTTACTAACACATCCTTGTTAAATATTTATAGGAGATCAAAGTTCTTACCTACCCGTATTAGTCGGCTCATTGCTATCGAACCGAGTGGTCTGGGAAAAAAATAATTAAAACACCCCTCACGCGCCGCCCCCACCTTCACCACGAGCAACACCATATAGCTCTCCGTCGGCAACCGGATCCCCAGATTTCTCTCTCCCCCTGCCCCTGGCCTGTCCCCGTTGGAGCAACCGGATCCAAGAGCCGTTCAAGGGTTAGGTGGCAAGGAGGAAGAGGGAGGCGCCACTGAACACGAGGATCACAAGAAGCCTAAAAAATAATGTGTGTTTCAATTTTCCTTTCCGTTTTCGGTACTCATTCCATTTTCCTTTTCAACCCCCTACAAGAGGATATCAGTACATATCATGTCTTTTGAAGTCCTCTTGTCTACTTTCTGACCTAACTATATCGTTATTAAGACCTCGCTTCGAGACATCATACAATATGAAATCTATGGGAACGACAATTTCACAATGCTTTTCATTCTAAACTTCTCCCAATAGACAGTTTCATATACGAACAAAGCTTCCACCAGCGAAATAGGCCATATAAATTTTGCGATGACGACCTCACGGAATGAATTATAAGACATTAACGTATTTCTCTTGATAACGATTCAACAGTGACGTGAAATAAATAATGCGTGGGACAAGTGGAAAATGGTTAAAATCAGCGAGAAAGTCATTTCCGCATTTTTCTTATCCATCCATTGGAAAGTGAAGTTTGTGGTCGTGAATTGTGTTTTTGCTGGGACCCCCCAGTTGTCTGGTATCTTTAAGGAGCTAGCTAGCTGTCTGTTGTTGACAATAACCAATCTTCTTTGACTCCCTTCTTCCTTAAAATACTTCCGGCAGTGTTGGGTTCAATTAACAAATTTTAGATTTAAATTTTACTAATAAAAAAAATACTATTAAGAGAATTACTCTTAAAAAGGTTCAACAATACTATACTCGAAATATTAAGATTAAAAAAACTACTTCCGGCTCACACTGTCCGGATATTGTACTCTAAGCTTTTGAATTTCCATAATTCCATTCTGAGTTAATTTAGTTTTCTTTTGAGCACATGACGGCCTCTCCAATCGAAGAGCTCCAAACACTCGTATAGTTAGAATTTGTATGAAATTCTTAATTGGTTTGGAAATCATGATTGACCTTGTTGAGTGCGTGTAAAATTTATTCATGCAAAATGGAAATCATGTCGAAGATGCAGCGGGAACTTTATGCAACGAAGTTGGAATCTCTTTGTACAATCTAATCGTTCGTTGAGAAGGTGATATGCCGGACCTTCTTACCGCCATCAAGGCGGCAGCCATTAGTTTTGATTGATTAGGCAACTGATTTATTTCCATGGCTTAGGGTGTTTCGTATACCAGGCATTTTTGGATTTATACATAGTTTTTTAGGTGTTCTCGAGATACGTTATCGTGAGTGAATCGTGTAGGATATGTCTATACAAAGACATGTATCTCTGGTACTTATGGTGTTATCTTTTATTTTAGAGTAATACAAATTATGCATTTAATTTTTTTATAAGGTTAAGTAATTATGATGGTAATTGAAAGAACTTGTATTAAGCATGATTATAATGGGTTCGACATAGCAGGTTATATACAGCTAGAGTACAACGGCTAACTAGATTACAAAAGAAAAAATTGTAGCTACAAAAGGAATGTACATTTTTACACCAGTTGATCAAGTACTCATCTTCCATTTAACTAAATCCCATGATCTTAGATTGGAACGACTAATTTCCAACTGTAGATCTGTTCACCAATTAACCAGGATGAGAATCCAATCAATGGTTGCATAAACACCCTCATAATGTGGGTAGAAATCTGCAAATTTTGCAGAATCTTCACTTGCACTTCTTAAATTCATATGATCAATATATTTGTTAGTCATCCCAAACTTATTGAGGATAAAATTAAACCTTGAAGACTGTAATGCCTTTATGAAGATGTCTACCAATTGGAGTTGACTGATGACATATGGTGTGTGAATATCTTTGGACTATACTTTCTCCCTGACATAATGACAGTCTACCTCGATATATTTCATCCTTTCTAGGAAGGCAGGATTTGCAACAATGTGAATTGCTGATTGGTTGCCGCGGTATTAGTCCATGCTTCCTGAGACAAGAAAGCCAAGATCACGAAAAAGATGTTGATCGACAACTGAAAATAAACTAAGTATTTTGATTAAGTGCATATCAGAATTTTGTTAAGATCAATCGAAAAAGACTAGGCATAGTAGTACACAAATCATAAACTCAGTTATCTACAAGTACTATCGAATGCTAGTCATGATTAAAGGGATAACGAAGTACATTGAGAGATCGGTCATAAGCTATACATGTGAGTAAGGTAAATGACTTTTATTCAGACTAAGATTATTCTTAAATGGAGTCATAAACTTATCTTTCGTGTGATCTCTGATTTCTTAGTGAAGTCTAAAGTCAACGAGGATGTTTTATGAGTTGGGTTGTTAAGATTTTCCTAAGTCTAGTTCAAGGCTTTACATACACAATCTAGTTTAGCTAGAGCTTGACCAAGATCCAAATATTTATCCTAAGGCAAGTTTAAATTTGAATCTTGCCAAGATCGAGATGATTAACGCTTTTACCCGTCGTATAAGTGCCTCACAAGAGCTTAGTTTCTTGGTAGTTGAAGCTCTCTTCTATGGATAAGTGAGATTAACTTCAGAAAGATCTATATAATCATCTTAAGACAAGTTCACGTGATAGGACACCTGCCCCAGACGAACCTCTCTTTTTTCCAAGATATAAATACTTAAATTATGTTTGTTTTATAGTAACATAACCCGATACAAAAGATGTTTCAGAAGTTTGTTTTTGTCTTTGTTTGTAACAGCTACTTCTATGGATCAAATCACCCATCTATTGAAGTCAATTTATCAAGTCAAGCCTAGGAAGAAAAGTATTGGCTACTTTGCTAGCTAATGAAGGATTTTCCTCCAATGACTACAAACAACTACTTACGACTTGAAGGGATTCTTGAAGACTTGTTTGGCGAGCAAGTTCTAACAACTACAAGTGAATGAGATCCTATAAATAAAAGACCAAGCTAAAGACAAAGGTGAACTACATGAGATAGAAAAGAAAGTGATCAAAGTTTCAAAGAGAAGTCTAGAAAGAGCTAAACTCATACTTTGAAGAGAGAAAAGCTGTGATCACGGTGGTTATGACAAAGAGCAGATTAGAAAAATTATTGTCTTAGAATACTTGCTCAACTTCTGTGTGAAGTTAGGAGAAGTATATTTACGAAAGCGATGATAAGCTCAAGGTTTCTAGTATGCCTGTAAAACTAGAGTGGTATCAGCGCTGCCACTCTCCCTACCTTAACCACCCAGGTTGCTTATTGGACCTACAACAACATCTCTGTGTTGGTATCAACCATGGCTCTGTACTCTGACTCAACACTCGATCTTGAAACCATGTTTTGTTTCTTGCTTCTCCACACAACGAGATTATCATCTACAAAAATACACATACTAATAGTCGTTCTTTTGTCATCAATATCCCCTGAATAATAAGCATCAGTTTACCCTTGAATATTCAAGTGTCCATTGTTTCTAATTAGCAAGTCCTTGCCAGGAGTTAGTTTCAAGTATTGAAAAATCTTATCAGTTAAAGTAATATGACATATTTTTAGATTATGCATAGTTTGACTAACTAAACTCACAGCATAGGTGATATTTGGTTGAGTAATTGTCAAGCATAAAAAACTTCGTAACTTGAAAATTCAATTGATAGTTTTGATTAAGTGCATATTAAAATTTGATTTAGATCAGTCAAAATAGGCTAAGCATAGCAGAACTTAGGCATTGAACTAAGTTATCTAAAAGTACTACAAAATACTAGTCATACATAAAGGGATACTTAGGTACGTTAAGTGAACGGTCATAAGCTATGATTATTTAACTTATGAGTTAGGCAAGTGACTTTTTCCTTTCTCCTACGATTAGTCTTACATAGATTCATAAACATATATTTCATGTAATTTTTTATATGAGTTGGGCTGTTAAGATTTTCTTAAGTTCTAGTTCAAGTCATTGCTTACACATTCTAGTTAAGTTAGAGCTTGATTAAGCGATCTAGATATTTATCCCAAAGGTAGTTCGAATTTGAACTGCACCTAGATCGAGAAAGAAAGATGATTAAGCATTTTATCCAATGAATAAGTGCCTCGCCTAAAGCTTAGTTGTTTGGTGGATTAAGCTCTCTTCTATGTGTCAAAGTTTGATTAACTTTAGGAAGAGTTTTATAATCATCTTGATAGTCTACGAAAGATAAAAACCTGCCCAAGATTACTCACTCTTTTGTCCAAGTTGTAATTTTTTAAATTCTGATTATTTTATACTAATATAACCTGATACAAAAGAGGTGTCAAAATCTTTGTTTATCTTTATTGTAACAACTATATTATGGATCAAATAAACCCCATGTTGAAGTCAATTCAACTCAGCCTAGGAAGAAAAGTGTTGGCTATTTAGGTGACCAATGAAGATTTCTCATCAACCGGCTATAATTGCTATATCAGATGTGGATGAAAAGTGTTTGAAGAATTGCTTGGAGAGCAAGTTCAAGTTAAACAAAAGAGAAGCCAAGATGATCCTATAAATACATGACAAAGACAAAGACAAAGGAACCAAGAGAGAAAATGTTGAAGACAATAAAGAGGTGATCAAGATTCAAAGATACAAATCAAGTAAAGAGCGAAGCTCTTATATCCAAAGAGAGAAAAAGCTGAGATCACCGTGTTGAGACAAAAATGAATTTTGATAAATCATTATCTTGTATACTTGCTCCACTCCTATGTGAAGTACTGAGAAGTATAGTTGTAAAAGCAACGATAGAAAAAGTTTCTAGATACGCAGTAAATCTAGAGGATTGGTAGCTAGTTGAATCCATTAAAGCCAGTGGTTGTAAGGTTGCAAGTGGCCCGTGATAACTTGTGGTGTACTCTTATATTTTTTATAAGTGGAATAAAAAATGAGAGGATAGTTGAAGAGTGAACATAGGTTCAGTAGACTCGAGCCGAACCACTGTACATCTGGTGTCAAATATCTCTATCCCTACTCTCATTTACATTAATAGATGAAGTACTAAAATAGTTAAGAAAATCATTAGAAATCTAATTCACCACCTCTTAGGTTCCTTATTAGACCTACACAACTAATCTATAAAATTGTCGAACATCTTCAAGAGGTTCACCTTTAGTTATAGTCAACTTCGTACCATTATCTACTGGACAACTTCCAGGTTTGACATCAAGTTTCTTAGCTTCTTTAAGCAGATCAAGTACATACTTTCTTTGGGAAAGAAAAACACCTTTATCAGAATAAACTAGTTCAATCCCAAGAAAATACTTTAATTTATCTAAGTCTTTTGTGTCAAATTTTATCTTTCAAAGACTATTTTAAAGAATATATTATAGTCATGCTACTGCCTATAGTGAATATGTCATCTACAGTCATAGCTTGCCTCCAAACTTCTAATTCTATTGCATCCTCATAGCTAGTAGGCTCATCAATTTGGTCTAGCTTACTCAAGTAGCTTAGATGTTTAAGTGAGATAGAGTGATATGAGATGTACCTTATAATCTGTAAGCTTGGTTGGTGGCTTTCAGTTATTACCAACCTCCCGAGGTTACCACTTGCTTCATTCTGATCAGCTTGTAACTCTCTGGTGCTTGAGATGCTGAGTGACTCTGCGTGTTGGTCTTAAATAAGTGAGTTGTCTATGCTCTCCTGTACTTAGTTTTCTAATTCCCTTGAATCTGGTTGAGGTACATTTTTGCAACAGCTCCTGGTTGAGGTACATTTTTGGTCTTAAACATTTTTGCAAAATCAACAGGTTAAGTGTTAGTATCCACATTTTTCCTTTCAATTTGATTATCTGGCTCAGCTGGTGGAGTAGCTGATTATATTCTCTGATGTGTGTGTCCTTCTGCTGCAGGTTCTCTTTGCTTGGGATGCTCTACTTATGAGATTATCTTCCCCTCAAACTCATTTTCTTTTCTCATAGAAGCATTGTTAGTATAGTAGGATATGTGTTTAAGAAATCGCACATCTTTGGATACAAACCTTAGTTTGATTTTTGGTTCTGGTACTTGTATCCCTTGGACATAGTTGAGTATTCCAAGAAGTTGCATCTTTCTGATCTGGGATCCAACTTGTCTCTTTTTTTAGAGGGAATATGCACATAACATACATAACCAAATACTCTCAAGTGGCTTAGATTAATCTATCTTTTTGCATAACCTCTAAAGGTGATTTAAAGTTTATCACTTCGCTTGGTGTTCTGTTGATTAAGTAGCAAGCAGTGAATACAAAATCACACCAATAAGATCTTTGAAATCTAATAACTCGTGTAATCTCTAGTAAATGCCTATTTTTTCTCTTAGCTACTCCATTTTGTTGAGGAGTATAAGTACACGAGATTTAATGGATTATGCGAGATGTTTTTACCTCATTAATAAACTATTTAGAGTACTCTGAGCCATTGTCCATCCTAAATACTTTAATACCCCTATTGAATTGATTATGTATCATGCTTTTAAATTCTTGGAACATTCTAAGAATCTCAGTCTTATGTTTTAACAAATATATCTATGTGGTTCTGGAGTGATGATCAATGCAGCTAATAAAGTATTTAAAGCCATCATTAGAAATCTGAGGAGCAGTTCATAAATCTGAATGAACTAAGTAAAATGGTTCTGCATAAGTAGTAGCTGATAAATTGAAGGGAAAATTATCCTCAGGTCCTTGTATTATAGTTTTATCATTCGCGGGTCCCTATGTTATGGAAATAGTGTGTGAGGTCCCTGTGTTTTAAGAAATATTGGTCTGAGGTCCCTGGTCACTGGATCAGAGATTTTCTCTGGCGAACAGCCATCTGAAAAGATGAAAATACCTCTCTGAATAAAAAATAAAAAAATCTTCATCTTCAACATCATCTTCAATCTTTGAACACCAACAACATCAACTCAACTCAAGAACACCAAATTAAACGTTAACAACCCTCGATTAAAAACTCTCTTGTATCCATCGGTTCCATTTCCAAAACCCAAAACACTATAATCTTCCGGATTTAGTTCTCTACTGAGCTCGACTCCAGACTCCTAATTTTTTTTCCATGGGTGGTGGCATGGGTGTTTGTGGCCCTCTTCGTCGTGGGGGTCATCTGGGGTTGTAGTGGAGGAGCGGGAGGCAATATCGTCATCATCGTCTGGGGTTATCGTAAAGGAGCACGGATGCATCATCATCAACATCATCATCTGGGGTTGTCGTGGAGGAGCAGGGAGTTGTCGTCATCATTTGGGGTTATCGTGGAGGAGCCATCATCGTCTGGGGTTGTCGTGGAGGAGCGGGGAGTCATCGTCGTTGTCAGAGGTTGTCTTAGAGGAGCGAGGAGGAGTAGTCGTCATCGTCTGTGATTGTTGGAGACCGAGATGAACACGATGAATAGTCAGGAGTAGAGACCGAAATGGATTAAGAGATGGAGACGGGCCGTACCCAGTTCATTTTTCAATTGGGATTAGGGATTAATTTAGCACCCAAAAGTTAGTTAAATTGTTCAAAGCTTTTGAGATTAATTGATTTTGTTGAGTTTTCACTTGTGATTGTTGAGAGATGTGTTGAAGATGGAACCAAGGTTGAAGATGAAGACTTTTTTATTTTTTGTTCAGAGGGGTATATTTGTCTTTTTAGATGGCTATTCGCCGGAGAAAATCTTCGATCCGGTGACTAGGGACCTCAGACCAATATTTCTTAAAATACAGGGACCTCACACACTATTTCCATAATATAGGGACCTGCGAATGATAAAATCATAATACAGGGACCTGAGAGTAATTTACCCTAAATTGAATGGTGATTTGCTCTGTGTAGTACAACTTTCACATTCTACTTCTTCTATACTAAGAACAGGATCAAAAGTCTTTAATACATTATTAGATGGATGTCCTAATCTAAGATGCCAGAGCTTGCTCAGATCTGCTTAATCTTTCCTACTGGTCAGGGCAATGGAATTTTCTTCTACTATATATAGCCAATTTTGCTGAAGTTCTCTACCAATTTGCTTCATGGTTTTCATGTCCTAAAAAACAACATGATCTGAATAAAAAATTATCCTACACTAGAGTTATTTGGTTATGCTACTAATATAGTAGTTTGGCTGCATATTTTGGCACAAGTAGGACCTCAGATATGTGTTTACACGTAAGGAATCGCTTAGCTCCTATTCCAATTATGAATTTTTCCATCCTCAACTTTAACTACTGATCCTCTCTCTGAGTTTCTTAGGTTGTTTAGATCATTAACATCGCATGTCATGTGTTGGGTTGCACCTGAATCTATTATCCAACCAGTTCTATTGAAACTTGCAATAGAGAAATACATAAATTGATTGTTACTTGCAGATGCTGAGGTTCCTATTTCTGGCTTGGCGGTAGCTACAGCACCACCAAGTCTTTTGCTGAGATGTTAGAGGAGTTGATTGTCCAGCAACTCTATGGATGATTGTTTGACTTCTGGTTTAGAATTGGTAGCTGTATAGGCCTGACAAATCCTTTTTTCTTCATAACCTACTTTAGTTTTCTATTTTGCATTCCTTAAGTAAGGATACATGAACCATTATCTGTCTTTGATATTGTCTGTTTTCTTACAGTGATCACAATAATGTTGAGTTATGTTTCCATTATTTTTTAATCATTTTCTGCCTATAGAGTTGCTTCTGAAGGCTGCCTTCTCCTTTCCCTAACTGTTGACATAGCAAGCACTAGTCTCTAAGGTTTACTCAGTTTTGTCTTTTTGACCAAACATGATTTTTCTCCTAGTTTTTTCCTGTTGTATTTTGAAGCATATAATGTTTAAGGAAGATAGATCGGAACTAATCAATAACTGTGATTAGATTGATTCAAATTCAGGTTTTATGCCTGACGGTAACTCAAATAGTCGATCATATTATATTCTCTTCGAAGAGTAATCAAATCAGTAGTAGGTGGTCTGTATAGAGCTAACTCATCCCACATATGCTTCATCTTGTCTAGATACTTAGTGAAAGGCATATTACCTTGCTTTGACTCTGCAATGCTCTTCTTGAGCTCAAAAATTCTATAAAGATTATTTTATTGGCCAAACATACCCTTAATAGAACTCCATAATTATGTGGCACTGTTGGCTATGGAGAAAAATATCATATAACTTAGCATCTAACGAGTTTAGAATCCAAGTGATTATCAGCTGATCATTGCCTTCCCACTCTCCGTAGGCTTCATCCTCTGGTGGGGCTGAATTTTCCCATTAATAAACCCGAGCATTCCTTTGCTGTTGAGGTTTCTTGACCGAGCTCCTGCACATGATAAGTATTTGTGTGATGATAGAAGTACAGGTGAGAGCTTGAGTCCAATATTTGAATCACACTTAGTTGTACTAAACCTTTTGGTGGGAAGATTGAAAGGTTTGGGCCACAGTAGGAGTGTGTGAGGATCTGGTTTGAATAATCAAAGTTCGAGTTGGTGTTATTTTGAAAAGTTGGCAAAAAAATTTCAACAAGTATCTAACACTATAAAGTTCTTAAAAATATTTTGAGATATTTTAGTTAAAAAACCCAAACTAGCCCTAGCCACACCGCAAGTTCGAACCCAGCCCCTACCTAACATAAAAACCCACCGGAAACCCCACCTTCCTAGAACCCCAACTCCCCGGAAAGTGCTCTCCCATCTAAGACCTACCGCGAATCTGTCCAAAGAAGTACAGACTTCCCCACCAAGAATTTTCAAGAGCTAATCGAGGATTGGCTCTCTTCTGGAGCGGCGTGGCTCTATTCTTCCTCAAATCCAGCTTGCCCGAAATTGAAGCTCACCCAACACGACATAGACCAACTGGAAGAGCCATAGAAAAGAACAGCAATTCTGAAGGTGCTTGGCAGATCTGTGGGCTACAGAGCCCTTCTGAACCGGATCACACAACTGTGGAATCCGAAGGCTGCCATCCGTTTAGTTGACCTCCCTCATGGTTATTATCTGCTATGTTTCGTAGCCAAAGAGGACTTTTATGTTGCAGTAACGGGTGGTACGTGGATGTACCTCGACCACTATATAACTGTGAGACCATGAAGGAGGAAGTTCTTACCGTTCGAGAAAGAACTGCCCAAAATTCAGGCATGGGTAAGGCTCCCGAATCTCCCGATTCAATATTACAAAAGCAACCTTCTAAGATGAGTAGCGGCAGCGATTGGATGGCCCATCCGACTAGACCTGAACACAGAAGGTAAGCTCAGAGGGCACTTTGCCTGCCTATGTGTGGAAATCGATCTCTCGGAGCCATTGATAGGGGAGATTGAAATTGAAGACGTGATTCAGGAAGTGCAGTACGAGGGCCTTCACTCGATTTACTTCGGGTGTGGCCGGTATGGCCACCTTCAAGAAGGTTGTACCTATAGTTTTTGATAAAGCGAGGCGAAGGTCAGCGCAAGCACGGGGAGCGGTGCAGAAGAGGCCCCTGCAGAAGAAATTAGGGTGGAGCAAGGAAAAAACCCTAATCTACCCAATCCCAAGACACAAGAATCATCTTTTGGCCCTTGGATGACCGTTGCCAAGAAAGGTAAGACAATTCGGACTGCGCACAGAGCAGATTTTTGGTAATAGGTATGTTGCTCTTCTCTCTCTTGAAGGTACCTCTGCTGATGTAGAAACTAGACCCAACCCTTCCCCAAGCCTGGTCCATATCTTTGGTAACTCCAGCCGACCAGGCCAAAGACAAACACAGCCCAAAACCCACAAGACCCAAAAAGTAAACCCATCCAAAAAACCACTCACTACCTACCAGCCCAAAGATAGTCCCAACCCAGCCTAGAAAAGAGCTCACAATGAAGATAGCATCTTGTCCACCAAACTTGACGAAGCCATAGCCAGACTAAAGACCACCAAAGAAAATGCTAACCCAAATTTGAGCCCAATGAACCACCATGCCCCCTCCACATCCGACAAACCACCCCACTGCTCCCTTAATACACCACACCCAACAACCCTCGCCAAAGTGAAGCAGCATCACGAGAGGAGGAAAACAAGTATCTGACCCACCATGTAGAGAGCAGGCATGCACTGGGGATATGGACCTCGACAAGGCAGTCCTCAAACCCAGGCCGTGGACCAGCAGTTACGACAGGCATTGACAGAGAATGGAGGAGAACAACCAAGATAACCCCAAACCATTTATGAACTTTAAAGCCATAGTGTGGAATGTTTGTGGGGCTTGAAAACCTGGTTTCCTCCGAGCTTTCAAGTTTTTAGTACGGGAACATGGTATAAGCATGGTTGGCCTTTTGGAGACTCAGATTAGTGGCCAAATAGCTACTGAGGTGTGTAGGAAAATAGGTTTGAACAGCTTCAGAGTGGAGGCGACGGGTCGGAGAGGCGGGATTTGGATTCTATGGAATCAAAATATGTCTATCAAAGTCCTTATCACAGATGAGCATTTTTTGCATGTCAAGGCAACCTATCTGAATCACGAGCCTTTTTTGGTCACCATCGTATATACGTTGCCCCTAGTAAGCGGACAAGAGGCATACTGGAAGGAGATTGCTGGATTGGCACCTACGGATTCAACCCCGTGGATGGTGGCCGACGACTTCAATGCAATTATTAGCTTGGATGAAAGAAGAGGTGGATCAGGGACATTAAGAATACAAGACAAAAGGTTCCTGGAGTGGATCAACAAAATCGGGCTCATTGATTTGGGATTCACCGGGACTCCATTCACCTGGACAAGAAGTCATAAAAGTGAGAGGAAGGTTTCCAAGCGCCTTGATCGAGCATTAGGGAATGAGATCTGGAGAATAAAATGGCCGGAGGGTTTCGTTCGACATCTCGCAAGGTTTCAATCGAATCACTGTCCCCTTCTCATACAATTTTCTCATGTGGATAGCGGCTGCCGACAAAGGAGGCCTTTTCGATTTCAGGCGGCGTGGCTCTCTCACCCAAGCTTCAATAGAGTGGTCCATGCCAACTGGAACCCGAACAAGGATATAGAGGCGGCACTAAAGAGCTTGAAGGATGAGTTAAAGGCTTGGAATAAGAAGGTGTTTGGAAACATTGAGGTACGCAAGAAACGCTTGTATGCGAGGCTTTGTGGACTACAAAAAGCCTTGGATAGTAGACCAAAAAAAGGCCTCGTGGAGCTGGATGAGAAACTATGTAGGGACCTCGAACAGGTCCTCCACCAAGAGGAGACATTATTGTTGCAAAAGTCTAGAGAGAAGTGGATTACCAACGGGGACCGTAACACACGGTTCTTCCATACCTCTACTATCATCCGGAGAAGAAACAACAAAGTGATATGACTTAAAGATGATGGTGGAGTGTGGATTAATGAAGCAAATCGATTGGAGGGAATGGCCATTACCTTTTACAAGGACCTGTTCACTAAAGAGAGGGAGACGCTTGTCGAACCATGGCCACGAGGTCTGTTTCCAGCCTGGTCCAAAGAAGAGAGGCAGGCAGCCCCACAGCCTGTAAGCACTAGAGAGATCCACAAGGCTTTATTCAGCATGTCGCCAATCAAAGCACCGGGGATCGATGGCTTTCAAGCCATATTTTTCCAAACGAGTTGGGGAACCATCAAAGAAACCATAGTAGCCTTCATTAGACAAGCCTTAGAGTCAGGTCTCCTCCCACCAGAAATTAATGAATCCCTTCTTGTCCTTATACCCATCAGTCTTTAAAACATAGCCTACAAAACCCTAACCAAGATCATTGTCTCACGCCTAAAACCAAAACTACCTGACCTTATTTCTAGTGCCTAAGGGAGCTTCGTCCTGGGGCGCTAATTGCTGACAATGTTATTGTTCTGCAGGAAGTTTTTCACTCGATGCAGGAGGTTGGATGGCAATCAAACTTGACTTAGAGAAAGCCTACGACCGGCTCAAATGGGAGTTCGTGGAGGAAACACTTAAGGATGCAGGGCTGCCCACTTTCTTAGTGGAAATCATCAAGAAATATGTCACAGGCTCATCCATGCGGCTCTTATGGAACAGCGAGGTGACCGAGGAGTTCGTCCCTTCGCGTGGCCTCCGTCAAGGGGACCCCTTATCACCCTATCTTTTTATCTTGTGTATTGAGAGGCTAGCATAGTGGATCACACTTCGTACAAGTAAGAAGGAATAGAAGCCCATTAAACTCACTAGACAAGGCCCGGTGGTGTCCCAACTCTTTTTTGCGGATGATATTATCCTCTTCTCGGAGGCAACAATGGAACAAGTCCTCTTGATAAAGAAAGGGTTGAAGAATTTTAGCCTAGCCTCAGGCCAAAAGGTGAGTGAGGCCAAGTCAAGAGTGTACTTTTCTCCAAATATTCCTTTGGCAACCCGACAACGCTTAAGCCGTAAGCTGGGCATCCAGATTACAAAGGACTTTGGTAAATATTTGGGCATCCCGGCACTTCATTCTAGAGTGAACAAATTCACATTCCAATATATAGTGGAGAAAGCACAGCTTTCCATGGCAGGGAGAGTCACTCTAGCACGTTCGGTCCTCTCTTTCTTACCCTTTTATGCAATGCAGGTTATCTATCTACCAAGAAATCTGTGTGACAAGTTGTATAGAATCACTAGAGACTTCATTTGGGGCGAGTCAGAAGGTAAAAAATGGATCCACTTGGTCAAGTGGGAGGAGGTATGCAAACCAAAGGCGTTAGGTGGCTTGGGATTGCGAAGCGCGAGATGGACTAATGAGGCATTTCTCACGAAGCTCGGATGGCACTACCTAACTCATCCCGAGGATGTGTGGACACAAATACAGACGAAGAAGTACAGGAAATGAAGGAACTTCTTTGAACCGCTTGCACCATGTAGCAAACAGTCAGCTATATGGGTTGCCATCACAAAGATTGCTGATCAGTTTACCCAAGGAATGAAATGGAATGTTGGTGACGGGACACAAGTGAGATTCTGGAAGAATGAGTGGCTGCCAAGCAAGGGTCCTCTAATTCAAGAAGGCTTCCAGGTACCCGTGGATCAAGCAGATATGTTGGTATGCAGCTATCGAACCAAAAATGGTTGGAACTGGGAGGTGCTCAAAGAGATTCTTCCAGCTGAATGGTGGCCCAAGCTGGAGTCAATTTTTGTAGATGAGGCAGGGAACACCTCGAACTCTTTAGCCTGGAAATTTGCGCACAACGAGGAGTTGTCTACCAGCTCAGTATATCTGAAACTCATGAACAGCCTCCCTGCAAACAAAAACAACATGACTAATTGGGAACTCCCATGGAAGACCAAGGTCCCGAAAAGGATTAGGGTGTTCCTTTGGACGTTCTTGAAAGAAAAGGTTATGACGAACAATGAAAGGTTTCGCAGGAACTTTATGGCCAACCCCTATTGCCCCAAATGCAAAAACAAGGCTGAAACGCTAATTCACCTCCTAAGGGACTGTCCACGAGCAAGACAACTATGAAAGTCTCTAATACCAAGAGGGTGCTGGGACGTTTTCTTTACCACCATCCCACAACAATGGCTCTCCCTCAATTTGGGAAGCACGGTCAAGATCATGAACAACACGGCTTGGAACACCACATTCGCTACCTCTTGTTGGTGGCTGTGGCATTGGAGAAACAATGAAGTCTTTGATGAGGAGCAACTTCTTGGGGACATGGCTGCGTTTATCCACTGTCAAGCGATAGAGTATGAAGAGCCATGGGAAAAGAGTCTTGTCAGATCTGGCTCAATGGCAAGTGCACAAGCAGCCAACAGAAATTGAACTCCTCCTGAACCAGGTTGGTATAAGCTGAATTCGGATGGCTCCTCCAGAGAAAATCCAGGCCAGGCCAGAAGTGGATGTGTGATAAGAGACGTTGATGGAACCTGGTGCAAAGGAGCCATACAGACCACGGGGTACTGCGATGCGATAACATCAGAACTTTGGGCCATAAAGCGAGGACTCCAGCTTGCTTGGTCGATGAAGTACACTCAGCTAATTGTGGAAACTAACTCCCAATTAGCTGTCAAGTACTTAACCGAGGGATTAGCAAGAGAGAACCGTCTCTTTCCCCTCGTGACTAATTACAAACAACTAATTCACCTCTTTAGGCGGATAGAGGTTGTCCATTGTAATTGGAACTGTAATAGGGTAGCGGATAGCTTGGCTAAGCTTGCCTTAGAAAGTCCCGGTGGAGCACAAGTGCTAGACTGCTCTCCGGCGAATTGTGTTCCCCTCCTCTTAGAGGATCTATCTCTTTCCCTTTCATGTAATTTGACGTCTTAATTAATGCATGAGTGCTATGCATTCATCATTTTTACCAAAAAAAAATTTAAGGACGGGAGTCCCTTCCCGGAAGTTCACGTAGGACTTGCCATGTCCACACCTGACCGTATTGGATCTCTGTTGGTGAATCTAATTGCATCGTTTTTTTCTACCAAAAAAAATATATATCAAATTGCATCGTGGGATCCCCTGTTGTCTATGCATGGGACCCTACCAGGTATCAATCATATTAGACTAAAGTTATCAGGGGTCGTGGTTCGTGAATGAGGCCAAGGGAAAAAAAATGGAAAAGAAAAGGGGAGGTCGCCCACCTTGTGTCAGGAGGCTGCCCAACAGCCTCGCAAGGGCAAGGCTTATTTTAATTTTTACTTTTTTTTATCTAATTTACTCACACTTGAAGCAATGTTATGTAAAAATATGAAAATGTGTATATTTTTATTTTCTATAAATTGAACATAATATTTTTAATTCGATAGCGTTTAATTTTTTAATTCTCTAATACATTTATGTAGATGAGAGAAAAATTAATTATTTATTTGGTAACCTATGTTTACAAGGTCACTGCTAAAGTAGAAAAATATTTTAGTTTAGTTTGGTTAGGTTTATCTGTGACCTGAGTTGGATCAGATCACGGCTAACTATAATCTTACACGTAAAGTTATTATAATAACCATCCTTCCACAAATATGACTAATATGAGTTGTATTGTTAAATGTTGAAATTTCATAATTTTTCAAATAACGTAGAATCATTTTACATCTTCTAAATTTTATGAAAATATCAATAATATAAATATTATCATTTGTATGAAATGATTACCTTAATCTTAGAACACGCTTGCTTTTTCTCAATTTTAAATTCGTGTGAATCACGTTTCTGCACCGGCCAAGTATGGTATAAATAGGTGTGACTTCGTAGAAATGACTAGCAATCCCCAGCCAATCGAAAACTGGGATCAACATAAAATTACATATAGGCCGAGATAAGCAAAGCTACGTTTGTACCTCTTGAACATAGAGATCAGGATTGTTTAGTTTCCGGAAGAAAGTTAAATTTTAATTAAGATGGTGAGAACTCCTTGCTGTGACAAAAATGGGATGAAGAAGGGGACTTGGACCCCATAGGAGGACAAGAAGCTTATTGCTTATGTTACTCGCTACGGGTGTTGGAACTGGCGCCAGCTCCCTAAATTTGCAGGTAAACTAGTTAATATCAGACATGGTATACTCTTAATTAATCAATCACACACAGTTTAGTTGTCTATGTTTTGTTTTTTAATAATTGATGACAACAGGTCTCCAGAGGTGTGGGAAAAGTTGCAGACTGAGGTGGATGAACTACCTAAGGCCAAATGTAAAGAGGGGAAATTACACCAAAGAGGAAGAGGAAATCATTATCAGGATGCACAAGTCACTTGGAAACAGGTATTGTTACGGATGTAAAGCTAAGCAAATTGCTTCGGCCCAAAAATGGGCTGTGAACCCGCTAATCCAACCGATTTTTTAATGATACATCACAGTACTAATATCTGCAGATTCTGATACTGCTTGCAATATGTTCCTTAATTCGCAGGTGGTCAGCTATTTCTGCGAAGCTACCGGGAAGAACCAACAACGAGGTGAAGAACCACTGGCACACCAACCTCAAGAAACGGGTGGAGCAATCAGAACCCAATACCCAAACACATGATCATCAAGAGTCAACGCCACTAGACTGTCCAACTTCTTCTACTTCACAAGAAACCCAAATAGAAGCAACGGAAGCTGGTCCAGTCAACGCCCCGCCAAGTCCATTAAATTATACGATGGATATCCCTGACACACTCCACGGTCTCACCCAGCTGCTCTCTCCCGATCGTCAACCGCATCCCTCCTTCGACGACGTGGCGGCCACCCCGAGCATGGACGACCTGTTGTCCGTCGATTCTTTCGGCTTCCTGGAGGCGCCACGGAGTCCTCTCTGGACGGATTCTTTCTTGGGTGGTAGTTTTAGCTACGAGACGGATGCGTTTTGGGACCCCTTCGTTGACCATGAAATTTTGTTTGCTTTTGATGTCTAATTTTAGGCTAATTGCCATAGTATTTCTTCCAATCCATACTCGGTGTGTGATTGCTTCTCTTTTTTTTTCTATTACGATAGCATTTGCCTATTTCCTGATGCTGAAGTGACGTACTTTTTTTTTCTTTCAATAATTATGATATTAAATATAAATGTCAAGGTGAAGCTACATATCCAAGAAAACCTCCATCGAAAAGTTGAATTGATGTGCAATCAAAAGAACTAGATTGCCTAACTTAAGAGAGACATCGCAGACCAGTACAAGTCTACATGATATAGATAGATGTTCGATGGACACGCACCAATGTCTTATTCTTGGATGAATACGAGGGAAGCCCAAGGAAACTCGATGGAGTGACGCAGATATGTGCGGGTAATTAGGGATAATTTAAAATAGTTCATCACAAGTATAATCTTTTATACTTTGTATTTATAATTGTTAGGAATTCCGCAACTAGAGAACAAGATCGCACAAAGAACACGGAACAAGAGAATTACTTGGTTCGGCCTAATGCCTACGTCCACGGGGAGAAAGGAGAACTTTTATTGATGAGTTTCCGAGTTACAAAGCTAATACAAAACCTTAGGGTAACATGCCTTTATATAGAGGCAAACTCTTGTACATCAAA
Organism: Hypericum androsaemum; assembly: GCA_963995505.1. Classification (NCBI taxonomy): domain Eukaryota; kingdom Viridiplantae; phylum Streptophyta; class Magnoliopsida; order Malpighiales; family Hypericaceae; genus Hypericum; species Hypericum androsaemum. The sequence continues at coordinate 11,255,766 of OZ023180.1, forward strand.
TAAGCTATTTAGGTCAAATTAGGAGTCCAAAAGCTAGTCCAAATAGCATAGGAAATAAGTCCACAAATCGTTTCCTATTTAATTTCTCGACATCTCTAACAATCTCCACCTTGGCGAGAAATCATCCTGTGGATGAACCATGAAGCTCCATCCGAACTTCAACAAACTCCATCTTGATGAAATACCGCCACATGAAGAACCATGAGAACTTGAGAAACCAAACCGACTCTACCAGCTCCACCTTGACCATAGATATACCGCCATCAATAATACCATCTCAACTTTCTCACCACATTTTTCAGTTCAATCACATGGAGTCAGCCCCCAAGCTCGAGCTTCCGAGCTTGCTTGGCGTCTTCCCTCCAAATCTCCATCGAACTCCAACTAGCAAGTCCACTTACTGAAGCAAACTTGTGACCAATAGATGCGCTCTCTATTTTTCGGTCAACCCCATGCTCCGCAACCTTGAACTGCTTCTCTGCTGGACCTTCTTGCCTCAAACCAATGCTACTTGCCATAGCATACAATGGGCAACCTTTTGTTCCACCAAGTAGAACCCTCGACATACCACGAACTCTACCGTTCGTCCTTAAGTGAGATACCCGATTCGCCCGTGGTGCTACCAACGGCTTCGCATTCCCCATGCAAAACCTACCCAACACCTTTGACGTGCACGTCTCTTTAGACAACCATAGCGGGAACTTGCTAACTTTGTCTCCGCGAATCCCAACTCCACTCAAACCATTCATGTCAAGCTTTCGCTCCATCACACAAGAGCTTTTCTCCCCTCTATCGGAACCCAACGATGTGACTCCACCTACAACTGTGTTCCCCACTAACCTATAGGTGTTCATAGCATTCCTTTCACCCTTCATCACCACCACAGCATCCTTCTCCACTTCCATTAGCCCGCCTACAATATTATAGTTGTACCCACTATAATCCAAGGCTCCTAATTAGATCAAATTCCTCTCTAACTTCGGAACATGCCTAACCCCACACAATTTTCTCTCAACACCATCCCACATCTTGATTTGGATATCACCTATGCCAGCAATTCTGCAAGTAGAACCATCACCCATAGTCACCATACCTGAATCAACGAACTTGTAGGTGTCGAACCACCCTCTCTTGGGCGTCATGTGGAAAGAGCAAGCGCTATCCAAAATCCAGGAATTAGAATGCTTTGAACTTGACAAAATAGAAAGAAGATCACCATCTGACCCGTCCGAATGTGAGGCCACATTCACGGAACCTGATCCTTTTTCCTCGCGATCCCGAGTTCTTTTTGGACAATCCTTCTTCACGTGCCCTTTTTCTCCGCACTCGAAGTAATTTTCCTTGAACCTCCTTGACCACGACTTGGATCCCTTCCTATCTTTTGCCCCACTACGATCACCATGGCTACCCCTCACAACTAGCCCTTCCGCTTGTTCATCGTCAATTTTCCTTCTTTGATGAAACCCTAGCAGAGCACTTGTTATATCTTCCAACACCAGGGACTCCTTCCCCCAAGTTAAAGTTGTAACCAAATTTTCGTAGGAGCCAGGTAAAGAATTCAGCAGCAACAATGCCTTGTCTTCTTCCTCGAACTTCACATCAACCTTTCTCAAGTCGCTCACAAGTTGACTGAAACCATTAATGTGTTGGCTCAAATCCAAGCCCTCCTTCATCTTGAGCCCGTACAATCTTTGCTTAAGATAAAGCTTGTTCGACAAAGACTTAGTCATATACCTTGCCTCCAATTTCTTCCATACCTCAGCTGGTGACTCCTCATCCATGACGTGATACATCACATCATCCGCCAAGCACAAGCGAATTGTCGCCACCGCCTTGGCCCCCATCTCCTTCCACTCTTGCTCCACCATCTTCTCGGGCTTCTTCTCCGAGAGTGCGATGACCATCCCTTGTTGCACGAGGAGATCCTTGACACGCCTTTGCCATAACCCAAAATTCGAAGAACCATCGAACTTCACAAGAGCAAACTTCGCGCCGTCCGTCATCCTCCAACCCAAGCTCTTGATACCAATTTGTTAGGAATTCAGCAACTAGAGAACAAGATCGCACAAAGAACACGGAACAAGAGAATTATGTGGTTCGGCCTAATGCCTACGTCCACGGGGAGAAAGGAGAACTTTTATTGATGAGTTTCCGAGTTACAAAGCTAATACAAAACCTTAGGGTAACATGCCTTTATATAGAGGCAAACTCTTGTACATCAAGTAAGCTATTTAGGTCAAATTAGGAGTCCAAAAGCTAGTCCAAATAGAATAGAAAACAAGTCCACAAATCGTTTCCTCTTTAATTTCTCGACATCTCTAACAATAATTTTACCGAGTTGCAAATTTACTGTTAATTTTATAGGGTTCATTTTCAGTCTCCTTGATTTTATTATATGAAAGTTCAATGCTTCAAAATGTTATTTTTTTTAACATCAAAGCACTGCTTGTATTAAATCAAGTTGAACCTCTCAAAAAAAAAATTAAATCAAGTTGAAAAGTTCGCATACAACAACGAGCTAAGCTCCAGCCAGGGAATGCAGCATTAGTGAAAGGCCAAACTAAAATATTCTCTCTCACGGACACTGTTCATGTTCTTTTGAAAGGAATGTCTTTCCTGACTTTTTTTTCTTGGGGTAATTCTACGTTGGTGATGTAAGATATATGCAAAATCAAACAGGGATCCATGATTTATAAACCTTCAAATAGGATCATATAATTTTATTTATTGTCAATTAAGGTCTTGAAATTAAACTTTTTGAATGTTTAGAGATTTGATCTCTGCTGAATCCATAAATTTTCCTCAATCGCCTAGACTAAGGGCATTATTTTTAAGGAAATCTTCATTTTTATTACATGTAGTTCGTAGATTTGGCGATATGATCTTGAAATCTGGAAATGACTTCTTTGGTAATTGTGGTTACACAAATTTTTGCGTTAGAGGCTCGGGATCCTTCTCGAGCCAGAATTGATTCCGAACCTAGTTGGCATTATGAGGTGACACGTCACGTCAATTTTTTTAAAATAGTTGGCAATGTGAATTCGCACAACTTACATATTCTTTACATTCTCTTAGTTTTTATGATTTTTCAAATATCCCCATCTTCTTTTTATAGCCCTCCTCCCCTCTCTCTCCTCTCTTCTTTTTCCTCTCTTCCCTCTCTTACCTCTCTAGCGCCAACTAAAATCTGCACTTCCACTTCGCCTCCAACAAAAATCTGCTCACTTCCTCTCTCTCTCCTCCTCGCCTTCTCACAAATGGCATCGGCCGCCCCTCTCGGAATCCTCGATAAAGACGACGACGTACTGCCCTTATAGGTTAACTTGTTACTTAAAAGAGTCCACTTTTTTTAATTGTAATTTCATGTTCGGGTCGCAGGAGTTCGATTGGGAGGCGGCGGTGAGGGAAATCGACGCGAAGACCAACCCTGCTACTTGTTACTTAAAAGGTACGTGGACATTTATTTTTTTGCGATGGGTATGGTATGGGTAGCTTCTACAATAACCTAGTTTGTACAGTCGAACTCATATTTTGTTCGATCCTAAAAAACTTTCATTATCATATCCATTTCTTACTCAATCGGTCTATATGGCTTACATGCTCTACAGTATTCTACTCATGAACGTCTTACATTTTATAAAAATACTCATAAAATTTTATATAAAGTTCAGATAAATTTTATACATTATACATTAACATTACAAGAATACAAGTAAGATCATATAAGTCTTTTTTGGTGAAAGTGAATGATCAAAGCAACTATATAAATAAAATCATAAATACATCCTAATTAACGTATGATTTTCTCTTGCGAGGTTGCGATCGTCAGCCTCGGTAAAATCATATAACAGTAAAACTAGGTGAAAAAAAATTGTAATAAAAAAAGAGCGCCTCGGTTGGAAACCATGCCTTGATGTTGGTATCGCTATACTTGATCCTACACCATCATATAACTGGTTACAATATTACTAGGAACTTCTACATCCTCGATATCACAGGACATACATATACATTGGGATAACAAAAGCAATTGCCAAAGTGTACTTGGAGAGAGCGTCTTTCACTTGGTTATTCTCCCTCCAAGTGTGTCAGATATTGATCTTTCTATCTCGGTCAAACAGCTCCCTCGCATGGTGGATGAGAATAGCCAATAGGTGGTCCCTCTCAAAATATCATCCGACAAAAAGCATAGCTAGCGTTAAAGTGGACAGGGTTAATATATATTATGGATAAAAGGCTATACCGGGTAGGACGCAAAGTATGGCTTCTGACAAGATTAATACCTTAAACTCTACCACTAAAAATGAACTCATACTCATACCATTATCCTAATCAAATTCAATATACCTTAGACAGGTAAGGGCAGGTTCCGACCACGAACTATTTGTATTACCTATTTAAAGAATTCAATTTAACCAATTTTTTTTAAGGAATTCAATTTTAGCTAACTTATTTGAGAGATGGTTTTCTAGGAAAAGATGCAATAAAAATATGGCATTTCCTTCTCTCTTTTTTGGTAGAAGAAACACGTTTCTGTTTCTTTTTGTCTGCTTCCATTTTCAATACTTTCTGCCCACTTTCTTTTCGGTCAAACCACACATCCGATATCTGTCATTCTTATGGAAAGGAAAACCCACATGTCGAAAAAAATAACTCATATCTGGTGCCGTCTGGATTCAAGTCAAACACTCCTTTTTAAATCACTATAATGATACGAAATATGCATGGAATTGAAGTAGTAAAATTAGGAACATGTAAAAAGGTAGTAAACTTAGGAGGAAAGGGAAAAAACAACTGACGAATGTGTCTACTCTCATCCGATGGTCGAAATTAGCTTCAAATGAACCCGGAAGAACAGACAACGAGATTAAAAACTATTGGCACATCCGCCTAAAGAAGCTTGAGAAGGAACATCAAGCAGTCCGGGCAAGCAACATCAGTAGACACTTGCAGTTTTTCTTCTGAAGAAGCCAATTGCGACCATCACGTGTTCTCCTCCTCCAGCTTAATCGCTAAGCTACACACTCTATACCCAAAAGTTCATTCGAGACCTAGGTCGTTGGGTACATCCAAAGGCACCCAACCCACACACAACTACTCACACATCATCAAACTCAAACTCAACATCAATATAAACATGAGCATTGTCACAAGCATTAAACTAAAGAGAAAGAGTTTAGAGCCTTCTTCAACACTTCTTTGCTTCCATCCTTAGAGGGGGAGAGAGAGAGAAGTGTTGGCTATTCTAAGTGGCCAAACCACACAAATGAATTGACAAGTTGAATTGGAGACCTAAAGGGTCTATTTATAGGCCCCCAACAAAACTCTAAAGAGGTAGGATGAGTACAATGATGAAATAGTCATTTTTGGCCTTGTTTCGGGTGCAAATTGTCTTGCACTCGCCGTCCTGCGGATTTGGCGCCATCCGGTGCCCGCTTTAGTTCGTGGGCCGACAAAGATGCACAATTTTGACTGTCTTCTACTCCGAATTAAATTTGGTTATTAGAGGATAAATTGTAGATCTTCGACTTAGCTTTCTAACGGTACCTCATATGACTTAATCCGATGCCGGAGCAAGAAGTTATAGATTTTTAAGTACGATATTCTTTGTCTGCCACACGAGCCCACCGGCTAGCAAGAAAATCCACCACCCGATGGCATTCAGGGACTTGGCAGCCCGAATCTGCTGCCCGGTGAGGTTTTTCACCGTCCGGTGGCTTTCGAGACCTTGCTTTGGCCTTTTAACCTCGAGCTTTTGTCCGTGTCCGATCCGGTTGGCCCCAAACTTCTTCGAATACTTCCGAAAGACCTACAACACAACAAGTGAGTCCATTCAAGGCAACAAACCTATAAATGGACAAAAAAACTCAAGACTCAAGGACTTTAGATAAAAAAGGGTCGAAATGACCCTAAAATGAGGTGATAAAATGAGCGTTTCTCACGCTCTTACGGCTTCATCAGCAGTCTTCCTCAAGAACACTCCTTGAGATGAGGCGTCTATATGATCACGGGATGGACTATCTAACCCATTGTAGAAGATCTTCATGAGGTTTTCCTGAGTGATGCCATGTTGAGAGAAGGAACTTTGGAGATCCGTGAACCGTTCCCAAGCCTCATAGATGCTCTCCCCATCACCTTGTAAAAAGATGTTTATGTCCCGTAAGAGTTTGGCTGACTAGGCCATCGAGAAATTTTTTTGAAGAAAAGCATGGGTCAAATCATTCCAACTCTGAATTGTCTCTCCCTTTAACTTATTGTACCAAATGTGAGCTTGATCCTATAAGAAAAAGTGGAAGAGATGTAGCTTCAGAACATCATCATTGACCCCTTGAAATTTTATGATATTACATATGTCCTCAAACTGAGAGAGATGTTGCTGAGGGTCTTCGCTTGGCAATTCACCGAATTGGACCAAACTTTGTAATAATTCGACAACTGCTACTAGAATCTGGAAAGAGTTGGGGCCTACAGGTAGTTGTCGTAAACTATTAGGGTTCCCATTCCATGTAGGAATGGACGATTCCAGCAGTGTCCTTCCGTGTGCCATTGCTTTGGTTTGGTTCCTTTTCTCACGCCTAATTACCCTTTCTGATATTCTGATGTCAACCTCAAGCATAATATTTATATCAAGGTCTAGTCCTTCTCTCCGGGTTCTTGGCATGCACTACATAATTCTGAAAAAGAAAGCACATGAAGTCAGCAAGTTTGCTACACAAAACTAATTACTTTTGATTTTATGTCCTAAAATCTTAGTTCTTTGTTGACGGCGCCAATTTGAAGTACGAGAAATTGACAAATAATTAAACACACAATTAAATACTATAATGAATAAGTAAGGTTCGTAACTGAGGATTGGAACACGAAATCCAAATAATCAATTACGCGAAGCAGAAAAATTAAAGATTGTAAAGAAGTAAACTTAGTGGTAAGGAAATAAACGAAATCAGGAACATAAATAAAAGAGTTTTAATTCAAAGGAGACAAATGAGCACGATACCCTTATGGACTAACTACCTATGTTAAGATTATGATCTTTATAAAGTTCTAACTAGTATCCGGAGTATTTTAATGCATCTTCCTAATGCTTTCGCTCATTAGGGTGACAAAATCAAACTAGCAAAGACATAGGTTACTAATTAACGCTTTCGTTCATCAATTAGACCTAGAACTAGACTAATCTAATTATGAAGATTTCTCATAGCGGGTTATTCTTATGATATCAAGATATCTCATTAATACCTAGGAATATGCTAATTAGTTTATTCATCAATTTTAGTGCCTCTCGGTCCACTCTCATCAATTTCAATCATAACCTAAATGCTCAAGTTAGGTTAAGCATTAAGTTCACCAATTAATAACTAATACATAAGATATTCAAACCATAAACTCACATGCTAATTAATCACATATTAGGACATCACACTCTAAAGAAATCTAGTCGCTAAGCATGGCAATGAAGCAAGAGATATTAACGAAAGACATCATAACGAAAAGTATAAGTATAAGGAAAGAGAAGGTTTAGTCGTTCGAACAAGCCTTGCCATTCTCCTCCACATAGCTGAACAGAATTCTGACTTTACTGATCTCCAAAAGATATCTCAAAGTCACCAAAAAAATAGATAAAACCTAAAAGCTAATGGCCTATATATAGTCAAACGTCTAAGCTAGAGAATAGGAAAAGCTAGAAGAGGTTAACCAAAACAAGAAGTCTTTCCATCCAATTAATAATATAACTATAGTCCAATAACCAAAATAGGAGGCCAAAAGTTGAATATATTTGAAACAGGTCTAAAACTAGACTAAATAAGAAGTCTTAGAATTCTGAAAATCGGGGGACAAGTGACCGCCAATCAACTTGAGGCCGCCAGTGGGGCCTTCACGAATTTCTCTGTGAGCATGAGCTGGCGATTGCCAGGTGGCTGGCGATTGCCAGGTGGCTAGCGATGGGAAGACCAATTAGGCGTGATTGACAATCGCCAGTTGAATTGTAGTCGCCAACTGCCCCAATGTCAAAATCTCTGTAATGGTCCCTTTGCGCCCGCCAGTTCAATAGCAATGGGAAGTCTTTTCAGCCTTGTACTCGAGTCATCTCATCGTTCAATCCTCGCACTCGAACTACTCTGTTAACCTACAAAAATACATGACAAAATGTAGAAGTCCACTCCATCACACGAATGCATCAAAGTAACAAAAGACTTAATAGGACAAGAAAAAAAAAGAATTAAAACACAATTACATAGGATCAAAACATATGAACACACTTGAGTATTTACACACTCATCAACTATTTTTGGGGCAGGGCGAGGATGGGAAATATTCTGATCGGTGGCCATATAGCCCGCACTGGAGGCATATAATGTGGAGCCCCTTATGTTCCACCTTATGTCTCTTCCTGTTGACAATCATGATTCTGGGAAGCAGCTGGTTGAGGTTGAGGTCTATACAGATACAGGCATAGCGTCCTCTAGTTGCGCTCAATATTGTCTTGTCAACCCGGATGGGCTCCCTTATAGCTTTTGTTATTGCCTCCAAGACCAGGATGTCATAAAAAAGGAAGTCCAAGCCAGAGATTCGGGTCCACACAGCTGTGGAGGTGACCTTTGTCCGCTCGACATCAAACCCCAGGGCCCACCACTTCACGGTGACTTAGTGTCCCATCATGGTCTAGGGGACCTCAAGCAAAACCTTCTCCATATCTTGTAGCTGCCCGAAACAGACCATGTAGAAGCCTCGTGGAAGATCCATGACCTCCAACAACCCTGCCAGATTCCAGAGCGAGCTGAGCCATTTCTTCATCACCGGTAATGTTGCAAATTGACCGAGGAGATAATAATAAGATAATGGTTCCACACAGGAGCCAGCTCTGCTATTATACTAGCCCCAATCTCAACTGCTTGGGGGTGGAGGTGGACTCTAGTTTTTTTGAAACCCCATTACGGATCCACGTAGAAGTCAGACCTTTTAAGTTCAGAATGGTAGAAATCTCGACCCGTTATTTGCGCCTCTGCAAGAATCTTGGTATGAACAACCTTAACCCGCTGCTATAGGGAAATAAGAACCTTAATTTGATGAAGATGCCACAAACGGTGATGTAGATCTGCTTGATAAGTCGAAGGTGAACGAACAAAATTTCTCCGCCTTGTTCGAACAGTTCCGAAGAACCAAGAGAGCAAAGCCCATATTTTTGTATCAAAATTATTCTCCCCATTTTTATTGATAATGCCTTTATATATAGGCATCTTGTTACAAAGAGATTCTTAATGAAACAAAACTTCTAACTAGGTAAATATGACTTTAAAAGGAAACTAATAAGAAAAAAAACTCTAGTACTCGTAGGAATACTCAAAAATTTGATTATCACATAAGCACCTTCCTAAACAGACTTGAACTCTTAAAAAAATAAAATCTCACATTATTGACTTCCTAAATAGACTAGAACTCTTATAAAATGAAATTAACATATAATTAACTTTCTAAACGGACTCAAAAACCTCAAAAATAAAATTAGGATTCTTGCTAATCAGATTCATATCATCTAGCCTCGACCAGATTGCTATGGCAACTCAAAGGAGATTTGCTCTTGAAAGAGTTGGTCAGCTTGTCTTTGAATGAGTCAGTGACGTGTCTGGTGGTTTTGTGGGTGCTGGGCGGAGCGAGTTGTCCATTTCTATAGCGTCAGCATGATGCTCCAATGAAACCCGAGGTTCAGCCAGAGCGGTGTCGGACGCCGGTGGGTTTTCAGTTGAGTGAGTTTCCCTCGGGTGATTCGAGAGAGTTTCCATCTAAACCAAAAATTAGAAATACTTAGGTTAGGTTTTACTCTTTCTTGATTCATAATTCACTTGGTATACGAATACCCACTAGATTGACTATCCATATTTAATCTGGGTATGATATTTGAATCATGCAGAAGCTATCTAACTAGTATTTAATAATGATATACTTTTTAATGACTCGAATTTGAAAATTTTTAGTTAAGTTCAAAAAATTCCCTTTTAATATTTTTAATAAGCTCTCTATTTTAATTTTACATAGAAATAATATTTTTGCTTATTTCAATGACCCCCAATATCGAAGCAAGAGTTTCGGAATTATTTACTATGGAGCTATAGACAGACAGGGAAAACTAAGGAGACCCCCTCTGAGAACCGTATAAGAGAATTTCATCTCGTACATCTCAAACAGAACTACCAAAACATGTTAGATCCCTTTGTCTATCAAGAGATCAGATTTCTAGATTCTCGTAAGAGCCACTTAGAATTCCCTCCAGAGCCGATGTGTCTGTTACACAAGTGAATAGTAAGCAATAATCTTACTTTTACTTGATATGCGTGTTTGTGTGCGAAATGGAATAACATCACTTTCTTTTCAATAGATAAGACTTTGGATAGAAATTGAATGGGACAAATTGCCCTCACGTCTTTGGGATTTGACAAAATTAACAGTAGGGTTCTTATTATTTCGAAACTCCTCTTTTTGCCTCTAAATTTCGTAAAATAGAACTCTCAAGTTCCTAAATCTGGTCGCAGCAAGGGCAAACCCAACCTAACCATTATCTGATTCATACAGGCAGTGACAGGCAACCGGCCAATAGAAAGATTCGTGGCAGCCGGCGATGTCCAAGAAGGAAGAATAAAAAAGGGAGGGGAGATTGAAGGGCAATTTGGTCATTTTTCATGCCTTCTCGCTAGAGTTATTTTTCGATACACGAGTCAGGGATCCGAGAGTTCTATTTTACGAAACTTGGAAGATGAAAAGAGGAGTTTCGAAATAGTAAAGACCCTACTGGTGATTTCATCAAACCCCAAGAACCTGAGGACAATTTTTTCAATTAAATGTCTTTGTATTGTAACATGCTTGTTAATTTTTTTGGGACCACTTCATTTTTGAATATTAGTTTGCTAACTAATCCAAATTAATTAAATGAGAAAATGGTGTAACAACTTCTCAAAAGAGAAATCGGTGTAACATCACTTTCTTTCGAAACATCGGAGCTAGGGATGGCAGAAATACCCATACCCTGGGGATTGGGCCCTACCCTTATCCCGTGGGTCAATGGTCTGTTTACTTTGACTGGGTCTAGGGTAGGGTATGGGTATGGGTATGGGTCAACTTTTAGAATAGGGGTCTAGAGTAGGGTATGAATCCTATGAATTCATACCCTACTCTTACTCTTTTACCCTACTTTGCACCCTACTCTAAGTAGACCCTCGTAAGACCATAAATAGACCCATTTATCTTTATTTTTTACTTATAAATTATCATAGATTTCTCAAATATTCTAAACTATGATTCATGTTATTGACTCCAATTTTGAGTTACATATAATTCTAATTTTCTTTATTGATATACTCATAATTTTATGATTAATCTTTACATGTTAGTTATGATTTATTTGAATTTTATATACAAAATTAAAATTTTGTGTTAAAAAATTATCAAAATTATCTAGTATTTAATTCGAAGGTCGGACCCTGCATACCGTGTAGACCTTACAGACCGTGAGGATAAGCGTATGGATCTAGTAATAAAATTTTTCGAAGATCCAGGAGTAGAGTATGGGTCCAACTTTCAAAACTAAGGTATGGATAGGGTCCTACTGATACCCTACCCTACCCTACCTATTGCGATCCCTAATCGGAGTCCTCTATTGTCGGACAAGTTCATTTGACAAATCTGTCTTCTATGGATACATATTTTTGAAACCCTAAACTGTTTTAGCAAATCTTAAATAAAAACTGTTATTATCAGTACTATAATATAACGTTGGAGTTTTGGAGTCACCTGTACTCCCTCCCTTGTTAGTCTTTTTCAATGGATGGTCCGCTGTTTATTGTGTGGCTAAAAAATCATTATTAATTGGTAAAGAATTATTCTAAATTAATATAAAAATATTTCAATTTATAAGATAATCGTTATATTAAAATTCAAGTAAACATAATTCAATACAGTTTGAATTTAAATTACTTCAAAAATATTAGATAACTTCGAAAAATATTATGTACTAACCATGTGACAAAGTGGGAACCGAGACTCAGAACGTTACACGATATCTAGGGTTCACACTGAGACAGGAACCCATACCAAATATTCCTGCGTGCATGCGTTCCTTTTTTAGTAGATTTAGTTATGAATGTGTAAAATATTTGAAGATTATCATGGGAGATAAAATAGTTCGCTATGTTATGATAGAATAGTTCGTCCAGTTATAATAGAATGGTTCGCTCAGTTATGAAAAAATAGTTTCACGGAACCGTCCCGAAAAAATTGGGACCGCGCCCGGGATAAAAGGGGTTGGATAAAATATTTCGCCGAGTTATGATAGAATGGTTCGCCTAATAATGATAGAATAGTTCGTCCAATTATGATAAAATAGTTTCACGCATAAAAGGGGTTGGATAAGATGGTTCGTCTAGTTATGATAAAATACTTCACTCAGTTATGATAAAATAGTTCGCTCTCTAAAAATTAAGATCATACTGAAAAAATCACTCCAATACCAAATCTGGTCTTCTTTTTCTCTAACAATTCTTGGTTCATTCAATTGAACCTGCTTATAAAAGTTGCGTTTCAGTTTTTTTATTTGTTTTCATTAATTTTAACACATTTGAAAGGTCCACAAATTAAGTTAGTCAGTTCAATAGTGTCCGAATACCGGATGATCTAAGTAAATTAATTAATTAAATTTAAAATAGAGTAAAATGATTTGTCATTTTATATCAGATTACATCATATTTATTATACAAATTATGAGAGGAAACATAAACGAGATGTGAAGTTGCATAAAAAAATAAATGAAGAAATGTTTATCAATCACTAAAATTTAGCATAAATACTAAAAAACTAAAACTATAGTAACTTAGTCCCTGAAATTAGAAAAACCAAACCCGTTAATTTTTACCATCAATAGCTTTTCAAAATTCCTAAAGCACCATAACTAAAGTAATAAAAAAATAGAATACTCAATTAAAATTCATCATTTTTCTTGATTAATTAAAAGTTTTTTAGTTCGAATTTTTATTAACACATCCTTGTTAAATATTTATTGGAGATCAAAGTTCTTATGTACCGGTATTAGTCAGCTCATTGGTATCGAACTACGTGGTCTGGAAAAAAAAAATTAAAACACCCCTCACGCGCCGCCCCGACCTTCACCACGAGCTTCACCATATAGCTCTCCGTCGGCAACCGGATCCCCAGATTTCTCTCTCCCCCTGCCCCTGGCCTGTCCCCGTTGGAGCAACCGGATCCATGTTTTAGTTGTTCTTTCCGTTTTCGGTACTCATTCCATTTTCCTTTCCAACCCCCTACAAGAGGATATCAGTTCATATCATCTCTTTTCAAGTCCTCTTGTCTGCTTTCTGACCTAACTATATCATTATTAAGACCTCGCGTCGACACATCATACAATATGAAATCTATGGTAACGACAATTTCACAATGCTTTTCATTCTGAACTTCTCCCAATAGACAGTTTCATATACGAACAAAGCTTCCACCAGTGAAATAGGCCATATAAATTTTGCGATGACGACCTCACGGAGTGAATTATAAGACATTAACGTATTTCTCTTGATAACAATTGAACAGTGACGTGAAATAAATAATGCGTGGGACAAGTGGAAATGGTTAAAATCAGCGAGAAAGTCAGTTCCGTATTTTTCGTATTCATCCGTTGGAAAGTGAAGTTTGTGGTCGTGAATGGTGTTTTTTGCTGGCCCCCCAAATTGTGTGGTATCTTTAAGGAGCTATCGAGCTCTCTGTTGTTGACAATAACCAATCTTTTTTGACTCCCTTCTTCCTTAAAATACTTCCGGCGGTGTTTGGTTCAATTAACAAATTTTAGATTTAAGTTTTAATAATAGAAAAGATGCAATTGGGAGAATTAATCTTAAAAAGGTTCAACTATGTTGTCAATAGCGTGTTATAGCAGTACTATGTAGCAATTTTCATACCTACCGCTACAATATGCTGCTGCTAAATGCTATTGACAATAGCGGCCATAGCTGTCGCTATAGCGGCCGAATAGTGACGAAATAGCAGCGCTATAGCGGTATCTTACTTATGCAAAAATTTCTTAAATACTCCTAATTTTTTTAAATATTTATTTATTTATAGAAGGCATATAGGTCATTCTCACCTCAATAAGTTACCCAATTCACATGGATGCCCTAATTTATAATCATCTCAATCTTCTCTCTCCCTCGTGCTTCAAAAAAATATCTCCTCTCTCCCTCACTTAGAACATGATTGTCATTTTGATGGGATGTTATTTTGAATCTTCAATTACTTTTGGATTATAATTCTTAAGTATGATGGTCTCTTTAATTTTAAAAAAGTTGATTTTAATTATTAAGTGTGCTGTTCTGTTTAATTTTGTGTATTTTTCTATTTTTGAGTATTTATGTTAACTTTGTACACTGATTTTTAGTCTTTGCAATAGCGATAATCCTGCTATTCGCTATACTACTATAATATTTTAGAGGATCGCTGCTACGTGCAGCTATCTGCTATTGACAACATAGATTCAACAATATTGTACTCGGAATATTAAGATTTAAACAAACTACTTCCGGCTCACATTGTCCGGATATTGTACTCTAAGCATTTGAATTTCCATAATTCCATTCTAAGTTAATTTAGTTTTCTTTTGAGCACATGAGGGCCTCTCAAATCGAAGACCTCCAAACATTCGTACAGTTAGAATTTGTATGAAATTCTTAATTGGTTTGAAATTTAAAAGGTTAAGTAATTATGACGGTAATTGAAAGAACTTGTATTAAGCATGATTACAATGGTTAGACATGTGAGGTTATATATAGCTAGAGTAAAACGGTGATGCATGGGAATGTGGATAGGAGATCATGAATATGTTGATTCTAAGAATACCTGAAATACATGATAGAGTATCGATCCGTTGATTCTAAGAATACCAAAAAATGATACAAATAATAGGGAAAATCCTTGTTTTCATTAATCAATATTCAACCAAATAAAATAATAGAACAAGGTCCTATTTATAAAAAACTTAAAAAAAATCGAGTACATATAATTCTACTATAATTAAAACTCCTAATAATAATATAATCAAACTATAGATAATTACTAATTTAATGTCATTCCTTATCTCCATCATTCTCCCCCGGTTGGAGAAATTCATCCTCGAATTTGGTGTCATTGGCAAGTTTGAGATCTTCGAGCATGAACTCTGTAATACCTTCGAGCCTTATGGAGACATTTGATATCGTCCATTCCAGTAGAACAAATACTTGAAATCTAGGCAACCGTGAATATTCTCTAGATGAAAGATCATAAACTCACTTTGTCGAACAACTCGCTCTACTTCCTTTAGCCTATTCCACATAATCAACAAAGTTGAAGCTTCAACGTATTCAAACTCGTTAGCTCTGAGAAAGTCTATGTGTTCGACATACTCAATCCAATAATCTTGGCGCATGGGTTCAATCTCAGTATCAATAACTCAAGTATCAATAGAAATTGTATATTGCCTCATATTAGCAACATTAATAACACATGTCTCGGCAACAACTTCTTCAACCGCGTCCTCCTCACCAGGGTAGGAGTCAAAAATTGGTTCACCTTCATCAAACTGGTCCTCCTCGCCAGAGTAGGAGTCATAAATTGGTTCACCAAATAACTCATCAAAGGATTCACCAAACTCTACCCAAACCAAAATCTCTTTAACTTCTTCTAGTGGTGCAGTCTGTTGCTTCCTCGAGGTCTCAGCCATCTGTTGCTTTAAATCATCCCAATTAGCTTGTATGTCATGCATCTTAATTTGCAATTCCTATATCATCATATCTGATTGAAGATTATATCGTTCCCAAAAGCGATGGTGCTTGTCATCAACAACATTCTAAATTTCATAAGCATGTCAGAGAAATAACTCATATATCAGATTTTTTTTCAACTTAGGCCATCGAGAGATTTTCTTCTTAACACAATATTTTCTTCGAAGATTTAAGTCGGACCACCAATGCATAAGATCACTTCGAAATCGTCGATTGACAAATCTGACTTTATCCAGCTCTGCAAGCCTGTGAATATCAAAGTATATCTCCACATTGACAAGCCACTCAATGAAATCCTTTGTCAAAAATTTTTCATCAAGATCAGGAAGGTCACACAAAGTAGGAATATGCACCTTGGAGACCATAGAATCAAGCATCTTCAATTTAGCTCAACAGGGAGTAATCTGTTATTTCGTAAAACTTAATGGTATCGATCTATAATTTTACCCTGCTGGTAAAATTCCAAACGGTCCACCTTCTAGAAAACTTCAGAATAGTCCTCATAATTTTATTCATTGCACAATCAATCCCAAAATTTCTCAAATCAGCAAAACCCTAAATCAGAAAAGGGGGAAATCGCAAACCAAGTAACCACCACAAGCGGTGGCGGTCGACTAGGACGGTGGATGGAACCGATGGGATTTAGGCCATTGGTGGACGGTGGGCTTCGCTTCGTTTGGGTTTTCGAAAACCCTCGGACACAACCAGGGAAACGGGTCATTGCTTTCTTCCTCCTCCTTGGACGACGCCAGTGTGGAGGATCGTCTAGGAGGTGGCGGTGTCCGGCGATGCGGGCGGGGGACGGAAGCGTGCCGAGCTACCGGCATGCTTCGTAGATGGTACCGGCTGGTTTTCTTGGAATCCTAAAACCGAACCTGCCTCTTTTTTTAAATTTTTTGTGTGGATAAAAAGAACTCTGACCAGGAAGGAACAAACACGATCGAACACCATGAAGAACGAACGCGGCTCTTAATACCAACTGATGCAGGGGGAACGTGGATAGAAGATCGTGAATCTGTTGATTCTAAGAATACCCAAAATACACGATTGAGTACCGATCCATTGATTCTACGAATACCAGAAAATGACACAGATAATAGGAAAAACTCTTATTTTCATTAATCAATATTCAACCAAATAAAACAATAGAGCAACGTCCTATTTATAGAAACCTAATAAATATAATTCTACTATAATTTAAACTCCTAATAATAATAATAATAATCAAACTATAGATAATTACTAATTTAATATCATTCATTATCTCCATCAAATGGCTACCCAAATTAGAAAAGAAAAAATTGCAGCTACAAAAGGAATTTACATTTTTACACTAGCTCATCAAGTACTCATCTTCCAATTAACTAAATCCCATGATCTTAGCTGGGAACGACTAATTTACAACTGTAGATCTGTTCACCAAGTAACCAAGATTAGAATCCAATCAACGCTTGCCATAAACACCCTTAGAATGTGAGTAGCATCATGCTGCAGAATTATGATTTTGCAGAATCTTCACTTGCACTTCTTAAGTTCATCTGATCAGCATGCCCTTTCTCTAACACTCTCCCTTAAAATAGGGATGAGTAAATGTTAGTCATCCCTAACTTGTTGGAGTTGACTTTAAAATAGGGATAAAATTACACCATGAAGATTGTAATGCCTTTAAGAAGACGTCTACCAATTTGAGTTGACTGATTACATATGGTGTGGATATCTTTGGATTATACTTCCCTCTGACATAATGGCAATCTAGCTTGATAAGTTTCATCCTTTCAAGAAAGACAGGATTTGGAGCAATGTGGATTGATGATTGGTTCTTGTAGTATTAGTCCATGCTTCCTGAGACAAGAAAGCCAAGATCACAAAAAAGATGCTTGATCCACAACATCTCTGTAGTGGTATTCAGCCATGGCTCTGTACTCTGACTCAGCACTCGAACTTGAAACCATGTTTTGTTTCTTACTTCTCCACACAACTAGATTACCACCTACAAAAATACACATACTAATAGATGATCTTATGTCATCAATATCCCTTGTATAATCAACATCAGTGTACCTTTGTTTTTGATTAGTAGGCCCTTGCCAGGAGTTGGTTTCAAGTATTGCAAAATCCTATCAGTTAAAGTAATATGACATTTTTTAGATTATGCATAGTTTGACTAACTAAACTCAAATCACAGGTGATATCTGGCCGATAATTTTCAAGTAAATAAGCTTTCCAACTAATCTATAAAATTGTCAAACATCTTCAAGAGGTTCACCATTAATTATAGTGAACTTAATACCATTATCTACCTGACAACTTGCAGGTTTGACATCAAGTTTCTTAGCTTCCTTGAGCATATCAAGAAAATATTTTAGTTTACCTACGTCTTTTATGCCAATTTTTATCTTTCAAAGACTATTTTAAAGAATCTATTGCAGTCATGCTACTTCCTAGTGAATAATGTACTATCATTTATGCTTTCTTAAAGCAAAATCTAAGCTCCCTCCTTAGCCTGTTATACCAGGCTCTTGGAGACTATTTTAAGCCATAAATTGGCTTCTTGAACTTACATACAAGCTTTGATTTCTCAAGTTTGTGGCCAGTAGTATGTTCATATATATATCTCTTCTTCCATGTCTCCTTATAAGAAGGTATTTTTACACCATTTGGAACATGAGCAAATTCTTATTCATTGCCACACTTATCAAAAATTTTATAGTATTCATCTTAGTTACTGGCATAACAGTTTCATGATAATATATCCTAGGGACCTCAGTGAAGCCATTAGCTACCAGCCTAGCTTTGTACTTTTCTATGGTGTCATTACTATTGTATTTGATCTTGAAGATCCACTTGCACTGTACAGGTTTCTTATTGTTTAGCAATTTAGCTAGAATCCAAGTCTGATTCTTATCAAGTGCATTCAGTTCTTCTCTCATAGCTTGCCTCTAAACTTTTAATTTTACTGCATCCTCATAGCTAGTAGGCTCATCAACTTGGTCTAGCTTACTCAAGTAGCTTAGATGTTTAAGTGAGACAAAGTGATATGAGATGTACATGTCTATAGTATTTAGCTTTGCTGCATATACCTTATAATCTGAGAGCTTGGTTGGTGGCTTGTGAGTTCTTACTAACCTCCTAAGGTTACCACTTGCTTCATTCTGATCAGCTTACAACTCTCTGCTACTTAAGATGCTGAGTGACTCTGCTGTTAGACTTGAACATGAGCTATCTGTGTTGTTGTGCACTTGGTTTTATGACTCCCTTGAATATGGTTGAGGTACATTTTTGCAACAGCTTTCCATAGCAAAATCAAGAGGTTGAGTGTTAGTTCTCCTTTAAATTTGATTACCTAGCTCAATTGTTAGAGTAGCTGATTATATTCTCTGCTGTGTCTCCTTCTGCTACAAGTTCTCATTGCTTGGGATGCTCTGCTTTTGAGATTATCTTCCCCTGAAACTCATTTTCTTTTCTTATAGAAGCATTTCAGTGTAGTAGGATATGTGTTCACGAAATCACACATCATTAGATACAAACCTTTGTTTGATTTTTGGGTTGTGGTACTTGTATCCCTTGGAGACAGTTAAGTATCCCAAGAAGATGCATCTTTTTGATCTGGGATCCAACTTGTTTCTTTTCTGAGAGGGAATATGCACATAATATACGCAACCAAATACTCTCAAGTGGCTGAGATTAATCTATCTTTTTTGCACAATCTCTAAAGGTGATTTAAAGTTGATCACTTTGCTTGGTATTCTATTGATTAAGTAGCAAGTAATAATGTATATAGAATCAGACTAATAAGCTATAGAAATATGCATTTAGAATCTAATAACTCGTACAACCGCTAGCAAATGCCTATTTTTTCTCTTAGCTACTCCTTTTTGTTAAGGATATAAGTACATGAGATTTAATGGATTATTCCCGATGCTTTTACCTTAGTTATAAACTCTTTAGAGTACTCTACACCATTGTCTAACCTAAACACTTGAATAGCCTTATTGAATTAATTATGTAATATGCTTTTAAATTCTTGGAACACTCTAAGAACCTCAGTCTTATGTTTTAGTAGATATAACCATGTGGTTCTGGAGTGATGATCAATATAGCTAATAAGTATTTAAAGTCGTCATAAGAAATCTGAGGAGCAGTCCACATATCTGAATGAACTAAATAAAATGGTTCCTCATAAGTAGTAGCTGATAAATTGAATGGAGATTTGTTATCTTAGCTAGCTTACAAATTTCATAGTCTACTTCTTCTATACTAAGCCCAGGATAAGCAGTCTCTAATACATTATTGGATGGATGTCCTTATCTAAGATGCCAGAGCTTGCTCAGTTCTACTTAGTCTTTCCTACTGGTCAGGGAAATGGTATTTTCTTCTAGAACATATAGCCCTTTTTGTTGAAGTCCTCTACCAATTTTCTTCAGGGTTTTCATGTCCTGAAAAACAACATAATCTGGGTCAAAAATTACCCTACATTAGAGTTATTTGGTAATGCTACTAATGGATAGCAATTTGGTTGCAAATTTTGGCACAAGTAGGACCTCAGATGTGTGTTTACTAGTAAGGAATTGCTTAGCTCCTATTCCAATTATGACAACACTATTTTCATCCACAACTTTAACTACTGATCCTCTCTCTGAGTTTCTTAGATTGTTGAGGTCATTAACATCGTATGTTATGTGTTGGGTTGCACCTAAATCAATTATCCAACCAGTTCTATTAAAATTTACAGTAGAGAAAGACATAAATTGATTGTTACCTGCAGATGCTAAGGTTCCTATTTCTTGCTTAATGGCTGCTACAGCACCACCAAGTCCTTTGCTGAGATGTTAGAGGATTTGATTGTCCAGCTACTATATGGATGATTGTTTGACTTCTAGTTCAAAATTGGCAGCTGCATGAGCCTGACCTAACCTTTTTTCTTTAGAACCTACTTTATTTTCTCTTTTGCATTCCTTAAGTGATGATACACGAACCAACACCTGTCTTTGGTATTGCCTATTTTCTTACAGTGATCACAATAAAGTTGAGTTCTGTTTCTATTATTTTTTAATCCTCTTCTGCCTGTAAAGTTGTTCTTGAAGGCTGCCTTCTCCTTTCCCTAACTGTTGACATAGCAAGCATTAATCTCTAAGGTTTCCTCAGTTTTGTCTTTTTGACCAAACATGATTTTTCTCCTAGTTTTTTTTTTGTATTTTGAAGCATATAGTGTCTAGGGAAGGTAGCTAAGAACTAATCCATAACTGTGATTGGATTGATTCAAATTCAGATTTTATGTCTGACGATAACTCAAACACTCGATCTTGTTCTATTCTTTTTGAAGAGTAATCAAATCAGTGATAGGTGGTCAATATCGAGCTAACTCATCCCACATAAGTTTCATCTTGCCTAGATACTCAGTGAAAGGCACATCACCTTGCTTAGACTCTGCAATGCACTTCTTGAGCTCAAAAATTCTATAAAGGTTATTTTATTGGCCAAACATACCCTTAATAGATAGAGAAAAATATTGGAATTCAATTCACCGGTTTGATGAATTGTAGAAATCTTTAACCGTATTTAATTCGTCTCATGGCGAATTCGAATCAAATTTTGGATGAATCAAATTGTGACAGAATCGAATCAAATTACGAATCGAATTCTAACAATGGCCAGGTCTATCTTATAACTTAGCATCCAACGAGTTTAGAATCTAAGTGATTATCAACTGGTCATTAGCCTCCCACTCTTCATAGTCTTCATCCTCTGGTGGAGGAGGCTGAATCTTCCCATTTATGAACCCCAGCACTCCTTTGTTGTTGAGGTTTCTTGACACAACTCTTGCACATGACAAGTAGTTGTGTAATGACAAAGGTACAGAGATTGAGTCCAATATTTGAATCAGACTTAGATGTACTAAATCTTTTGATGGGAAGATTGAAAGGTTTGGGTCAGAGTAGGAGTGTGTGAGGATCTCATTTGAGTAATAAAAATTCGAGTTGGTGAGATTTTAAAAAGTTGACAAAACTCATCTAACAAGTATCTAACACTATGATGTTCTTAAGAATATTTTGAAATATTTTAGTTAAGTTAAAATAAATTGATTTAAATATTTGTTGGTTATTTATGTCCAGAAAGCGTGATGGATTATATCCCAATTATTGTTGGCCACGTATTGGTTCCATAACGTAAAAAGTTAGGATAGTCCTGTGTACCTTGACTTCGACGGGCCGTGCATTGAATGATAAAGATGGTACGCCTTGGATCACGTGGTAATGCCTTTAATTTAAGGACGGAAGTCCTTCCCGGGTGTTTACGTAGAACTTACCATGTCCACACCTCGACCGATATTGGATCTCTGTTGGTGAATCTGATTGCAACGTGGGACCCTCTCTTGTATATGCATGGGACCCTACCAAACATCAATGATATTACACGTAAAGTTATTCTACCACAGGTTCTCCACAAATATGACTAATATGAGTCGTATTATTAAATATTGAAATTTCATAATTTTTCAAATAGTGAGGGGCTCAACGTAGATTATTTTTTATCTTTTAAATCTTATTGAAATATAAATAGTGAAAATGTTGTCATTAGTATAAAATAATTATTACAAAATTACTCGCGGCGGTCTCATCTTAGTACACGCTTGTCTTTTTCTCAATTTTAAATTCGTGTGAATCACGTTTCTGCACCGGGCAAGTGTGGTATAAATAGGTGTGACTTCGAAGAAATGATTAGCAATCCCCAGCCATTGCTACAATCCGAAACTGGGAGCAACACAAAATTACATATAAGCCGAGATAAGCAAAGCTACGTTTATACCTCTTTAACGGTAGAATTTAATTAAGATGGTGAGAACTCCTTGCTGTGACAAAAATGGGATGAAGAAGGGGACTTGGACCCCAGAGGAAGACAAGAAGCTTATTGCTTATATTACTCGCTACGGGTGTTGGAACTGGCGCCAGCTCCCTAAATTTGCAGGTAAACTAGTTAAGATCAGACATGATTACTCTTAATTAATCACGTTGTTATATATATATACAAGAAATAGAATTGTCGGGCCGACTGTGTTTTTCTTAATGATTGGTAACAACAGGTCTCCAGAGATGTGGGAAAAGTTGCAGACTAAGGTGGATGAACTATCTAAAGCCAAATGTCAAGAGGGGAAATTACACCAAAGAGGAAGAGGAAATCATTATCAGGATGCACAAGTCACTTGGAAACAGGTACTGACACGGATGTAAAGCATAAGCCAATTATTTCGACCCCAAGAATAGAGGACTGTGGTGGTACTATTATCTGCAGATTCTGATACAGCTTGCTTTTTTTTCTTATTCGTAGGTGGTCAGCCATTGCTGTGAAGCTACCGGGGAGAACCGACAACGAGGTGAAGAACCACTGGCACACCAACCTCAAGAAACGGGTGAAGCAATCAGAACCCAATACCCAAACACATGATCATCAAGAGTCAACGCCACTAGACTGTCCAGCTTCTGCTACTTCACCAGAAACCCAAATAGATGCAACGGAAGCCGGTCCAGTCAACGCCCCGCCAAGTCCATTAAATTATACGATGGATACCCCTGACACACTCCACGGTCTCACCCAGCTGCTCTCTCCCGATCGTCAACCGCATCCCTCCTTCGACGACGTGGTAGCCACCCCGAGCATGGACGACCTGTTGTCTGTCGATTCTTTCGGCTTCCTGGAGGCGCCACGGAGTCCTCTCTGGACGGATTCTTTCTTGGGTGGTAGTTTTAGCTACGAGACGGATGCGTTTTGGGACCCCTTCGTTGACCATGAAATGTTGTTTACTTTTGGTGCCTAATTTTAGGCTAATTGCCATAGTATTTCTTCCAATCCATACTCGGTGTGTGATTGCTTCTCTTTTTTTTCTATTACGATAGCATTTGCCTGTTTTTTTTTACATCAAAGCATTGCTTGTATTAAATAAAGTTGGAAAGTTCGCATGCAACAACGAGCTAAGCTCCAGCGGAGGGCGAAGTAGCTAATAAGACGCACACAATTAAGACCTTATCTCGTAGCAATTCAATTGGCAAATTTTACAATTTCATAATCGGGACAAGGAAAATTTAGACTTAATAGCTTCGACCTCCTAGTGTCAGCAAATGGAGCTTGAAAGCCCATTAATATAGTTGACAGAAACTTGGCAATCTGAAAGGATCACATGTACTAGCTCAATAGCCATCGCAATATCTTGCGATTCGGCATCAAGATCTGATCTAGCTCTGCCTATTGCGTTCTGGCCTTCGAACATTTGGCCCAAGTGATCTCTAGGCGAAGCTTTGCACTACTATCAAGTTCATGTTAGGCCGCGTCACAATTGATTAGCACGTCATTTTCTAGAGGTGGGTCCTAGAATGAGTAATCTCACTTCTCCTACTCAGGTTCACATCAATTTTAGCTGATGCCCACAGCCTTTGCGCTGTTGTTGTAAGTTCAGGGGCATTTCCATCAAAAACTGCTTTGTTTCTTAGTTTCCAAATTTGCCAACAAATGAAGATGATCAAAGACATCAAGTCGCGCTTGCCAAGCTGAGCCAGTTGATGTTTAGTGCGGGTAAACCAAGCCGAAATGCTTTGATGTTCAATAGCATTAGAAAGAAAACCCAATGAACAATGAACAATGAAACCAAGTAGCACGGGCATGGGAACAAAACAATGACACGTGCAATTGTTTCAAGATCCATGCCACAAAGCAAACAAGTATCGTCCGTGGCCAGATTACGCCTCTGTAAGTTTGTTGTTATTTGCAATCCACGAGATTACGCCTAAGCTTAGGGGGAACATTCAACTTCCAAATATCCTTCCAAATCTGGACATTACAGAATTATGACCAATCATAATGTAAGTAAATGATCTTGTCTGCAACATGAGTGGTAGCAGGTGTGAGTTTGTATATGGCACATCTTTCCTGAAAGGTAAAAAAATCTGTTAAGTAGTTTAGGATCCCAATACCTGGTATGCCTAACCAGGAGATGTTCCACTTTTGTGATTGCAGTAGCATCTGGTTTTTGTGTTGAAATCCTGTTTAAGGTCAGGCATCCAAGGATCCGACCAGGTGTTAATTGAAGTACCATTTCCTAATCTCTAGATTACATCATTCTTGATGTATTACTTTCCCAGATCTAAAAGGTCGCTTCCCCATTGTAGCCTGAAAAAATCACCTATAGAAAAGTATAGACCTTTCGGTAGCTTAGCAATCAGCAGCTGAGGGTTAGTTAATATTCTTCAAGCCAAGTAAAGCATTATTGAATTCAGTCATTTCTTTAAAACCTAGTCCTATTGGAGTATGGTAGTTTCCTTGTATGATTACCTCTTGTTTAGTAATTTCTTACTAGTCAAGTTATGTCTTGTATGGTTATTACTTGCATCCCAAATATTGTAATTGTGTATATATACGACCTCTACGATGATTAATAAAAACAAGCAGCATATTTTATTACGGTATCAGAACTAAAAATCTGGATTAGTATTTTATTTCATCCACCACCGATTCTCGTTCAAAATCATCATCCAGGGGTCCTTCTTTTAGTCTTCCACAATTCTCCTGACGCACAATCTAAACCCCCAGTAAAAATTCCTACCGAGCTTGCTGCGTCTTCACCAACAAAAAAAAAAATCCCACCAAGCTTGTAATTTCCTACCGAGCTTGTGACAGAGCCAAAGGAGCAATTAGAAGCGATTATTGCTTCTCTCATCAAGCGATCCTTGCTTTTGTCCACAAGCTATTATTGCTTATGTTATTGCTTTTGTCATCAAGTGATCATCCTTTGTTTATATCACGATCTTCCGTGTCTGCCTCCACATCAATTGAAACGAAGTTTTCGAAGGCAAGCGTACTTGGTTGCTGTTCGAGGTCAATCCAGAAAAATGTAGTTGATTCAGACAAATTATTTTTTTTGAACGAATTTCTCAGAAAATTGGTGAAGTATTTCCACCGATTGTTGCAACCTCGATTGGTGAAGTATTACCACCAAATTTCCTTGCTATTATTCCAAGTTCATACCGAAGTTCATCCAAGTTCATGTTAAAGTTGATCCAAGTTCGTCAAGAACCAAGTTCCTTCAAGTTTTGTCCACGCCTTGAGCGATATTTTTACCGGACCTCGAGTCGTCGATTTTCCACCCCTCTCGAGTCCGCAACCTGGCCTTAAGACATGATTATTGTCTTGCTCTCCCTGAACGTATTTCTTAGGAGATCTAGTAAATTCTGGTTGATCTATAGATTTCGGTACTCTAGATTGGTGAAGTATTTTCACTGATTGTCCTAGTTCAGTCAATTCATTAAAGAAGATCCAAGGTCTCAAATTTTTCGAGGCCAACTTTAGAGCAACGGCGGGAGTTCTGATATCAGCTTCCACTGATTCCGTCCAAGTATTTCCACCAATCGTCTCTTTTGGTGCATCTGTCAGGAGTGGGTAAGAAGCGCGATAGTCTCTATTACTTCAAAGATTTGCGAAATCGCACCAGTGCAGATTCCTACAGTGTGTTCACGAAAGCTCGAGGTCACGATTATTTCCAAGAGATTGTTCGCAAGTTGGGCGTTATTGATCTCCATGCTCCAACTTTGGGGGGGAGTATTGAAGTATGGTAATTTTCTTGTATGATTAGGTCTTGTTTAGTAATTTTTTCCTAGTCAAGTTATGTCTTGTATGGTTATTATTTGCGTTCTAATTATTGTAATTGTTTATATATATGACCTCTATTATGATCAATAAAATCAAGCAGCATATTTTATCAAGTTCTCCATGTGACTTTGATTTGGTAATCTTATCCCATCTAAGCCAATGAATACTCTTATGATCTACATCAGTAGACCACCAAAATGTGGCTAAACTATCATTTTGTTTCTTGCAAAATATTTTCGAAACTTAACACTTTGCATTGCATATGTGGAGATAGTGTTGAGGACAGATTTAGCTTGTCCAAAAACTTAACACTTAACACCAAAACATATGTGCAGTAGCCTCAGGTGGATTAGCTTGTCCAAAAATCATAATATCATCTGCAAAAAACACGTGTGTGAAAGTAGGGCATTGCCTGTTTAGTTTAATGCGAAAGAACTCGACTATGAAAATAAAGATTTCATCATATAAAAACATGTGACTAGCGAGTGCTACAAGAAACACACGCATGTAATCCACGATAAATCTAAGCTGCCTAATCCATGCTTCATGCAGCTTAGTCACTCCGTTTCCCTATCCAATACCTTCACCTCAGGATTTCCCGGGGAATAATACAGCACTCAACAGAAATTATTGAAGACCCATTAATTCACCATGCAAAAGGAATAGCAGCTGAAAACACCCACTAGATAGCAAAGCTCTCTATATAAGTAGTTAACATTAATATATTTTCAAATATTCAAATTCGAGACTTTTTGATTAATAACGCCGGTCCGTGATTGCACCAACTTGGGACCCAGTGAACCGTTGGACCCGGAGACTTATCCATCGCACCTAAAAACGAACAAGTAACCGAAAAATCCTCCGAAATAGAAATCTCATTGCTCAGCCTTGTCCCAGTATATTAATTGCAGGCAAAGGCCGGCGGGTCCATAATTGCTCGAAGATGGAATCCAGTTGGACAAAATGTTCCCTACGAGAACAAAATGTTCAGTAAACGTTTACATAATGCGCTTGATTTTCTACTTATAAAAAAAATACGCTTGATTTTCTGTATTTCACTAGGTCCCGAGCATATCACGCCATGTTCATCCAGCATCAAGACTCTCTGGTATTTATTCTACAACGTAAATGACTTTATTCTTGTAAGAAATCATGCTTCTATGCTTTAATTTGCCAAACGCTGCCTTCATGGGCAGTTTGGAATTAAAGATTTGGGGTACTTAAAGTATTTCTTTGGAATGGGAGCAACGACTACTCCGTAAAGCTGGGTTCTCAGTCGGCGAAAGTTTACAATTGACATTCTTAAAGAATGTGGCAAAGATGATTCTTGGCCTTGCTACTTTTCTATTGAGCAAAATCATCGGCTTCGTACAGGTCAAGATGTTGTGGACGAATCCTCGCGATATCGTCGTTTGATTGGCTGGTTGATGCATTTGACGGTTAGTAGGCCTGACATAGCATATGCTGTGAGCATCTTAAGTCAATTTGTGGACAAGCCGGATGCTGAGCATGTCCAGGCTGTGGACCGGGTGCTTCGGTATTTAAAAAAAATGCCTGGACAAGGCATCTTGCTCACCAACTCTCCAGCAATAGATCTCGTGGCTTATTGCGATGCTGACTGAAATAGTTGCCCGATGACGCGATGATTCTGCATGGGTTATCTCATTTCTTTCTGTGGGTCACTGGTATCGTGGCTTACGAAGAAACAACAAGTTGTGGCTTGGTCATCCGTCGAGGTCGAGTATCATGCCATGGCAAAGACCGTCAGTGAAGTTTTATGGTTACGCTGGCTATTTCGAGACTTGGGGTTATATTTTCTGCATCCTACTACTTTATTTTGTGACAACAAGGATGCCCTTTGTTGGAAATTAGATCTAGTTATTATTATTATGCACTAATTGAACATAATCCTAAACAAATAGCATATACGAAATATAATTTGACGATATGGAAAAAAGTGTAGAATACTTACAAAGATAATTTGAGCAAAACTGGTACAGGAAAAAGAACGCACTAACGATAATAGAACTGAATACTATGCATTGCCCATGTTACACCCTTAAAATTAAAAAAAAAATCCCAACGCCAACCACCCACCCACTGCCAAGGAGAAAGCACCATGCCTGCATCATATACCAAAACAGCCACCAAACTTATACCCCATCCACTGCCAACGCAAGTGCCACATCAGGCGGGGTGTCGACAAGAACCATCTCCGTAAGATGTGGAGGCGTCGTCATCTTCGCCAGTAAGTAAGCCCGAACATTATCCTCGCTGCGGACAAGACTGAAATGACAATCAACGAAACCACCAGCCAAGGTTCGGCACTCGGATGCCAAAAACGAAAGATCGCGGAGTCCACTCGCCTCTCCGTTACATATCGGGCAAGGACCTGACAATCCGACTCCACCTCCACATTCATCAGCCCAAGGGAAGCCGCAAACTCTTGCCCCGCCTTCAAACCACACGCCTCCAGCAAGGTAGGATGTACCTGGAACGGGCATTTCCTTATAATCACAGCAACAAAACATCCCTCAGAATCAAGCACAACTGCCGCCACCAGACCCTCCCCTTCTTGTGTAAACTCCGCATCATCGTTAACCTTATGCCAGGGAGGGTCCGGAGGAATCAATCGCCCTACCACCCTATCCGCTAGTTCTGAACGTCCAGGATACACCGCAACAAAATCCTCCCACAACACCGCCCCTCGCAAGGCAAAGCGGACACCGCCCATCCGTCTCAATACATCAGAGTGGGAGTATATCCCTACGATAGTGTTCGTTAGTTGATAGACTTTGCATACCTTAGGGTGTCTGGTCGCGTAGGGTTTTGGTCGACTAGGTCATTGTACTTTGTATATATTGGTGCCTCGCGTAATGACAATGTAAGTGGCAAATCACCAATCTCTTCCGGTTCTAATACAATAAAATTTGGCCGATTGATTTTTAAATAAAGTTTAGGAGAAAAAACTGAACTTCGAATCGAATGATTCACCACAAATTAAAAATTAAAATATTAATCATCGAATTATCGTCGTAAAATTTTCCGTAAAGATTACCTACCCTCTAGGGCCCAGCCAGGGAATGCAGCATTAGTGAAAGGCCAAACTAAAATATTTTCTCTCACGGACACTGTTCTTGTTCTTTTGAAAGGAATGTCTTTCCTGTTGGGGTAATTCTACGTTGGTGATGTAAGATATCTGCAAAATCAAACAGGGATCCATGATTTATAAACCTTCAAATAGGATCATATAATTTTATTTATTGTCAATAAAGTCTTGAAATTAAACTTTTTAAATGTTTAGAGATTTGATCTCTGTGAATCCATAAATTTTCCTCAATCGCCTAGGCTAAGGGCATTATTTTTAGGGAAATCTTCATTTTTATTGCATGTGGTTTTGTGGATTTTGCGATGTGATCCTGAAATCTGGAAATGACTTCTTTGGTATTTGTGATTATACACATTTTTTGCGTTAGAGGCTCGGGACCCTTCCCGAGCCAGAATTGATTCCAAACCTAGTTGGCATTATGAGGTGGTACGTCGCGTCGAATTTTTTTAAATAATTGGCAATGTGAATTGATACGACTTAAATATCCTTTACATTCTCTTAGTTTTTATGATTTTTCAAATACCCCTATCTTCTTCTTCTCCCCCTCCTCCCCTCTCTCTCCTCTCTTCTTTTTCCTCTCTTCCCTCTCTCACCTCTCTAGCGCCAACTAAAGTCTGCACTTCCATTTAGCCTCCAACTAAAATCTGCTCACTCCCTCTCTCTCTCTCCTCCTCGCGTTCTCACAAATGGCATCGGCCGCCCCTCTCGGAATCCTCGATGAAGACGACGACGTACTGCCCTTATCCGTTAACTTGTTACTTAAAAGAGTCTACTTTTTTTAATTGTAATTTCATGTTCGGGTCGCAGGAGTTCGATTGGGAGGCGGCGGTGAGGGAAATCGAGGCGAAGACCAACCCTGCTACTTGTTACTTAAAAGGTACGTGGACATTTATATTTTTGGTTCTACTTTATCCTAGTTTGTAGAGTCGAACTTATATTTTGCTCTCGATCCTAAAAAACTTTCGTTATCGTACCCATTTTTTACTCAATCGGTCTATAGAATTTACATGCTCTACAGTGTCCTACTCTTGAACGTCTTACATTTTCTAAAATTTCTCATAAAATTTCATATAAAATTTAAATAAATTTCATACATATTATACATTATACATCAACATTAAAAACAATGCAAGTAAGATCATATAAGTCTTTTTTGGTGAAAGTGAATGATCAAAGTAACTATATAAATAAAATCATAAATACGTCCTAATTAACGTATGATCGTGAGGTTGCGACTGCCGACTTCGATAAAATCATATCGCAGTAAAATCAAGTGAAAAAAAATCGCAATAGAGAAAGAGCGCCTCAGTAGTAGAAACCCTGCCTTGACGTTGGTATCACTATACTTGATCCTACACCATCATATAACTGGTTACAACATTACTAGGGACTTCTACATCCTCGATATCACAGGACATACATATACATCAAGATAGATTATCCCCTTTAATATCATCCAAGTACATATCTAGGCATGGTAAAAAAGGTCTATCAAATACAACATGGTCAAAAGCAATCGCCAAAGCGTGCTTGGAGAGAACGTCTTCCACTCGATTAACCTCCCTCCAAGTGTGTTAAATATTGATCTCCCTATCTCGATCAAACAACTCCCTCGCATGGTGGATGAGGATCGCCATTAGGTGGTCCCTCTCAAGATGTCATCCGACACAAAGCATAGCTAGCGTTAAAGTGGATAGGATTAATATATATTATGGATAAATGGCTAAGGCATGGTAAGGCACAAAGTAAAGTTTATGACAAGATTAATACCTTAAACTCTACCACTAAAAGTGATCTCATACTCATACCATTATTCTAATCAAATTCAATATACCTTAGACAGGTAAGGGCAGGTTCCGACCAAGAACTATGTGTATTACCTATTTAAAGAATTCAATTTAACCAATTTTTTTAAGGAATTCAATTTTACCTAACTTATTTGAGAGATGGTTTTCTAGGAAAAGATGCAAAAAAAATATGGCATTTCCTTCTCTCTTTTTTGTCTGCTTCCATTTTCAATACTTCCTACCCACTTTCTTTTCGGTCAAACCACACATCCGATATCTGTCATTCTTATGGAAAAGAAAAAACCACATGTCGAAAAAAAACTCATATCTGGTGCCATCTGGATTCAAGTCAAACACTCCTTTTTAAATCACTTTAATGATAGGAAATATGCATGAAATTGAAGTAGTAAAATTAGGAACATGTAAAAGGGTAATAAACTTAGGAGGAAAGGGAAAAAATAACTGACGAATGTGTCTACTCTCATCCAATGGTCGAAATTAGCTTCAAATGAACCCGGAAGAATAGACAACGAGATTAAAAACTATTGGCACATCCGCCCAAAGAAGCTTGAGAAGGAACATCAGGCAGTCCGGGCAAGCAACATCAGTAGACACCTGCAATTTTTCATCTGAAGAAGCCGATTGCGACCATCACGTGTTCTCCTAATCCAGCTTAATCTCTAACCGCTACACACTCTACACCCAAAAGTTCATTCGAGACCTAGGTCGTTGGGTACATTCAAGGACACCCAACTCACACACAACTACTCACACATCATCAAACTCAAACTCAACATCAATATAAACATGAGCATTGTCACAAGCATTAAACTAAAGAGAAAGAGTTTAGAAAACTCAATGAGGTCTTCAAGAATTCCTAGCTCCTACTCCTTCGTCAATGCTTCATTGCTTCCTTTCTTAGAGGGAGAGAGAGAGAAGTGTTGGCTATTCTAAGTGGCCAAACCACATAAATAAATTGGCTAGTTACAATGGGGACCTAAAGGGTCTATTTATAGGCCCCCAACAAAGTCCTAAAGAACTAGGATGAGTACAATGATAAAATAGTCATTTTTGGCCTTGTTCTGGGTGTAAACTGCCTTGCGCTTGTCGTCCGGCAGATTTGGCACCGTCCAGTGCCCACTTTTGTTCGTGCGCTGATAAAGATGTACAATTTTGGCTTTTTTCTCCTCCGAATTAGACTTTGGTCATTAGAGTTTGAAATGTATCTTCGACTTAGCATTCCAAAGGTACCCCATATGACTTAATCCGATCCCCGAGCAAGAAGTTATAGATTTTTAAGTGCAGCATTCTCTGTCTACCAGATGAACCCACCGACCGGCGGGAAAATCTATCACCCGGTGGCATTCAGGGATACTCTGATGTCAACCTCAAGTATAGAATTTCTAGTACTCTAATGTCAACCTCAAGCATAGAATTTGTGTCAATGTCTAGTCCTTCGCTCTGGGTTCTTGGCATGCACTAGAAAATCCTGAAAAAAAAAGTACACGAAATAAGCAAGTTTGTTACACAAAACTAATTACTCTTGATTTTATATCCTAAAATCTCAGTTTCATGTCGACGGTGCCAATTTGATGTACGAGAAATTGATAAATAATTGAACACACAATCAAATAGTATAGTGAATAAATAAGGTTCGTAACTGA
Source organism: Hypericum androsaemum (assembly GCA_963995505.1). Classification (NCBI taxonomy): domain Eukaryota; kingdom Viridiplantae; phylum Streptophyta; class Magnoliopsida; order Malpighiales; family Hypericaceae; genus Hypericum; species Hypericum androsaemum. Next base: position 11,288,773 of record OZ023180.1, read on the forward strand.
GGGTTGGAATATGAAATCGAAATAATCAATTATGCGTAGCAGAAAAATTAAAGGTTGTAAAGAAGTGAATCAAGTGGTAAGGAAATAAACAAAATCAGGAACATAAATAAAATAGTTGTGATTCAAAGGAGAGAAATGAGCACGATACTCTTATGGACTAACTACCTTTGTTAAGATTATGGTTCTTGTGAAGTTCTAACTAGTACCCGGAGTATTCTAATATATCTCCCTAATGCTTTTGCTCATTAGGGTGACAAAACCAAACTAGCAAAGACCTAGGTTACTAATTAAGACTTTTGCTCATCAATTAGACCTAGAACTAGACTAATCTAATTATGAAAATTCCTCATAGCGTGTTATTCTTACGATATCAAGATGTCTCATTAATACCTAGGAATATGCTAATTGGTTTATCAATCAATTCGAGTGCCTCTCGGTCCACTCTCATCAATTCTAATCATAACCGAAGTGATCAAGTTAGGTTAAGTATTAAGTTTACCAATTAACAACGAATACGTAAGATATTCGAACCATAAACTCACATAGATAATCAATCACATATTAGGGCATCACACTCTAAAAAAATCTACTCGCTAAACATGGTAACGAATCAAGAGATATTAACGAAAAAAAACATAACGAAAAGCATAAGTATAGGGAAAGAGAAGGCTTAGTCGTTCGAGCAACCCTTGTCAATCTCCTCCACGTAGCTAAGCAAAATTATGACTTTATTGATCTCCAAAAGATGTCTCAAAGTCACCAAAAAAATTATATAAAACCTAAAAGCTAATGGCATATACATAGCCAAACGTCTAAGCTAGAGAATAGAAAAACCTAGAGGAGGTTAATCAAACCAAGAAATCTTTCTATAAAATTTATAATATAACTATAGTCCTATGGCCGAAATAGGAGGCCAAAAGTCAAATATATCTAAAACAGGTCCAAAAATTTTGACTAAATAAGAAGTCTCAGAATTTTAGAAATTGGGAGACTAGCGATCGCCAATCAACTTGCGGCCGCCAGTTGGCCTTCACGAATTTCTCTTTGAGCATGGACTGGCGATTGCCAAGTGACTGGCGATGGGAAGACCAATTAGGCTTGACTGGCAATCGCCAGTTGAGTTACGGTCGCCAACTGCCCCAACATCAAAATCTCTGTAATGGTCCCCTTGCGCCGGCCAGTTCACTTGTGATAGGAAGTCTTTTCAGCCTTGTACTCGAGTCATCTCGTCGTTCAATCCTCGCACTCGAACTACTCTGTTAACCTACAAAAATACATAACAAAAGGTAGAAGTCCACTCCACCACAAGAATGTTTCAAAATAACAGAAGACTTAATATAACAAGACAAAAAATGAATTAAAACATGATTAGATACGATCAAAACATATGAACACACTTGAGTGTTTACACACTCATTAACTATTTTTGGGGCAGGGCGAGGATGGGAAAGATTCTGATCGGTGGCCTTATAGCCTACAATTGAGGCAGATAATGTGGAGCCCCTCATGTTCTACCTTATGTCTCTTCCCGTTGACAATCAGAATTCTGGGGAGCGGCTGGTTGAGGTCGAGTTCTATACAGATAAGGGCATAGCGTCCTCTAGTTGCGCTCAATATCATCTCGTCAACTCGGATGGGCTCCCTTATAGCTCTAGCTATCGCCTCCAAGACTAGGACGTCATAAAAAGGAAGTCCAAAGTAGAAATTCGGGTCCACACATCGGTAAAGGTGACCTCTATCTGCTCGACATCGAACCCTAGAGCCCACCTCTTCACGGTGACTTAGTGTCCCATCATGGTCTAGGGGCCCTCGAGCAAGACCTTCTCCATATCTTGTAGCTGCCTAAAATAGACCAAGTAAAAGCCTCGTGGAAGATCCATGACCTCCAATGGCCCTGCCAGATTCCAGAAAGAGCGGAGCCATTTCTCCATCACTGGGAACATTGTGATTTGGCCGAGGAGCTTAACAATAAGACAATGGTTCAACGCAGGAGCCAGCTTTGCTATTATGCTAGCCCCAATCTTAACTACCGGGGCGCAGAGGTGGCCTCTAGCTTTCTGGAGAGTAACTAGTCCAGCCTCGACCAGATTGCCAGAGCAACTCAAAGGACATTTGCTCTTGAAAGAGTTGGTCAGCTTGTCTTTGAATGAGTCAGTGATGGGTCAGGTGGTTTTGTGGGTGTTGGGCAGAGCAAGTTGTCCATTTCCATAGCATCAGCATGATGCTCCGGCGAAGCCCGAGGTTCAGCCAGACCGGTGTCAGAGGCCAGTGGATTTTCAGTTGAGTGAGTCTCCCTCGGGAGAGTCGAGAGAGTTTCCATCTAAACCAAAAATTAGAAATACTTAGGTTAGCTTTTAATTCACTTGGTATATGAATACCCACTAGATTGACTATCCCTATTTAATTCACTTGGTATATGAATACCCACTAGATTGACTATCCCTATTTAATCTGGGTATGAAATTTGAATCGTGCAGAAGCTATCTAACAAGTATTTAATAATACTATATTTTTAATGACTCGAATTTGAAATTTTTTAGTTAAGTTCAAAATTTTGGTATTAATACTTTTAAAAAACTCTCTATTTTAATTTTACGTAGAAATAATATTTTTGCTTATTTCAATGACCCCAATATCAAAGCAAGAGTTCCAGAATTATTTACTATGGAGTTATAGACAGCCAGGGAAAACTAAGGAGACCCCCTTCCGAGAACCAAAAAGGAGAATTTCATCTCGTACATCTCAAACAAAACCACCAAAACATGTTGGATCCCTTTGTCTATCAAGAGATCAGGTTTCTAGATTCTGATAAGAGCCACTTAGAATTCCCTCCAGAGCCGATGTGTCTGTTACACAAGTGAATAGTAAGCAATAATCTTACTTCTGCTTGATATGTGTGTTTGTGTGCGAAAATGGAATAACATCACTTTCTTTTCAATAGATATTAAATTGCCCTCACGTCTTTGGGGCTTGTCAAAATTACCAGTGGGTTTTTACTATTTTGAAACTCCTCTTTTTGCTTCCAAATTTCGTAAAATAGAACTCTTAAGTCCCTAACTCCGGTCGCAGCAAGGGCAAACCCAACCTAACCATTATCCGATTCGCACAGGCGACCGGCCAATAGGAAGATTCTTGGCAGCCGGTGACGTCCAAGTAGGAAGAATAAAAAAGGAGGGGAGATTGAAGGGCAATTTGGTCACACTGAGAACGTTACACGATTTCTAGGGTTACACTGAGATAGGAACCCATACGTGCATGCATACATCTTTTTTGGGAGTGGATTCAGTCATGCATGTATAAAATACTTCAGGATTATTTTGGGAGATAAAATAATTCGCTATGTTATGATAGAATAGTTCGCCTAGTTATGATAGAATGATTCGCTTAGTTATGATAAAATAGTTTTACGGAACCGTCACCGAAAAAATCGGGATCGCGCACGGGATAAAATGGGTTGGATAAAATAGTTTGTCCAGTTATGATATAATGGTTCGCCTAATTATGATAGAATGGTTCGTCCAATTATGATATAATAGTTTTACGAATAAAAGGGGTTGGATAAAATAATTCGCTCAGTTATGATAAAATTGTTCGCTCTCCAAGACCATACTGGAAAGGTCACTCTAGTACCAAATCTGGTCTTTTTTTTCTCTAATAATTCTTGGTTCATTCAATTGAACCTGCTTATAAAAGATGTGTTTTAGACTATCCACATTGGATCCGCTCACACAATAAACAATTAATTTCTGTCTCATCAAACTACTATTCAATCCAACTTTTACCATCTTTATTGATGATCTCATCCAATCCGCTCAACAAATAAATAATTAATTTTTCTCTCATCCACATATTATCTATAATTTAATTTATGTTTATATATAAATTATAATAAATATATAAAATTAGGCATTCATAATTATAACAAGGAAAAAATTAAAATAAAATAACAAAATTAGGATTACAAAAATTGGAATACAAAATTAGAAAGAAATAAATTGAGCTCAAATGAATTCCTGAAATGATAAATTACGAATTTAGAAAATATAAATTACATATTTAATTTATGGTACCAAATTTTTGCCATATATGCTCAATCAAATTATTTTTAAGAGCGTTATGTGCTACTCTATTACGGAGTTGTTCTCTATTAGTCATATAATTGGATAGATCTGCAATGCGTTCAGTAGAGAACTGAAAATCTTCTTCGTCGTCTTCTTCTTGTTCTCCATTTCTTCTTCTTGTAAATCTCTCATTAAAAAAATATGTCGGATCATAATAACAGAGTTATGTGTCTCGTTCATCCTCTACCATCATATTGTGCATGATGATACAAGCCATCATGATTCTTCCCATTAAGACATTATCTCAAACAAGATATGGGCGTCGAAAAAATACAAAACGAGCTTGTAGAACTCCAAATGCTCGCTCAACATCCTTTTTAACAGCCTCTTGATGTTCAGCGAACAACTTGTGCTTTCAGAATTGTGGAGATTTAATCGACTTGACAAATACAGCCCATGAAGGATATATTCCATCAGTGAGATAATATGTTGTATTATTTTTACGACCGTTCACGATGTAACTCACTTTTGGTGCTCGGTCTTCCAAAACCTCACTAAAAACTAGAGACCAGTGGAGTACATTAATATCATGGTGGAGTACATTAATATCATTGCATGCACCTGGTGTAAAAAGAAAACATGCCATATCCACAAGTCATATGATGGAACAGCTTCTAAAATGATTGTTGGCTTTCTACTTCTTCCTACATATTGCCCAGCCCATGCAGTAGGACAATTTTTCTATTCCCAGTGCATACAGTCGATACTACCAATCATACCTCGGAATCCACGTTCTTTCCAATATGGAGTAGCCTTGCCAAATCTTATTCATTGGGCCTTCTCAAGTATTGGTCCCCGAAGCAAGAGATGACACCTTCTACAAAATTCGAGAGAGATTTATGTGTCATAGTTTCACTCATTCGCAAGTATTCATCAATGGCATCGATTGATAACCCATAAGATAGCACCCTTATAACTATAGTACATTTCTGCAATGCTGAAAGACCTTCTCTACTCGTGGCATCTGATCTTTGTTAAAAATATCTGCCAGTAGTACTAACGGCCTCTACTATATGAAGGAATAATAATCTTTGCATGCAGAATCTACGCTGAAAGATCTCATGTGTATACGTTGGCCTGTCGACAATGTAGTCCGCCATCAAGCGCTCCTCGCCAACTTTGCATTCTCTATCAATGTATCATCTTTGCCCTCTAGGAGTTTGATCTTCCACGACCTAGTTAGGATTGCTTGTGATCACATCCTCAATTATGCGATCAATTTGTTAATTCTGTTGAATGACTCGTGCTTCCCATTGATCAAATTCGATAAAATTGAAAGTACCAAAACTTGAATCTGAATCAATTGATGTGCTTTCACTGAGAGACATTTGTGAAGTGAGATGGGTAAACTATATTGGGGTAGGAATTATGTAGAGAAAAAAGAGAGAGTAAAGAGATATGAAGGATATTGGATATGTTAAGTTTGATGCATATCTAACAATATATAGCATGTGAAGGATACTGAAAAATCAAAGTTGAACTAACAACACTATGGCTATAAGACAAGTAGCATGTGACGGATAGTGAAAAGCTAAAGTTGAACTGACAACACTATGGCTACGAGACAAGTAGCATGTGACGAATGTTGAATATTTTTAATAATGCCGCAACGATAGGGGGTCCCGGGGGGCGCTGGGCTGTGATCGACCTGACAGCGTCCCATTCCAAAATGGTATACGTCTTTTGAAAATCAAATTTGAACTGATAATTCAATTACATAATTAAAATTACAAATCGGAAGAAATTACATCAAGTAAAAGTCTCACAAGACATCAACTAAAATAACATAAATAAAAATTACACGAAAATAAACTCATCACTTTCCAAACACAACTGACATTAGATAGCATTTCACCTCTTCATCTTCTGGTGATAAGTTATCTTTTCCCAACAATGTATTTAACATCAGTTGATTCATCTGCATAGTCTTCCTTTCTGCCCTTTTTTGCTCTAGCTCAAGTTTATTTTGTTCCTTTTTGTGCTCCAGCTCGATTCTATCCCTTCCCAATTTGCTCATTACTTCAACTTCATTGTCTCTAGTGAGTCTTAATGCATGAATTTTTGCAGCAAATTCATTAGTACAAGAAGATTGTGATGCCTTACCTTTTCCCTTTTTTTTGCAGCATCTCTACCTATAGGATGGAAAATTATTGAAAATCCACTTATTGGAGTTTCTGGGTGGGAGGGGATTATAATCCCCATCTTCAGTAGTCCTTGATCTTTTTGAGCTCCCACCACTTTCTTCATTATCCTCTTCATTCTCAGACCAAAAATGTGTTGAATCATGACCTAGTTTTAACTTCCATTTGGGATGTTTACTACAACTTCATTAAATACAAAGAAGTCATTAAACTTACTGCCACCCGCTTCATAAATTGTGTGAGCTTCTTCTTCAACATCTTTCGTGCTCATTCCACTCCTTTTTCAACCATATGCTTTACGGTAAGCAGCAACCCACTTGCTTGCATTTTTACTAAGTTGTTTATGACGACCTTTGATTGCAGGCACATTTCTTTCGCTGATCTCTTCCAGATTCTCTGCTCGAGCTTCATTGTACAAATTTTTCACTCGTTCTCACAACGAGGCAACCTTTTGATTTTTGCCACGTATGTTATCTTCACTAACAAAATACCAAAATGACATTAAGGCCATATTTTCTTTCACAGACGAGCTTTGATTTTTTGTCCCATTTTTGGAATTTGTGTTTCTGGCTGCACATCTTCGAACAAATTTTGAGAGACCTTTTGTGAGTTTTGATGTTCATAGATTAGAATTTGAGAGAGATTCGGAGAAAATTACGAGTTTTGATAATACTGAGAATAGGAAAAAGTTTGAGAACTAAAATAAGATTGAAACATTGGATAATTTGGGGAGTTAGGATTATTAGGATCCGTAATACAAATACTATAACTAAGCAATATAAAGAGATTATATAGTGAGAAAGGAGAGAAGTTTAGATTGTGTATCAAAATATGTCAATATTAGGCTCTATTTATAGAGAATTAAAAATTGAAATTTTTCATATTTTTATTTTTATTTTATCAAAAGATAATTTTAATTATCATAACCAAATAAATAATATCCACTAGTATCTATTTCAACAAATAAAATTGTGCCACATGTCATTAGTATTGGATTAAGATATTAAAAAACGATCGTGAGCGGATCGGTCAAATTACCCAAGTTTTCTATTTTCAAAATTTTTTTCATTAATACAAATTAAGTCAGTGGGTTTAATAGTTTCTGGATACCGGATGATTTAAACAAATTAATTAATTAAATTTAAAATAGAGTAAAATGATTTGTCATTTTATATCAGATTACATCATATTTATTATACAAATTATGAGAGGAAACATAAACGAGATGTGAAGTTGCATAAAAAAATAAATGAAGAAATGTTTATCAATCACTAAAATTTAGCATAAATACTAAAAAACTAAAACTATAGTAACTTAGTCCCTGAAATTAGAAAAATCAAACACGTTAATCTTTACCATCAATAGCTTTTCAAAATTCCTAAAGCACCCTAACAGGAGTAATAAAAAAAATAGAATACTCAATTAAAATTCATCAATTTTCTAGATTAATTAAAAAAAATTTACTTCGAATTCTTACTAACACATCCTTGTTAAATATTTATAGGAGATCAAAGTTCTTACCTACCCGTATTAGTCGGCTCATTACTATCGAACCGAGTAGTCTGGGAAAAAAATAATTAAAACACCCCTCACGCGCCGCCCCCACCTTCACCACGAGCTTCACCATATAGCTCTCCGTCGGCAACCGGATCCCCAGATTTCTCTCTCCCCCTGCCCCTGGCCTGTCCCCGTTGGAGCAACCGGATCCAAGAGCCGTTCAAGGGTTAGGTGGCAAGGAGGAAGAGGGAGGCGCCACTGAACACGAGGATCACAAGAAGCCTAAAAAATAATGTGTGTTTCAATTTTCCTTTCCGTTTTCGGTACTCATTCCATTTTCCTTTTCAACCCCCTACAAGAGGATATCAGTACATATCATGTCTTTTGAAGTCCTCTTGTCTACTTTCTGACCTAACTATATCGTTATTAAGACCTCGCTTCGAGACATCATACAATATGAAATCTATGGGAACGACAATTTCACAATGCTTTTCATTCTAAACTTCTCCCAATAGACAGTTTCATATACGAACAAAGCTTCCACCAGCGAAATAGGCCATATAAATTTTGCGATGACGACCTCACGGAATGAATTATAAGACATTAACGTATTTCTCTTGATAACGATTCAACAGTGACGTGAAATAAATAATGCGTGGGACAAGTGGAAAATGGTTAAAATCAGCGAGAAAGTCATTTCCGCATTATTCTTATCCATCCATTGGAAAGTGAAGTTTGTGGTCGTGAATTGTGTTTTTGCTAGGACCCCCCAGTTGTCTGGTATCTTTAAGGAGCTAGCTAGCTGTCTTTTGTTGACAATAACCAATCTTCTTTGACTCCCTTCTTCCTTAAAATACTTCCGGCAGTGTTGGGTTCAATTAACAAATTTTAGATTTAAATTTTACTAATAGAAAAAATACTATTAAGAGAATCACTCTTAAAAAGGTTCAACAATACTATACTCGAAATATTAAGATAAAAAAAACTACTTCCGGCTCACACTGTCCGGATATTGTACTCTAAGCTTTTGAATTTCCATAATTCCATTCTGAGTTAATTTAGTTTTCTTTTGAGCACATGACGGCCTCTCCAATCGAAGAGCTCCAAACACTCGTATAGTTAGAATTTGTAAGAAATTCTTAATTGGTTTGGAAATCATGATTGACCTTGTTGAGTGCGTGTAAAATTTATTCATGCAAAATGAAATCATGTCGAAGATGCAGCGGGAACTTTATGCAACGAAGTTGGAATCTCTTTGTACAATCTAATCGTTCGTTGAGAAGGTGATATGCCGGACCTTCTTACCGCCATCAAGGCGGCAGCCATTAGTTTTGATTGATTAGGCAACTGATTTATTTCCATGGCTTAGGGTGTTTCGTATACCAGGCATTTTTGGATTTATACATAGTTTTTTAGGTGTTCTCGAGATACGTTATCGTGAGTGAATCGTCTAGGATATGTCTATACAAAGACATGTATCTCTGGTACTTATGGTGTTATCTTTTTTTTTAGAGTAATACAAATTATGCATTTAATTTTTTTATAAGGTTAAGTAATTATGATGGTAATTGAAAGAACTTGTATTAAGCATGATTATAATGGGTTCGACATAGCAGGTTATATACAGCTAGAGTACAACGGCTAACTAGATTACAAAAGAAAAAATTGTAGCTACAAAAGGAATGTACATTTTTACACCAGTTGATCAAGTACTCATCTTCCATTTAACTAAATCCCATGATCTTAGATTGGAACGACTAATTTCCAACTGTAGATCTGTTCACCAATTAACCAGGATGAGAATCCAATCAATGGTTGCATAAACACCCTCATAATGTGGGTAGAAATCTGCAAATTTTGCAGAATCTTCACTTGCAGTTCTTAAATTCATATGATCAATATATTTGTTAGTCATCCCAAACTTGTTGAGGATAAAATTAAACCTTGAAGTCTGTAATGCCTTTATGAAGATGTCTACCAATTGGAGTTGACTGATGACATATGGTGTGTGAATATCTTTGGACTATACTTTCCCCCTGACATAATGACAGTCTACCTCGATATATTTCATCCTTTCTAGGAAGGCAGGATTTGCAACAATGTGAATTGCTGATTGGTTGCCGCGGTATTAGTCCATGCTTCCTGAGACAAGAAAGCCAAGATCACGAAAAAGATGTTGATCGACAACTGAAAATAAACTAAGTATTTTGATTAAGTGCATATCAGAATTTTGTTAAGATCAATCGAAAAAGACTAGGCATAGTAGTACACAAATCATAAACTCAGTTGTCTACAAGTACTATCGAATGCTAGTCATGATTAAAGGGATAACGAAGTACATTGAGAGATCGGTCATAAGCTATACATGTGAGTAAGGTAAATGACTTTTATTCAGACTAAGATTATTCTTAAATGGAGTCATAAACTTATCTTTCGTGTGATCTCTGATTTCTTAGTGAAGTCTAAAGTCAACGAGGATGTTTTATGAGTTGGGTTGTTAAGATTTTCCTAAGTCTAGTTCAAGTCTTGACATACACAATCTAGTTTAGCTAGAGCTCGACCAAGATCCAAATATTTATCCTAAGGCAAGTTCAAATTTGAATCTTGCCAAGATCGAGATGATTAACGCTTTTAGCCATCGTATAAGCGCCTCACAAGAGCTTAGTTTCTTGGTAGTTGAAGCTCTCTTCTATGGATAAGTGAGATTAACTTCAGAAAGATCTATATAATCATCTTAAGACAAGTTCACGTGATAGGACACCTGCCCCAGACGAACCTCTCTTTTTTCCATGATATAAATACTTAAATTATGTTTGTTTTATAGTAACATAATCTGATACAAAAGATGTTTCAGAAGTTTGTTTTTGTCTTTGTTTGTAACAGCTACTTCTATGAATCAAATCACCCACCTATTGAAGTCAATTTATCAAGTCAGGCCTAGGAAGAAAAGTATTGGCTACTTTGCTAGCTAATGAAGGATTTTCCTCCAACGACTACAAACAACTACTTACAACTTGAAGGGATTCTTGAAGACTTGTTTGGCGAGCAAGTTCTAACAACTACAAGTGAATGAGATCCTATAAATAAAAGACCAAGCTAAAGACAAAGGTGGACCACATGAGATAGAAAAGAAAGTGATCAAAGTTTCAAAGAGAAGTCTAGAAAGAGCTAAACTCATACTTTCAATAGAGAAAAGCTGTGATCACGGTGGTTATGACAAAGAGCAGATTAGAAAAATCATTGTCTTAGAATACTTGCTCAACTTCTGTGTGAAGTTAGGAGAAGTATATTTACGAAAGCGACAATAAGCTCAAGGTTTCTAGTATGCCTGTAAAACTAGAGTGGTATCAGCGCTGCCACTCCCCCCTACCTTAACCACCCAGGTTGCTTATTGGACCTACAACAACGTCTCTGTGTTGGTATCAACCATGGCTCTGTACTCTGACTCAACGATCTTGAAACCATGTTTTGTTTCTTGCTTCTCCACACAACCAGATTATCATCTACAAAAATACACATACTAATAGTCGTTCTTTTGTCATCAATATCCCCTGAATAATAAGCATCAGTTTACCCTTGAATATTCAAGTGTCCATTGTTTCTAATTAGCAAGTCCTTGCCAGGAGTTAGTTTCAAGTATTGAAAAATCTTATTAGTTAAAGTAATATGACATGTTTTTATATTATGCATAGTTTGACTAACTAAACTCACAGCATAGGTGATATTTGGTTGAGTAATTGTCAAGCATAAAAAACTTCATAACTTGAAAATGCAATTGATAGTTTTGATTAAGTGCATATCAAAATTTGATTTAGATCAGTCAAAATAGGCTAGGCATAGCAGTACTTAGGCATTGAACTAAGTTATCTAAAAGTACTACAAAATACTAGTCATACATAAAGGGATACTTAGGTACGTTAAGTGAACGGTTATAAGCTATGATTATTTAACTTATGAGTTAGGCAAGTGACTTTTTCCTTTCTCCTACGATTAGTCTTACATAGATTCATAAACATATATTTCATGTAATTTTTTATATGAGTTGGGCTGTTAAGATTTTCTTAAGTTCTAGTTCAAGTCATTGCTTACACATTATAGTTAAGTTAGAGCTTGATGAAGCGATTTAGATATTTATCCCAAAGGTAGTTCAAATTTGAACTGCACCTAGATCGAGAAAGAAAGATGATTAAGCATTTTATCCAATGAATAAGTGCCTCGCCTAAAGCTTAGTTATTCGGTGGATTAAGCTTTCTTCTATGTGTCAACGTTTGATTAACTTTAGGAAGAGTTTTATAATCATCTTGGCAATCTACGAAAGATAAAAACCTGCCCAAGATTACTCACTCTTTTGTCCAAGTTGTAATTTTTTAAATTCTGATTATGTTATACTAATATAACCCGATACAAAAGAGGTGTCGAAATCTTTGTTTATCTTTATTGTAACAACTATATTATGGATCAAATCAACCCCATGTTGAAGTCAATTCAACTCAGCCTAGGAAGAAAAGTGTTGGCTATTTAGGTGACCAATGAAGATTTCTCATCAACCGGCTATAATTGCTATATCAGACGTGGATGAAAAGTGTTTGAAGAATTGCTTGGAGAGCAAGTTCAAGTTAAACAAAAGAGAAGCCAAGATGATCCTATAAATACATGACAAAGACAAAGACAAAGGAACCAAGAGAGAAAATGTTGAAGACAATAAAGAGGTGATCAAGATTCAAAGATACAAATCAAGCAAAGAGCGAAGCTCTTATATCCAAAGAGAGAAAAAGCTGAGATCACCGTGTTGAGACAAAAATGAATTTTGATAAATCATTATCTTGTATACTTGCTCCACTCCTGTGTGAAGTACTGAGAAGTATAGTTGTAAAAGCAACGATAGAAAAAGTTTCTAGATACGCTGTAAATCTAGAGGATTGGTAGCTAGTTGAATCCATTAAAGCTAGTGGTTGTAAGGTTGCAAGTGGCCCGTGATAACTTGTGGTGTACTCTTGTATTTTTTATAAGTGAAATAAAAAATGAGAGGATAGTTGAAGAGTGAACATAGGCTCAGTGGACTCGAGCCGAACCACTGTACATCTGGTGTCAAATATCTCTATCCCTACTCTCATTCACATTAATAGATGAAGTACTAAAATAGTTAAGAAAATCATTAGAAATCTAATTCACCACCTCTTACCTTATTAGACCTACACAACTAATCTATAAAATTGTCGAACATCTTCAAGAGGTTTACCTTTAGTTATAGTGAACTTCGTACCATTATCTACTAGACAACTTCCATGTTTGACATCAAGTTTCTTAGCTTCTTTAAGCAGATCAAGTACATACTTTCTTTGGGAAAGAAAAACACCTTTATCAGAATAAACTAGTTCAATCCCAAGAAAATACTTTAATTTATCTAAGTCTTTTGTGTCAAATTTTATCTTTCAAAGACTATTTTAAAGAATATATTATAGTCATGCTACTGCCTATAGTGAATTTGTCATCTACAGTCATAGCTTGCCTCCAAACTTCTAATTCTATTGCATCCTCATAGCTAGTAGGCTAATCAATTTGGTCTAGCTTACTCAAGTAGCTTAGATGTTTAAGTGAGATAGAATGATATGAGATGTACCTTATAATCTGCAAGCTTGGTTGGTGGCTTTCAGTTATTACCAACCTCCCGAGGTTACCACTTGCTTCATTCTGATCAGCTTGTAACTCTCTGGTGCTTGGGATGCTGAGTGACTCTGCGTGTTGGTCTTAAACAAGTGAGTTGTCTATGCTCTCCTGTACTTAGTTTTCTAATTCCCTTGACTCTGGTTGAGGTACATTTTTGCAACAGCTTCTAGTTGAGGTACATTTTTTGTCTTAAACATTTTTGCAAAATCAACAGGTTAAGTGTTAGTATCCACATTTTTCCTTTCAATTTGATTATCTGGCTCACCTGGTGGAGTAGCTGATTATATTCTCTGATGTGTGTGTCCTTCTGCTGCAGGTTCTCTTTGCTTGGGATGCTCTACTTATGAGATTATCTTCCCCTCAAACTCATTTTCTTTTCTCACAGAAGCATTGTTAGTATAGTAGGATATGTGTTTAAGAAATCGCACATCTTTGGATACAAAACTTAGTTTGATTTTTGGTTCTGGTACTTGTATCCCTTGGACATAGTTGAGTATTCCAAGAAGTTGCATCTTTCTGATCTGGGATCCAACTTGTCTCTTTTTTTAGAGGGAATATGCACATAACATACATAACCAAATACTCTCAAGTGGCTTAGATTAATCTATCTTTTTGCATAACCTCTAAAGGTGATTTAAAGTTTATCACTTCGCTTGGTGTTCTGTTGATTAAGTAGCAAGCAGTGAATACAAAATCACACCAATAAGATCTTTGAAATCTAATAACTCGTGTAATCTCTAGTAAATGCCTATTTTTTCTCTTTGCTACTCCATTTTGTTGAGGAGTATAAGTACACGAGATTTAATGGATTATGCGAGATGTTTTTACCTCATTAATAAACTATTTAGAGTACTCTGAGCCATTGTCCATCCTAAATACTTTAATACCCTTATTGAATTCATTATGTATCATGCTTTTAAATTCTTGGAACATTCTAAGAATCTCAGTTTTATGTTTTAACAAATATATCTATGTGGTTCTGGAGTGATGATCAATGCAGCTAATAAAGTATTTAAAGCCATCATGAGAAATCTGAGGAGCAGTCCATAAATCTGAATGAACTAAGTAAAATGGTTCTGCATAAGTAGTAGCTGATAAATTGAAGGGAAAATTACCCTCAGGTCCTTGTATTATAGTTTTATCATTCGCGGGTCCCTATGTTATGAAAATAGTGTGTGAGGTCCCTGTGTTTTAAGAAATATTGGTCTGAGGTCCCTGGTCACTGGATCAAAGATTTTCTCTGGTGAACAGCCATCTGAAAAGATGAAAATACCTCTCTGAATAAAAAAAAATCTTCATCTTCAACATCATCTTCAATCTTTGAACACCAACAACATCAACTCAACTCAAGAACACCAAATTAAACGTTAACAACCCTCGATTAAAAACTCTCTTGTATCCATCGGTTCCATTTCCAAAACCCAAAACACCATAATCTTTCGGATTTAGTTCTCTACTGAGGTCGACTCCAGACTCCTAATTTTTTTTCCATGGGTGGTGGCATGGGTGTTTGTGGCCCTCTTCGTCATGGGGGTCATCTGGGGTTGTAGTGGAGGAGCGGGAGGCAACATCGTCATCGTCATCTGGGGTTATCGTAAAGGAGCACGGATGCATCATCATCAACATCATCATCTGGGGTTGTCGTGGAGGAGCAGGGAGTTGTCATCGTCATTTGGGGTTATCGTGGAGGAGCCATCATCGTCTGGGGTTGTCGTGGAAGAGCGGGGAGTCATCGTCGTTGTCAGGGGTTATCGTAGAGGAGCGGGGAGGAGTAGCCGTCATCGTCTGTGATTGTTGGAGACCGAGATGAACACGATGAATAGTCAGGAGTAGAGACCGAAATGGATTAAGAGATGGAGACGGGCCATACCCAGTTCATTTTTCAATTGGGATTAGGGATTAATTGAGCACCCAAAAGTTAGTTAAATTATTCAAAGCTTTTGAGATTAATTGATTTTGTTGAGTTTTCACTTGTGATTGTTGAGAGATGTGTTGAAGATGGAACCAAGGTTGAAGATGAAGTCTTTTTTATTTTTTGTTCAGAGGGGTATTTTTGTCTTTTTAGATGGCTATTCGCCGGAGAAAATCTTCGATCCGGTGACTAGGGACCTCAGACCAATATTTCTTAAAATACAAGGACCTCATACACTATTTCTATAATACAGGGACCTACGAATGATAAAACCATAATACGGGGACCTGAGAGTAATTTACCCTAAATTGAATGGTGATTTGCTCTGTGTAGTACAACTTTCACATTCTACTTCTTCTATACTAAGAACAGGATCAAAAGTCTTTAATACATTATTAGATGGATGTCCTAATCTAAGATGTCAGAGCTTGCTCAGATCTGCTTAATCTTTCCTACTGGTCAGGGCAATGAAATTTTCTTCTACTATATATAGCCAATTTTGCTGAAGTTCTCTACCAATTTGCTTCATGGTTTTCATGTCCTAAAAAATAACATGATCTGAATAAAAAATTATCCTAAACTAGAGTTATTTGGTTATGCTACTAATATAGTAGTTTGGCTGCATATTTTGGCACAAGTAGGACCGCAGATGTGTGTTTACACGTAAGGAATCGCTTAGCTCCTATTCCAATTATGAATTTTTCCATCCTCAACTTTAACTACTGATCCTCTCTCTGAGTTTCTTAGGTTGTTTAGATCATTAACATCGCATATCATGTGTTGGGTTGCACCTGAATCTATTATCCAACCAGTTCTATTGAAACTTGCAATAGAGAAATACACAAATTGATTGTTACTTGCAGATGCTGAGGTTCCTATTTCTGGCTTTCTGGTAGCTACAGCACCACCAAGTCTTTTGCTGAGATGTTAGAGGAGTTGATTGTCCAGCAACTCTATGGATGATTGTTTGACTTCTGGTTAAGAATTGGTAGCTGTATAGGCCTGACAAATCCTTCTTTCTTCATAACCTACTTTAGTTTTCTATTTTGCATTCCTTAAGTAAGGATACATGAACCATTATCTGTCTTTGATGTTGTCTGTTTTCTTACAGTGATCACAATAATGTTGAGTTATGTTTCCATTATTTTTTAATCATTTTCTGCCTATAGAGTTGCTCCTGAAGGCTGCCTTCTCCTTTCCCTAACTGTTGACATAGCAAGCACTAGTCTCTAAGGTTTACTCAGTTTTGTCTTTTTGACCAAACATGATTTTTCTCCTAGTTTTTTCCTGTTGTATTTTGAAGCATATAATGTTTAAGGAAGATAGATCAGAACTAATCAATAACTGTGATTAGATTGATTCAAATTCAGGTTTTATGCCTGACGGTAACTCAAATAGTTGATCATATTCTATTCTCTTCGAAGAGTAATCAAATGAGTAGTAGGTGGTCTATATAGAGCTAACTCATCCCACATATGCTTCATCTTGTCTAGATACTCAGTGAAAGGCATATTACCTTGCTTAGACTCTGCAATGCTCTTCTTGAGCTCAAAAATTCTATAAAGGTTATTTTATTGGCCAAACATACCCTTAATAGAACTCCATAATTATGTGGCACTGTTGGCTATGGAGAAAAATATCATATAACTTAGCATCTAACGAGTTTAGAATCCAAGTGATTATCAGCTGATCATTGCCTTCCCACTCTCTGTAGGCTTCATCCTCTGGTGGGGCTGAATTTTCCCATTAAGAAACCCGAGCATTCCTTTGTTGTTGAGGTTTCTTGACCGAGCTCTTGTACATGATAAGTAGTTGTGTGATGATAGAAGTATAGGTGAGAGCTTGAGTCCAATATTTGAATCACACTTAGTTGAACTAAACCTTTTGGTGGGAAGATTGAAAGGTTTGGGCCACAGTAGGAGTGTGTGAGGATCTGGTTTGAGTAATCAAAGTTCGAGTTGGTGTTATTTTGAAAAGTTGGCAAAAAAATTTCAACAAGTATCTAACACTATAAAGTTCTTAAAAATATTTTGAGATATTTTAGTTAAAAAACCCACGCTAGCCCTAGCCACACCGCAAGTTCGAACCCAGCCCCTACCTAACATAAAAACCCACCGAAAACCCCACCTTCCTAGAACCCCAACTCCCCAGAAAGTGCTCTCCCATCTAAGACCTACCGCGAATCTGTCCAAGGAAGTACGGACTTCGCCACCAAGAATTTTCAAGAGCTAATCGAAGATTGGCTCTCTTCTGGAGCGGCGTGGCTCTATTCTTCCTCAAATCCAGCCCGCCCGAAATTGAAGCTCACCCAACACGACATAGACCAACTGGAAGAGCCATAGAAAAGAACAGCAATTCTGAAGGTGCTTGGCAGATCTGTGGGCTACAGAGCCCTTCTGAACCGGATCACACAACTGTGGAATCCAAAGGCTGCCATCTGTTTAGTTGACCTCCCTCATGGTTATTATCTGCTATGTTTCGCAGCCAAAGAGGACTTTGATGATGCAGTAACGGGTGGTCCGTGGATGTACCTCGACCACTATATAACTGTGAGACCATGAAGGAGGAAGTTCTTACCGTCCGAGAAAGAACCGCCCAAAATTCAGGCATGGGTAAGGCTCCCGAATCTCCCGATTCAATATTACAAAAGCAACCTTCTGAGATGAGTAGCGGCAGCGATTGGATGGCCCATCCGACTAGACCTGAACACAGAAGGTAAGCTCAGAGGGCACTTTGCCTGCCTATGTGTGGAAATCGATCTCTCGGAGCCATTGATAGGGGAGATTAAAATTGAAGACGTGATTCAGGAAGTGGAGTACGAGGGCCTTCACTCGATTTACTTCGGGTGTGGCCGGTATGGCCACCTTCAAGAAGGTTGTACCTATAGTTTCTGACGAAGCGAGGCGAAGGTCAGTGCAAGCACGGGGAGCGGTGCAGAAGAGGCCCCTGCAGAAGAAATTAGGATGGAGCAAGGAAAAAACCCTAATCTACCCAATCCCAAGACACAAGAATCATCTTTTGGCCCTTGGATGACCGTTGCCAAGAAAGGTAAGATAATTCAGACTGCGCACAGAGCAGATTTTTGGTAATAGGTATGTTGCTCTTCTCTCTCCTGAAGGTACCTCTGCCGATGTAAAAACTAGACCCAACCCTTCCCCAAGCCCGGTCCATATCTTTGGTAACTCCAGCGGACCAGGCCAAAGACAAACACAGCCCAAAACCCACAAGACCCAAAAAGTAAACCCATCCAAAAAACCACTCACTACCTACCAGCCCAAAGATAGTCCCAACCCAGCCCAGAAAAGAGCTCACAATGAAGATAGCATCTTGTCCACCAAACTTGACGAAGCCATAGCCAGACTAAAGACCACCAAAGAAAATGCTAACCCAAATTTGAGCCCAATAAACCACCATGCCCCCTCCACATTCGACAAACCACCCCACTGCTCCCCTAACACACCATACCCAACAACCCTCGCCAAAGTGAAGCAAGCATCACGGGAGGAGGAAAACAAGTATCTGACCCACCATGTAGAAAGCAGGCATGCACTGGGGATATGGACCTCGACAAGGCAGTCCCCAAACCCAGGCCGTGGATCAGTAGTTGCGACAGGCATTGACAGAGAATGGAGGAGAACAGGCAAGATAACCCCAAACCATTTATGGACTTTAAAGCCATAGTGTGGAATATTTGTGGGGCTTGAAAACCTGGTTGCCCTTTTGGAGACTCAGAGCTTTCAAGTTTTTAGTACGGAAATATGGTATAAGCATGGTTGCCCTTTTGGAGACTCAGATTAGTGGCCAAATAGCTGCTAAGGTGTGTAGGAAAATAGGTTTGAACAGCTTCAGAGTGGAAGCGACGGGTCGGAGAGGCAGGATTTGGATTCTATGGAATCAAAATATGTCTATCAAAGTCCTTATCACCGATGAGCATTTTTTGCATGTCAAGGCAACCTATCTGAATCACGAGCCTTTTTTGGTCACCATCGTATATACGTTGCCCCTAGTAAGCGCACAAGAGGCATACTGGAAGGAGATTGCTGGATTGGCACCTACGGATTCAACCCCGTGGATGGTGGCCGGCGACTTCAATGCAATTATTAGCTTGGATGAAAGAAGAGGTGGATCAAGGACATTAAGAATACAAGACAAAAGGTTCCTGGAGTGGATCAACAAAATCGGGCTCATTGATTTGGGATTCACCGGGACTCCATTCACCTGGACAAGAAGTCATAAAAGTGAGAGGAAGGTTTCCAAGCACCTTGATCGAGCATTAGGGAATGAGATCTGGAGAATAAAATGGCCGGAGGGTTTCGTTCGACATCTCGCAAGGTTTCAATCGAATCACTGTCCCCTTCTCACACAATTTTCTGATGTGGATAGCGGCAGTCGATAAAGGAGGCCTTTTCAATTTCAGGCGGCGTGGCTCTCTCACCCAAGCTTCAATAGAGTGGTCCACACCAACTGGAACCCGAACAAGGATATAGAGGCGGCACTAAAGAGCTTGAAGGATGAGTTAAAGGCTTGGAATAAGAAGGTGTTTGGAAATGCTTGTATGCGAGGCTTTGTGGACTACAAAAAGCCTTGGATAGTAGACCAAACAAAGGCCTCGTGGAGCTGGATGAGAAACTATGTAGGGACCTCGAACAGGTCCTCCACCAAGAGGAGACATTATTGTTGCAAAAGTCCAGAGAGAAGTGGATTACCGACGGGGACCGTAACACACGGTTCTTCCATACCTCTACTATCATTCGGAGAAGAAACAACAAAGTGATATGACTTAAAGATGATGGTGGAGTGTGGATTAATGAAGCAAATTGATTGGAGGGAATGGTCATTACCTTTTACAAGGACCTGTTCAATAAAGAGAGGGAGACGCTCGTCGAACCATGGCCACGAGGTCTGTTTCCAGCCTGGTCCAAAGAAGAGAGGCAGGCAGCCCCACGGCCTGTAAGCACTAGAGAGATCCACAAGGCTTTATTCAGCATGTCGCCAATCAAAGCACCGGGGATCGATGGCTTTCAAGCCATATTTTTCCAAACGAGTTGGGGAACCATCAAAGAAACCATAGTAGCCTTCATTAGACAAGCCTTAGAGTCAGGTCTCCTCCCACCAGAAATTAATGAAACCCTTCTTGTCCTTATACCCAAAGTATCCTCACCCGAAACCATTACCCAATTTTGCCCCATTAGTCTTTAAAACGTAGCCCACAAAACCCTAACCAAGATCATTGTCTCATGCCTAAAACCAAAGCTACCTGACCTTATTTCTAGTGCCTAAGGGAGCTTCGTCCTGGGGCGCTAATTGCTGACAATGTTATTGTTCTGTAGGAAGTTTTTCACTCGATGCAGGAGGTTGGATGGCAATCAAACTTGACTTAGAGAAAGCCTACGACTGGCTCAGATGGGAGTTCATGGAGGAAACACTTAAGGATGCAGGGCTGCCCACTTTCTTAGTGGAAATCATCATGAAATATGTCACAGGCTTATCCATGTGGGTCTTATGGAACATCGAGGTGACCGAGGAGTTCGTCCCTTCGCGTGGCCTCTGTCAAGGGGACCCCTTATCACCCTATCTTTTTATCTTGTGTATTGAGAGGCTAGCATAGTGGATCACACTTCGTGCAAGTAAGAAGGAATGGAAGCCCATTAAACTCAATAGACAAGGCCCGGTGGTGTCCCAACTCTTTTTTGCGGATGATATTATCCTCTTCTCGGAGGCAACAATGGAACAAGTCCTCTTGATATAGAAAGGTTTGAAGAATTTTAGCCTAGCCTCAGGCCAAAAGGTGAGTGAGGCCAAGTCAAGAGTGTACTTTTCTCCAAATATTCCTTTGGCAACCCGACAACGCTTAAGTCGTAAGCTGGGCATCCAGATTACAAAGGACTTTGGTAAATATTTGGGCATCCCGGCACTTCATTCTAGAGTGAACAAATTCACGTTCTAATATATAGTGGAGAAAGCGCAGCTTTCCATGGCAGGGAGAGTCACTCCAGCACGTTCGGTCCTCTCTTTCTTACCCTTTTATGCAATGCAGGTTATCTATCTACCAAGAAATCTGTGTGACAAGTTGGATAGAATCACTAGAGATTTCATTTGAGGCAAGTCAGAAGGAAAAAAATGGATCCACTTGGTCAAGTGGGAGGAGGTATGCAAACCAAAAGCGTTAGGTGGCTTAGGATTGCGAAGCGCGAGATGGACTAATGAGGCATTTCTCACGAAGCTCGGATGGCACTACCTAACTCATCCCGAGGCTGTGTGGACACAAATACTGACGAAGAAGTACAGGAAACGAAGGAACTTCTTTGAACCGCTTGCACCATGTAGTAAACAGTCAGCTATATGGGCTGGCATCATAAAGATTGCTGATCAGTTTACCCAAGGAATGAAATGGAATGTTGGTGATGGGACACAAGTGAGATTCTAGAAGAACGAGTGGCTGCCAAGCAAGGGTCCTCTAATTCAAGAAGGCTTCCAGGTACCCGTGGATCAAACAGATATGTTGGTATGCAGCTATCGAACCAAAAATGGTTGGAACTGGGAGGTGCTCAAAGAGATTCTTCCAGCTGAATGGTGGCCCAAGCTGGAGTCAATTTTTGTAGATGAGGCAGGGAACACCTAGGACTCTTTAGCCTGGAAATTTGCGCACAACGAGGAGTTCTCTACCAGCTCAGTATATCTGAAACTCATGGACAGCCTCCCCGCAAACAGAAACAACATGACTAATTGGGAACTCCCATGGAAGACCAAGGTCCTGAAAAGGATTAGGTTGTTCCTTTGGACGTTCTTGAAAGAAAAGGTTATGACAAACAATGAAAGGTTTCGTAGGAACTTTATGGCCAACCCCTATTGCCCCAAATGCAAAAACAAGGCTGAAACGCTAATTCACCTCCTAAGGGACTGTCCACGAGCAAGACAACTATGGAAGTCTCTAATACTAAGAGGGTGCTGGGATGTTTTCTTTACCACCATCCCACGACAATGGCTCTCCCTCAACATGGGAAGCACGGTCAAGATCATGAACAACACGGCTTGGAACACCACATTCGCTACCTCCTGTTGGTGGCTGTGGCATTGGAGAAACAATGAAGTCTTTGATAAGGAGCAACTTCTTGGGGACATGGCTACGTTTATCCACTGTCAAGCGAAAGAGTATGAAGAGGCATGGGAAAAGAGTCTTGTCAGATCGGGCTCAATGGCAAGTGCACAAGCAGCCAACAGAAATTGAACTCCTCCTGAACCAGGTTGGTATAAGCTGAATTCGGATGGCTCCTCCAGAGAAAATCCTGGCCAGGCCGGAAGTGGGTGTGTGATAAGAGACGTTGATGGAACCTGGTGCAAAGGAGCCATACAGACCACGGGGTACTGCGATGCGATAACATCAGAACTTTGGCCCATAAAGCGAGGACTCCAGCTTGCTTGGTCAATGAAGTACACTCAGCTAATTGTGGAAACTAACTTCCAATTAGCTGTCAAGTACTTAACCGAGGGATTAGCAAGAGAGAACTGTCTCTTTCCCCTCGTGACTAATTACAAACAACTAATTCGCCTCTTTAGGCGGATAGAGGTTGTCCATTGTAATTGGAACTGTAATAGGGTAGCGGATAGCTTGGCTAAGCTTGCCCTAGAAAGTCCCGGTGGAGCACAAGTGCTAGACTGCTCTCCGGCGAATTGTGTTCCCCTCCTCTTAGAGGATCTATCTATTTCCCTTTCATGTAATTTGACGTCTTAATTAATGCATGAGTGCTATGCACTCACCATTTTTACCAAAAAAAAAATTTAAGGACGGGAGTCCCTTCCCGGAAGTTCACGTAGGACTTGCCATGTCCACACCTGACCGTATTGGATCTCTGTTGGTGAATCTAATTGCATCGTTTTTTTCTACCAAAAAAAATATATATCAAATTGCATCGTGGGATCCCCTGTTGTCTATGCATGGGACCCTACCAGGTATCAATCATATTAGACTAAAGTTATCAGGGGTCGTGGTTCGTGAATGAGGCCAAGGGAAAAAAAATGGAAAAGAAAAGGGGAGGTCGCCCACCTTGTGTCAGGAGGCTGCCCAACAGCCTCGCAAGGGCAAGGCTTATTTTAATTTTTACTTTTTTTATCTAATTTACTCACACTTGACGCAATGTTATGTAAAAATATGAAAATGTGTATATTTTTATTTTCTATAAATTGAACATAATATTTTCAATTCGATAGCGTTTAATTTTTTAATTCTCTAATATATTTATGTAGATGAGAGAAAAATTAATTATTTATTTGGTAATCTATGTTGTACAAAGTCACTGGTAGAGTAGAAAAATATTTTAGTTTGGTTTGGTTAAGTTTATCTGTGACCTGAGTTGGATCAGATCACTGCTAACTATAACCTTACACGTAAAGTTATTATAATAACCATCCTTCCACAAATATGACTAATATGTGTTGTATTGTTAAATGTTGAAATTTCATAATTTTTCAAATAACGTAGAATCATTTTACATCTTCTAAATTTTATGAAAATATCAATAATATAAATATTATCATTTGTATGAAATGATTACCTTAATCTTAGAACACGCTTGCTTTTTCTCAATTTTAAATTCGTGTGAATCACGTTTCTGCACCGGCCAAGTATGGTATAAATAGGTGTGACTTCGTAGAAATGACTAGCAATCCCCAGCCAATCGAAAACTGGGATCAACATAAAATTACATATAGGCCGAGATAAGCAAAGCTACGTTTGTACCTCTTGAACATAGAGATCAGGATTGTTTAGTTTCCGGAAGAAAGTTAAATTTTAATTAAGATGGTGAGAACTCCTTGCTGTGACAAAAATGGGATGAAGAAGGGGACTTGGACCCCAGAGGAGGACAAGAAGCTTATTGCTTATGTTACTCGCTACGGGTGTTGGAACTGGCGCCAGCTCCCTAAATTTGCGGGTAAACTAGTTAATATCAGACATGGTATACTCTTAATTAATCAATCACACACAGTTTAGTTGTCTATGTTTTGTTTTTTAATAATTGATGACAACAGGTCTCCAGAGGTGTGGGAAAAGTTGCAGACTGAGGTGGATGAACTACCTAAGGCCAAATGTAAAGAGGGGAAATTACACCAAAGAGGAAGAGGAAATCATTATCAGGATGCACAAGTCACTTGGAAACAGGTATTGTTACGGATGTAAAGCTAAGCAAATTGCTTCGGCCCAAAAATGGGCTGTGAACCCGCTAATCCAACCGATTTTTTAATGATACATCACAGTACTAATATCTGCAGATTCTGATACTGCTTGCAATATGTTCCTTAATTCGCAGGTGGTCAGCTATTTCTGCGAAGCTACCGGGAAGAACCGACAACGAGGTGAAGAACCACTGGCACACCAACCTCAAGAAACGGGTGGAGCAATCAGAACCCAATACCCAAACACATGATCATCAAGAGTCAACGCCACTAGACTGTCCAACTTCTTCTACTTCACAAGAAACCCAAATAGAAGCAACGGAAGCTGGTCCAGTCAACGCCCCGCCAAGTCCATTAAATTATACGATGGATATCCCTGACACACTCCACGGTCTCACCCAGCTGCTCTCTCCCGATCGTCAACCGCATCCCTCCTTCGACGACGTGGCGGCCACCCCGAGCATGGACGACCTGTTGTCCGTCGATTCTTTCGGCTTCCTGGAGGCGCCACGGAGTCCTCTCTGGACGGATTCTTTCTTGGGTGGTAGTTTTAGCTACGAGACGGATGCGTTTTGGGACCCCTTCGTTGACCATGAAATTTTGTTTGCTTTTGATGTCTAATTTTAGGCTAATTGCCATAGTATTTCTTCCAATCCATACTCGGTGTGTGATTGCTTCTCTTTTTTTTTCTATTACGATAGCATTTGCCTATTTCCTGATGCTTAAGTGACGTACTTTTTTTTTCTTTCAATAATTATGATATTAAATATAAATGTCAAGGTGAAGCTACATATCCAAGAAAACCTCCATCGAAAAGTTGAATTGATGTGCAATCAAAAGAACTAGATTGCCTAACTTAAGAGAGACATTGCAGACCAGTACAAGTCTACATGATATAGATAGATGTTCGATGGACACGCACCAATGTCTTATTCTTGGATGAATACGAGGGAAGCCCAAGGAAACTCGATGGAGTGACGCAGATATGTGCGGGCAATTAGGGATAATTTAAAATAGTTCATCACAAGTATAATCTTTTATACTTTGTATTTATAATTTTACCGAGTTGCAAATTTACTGTTAATTTTATAGGGTTCATTTTCAGTCTCCTTGATTTTATTATATGAAAGTTCAATGCTTCAAAATGTTATTTTTTTTAACATCAAAGCACTGCTTGTATTAAATCAAGTTGAACCTCTCAAAAAAAAAATTAAATCAAGTTGAAAAGTTCGCATACAACAACGAGCTAAGCTCCAGCCAGGGAATGCAGCATTAGTGAAAGGCCAAACTAAAATATTCTCTCTCACGGACACTGTTCATGTTCTTTTGAAAGGAATGTCTTTCCTGACCTTTTTTTTCTTGACATCAACTTGGCAATCTGAAAGGATCATCACCTTCTTGTTGGCGAGCTTCACATGTTCTAGCTCAATAGTCATCGCAATAGCTTGCGATTCGGCATCAAGATCTGATCTACTCTGCCTACTGCGTTCTGGCCTTCGAACATTTGGCCCAAGTGATCTCTAGGCGAAGCTGCAAAGCCAGCACTACTATCAAGTTCATGTTAGGCCACGTCACAGTTGATAAGCACATCATTTTCTTGAGGTGGGTTCCTACAATGAGTAATCTCACTTCTCCTACTCAGGTTCACATCATATTTTAGCTGATGCCCACAGCCTTTTGCTGCAATCAAAGCTGTTGTTGTAAGTTCAGGGGCTTAACCAGTTGATATTTAGTGAAGGTAAACCAAGCCGCAATGCTTTGATGTTCAATAGCATTAGAAAGAAAACCCAATGAACAATAAAACCAAGTAGCACGAGCATGCGAACAAAACAATAACACATGTGCAATTGTTTCAAGACCCATGCCACAAAGCAAACAAGTAACGTCCCTGGCCAGATTACGCCTCTGTAAGTTTGTTGTTATTTGCAATCCACGAGATTACGCCTAAGCTTAGGAGGAACATTCAACTTCCAAATATCCTCCCAAATCTGGTTACCATCAACATCTGCAAAGTTACCCTTCAAAAAAAACATCTGCAAAGTTGAAAATTACAGAATTATGACCAGTCATAATGTAAGTAAATACCCTACCTTAACAGTATAATCTCCATCTTTGGCTGTTAGGGTTTGTCTCAAATTCTCGACAAATTAGTACTCTATTCCTATTTAGAGTAGGGTAATAATCTCCTATATATATCAGTCTATGCCTAGGTCTTTTCTGTGTAGTTGAGAGTTGTGGTAGAGATAACCCTCACGGAGACCTTGTAATCTGTTTGACTCGTATAGTGGACGACTCTCCTTTGCCCGTGGTTTTCTCCCCATCTTGAAGTTTCCACGTAATTCTCGTGTGTCTCGTATTTCTCGTTTCGATCTTATTTCTCAATAAGTAGTATCAGAGCCGGATCTGAGACTCGAGTATTCGACAGAAAAAAAAACTATTTTTGAACAATAGCCGATTTCGGAATTGGGGGAAATTGAAATCGAGGGTTACCACTCGTCGCCGCTCAACCCGAGGAGGAGCCGGCCGCCGCCCGTCCAGCCATCACCGCGGTCCGCCTGCTCCGTCACAGCCCGCCTGCGCACCGCTCACTCTGTCGTGAATTTGAGAAGCCGTCGCACATTGAGGGGGTAACCCATTTTCGAAATCGGGTTTGGAGAGGAGACGACGCCGTCGCCATCTGGAAAAGTCTGCGCCCATCACCACTGTTGTCCCGCCATCGCCTGGAAGAGGCGACCGTCCCTAAACACCATTGCCGCGCCGAGAGAAGCCCCTCTGCTCGTCGTTCATCTTGTCATCGGGGAGAGAGGACGGTTTCGGGGAGAGAGAAAAAAAAAACCCTAAAACTGACCGCCGTCGCTGCCTCCCTTCATCTCTGGTGTCCCCGTGCTCGGCCGACCGAGGCCAACTCGTACGCCTGCTAGCCCGACCGCCTCCCGCGGTGGTCCACCGTTCAGCCACCGCTGCCTCAGATTTGGGTTGAAAAAACCTAGTTCGAGTTGACTTGGTCAACGATTTGACTGGTTGACCAAAAGTTAATTGATTTGGTTGATTTTGATTTTCTAACCAGTTTTGGGCTGATTATTTGATTCGAGTTATTTCAGGATGACTTCGATGAAGTACGAGATTCCTCAGTTGACGAGAAAAACTAATTTTTTCTTGTGGCAGGTGAATATGCGCGCTATTCTGACACATTTAGAGCTGGATGAGACTCTACTTGATGAGAAGTCGATGCCTTCGAGTTGGGATGATGCGATGAAGGCGTTAAAGAGCCGTAAGGCTGTGAGTCAGATTCAGTTACACTTATCAGATGATATTTTGCGGGACGTGTTGAAGGAGACAACAGCTTCCTCATTGTGGGCAAAGCTTGAAAAGTTATGCATGCTCAAGAGTTTGACCAACAAACTGTGCTTGAAACAACGACTATTTTCTATCCGGATGCAAGAAGATAAGTCTGTTCATGACCACCTTAATGAATTTAAGGATATAGTGGCTGATCTTAGAACTTTGGATGTGAAGTATGATGATGAAGATCTTGCTTTATTGTTATTGTGCTCGTTGCCTGCCTCTTATCAGGAATTCAGGGATACTCTGTTGTTCAACCATAATACTCTGAGTTGGGATAATATTCATGATTCGCTCTTGGAGAAAGAGAGAATAGATAAGCACACTGTGATTTCCTCTAAAAATAGCCAAGGGACTGGCTTGGTTATGAGAGGGAGGTCTGAGCAGAGGAATGCTAAGTCTGGTTCGAGGAAGAAGAGCAGAAGCAAATCAAGATCAAGGCACAAGGATAAGACTTGTTTTAATTGCCATAAGGTTGGCCATATTAAATGGTTCTGTCCGAAGTTGAAGAATAAGAAGAAGGACGAAAAGTCCAGTGCTTCGAAAAGAGAAAGTTCTGATAGCGGCAGCGCTAGTGTTGCTACCACCACTCATCAAGCATCTGATGGAGACCTTTTATATGTGATTGATGGAAAGTCTAAGGTTGATGCTGCTTGGGTCCTTGATTCTGCTTGCATGATTCATATGTGTCCCATCAGGGACTAGTTTTCAATATATGAACGTGCGGAGGGTAATATTCTCATGGAAAATAATTTTGTCTACAAGGTTATTAGTATTGGTACAGTGAAGTTCAAGATGCATGATGGTGTCATTCAAACTTTGACGGATGTGAGACATATCCCTGATCTAAAGCGGAACTTGATTTCGTTGAGTACCCTTGATACTTTGGGGTACAGGTACACCAGAGAAGGTAGAGTTCTTCGTGTGAGTAAGAACTCATTAGTGCATATGAAGGCCAAGAAAGAGGTTGAAAATCTATATATTTTGTAGGGTTCTACAGTTACAGGGACTGCTGCTGCTGCATCTGGCTCGTTGACAGATTCTGAGAATACCTTGTTGTGGCATATGCGACTTGGTCACATAAGCGAGAAAGGCATGACCGAGCTGAATAGGAGAGGATTATTATGTGGACAGGGTATTAGGAAGCTAGAATTTTGTGAGCACTTTGTGTTTGGCAAGCAGAAGAAAGTCAGTTTTCAGAAAGGTGTGCACACTACAAAAGAAATACTTGACTATGTTCATTCTGATCTTTGGGGACCATCTCAAGTTGCATCAAAGAATGGTTCCAAGTATATGCTGACTATCATTGATGATTATTTGAGGAAGGTGTGGGCGTTCTTCTTGAAGAGCAAGGATCTTGTCTTTGTCACTTTCAAGCAGTGAAAGACTATGATTGAGAAGCAGACTGGGAGAGATGTCAAGCATCTTCGCACAGACAATAGATTGGAGTTTTTCTCTAGTTAGTTTGATGAGTTCTATAAGAATGAGGGTATTGTCAGTCATAAGACAATCTCTGGTACACCTCAACAGAATGGAGTCGCTGAAAAAATGAACAAAACTTTATTGGAGAAAGTTCGTTGTATGCTATTAAATACTGGTTTGCCAAGTTATTTTGGGCTGAAGCTGCTTCCACTGCCTGTTACCTTATTAATTATTCACCCCATGCATCTCTTGATTGCAAGGTACCTGAAGAAATGTGGTCTAGAAATCCTCTTATTATGCTGGTTTAAAGATATTTGGGTGTCCAGCCTATGCTCATATGAATAATGGCAAGTTAGAGCCAAGATGTGTGAAATGTATCTTCCTTGGCTATGCTTCTAGAGTGAAGGGATACAAGTTATGGTGTCCCGAGCTGTCTAAGGTTCTGTTGAGTAGGAATATTATTTTCAAAGAGACAGACATGCTGAGTAAGAGGGAGGATATTTCTTCACCTGGTATTTCCAGTGCTCCAAGTATGGACTTGCAAAAGTCAAAAGTGCAGGTGGAGTTTGATGCTGATTCAGAAGTGAGTTCCTTCCGTTATGTTGATTGCTATGATCCTACTCATGGTGGGTAGTCTGATAAAGTTGAGAATGTTGGCACAGTTGAGAGGGAGCCAGCATATTCTATTACTAGAGACAGGCCCAGAAGAACTATCAGGCCTCCACAGAAGTTGGGTGAGGCTGATATTGTTACTTTTGCCTTGAATGTGGCAGAAAAAATTGATAGCTGTGAAGAACAGTCTAGTTACTCAGATGATGTGAAGTCGAAAGATTTTGCTAGATGGTTGGTTGCTATGGAGGAAGAGATAGAATCTCTTCACAAGAACAAGACTTGGGAGATTACTAAGCTGCCTAAGGATAAGAAGGTTGTCAGTTATAAGTGGGTATTCAAGAAGAAGGATGGTATACTTGGAGTTGAAGAGCCTAGATACAAGGCTAGGTTAGTGGCTAGAAGATATAGTCAGATTCCTGGTGTGGACTTTAATGAGGTATTTTCATCAGTTGTGAAGCATACCTCGATTTATTCTCTTCTTGGTGTTGTCGCTATGCAGGATTTGGAGCTTGAACAGCTTGATGTGAAGATAGCTTTCTTGAATGGAGAGCTTGAGGAGTGGATTGATATGGCACAGCCTGAGGGTTTTTATGTTGAAGGCAAAGAAGACCATGTGTACTTATTGAAGAATTCCATGTATGGCCTTAAGCAGTCTCCAAGGCAGTGGTATAAAAGGTTTGACTCCTTTATAATTTCTCATGGTTATAAAATGAGCAAGTATGATAGTTGTGTTTACCTGAAAAGGCTACGCGACAGTTTCCAAGTGTATTTGCTCCTATATACGGATGACATGTTAATTGCTGCAAGTGACAAATGAGAGGTGAGGAAGCTCAAAGCTCTGTTGAATAGCGAGTTTGAGATGAAAGATTTGGGTCCTGCTAAGAAGATTCTTGGTATGGAGATTGCCAGAGATAGAGGAGCAAGGAAATTATTTTTAGGTCAGGAGAGTTACATTAAAAAGGTACTTGATAGGTTTGATGTGACTGGTAATCCTGTGAGTACTCCTCTTGGTACACATTTTTGGCTTTCGTCTGCTTTATCTCCACAGTCAGCTGCTGAGGTCGATTACATGTCTAGTGTTTCATACTCCAGTATTGTTAGTTCTCTGATGTATGCTATAGTTTTCACACGCCCAGATTTGGACTATGCAGTGAGTGTTGTTAGCAGGTTTATGGCAAATCCTGGAGAAGGTCATTGGAGAGCAGTGGAGTAGATTATGAGGTACTTGAAGGGTACCAAGAACGTGTGTCTACAGTTTGGAAGTACCAATGATGGAGTTGTTAATTTCGTAGATTCAGATTATGCTGGAGACCTTGATAAGTTTAGGTCCTTGTCTGGATATGTCTTCACTCTTGGAGGATGTGCTATCAGTTGGAGAGCTTATCTACAGGCCACAGTGGTGTTGTCTACCACTGAGGCGGAGTACATGGCTATAACTAAATGTGTGAAGGAGGCTATCTGGTTGAAAAGTTTCTTCAATAAAATTTGTGAGAAACTGCAGGTCAGTACAGTGTACTGTGGTAGTCAAAGTGCTATGTATCATGAGAAGACGAACCACATTGATGTGAGGTACCACTTCATTCGGGAGCATGTTGCTCAAGGTGACATTGTTGTGATCAAGGTGGGTACCTAGGACAATCCAGCAGACATGTTGACGAAGCCACTTTCTGGTACTAAGTTCGAGCATTGATTGGACTTGGTAGGTATTCGTGCTTGATGATTGCCCTTAGGGGCTGGTGGTGAAGGTGGAGCAGCGTTGATGTTGGAGTCATAGAATTTGGTCCAAGGTGGAGATTTGTTAGGGTTTGTCTCAAATTCTAGACAAATTAGTACTCTATTCCTATTTAGAGTAGGGTAATAATCTCCTATATATATCGGCCTATGCCTAGGTCTTTTCTGTGTAGTTGAGAGTTGTGAGGTAGAGAGAACCCTCACAGAGATTTTGTAATCTGTTTGACTCGTATAGTGGACGACTCTCCTTTGCACGTAGTTTTCTCCCCGTCTTGGGGTTTCCACGTAATTCTCGTGTGTCTCGTATTTCTTGTTTCGATCTTATTTCTCAATCTTGGCTTTGGTCCAAATGATCTTGTCTGCAACATGAGTGGTAGCAGGTGTGAGTTTGTATATGGCACATCTTTCCTGAAAGGTAAAAAAATCTGTTAAGTAGTTTAGGATCCCATTACCTGGTATGCCTAACCAGGAGATGTTCCACTGCTGTGATTGCAGTAGCATCAGGTTTTGGTGTTGAAATCCTGTTTAAGGTCAGGCATCCAAGGATACGACCAGGCGTTAATTGAAGTACCATTTCCTAATCTCTAGATTACATCATTCTTGATGTATTACTTTCCACAATGCATGCTTCTCCACATCCAAGAAGGTCTCCTCCCCATTGTAGCTTGCAAAAAATCACCTCTAGAAAAGTATAGGCCTTTCAGTAGCCTAACAATCAGCAGATGAGGGTTAGTTAATATTCTCCAAGCCTGCTTTCCAAGTAAATCATTATTGAATTCAGTCATTTCTTTAAAACCTAGTCCTCCATGTGACTTCGATTTGGTAATCTTATCCCATCTAAGCGAATTAATACCCTTACGATCGACATTAGCAAACCACCAAAATTAGGCTAAAATACCATTTAGTTTCTTGCAAAATATTTTTCGAAACTTAACACTGTGCATTGCATATATGGAGATGGAGTTGAGGACAGATTTTATCATTACCTCTCTACCAACTGTAGAGAGGAGCCTTTGTTTCCAAAATTGGGCTTTAATCACCACTCTTTCATAGATAAATTGTAAGGCTTTCCTTTTAAACTTATCCCAAAATGAAGGAAGACCTAGGTACCTGTCCTCCTGCCCCATTTCAATCATGTGAAGGATGCTGAGAATGTTCTTTCTCTTGTTTGGTTCCACCCATGTACTGAAGGGGACTGAGGACTTATCAAATTTGAACTGTTGACCTAAAAGCAAATACAAATTAGCTAGAATGTCTTTAATGGAAGTAGCCTCAGGTGGACTAGCATGTCCAAACATTATAGTATCATCTAAAGGACGTGTGTGAGAGTAAGGCATTGCCTGTTCAGTTTAATGCCAAAGGACTCGACTACGAAAATAAAAATTTCATCATATAAAAACATGCGACTAGCGAGTGCTACAAGAAACGCACGCATGCAATCCACGATATTTCTAAGCTGCCTAATCTATTATTTAATATGGTTCAATTAATACGGAATGGAATGGAGAGTTAGAGACGGTTCTAAATATTGTTTAGCGACTGGTTAAAGCTAATAAGTCTAGAGGTTTCGGACCCACGATGATCTTATGCTCATGGAATAATGGGATGCCAACTTCCTCACCTTCACTGTAGTTTTTTTGGTTCACTGGATTTTGCCACTTAGTCCACGGTGACATAATCAAGAATGTGTGGTCCGCATTATTACGATGCAACAATACACTTCTTACTCATACTATTCGTCTACACTTTCATGAGTGGGTTGGTGTCTGATTACACTTCCATGAGCGGGTTGGTGTCCGATTTTGACCTTAAGGTCGAGAGATTAGCAATGTATTTATCAAGTAGTATGGTATTATTATTAAACTATTTGATGTAAATATTAAAATATATAAAATTAATTTATTTATTAAAAAAATATGGTTCAATTAACGATGTTTGGGTCTGTGTCACGTAGGCGATATTTTCCTATGATCCAGGACCTGACGAGTCTCTTGAACCATTAAAATCTTGTGAAGGAACACAAGGGCACAAGCTCCTCTAACTTCCATATTCAAACTCGTCCACAAAATCTGTATCCTAAGTTCGAAAAAAAAATAGATCCGTAAAGCGACAGTCGGCAGACAACGAAAGAAAGAGACTAATGATCCGGAGTAGTCGTTTCGGACCCCAACGTTGTCCGTGCTTCATGCAGCTTGGTCACCCCGTTTCCCTATCCAATACCTCCACCTCAGGATTTCCCGGGGAATAGTACAGTACTCAACAGAAATTATGGAAGACCCATTAATTCACCATGCAAAAGGAATAGCAGCTGAAAACTCCCACTCCACTACCGAAATTCCGGTAATAGATAGCAAAGTTCTCTATATAAGTAGTTAACATTAATATTTCAAATATTCGAATTGTAGATTTTTCGACTAATCGTGCATTCCATTAACTGCAGGAAAAAGCCGGTGTGATTGCACCGACTTGGGACCCAGTGAAACGTTGGACCCGGAGACTTATCCATCGCACCTAAAAACGAACAAGGAACCGAAAACTCCTCCGAAATAGAAATCTCGTTGCTCGGCCTTGTCCCAGTATATTAATTGCAGGCAAAGGCCGGCGGGTCGATAATTGCTCGAAGATGGAACCCAATTGAACCCGGAGATCACTTGAGCCATTACCCCCCACGCGAACGAAATGTTCAGTAAACGCTTACACTACGCTTGATTTTCTACCTACGAGCAATAAAATTTGGACGATCGATTTTTAAATAATATTTAGGAGAATAAACTGAACTTAGAATCAAATGATTCACCACAAATTAAAAATTAAAATATTAATCATCGAATAATAGTCGTACAATTTTCCGCAAAGATTACAAGTTCTATCCTCGTCATAACCATGTTCCCGGGCTTGGCATCTAAACCTTCTTTATGGGGTATGGATTGGGTACGGAATGCCACTATTCTGAACCGTTTGGAATGAAGATACGCGGAGACTTTTTTGCAAACGCGCTAAAATACGGGAACCAAAATAAAAAGAAGCCACTCACAAACACAGGCCGGATACAAATGCCATTATCACATAACTGCGCATGCCAGTATCACATAACTGCGCATGCCAGTATCACATAACTGCGCATGCCAGTGGGACCTTTTTGCAAAAATGCTAAAATATGGGGGACCAAAATGAAAAAAACTACGCGTGCCATTATCAGCAACGAGGACTTGCCGTTTCACAAAAACAAATGCCATTATCACATAACTGCACTTGCCATTATCACATAATTACGATTGCCATTATCACATACCTGCGCTTGCCGTTACGGTCCCCCTTCACTCCAAATCGTCCGGAATCAATTCCTTCACTCCGTGCCCAATCCACCCCCCTATTTATGGCCTAGCTAGGGAATGCAACATATTTTTTGGGAAAAGTACACTTAAATACTCTGTAGTGTCACCGATTATGACTTTGGTACCTTCTGGTTTTAAAACCTTAAAACAGGTCTAACTTATTTTAATTTTTATCACGGACCGGTCCCGAGGTTCGGTCCAAGTTTTTTTTGGCAAACGACGTTGCTTTACAGCCGACATGGACTGCCACGTGGCTTAGACTAGGATTACTCGATGCTAAAGTGTCAGTAGATAAATTATCAAATTAGTACCAAAGTTATTTATAATTTTTCAAAAAATTTCTTAATTCTCTCTCTTTCATGCTCTCTATTCTTCCTTAAAAACCCACTTTCTCTTTAAGCTTAATCTAAAACAGGAATAGTCTCATATCCAACCCATCAATTCGACGTCATTTTAAAACCTCAAGCTCGGCCCCTCCTCCAACCCAGCAAAACCTTTCGCTCTTGGACATTCTCGACCTCTGATGTAGGGACGTCATATTTATGTTTATTAGAAGTTTCTCTAGTTATTTTGGATTGATCAAACAAGGTCTTTATCTACAATTTTATTATTGTTTATGGGTTAATTAGGAATTATAAGTTGTTTAGGATTCTATAATTAATCCTAGCTCTTTATAAAGGTTGGTAGCTCGTAGTTTTGAGGTTATGTAAGAATATACAGTTGATTATTGTTAAACCTGAAAGGTTTTCCAGAAAGAGCATTTCTCTTTCGTTGCGGCCGAGCCGTATTTCCAATCCTCTTTTCTTGATTCGAGCAGTGACATGCTCAACCCGTGCTTGAGACAACTCTAGAGAGTTAGGCGATGCATTGAGTCCCTTTCGATCTTTTTTATTCAAGCAATTTTTGCATCAGATTTGTCATATCTATATATTTTAGTTTTCGCTTCCGCTATGCTACGTCAGGTGGTACCAGAGCTTCGTTCATCATGGTCGGAGTAGTTGATCTACTTGTTCATGGATTTGATTCATTATTAGAGAAAAAAATCCAAAAAATCAAAAAATAGAAGAGAAAAAAATAGAATCGTGTTTTAGGGTTTCTAGAAGAAAAACCAAGAACGCCAGTAACCCTTGAAGTCTAGCCGACCTTTTCTGTTGCTGCTCAATCCAAACCTGCGAGCCATCGTGCACAGAGAATCTGTCTTCCTCCACAGCCGTGAGTCGCAAATGTTTACCTTCGACCCATGCCGACCGTGCGAGGAAGAAAGACTTTATGGAAACTCGCATCACCACCGCCTGTCCACCAGAGCGAGCCACCTCCGAGCACCACCGAACGAACTCCACCAAGTCTGACGCCTAGCCTCCGGCAAAAGCTTCTCGCCGCCGGCCCTCCTCTGGTTTTGATTTCCCCTTTTGCTAATTTAGGGTTTTTGGTTAATTTGGGGAAATTTTGTGGCTTGATTGTAGAATTTGGAAGAGTCTAATGATTGGTTCAAAATTTTCCACTAGATTAATTACTCTTTGGTCGATGAAGATTTGGATATTTTTAGATTAGTCCTTTTCCAGACTATATCAGAATCTTGTCAAAACTTGGAGGACTAAACGAGAATTTTGTATAACTGTGAGCACTGATTTTAAAGTTTGGCAGAATTTGAACTGATTGGAAATTTGTCAGAAGGGTCAATTTACAAGTTGATCCAAGGTTTTTGGAAGATTCTAAAGTCTATATTTTGTGCTTAATTGATACGGTGAAAAGTAGCATGTTCAATTCTAAGGAATCTAAGTTGTATGTTCCTACAAGGAGTGATGTTCATCATATTGATTATGGAATTGCGAAGAGAAATTTTGTTAGATGGTTGGTAAATGTGGAAGTATATTTTGAGCTGGAATAATTCTCAGATTATGGTAGAATGAGATAAGTTACTACACGTTTACGAGTTAAAATTTGAAAGTGGTGGTTCACATTGCTCTTTCGAAGAAGACAAGAAGGTCGAAGGAAAACTTTTCGATGGAATACAATGAGAGATTTGTTGATTTATGAGCTATTTCCTAGAGATGGTGATGATGTGTGGGAAGTTGTTGATGAAATGTATTATCGGTTTTTATATGATCGTATCGCTTTTGAACCTAAAGTTGAGATTACGGAATCCAAGCTTATGGTTTAACCTGTGGAGGAAGCTTTGGCATTGGTAGATAAGCTTGTCCAACCACCTGAAATTCAACATATTACAGATGTGAGAACTTTAGTACATTTGCCGATAATTTATTTGAGGAAGCCTCTAGTTTGGCAAGTTGTGCTCTTCCTCTTTCTATTGTTGATGTTGAGCATGAGAAAAATTGTGAACTTGAAGATTCGGCATAGGTTTACTAGTTGGTAAATGAGCCCATAACCCACATGACCCAAGATTGTCAAATTGAATATGTCAAGCACAGTGAATATGTCAAGCATATTGATTTTCTCGGAGTCGACCAATTTGTATCTGTTAGAGGATCAATGTTGATCAACACGTGGAATGATCTCAAGGATGCCGAAAAAGTTACTTAAAAGAAGGAGTTATGTGATTATGATTTGCGGGTCTATGCTTGCTTCTCTTTCAAGTATTTGTTATGTTGGCATGGAAGATATCAAGTACATCCACGTCACTTGAAGAAGTTGAAGAGTGCAATCATGGATTTCTCATATTGGCTTCTTATCATATGCATTCGGTTGAGGACAATCTGTGAGAGGGAGCCTGATGTAGGCACGTCATATTTATGTTTATTAGATATTTATCTAGTTATTTTGGATTGATCATGTGAGGTCTTTATCTATGATTTTATTATTATTTATGAGTTAATTAGGTATTATAAGCTGTTTAGGATTCTAGAATTAACCCTAGCCCTATATAATGGTTGGTAGCTCGTAGTTTTGAGGTTATGTCAAAATATACAGTTGATTATTGTTAAACCTGAAAGGTTTTTCGGAAAGAGCGTTTCTCTTTCGTTGCGGCTGAGCCGTATTTCCAATCTGCTTTTCTTGATTTGAGCAGTCACACACTCAACCCGTCCTTGAGACAACCTAGAGCGCGTTAAATTATGACAAATGCAATAATAATAATAATAAAATAGAGCGTGTTATCCTGACACATCGCTAGGTTCAATTATGGACTTCTCAAAGATCGATATTAAGAGATTTCTAAAGTACCAATGGCAATTTAAACGGGTGCAAATGCATCAACCAAAACTACTATTAGAATATGGATAAACCCAAAGTGCGAGCCATCAATTCAAGTTCACCATTCATTAAGTTCACTCCAATGAATCACTTAAAGCGAGTTTTCCTACACCCAACAATTAAGTGTATTATTCGGTCTTTTCGGCTTCTTTACTTTCATAGATCGGCTAGGGATCAAACCATCTTGCATGTTATCAGTCATGAACCACTAACCAATATCTAGGTTTCACTAGGGTGCGATGCATTAACCTAAATAAAAGTCTAGGATAAGCCTACTTCAATCTCAATAATAGTGAAAGAAAGGTAAGCATTAAGCATTCCAAACAATAACTATTTCTACTATCAATGTATAACCTCACCCATCAATGTGCCTTGCGGGCACTGTACTCAAAGGAAACTACTCCCTACTCATGGCAATCATACTCAACATAATCATAGTATTAATAATGAAAAGTACAAAAGGAGAGGATAGGAAAGAAGTCACCAATGACGGAAGTCTCACGAATACTGTAGTAATGATCAATCCCGAACAATCTAGCAACTGGGAAAAAGTGTAGGCAAGTCTGTCTATCCCTAGAACTAGGTCGATATATATAGAAATCCAAAATGTCAAAAATCATATTTTTAGATCCTTCTATTTTCTTCGGCAGAAATGTCTTTGGTGGCACCTTCAGCTTACGCTAATAGGCATCAACGTACGCTTCCTTTGAGAATTTGCCCCTTTTAGCGTATGCTGCAAAACCACTAATCAAAAAATCCAACATACGGTAAGGCTGGTGCGTGTACGCTGCAAAACCAAAATCATAGAATCCAGCGTACGCCAAGGCTGATGCGCATACGCCAACTGCTACCTATCTTCGGACTTTGACCACTTTGCAACCAACTCTTTTGCTCCACTCTCGAATGCATTCTTGGACCTTGACAACCTATAAGACAAAACAACATATAAATGTCCACTCTCACGACTCAACTGTAAGCTAACATGATAACATAACGATGAAACAGACTCAAAAAAATATTATATTATATCACACCCCCACACTTGAACTCTTACTTGTCCTTAAGGAAGCAAAATAATCACACTGAACAAATAAGCTATCAAGAACTTATTATCCTGAGGAACTCCCATATTAGCTGCACTTTGCAATTCAAGATCAGCCCACAAATCCTAGTAGTTCCCTATAATTTTTCATTCTAAAAGTGGTGACGACTAGTAGGTGTAGTACTGTGCTAATACACGACATAAAGAGCTAGTTAAGGGCACCTTGTTCTATCATTTTGCCTCACCCCAAAATGATTTCAAGTTAGTAAAGTTAGAACACAACACTTTTGGCATTTGGGACTTTACTTCTCAGATGTTGCCCCACCTTTCAACTTTACAACCATCTTCAAGCTATATCCTGGTCAAGCTAGAGATATACTCGGGTTACTCGAGCATTGCCCTTCTACCAAATATTGCAACTTTTGTTTTATACATGAGTAATATACATCAATATTATTGATCTTCGTGTGGGTAATATACTGCAGTATTATTTTATGGAAGTTTAAGAAGGACAGCAAGGTTTTATTGGTTAGTCCTCATGCAAGTTAGTCAAAAACCTGTATAATATGCAGGTGGAGATTTTGGTTACCAAGAACCTGTCCCCTCGACTACTCGTACGTCATCACTAACTGTCCACCTACTAACCAATTAGTCCGATTATGAAGTATTGAAAAGTAAGAGCTACCTCTCAATATAGGCTTTGCACTATCTTTGCTACTCAGGTCCTAACAATGACTTTCCTCGGGTCCTAGATTCTCAATAATTCATAAGTTCAAGATTGCAAGTTCAAGTAGGTGACTCGATCACATAATGCAAACACACATCTAAATTATAAATAGACTCGATCACATACTGAAACAAAACAAAAACATGTAGACACCCCATTACACTTATTGAACACATTTTCCTCATATGAAGGGAAACTGACTCAAAACATCACATAATAAGCAAAATTAGAACACATATGCGAAAATGAAAAGATAGAGTGAATGATACTGGCCTGATTAATTATCTTGAGGCAGTGGAGGAGGCGGTAAGTGCTGCACCAACTTATCCAATATGTTTAGCACACTTTTTTCTGCTTGATCTGGGCATCCTAAAATGCCCTATGCTCATGCAAAGCTGTGCGCAGCTTTTTGTCCTGGTGGGTTATGTAGGTGCAAAGCTCCTGCCTCATGTCCTCTTGGCACTGTGTAAGGTCTCGAATATTAGCCTTGAGGGTGATTAGGTGCATGCCAACCTCATGATTGGCTTTCTTTAGGCCTTCAATCTCCGTCTTCCTTTCCTCCTCATGGGTGTCTCATGCTTGCTTAGTGTCCATATTGGTTGGTCTCTCTGTCATAGGCAGTAGGCAGGCATATCTAGTGTGCGGATCCAGTACAGCCAGTCCAGCTTTCATTAGGTGCATCCCATCCAACGTCCTCAATTCCTTTCAGAATCTGCTCCAGATTAGTTCATGTGTAGGCCTAGAAGAAGCACGGAGATAGATTTCAATGATAATATGACCATAGCACATGATTTCTTTCCATTGAGTAATGTATTTCTAAAAGTTTTGCATAATAGTGCCAACAGTATTGAAACAATAGCCATTATGGGCACAGAAAAGGGCATACAATTTGGTCCTAGTAACACGATCCAAATCTATATTCGCAAAGTAAGCAGAGGCAATAAAACGATATGGGCAAACCATTGTACTATCTTTAATTAAATTAGCATATGCTTGGTCCTTTTCAAATTTAGGCACTCCAGTCAGTCTAGCCCAGTAGTACCTCTATATCTCAAGCCAAGCGCTTCAGCAAGTTCAAAATCACTGATATCATATTCTTTACCAAAGCAATGGAAATTAATGCTTCTCATGTCAAGACTAAATTACAAAGTAGCAAAGAATTTAGCAACTAGGCCTATGTTAGTATGCACACGCTCATAGGTAAAAGTCATCCACTCAATACATCTTAAGTATTCATTCAGTTCAAAGTAAACCCTTAGTTTTTCTAGAGCTGGCTGGTCACAATGCAAATAAGGAGAGTAAGAGCAGTTAGGAAAGTGTTTGTAGAGTTCTCCCTTTTTGACTGAGAAGATGGGGACGGGTATTTGGAATAGATGTCCTAAGTTGCCATCCTCTCGAGTGTCTGAGTCTGAACTGAAGGATAGGGTGGATACTCATCGTGCCCGTTGATAAGCCATAAGTATGTTAGTCGTGTGCTCTCGAGTATCTTGGTATGCCATCTCATTGCCATGGGTTGTAGGGCTTTTCTTGTGTTGCTATCTCTATAAGTCTTGGCTGTACTGTCACATTTCTTTTATAGAAAACATTAGGTTAGTGTATGATTAGGGCTATTGGCATACGCTAACTCGCCGACTCAGAAAATGAGGCATACGCCTACTGTGGTCAGCGTACGCTGATGAGTGCGATAAGCTTGGGCCGCTCCTGTCCAAAAATTGCCAACCAGATTTTATTAAACGGTAATGAAAATGATGACAAATTTAAAATATGAAAACATGAAAATATAAAACATAAAACATAAAAAATGCTAATTTAAATTCATTAGCTTGACTTATACTCCCTGTCGTTTTAATTCAGAATTGTGAG
Source organism: Hypericum androsaemum (assembly GCA_963995505.1). NCBI lineage: Eukaryota > Viridiplantae > Streptophyta > Magnoliopsida > Malpighiales > Hypericaceae > Hypericum > Hypericum androsaemum. The sequence goes on from OZ023180.1 coordinate 11,330,566, forward strand.
GCAGAAGGTGGGTTCTGCCTCGACCTCTTTATTGAGATTATTGTCCTCGGTACGAATTGCATGGACCATATGATATTCCACGACATTGTTTTCGACATGCATTTTGAGCTTTCTATTATGGATGTCAATTCCCTGAAAATAGATAGTGGCATCAAATTAATACTGGCACCAAGATCACAAAGACAATGTTCAAAAATATAATTTCCAATAGCACATGGGATCGAAAAACTCCCTGGGTCTTTTAGCTTGGTCGAAACATCCTTTGAAGTGAGCTGTAATTGGTGGTTAGTGGCACTGCTTCTCCTTGCTTCCAGTTGTACTTTTTGTTGATGATTGCCTTGTAAAATTTGGCATATTGGGGCATTTGGTCCAACATCTCCTGAAAAGGTATGGTAATTTGGATGTCCTTCATCTTCTCAACAAAACTCAAGAATGTTTTGTCAAAGGCAGCTTGCTTTTTTGCCTTCTGAGGGAAGGTTAGGTGTGCTCACATCGGTAGGGGTATGTATGGTGTTTCTGTCACGTCTTCCCCTTCTTGTGCTTCTGCTTGTGTAAAAATATTTTCCCCAATAGACTTTGGAGGTTCCTACAAGGCTTTGCCATTTCGAAGAGTCACTACATTGATCTCCCCTCTCGGGTTGACTTGGGTGTTGCTTGGAAGTCAACCAGCAGTGCGTTGAGAATTGGCATTTTCCCAATGCCTGAATTCCACCTCCGTCTTCTTTAGTTGAGTTGCTTGAATTTTGATATCTGTCTCCATCTCCTGTTGTCTTGCCTCGAACCGATTCATCCTTTCCACAGATTGGCTCTGGACAATAATAGATTGGTTTATAGCTTGCACTAGCTGATCCACTTTTCCTTCCATAGTGTTTACCTTGTCAACCAAAAATTCCCTAAAAAATTATACTTGGAATCCTTGTTATGGTTGACCACCCCCGTTTGAGTTCACCCAGCTCCATGAAAAATTTAGGTTGGCGAGTGCGGTATTCTTCTATTGCGAGAAGTTAAAATCTTTAACTTCCTCTTCTTTCATCATAGGGCAATCAATGGTGTTATGATCTTCTTCACAAATCTCACATGTCTCCTGCACTGCTGCCACTTTTGCTTTTGCTTTAGTCATATCATCCAGCCTTTTAGTGAGGGCTACTAGTTGAGCTTGTAACTTGGTTTTAGCATCAACTTCTATCATTCCCCTGACAGTCTCCTTTTGTGGTTGTCTTCGTTCACTTGGCCACATTCTACTAACTCCAACACTTTCATCAATTAAATGGCTTCTTCTGGTGTTTTTCTGAGGAGGCATCTATTAGATGTAGCGTCAATAACTGATCGCGAAGAGAGTTTCAGTCCATTGTAGAAAAAATTTAGCAAATTTTCAAGAGGAATGCCATGTTCAGGGAATGAATGCTGCATATCTCAAAATATTTCCCAGCTTTCGTATACCGATTCTCCATATTGCTGTTGAAATGAATTAATCTCCAACAAGAGCTTAGCTGTCTTGGCCATAGAGAAATTTTTGTTAAAAAAAAGTCTGAGCAACTGCTTGCCAAATAGTGATGTTATTCCCTTCCAGCTTCTTGTACAATGGTTGCTTAGTGTGAATTAGAATAGTCGCAGCTTTAGAGCATCAGAGGTCACATCTTCATACTGTATAGTGCTATAAATATCTTCAAAATTGCGATAGATGTTCTTCAGGGTCTTCGTGTGGTAGTGCACTGAATTGAACTGAATTGTTGAACAGGTTGATGAGTGAGGCCTAAACATCAAAGTTGTTAGCACCGATTACTAGCTGGTGCACACCGTGCAGGTTACCATTCCAAATTGGAATGGCCGAGTCAGGAATGGTTTGCCTATGGTGCACATTGCCCGACTCCATGAGGGCGTTTGGAATCTCTTCTTCCTAGTTTTTGGCCATATCTCTCTCTCTTCTAGCACCATATTATCGGGCATGCCAATTTGTCCTTTCAATAGCTCGAATGTCAGTTTTGAAGGTCGAGTCGATGTCAGGGTCAGAACCTGTACTTCTCGTTCTAGGCATACACAAAAACTACATGAAAAAGAAAAATGCAAAAAATCAAGAAACGAGAAATACAAACCGAAAAGCTAAAAATTCTTATGCCTAAAATCTCAGTCCCCGACAACAGCGCCAATTTGATAGGAGTAAATTTAGCGATTAATCTACCTATCCTATGCAAATAATATAGTAGTAAGTAAGTTCGAACTGAGAAATTGGCACGAGAAATAATGCAAAACATGTTTGCAAACAGTACTAAATTGAGCAACGAGAACACGTGAATTTAGCAAAAATAAAAGAATTGGAAGAACACAAATAATAATAAAATAGAGCACGTTACCCTGACACATCACTAGGTTCAATTATGGACTTCTCATAGATCAGTATTAAGAGATTTCTAAAGTACCAATAGCAATTTAAACGAGTGCAAACACATCATCTAAAACCACTATTAGAATATGGATAAACCCAAAGTACGAGGCATCACTTCAAGTTCACTCCAATGAATTATTTAAAGCGAGTTTTCCTACACTCAACTATTAAGCATATTATTCGGTCTTTTTGGCTTCTCTACTTTCATAGATCGGCTAGGGATCAAACCATCTTTCATGTTATCAATCATGAACCACTAACCTATTCATGTTATCAATCATGAACCACTAACCTATGTCTAGGTTTTACTAGGGTGTGATGCGTCAACCTAAATGAAAGTGTAGTATAAGCCTACTTCAATCTCAACAACAGTGAAAGAAAGGTAAGCATTAAGCATTCTGAACAATAACCATTTCTACGATCAATCCATAATCTCACCCATCAATGCGTGCCTTACGGGCATCCTACTCAAAGAAAACTACTCCCTACTCATGGCAATCATACTCAACATAATCGTCATAGTATTGATAATGAAAAGTATAAAAGGAGAGGGTAGGAAAGAAGTCATCAATGACAGAAGTCTCACAAATACTAGAATAACGATCAATCTCGAACAATGTAGCAACTAGAAAAACGTGTAGAGAAATGTATCTGGCAAGTCTGTCTGACCCTAGAACTAGGTGGGTATATATAGAAATCTGAAATGTCAAAAACTCTAGTTCTAGATCCTTCTATTTTCTTTGGCAAAAATGTCTCTTGCGGCACCTTCGGCTTGCCCCTTTCAACGTACGCCAAGGCTGGTACGTGTACGTTGCAAAACCACTAATCGAAAAATCTAGGGTACGCTGTAAAATCGAAATTGTAGAATCCAGTGTATGCAAAGGATGATGCGCGTACGCCAACTGCTATCTATCTTCGGCCTTTGACCACTATGCCTCTGACTCGTTTGCTCCACGCTGGAAGGCATTCTCGGACCTTGATAATCTACAAGACAAAATAACTTGTAAACGTCCACTCTCACAACTTAACTGTAAGCAAACATGATAACATAACGCCAAAACATACTCAAAATAATATAAATAATATATCAAATAACGATGCGGATTGACACGCATCAGTTATAGGTTGATTCTGAATTTCAACGATATTGGCAAACCTCGCAGTTTTGGTTTGTGGCGGGTGGGATGCTCATCACCCTCGACTCTATTGCTTCTGGTGGAGGTATGTTTTGGTGTCTTCCTTTTTGGGGTGGGACTTTGGAGATCTTCTTGTAACCTTCTGGGTATTTAGTTTTGGTATGTTTTCTGGGACGTTATTGAGTCTTTTGTTAACACTATGTGGACGCTTTTGTACTTATTGTTCTTTTGGAGTTTAATATAATTCTACCTTTCAAAAAAAATTAGTTCTGAATTCGACGATTGCCATGTTTGGGGTTTAGGGAAGGAGATAAATATTCAAACATGCTTAATAAATTATATATATATATATAAATTTTATGCTGCATTTAATCAACACCTCGGTGTAGTCTAGTTTGTCAAGTTATCTAACACTCACCCAGATGACCTGGTGTCAAGTCCTAGTCCTAGCAACATAAATTACAATTATTTTTTGGGCGCTCCACCGCCATATCAGCATCGAGTAGTCCTAGTCTAAACCACGCCAAAAAAAACTTGGACCGGTCCTCCGTGATAAAAATTGAAATAAGGTGGACCTCTTTTAGACTATGTTTATTGGTGACCGAAACTAACCCGCCCACCAAATAAATAATTAATTTTTCTCTCATCAAACTACTATTCAATTTTATTGGTGAGCGAAACTAATCCGCTCATTAAATAAATAATTAATTTCTATCTCATCAAACTACTATTCAATCTAACCCAATCTTTTATCATCTTTATTAGTGATCTCATCCAATCCGCACACCAAATAAATAATTAATTTCTTTTCCATTCACATATTATCTATAATTTAATTTATGTTTAGATATAAATTACAATGAATATATAAATTATAATTATAATTTTTATAACCACACAAATAATATCCATCGATATCTATTTTAACGAATAAAATTATGTCATGTGTCATTAGGATTAGATTAAGATAAAAAAAGAAAAAAAATGGCTCGATCGCCGCACGGCAAGTCGAGCTGCTCGGCCCATTTCTTTTGTTTTTTCATTTTTTTAATTATTTACTTGTCGTGGAGTGGTGAGCGATTGGGCTGCTCACTGATAAACTCAGTCTTACGGTTTTGAAACTACAGGGTACCCACATAATAATCAGTAAAATCATAGAATGCAACGTTAGTGAAAAACTAAAATATTTTCTCTCACGGATATAAACCTTCAAATAGGAGGCTTTTACGTTGGTGATGTAAAATATATTCAAAATCAAATAGGGATCCATGATTTATAAACCTTCAAATAGGATCATCTAATTTTATTTATTGTCAAATAAGGTCTTAAAATTAAATTTCTGAAATGTTTAGAGATTTGATCTCTGGTGAATCCATAAATTTTCCTCAATCGCCTAGGCTAAATGCATTATTTTTAGGAGAAAAAGTAAAGGTACGTGGACATTTGTTTTTTCATGGGTATGGGTATGGGTAGCGTTTCCAATATCCTAATTTTTAGTCCCACTCATACCCACTCCGACCAAAAAAAATTTATTATCAAATTCATAATCTTCATTTCACGGTCTACATGCTCTACAGGATCTGATTCTTGAACGTCTTACATTTCATAAATTTTCTCATTAAATTTCAGTGTTGAAAATAAATTTTATATAAATTTCATACATTCATTACACATCAATATTAAAAAAAGTGCAAATAAGATCAAAATTCACAATATCATTTTTTGGGGTAAAAGTTGATGGTCAAAGCCCCTATATTAATAAAGTCATAAATACATCCTAATTAGCGTAGGATCCTCTCTTACGAGGTTGCGACCGTCAGCCTCAGTAAAATCATATCACGGTAAAACATGGTGAAAAAAAATATTATGGAAAGAGCAACTCATTAGGGTAAACCCTACCTTGAGGTTATTATCGCTATACTTGATCCTACACCGTAAGATAACTAGTTACGACATTACTAGGGACTGCTACGTCCCCGATATCACGGGACATACACATACATAGGGGTTGGGTAACCCCCTTAATATCATCCAAATACACATCTTGGCATGACAAAAAGTTCTATCAAATACAACATGGTAAAAAATAATCGCCAATGCGTGCTTAGAGAGAGCGTCTTCCACTCGGTTTCTCTCCCTCCAAGTGTGTCGGATATCGATCTTCCAATCTCGATCAAATATCTCACTAGCACAGTGGATGAGGGTCGCCAATGGGTGGTCCTTCTCAAGATATCATCCGACACAAAGTATGGCTAGCGCTAAAAGTGGATAGGGTCAATATATATTGTGGATAAAAGGGTAATGTAGGATACAAAGTAGGATTTATGACAAGATCAATATATTACCCTAAACTCTATCACTAAAAATAGACTCGTACTCGTACCATACCATAGCCAAAGTCAATATACCTTACACAGGTAAGGACAGGGTAACTTATTTTAGCTAACTTATTTTGAGAGATGGTTTTCTTAACGACCAGGAAAAGATGCAACAAAAGTATGACATTTCCTTCTCTCTTCTTTGGTAGAAGAAACACGTTTCTGTTTTTATTTTTGTCTACTTTCATTTCCAATACATCCTACCCACTTTCTTTTCTGTTAAAGCACACATCCGATATCTGTCAAACACACATCCGATATCTTCCATTCTTTTGTAAAGGAAAAACCACATGTCGAAATATATATCTCATATATGGTGCCGTCTGATTAAAGTCCAACAGTCCTTTTTAAATCACTATAATGATACGAAATATGCATGGATCTGAAGTAAAAGTAGTAAACTTAGGAACTTGTAAAAAACTAGTTAACTTAGGAGGAAAGGGGAAAAACAACTGACGAATGTGTCTACTCTCATCCAGATGGTCCAAATTAACTTCAAATGAACCCGGAAGAATAGACGAGATTAAAAAATCACTGGCATATACGCCTAAATATGCTTGAGAAGGAACATCAAGTAGTTCGAGCAAGCAACATCAGTAGACAGCGGCAGTTTTTCTTCTGAAGAAGCCACTCACGAACATCACGTGGTCTTCTCCTGCTTAAGCTCAGACCATGAAATCATGTCTGGGCTATTACGCGGTATTGCCGAAGATTATACCTTCATGGCATCTTCTGTTGGTGGAGGATCAAATTATTTAGACTTTTGACGCTGCCGTTTGAAGCAGATTATAACCAAGATGATGGCTATGATCTCTTTTCTTATGCTTCATCTGATAATAGCATCGACTTGTTCTTCCAAATGATGCCAGACACGTCACAGAATATGTGAAACTTCTGCATAAAAATATAGGAATAAAGCTCAAGTGTGTCCTTGTACTTGCACAATAAGTACAATCAGAATCTTATACTTGAAATTGGTTCAATTAGCACCTTTGATTTTAAAAAATAGGTCAATTAACACTTCGAGCCATATTTTTGTTGACCACCTCATGGCATCCACCTCATCATATATATACCACGTTGGATATTAGTTAATGAAAATATTAAAAAAACCCTACAAAATATTTAAAACATCAAAATAAAGTAATTATCTCCCCTCGAAACCCTAACAATCACAACCTTGATCCCTCCTTTTGGAGAAACCTGCCTCTCTTTCTTATCACCGAATGATGCCACCGCTTCTTCTTCTTCTTCTTCATTCATTACTTCTGTCTTCTAAAAACCAATTCTTTAATTGTTGTGAGACTTTTTTGTTTTTTGATGAGCGTGTAAAATGCTAATGTGTTGTCGTAAAATTTGTATGAGTGTAGTCACGTTGTCATTCGTTTTCACCATATCCAGCTAAGTCTTGTATCGTTTCTATGTGATCATGTCGCGGGAAAGTTGTCTATCGTGTGTCGTATGTTTTGGTAGATATTTGGAGCGGTTCGTGAATGAATGGAGCAACAATGAACAAGTAGAGCAACAATGGAAGGACGACGAGAAGAGAAGAGAAACAACCTAGCGGGCGCCACCCACCCTAGCAGGCACTACCCACCTAGCGATCGCTAGGTGGGGGAGTTACAGACGAAACTTCATCGTTATGCTTAGCGAGTATATCTTCTTAGAGTGCGATGCCCTAATATGCGATTAATTACCTATGTTAATTTATGGTTCAAATATCTTGTGTAGTAGTTATTAATTGGTGTGCATAATACTTAGCCTAACTTAATTACTTAGATTATGATTATAGTTTATGAGAGTGGATCGAAAGGCAATCGAATTAATGGAAAAAACTAATTAGCATATTCTTAGATATTAAAAAGATATATTGATATCGTAAGAATAACCCGCTAGGACGAATCGTCATAATTTAGATTAGCATAGTTCTAAGCTTAATTGATGAGCGAAAGTGTTAATTAATTGCTTAGACCTTTGCTATCTTAGTTTTATCTCTCTGATGAGCGAAAGCGTTAGGGGGATGCATTAAAATACTCTGGGTACAAGTTGAGACTTAATAAGAAACGTAATCTCGACATAGGCAGTCAATCCATAGGGTATCGTGCTCATTTTTCTCCATCGAATTCACAACTCTTTTATTCGCATTTTTTTGATTTCGTGTATTTGCAAACTATTACAACCTTATAAATTTTTTAATTCTCTCGCGTCACATAATTACTTGCCTTGATTTTGTGTTCAACCCTCAGTTCTAAGAATCCTACTTACTCACTTATACTATTTAATTGTGCGTTTAATTATTCTCAATTTTGTGCATATCATTTTTTATTTCTTTATAAGGCCAATAAGTTAATTTGTTTTGAAACAAAGACTATAACATCTTCCCTTTAAAGAAATTAGAGACTTGTTTATTACACCAATGAGTCAGGCATTATATAGCCACAAGGTTACAAGACTTGGCTCACAAGTTTACTAACCCTATCATCTAGTAACTAGGAAACAGAGATCAATTAGAAATAGAAAATAATAACTAGGAAAATATATGGACCATAATAGTCAAAACTAATTGATCTCCTACACTCCCCCCTCAAGTTGGCGCATGGAGGTCCTCAATGCCCAACTTGCCGAGTAAGAATTGGAAGCGCTGTCGTCCTAAAGCCTTGGTAAAAATGTCGGCCAATTGGCCAGCACTGTTGATCTTGCGAGGAGCAATTTTTTTGGATTGGACGCATTCCCGAACAAAATAGCAGTCCATCTCAACATGTTTAGTACGCTCATGATAGACAGGGTTGGCAGTGATGTAAAGTACAGCCTGGTTATCACAGTAGAGTGTAGTCGGGCCAGTCTGCAGTGCGTGAAGTTCACGTAACAACCATCGGAGCCAAATGATCTCGCTAACTGTAGTGGCCATAGTGCGGTACTCAGCCTCAGCAGAAGAGCGAGCCACTACTGACTGTTTCTTCGTACGCCAAGAAATAGGTGCACCACCTAAAAGAATGAAATAATCCATTTGAAAACGACGAGTCGTAGGACAACCTCCCCAGTCAGCGTCGCAATAAGCTGTTAAACTGCATTGACCATCAGAGGGTAAAAGAATACCTTGGCCAGGTGACTGTTTCAGATAATAAAGGACTCTCGCGGCAGCATCAAAGTGAGCTTGCCGCGGGTTTGTCACAAACTGACTCAATATACTAACTACATAGGCAATATTAGGCCGAGTTACTGTGAGGTAGAGAAGCCGTCCCACCAGCCATCTATAACGTCCACTATCGACTATGGGAGCATCCGCGGTCTGTGATAAATGATGATTTTATTCCATTGGAAAAGAACTCGGACGACCAGCCAATTTCTTGCTATCTTGTAATATATCGATAGTATATTTACGTTGACTGAGGACCAAGCCCTTAGCGGAGCGGGCTGCTTCGATCCCCAAAAAATATTACAGATCACCCAAGTAATTTATGCAAAAACGTGCATCCAAATAAGAGGTGACTTTCTTGATTTTTGTGAGTGCATTGCCTACGAGAATAACATCATCCATATAGATCAAGGAAAATAAGATGATGTTGTTGGCGGTAAAGCAAAATAAAGATGTGTCAGAATGACATTGTGTGAAACCGATGCTCAACAAGGCCTGCGCAAACTTGTGATACCAGTTGCGCGATGCCTGACAAAGACCATAGAGAGACTTTCACAACCGGCATACACACGGGTCTGTTGGTGAGCTATAACCCAAGGGTGGCTTCATATAGACTGCCTCGTCTAGCTCATCGTGTAAGAAGGTATTGTTGACATCCAGTTGCATGATAAACCAGCCTCTCTGAACAGAAATGGCTAGTAAGCAGCGAACTGTAACTAGTTTAGCCACGGGAGCAAAAGTGTCGTAGAAATCAATGCCAGCAATTTGAGTATAGCCCTTTGCAACCAAACACACTTTGTAGCGCTCAACCTCGCCACTTGTCCTATACTTGATCTTGTACACCTACTTAGAATCAATTATTTTTTTCCCTGGGGGTAGAAACTCTAGCGTCAAGGTTTGATTTGCCTCAAGATCTTATAGTTCTCTTGCCATTGCTTCTCGCCATTCGGGATGCTTCACTGCCTGTGGGTATGCTTTAGGCTCATCACGATGTGTGATGGCAACAAGAAAAGCCTTGTGTCAGTCTAAAAATCTTGAGTAAGAGACAAAGTGAGTAAGAGGATATACCACCGAGTTTCCAGACTGAGAGGCAGGCCGCAGGTGAGAGATGGAAGGTGGCAAGCATGTTTCAAATTCTTCTAAGTGCTTCAGAGTATGTTTCTCGCGAATGCTTCATATTCGGGTGGACTCACTGGGATTCCCATCTTCTATTTCCACTTCATATTCGGGTGCAGCATCGTAAATATCGTGATTAACAAGAGCTCCATCTTCAGTCGACATTTTATCATCAACAACAATAGTTTCAGAATTGAACAGAGGTGGCATGCTCGTTGTTTTCCTGGGTTCTTTGTAAGGATGCACATTTTCTATGAATGTCACATCTCTAGAATGATACATTTTTCTATCTTTGAGATCCAAAACTCGGTAGCCTTTCTGCTCTTCTGGATAGCCAATAAATACACATCGACGACTTCTTTCTTAAAATTTATCCCGATGTGGTGTATGGACATGTGCATATGCCAGGCATCCAAAAGATCGTAAATGATCGTATATAGGTTCTTTGCCAAAAATTACCTCATATGGTGTCTTGTTCTTGATCACTCTGGATGGCAAGCAATTGATCAAATAAACCGCTGTCAACACGCTCTCCCCCCAAAAGTATGTAGGCTGCCCATCATGAAAGAGTAATGCTCTTGCTGTGTCCAAGATGTGCCGATGTTTTCATTCCACCACACCATTTTGTTGCGGTGTGTATGGACAGGAAGTCTGTAACACAATCCCCTTTTTCCTGTAATTATCCATCATGTTGTGTGACTGGAATTCCATCCCATTATCAGTGTGGATTTGCTGGACTCATTTGCCAAACTGTGTCTCTATCATGTTGCAGAATATTGTCAGGAATTTAGAGACAGCAGACTTGTCTCACATAAGGTAGACCCACGTATCATGGCTATAGTCATCCACGATCGACAAGAAATAACGAGCACCAGATAAAGAAGTTGTCTTGTACGGACCCCAGATATCACAATGTAGAAGTGTAAAACATGAACTTGACTTTATTAAACTATTGGGAAAAGGAGGGCGAGTGTGCTTTGCTCAAATGCACGCCTCAAGTAGTCGTGGATGCTCCTTTCAAAACATGCATTGCTGCCCCATTGCTTGATGTTGGTTCCATCAAATACAGTCCCCCGCGGTGCCTAGCCACTCTAATCAGGGTCCTCGAAGGTAGGTCCTGCAATACACACAAACCCGCAACGAAGGTCAAAGCACAATTTAGGTCTTCCGATAGGCGGCGAACATATATAAGATTACAACGAAACATAGGGATATGTAACACATTCTTCAAGACAATCCTATTTGGTAAGGTTACTATCTCAATTCCCTCAATAGGAACGGATGCACCAGTAGAGATTTTTACTGGTGTATTGGATGCTCGTTGTACGGGACCTGAAAATAAGCTTGCATCACAAATTATATGCTCAGTTGCCCCTGAATCAATAATCCAAGGACGTCGTCCTGTATCCATACCAGTCATGTGAACCTCCGCTCCCGAACCTTGCACAGTGAGTGCACTAGTGTCTCTCCCTGATTGTAACACTTTTATGAGTCGACTGTATTGATCAGCAATCAATCCCGAAATTGGGCTTGTATTGGCCCCAACCTGGGCTGCGCGGGGTGGAAATTTTTGAATAGCAGATATTTCCCCACGATCCTTCCTTCCTCCCTCGCGATTCTCATCGCGCTTCCACCAATCGGGGTAGCCAACCAGCTTAAAATATTGGTCTTTAGAGTGACCCAATTTCTGACAATGGGTTCATTGGGTCTTGTCCTTCTGGCCTCCTTTCCGATTAGCTGCATCCTTGCCGGTCCGATTATAATTTTCGGTTTGAAAAGCAGCAGCTTCTGTGCTTTGCTGTCTTGCGGATGCAATCTGTCGAGTTTGCTTCTGTGCTTTGCTTCTCTTGGTGTAACAGTGAAATCTAACGGCGTAAATCTTACGCCCTTGGTGCACTGGTCTTTCCGAACCTCTCCTTAAGGTCGATCCATACCTCGTGCACAGATTTGGCATACCGCACGCTACTCCTAACTTTCTTGTCAATTGCGATCGCCAACCATCCCTTGACCATCGCGTCATAACCAGCTATTGTATTCTCCCAAACTTGCCTCCGACTTGGGAATGGTACCGTCGACGAACCCGAGCTTATTCTTGGCCAATAAGAAATTGGTCATCTCTCCTACCCAGTCCCCGTAGTTTCTTTCATTGAACAACTAGCTTATATTGAGTTGCCCTGGGTTGTCAGAGGGATGGAGAAAATAAGGCGATTTCACGTCCGTCGTTGGGTTATTCCCGTTTCTGGCCATCGCAGGCGTGTTTGATGATGTATGGTGGTACGGGTTTGATGATGCTACGGTGGGTTTATTTGTGGCTAAAGTGAGCTAGGGTAGGTTTATGTTTGGATTTCTTGGTGGTGTTATGGGGTTATGGTGATACGGGTAGGTTTTCTTTTTTTTTTTTTTAATATTTTGTATTGGATCTTTGCTCTGATATCATAAAAAAATTAGAGACTTGTTTATTATACCAATGAGTCAGGCATTATATAGTCACAAGGTTACAAGACTTGGCTCACAAGTTTGCTAACCCTATCATCTAGTAACTAGGAAACAGAGATCACATAAAAATAGAAAATAATAACTAGGAAAATATATGGACCATAATAATCGAAACTAATTGATCTCCTACACCCTTCTAGTGTCTTGTTGCGCAGGATGAATCATTCCCTAATATCTCTAAATTCACCATTCATTCTATCAGCTCTAGTTACTCGTTGATTATTGGTTGATCATCTGGTGGAAAAATTCTTCTTCTTTTTCATTATAAATATTTTGCCATGTCGAAATTTTTTTCCTCTTATGAAATAAGAAGAGATCGGTCATGAACTATGGACGGTTTCTTCTTACCTGTCAATTGGATCTCTTCTCAAGTTAAGTTATTTCTTGTTTTTGTTAAATGAGACGGGAAGAGGCTTTCCGCCGAAAAAAAGGACGCTCTTGTTTTTGTTAGTTTTAATGTTCCAATAATATGGTTATATAATATGTGATGTTGATGTGTCACTGATTATCGAGAAATTGACACCACTCATCAGAAAACTGACTTTGGGGTGTTAACAGTCCCGTTTTTAAGTATAAGGGGCTATGTAAACTAAATTTAACTAGAAGGTGCTAATTGTTCTTGTTCAGTAAGTACAAGGGGCAATATGAACTTTATTCGTTTAAAATATCATGTTATTATTTATTTGACTTAATATAAACTATTTGTATTTTGAATTAATTATTTAAAAATATAATATCAATACAAAATTACTTTAAAATAAAAATAAAACCTAGAAATACTAACATTTGAAAAAAAATAGAAATTACAAAAACAATCTCACAAACACGAAATTAAGAATAACAAAAATAATCAAAATTATTGAATTTGAAATAAAAAATTAAAAAAACAAAGAAGAATTCTCACCTCGTGACGCTCTTTTTTACTTCTTTCCTAAAGTTTTATGTAATTATAAATATGCAATTTATGTTATTTATAATTTTCTATTTTCTAGAATATTTTGTTATTGAATTTTTATTATTTGTGTGAGTTTTTAATGTCATTAATTAGTTTTTATATTTCCACCCAAAAAATTAATTAGTTTTTATATCGCCGGGTTGTGACGAAGAAGATGGAAGATAGGTGAGATTTCTTTTTAGTTTTTATTTATTTTTCATCTCAAATTCAATATTTTTTATTAACTTTTCGTTATTCTTTATTTCGTGTTTCTGATTTTATTTTTTTTGCATTTAAATGTTAGTGTTTCTAGGATTTATTTGTATTTTTAAATAATTTTATATTGATATTCTATGTTTGAAAAATGAATTCTAAGTATTAATAGTTTAAATTAAGTCAAATAATTAGTAATATGATAATTTAAATGACATGATTGCTAACTAAGCAATCACATATCACTAAAAAATGAGTACAAAGTGCTGACCAAAATTTGAATGTGCACTTTATGGATAAAGTAAAGGGGTTATTTACCCTTTGTTCCTAAAAATATATTTCAGTAGCCATATATATGGTTGGAGCTAGTGGCCGGTAGTACTTGTGTCTTGTACATCAATATTAAATGAATCCTTTTTTTTCTTCCGATAGGTGTAGATTTTTTCTTCACTACGCGATTTGCGAATTATTATGTGGATGAATGGAGCTTATCCATTAGGTTATGTACTCTTCGGATAGAAATTCTTTTTTTTCTAAATGATTTTGGTTTTCGTATTTTGGTTGATCTCCGAGATTTTTTTGATAATTTATGTTATGTGAAGGGATATCTATATGATCTGATCTATTGCGAAAAGCACACGGTAGCAGTAGAAACGGCCAAAATAAACTAGTTTTTTGGATGGCAACTAGTTAAGAGGTATTAGCAGATTAAAAAAATTTTGTCAGCTAAAACAAGTAAGCCCAAAAGGATCCATTCACGTATTGATATAAAGAAGGATCCATTAACGTTTTGGGCCTGTGCTGTATCCACCTCTTTTAAGAAATTGAAATACATCTTTGTTAAAATTTAACAATATTTTTTCTGTTTTTGGGTTTGGATGTAATTTAAATATGAATTAGCCAATTTTAATAAATTTCTGGTTATTGATGATTGAAACAAAAAATATCGCAAACGTCGACATCTGAAAAATGCAAACTAAGGTATTCTATTTACAATTCATTAGGTGTCTCGAAAAAAGTGATTGCAGCCAAGAAAGAGATTCGAGTACCATATAGTTTCTTTTTATAAATATGACACCTGAAAAAAGCAAATTAAAGACATATAATTAAAATCCATCAGGTCTATGGATATGAATGATTGCAAGCACAAATAATCAGGATACTATGTGGTGTGATTTCGAAGAAACAAATGACATGCAAGATGCAAACCAGTCTGTAGAATAAACATAACATTTTCTATATAAAAAAAAAGAATAAACATAACATAGGCGATTCCAGGAGATTGACTAGGAAGTAGAGAACGAAATTTAATGACCATTTTGTGTTGAAATTATGTAATTACAAGCTCTGATACACTCCGAGGTCGACAAATAAAATGATCGATTGGATAACGACGAGATTATTCTACTTATTATATAATGAAGATGCATTATTTCTCAAAATAAAATAAAATAAACATAACAAAGCAAATAGATTTCAGAAATGTCAATTATCCACAAATTTGGCTCTAAATACTAAATCAATGAATATCTTGGCAAAAATTTACACACCACTTTCATTTATTTGGTTTGGAGGCATAAAATTGTAGAGTGGCTCAAGAGATTCTCTCTCTCCCGGACTCCATGTGACATTTTGGCTTTCATTGCACATCTAAAGCCTAGATCAGAGTTTACCCAGGTGAGGAGGAATTACACGAAATCAAAGGAAACTTCTTCCCTTCCCAAAACCCTGACCCTCTGCCACTTCTCCTTTTTCTTTCTTTATTTCATGTAAGCTTTTAACTTTCTATGTTAGTATCGGGAAGAGAGATAGTATAAGTTCCTCCTGGCCCCAACCAACTTATTTCCACTTTTATTGTCCCTCATAAAAGCTTCTTATAATACTACACTTTTGCCATCTTTGTATTTAATCGACAGTCCTGGTTTTCCTCATCAACTTTATATGTAAACTCTCTTATAATATTTTTTGGAAAAAAAACTCACAAGTCCCTATGGTTTACTATATTGTACTCATAGGTCCTATACTTATTAAATTAGTCCCTGAGTTTTAAGAAATCGAACTCATTAGTCCCTCTGACCTATTTATGTCTCAAATAACAACCTGAGATTATCAAAATACCCTTGCCGCAATTAAATCATGAAAATATAACCCACGGTAAAAACTCATCAAAACAGCAAAAAATCCTAAGTTCTCCATTAAAGAACCCTAAACCCCAATTAGAACACTTCCCTCTTTTAGGCAAAATTCTTATGCTATTGTAACTAATAAACGAGATGTTCGTCAACGGCCAAGTCAAACATCGATGGGAATTCGTCATCGAGAGGTAATAATTTTTTGGGAATGTGAATCATTTTTATTTAATTGCCATATCCTACCGAGCATGTGATGCAAGATTAGAATCTATCATGGTTTTCCATGTTTGAGAATTAAAGCCTATGAAAGAGTGGTCTTAATTTGTTTATTTGTTGTCGAGCAATTGAAGCCTGTGAGAATTGAAGCCTTGAGAGCAGGATCAAGCTTTCCTGTCAAAGCCAACAATAGTGTTCTTTTTTTATATTACGAACCTTTCAAGATAATTTCTCAGGTTATGAACTTTTTTTGTGATCACTGAACTAGAACCTTTTTCACTCCTTAAGGAACCGGCCATGATGGCAATCTCAATAGGCTTTATTACTAGAGTCTCAAACCCTTGCACTGGTAACAATAGAGTGTTCTTAATTTGTCTATTTGTTTTCGATCATTTGCTGCATTTGGTTAATAGGTTTCTGGAGAGACAGAATATATTGTTCGATCCTTTTCTAGAAAAACGTGAATTTGAAGATCCTTTTCTCGAAGATGACCGTCTCCCAAATGTGAAAACATTTGAGAACAACCAATCCAGCAGTGAAGATGATGAATTCGAGCCCAATCTTGATCCAGAAAGAGACTTTGGTGGCATTTCATTCCATGTTGAGCCTGGACATGAAATCAGTTTCTACGTGGGACAATTTTTTGATCATCAACAATATTTCAAGAATGTGCTAACCGACTATATGATTCGTGGTGGTTACAAGCTAAAATATCTAAAGAATGACAAGCTAAGGGTTACTACTTTTTGTAATACAAAAAACTGTCCATGGAGGATACATGCTTCACGCCTATCAGAACAAGAAACATTTATGGTGAAGACCATTAAAGATGAGCACACTTGCTTAAGATTTTCCAATAATAGAGCTGCTAATACAAAATGGATTTCAGAAAAATTGAGTGAGCTACTTCGTGCAAATCCCGAGTTGGACAATGAAACTATGAAGGCTGCGTTGACAGAATGGGGAATTGAACCTAAGGGTTGGAAGCTTCAAAGGGCAAGAAAAATTGCTCGAGAGTTGCAACAAGGTACTTTCACTGAGTCGTATGCCAAATTAGACCAGTATTGTAGACTATTGCAAGAAAAAAATGAGGGAACAATAGTTAATCTACAACCTATTGAAAGCAATGATCCAGATGGACAAAAGATATTTTGGAGATGTTTTGTGTGCTTTAGTGCTTTGAAGGAAGGTTTTATCAAGGGTTGTAGGCCATTTTTTGGGTTGGATGGATGTCACTTAAAAGGACCGTTTGGTGGCACTCTTTTAGCTGCAGTTGCTTTAGATGCAAATCAAGAAATTTTTTCTATTGCTTGGCAGTAGTGGATGTTGAAAATAGTTGTAATTGGAAGTGATTTTTAGAGCTATTGTTTGAAACAATAGCTAGAGATGATAGGTGCAATCTATTGACTATAATGACAGATGGCCAGAAGGTGAGATTTTAGTTTATTTTGTATTTGATTTTAGTTATCATCTTTTTTTCTATCTATTGGTTAATGGAATGATTTTGCATGTTGTATAATATGTACACGGACTTGGTGATATGGTAGAAGCAATATTTCCAAATTCTTTTCACAGAAGATGTACAAAACTAATGGCCCAAAATTTTAAGGCTTTTATTTCCAGGAAGTGCACTTACAAGCCTTTTTTGGGAAGCAGCCTATGCGATAACCAGATCTGAACATCACCGAGCACTTGCAAAGATGAGGATGCTCAACACTGAGCCAAAAAAAGTAAATGGAGAGATGATGGGGCCTGCGACATGGCTTGGTAGAGTTCCAGCGTCAAAGTGGTCCAGGTTTGCCTTTAACCCTGACAGTAAGTCTCCTGATATAACAAACAACTTGTGTGAATGCTTCAATAGCTGGATTCTGAAGATCAGAGGTCTACCAATTGTTGAGCTCTTAGATATGCTTAGACAAAAGATGATGTGTAGGCTATACAATAGTCATTCCAATGCAATTGAGTGTGAGAATAGAGTATGTCCAAAAGTTAAGAAGAGTTTGAATGTTTTGACTTCAAAGTGTAGAATATTAAAGATCTTAGCTGTTAGAAACAGAGAGTATGAGGTGCAAGAAGGAGATAAAATATGTGCTGTGAGCATCAATGCAAGAACATGTAGTTGTAATATATGACAGTTGAGTGGAGTACCTTGTACACATGTTGTAGCCAGCTTATTTTATTCTGGTGTGGAGAATATTCAGGATTTTGTCCATGATTACTACACTGCGAAGATGTGGAAGGAGGCCAATGAAGGGACTATTCATCCTTTCCCTGATGAAGAATTGCAACCACAGAGTGAGAATAATAAATACTACCCTCCTATTCTGAAAAGAAGGGCTGGTAGACCAAAAAAGAATAGAAAGAGGCAAGAGGGAGAGGCTGGACCATCCACCAGACCACATACAGTTAAGTACGGTACTTGTGGAGCTATTGGACACAACAAAAGAGGATGTCAAGGAGCTCCAGTGAGACAGAAGAGAAAGAGAGGAGATGTTGTATCAAGAATCGAGAGGGTAGGTATTGGATCAAGAAATGAAGAAGGAACTTCTAGGGTATGACATTTATTTACCACAATTGTATCCATATTAGTTGAAACCTAATTGATCAATAGTTTATTATGTCATCTTTTTATTTATAAAATTGACAGCTTGCTAAGGAGCAGCCAAGAAGGGGGAGAGTAAGAGCACATGGTGGGACAAATGTCAATGTGCACGATCAATATGTAAGGAATCACAATTATATAAAAAATTATAAACTTCTATTGAATATCCAACAATTTTTCTAACATGATACTAACAAATATTTTGCGACTGATGGTTGTTTTCAGGGTACAATGAATATCAACTATCTACCACAATCCCAGACTTAGACATGATTACAATGGATATGCTCTTGAATTACGAAGCATAGGCTGAACCATGGAAACATTGTCAATTTTTTTTTTTGTGAATGCTTTTTTTTTGGTGAATATTTTTTATTGAAAACTTGCTTCTTTTGATCGATTTTAGTATTTTACCGTGGGTTAATTTTTTTTCATGATTTTATTGAGACAAGGGTATTTTTGTAATCTCAGGTTGTTATTTGAGACATAAATAGGTCAGAGGGACTAATGAATTTGATTTCTTAAAACTTAGGGACCAATTTACTAAGTACAGGACCTATAAGTACAATATAGTAAATCATAGGGACTTGTGAATTTTTTCTCCATGTTTTTTTGTTGTTGTGTTTTTTCATTTGTAAGTTTGACTCCAAACCTCATTAAGAAAATTCAGGTTTTGTGCGTGATGGAGGACAAAAATTGTAAGGGTTGATGAGGTAAGTCCAATATGGGACAAAAAAACCATACCCAGTAGCTACAGCTGACCATCAGAAGTAGGGTTTTTTTCGTACATATCCCAGAGATGGATGATCAAATATGAAAATAGGAAGCCCCATTATTCCAGTGCCCCAAAAAAAAAATATATTCCAGTGCCCACGCCTGTAATCGGACGAACCTTGCAGCTACAGTCTAAATAAAATTACTTCCACGAATTTTCACGACATCGGGCTGACAAAAAATATAATGTGCATGAAAATGAGCTGATTATGAAGTGGGGAATTAAATTTTTTTTCTGGGACGGAGGGGAGAAAATACTTGACATGCACTTAAATCAATTTACAATAGAACCGTTCTATATTAAACTTAAATTTATTTAAATTAAAATTTATCGAGTTTAAATTCTTAGAAACATATTGATATGAATCTGAGAAGCATTTATATGTTGATTTCACATCAGTTGTTGAGAAAATTTTGCAACCATTCAAAATTCTTAATCTGCTCAAATTTGGATTAATTGTCATAGTAGATACCCGATTACAGTTTAAAAAGAAGAACGATTATGTTTATAATGTATGTATATTTTTTTGGTAGAAATGGAGGCAAGTCCCTATATATAAACAAGAAAATAAAACACAATTACATCACAAAGAGCATCATATCTGCAACTCAGCCTCCTAACTAAATGTCTCTTTAACTCATCATTGTGATGGCTACTACTTGGGGTAGAATTCTCTCTTTAGAGCTTGTGGTCACCGACCTCAGTAAAACTCTCTCACGGTAAAACCCAGTGAGAAAAATCTGTTGTATGGAAAGATTACCTCAGCAAGGTAAAAACTCGCCTTGACGTTAATACCACTGAACTAGAAGATTCTGCACTATGTATATCACTAGTCCTACAAGTACAGGCTAATTCATGCAAGTCGTCTAAGTATACATCAATGCAAGAAAAGAAGACTACATCAAATACAATATAATAATAAAAAAATCTCCAATCTGTGTTTTGAAAGCACGCCCGCCATCCAGTTACCCTTGCACGAGGTATGTTAGATTTTAATCTCCCAATCTCTAGCTAGTAGCTCTCGATGCCCGAAGATTAGGGTCACCAAGGGATGAACTCGATCAACACCATGACCCATGCAGAGAATGGCTTATGATGAATCTATCTCCACCTGGAATCTTTGGGAACCCCTCTAGTCAACTTGAGATCGAGGACGAGTGCCCAAAGCTCTACAATAAATAAGGTGTAGCTCCCGATGCTCTTGACGAAGCCGCATACCTAAAAATCACCCAAATCATGAACTATGTCTCTAGCTCCTACAGGCCCTGAATGTTTCATCGCAGCTTCATTTGTGTTAAGCTTGATGAAGTCCTTGAGGGGTCGCTGCCAGAAGACCAAGATCTTACATCCAAGGGGGCAGGAGTGATGGGGTAATCTTGTTCGTCAAGACTCGAATCAACTCTTGTCCATTTGAGATGATGTGGGAGGGGGTGCCCCGTGGTGCTGCTTTGACGAAAGGCAGCATCACTCCTCCAATGCCACAGCTACAAGAATTTCATCATGAATGTAATGGCCTATGGCAGCGGGGACAATAGTGCATGAGATTGTTGCCTAGAGCTACCTATGGGGATCCATCTCTGTGTAGAAGTCAACTGGTGGCTATGGGATAAGGGACTCCCACACCGCTTAAAATACGTGAATTCATAAGCATTAGTGACTCAATACCAATAAAACACCTCAGACATATACCATTCTCTGTGAATTTCCTTCGTGTATACTCTGCATTTTTCTTCAACTAGCCATGACAAAATAACCTTTTAAAATAATTGTATCCACTCCATGACGCGCAGAGCCCATATTCAGCTCCAAATTGGGTCACATGGTGGCATCGCCTCATCGCTGCACAAGTCTCTACACAGGGACTGTATGGAGAAGTGTTCATCCTGGGTTAGGCTCCAAGACAGTATATCTATCCAAGCTAGGGAATCTTGTAGAAGAGTAGTCGTCAGAGAGCTAATTAGATGTGAAGGAAAGAAGGCCTCTTACCTAGAAATGTCGTAACCACTCTAGGTGACCAATACTCGTCTACACACTTCCCGACCTCCTCAGTAGGAAGGTCGCCAAGGAGGTTATTCCAGAGAGGGGGTGAGCAATAGGTCATCCTAGAAGAAGGACTTTAGACCGTTTCCCACGTTCTGGTGAAGGTCACGGATGAGGATCAGATGAGCTCCCAGGTGAAGGATCAATCAGACTTTGGCTGTAGCAGACTGAGATCACTTCGATATCTTCCATACTTGTCAATCAAGACTCACGTCCAGAGGGCATCCTGAGACTGGGCATGGGAGTTTAGCAAATGATGCCACATTGACCCGCTTCATAGGCTGGAGCCTAAAGCCATCCACCTCTTTGGGGAGGCACATAATGGTCCAGTTGACAACATGTATACGCTGTCGGTTCTGATGGGAACCCCAGTTAAACTCTCGAATACACCGATCCATATTCGTACATAGGATAATAGGTAGTTAGTTTATTCGTATCATATGAGACAAGATTAAGGACAATACCGAGCAGGCGAGCGTCAGTCAACCCGCACAACTTAGCAATCTCATCTTCCATCTCGCTATCTTTCCCTGAAGCTTCTTCGGGACATAATG
The DNA here is from genome assembly GCA_963995505.1 of Hypericum androsaemum. Classification (NCBI taxonomy): domain Eukaryota; kingdom Viridiplantae; phylum Streptophyta; class Magnoliopsida; order Malpighiales; family Hypericaceae; genus Hypericum; species Hypericum androsaemum. Next base: position 11,352,677 of record OZ023180.1, read on the forward strand.
ATAGGTCTGACGATGACCTCATTTAATGGTTGTTGAGGCACCCAAGTATTGTTCCATGTCCGTGGTCAAGGGAATACCTATTACATTGATAAGCTGACTGGCTAGCTCTAGATAGAGTTCTGGGAGACTATGAACTTAGATTTAGGAAGGCTAACCCCTTGCCCCAAACAACCACAAAAAGTCACCGAGAGATCACGTACCACTAAAGCCTGGTCTATCGATGCCTAATATATGAGAATGAGGTCATCAACTGAAATAAGGGAAGGGTGCGATGGGCCAACCAAATAGGGACCAATTTACCCTTCTGCACAAGCTGCTCTATGGCATATGAAAATCGCTCCATACATAGAATAAAAAGGTAGGGGGAAGTAGGGTCATCGTGGCTGATCCCACAGGATAGGGAGAAAGTCTCAGTCTTTCCACCGTTCCAGAGGATGAGCATCGAGGTAGTCGAGACACACTCTATAATTCATTCAACAAAGAGCACCGAAAGTCCAATCAGGATAAGCGTATCCCAGAGGATGCCCCAGTTGAGTCAATTATAAGCTTTCTCAAAGTCAAACATGATGAACATCTAGCCCAGTCAGCCTTGCCAGACATCAAATGAATCATCTCCCAAAGTATGACGATGTTGTTCGACATATAGTGGCCTGGAATAAATCTGAAATGCGTCGGACTAACCATCACATCTAGGAGGGGGGGGCTTCAGTCATCCTACCATGATCTTAGTAATGATCTTATAGAGAATACTACATAGGCTGATGGGCATAAACTAGCCTGTGTTTCAGGCATATGTACTTTCGGGATAAGCAAGATCAATATGGTATTCAGGAGTTCTTCTACCACTGCAGAAGAACTCCTTCACCTGGGTGCACAGTGAATCGCCTACCAACTCCTAACACCTCTGGAAGAAGATGGCTTGATAGACATCCTCGCCTGAGGTCTTATATGGTTTCATCTAAAATAATCTATCACGGACGTCCACTGGAGACACAGGGCTATAGAGTCCATCAAAGTGACTAGCATCCAAAGCAGAAAAACTATTACATAATAAGAAAACTTGCAGGTAGGGCTCCTCCTCTGAATACATTTACTAGAAATGATCGATAGCCAAAGTGCATAGGGAGTCCTGGTTCCATAGTCACTCTCTGAAGGGGATAGGAGACAGCGAATCTGATTTCTATGTCACAAAATAATGGTCGAGGTATGGAAGAATCGAGTGTTCAGGTCTTCATCCGCAATTTAAGTCTCCTTAAACTTCTGGAGCCATAGTAACGCTTGCTGGTCGGATATACTAATAAGCTCTCTGAGGAGCTTATCCTCCAAAAAGAGGAGGCCATTCGTGACCCCAGATTCTAGCATCATCTAGATGCCACCGAACATGGCCATGCATCTATCCTTGCGCTGAAGGACATGCCCGAACACCTCTCAGTTCCAGTAACGAAGAACTATGAGGGAGTCCAATGCATTGCTGGCAAACAACGTCCTAGGCCACTGTGAATCAAGAAAGGTCATGAAGTGTGTATGGAATAACCACGTAGCCTGGAAACGAAAGGGTGTATAGCCATTCTTGCCTGGAGCTTTGTAGGGTTCCATCTAAAAAATAACCTATCCCGAACATCCGCTCGAGACACAGGGCTGCAGAGTCTTTCAAAGAGACTAGCATCCAAAGCAAAAAATACTATTACGGAATGAGAAAATCTTTCAGCATGGATCCTCCTCTTTGGTAGGGGATAAGAGATAGCAAACCTGATTTCTGTGTCGTCAAAAAATGGTCAAGCTGTGGAAGTATCAAGTGCTCTGGTCTCCATCTGCAGTTCAAGTCTCCCTAGACTTTTTTAGCAATAGTAACACTTCCTGATCGGGGATACTAACGAGCTCTCTACAGAGCTTGTCCTCCAAGAAGAGGAGGCCACTCGTGACCCTAGATTCTAGCGTCCTCTGGATGCCGCCTAACCTAGCCATGCATCTATCCTTGAGCCAAAGGATATGACCAAACACCTCTCAGTTCGAGTAACATAGAGCCGGTGCGATAAGAGTCTAATGCATTGCTGGCAGACAAAGTCCTAGGCCACTGTGAATCAAGAAAGGTTATGAATTGTTTATGGAGTAACCAGACTGTCTAAAAATGGAAGGATCTCTCCCTCTTACTTCTCCCTTACTCGGTCAGAGTTCAAAGAGGATAGGAAAATGATCTGAAACTATACATGATAATTGTCTCACCACCGCCTCTGACCAACTAAGTCTCTAGTCACCATTATACAGTCTAGACGTTCGGAAACTCAGGTAGAGATATCACGACCCAGAGTCCAGGTTAATAGTACGTATATAGGAGGTGAAGAGTTGATGTCAAACAACTAAATACCGTTATTAAATCATTAATATTGACTTGCCCACTTCCTTATGTGCAGTACCTATCATCCGCCGCATGCAGCGATAGGGCCATGTAATTTTTTATATGGAGATCTAATTTGTAGGGGACCAAATAATGGATTCCTCTCACATAAAATTTTTTATATCATATGAAAATAATAGTTTAGCCCTTACTTAAGTGAACACATGTCATGTATGTTTAGCCCATGTTAAATCATATTCCAGTAGATGCTTCGGGTTATTTTTTTTAAAGGTGAATTTTCTTTATTAATAGTAAGTAATATTTACAAATCAAAAGTATAAAATCCCCTGTCACAATAGTGCAAAGTTGCGGTGCTTGGATTCATATTGTCTATATTGATGAGATAGATTAGAGTTAAATATTCTTAGGTTCTTGTGGTTTGATATAATATAGTATCACATTTAGTCTAATTTGATCCGAAAATCATGGTCAAAATAAAACTATTTGGACTAATCTAAATTAGGTTAAACCTAATTGTACATTTATTTAAAATTAAGAGTTTAATCTTATACAGTTTTTAAAATTTTATACATTTATAATTATTTTTCAAGATTTTATTTCCGAATTAAACAAGATTTGTGCTATTTTCTTCGAACAACTTGTTGCATTGAAATTTGTTAGCTAGTTAATAATACAAGTCTGAACTAACACCAAATGATTTAATGATCTGAAAAATACCAACAAACACTTGGATCAGAGTTGTTCTAGCTTAACCAAGATCTCGGGTTCGATTCTTTGGGAACACAGTAGTGTTAAATACTTGCTGAAAGAGTTTTGCCATCTTTCAAAAGTCCTACCCAGCTCTAATTTAGATTAGTCGACCAGATACTGGTTCTAAACCCAAAAAATGATCTGACTCAAGCCAGCTTTGTCAATTCAATTGTTTAATTTATTTTTTTTCCTAAAACCAAAATTTGGTTTTATCCTGATATTTTCCCCTTCCCTTTTTATTTGAAGCAGGTGGTGGAGCCAACGGCACTCTCCAAAATGGGCCAAAAATGTAAAAGCCCATAGAATCAGGACCATTGCTGGACCTGAGAAAGTTGATCATCCGCCGTCTGATTGCCACAGTAGCCACTCAATTTCCTCCTCTTGGTAGTTCCAGAAGTGGTCCCATTGGTCTTTTCACTCTCCGAGCTCAAAACGCAGTGGTCAAGAACGTTGACCGGCGTATCCGAACTCGAAATTGCATTGTCTATCACTGACTCGTACTCCTCCATTGCCATCTCTTGCATTGCATTGTAGCACTCCATCATGTTTCCCTGTGACATCAATTACATGAAATATTATTGATATTTCTTCCTTTTGGGAACATTTAGGGTAAATTGTACCAGTGGGCCCTGGGTTGATATTGTCGCATTGAAGAAAAACATTGTATAATTAGTGGGCTAACTGTAACAAGTGTCAACTAATAACTATGTTTTTTAGTTGATATGTTTGAACACTAATGAACTGACTAATTCAGATACGAACTAAGTAGAATATTGAAATTATGATAAAGTTATTACAAAATAGTTATATTTTTAATGATTCGAACCCAAATCTTCTTAATTAACCTAAAATAATTCATTCTACTGTTATTTAATAATGAAGCCTATGTCACCTGTAGCGGACTCTACTGTCCACTTCCATAAATAAAAAAGCAAATAACATGTCAGGTCGATATTTATGTGGAAATCTTTGTTTCCCTAGAAAATAAATGTTCCTTTTTTGGGCATATTTAGGATCAATAATTAACGAGATAATCATGCGTTTAATTAACTAAGAGATCCAAATTATGTGCTCTTAAATATATCGTACGTAATTCGATATTTACCGTATTTACAAATGAACAGTTGGATATGGACTTCGTGAAGCAACAAAACTGCAAGGGAAAGAGCTCATGAGAAGCACACAAAAGCGCTGACGCCGCAACAATCGATGGCTTGAACTCCAACAGCATAATATCTGCAACGAAACATCATCAAAATTAATTAATTTCATATAATTAGTCATTTAAAGTAAAACAAGACAATAATATTTTTTTAAAAAAATGAATTACCATGTTGGGCTTTGATGATAATTTCGATAGCCCGGGACTTGAGGACCTGCCTTGAAGGTGGGTCTTTAAGCTTGAAGGAAGAAATAAAGAAATGGAGGAAAGAGAAAGGAGTAATGGAACGCATTCTCCATTTTAGAGCTCCGAGGACGACCACCTCCATTCTCTGTATTGTTTCGGCCTCGAAAACCAATCCCCCGTCACCCTATTAACGCTCATAAAAATTTACAAGAAACCCAATTAGATCCAAAAAATAAACAAATTCACATTTTCTATTTAGTATGAACAAGCATTTACAAGAAGAAAAAGACCAATTACCTGAATATCTATGAGGAAGAATTCTGTTTCTGTCATTTTTGCAGCTAATGAAACACAGGTGAACGCGAGTAGCCTCAGGACCCAGGGTTCTGGTTGCTTCACCAAGGGAAAATGCCGAAAAAGGCCACGAGGATAACAATGAGTACGAGATCAACCAAATATCAATCAGGATATATATGATAATAAGTATGAATGTAAGTTTATACCGGAATCCCCTGGCAGGATAAGAACCGATCGAGGTAATTGATTGCGAGATAGGATAGAAGTGGATCGAATCTGTGACATATCTACAATAAATGTTGGATATAACTTATCAAATGGCGAGAAAAAAAAATAAAAATATTACATTGTTCAATCAACAAGATGGTACACGTATATTACCCGTAAGATGAGAGAAATGGTTTCAGGCCTAAAGGAGACGTCAAAGTCCATGGCCTGGAGAGTGACCAAGTAATTATGGGAAGGCATATGACCGGATTCGGCAAGAAACAGGGAAGGGACCAAGTCAAGGTGAGGCTCTTGGGAGCTCGTTAATGGGTTTTCGAGATTGAACTCCATTAATGGGTTTCTTCTCTTGTTGGTGTCTTTTATTAAGGATAAAGCAAAAGAGAATCAGACATTGAGAGAGAGAGAGAGAGAGAGTTGTGGTCTCCGTGGACTTGGGGGGAGAGAAAGAAACTGTACAGACTTGGAACTGGGCCTCGTCTTTCTTTATAGAGATTGTATCTGTCTTTAGTGTATGCATTTCTTTCTTTATTGAATGGGATATTTTAAAAGGAAATTAGATAGAATTATATTGGTTTTTATTAAAAGGCATGTTTAGTTACGACGATTAGTCCTGATTTATTTCCAACCATTACTTATCATGTCTTGGCAATAAGTTCTGATGATATCCTGATAAGTGATTTGGAGTCCATCAGTAAACTTTGAAACGAACTTTTTCGTGTTGAAAATTCACATTATCATCTTTTTTATATTACTTTGTTTAATAATAATAGCAAATTGATACTATAACAAAAATTTAAAATAATTTGTTGTTGAATATACTTTTGTAAGTATTTTTGAATAAACTTATTAAATTATAATCTATAAATATCGTACTTTTATCGATATTATTATCTAAAATCTGGGATCCAAAAAACTGTAAATTAATATAATAATATGAAATTGTGATATTTTAAAATTGTATATTTTATATAAAAATACGTAGTGGCCTGATTTACTTTTATCTTTTATCTATATTCAAAAAATTACTCTTTATGTAATTTTAAACTTAAAATGGTTGTTCATGCATTTTATTTAATTAAAATTCACATTTTTTATAGCAGATGAGTTGAATCAACATAAAAAAGTCAAAATAGTCATAGGTATGAAGAAATTAATGAATAAGGTCACTAATGAATTTTTTCAAAAATTGGGTCCTATTGCTATTTTGCTCTGAAAAGCCCATAGAGTGTTGGGATGCGAAGTGACTGATTCTAATTCCAAAATCAAAGGAGGAATAATCAAAATATACAATTTCACTTCAAATTTTATAATTTTTAAATAATTTATTTAAAAATATAAGACCTGTCTTGGTTGGTGGGTGCTGATGGGGTCAGCGTTGAACGTACGTTCCTCCGAGTACTAATTTTCACTGTATAGTCAATGCAACCAGGAAATGTGCATCATTGCGAAAGAAAATATTCTGAAAATGGTAACACTTGTAAGTTGTAACATAAGATTGTGGCAATCAGAATTATGGCTCTACTTGATGAATTGTCAAACTATGTCCTATGAATAATCTAAACGGTCTGGTTTCCGGAAAAAAAAAATTAACGGTCTGGTTTTAAATATACGACGTGCAATAGTTGATACTAAAAACTCCATATTTTGAACATTAATTATATCCAACCCATAATATATGATCACTCAACATTTCGATCCTGGGCTAAAACCCGAATTTTTAATTAGTTAAATTAAATTTGAATCTGATTGAATTAAGAATAACAATAAAAAATTATATCAAATTTTAACATAGCTCTCGTATCAAATCAGCTGATTATATGCGCTCGAATATAGAAGCAACTATTTGTATAAAATTAGTACTTTGACCAGATAGTCCAATAGAGTTCCTATGGTTCTGCATCCACATGTATGTATTACACGATCCATAACTCAAGGTCGTTCATTCTAAAAAAATAATAACTCAGGGTCGTTGAGAACGAAGTGAAAGATTCCTTCTCTAGGCTCTACCACCAACTGCTAAGCCTTAGCTGAAGCCTAATTTAGAAATAAATTTTGCATCCTTTTTTCTATTAAATTAGACATCGCTATAGAAAAAAAGGCAATCTCTTGTTGAAATATTGCTGCTTTGCACCAAACCACTTGACTACTATAGGCGAAAGTCATCGTGGATGTGACTCACTTACCCTGATTTCATTAATTGGGTTAAAAATCAATGGGAACGTTTGAAGAATTAGAGTAAGTGATGATCCATGTGTTTCTAGAAAGAAATATATTGTTGACTTAATTATATTTAATTATAATTATTAGCTAATTTTTAAATATTTTGACTAGTACAAATTTAACGGTACTCGATCTGTTGTAATCGCATAGTGTTAGGATTTATCTCAGAATTCTAATAAGAATAGAACTCTAATTTCTATTGTAAAGCATATTGGGCTTGTCTGATATAAATAGGAGGGCACGGATTAGATGTTCTTTGGCTTTTGGGCTTTGATCTTGGCATAATTGGCCATGGTAGTATAGGCAGAGATTTAGGCTCGAGGTGTAGCGCTCGCCTATGGATTTTGTACCATGTATATCTCCACATAATATAGCGATGATCGTCTTGGTCCCATAGATGTAGGTTTTTCGACTGAACTACGTAATATCGTGTGTCCTCTATCTCCTATCTTTCCTACAATTTGTTATGAATGTTCTACACATCCGTGTTTACGTAGCCGCTGCGCGAACAAATTGGTATCAGAACTTTTGGTGTTGATTGAGTGAAAATTGGGGAAGAGAATCTTTTGAATTTGATGAAAAATTCAAATTTGATGCTATTTTGAAGGTAATGGCAGAATCATAATTTTTGTTAGAAGGAGTGGCATTTTCGTGATTTCAGAGACAAATTGGGGAGAAATAGGAATTATGATTTTCACCTTTTAATGACAGCCCCCTTTGCCGGAGTCCGATCGCGGAAAGCTAACACACCCGTCGTTGACCATTCGACCTTGCCTCACCTGCGCACCGTAGTCGTGCGAGTAGAGAGGAGTCGCGCAGCTCTGTTCACTTTTTTCTGAAGAGAGAGAGGAATTATGTGGAGAGAGAAAGGGACCCCCGAATCCCAATGTTGTCGCTTGCTGCAGGACCAACCGGCCCGTGCACTGCCCACCATCCGAGGTCTCGCAGACCGATGTCGAGTTCCTAGTTCAGCCGTCGACAACAGGTTTTGTCACCACCCTAGTTCTGCAAAACCCTAATTGGTGCTTTAATTGGGTATTTTGGGCCAACAAGAGTTGACTGGTCAGATTTTTGGTTCTCTGGTTCGACTAGAAGTTGGTTTTTTGGGTGATTGGTTATGTTTTGACGGTTTTGAGGCTCATACATTTGATTTTGACCATATTTGGTTATGGAAGCTTGGTAGATGTGATTAGTCCAGGATTGAAAGTTGAACTACACTTTCAATATCGTGTGTTCTCTATCTCATATCACTATTACAATTTGTTACGAGTATTTTACACTTTCAAAGTTTTTATTTTTATTTTTTATGGCATTAGCATACCAAATCATCTATTCATATATATATATATATATATATATATATATATATATATATATATATATATGGGAGAAGTTATGATATGTATATATCTATATATTGAAATCACAAAAAATACTCATTTCTTGCAGTTTTTTAAGGGGTATGTAACTTTTCATTTTGTTTGATAAGTAGATTAGTTACTTCAAATGCCAGTACTGAATCGCAATTATAAATCATCACTTCATTTACTATTTGAGTAACAAATTTTGTATATGAATAAATTACCAACCCCAACTCTCCTACATATATTTTGGCGATTAAATATTTTCCCCAAGAAAAACTAGAAAATTCTCAAATAGTCTTTTCCTTATGACAATGGTCGAAATCTTAAAGCATTCTTTCGAAGAATCCAGTAATTTAGAGACAAATAATTATGCCTAGATCTTTAATCAGATAAACGAAAAGGTCTATATAACTATATACAGAACATAATGCATCGTAGGCATGAAATGTGTCCAAAGGGGCCAGCGATCATCGAATTGCCAATAAATATTGACGGCGTTGGGCGCTCTATAATTTGCAACTAACTGGGCAGCCTTAATGCCTATATAGCCATAACTGGACCACCAGCCAATCATCAATAATAGCCTTGCAGATATAATTGTGCTCGTGTCTGTGATTAATGTGTTTCTCAAAAACAAAAAGTTTCTCAAAAAAGTGTCTGATTAATGAGCTTAAATGCACAGCTTTATTAAATGTCCAAAAAAAATTGCTGGTGAATTTATGACCCGTGATTCTTGTATAATTTCGTTTGATAAATTCGTCGTCTTCTCACTCATCATGATATTTTAAGTAAAATATTATCGAAATTATACCCAAATTAAGTAAAATGTTTTCAAATTGTTAGTATAAATGTAATCTGTCTTTAAAAATTTGCTAATTTATTATTGGGTCAATCATCCGGGAAAAAAAATATTTTCTGATGTGCATTTTAGAAATTATTGGGCCTAAAATTGTGCATAGTACTGTGATATAGGGTCAAAAGTTGTGCCAGCCTACCTACTAAAGTAAAAACACATAATGAGATATAGGATTCTCCTTATGATTACTTGCTAGTATTCCTCTAACATTAGGAAGTGCAAATCTGAAAATTGATACACGGTTGATCGAGTCACTAATTGATACTCTCTTATAAGCAAAATATAGTGTCCCTTTCCGGCGGAAACACCATGAGATGAAACTTATGTATTTAAAGAATAACACTATTTAGAGTACTCATTTAGTAATATTTTTTACAGTTGTAAGTCTGAAATCCAATATCTATTTATCCAAATCTCTCATCGCTAGTATTTCTCTAACCCAATATCCATCTCTCTCCAAAAATTGGAGCTCTCTCTCCAAAAATTGGAGCTCTTTCCCTTTTCTAGGTTTTTTAGCCTAGAAATCTAAACCCAAGCCTCCGCCGCTTCTCTTTCCTTCTCCTTCAGGGAGCTCCTCCCTCGACCCGCCAGCTCTTCCTCGACTAGCCGCAGTCCTTTGACCCGCCAGCCCCTCCGTCCAGCAACTACTACCACCTTCTCGGCAACCTAGGTCTCCTTCTCAGCCTCGTCGCCTCACCCCTCGTCGTCGCGCCCGCTAGTAGTCTCAACCTCGTTCCTCTAGCCAAGTCAGGGTAGGTCCAGACATCTTCGTTTTATATCATCACCGGATCTCGCCCGTCCAGACGATCCCGCCGACCGCCGTTGCCGAAGTTTTGTTCATCTCCACAGAAGCCCGCACTTCTCTGGCCGCTTTCCATAGGCTACCAGGTTTCTTTATCTCGAACCTGTCATGTTTTTTTATCTCGTCAAATTTATGTTTATTTTTATCTACTTTTATTTTTGCTTGGATCAACTTTTTCTTGATCTGAGATCCGTTCGGATCTCGAAACTCTTCCTGTTGGTACAGGTGGATAGCCTTGTCTCGGTTGGACTTGTCTAATCTTTACTCTTATTTGAGTGCATCTCGTATACATTCAAATGCCCACATGGTTGCGTCTATGATGTGATCATGTGGTTATTAGCCGTAGCTTGTCTTGGCAGCTTTCGCCTTGAACGTTTGGCTCTCGTAGTCTATCGTTCGCTCTTCGACTCCACCTATGCCTCTCTGGTATCTTCGGATTGGTTGTCGTGTTTCATTCATTGTCTTTGTATTTCATTTATGTTTTTCCTTCTGTATTGTAACCATTTATCATAATATAGGCCTTGCGCCACCTTTCCCTAAAAAAAAGTCCCTCACCACTTTTACAAATTCATATTGATAAGGTAAGCAATGTGATATTGAAAAGTAGATTTTTGCGTCCACTTTGCAATATAAAGTAAGTAAGCTTATCCAACCAATATGGGGCAACCCTTAGAACACCTAATTAGCTTGCTAGGTCAGATTATGACGTATTGTTTTTGAAGTTTTTGGGGTGATATGTGCACAAATAGAAAACTAAAGAATTAAGGCAATAGCATGGAAAGATGGGCAGGGCACCTTCGTTCCGCAACCTTCCTAACTAAGCATCTCGTGGGCTTTACTAAAATCATGGCGATCTAGGTGATCCTAAGACAACAAATGCTTCACCCCCATTCTTCACACCGCCAAAGCTAGGTTTCGGGTGTAATCTCCAACTCTATATGGTATCTCACCATCTAGTTGTCAGCCTAGTAGCTTTTTACCTAGTTGATGATGCACACAACTAACCTGACTCTCTAAGTACCACCCTAAGGATAACTAACTTTTCTCCCTTCACTCTCGCTCTTTGGGAGTTCTTTTAGTCTACTAGTTGATCATTTCCATGGTTCCTCTTCACTCTCGTTCTTCATGTTCTCAATAGATCATCTAGCAAGTTCATGTGTCAAAACTTAACGCTCCAATCTCACCTTTTGACCATTTAATCTAGAAGCTTTACGCTCACTAACTAGTTCATTCTCTAAAAATCTAAGCTCATTTTGATGCCTAGGTAGTTAGGTGAACTTGGGGCACCCAACCCAAAAGAGTTATACTCACTAAACATAAATGCAATAGAAAGGAAAGTCATAAATGTCACAAGGAAATAAAGGAGATAAGGCTTAGAGTGCTCAATAATTGAAGCCCATCCAAGCCTTCATCTTCATAAATGCTCCTAGCCAATGTTTTAAAAAATGGCACAGAGGGTGACCCGGGATTCCTTCCATCCTCCGGCCGACAAGTCAGATCGCCAGTTGGCTGCCTCTCTTGTCCACAAACGCCATTGCTAGTGTGTCCTCCTCTGCTTACGACATCTAGGCATTTCACAATTTATTGAAGATTTCCCCAAATCGTGGTGCTGCCAATCTTCCCATTTTTCTTATTATTGTGTGGATTATGGTTTAAGATTTTGGCAATTTATCTTGAGGTTGGTCGATTTGGGGAAAATTGATGGTTTGCGTAATTAAGGGTTGGAGCCTCCAATGGCAATTGGGGGGAAATCAGCAAGTTTTTGGGCAAAAAATAAAAAATCTGAGTTACCCAGAATACACAACCTTATTTTTTAAGTCGAACCAAATAAACCAAAAAATCTGGATTAGAAATCTGTTCGAACCACCCAGTCTGACCAGTTCATAAGATCAGCGAGTTTATGGTTAAACTCGTGATGATATTCACTCTGATTAGTGGTCATACCGGTCAAACTGACAGTCGAACCTTGCTCCTAGCTTTCCTCCTAACGAGTGAGTGAGCTCCTCTCCAAAATCATAGGCTAGTATCCCAAAAGCTCCCTAGGCTAAAGGTAAGGGGGTTTATATAGCACCACCACCTTACCAAAATATAAAAAAGACAAAAGTGATAGAAGTGTATCATATAAGTCTTGTCAAAAAAATACCTTTACGATCCCAAGTATATAGGTTTGACCCACGGTGAATTACAGCAGAGAATAAATAACTTGCTGATGAAGTTGTCTCACCCTTACAATAGTTCCGCCCGGACCTAGCTGTCCTTCATGTGGCAGAGCATCGCGCAGATCTCTTCGCTTTCATGCAGAGCTGGTTGGGATTCCTTGTATGAATTCTGCTTGGACCTAGGTTTTCTTTGTGCGGCAGAACTTTGTAGGGCATTATGCACGGTGACTGATCTTCGAACAATAGCTCTGTGCAGCTTCAAATAGGTCTTTGAGTGGCTGTGCTAACCTCCGAATGATACCTCATAGTGCACGCTTCAGGGTTCCTTCGCACAGATTTGGGCTTCTCTCGGTAGGATTGGCTTGACCTTTTCGTCCACTCTCGTTATGCTCACCACTAAGCTTCAAATTCCTCCAAATGCGCTCTTTTGCTCCGGACTTCTCCTAAAAACATAAAAGACACAACAAGTAAATTCATTCAAAGTAACAAGCCTAAAATGGACAAAAAAACTCAAGACTCTAAGACACACGGACTAAAAACACACTAAAATCACACATAAAAGACATAACATAATGAGTGTTTTGGACACTCATCAGAAATGTAAAGTTTTATTACTTGATATAGAAAAATGAAGAAGTGAGGAGGTAAGACAAGAGCGCACTCAAAAGGGAACTCTTCACTCAATAGAATTCACAAAAGAGATTTGAGTAACAACTCTTAACTCAATGGAATCCACCAAAAAGATTTAAAATAACTCATCACCTTAAGGAATCCACCAAAGGTTAAGAGGAAAATCAGAAGAAATTCATCTTATAAAGAATTTATTATTTGATTTCAAGTTCATCCAAAATACTGCAAAAGTATGGCTATTTATAGGAGCCAATACATAATCCTCGACAATGTAGTAATGACTACTCAATTCCACAACTTCTAGATTAATTGGAATACATAAACTCATTCATTGACCAGGAATAATTCATGCACAACACCCCTACACTGTATATAAATCAAAATTGACCAAGAAAGGTAATCGGAAGAACACAAAACTCCAAAATTCTTGAACTCCAAATGACTCTCCATTTGAAGCGTACGAAACTAAACTTATAGGCTAATTCATTACATGTTAAGAGATATTGACATTCAAAGTTTACCTGTGTTTGAACACTCGTAAGTTGATTCATTACCAATTAAGAGATATTGACATTCAAAGTTTTTGTGCTGGAAGATTTATGCTGGAAATAGAAATTGATTCCTTAACTTTTTGGGCATTTCATGCTGGACTAATTTTGTCAATCAGGCTAAATATTTATTTGGACCATTACTCCAATCAAATGGTTACTGATGAGTGTGTAAATGCTCATATTTTTGTTATGTATATCGCATGCGTTTAGTAGTGTTCTTGTCCATTTTCATCGTGTCCAAGTGAGTCTTTTGTATTTTTATGTGTTCGACTCTTAGGAGAGACTTCTACCGTGTGTTGTGTGTTTTTGATAGGTTAACGAAGTGGTTCGTGAGCAATTGGAGCGAGGATGAGACGACATGGAATGATGGTTCAAAGTTGAGTAAGGCCTGGCGGGTGCCAGGCATCTGGAGTATGTCAATCCCTCGGATATGGAGTAAGCCAACCCCTTGGCATCCGCCTACGACAAGACAGTAGCTAAGGCCTGGCGGACGCCAGCCCATTGGCAGAATTCTGCTTAGCTATGTCGAGGGGATTACCGAGGCTTGGTCAAACGACTAAGTCTTTTCTTTCCTTATACTTATGCTTTTCGTTATGATATCTTTTGTTAATATCCCTTATTTCGTTACCATGCTTTGCGAGTAGATTTCTTTAGAGTGCGATGCCCTAATGTGTGATTGATTATCTATGTGAGTTTATGGTTTGAATATCTTTCGTGTTACTTATTAATTGATATACTTAAGACTTAACCTAACTTGATCACTTAGGTTATGATTAGAATTGATGAAAGTGGACCGAAAGACACTTGAATTGATGGATAACCCAATTAACATGTTCTTAGGTATTGATGAGACATCTTGGAATCATGAGAATAACCAGTTAGGAGAATCTTCATAATTTAGATTAGGTTAATTCTAAGTCTAATTGATGAGTGAAAGTGTTAATTGGTAACTTAGACCTTCTCTATTTTAATTTTGTCTTTTCGGTGAGCAAAAGCATTAGGAAGATGCATTAGAAAACTCTGAGTGCCAGTTAGAACTTCACAAGAACTGCAATCTCAACATGGGTAGTCAATCCATAAGTGATGTGAGCAAGCCTAAGGACGCACCTACTATCAAGCTTGTAGACTCGAAGCAAGTTCAAGTTCCGATTGGGCCAATGACAAGAGCACGAGCTAGGAAGTTGCAATCTGACTTCAATGGATTAATGGAAGAAGTTTGGGCTCAATCAAGTGCGTGGAGGACCAAGGACGTCCAAGAAGCCCAAGGGAGGCCCATGCACGTTTTGGAAGCTGAATGGGAGGCTTGACATGCACGTAAGCTTCTAGATACATGCGCACTTGGAGAATCAAGAAGAATCAGCCTATTTAGTCCGTGCATCTATTTGTTTTGGACGTGCACCTAGTAGTTATTCTATTAGATATTATTTGCTTATATTATTCCTTATTTAGTTGAATAAGTTCGGCCAGAATCTCTTTAGAATAGGAAAGAATTTTGGCCAGCCTTAAACTCCTTATTTGGAGTTAGTTTCGTTTAGGAAAGTTGTAAGACATGAGGAGCCTATATAAAGAGGCGTCCCCCTTCAATAAAGAACACAACAATTCGGAAATTGCTTAGCATTGGCTAATTGAGAGTTTTGATACTCGTTTGTTCTTGCTTAGGCTGGTGAGTCGTCTTGGCCAGAATTTATCTTTCACTTATCAAGCGGATCATCCATCCCCGCTCGTGGCGTGATACGACCTTAGGTCAAGGTTCAGAAGCTCTTGCAGCGGGTTAAGGTTCAATTTCGTGCCTTAGTTCTTGTGAGTTCTTGTGAGTTGTGATCTGTTCCATTCTAAAGTAACAAACGGTCCGAGTTGTGAGTCTTTTCCGCGAAGATTCATATCAGTTGGTATCAAAGCTTAGCTTGTTACTTTAGTTCATTATCCTTGTTATTTCTGTTCTTGTTGGTTCGTTTTGTTGCTTGTTATTTTTTTTGTTCTTTGTTGGTTCGTTTTCTCTCCTCGCTGTTTGAGAGAAAAGAGAGGAAAACAAACGAGTGAAGCAAGAAAAGAAAGAAAAGAAAAGAAAGAAAAGAAAAAAAAAAGAAAAGAAAAGAAAAGAAAAGAAAAAAAAAAAAAAGGAAAGAAAAGAAAAAAAAAAGGAAGCCGCAAGCTAAAGAGGAAGCAAGCTAAATTGGAAGTCTCAAGCTAAAGAGGAAGCAAATCCGAGGGAAGCTAGCAAACTAAGGAGGCGCAACAGCTGATCAAGAAAGGGGACGAGCAAGACTAAAAGAAAGACCAAAGAGGAACTTTAACATTCTGTTTGTTAAAGCGTGAAGCTCAAGCAAGGCCGTTCTAGCCTTAGTAAGAACATACAAGTATCACGAGAGGAAAAAGGCAAGAGTGTGCGAGTACCTTAGAGAGAAAAGCCAAATATTTGAGTGCAAACACGAGTGAACTTGAGTGCACCATACATTGAGAGTATACACGTAAGGGAGTGAGCTTGTGAGGCCATATTTTTACTAACCAATTTTTCTTGCAGCAAACATGTCGCATGAAGGTCAAACTATGGAAAACATAGACCTTAAGTTATTAGTGGATGCCTTGGCCGGGAAGCTCGAGCGGATGGTGCAAGCTCAGATGGAGCCTTTGCAACTACGCGTGGATGCCGTGGAGAATTCTCGTGACAACCCCCATACGCGAGGCGAACTCCAAAGGCGTAGGAGAGGAGTACCTATTGGAGAATCGAGCGGAGCTGATTCTGAATCTGAAGAAGGCGTAGGCTCTACAAGGAGTCTTAGGAGAGCAAGAACAAACCGTCCACCTAGGGAGGCAAGGCCAAAGAGAGACGACAACATAGGGAGTATCAAACTGAAGATACCTTCCTTTGCTGGTCGTTCTGACCCGGAGGCGTACTTAGAGTGGGAGAAGAAGATTGAGTTCGTGTTTGATTGCCACAATAGCTCCGAAGAAAAGAAGGTAAAACTTGCCATCACCGAATTCACTGATTATGCTATAACTTGGTGGGATCAACTTGTGACTAGCAGGAGGAGAAATAGAGAACGCCCTATAGCTACTTGGGAAGACATGAAAGTGGTGATGAGGAAGAGATTTGTTCCCAGTCATTACTATAGAGAGCTGTATAAGAAGTTACAAGGAATGAGGCAAGGAAGTTTGAGTGTGGAGGAGTATTTCAAACAGATGGAGATGGCCATGATAAGAGGTGATATAGATGAAGATAGAGAAGTTACAATGGCAAGGTTCTTGAATGGACTCAATCCTGAAATTCAAGACAAAGTTGAGTTGCAACACTATGTGGAGTTGGAGGACATGGTGCATATGGCAACAAAAATTGAGAAGCAACTCAAGAGAGGAGAGGGGAGAACAAAAGCTACATCGAATTCTACTTGGAAGCCAAACTACCAAAAGAAGTTTGACAAGCCACAAGCAGCCAAAGTAGAGCATAAATCCGAGAATTCTCAAGCTAATTCTCAAAGGAAAGTGGAAGTCACTCCAGCTAGGAACCGTGACATCAAGTGCTTTAAGTGTCAAGGAAGAGGGCACATCTCAAGTCAATGCCCTAACAAGCAAGCAATGGTGATCAAGGAGAGTGGAGAGATTGAAACTGAAGAAGAGGATTCGGAGCATGAAAGCATGCCTTCTTTGGAGGACGTATCCGAGGAAGAGTACCAAGCTGCTGAGAGGCTTACTCTTGTGTCTAGAAGAGCATTGAATGTGCAAGTAAAAGAAGAAAATGATGTGGCTCAAAGAGAAAATATTTTTCACACAAGGTGCTATGTCAAAGACAAGGTGTGTAGTGTCATCATAGATGGAGGAAGTTGTGCTAATGTCGCAAGCACTACTATGGTGGAGAAGTTGGGGTTGCTCACTGGAAAACACCCTAAGCCTTACAAACTACAATGGCTGAATGATAGTGGAGAAGTACGAGTGATGAAGCAAGTATTGGTAACATTCCGCATTGGCAACTATGAGGATGAAGTGTTGTGTGATGTTGTACCAATGCAAGCTGGTCATCTATTGTTAGGAAGGCCATGGCAGTTTGATAGGAAAGTGCATCATGATGGCTACACCAACAAATACTCATTTATACTTAAGAAGAGAGTAATCACCTTGGCACCCTTGTCACCATCACAAGTTTGTGAAGATCAAAGACTGTTGCAACAAGAAAGTGATGAGCAAAGAGAGCGTGACAAAAAGAAAAAGAACGAGAGAAGAGAAGAAGCCGAAAAAAAGATAAGAAAAACGGCCAATGGAGAGGAAAAGATTGAGAAAACAAAAGAAGCCGGAAAAACAGAAATTAAAACGGCCAAAGAGAGAAAAAATGAGAGTTGGAAAAAAAGTTACTATGTGGGAACAAGTGATATTAAGCAAGCATGCTTTGCAAAGAAGCCTATGATCTTACTTCGGTATAGGGAGGCACTTTTAAACACTAACGAGCTTGAACCACATGTACCTAGTACGGTTGTGTCTCTTTTGCAGGATTACAAGGATGTCTTTCCCGACGAGCTACCACCTGGTTTGCCACCTATTCGTGGGATTGAACATCAAATAGACTTTGTCCCGGGAGCTACCATACCTAACCGTCCCGCATATAGAAGCAATCCTGAAGAGACAAAGGAGCTTGAGAAGCAAGTCAACGAGCTGTTGGAGAAAGGGTACGTAAGAGAGAGCATGAGTCCATGTGCTGTTCCAGTCCTACTTGTGCCCAAGAAGGATAAAACATGGAGAATGTGTGTTGATTGCCGAGCAGTCAACAACATAACGGTAAAATATCGTCACCCTATCCCTCGTTTAGATGACATGTTAGATGAGTTGCATGGTTCTTGCATGTTTTCTAAGATTGATTTGAAGAGTGGTTATCATCAAATTAGGATGAAAGAAGGAGATGAGTGGAAGACTGCTTTTAAAACTAAGTATGGGTTGTATGAGTGGATGGTCATGCCATTTGGTTTGTCCAACGCACCTAGCACGTTTATGCGACTCATGAATCATGTTCTACGTCCATTCATTGGTAAATTTGTAGTTGTTTACTTTGATGATATACTCATCTATAGCAAGAACGTGGGGGATCATCTAGAACATTTGAAATCTGTCTTAGATGCACTTAGAGAAGAACAATTGTTTGCTAACTTGAAGAAGTGCACCTTTTGTACGGATAAGCTTGTATTCTTGGGTTTTGTTGTTGGAGCTAACGGAATACAGGTTGATGAAGAAAAGATCCGAGCTATCCGTGAATGGCCAAGCCCTACAAGTGTTGCTAATGTTAGGAGCTTTCATGGACTAGCTAGTTTTTATAGGAGATTTGTGAAGGACTTTAGTAGCATAGCCGCACCCATAACTGAAGTCATCAAGAAGAACGTGGGCTTTACTTGGGGAGAAGCTCAAGAGAAGGCTTTCCAACTACTGAAAGGGAAGTTGACTAATGCACCCTTGTTAGCTTTACCTAATTTCTCTAAGACTTTTGAAATAGAGTGTGATGCTTCTGGTGTAGGAATTGGGGCTGTCCTTATGCAAGAAGGAAGACCCATTGCATACTTTAGTGAGAAACTAAGTGGTGCAACCTTGAATTACCCGACCTATGACAAGGAGTTGTACGCACTAGTTCGAGCATTGGAGACATGGCAGCATTACTTATGGCCAAAGGAGTTTGTGATTCACACTGATCATGAGTCACTTAAGCACTTAAAGGGGCAACACAAGCTGAACAAGAGGCATGCACGATGGGTGGAATTCATTGAGACATTTCCTTATGTCATTCGCTACAAGCAAGGTAAGGAAAATATAGTGGCTGATGCACTATCACGAAGGTACGCCTTGATCTCAACTCTTGATGCTAAACTACTTGGCTTTGAACACATTAAGGAGATGTATGTTGATGATGTTGATTTTGGCGAGTTGTTTAGATCAACTGAAAGAAGTGCATTTGGTAAGTTCTTTCGTAATGAAGGTTACCTATTTCGTGAAAACAAACTTTGTGTGCCTAATTGTTCGATGCGAGAATTACTAATTCAGGAGGCACATGGAGGTGGCTTAATAGGGCATTTTGGAATTGCAAAGACCTTGGCAATGCTACAAGATCATTTCTTTTGGCCACACATGAAGAGAGACGTTGAGAGAGTTTGTGGTCGTTGCATCACTTGCAAGCAAGCCAAGTTAAAGGTAAAACCCCATGGTTTGTACACCCCACTACCTATACCTAGTGAGCCCTGGATTGATATCTCTATGGATTTTGTGTTAGGCCTACCTAGGACTAAGCGTGGAAGAGATTAAATTTTTGTGGTAGTGGATAGGTTTTCTAAGATGGCACATTTCATTCCATGTCATAAAACTGATGATGCTTCAAACATTGCTGATTTGTTCTTTAGAGAGGTTGTTAGGTTGCATGGCATGCCTAGGACAATTATCTCTGATAGAGATGCTAAGTTCCTAAGTTACTTTTGGAAGACCTTGTGGTGCAAGTTAGGTACTAAGTTATTGTTTTCTACTACTTGTCATCCTCAAACTGATGGTCAAACTGAAGTAGTAAATAGGACTTTGTCTACACTTTTGAGAGCACTCATTAAGCATAACATTAAGACTTGGGAAGATTGTTTGCCTCATGTTGAGTTTGCTTATAATCGTTCTGTTCATTCTGCTACTCAATTCTCACCATTTGAGCTTGTTTATGTATTTAATCCTTTGACTCCATTGGATTTATCACCTCTACCTTCGAGTGAGCATGTTAACTTAGATGGCAAGAAGAAAGCTGAATTTGTCAAGCAGTTACATGAGAAAGCTAGAATGAACATCGAGAAGCGCACGGAGCACTATGCAAGGCAAGCAAACAAAGGAAGGCACAAGGTTGTCTTTGAGCCGGGCGATTGGGTTTGGCTACATATGAGGAAGGAGCGTTTTCCTGTCCAAAGACGTTCAAAGTTGCTACCACGGGGAGATGGTCCATTCCAAGTGCTAGAACGCATTAATGATAATGCCTACAAGCTAGACCTTCCGGGTGAGTATAGTGTAAGTGCTTCGTTTAATGTGGCTGACTTGAGTCCGTTTGATGTAGGTGATGATTTGAGGACAAATCCTTTTCAAGAGGAGGGGAATGATGTGAGCAAGCCTAAGGACGCACCTACTATCAAGCTTGTAGACTCGAAGCAAGTTCAAGTTCCGATTGGGCCAATGACAAGAGCACGAGTTAGGAAGTTGCAATCTGACTTCAATGGATTAATGGAAGAAGTTTGGGCTCAATCAAGTGCGTGGAGGACCAAGGACGTCCAAGAAGCCCAAGGGAGGCCCATGCACGTTTTGGAAGCTGAATGGGAGGCTTGACATGCACGTAAGCTTCTAGATACATGCGCACATGGAGAATCAAGAAGAATCAGCCTATTTAGTCCGTGCATCTATTTGTTTTGGACGTGCACCTAGTAGTTATTCTATTAGATATTATTTGCTTATATTATTCCTTATTTAGTTGAATAAGTTCGGCCAGAATCTCTTTAGAATAGGAAAGAATTTTGGCCAGCCTTAAACTCCTTATTTGGAGTTAGTTTCGTTTAGGAAAGTTGTAAGACATGAGGAGCCTATATAAAGAGGCGTCCCCCTTCAATAAAGAACACAACAATTCGGAAATTGCTTAGCATTGGCTAATTGAGAGTTTTGATACTCGTTTGTTCTTGCTTAGGCTGGTGAGTCGTCTTGGCTAGAATTTATCTTTCACTTATCAAGCGGATCATCCATCCCCGCTCGTGGCGTGATACGACCTTAGGTCAAGGTTCAGAAGCTCTTGCAGCGGGTTAAGGTTCAATTTCGTGCCTTAGTTCTTGTGAGTTCTTGTGAGTTGTGATCTGTTCCATTCTAAAGTAACAAACGGTCCGAGTTGTGAGTCTTTTCCGCGAAGATTCATATCAATTAGGTATCGTGCTCATTTGTCTCCGCTGAATCACAACTTTTTTATTTTCATTTTTGATTTCTGTTACTTTCTTACAACCTCGTTTACGTCTTTACAACCTTTAATTCTCCCGCTTCGCATAATTGATTATTTTAATTTTGTGTTCCAACTCTTAGTTGAAAACCCAACTTATTCACTATACTATTTGATTGTGTGTTTAATTGTTCTCAATTTTCTTACATTAAATTGGTGCCGTCGACACGGAACTGAGATTTTAGGACATAAAATCAAAAGCAGTTGGTTTTGTGTAGCAAACTTACTGATTTCATGTGCTTTCTTTTGCAGGATTCTTTAGTGTATCCCAAGAACTCGGAGTGAAGGACTAGACTTTGACACAAATACTATGCTTGAGGTTGACACAAACACTATACTCAAAAGGGTAGTTAGGCGTGAAAAGAGGAACGTAACCAAAGCAATGGCACAAAATCAGGAAGAATGAGTAAATTACGCTCATGTGGATGCTCTACGAAGAAGGACGCTGCTGGAATCGTCCGTTCCTACATGGAATGGGAACCCTAATGGTTTGCAACAACCAGTTGTAGGCCCCAACGCCTTCTAGATCCCAGCAGCAATTATCGGACTACTGCAAAACTAGGTCCAATTTGGTAGCTGGCCAAGCGTAGACCCTCAAAACCATCTCTCTAGGTTTGAGCGTATCTGCAATATCATAAAGTTTCAAGGGGTCAATCATGATATTTTGAAGATGCGTCTCTTCCACTTTTCTTTGAAAGACTTAGCTCGCATTTGGTACAACAAGTTGAAAGGAGAGACAATACAAAGTTGGACTGATCTGGTCCATGCTTTCCTGCGGAAGTTCTTTTCTTTGGCCAAGTCAGCCAAACTCTTGCAAGAAATTAACACATTTATACAAGGAGTTGGGGAGAGCATTTATGAAGCTTGGAAATGGTTCACGGATCTCCAAAGTACCTTCCCTCAATATGGCATAACTCAGGAGAACCTCACGAAGATCTTTTACAATGGGTTAGATGGCCAATCCCGTGATCATATTGACGCCTCATCTTAAGGGGTGTTCTTGAGAAAGATTGCTGATGAAGCCGCTCGTTTAATGGAGGAGATGGCTGAGGTCAATGGTATGTAGCCAAAAGAATGCGCCAAGCAACTACGTAAGGAAGCAGCCCGAGAGGTACTTGTAGTGGATACCAACACTAGGCTTGAAGCTAAACTGGAGGCACTTACAAAAAGATTTGAAGAATTGGCCAAGGCCAAAGAAAAGGTAGCGGCCATATAAGATACTTATGAAGTTTACAAAGAAGCGCATCCCACTAATGACTGTCCAATGTTGGGAGAGATTCAAGCTATCGCTGATAGAACACCACCAGATATGGGCTACTCAAGATAGACTAATGCTCAACCAAATTTCTCTCGATTTGGCCAGTAGGCAAACAACACTGGTGCCCAGCAAGAACATAGAAAACCATATTTAGGAGATCAAGTCAAGGCAATGTGTTATAAGATCGATCAATTAGTGAGAGACCAAGTCAATGTCTTCTCCAAGATTGACAAATTGGTAGGGGTAGTCCAGTAGTCCATCCAACAACAAAGTATAACTGTGCAGCAGATGGATCATTGTGAGGCACGTCAACAAGAGCTTGAGACATACCTGAAGGGGTAGGCCATGCAACTCAAGAAGATGGAGATCAAACTTGGTAATTTGGCTACAGTAAATACTCGAAGGCTAATAGGTTCCCTTCCAAGCAACACGAAGGCCAATCCTCAGGGGGATGTCAAAGCCATAACCTTAAGAAGTGGCAAGGAGATTGCAGGAACCACCAAGACAACCAAATCACCCAAGGAAAAAGAGACCGAAAAGGAGAAAGAGCCTGTGCAAACCACAAAAGAGGAGGAACCTTATGTCCCTACACCACCTAAGGTCCCACCACCACCGTTTTCTCAATGACTCAAGAAGCAAAAAGTGGTAGATGAAAGATTCCTTGGCTTTAACGAAAAGATGATGGGCATTCAAATCAGTATTTCTTTCTTAGAGATGCTAGACCAAATGCCACATTATGCCAAATTCCTCAAAGAGCTCATCACAAAGAAGAAGAAGAAGTGGGACAAGGAAAAATAGTCTCTTTGACCGTGAACTGCAGCTCACTCATATCCAAGGTCTTGCCAGCTAAGCTTAAAGATCCAGAGAGTTTTACTATACCTTGTTATATTGGTGATGTTGAGTTTGCTAAATGCCTTTGTGATCTTGGTGCCAGCATTAACCTCATGCCTTTAACTGTTTTCAAGAAACTTGGACTTGGAGACCTCAAGCCAACTGAGATGCACCTTCAGCTAGCAGACCAAATGGTCAAGAGGCTACACGGAATTGCAGAGGATGTGCTAGTCAAGTTTGAGCAATTCTACGTTCCAATAGACTTTGTGGTCTTGGATTTCAACCCAGACAAGAATTGCCTTCTCCTTCTAGGGAGGCCATTCCTTAAAACCAGTCGTGCCTTGATTGATGTCAATGGAGGGAAGTTAACCTTATGTATTGGTGATGAGACAGTAGAGTACCAAATGGCTAAGGCAATGCAACACCACCAAGAGGATGAAGCTTGCATGAGCATCGCTTGATGCCTGATGAAACTCTTGGTTTTGAAGATCAATGGAATTGGAATCCCATGAGGAAGGAGATGAGGAATCTCTTGAACAAGCATACCAAGTTGAAGAGGTCAAAGAGAATGAAGAGGTAGACCAGGAGAAAGCCAAATTGGACCTTGAGCTCTACAGGAGAGCACCCACACCACCATCTTCTGTAAGGGCTCCCACCTTAGAGCTGAAGGAGTTGCCTCCCTACTTGTGATATGCCTTTTTAAAGGAAGGAGGAAGCCTGCCCATTATCATCTCCAATAAGCTTACTCAAGAATAGGAAGTGCTAGTTCTTACATTGGTTAACAAGAGGATCAAGGCCATGGGATGGCAAATTTTAGATATCCAAGAAATTAGCTCTGATATTGTGATGTACCGCATCAACAAGGAGGAAGGAGAAAAACCCAAGGTGGATCATCAAAGAAGGCTCAATCCTAACATGAAGGAGGTCGTGAAGAAGGAGGTAATCAAACTTCTTGATGCTGGGATTATTTATCCTATTTCAGATAGTGAATGGGTGAGTCTCGTTCAATGCATGCCTAAGAAAGAAGGTATGACAATACAAACTAATGAAGAGTGGGAGCTTATCTCCACAAGAATAGTTACCGGGTGGCGTGTATGAATCGACTACTTGAAGCTCAACGCTGCTACTCGGAAGGGTCACTTTCCTCTCCCCTTCATAGATCAAATATTGGAGCGCATAGCTGGACATGCCTACTACTGCTTTCTCGATGGCTACTCTGGGTATAATCAAGTGCTCATCTATCCCGGAGACTAAGATAAGATACTTTTACTTGCCCTTTTGGCACATTTGCCTATAGGAGAATGCCTTTTGATTTATGCAATGCCCATGCCACCTTTCAACGGCGTATGATGGCAATCTTTTGGTGGATGAATGAAGATATCATGAAGGTGTTCATGGTTGATTTTTTTATCTTTGGAGAATCATTCGAGGGCTACCTTCACAACTTAAAAAAGGCATCGTGTTTAATTGGGAGAAGTGTCACTTTATGATAAAAGAAGACATCGTGTTGGGTCACAAGATCTCCTAGGCGGGAATTGAAGTTGACATTTTTTGGCACTAGGACCCTAGATATATTACTTTCTATATATTTGGCCTCTTATGATTGGCCTTTAGGAGTTTTAATTAAGAACAACTTCTTCTATATTTTCCTATTTTCTAGCTAGATGTTTGGCTATATAAAGCCATAGTCTCTTAGGTTTTGACACAATATTCTTGCAACTTTGAGATAGTTTTTGGAGATTAATAAAGTCATAATTCTTCTTAGCTACGTGGAGGAGATTGGCAAGGCTTGTTCAAACAACTAAGCCTTCTCTTTCCATGTATTTAAGCTTTTCGTTATGATATCTTTCGTTAATATCCCTTGTTTTGTTACCATGCTTAGTGAATAAATTTCTTTATAGTGTGATGCCCTAATATATAATTGATTATCTATGTGAGTTTATGGTTTGAATATCTTTCACCTTAGTTGTTAATTGGCGTACTTAAGGCTTAACCTAACTTGATCACTTAGGTTATGATTAGAATTGATGAAAGTGGACCGAAAGGCACTTGAATTGATGGATAACCCAATTAACATGGTCTTAGGTATTGTTGAGACATCTTGATAACATGAGAATAACCCGTTAGGAGAATCTTCATAATTTGGATTAATGTTAGTTCTAAGTCTAATTGATGAGCGAAAGTATTAATTGGTAACTTAGACCTTCCCTATCTTAATTTTGTCTTTCTGGTAAGCAAAAGTGTTAGGAAGATGCATTAGAAAACTCATGGTGCTAGTTAGAACTTCACAAGAACCGCAATCTCAACATAGGTAGCCAATCCATAAGGCATCGTGCTCGTTTGTCTCTACTGAATCACAACTCTTTTATTTACATTTTTTATTTCTGTTACTTTCTTACAACCTCGTTTACTTCTTTACAACTTTTAATTCTCTCGCTTCGCATAATTGATTGTTTTGATTTTATATTCTAACCCTCAGTTCGAAACCCTACTTATCCACTATACTATTTGATTGTGTGTTTAAATGATCTCTATTTCTCTTACATCAGTTACACCAAATATATCAAATTGGTACAATTCTCCTTACATTGGAAATGAGGTTAGATTCAGTCTTGCTACTACATAGTGGTAAGCACCATTCATTTATAATTATGGACCGTCGAGTTCAGTTTGTGGTGCGCGTGTATCAGATCTTACGGTGGACATCAACTGAGGCTTGAATGAGGGGTATTTTTGGGTTTTCATCCCTCCTCTTTTCTCTGGCCTAACTCTTCCTCCCTACTCCTTCTTCCTCCTCCTCCCTTCTCCTTCTTTCTCCAGTCTCCCTCTTCCTTTCACCTCCTCCTTCCTCCTACCCCTCCCCCCTCCACCCAACTCCTCCCTCCTCCTCTAGCCTTCCTCCCTCCCTCTCTTGTCCACCTCCTCCTTCCTTGCCGCCCTTGCACCATTGTTATCGCATGGTGTACCATTGTCTACCATATGGTGTACTATTGTTATCCGAATATTGTAACATTGTTAGTCCCATTTTGTATCATTATTAGCCGATGATGTACTAGATCGTGGCAAATTAAATTTCTTTTATTTATTCTCAATGATAACATAAATCAAACCATGATAAAAAAATATAATGAAATACACCATTGATCGCTTGGATTTTTTTAATGGTTTTACAGGCAATTAATCAAATAGGTGACATACAACCACATCTTAACAAAATTGATTAACTAGCAATGTGTGCCATTGTTAGCCGCATATTGTACCATTATTTCCGTTGATGTACTACAGTTACCCGCATATTGTTCCATTTCTATCTGCATGATGTACCGATGTTAGCCGCATGAATGTTTCCAAAATTGCCTCTGTGTAATCTCTGATGTTTAAAATTTTGCCACCGCACACAGACCAACTCATGTTATACAAATCTTATTCTTGGGGGTCAAGCAACACCAAATCCAACCACATTAGATATATATAGCCACAAGAGTTATATTGTATCCATTACACAAAATCTCATCATGAGATAGTATCATTTGCTCCAAAAATACAAATTCATTCTCCTCTCGTAATGCAAAAGTACTTTAGGACTCCTTGTCAATACAACCTCCTTTATAGATTTGAAAAAATCTCAAACTTCTTCCTCTCATTAGATGAACATTTTTTTTCATTAGTACTCCTAGCCTCTATATAGCCATCCAATAAAGTCCAAAAAAAAGAGAAAACAAAATGAAAATTTTCTGCAATTTAGTATTTCTCGAGACCGGATTTGGTCGTGGAAGGCCCATTTCGGGACAGTCCTGGATGGTAGACCATTTTAACATAATTCGGTAGATCATTTTATCAAAACCAAGTAGACCATTTTATCACAACCTGATAGACCATTAAATATAACCGAGTAGACTATTTAACATAACAGGGTAGACCATTTAATAAATACCGGGTAGACTATTTAATCGCCCTTCGACTCTGGCGAACCCCAGCTCAGCCGGCGACCCTGGCTGACCCAAATAGGAACCTGACCGTTAGCGACCCCCCACCCCAGCCTGCTCCACACCGTCGCCCTCGACTCCCACCTCGATCTCACGGCCACCAGCCTCCTTCATCTCCATCTCTAACGCCGTCAATGACACTGCCATTCCGAAAACCAAAATCTCCCTCTCCGACGGCCTTGACGAGGTTGAGCACCGGTGGGGGAAGCTTTTTTACGCATTTTCCTCCTATATTTGCAGGTCCTGGCTACTCCAGGATGGTCCTAGTTGGATTTGCCCTTCCAGGACCAAATCTGCTCCTGTATTTCTCATCTCTTCTCCTCTCCTATTTCTATCTCTTGGATTTTTCAGGACATCGGAAGCACTTTTGATAGGCCCATGCACAATAACAGAGAGATAGGAGAATATAAAGAACACTGAGGACACGCGATATATGTGGTTCGGTCAACTAAACTACATCCACGGGAGTAGAGACGATCTTCACTATGATATGAAGTACAACAGATACATAGGTTGTGGTGAGACTACCTGCTTCAAGCCCTTCTCCCTGTCTATACTATCGTACCTATTGTGTTCAGCCCAAAGAACTCTTTAACACTACCCTCCTATTTATCAGAGACTAACCCTAGAGTTCCTTCCTAATTAGAATCCTATTACCTTAGGCAATAACTAAATAGAAAGTTGAGACATTCCCAATAATCTCTACCTTGGCTCAAATTCCAAAATCAATCGTCATCTCGAGCTTCGCTTGCTCTTCCACATCTGATCATCATCTTCACTGCGTGCCTCTTCCATAAAGCTTCATGCTCTACCTCGAACATGACTTCATCGTCCGCCTCAATCTAACAAGTACTATTACGTGATCTTCACTCGATCATCCAACATCTTCTCTGAGCACTTATCAGGCTCCATAATCTGAAAAACTCCACTTGGAATCTTACATAAGTGTTTACTCACTATAGATATTCACTCGATCACTCAACACATCAGGAGAAAACTGTATGTGCGCAAGCTTCACCCTGCTATTCGACGATATACTTTCTCAACCAAACTTTGCTACTCGACCTTTATGGGAACCTTCATGACGTCACTGATCTATCAGGAGAACACTGTATGTACGCAAGCTGCACCCTGCTCTTCGGTGCCATACTTTCTCAACCGATCTCTGATCAAACAGGAGAAGAGGACACCAACTTTTAAACTTTACATCACCTTGTCGTGACTGCCTCACTCCGGCCTTACATCACCTTCTCGTGAATACCTTATTGGACACCTTCACTTGGAATTATTGCACCTCACTCCTTCATCCTCGTAGAAATTCTGGTGGTAACCTGTTTAACTAACACTTGCAACACTAGTGTTAAATTACACTTCCCCATCCTTACACTACATCTGCACCTTGTCAATGAGTACTAGGCCCAAGCTATGCTCAAGTTCTTCACACGATCCACCTCCTGGTCCAACACTATGAACCTATAATCTGATCAAATCGCACGAAATAAGGGAGTATTACTCCTCCACCTTAAACCAAACCTCATGACCGATCTTCAACTGTGAATCTAAGTGACCTGAACTCATCTGCATCAACAGGACCTTAATCTGACCTTCACTCGGCCAAATTCTTCTCAACTTGGACAAACAAATCACCTTGCCTATTGATGAGTGTGTAAAAGCTCATATTTTATTATATGTTTCGTACGTATTTAGTCATGTTTTAAGTTATTTTTGTCATGTCGTATCAAGTCTTGTGATCATTTTCATACATTAGTGATTGGGAGTGGATTTCTACCTTGTCTTATATTTTGTGGTAGGTACTTTAAGCGGTCTGCGAGCAACTGGAGCGAAGACGGGATGAAAAGGAGATTGAGGCTGAAGCATGAAGAACCCGGCGAGAGCCGGGAGGAGACAAAAACTCGAACCCGACTCATGCCATGCATCCGACGGTCACCGGGCGTCAATTCTAGATTTTTCCCAACTTCCTATTTTGTCAGATATTTGACCTAATTCAGATTCTTGCGACTTATGGCCTCCTGTTTCGGCCCTAGGACCCTAGTTATGTTATTTTCCTTGGCTAGAAAGACTTCTAGTTTAGGTGAACTAACCTAGGTTTTCCTATTTTCTAGTTAGTTAGTTTGGCTATATAAAGCCATCGTCTCTTAGATTTTAAATATACTTTTCCCTGCGACTGGAGACAGCCTTTGGAGATTAATAAAGTCAGAATTATGTTAAGCTTCGTAGAGGAGATTGGCAAGGCTTGCTCGAACCCCTAAGCCTTCTCTTTCCATATACTTATGTTTTTCGTTATGATGTCTTTTATTAATATCTCTTGCTTCGTTATTATGCTTGGCGAGTAGATCTCTCTAGAGTGCGATACCCTAATATATGATTGATTATCTATGTGAGTTTATGGTTCGAATATCTAGTGTACTAGTTGTTAATTGGTAAACTTAATGCTTAACCTAACTTAATCACTTAGGTTATGATTGCAATTAATGAGAGTGGATCGAGAGGTACTCGAATTGATGGATAAACTAATTAGCATGTTCTTAGGTATTAATGAGACGTCTTAATATCGTAAGGATAACCCGTTAGGAGAATCTTCATAATTGAGATTAGTTTTGTTCTAGGTCTAATTGATGAGCGAAAGCATTAATCAGTTATCTAGGCCTTTGCTATCTTAGTTTTGTTCCTCTAATAAGCGAAAGCGTTAGGGAGATGCATTAGAACAGTCCGGTACTAGTTAGAACTTTATAAGAACCATAATGTTAACATGGGTAGTTTATCCATAAAGGTATCGTGCTCGTTTGTCTCTATTTGATTTACAACTCTTTTATTTGCGTTTTCGATTCCGGTTACTTATTTACAAGTCTGTTACCTACCTTATAAACTTTAATTTCTTGTTGCATCTAAGTAATTAATTAGATTTTCTTGTCCAACCCTCAGTTTTAAGAACCTTACCCATCTACTATACTATTTGATTACGTGCTTAATTATCTATCAATTTCTCGTATATCACCCATCATCTGCCCAATCTACGTACCTGCATACTCCAAAGTTGCTAAGAAAATCATAAATCAGCCAAAATCATTGACTTTTCATCAATTTGTTGACTAAAATCTAGGGCAAGGGAGCAGCAGCTCATGACCCATCTTCAACGGCGATGGTGGCCGAGACTCCTTCGCGACGGTTGCTGGTGATCTGGACTGCTACACCTTAGCCTCAGTCAGCGACGGCTGACACGACTCTGGAGGCATCCTCGGTCCCTTCTTCTCTCTCCCTGATGGGTTTCTCTCTCTCTCATACGGGCTGGACACGAGCGCTTCTCTCTACGAGCGGCAACGATGAACGGTGGCACGACGGGGGAGCGCGGGCTCCCTCTCCACTCTTCCAGCAGCGGTGGTGGCGCGAGGGCTCTCCTTCCAAGCACAGCGGATGGACGGCTTCTTCTTCTTCTCTCTCTTTGCGGGTTCTTCAACCTCTCTCTCCCAAGGCTCACGACTGCAGCATCGACTCGTCAACCTAGCAATGAGGGTGGACTCCGATAGGGATGGGCGGCGGGTGGCAAGCGCCCTATACTCGCGGTGGTTGGCGAGCACCCTCTCCATGGGCGGCGGCCCAAGTCTCCAAGGGGTGGAATCCCTGATTCTAATTTTCCCCCAATTTAGCGAGAATTACCAAATTGTTAATCATCAAATTCCATCGTGTTTGCCCATCAATTTTCATCCAGATACGCACCAAGCTCTTGATACCAGTTGTTATGGCAGCGGAAGCACTTTCGATAGGCCCATGCACAATAACAGAGAGAAAGGAGAATATAAGGAATACTGAGGACACGCGATATACATGGTTCGGTCAACTGACCTACAACCACAGGGGTAGAGACGATCTTCACTATGATATGGAGTACGACGGATATATAAGCTATGGCGAAGCTATCCGGCTCAAGTCCTTCTCCCTGCCTATACTACCGTACCCATTGTGTTTAGCCCAAGGAATTCCCTAACACTGCCCTCCTATTTATAGGAGACTAACTATAGAGTTCCTTCATAATTATAATCTTATTACATTAGGCAATAACTAAATAAGAAGTTGAGACATTCCCAATAGAA
The DNA here is from genome assembly GCA_963995505.1 of Hypericum androsaemum. Classification (NCBI taxonomy): domain Eukaryota; kingdom Viridiplantae; phylum Streptophyta; class Magnoliopsida; order Malpighiales; family Hypericaceae; genus Hypericum; species Hypericum androsaemum. The sequence goes on from OZ023180.1 coordinate 11,384,388, forward strand.
TTGGACCACGATGGGCAAACACGATGGAATTTGATTGAATTACTTATTAACAGGAAATGGAGCCGAAAACATGGAATTCAAGCCATCCGGAAAAAAAAACCCTGATATTTTGCTAAACGTAGTTCTTAGCAAGTATATGTTAATTTAGACGGTCAAAGCTCGTACAACCAGTTTGATCTACCCTTTGACTGGGAGCCTAATGATGATGTCCTTAGTCTTAACAGTTCAGAGAAGCGAATGTACTTTTCTCCTCTAAGAGACCACGGATTAACTAACTGCATTAAATTTAGATTCCCCTACAATTCGTACCAATTCTGTCATTTAGAAGCCGTACGTATAGTTTCCTGATCAAGTACATACCACATGGAGCTCCTATCAAAAAATTGAAGGGTAGGTATAAGTGCAGTACAAAATTTTCGAACAAGTTACTGACTTTAGTTATTTATAACAGCAGTGCATGGACATGATGGATTTTAGGGCAAATTACCCCCTAGGCCATTAATGCAATATAACAATTTTTTTTAAGGATCAATATACCAAGTTTGAAGGATGGTGGGCTTTCTAATAAAATGTACAATGTAATCTACGCCCATAATTTGCATAATTTGAGTCAGGTCAGATTTCACTTAACCTAAATCAGTAACTAATGACCTAAAATAAATGTTTTAACACAAATGTATTTTCAAGATTTTTAACTTGTAATTTATAAGTAAGTTGCCTAATTTGAGTTCACTTAACCTAAATCAGTTACCAATGATCTAAATGCTTTAACACTAACGAATTTTCAAATTTTCAATTGGAATTTATAATTAAACTATAATTGTCATTTACCCGTCGTTATTAGTTATCTAAAATAGGTACTTGGCCTGAATTAATAGATCTTATATAAGAAGCACAATAAAAGGAAGAGCCCGGATGGCTAGCTCTTAGGATTCCGTATAGGATTCCGGTTGGAGAACGTGCATAAAATCTCGTCATTTACGATGGATTACGATCTAATCCAAATATGGGTTTTGATTCAAGTGAATCAATAATTAAATTTTCGTAGTTAGCCATGGAGATGGGAGACAAAAAGAACTGTACATAGATATGATCAAGTCAAGCCACACAGCTTTTGTTTGTGTGTTTTTTAAAGGGCTTCATCATTACGCAAGGCCTTCGAAGGACGTTCCATGCCCTTTCTTTTCTCCACTTTCTGTCTCTTTTGGGTTGCTTCAAGTTTGGTCCATCTAGATTCTCGTTCTTTTCTTCCCGGTGAATTACAACAATAAAGTCAAATGCCATTGGACTTTATCTATTAGACAACTCTCCGAATAATATATTTTATATTTGTGTGTATTGAATTTTATCTTTTTAAAAGAATCCAAATTCTTTATCAATTGTGTCAAATACACCCATCGGTATATTTTTGTTTGTCTTTAATTTAGTGTAACCACGCCCTTTTACACTTACTACTTTCTCTTTTTACTCTATGACCAAATGGATGATCACTCTGACTTGTATTGGACCAGGATAAAGTGCAAGGAACACAAAAAAGGACGAAAAGACATACATGTTAAGTCATTGGAAGACTCGGTGGTCACTCGGACCCTCTCCTTTTATTTTTTGCTTGATACTGTATATATTTTTACAACGAGTTATAAGCTAGTTTCTGAACTCTGGACCTCCATCAAATTCTCCAACGTCTATACCGCTAGGTCAAATGGCCTTTGACCGCTTGATATATATCTTCATACAGCTATACTCGAATCCATGTTCTGAGAACGTAACTAACAATGTTAAAATTTGGCTAAAAAAGATTATTTAAAATCTTACGTAACTAAAATTTGGATTTCAATAGAAACGACCGGTGAGATGAACCCATCAGACCGGGCTAAATAATGGGCCGCTAGGCAGTTCCAGGCTGCTAGACTCTGTTTGTACGGAGTAAAACGCGGATACTGACAGACCCAATGGGCCTAATCGATACGCCAATGTGCCAGGCCCAAACTAAACCCATCAGAAAAACTAAATCTAATAATGTGTGGCCAGGCCGCCACCACTCCGATGTGGGTAACGCGCCTTATCTAATACAGTTGTGGTCGTTATGAATTGAACCACATCCCTACACTATTTTATTTTCCCTCCCAATAATAATAATAATAATAATAATAATAAAAATAAAGCATAAACTGAACACCACACCACACACACTCATTATCATCCAATGGCTTCCTCCACTCTCTCCCATGTCACAACACCCTCTCAGGTAAACTTGGCCAAATTCTACTCCCGACCCAAATTTGAATTAATCGGCGAAGCGGGTACCAAGTGAACTGCATGTCAACTGATGTTTGTTGGTTTTTCTCATGGTGTTTGTGCAGCTATGTTGCTCCTCCAGCAAGAGTGGGGTGCCCTTGTTCACCCATGCAGCTTCTGCGAAGCCAGCAAGGAGCCAGGTGGTGGGGAACAGGGAAAGAGGGAAGGGAATCGTGTGCCAGGCGACGAGCATCCCAGCTGATAGGGTTCCTGACATGGCCAAGAGGGAGACAATGAACTTGCTCCTCCTTGGTGCCCTATCTCTCCCTACTGCTGGCATGCTGCTGCCCTACACCTACTTCTTTGTCCCTCCTGGGTAGCATCTCTCAGCTTCCCCCTTTCGCGGGTTTTTTGTGTTCTGCTTCTGTTGTTGCCCCATTTCCCTGTCTGGTCTGATGAGATCTGTTGGTCTGTACTTGCTGATTCTGGCCATGCTAGTGGCAAATGGTTGAACTTGATTTGTACGTGCAAGGAAATTCAACATTCCGTTGCCTTAAGATTTTGAGTTAGATACGGAGACGTTAACACAATGCACAATCGATTTTCATGATGCAAAAAGGTCGTTTCATTGTTGTGAGAAGAATTTGGCTACATGATGATCAGTATAGTCAATTAGGAATTTGAATTTTTAATGACATTCCGGGAACAAGGATCCTGTGATGCTTTGTTTATATATATTATGAGATGAAATGAAAGGACAAAAATAGTGTTGACTTCATATGGCTGGTTGCTTGGGACTATGATGAACCCTGCAATCCTTTGGGATCCTGACAAGGAAAATTTCCTTATTACACAAATCTCTGATTGGCAAATGTCACAGGTCCGGAGGCGGTGGAGGTGGTATCGTCGCCAAGGATGCCGTTGGAAACGATATCGTTGCAGAAACATGGGTCAAGACTCACGGCCCTGGAGACAGAACCCTTGCACAAGGGTTGAAGGTACATAACTAGTAGTCTACTCTGGCGGATGATTTCTCGGGTTCACTGGCTTAGCTAATGGTAAAATATGCTGATGTATCTGTTGGAACATACATAATGATCGAGACCGCAATCTTGCTAGGCTTACTTGTAACCTAGTGGCTAGTTTGTACCTTTGATTTCCCTACTTTCTATCTTGTTTATGATCTTGTTTTCCTGGACCTTAGGGCGATCCAACCTACCTTGTTGTGGAGAGTGACCGAACCCTTGCAACATTCGGGATCAACGCAGTCTGCACTCATCTTGGTTGTGTTGTCCCATGGAATGCTAACGAGAAGAAATTCATCTGTCCATGCCATGGATCCCAGTACAACGATCAAGGAAGAGTTGTCCGAGGACCTGCTCCTCTAGTAAGTCAATTGTCAAATTGAATTAACGCTGACAATCTCTCTCTTCTCCCTTGTGCCCTATTTTAGAGGTGGTTCTCCCGATGGTTTTTCTTACATTTCTATTGGCCGCAGTCGGTTATAGTAGTCACAAAATCAAGATCCTAGCACCTGACTTCAATTAAATTAGCTGCAAATATATCTACATCGTGAGAGGACATCACTAACCTCACCTAATCGTGTTTGCTTCTTGCAGTCATTGGCCCTGGCTCATTGTGACATCGTCGACGGGAAGGTGCTCTTCGTCCCGTGGGTCGAAACCGATTTCAGAACCGGCGACGCTCCATGGTGGTCTTAAATCACATGCATCAAGTCGGTGTCTCCTCCTATTTCGTCTTCGAACTGTTGTTGCATATATATCTGTCTAGTTCTTTGGTGCAATGCCTAAAACGTAACGTCATAGAGAGCACAATGTGAATTGCATGAAACCTTCTCTGCCCATTTGTGATCAGCTTTCATGTACTGTAATGTAATAGCTCACACAATTTCTTAAACCATCATCAGTTCTTAATATCTGAATCCATCTTTCTGAGGATTTGGATTCAGATCCGTCAAATCTTCGACTAAGAGATCCACGTCGGAATTCAATCCACGAATCTAGCATTTCTTTATAAAAGAGATTTAATGGAACATCTATCTGCAACTTGCCGTCTGGTGCAAACGCCGTACCAACTTGCCATTCTGCAGTTCCTTTCGGTCTTTATTACGCCTCCATATGATGGTTTTCCATAGCAAGTAAAGTCGTCCTTACCTACTCCGATTCGAAATCGATAAAGAGCAATATCTTGTCACCGTCGTCTAACCAACCACCGATATGAATCATGAAAGAAGCACATGCAAGTGGAGATTGCAATCTTTGTACTTGCAGGAATAGGATGGAGGACCCATTTGTTAGATATTTGCTTACTGCGAAAGCAAAATAGCACAGTAACTGATATATATCTTACTATAATAAAGAGAACATTTTTTTTTATTTTGTCCGACAAGATAGAAATGTCTAAATTATCCTTTCAAAACTCCACCTACATTTAGCAAAACCACGAACTAGTTCCAGCCAAGGTTGTCAAAATTGGGATCCCACTAAAGATCGTTTGGGCATAGAGAAAGCGTAGATCGTAGGATCGTAACACGGATCGTAAGATCTACCAAACAGACAAAATTATAGAAATAACTAAGATTAATAACCTTTCCCTAAACTTTTTCACTAATAACCAGTTTTTTTTCATACACACAAAAATCTCAGTTCAATACATTTTTAATGGTAATCCACTACATATATATAGGTTACATAATGTAGTTTGATGAGTAATAAAGAAAATAAAATAAACATCAAAATTGATGTAAGAGAAATAAGTGGCAAAAAATTGGTAGGATAAAAATATGGATTTGAATAACTCTAAAATTATTAATTTTAGAGATATTAATTAATATAAATTTAATTATTAATTTTCAGGCTCAACAATTACCAATCGTGTCATTTTAGTCGATCAATAGTTATCCGAATAATAAATATTATTAAAAAATATTAAACAAAGTGTAGTAGATTTTTGTGTTTTGATCTACACAGTAAAAGAAGTATAGTTATCCGGATAACAAATATTTTTAACATGTTAAACGAAATATAACCTCTTATCTTTCTCCCTCTCTCTACTCTGGAAGCGTTGAGAAACATCCTACTGCTCCAACTCGTAGATCTCAGGATTTTAAGATTTATCACTTAGATCCCACCGATCTCTCTCGACTCCCGATTTTACACAGGCTCTGACTCGTTTTGCCCATGGTGAATCGTAAAATCCTAAGATTCCTGGAGTTAACTCTAGACCTTAATAACCTTGGTCCCAACCAACCGATCACCAGCTACCAAACACAAAGTAATTCAATGCTAACAAACGCACAATTAGGATCCTCAGCCATCAACTTCTTCCAATCCAACGATTCCGCCGCCTTTAACTTTCCTTTAGTCGCCGCCGCTGTCGAATCCACCGATGATGCCATCCCTTCCGCAACACAACCTCCGTCACCATTCGCCTTCTTCTCCTTCTCGCCCGAACCCCTTAACCCCGAACCACCGAGACCTCTGGACCCCAGATCCCGGATCCTGGACCCCCGGCCCACCAGACCACGGACCCTGGACCACCAAGACCCCTGGACCCCCGGCCCACCGGACCGCCAGACCCCCGACACAGGACCGCCGAATCCCGAACTCCTGACCACTGGACCACGAACCACGGACACTCAGACCCCCCGGACCTTTGGACCAAAGGACCCCCGAACCGCAGGACCCACCGAACCCCGACCTTGGACCCCCGGGCCACAGATCCCGAACCACGGACCCCTGGACCACCAGACCCCCGACCCCAAACTCAGACCGTCAGACCTCTGACCCTGGACCACCGACCCCTGACCACAGACCAATTGACCGCCGGATCCCCAAACCCCCGACCATAGACTACCAGACCCCGACCGCGAACCCCCGGATCACTGGACCGCCAGACTCCTGACCCCTGACCCCGTTCTTTTTTTTACAGCTTTAAAAAAAATTATTGAACGATATGTTTTGCGGATTTTGAAACAGAATAGTACTCACATCGCACGTACGTATTTACTAGTATTAATTAAAGAAAACCTTCTTTTTGGGAACAACATTAATAAATACGAGAATAGAGTGTCACTTGTTCTTCATGCAGAAAACTATTTAAAATCGATTTGCGTGGTTCATTAGTGCTGGAGCATGAATTTCTAGGTGCCTCAAGAGCCATTCATCACGAATTAGATTCTATCTAATCGTTCATTTAAGATTTAAGTTAGATATGAAAACTCAAATACGTATCAATTGGTGTATTTTTTTTAGACATAAGTTTGTTCGTTTCCATTATTAATTTTTTAAAGTACAAATTGAAATTTGGTGGAGTCAAATTGAAAATTTTGTGAAAAATGGATGAGTAATCCAAAATCAACTGCGGGAAACTACCTAGACAAACAAATTACAATCACATAATCTCTCACTCTCTCTCCCCTTGTGGGAGCACTGTCCAGGTTTGTCAAAAAACCTAAAAATTGTTGCCTCTACCTCCATTGTAGGCCATCAAAGCACCCACTCTGTCCACCGCCTACCAGTTATCTCCTCCGCCGGCCACCCATCACCCACGGTCTCCCCTCCACCGGTAAATCCTCTCTCACCCTTCCTCCATCTCAGCGGTCGCGCGGTCAGGTGTCTTGGTCCAGTGCCTCAGTCCGTTGCCTCAGCCTTCCCGGACGACCACATACTCAGATCCGGAGCCTCACCGCTAGTCCGTCGCCCCTTTCTAGGTAGCTGGCCGCCGCCGCGTACCCTCCTCACCATCGTCGGACCTCGTTCATCTCCTCAGAAGCTCGCTCTTTCCGTTCATCTCCGATCGTAGTCCGTAGAAGATCTGTTTAACGCCAGTGCGAGCTGCTGGTGGTTTCCGGGGGGTTTGGTCACCGATGACCTCCCCCCGGATGGTCTTGTTAAGGCTGTTCAAGGCAGCCGTCTCCTTTATTATTCTATTTGTTGTTTATTACTTTTGTCATTTTTATCTTATGTTGGTCTCTAGTTTGTTTATCGGTTTGCTCTATTCCCATACCACATTTTTCATGGTTTTGTTGGGGTTAGGCATTTGTTGTATATTTTTTGCTTGGATTGGTCTAGAATTGATCTGAGATCCGTGTGGATTTTAGTCTTTTTCTGTGGCTGCAGGTGGAGAAACTTGTCTTGATTAAATTCATTCGACCTTGGCTCTCATTTGTGTGCATATTGTATGAATTCAAATGCCCATGAGGTTGCATCTATGACGTTATCTTGTGCTTATTGGCCTATCTCGGCAGATCTCCGCATTGGTCGTTGGCTTTCATAGTTTTTCGATCGCCCATCGCTTCCCCCCGTGACACTCTGTTGGCTACGGTTAGGTCTTCATTTTCTATGTGATGTTTTCATTTTTTGTTTATGTATTGTCTAATTCTGTATTGTAACTCGGTTTCTTAATGCTAGGCTTCGCGCCACCCTTCTAAAAAAAATCACAGAATCTTGATACTGGTATAAGAAAAGGTTGAACCACATGACCCTTGTCCCGGTGTAAGTAAAACTCAGCCAGCATATTATTTCAGTTTTGGATAGGACACGAACAACCTGACAATTAAATTTATAAGTATTTGAACCAATTGCTAACATTTATTCTATAGAAGGTTGTATAAATTAGCATAGTAGCACAAGGTGTATAAATTTAGAAAGGTCCAAATTTCAAACCCTAGCATATGGTGTAAAAATTTACAAGGTTGTTCACAATTCACATTTGTTGTGAGAATACATAAGATGGCTAATTTTGCACCATCTTGATAGCTAACTTGATAGCTAAGGCTTCAAATCGGTCTCAACCAAGTGCCTTGGTGAACAAGCTAGCCAGCTGATCGATATCTCCTGATTGAAAGTGCTATCAGACAAAATAATAGTCCATTTCAACGTGCTTGGTATGCTCATGGTACACCGGGTTCATGGTGATATGAAGGGCTGCCTCATTATCACAAAGTAATGAAGTAGGATGTGTAAACGGTATGCCCAAGTCTTCAAAAAACCAACGCAACCATGTTGCTTCTTGGTTTATCAAGAGATGAGTGATCCACTGAAAGTCATCAGATAGCCAGAGCGGCAGCGTTTCGTCATAGGACTTCCTCCCTAGTCTGCATCAGCATATGCAACCAACTCCATATTTGGAAAATTATTAAGAAGTATGCCTTGTCCTAGAGTGGATTTTAAGTATCAGACTACCCTATCAGTAGCTTAAACATGAAGAGGAGTTGGCTTTTCAACAAACTGGCTAAGTATGTTAACAGCATACGCAATGTCGGGCCGAGTAACCATTTTCAACAAACTGGCTACGTTTGTTGATAGCATACGCAATGTCGGGCCAAGTAATCGTCAAATACATGAGCTTCCCCCTAAACTCCTATAGCAACTTGATTCAAAAACAACTTCGCCTTCAGATTTTAGCTTATGATTTTGTTCAATCAGGAAGTAGCAGGGACGAGAATCATCTTTGCCACACTCCTACAGGAGATCGTCGGTATATTTCCTCTGGCTAAGGACTAGTCCATTCGAATTTGACGTTACTTTAATGCCTAAAAAGAACTTAAGAACTCCCAATTCCTTAATTTTGAATTGGTCATCAAGATGGCGCTTGGTCCTTTGGAGCATTAGAACAAGATTTCCAACAAGTATAATATCATCAACATATACAAGTAATATTAACACTTGATTGCCTTGTCGATAGCAAAATATGGCATGATCTGCCCTAGATCGGGTGAAGCCCAAAGACAACAATGAGGAAGTCAACTTGCTATACCAAGATCAGGAGGCCTGCTTGAGCCCGTATAAAGATTTATTGAGCCGACAAATGCGAGAATCACCATGCTTTACAAAACCCTGTGGCACTTTCATATAGACTTATTCTTTTAGGTCACCATGCAAAATAGCATTGTCCATATCCAATTGATGCACTAACAAGCCTCGTTTAACTAATAGTTAGAGCAAACATCGAACCGAAACTACCTTGGCCAAAGGTGCAAAAGTTGTGTGATAGTCCACCTCTTCGATCTGCTTGAAACCACGGGCCACCAGTCGGGCTTTATGCCTCTCAATAGATCCATTGGGTTTAAATTTATCTTGTATACCCACTTCGAATCGATAACATTCTTCCCTGGAGGCAATTGCACCAATGTCCAAGTCCTATTAGCTTCAAGTGCAGCGAATTTCTTTTGCATTGCGCTACGCCAACAAGCATATGCTATGCCAAAATATGATTGAGGTTCCTCGTGGGAACTAAGAGCACTCAAATAAACCTAGCGGGCACGTGACAATCGATCTTAACTGATGAAATTACTCAAGGATATAAGTTTGAGTTACCTGATGAAGTGGTAGGTGACAGGGATGGCTCGTTAGATTGTGTAGGGACAAGCAAAGGGGGAAGTATAACATCATAATCTGTGAGATGACCAGGTGGTTGACATGTTCGCTCGCTGCACCGAGGTTTAATATCAGCATTTTTTACTGGTGCAAGTGAAGGACTGCCTTAAACCTGCTGTGGAACATGATTTGTTGGCTCATTAATCTAAGCTTCAAATGTACTTGGTATGTTATCGTTGGTGTCCTCAACTATACTCGGCATATTGGGATCAATGTTGGTCAAAAATGAACCAACATAAGGCGATGGCTGACCAGTATCTTTGAAAGAGTTGTCATGATATGGAAACACACTCTCAACAAAGGTAACATCACGAGAAACATAGAACTTCCTTAGTTTAGGATCATAAAATTGGTAGCCTTTTTTATTAAACAGGTACCTAATAAAAATGCATGGTTGACTCTGCTCATCAAACTTGTGTGTCCTCGTATGATTGTACACATACACAAGACATCCAAAAATTTGGAGATGATGATAGTGAGCTGGATGACCAAATATCAGCTCATAAGGGGTCTTGTTTTGTATGGCAGACAACATCCGGTTGATAAGATATGTGGCTGCAAGAACACATTCGCCCAAAAAATGAATAGGCAAATTCGCTTAAAAGCACAATGAACTTGCCACTTCGAGTATATGACGATGCTTGAACTCTAGTACTCCATTTTGTTGAGGAGTATAAGCACAATCCCTTTTTCTGTATAGTATTCGTGCATGTCAATGGAGCAGAACTTGGAACATTATCACTCCAAATAACTTTAACTCACTTGCCAAATTGTGCATTTACCATAGTACAAAATGCCTTTAAATGACATGGTACTTCCGATTTTTGCTTCAATGAGAAATTTCCAAAAACTTCGACTGAAGTCATCGACAATTGTTAAAAAACAATGAGTTCCCATGCTCAATAGATGCCTATGGGGCCCCAAATATCACAGTATAGTAAATCAAAACATCCCTTGGATTTAATATAACTCGTAGAAAATGGTAATCGAGCTTTTTTTCATGAAGGCAAGAGTCACAATGACTGAAAATCTCAAGAAAAACTAAAATTTGGAATAAAGAACCTCATCTTCTCAATGGAGACATGACCAAGTCGTCGGTGCCAAGTTTTTGCATCTACTTCCAATCCTGGTATGAGCACTACCCATTTTTTCATGTTCTCCAAGAAGTACACGCCTTCCCGTTATCTACCTGATTTCCTCAAAATTAAGTCATGAATAACACAAGAATGAGCATAGAAGGTTATTGATCAGTTGATATCCTTTGTTAATTTGCTTACGAACAATAAATTGCACTGGAAATTAGGAATATGCAAAACAATCTCAAACTGGTAGATGTTTAACACCACTAGTCTCATCGGACAGATATATTTGATTACATGAAATATAGTCAGTAGCTCCAGAATCCATCACCCAAGATAAAGTAATACCAATCTTACCAGCCATGTTTGCACAAGAATATGATGGTGTTAATATTGAATTTTTCTGATTAGCCTTTCTAGCTAGTTGGCGAAGTAGGATATTAGCCTGTTCATGTGTGAGATCAGAAATAGTTTGTTCATCGTGGCTTACTTGTGTTGCACGTGGCTATGTCTTGCCACTATACTCCCATTGGTTGGAATTGGTCTGATCAGACCTATTAGTGCCTTGGGGATGATTTGAGCCATTTGAATATTCTAGTTGTCCCTCTTCCAGCCAGAAGGATAACCAACCAACTCAAAACAAGAAGCTTCAAGATGGCTAATTTTGTCACTATGAGAACACTTAGGGCAGTTTCCTGAATTGCCTCTCGCATCTCCATTGTTTCTCAACAAATCATGAGTTCTGCTTTGAAAGGTTGCAGACTCGAAAGTGGTATGGCGAGCGACTAAAATATTGCATTGTTGCTCGTCTTCCGATACAAGATGGAAGACAATCCCGACACTAGGAACTGATTGGTTGCTAAAAATTTGAGACTTGACAGAAGTAAAAGTATCGTTATAAGAAAATCATATAGACGTTTCTTTTCACGTACCTCTATCACCTGCTTCTTAAGGTTACAGGTGCAACCATTGCAAAAGCATGTTGGCAAGGGCATGATGTATTGCACCTCATCCCAAAGACTCTTCAACTTTGTATAATAGGCAGCCACGAAGAGCTTGTCTTAGCAGAGAATCACAATAACACATCACAATTCAAAGGCTTGTGGTGCGCTACCTTTTTCTAACCGCTCGGCCAGATTGACCCACATCTCAAGAGCGGTTCGAGCACTTCGTACACTGCTGCATACTTGTTTGTCCGTAGTGGATTTAAGCCAGGCTCGAGCCATGGCATCGGCTCGAACCCAATACTTGAGACAATCACAATTTGTTGACGCTTGGGTTGAGTTTCATCAACGAAACCGAACTTGTTCTTTGCATAAAGAACAATACTCAAATCGATAACCCATTCATTGAAGTTGTCTTCAGTGAGACAATCCATGAGTTAACTTGGCTAGCACCATCTGAAGGATGCAAATAGTAAGGAGACAAGGTATATATCCCAACATCAGTAGATGTATTATTGCTGAAATGTGTAGATCAACCAGAGCTGGACATGCTACGGTCGTACATGTTATTGTTTGTTGTAGGGAAGGGCGGCGAATTTTTTTTGGAAAAAACTTAACTTAGGTTTTAGGCTCTGATACCATGAATAGACAAAGAGTGAAATATCCATCGCTGGTTTTTCTCATTAATTCAATGTACACATAAATACAAAGATGCATGGAGCTAGGTTAGAGTTACAACCTAGCGAATATTCACTTACCTAATCAGACAAGAGAACAACTATACATTCTTATTCTGATTAGATACACTATCCCAATAGTCATGTCTCTTTTGGTTTGTCATTTTCTATCGCTGCCCTTATCCCCTGAATAATAGAAGTGTCATTCGCCTCCCAAGACATTCTCATCTTGACGACCATGCTCAATGTCTCGATCACTAATTCTGCTTTCCGAGCCTCTTCCTACTCTTTGATTTCAGCCGCTATCGGCACAAGAGGGGGAACCTCAGTTGACCAGCTCTGGAATCTTATTGTCAAGTTTTTCACTTGAATTTTCTTTAGCGCTACGGCTTTGGATGATGGTTTTCTTACCCTGGAGCTTGATCAAATCGGAGTATCATGTAAAACCTTTGCCTTTATCAGGTGGAGGTCGCATCGCAACCAAATCTTGAACCACACTTCCTGCACAAATTGCTCCTTCAATAACAGCAGCCAAACCAGCAGGTGGGAGCTGCAAGCTGTCGTCAGGCCCATTGCGAGTAGCAATAGGCTACCTCTCAGACGTCTGAGCTGCATCAAAATAGAGCTGGATTATTTCCAACTCTAGAGCAGCGAGAAGCTACAGTTCATCCTCAGGAAAAGAGACATCTAGCCCAACAACAATATCCGCAGTGGTTGGCATAAAAAAACCAGAGACCCTCTTTCTACCAAATAAGCTGTAGGAGCAAGAGTGCAATCAGTAGGAGCAGCAAACTCTCCGACTTCAAATGCAGCAGCAACATCTTCAACAAGGTGTAAGTCCACTTTTGTAACCAGTCCCGTATCTTCAAGAGGTTGCGAGACCAAACCATCCAACGTCCCAATAGCAACTGGAGGTTGCTCTTCATCCACCACCACCGCAGCAATAGTAGAGGAAAGCATACCGGACACGTCCGTAGTGAGATGGAAGGGTACACATGTGGAGAAAATAGCAGAAAGACTCTGCATATCTTCTCCACACTCGGGGAACCCAAAAATTACAGCATCCAAAAGCAATAAGTGCTCTACAACCTTGACAGCTGCACCCTCATCTTCCTCCAACTCCACAACCACACCCACATCCCCTAAACTTACAGCAGCGGATGACCGCAAGACACCAGGGGTCACAACCCCCACCTTGTCCCCCTCAAGAACACTAGCTCCAGTCGGAGAACTCTGATGAAGCCGAATTTGGTTTTGTCTCTTGGACTTTTTTCCGACGATGTACGCGTCCACCACCGTGCAGTAACCATTAAAGAACTCCCTAAACTTGGAGAAGCTCCACAGCGCCGACACATTGTCAACAAAGATCGTTGACGTCTCCATCTAAATGGGGAAAATTGAAGCGAGAAAGGGTTTCACCGCCTCTCCCAGGCCTTCCCACCAGCGGAAGGGAGAGGCCACGAAACCAGGATGCGGTCTAGAGGGGAAAGGCGAAAGGGAGAGGTGTATTGATTGGGATTTGGTTAAGAAGATCGATGGGGAATTGGGAAAGACAAAAGTAAGGATTGAGGATTTTTCCCGCGCATGAGGATAGGGTATTAGTTCCTATCCTACGGAGTTGTCTAAAAAATAACCGTACATTTTTACTATATTCTATGATCTTACACGTCAGCAGAACTCAATACAGAATCTTGGAAAGCAAGTTCTTCTTCTTAAATAAAGGAAAGCAAGTTCTCTTTTTGTATCTACAATCGTTTAGTTTTCTTTTTTTGGAAATGTAGGGTCAAATCCATATACATAAATACAAAAATAAAAAAGTACAAATACAATTGCATCCTAAATGCAAGTTCACATTTGTGTACAAATACAATCGTTTAGTTGGCAGCGACCACATAGTGCACCATGTTGACAAGTCATTTATACCAATGAATCCTTTGGCCAACAACTTCTACCTCCACCTTCTCACAACCAATAAGAAAACAGCCACAGAACAATGGACGACTGTAAAAAATGTCAGATGATTGTTACGAACCTTTAATTAGTATGTCACTCGTTCTTGGGCAGACAAATCCATACAAAATACCTCCTCCAGTTGTGGGAAATCGATTCTCGTAAATGTACAAAAATTTTGGTTTTTTTATTATAAGTAAAATATTATTACTCCTCAAAAAAAATAACCAATTGTACATGAAGTACTAATATCTAGAGACTTAGATACAAACCTATCTAAGTAGCAAAATTAAGATAGAAGATATGGCAGCGGGTTTATCACTATGGTTACCCGTTTATGCCTTGGCTTTACTTTTAGTCTTTCTTTTCATTTTTTTTCCATTTTTCATCCCCTGTATTTTTTCTTTTTCTTATTAATAAAGGTTCATAATTAAAATAAAAAAATAGAAGATATCTAATTTCACACCAAAACAAAGTTTTACCAAAAGGCCTACAAGGCCAACACTGATCAAAAGCACCACAGGAGGTCACCAAGAACAAATGCCATAACTTCTGTAAACTCCAAGTCCTCTTATCTACAGTAACTGAATTGAGGAGATCATTTAATCTTGTTTGGTCCTTACCCGATGCTGCTTTCCAATTCATGATGCCCAATTTTTTCGCCATTTTTCTTGCCTCTTTAGCCCTCGATTCTTCCAAGGCTTTTATTGCCACTTGTTCTTCAAATTCAGCAATGAGCGAAGCGATATTTGGTACCTCTGGAGGCTTGGACGCTGCTACTTGCAGTTGCATTTGGGAAACAGAAGAAGAGACTATATTACACACAGCTGGCGGGTAGGTCATCTTTTTATTTTCCACACATACAAGTTCTGACACAATTTGCAAATGAAACGGTTGGAATGAGTGAAATTTTTGTATTAAAATTTGGTACAATTGTCGGGTCATATTTTAAGAAAAATTCTCATAAAGATATTTTTAACATTCATAAATTTTGAAATTAAGCAAATCAAACACTGGACCAATGGGAAATGGAGATCAAGTTAAATGCAACAACAACTTCAATTCGAAGCTCTTCAATTTTCCGGGTCTTGCAATAAATAGTAAAGTTCAGAACAGCCAGGAATTCCCAACATTAGCACATGCCATTAAATTCTCCATCTTCTTGGCCATTGAAGGAAGAAAGAGCATTTTAGTTAACACCGTAGGAAATTTGTATGTTAATTTGGTTGGGTACCCGGAAGTGCTCCAAACTTCTATTGAATAAGAAAAATTGAATATCTTGAAGATAATAATAATTAAACAATAATGGAAATTTCTGGTTTACAATTGTCTTTTACTGTTACTTATTGACAAATAATAATAAATACAAACATGAAAATGAAAAAAATTATTACAGAAACATGCACAAATTGGTGACTACACACGTACTTTTGATGACTTCGTACCAACATTTTATCAAACAATTGATGGAAAACGAAATCCCAACCCCATCTTTCCAATCCCTTTTTTTGGTGTTTAATCGATAAATAACGACGTGATTACACAAAGCAAAGTAATTAAACCCCCTTTCGGTTCCCTTGCTCAGTGCTTGAGCACCTCGTCAGCACCGTGCTTAATTAGCTTCCACGCGGCAACGACGTGACGCTCCTCCGTGAGCGTGGCACCCACGCAGAACCTCAGCATGTACACTCCTCCAGCTATCGTGTGGGTCATGTAGATCCGACCGGTCGAGTTGACCCACTCGAGGAGCTTTCGATTCAGAACCTCCACGTGACCTGGTCCGAATTGTTGGTTCGGGTTCAACCGGAAGCAAACCAGGGAGAACCTCCGGGGGACCGTGATCTCGAACCAGGGGTCGGACTTCACGAACCCCTCGAACATGCGCGCCATGCGTACGTCCGATCGGATGTGGCTCTGGAGGTTTGCAACCCCGTAGCTGCGCAGCACGAGCCACAGCCGGAGGGACTTGAACCGGCGACCGGTTCCCACCTGCCAGTCCTTATAATCAACCACCGATTCGGACTCACTGAGCCGATTCCGAAGGTACTCTGGGTTTGTGCTCAAGGCCTGGACGAGCGAACCCGAATTTTTGACCCAGAGGCAGCAACAGTCCAAGTAACTGAGGAGCCACTTGTGGGGGCTGAGGCTAAGCGAATCAATTTTCTCCACGCCATCAAGGTAGTGCCTGAATTCGGGGCAAATGCACGCGCTCCCGCCATAGGCCGCGTCCACGTGGATCCACATTCCGAACTCCCTCGCCACGTCAGCAAGCAGTCCAATTGGATCAACCGCCGTCGTCGACGTGGTCCCCAGCGTGGCGCAGACGTAGAGCGGGACCAGCCCGGCCGCCACGTCAGCCTCGACAAAAGCCCGCAGATCCCTAGGGGACATCGCGAAGCCGGTTTCCATTGTGGTCGGGATGGACCGGACGTTGCCCGGGGGGATGCCGGCGACCTTGCAGGCCTTAGGGAAGGTGGAGTGGGTCTGGTCGGAGCCGTAGACGGCGAGGCGGGAGAGGGAGGCAGCCGGGGCGAGGCCGGACATAGCGCGGTCTCGGGCGGCAATGAGGGTGACGAGGACAGCCTCGCTGGTGGTGTTGTGGATGACGCCGCCGCCGCCGGAATCGCCGGCGAATGTGAGGCTCTTGGGGAGCTTGAGCATGCCGGCGAGCCAGTCCATGACGACCATCTCGAGCTCGGTGGCGGCGGGGGAGGCCAGCCAGTTGAACCCAACGGCGTTGAAGCACGTGCACAGCATCTCCCCGAGGAAGGCCGCGGTGCTGACGGTGGCCGGGAAGAAGGCGAAGAAGTTGGGGCTGAGCCAGTGTGTCATCCCGGGGATGATGTGGGCGCTGACGTCCTTAAGGATGGCGTCCATGGGCTCCGGGCGGTAGGGCGCCGCTTGGGGGAGGGCGGCCTGGAGGTAGCCCGGGTGGGCCTGGGTCAAGACCGGGTACGACTCGATGGACTTGTAGTAGTCGGCGATGAAGTCGACCATCTGGTGGGCCTGCTTCCGGAATTCTTCCGGGTCGAGGGGCCTGAACTGGGAGGACTCGGGTAGGTTGGAGTCGAGGCTACCCATGTGTGAGTAGAGAGAGAAAGACCGAGTCTGGAGACTAAAAAGGGAGAGGGAGTGGGAAGGTGGTCACTTGTTTTTCGGTGAAATCTCTATTTTCGGAGTCGAGCACGATAAATGCGAGGTGGGGTACTACCAGCAGCAGTAGGCGCTAGTAGGAGCAGTACTGGCAGTATAACTATTAGGGCCAGAGGTCTGGGTGTCTCTTCTCTCCAAGGACCTGAGTTAGCGTTTAAATGGGAAAGAATGTGAGCGAGGGAGGGAAAAGGGAGTAAATGGTGGGAGGTGTGATTGGGCGGGATTGGTATGGGGTGGTTTAAATAGATGCAGGTGAGGTGGGGTGGCGGTTGACACTAAGGCATGTGTTAAATGAATCCAGCTTCAATAATCGCAATAATAAAAGACTTGGATATATTTTACGAGATTTTGAATTTAAATTATATAAATAAAAAATATATTATTAATAATATGAGAGTCTATCACATAAATAGAGTTGTTTAATTCCGAATAGGAGAGATGTTACCAACAAATCAAACTAGCTTTGTCTTTAATTTACCCACTTTTTCATTAATCGCGACGTTTTTAGCTCCTCCTAATTATTAATGGAGACCATACTTTTCATGTGCTTCTTAACACTTTCCGTGTATTATACGAGATAAAAAAGGAGTTTTTTCAAGTGAGAATTTAGCAAGGAGGTGGATAATGCGGCTAGGTTCACAGGGGTAATAAATAGGTTGACTTTCTGGGGGAGGGGGCCTTTGATGACTGACAAAAAAAGTGGTTGTTATTTAATTGGGCAATGGTTATATACAGAGCGGAGAAGAGAGGATGGCCGAGGGAGAAGGAAGGACGTATTAGTGTATGGGTGTTTCGGTCAATCTGTTGTGAATCGGACAGATTTTGTCCATGCACTGGCCAGCTTCCCTTCGTGTGTCAACGTTTACTTTTGTCCAAAATCCAGATTCATTTAAACATATTTTGAATTTAAATCTTGCAAAAAAGAGAGCAAAAAATTTGAGTTGTTTAATAATGATTTAATATTGTTTGACTCTAAAACAGAAATTTAAATAAAATTGTGTCTTCTTCGCTTTCTGCTTGTCTTACTTGGGTTGGATTTTGCCACCTTTTACTTTTTCTGATGGACGTGGTTGCATTAATTTGATCGAGAGGATAACTAGAGACGGTGTCGAACATTAATTAGGTGATTGTTATGTTCAACCATTCAGCCACGTTCCGTAATGATGTGACTCTCTAGATTTAGTAGTGCTAGCCAGGGGTAATTAGCATTGTTTTCAAAAACGACCCGGAGAGCGACCCGGATTTTGGTCCGTTCTCTGGGTCGACCGGTCCGACCGGTCAAACCGGCAGTCGGACCGATAGTTTATTATATATATTTTTAATATATATTTAGTAAATAATAGGTTTAAAAATTAATATTCTTGAAATGTTGGTAAATTTATTTCATATTTAGTATAATTATCTTTGTAGATTTAGTTTATTTTGTGTTGATTTAGAAAAATCAAGTAGAAAATCTGATTTTTTTGGGTTGGGTTGGGTGAAATCTAGTTTTTGGGTTGGTTTTTTGGTCAAACATAACGAACCGAATTTTTCCGGGTCAAAAATCCGAGCCAACCACCCGATCTGACCGGAAATCTTCCAGTTCGTTAGGTAACCGGTCGAACTTGGTTTTTTGACCCGGAATTGGCTCCGTTTCGTGGTCCGACCGGTCGGACCGCCGTCTCAAAAACAATGGTAATTAGCAAACTTTGTTTCCAAGGCAAATTATTCTAAGTTCACTAGAGCTTAACAAAGTTCCCTCTTGAGGTCCTTGGTTAGCTCAGAATATGATTGTGCAATTACTTCTAGTTCAGTGAACACGTTGAATGTTAAAGGTCAGTTTAATTTATTAAACTGTTGAGTGTAATTGCTAGAATTAGGAATATGTAGTACTTCCAAACCATTCACCGATAGAAACATTTATATTTGTAAATTGTATCGATAAATTTATTGACATTTACAACAAGGATAGAATATTGTACAAGAAAAGAGATCTCTATCTACCAATGACCCGTGCACCAAAAGTTGTTGCTTAACCTAAACCGGGTGCCTATATAGCAATGACACGCTATAGTTTAAAATCAGCAGTTTCTTGGTTCACTGTATTTTGAAAACACGATTTCTAGTATGATAATAAATTTAGCTTCAAGAGTTGTTATCTGATATAAGACGAGCAACTATTCTACACGACTTTTTTTTTAGTGTATGGCTATTAAGCTCCTCCAACATGTACTCAAAATTTTATATCTAATGCAATGTACTAAGTCCGCCATTAAAAAAAACAAACCGGGTGCCTATAAGTAATATAGTTTGCAAATGGAGCACGCATCATATAGTTTGATCTTCAGAGTGAATTAGACAGTTATAGTAGTATTATAGTATAATTAATTAGGTACTTGATCCAATTAAAAGATAAAACTATGGACTAAGATGCACCCGGACAGATAATACAAGACAAACTATTTCCTCTAGGGGAACATTCCGATAATCCAAATCTAAATTATCTGAATTTTTCATTATCTGAAATATCCAAAATTGCTATTTCTCAATCCGAATCTGAATAGTGAATTATCCGAAATCTAAAATTTAAAATTATTTCGGATATAGATTCGGATAATTTGAGCTATCCAAATTTTAGAAAAATAAATGACTGGTCATCGGGTCTTCAAGCAAAATTTCCAAGTCTTCAATTACGAAAAGAAAATTGTGGGACAAATGTAATAAAAAATGTGTATAATTTTCATTGAATAGGAAAAAATTTAGAAAGAACCAATTGTTCACCTTCCTTGGATTACGAATTGGAGGAGAAGGAGGTTGGGTTGGAATTAGATTCCCAACTTAATTTTGAGTTTTTCAGAAACAGCAAAAAGGAAGCAATTTGAGAGTTTGTAAGGTGAGCAATTTGTTTTTGGGCTCCAGGCTTACTAATTCAGTTGCATCAAGCCAAGCCCAGCCCTAATTTTCAAGTATATGGATTAAAAAATCGGATACTCACATAATCCAAATTTACGTTTTTTATATCTGAATATGAATTTGAAATAAAAATTTTGAATAATCTAAATTCGAATCCGAGTACAAAATTATCCGAATTTGAATCCGAAAAAAATTTTGGATATCAAATTTTGGATTTTTTTTCTCCGGTTGATGTTCTTTTCGGGGGATAGAATTCCACGACGACTTAATTGGGACCCAAGAAATTAAATGATGGTTCACATCGTTATATTAAGACCGCCTTGGAGAGATATTGACTGATAGTGACTCTAGTCTAGTGCCCACGTGGACCATAGCCGTGCACCAAATAGTCGTCACGTAACCGGATGCGAATAAGACACTGAGTTCGTTACAGTGTTGACATTATTTCTGTTGTTCCCACTTCGCACTAATTGTGTGTATCGATCGAGCATTACAAATAAGAGAATTACTTAATAAATAAAATTTGGACAGTGCTTTACCGAAGAGAAGAAGGTGGAATGAATAAAAATGGAAGGTAAAAAAAACCCTTTTTTGGGATACAGAAAGTTCTTGTTAGTTATCTAATTTAACATGTTCATCTTGTTTGTTGCCGGAGCAAGAGAGTAAACGCGTTCTTTAATTACTAAGCTCTGCATATGTTAGTTGGTGCTTCATGTATACGTATTGGCAGAGAAGAACGTTCTCTCTCTTTTTTCTTTTTGCAGTGAAAGGATTGTTAGAAATCACCACCCAAATGAACAATAACGCGCAAATAACACGGACACAAGAGTTACGTAGTTCGGCCTAATACCTACATCCACGGGGAGTAAGAAGAACTTTTATTAATGAAATCTGAGCCACAAAGCCATACATAACCTCGGATAACATGTCTTTATATAAAAACAAACTTTTGTACATTAAGTAACCTATCTAGGTCATCCTAGAAGTTCAAAACAAGAGTTCGAGCTAAACAAAAAGTTGCTGCCACGTGGGACTGGTGCCTGCCAACCAAATTGCGTCTGCCAGTGCCCAACCTTCTACCTTCGCCTACTGGTGGTCGCCAACGAACTGGCGGCTGCCAGTCCAATCTTGCCAATATCACAATAATCTTCACCTTTGGCGAGAAGTCATCCTTTGCAAAGAACCATGAAACTCCACCCACACTTTAACAAACTCCACATTGATAAGACACTGTCCCATGAAGAATCATGATATCTTGCAAAACTAAACCGACTATACCCTGAACCATAGATACACTACCATCAATAAGTCCATCAAAAAAATTTCTCCACCTTTTGTTCAATCACTTGGAGATAGCCTCCAAACCTGATTATTTTCTGAGCTTGTTTGGCATATTTCTTTCATCCTCTATCGAACCCCAACATGAAAATTCACATACCGAAGTAACATTGTGACTAATAAACGCGCCCCACATGGACCATAGCCGTGTACCAAATAGTCGCCACGTCCCCGGAAGCGAATAAGTGCCGATTAATTAATTGCGCTTAAATGTGTACTGAGTTCATTTTAGTGTTGAGATTATTTCGGTTGTTCCCACTTATCACTAATTTTGTGTATCGAGTTCCAACATTACAAATTATAATTACTTCGTCATTTGGCTACCTTTCTCTTCTGTTTTGCAGTTGAGATTTGTTTCCATATGATGCTGTACGTTTTTGGGGCTTCTTTGGCTTGATTATTTTGGCAATATATGTAATAGGGAGTACATAATTAGAATAGTGAATTTTACTGTTAATAAAATTTTACTTACCGAAAAACACAAATAATAATAAATAAAATTTCAACAATGCTTTACCGAAGAGAAAAAGGTGGAAATGAATAAGAATGGAAAGGAAAAAAATATCCTTTTTGGGATAGAGAAAGTTCTTGTTATTATCTAGAATTTAACAAGTTCATCCTATTTATTGCTGGAGCAAAATAGTACATGAGTTCTTTAATTACTAAGCTATGCATATCTTTTTTTAAAGGGTGACGTGAAGTCTATATTATAATAAATAGATTACAATACGAAAAGAGGAATACATAAACATAAAACGAATATACTAAAATGGAACACGAAACTAAGCTTAGAGAAGGCAGAGAGACATTGGTGAAGGCGAAGGGTGGACGAAAGGCTACGAGAGCCGAACGTCCAAGACGAAGGCTGCCAAGATAAGCAACAGCTAATAACCACAAGGTCGCATCATAGACACAACCTCATGGGTATTTAAATACATAAAAGAAGCACGTAAATGAATCCCAAGATTGGACGAATCTAACCAAGACAAGGGTATCCACTTGTACCAACAAGCAAGGTTTTGAGAACCGAATAAATTTTAGATCGAACATAGGTCGATCCAAGCAAAAGCATAAGCAGATACACAACAACCAAAATCCGAAGAGACCACAAAATAGGAGTGGCTCGGGAATGAAAACAACAAATAAAGCAACATGACAGAAAGTAAAAATAACTAAGGAGCAAAAAATAAAGCATAAAGCATTAAAATCCAACTGTGGGGAGGTCGACGGTGACCAACACTCAAGAAAGAAGAGTGAACAATAAGGAGATATTCTTTTTCCTTTTTATTCCTATATAAGCTCTGCATATGTTTGTATTGGCATAGATGAACGTTCTCTTTTTCTTTTTCCTTTTTGCAATGAAGGGACATTAGCGGGATGAATTAATTCATCCATGGACTGAATTGTATATCAAAATCAAAATACAAACACTAAAAATATTAATGGATTGGATCGAATGAAGGAGCGAGGTTTTGACATCAATGGGTTGAGTAGATTTTGCATTGGGAATGCAAAATCATTGGAAATACGACAAGCGAATCAGGTTCATTTACACTAAAGGACGAATGGTGAAGTTTGTAACATGTCAAGGGTTCTACTAGGTAGAACAAAAAGCTATCTGGCGTATGTTATGGCTTATAGCATTGGTTTGGGACAAAGAAAAAGAGGTCCAACGAGAAAGCAATTCCAAGTTACAAAATATGAGGGTGACCAGAAAAATAGAGGAATGTTTATTAGTCATGGGGATACTTCGATAGGGGAAATATCATGTTGGGGTTCAATAGAAGATGGAGGAAATACATCAAGCAAACTTATGAGATTCTCGAGTTTCGGAGATGTCTCCTAGTGATTGAACAAGGATGGAGAGAATGGAGATTGATCTTGTTGAGGACGAAGTGTCTAAGGTTCAAAGTGAAGTCGGTTTGATTTTGTAAGACTTCATGATTCTTCAAGGGACGATTTCTCGCCAAGGTGGATAATTGTCGAAGAAGTGGCTCAAAATTGGGAGGCCTAGTGACCGTTAAGGACCTAGTGCTCGCTAAGGGCCTGTTACAGAAGCTGAGGCCTAGCGGTTTCTAAGGTTCTAGCATCCGCTAGGGCATCGTGACACAAAATTTTTTTTATTCAATTTGGACTCGATTTTGGACTCCTAGATGATTTAGATAGATTCCATGGCTGTGCTAGAATTTATCTATATATGCAAGAGTATACTTAACCCTAGGTTGTATTGCTTTATGTCTGAGAAACTCAATAATAAAAGATCTTCTTCTGCCTGTGGACATAGACAATTTACCGAACTACGTAATCTCTTGTGTCATTGGTTGTGTTCTTATTTCCTTGATTTCCTAATAAATATAAATAACATTCATCTTCGACATGTATTATTGAGCTTTCATTGATCAAGACAAGCAAAGTTCCATTAATGCAAACCTACATTTGAAGTGACATTTTTGTTTTTGTTTAGGAACTGAAACTCGTCGAAAATAAATCAAGACAAGCAAAGTGATATTTTTTTCCGTTGTATATACACATTTATATAACGACTGTCACTTAAGTTAGGTAAAAGTCCTCGTGGTTTCAGCTTTTAACATATTAGTATCTTGTGGTTTCAATTGTGTGATAAGGTGACACAAGTTAGATTAGTACATCCTGACATCCACATGGCAAACTGCATCATTCGTATTGCCACGTTGCATCCCATATCATTCCTTACATTATTAAAACAATCCAAAATAGATATTTATATTATTTAACCCCAAATTTTTAGCCCCAAATTATTTTTCTCAATTTTTCATATATTTTGACGTTTGATTTTCAGAACATTATATGATTTTCACGAAAATTTTATATGAAATTCTCAAAAAGCAAGCGACCACAAGGGAAAGCAACAGTAACAGAGGGAGGAAGGGAGCGAAAACAACAACAATTAGAAACCCCAAGAAAAATAACCCGACAGATTGTTTTGGGTTCTTGCTCTAAAATTTGGCGAAATTCTCATGGCCAATCTTTGACACCCTTCCGTCTCTCGAAAAAACAGCGAGGGAAGAGGAGGAAGGGCGAGGGAGGGAGGAGGGCCGGTGGGTACGGGAGCTTACTTCTTTCTCTCTCCGTATTTGTGTGTGAAAGGTCGAGGAGAGGAAGATGGATCGAAGCTTGAGAGAGAAGAAAGGAGGATTCCGCTTAATTAGGGCTTTATTTAGATAAATTTGGTTAATTGATGATGTGGCATCTTACGTCAATTTGTATTGATGTGGTATGCTACGTGGATAAAAATAATTAGATAATTTGATGATTTAATTAACTAATGTTAGTTAATGTCAAACTCATAGAGAGTTCTGTTACTTGGTCTCAACCCATTTCTTATCTTCCTATGATTTTAGTTGTTAACTAGATAAATTTATGTCACGTGGACTGAAAGCACAAAATATTTATGTTGACTTTTACCTTTAAGTTATGATGCAATTTGACAATTTTATAAAAAACAACACCGACCATGAAACTGCATGCACAGTTTTTGTTTGAAACCACCTCGTGAACTTGCTCGTGCTTGCAGTTTGCTCTTTTTACGATTTTGTATTTCACGGTTTGTATTTTTGCGAATTTGGTGGGTTTTTTTACACACCCTAGTGATCCTCTGACTCAAGATAGATCGAAAAAGTCCTAACCTCTCAAAAAAACTTGTTTTCTTGTGGTAAGCCTTATATGCCTCCGTTCTTTATAAAATAGATCTTTTTTGAGATTTAACCCATTTTATAAGGTTTCTTACCCTGTAATGAGAACTTTGTCCCATAAGATCATATATCAAACGTCATTGCCTTGCCATGTTGCCTTGGAGCGTAATCCTTACCATATTTGTTCGAGTTTTCAATAGAATTTTTCATTTGAATGGATGTTGTGTCAATTCAAATGGGATTGCTGTTTATTTTTTTTGTTGTAAAAAAAGAGAGAAAAATAGTCCAATTTAATAGTCTAAAATTTTTTCATTAGGAAAAGAGGCTAATAATTATTGCCACGTAGTATGCTGGATTAGCCAGTTATTTTTGGTACGGCTTGAGGAGGGTACGTAGCTATTCGATCTTTAATATTGTTGCTGCCCTTTTAATGAGATAAATACATTGTCATGCAAGTCGATATCATTTAAATTTTCAAAGGAAATTTGTTCACGGCAAATGATTTAAATCTTTTGAATAAAGTTTTGAGTTTAAATTTTGTAGTTGTCTCATTTAAACGCCTGAACAGATTAGTCAACTGCAAATGTACATATTTTTATAATAATTCTTGTTTGATGACAAGTTAGGAGCAGTAAATGCAACCCAACAAACACGTATGATGCATATCACATTTATTGATTAGTTTCTTGGTGTTACTGAGTTATTAATTATTATCTTCATTAAATAGACAACCGTGAATTTAAAAACTAATAATGTTATATTGGGAGGTTACAAAATCCATCATAGAATTTTTACCAAAAAAAAAAATCAGATCACAGTGAAATCAATGTTCGGTCGGGTCAGCCAATCCATGCTGGTGTCGCAAGGAAATAGAGAAAGATTAAGAAGAAGGATAGTAGGATTTGTCCCACAATTTTAATTATACTAAAAATTTAGTTTCTATTATAAAATATATTGGGCTTGTCCTCTACAAATAAAAGGGTAGTGCTTATGAGTTCTTTGGCATTGCTCTTGGCTTAATATGTAGAGATACATGGTATAGAAGTCATAGGCGAGCGCTACGTCTCGAGTCTAAATCTCTACCTATACTACCATGCCAAATTAAACCAAGACCAATACCAAAGAACTCCTAACTCCTAAATAGGAGGACAAACCTAATATATTTTACAATAAGAATTAGAATTCTAATTAGTGTAAACATGGATATGTATAACACACATAACAAATAGTAATAGAGATAGAAAGAATAGAAGATACACGATATTATGTGGTTCAGTCGAAAGACCTATATCCACAGGACCGAGACGATAATTAATATAATGTGTGGAGATACATAGTACATAAATCACAGCCGAGTGCTACGTCTCGAGCTTAAATCTCTGCCTATGCTACTATGGTTATTTAAGCCAAGACCAATGTCAAAGAACTCCTAACTCTGCCCTCCTATTTATAGAAGAACAGACAAATATGTTTTACAATAAGAATTAGAGTTCTAGTCTAGTTAGAATTTTGGGACAAATATACTTTGAGTCGTGAGAGTTCAAATTCGAGAATTATGATTAATCTAAAATAATCTGCATGAGTACTCCTCGTTGATGTAATATTATATATATTTTTTATCGGAGACAAACGGCCAAACAAAAACTACATCCACATGCATAATTAAACACATAAATCGACAAGTGATGATGGCACTTCATCGTTGAGAGTCAACGACTTGCTTTTAAAGTGTATCCTTCAACAAACAGAATCGGAGTTGGCAACCACAATCTGACAACTACACTTATCTGTGCAAGTATTAATGAGGAGCGTTTTCCGGTAGCTTGCGGGTCCTGCCTCGGCATCTAATTAATTAAGCCACTATGAGGATAACGCTCTATCGAACACGAATAGCTAGCTGGGTGTTGGAGACATCCATCCAGATATTGAGATTACGAACGATGATGATACTTCCAAATGCATCGGTCATCCGGTTGACAATAGTTCGTGTAAATCTGAATAAGAGGATAATGGACCGCCAAATATTTAGATTTCGAATTTAAGTTCTCGAAATGTAGCGCAGCTCAACACCGGATTGATTATCTAAGGGGGCGTACGGATATCAAGTTGATGACTAAAACAGATCGCCATCCGTGGATCAGCATCCTTGCATGCATATGCGATGATGTCTGCATGAGGTATCCACTTATTTTGCGTATTTAGTTTCTTGTTAGTAAAAGAGGGCCTCGATGTATTGAACCAATTGGCCAAAAAGGGAAAGTGCGGATGTCAAATACTTTGATCGGCAATGGGCGGCTGTTTGTTTTCATCTCCTGTTTGCCAACCAAACACACCCTAAGAAGACACAAAAATGGTAAATAACGCTTACCACATGCATCCTTGTGCAAATGTTTTGCACAAATTTGGAGATCTGCAAATATGGACAGGGAAGTGCATCTGTCTTTTCCCGAAGGAAATCTTTAGACTAAAATAAAATGTGGTGTCGGCAGTTGGAGGAAATAAATTTATCTGTTTAGACACCGGAATTCATGTGTTTTTTGGTCCCTCCAACTTTTCCTACGGATGAAATTGTAAGTTTTCCAAAGTTCTTTCATTTTAAATATATAAAAATAAAAAATAGAATAGCGACCCTAACCTTTTCTATCTGTCGTTGAGATTCTATGAGAAAGTTGAAGTAGATAATCTTATTTCTTACTTGTTGATTCACATAGAATATTTTTTTTACCTATGGTTTTTTCCAATCCTAACATATTAAACTACCAATATTAAGTTCTTAAACTTAATCAACTACCTGCTCTACTCCTTTGTATAAGCATTTAAAGCAAAAAAGGGAAGTCGATTTAAATTATATTTTTGAAATACAAAAGGCTCGTATAATTTTTTAGAACATTTAGCACATTCTTTGGTCCATGCGTTTTTATTAGTAGATTCTTTTGTTAAGTTTAACGGTGTTTTTTATAATCCTAGCAAGTACTTGGAAAGGAAAATCAGACCAATATGCTTTTAGATGGGCTTCGAGGAGTCCAAGAGATCAATCACATAAGCGCATCAGCGGCATGGATCCATATCGCCAATGGGCTACGAACGAATCGATGTGTGTCAATTTCTTTATTTGATATAATATTTATATTATTTTTTTTTGTGTATTTTGTCTTTTTATTGTCATATTTCATTTCAGTTGAATTGTGAGAGTGGATGTTTACACTATCAAATATCTTGCAGGAGTTTAAGAGCCCTTTGGAGCAAGAGTTTGCCTCAGAGGCAAGTGGTATGGGTCTGGTGCTAAGCGTACGCTCTTCCCTACTAAGAGTACGCTCAATATTGCGATTAGAACAATTAGCGTATGCTAATTGGTTAGCAGCGTACGCCAATGCAAGGATGTGAGCAGTTCCACCATATTGCAAGAGCCATAACTTTCTTCTAGAGCATCCGATTATAACAAAAGAGGTGTCCCTAGAAAGCTGAAGATGTTAGCTACAATTTTGTCTCTAATAGCCAAAGCCAAATTCGGAGCCTAACATGGCAAAATGGAAAACACGATAATGTCATCCAGAGCCACACGAGCAAGCGTACGCGTCGAGGGAATTGGCGTACGCTTAATTCTACGACTCCAAGGATGGGCATACACCAAAGGAAGGTGAGAGCATGCGAAAAAGTCATCTATGTCACCAAGTCATAGGGTTTCATCATTTTTTGCAGCTTATTTTGAGAAAAATCTAGAACTAGAGTTTTTGACACTCGAATTTTCTATATAAACTCCGCTAGTTCTAGGTTTTAGACATCTCTTTCCCTATACACATTTTCTCTTTACATTACAACTTGAGATATTTTGATGCTCTTTCAATGGAGATGGAGACTTCTGTCATATTGGTAATTTCTTTCCTAACTCTATCTTTTATCATCATGAGTTTAATTGGCATTAGTCGAGAGTATTTTCCATTGAGTGTGGTGCTCGTACGACACACTTGATGGGTTAGATTATGGATTGAATATGAACTTGGTTATTGTTCGGTAAACTTAATGCTTATTTCTACTTTCATGTTGTTAAGATTGGAGTAGGCTTATCCTATGAACCTTGGGTCGTTGCCTCACACCTTAGTGAAGAGTAGGCATGGGTAATTGGTTCAAGATTAATAATATGAAGTGTTGTATGATCTTTAGCTAATCTACTATCCTAGCGGACGTGGAGACGCCGAAAAGCCGAATAATACACTTTCAGTCTGGACGGATGAAACTCTCAGTTGGTGATTCGTATGGAGGAACATAATGAATGATAAATCAAGATCTTTTACTATGTTTGCTTTAGGTTATTTCATTTCCTACAAAGCCGTTGTTTCCGTTGTAAACTTAACGTGATATTAGATTTTGTTCCCAATTCCTCAATACGAACCTTACTTACTACTATATTATTTGCATAGGACTAGTAGAATAATCACTGAATTTACCCCTATCAAATTGGCACCGTCGACATGGACTAAGATTTTAGGTATAAAATCAAAATAATTTTCGGTTTACAACAATTTATTTTTATTTTTATATTTGACAAAAAAAATTTATTACTATTTTCTTTTCACCACTAGGTAATTTAGTGTATTTTCTTTTGTAGGTACTTCCAGTCATCCAAGTAATACCAATGGAAGAATCGGCTCTTACAGTTCTACCAAAAGCGGTCCAAACCCTGCAAGCATCAGTACAATTTTTTGGAAGAAAAAATAAGGATGCACGAAAACATCTTATTAGATTTGACGATGTTTGCATAATTATGTATTACCAAGGGAAGAGCAGGGACGCTATTAGATTACACCTATTTAAACACACCCTAGTGGATAAAGCTCGAGACTGGTATGAAGGGCTTCGAGGAAGAGGGATAACAACCTGGAAAGAACTAGCCCAAGCTTTCCTGCGTAAATACTTGTCTATGGCCAAAAATGCCAAACAAGTACAAAGGATCCACACCTTTCATCAAAAAGAAGGAGAAACATTATATGAAGACCGGGAAAATTTTAGAACTTATAACAGGCGGTACTTCATCATAGGATCACCCCTAAAAACCTCATGAGAATACTATATAATGAATTAAAAGTGGAGGACCAGGCTACACTAAATGCTGCCTCCAACAAAAACTTCTTAAAGAAGAGGCATGCTATCTAGAAGAAATGACAGAACTATGCGATATGTGAGACTCGGATTCAGAAGAAGAGATCGCACCATGCGAAATGAAGAGCACGGTCGGAATCATGCAAATCTAAAATAAATATCTTGTTGATACCTTTAGCTGTCTAGAAACTCAAACACAGGAGATGGAGAAGAAAATTCAGCAGCTCAAGCAACAAAATGATAAGGAGAAGATTGGGCTACCACCAATCATAGTTCTACCACCACCAGTCCCGCAATGCCTATATGAATAAGCACATGCCGGTATATTCTGACCCCTTGGAGGACAAATGAAACCATCACATTGAGGAATGTAGAAAAAGGGGATGAATCACATAAGAGGGAGAGAGAGAGAGAAACAAATCAGGCCAACCGCGGAAAAGGAGATAGTTGTTGAAGATAAGGTGGAAGAGGAAATGGTTGAAGGAGATGAGTCGTGGCCCTCTCCTAGGGTGAATGAGAAGTTGACACTGTCGTATGTTTAAGAGAAAACTGCATATGGCCTTATAGTTCACGCATTTTGCAAGAATTAGTTTGAACAACTTCAGCTTGGCATTTCTTGGGAAGGATTTCTCCACGCCTATTCTCTTTTTGCCAAAAATTTGAAAGATGAAGAAGGGATGTGTTGGGGAAAGAAAATGATAGATCTTAAATATCTTGGCAAAGAGTGTAAAGGGACAGCAATGATCTCCTTTGGTCAAAGAGTGCCCAAAGAAACCAAGATTCAAGATGAGAAAACTAAGTCAGTGGACAATGGGTAGGCGATTGAGGAATCACCACCGTCAAAACATGAAGATTCAGGAAGCTTTGGGATTCCCGTTAATTCAATCCAAACCAGTGAGACGAAGGATTCTTATGTTCCTCCATGAGTCAAAGAGCAACCATAAATCGATAATAAGACCCTTGTTACCTATTTAGATATGCCAGATCAGAGGCCACAATCTACGAAGTTCCTCAGGAATGTAATTGCACCAAAAAAATAGAATGATGGCAAGACAACCCCTTTGACAACGAAGAGCTACTACATCTCCAACGACATACCTCCAAAATTACAAGATCTAAGGAGTTTTTCTATTCTATCCACTATTCGTGGTATTCAATTTATGCACTGTTTATGTGATTTAGGTGCCAACATTAATCTTATGCCTTTATCTATTTTCAGTAAACTCAAATTAGGGAACATCCAACATATACCAATGATGCTTGAACTTGCAGATCAATCTAGAAATAAGTCATATGGAATTGTGGAGGATATGGTAGTACAAGTTGAAAAATTCCTCATACCAGCACACTTTGTGGTGTTAGACTCTAAAGAAGACTCGAGCTGCCCATTGATCTTGGGAAAACCATTCCTAAACACCAGTCATATAGTGGTGGATGTCTGCAATAGAAAGATGACTTTTGAAATAGGCCTCGACAATGCAGAATTCCATGCTACTTATTGGTGTTTTCACCCCTGTAGATCTTCAGGGAGTATAAGTCAAGCTAACGACTTTAAATTATCACGTTTTATTTTCAGTTGTTTATTTTGTTCTATTGTTAATTCTGTTTATATTGATTTTTCATTCGAGTATTGTATTATTTTTCAATAAATTATCGTACACTTTTTAATAAATTATGGCAGAGCCTGAGGATGGACTAGTGGCGTCCGCTGACAACCTCTACGCATACATCTCATGGAGCTAAAGCATTTTGATACGTACCCGTACAAGGGTTCGTACGCTAAATTTTGTGACATGATGGACATGCGTACGCTCACACTCTCTAGGAGTACGCTGACCTGGGGATAGCTATATAAAGACTGCAGCACCCAGGCAGAACATACGCTCCAGAGAAAAAGAAAAAGGACAAAGAAAAAAACCCTAAGACCAAAAAGTTTGAGATGGCGTACAGGGATACCCGAGAAGACCAGACCAACTTGCTATTGGCCTACCAGCAGGCTCGACGACTGCGCTCATCCTCAAGAAACTCCACGCCCTCCTTCAGCTCAGATTATGACACACACGAAGATGGTGACCTAAGGCATCTATTCAACATCCCGATTCCAATCTACAATGTCAAAGAGAAAGAACTCTATAAACACTTTCTTAATTGCTCTTATTCTCCTGACTTGTAATGCGATAGAATTTCTCTTGAGAAACTAGGAGTCTATTTTGAACTTGCTGAATATCTTTGGCGTAGGGGTTCGAGAATTTTCACTCAAGAATGTTTGCATGCTAATAGAGGACTTGTTGCTAAATTCTTTGCGACCTTGCAATTAAATGCTGACATGCAATGCTTTAATTTTTGTTGCTTTGGAAAAGAGCATGATGTTATTCACTTTGAATTTTGTGATATTCTTGGATTGCGATATGGTGGCAATTTTGATAATCTAATAGACATGCATAATGAATGGGCTAGGTTAACTAGAGTGCCAAAATTTGACAAAGCACAAGCTCATGCACACCTGATTAAGGATAATACTATGCTCAGCTTGTATCGCTTTATTACCTCTACTTACTTTGCTAGTACGAATCTCGATCGAGTCATTATAATGATTTAAACGCTCTCTTTTGTGCTAGGAATGGTTGTCCTTACAATACACGTGGTGCAATTTTGCATAACTTTCAGAAATACCTAAGTCAGCGCGAAGAGATTATGTGTTATGGCGATATTATCACTAAAATTGTTTTGCGTGTTTCTTTTAGGCCCATATAGAATCATATCAGGAGCATGTGCCAGATGAAGACTATGACCTTAGATGACCTGTATCTCATCGAAACTGGACTGGTAGTACCTGAACTGAACACCCACAATATCCACTTACTGCTTGTGGCGGAGCGACTAGCCTATAAGAGTACCCATCAAGAACGTGATGCATGCGAGAAGGAGAAGAGGATGGAGATAGAAGAACTCAAGCAGACAAACAAAAAAATTAGAACACACCAGATCACACTCAAGGTTGCAATTAGAGACCTGACATAATGCCAAGAGGACATGTGCAAAGAACTCAAAACATACGTGTTCCACCAGGATATTTGTCTGCTAACTATTTTCTCAAGCATCGAGACTTCCAAGAAGCCCATTAAAGTAAAACAGGAGTATAACCACTCTACTAGAGAAGGTGGCGCAACACATATCTCCTCTGCCTCCATGCAACTATTGATCAGGACAGTACCGTTCTCTCTTTCTTTTCCCTTTTAGTATATGTTTTTTTAATTCTATCTATTACGTGATGTTGTGCGAGTTAGTTTCCCCTCATATTGAGAAAAATGTGTTCAATAAGAGGGAGGGGTGTCTACATGTTTTGGTTTTGTTTTTGTATGTGATTGAGTCTAGTTATTATAATTAGGTGTGTGTTTGCTTTATTTGGCTGAGTCACCCACTTGAACTTGCAATCTTGAACTTGTGAACTATTAGGAACTTAAGATCCTGAGAAAAGCCAGTGTTAGGTCTCGAGTAGAAATGATAATGTAAGGCCCATATTAACAGGTAGGTCTTGCTTTTTAAAAACTTCATAATCAGACTAAGTGATCAATGGGTTGCGGGACTGTGAGAGCACATGCATAGTCGAGGGGACACAGTCTTAGTAGC
Organism: Hypericum androsaemum; assembly: GCA_963995505.1. Taxonomy (NCBI): domain Eukaryota; kingdom Viridiplantae; phylum Streptophyta; class Magnoliopsida; order Malpighiales; family Hypericaceae; genus Hypericum; species Hypericum androsaemum. The sequence goes on from OZ023180.1 coordinate 11,418,457, forward strand.
CAATAACATCGCCTTGTATATATAAATATTTTAAATAGCTTGAACTTGTGATTACTCCTGAAAATCTATTTTGAAAAATCTTTTCGACGAAGGTCAGAGGTTAGGTATTGGCAACTTTGAACAAAGGAAAAAAATAAAAAAAAGAATAAAGAAGCGTAGGAGGTCCAAGGCAAAAGGTGAAATAAAAAAATGCCACCAATACATAGAAAATTAAAGGGTGGACTTAATAGATGCGGTCAGTATCTGCCTAACCAGGACAAGCTCAAAGATGGTGGAGGTAGCTATAAAAAATTGAGTCTGAAAAGCCATAGAGTGGCTCCACCTGCTAAAGTTTAGAGTGAGTCCTCAAGCCACCATTCAAGCTAAAATCTATTTTGGGGTGAGGTGAAACGATGGAGCAATGTGTCTTAATTATGTCTTCATGTTGTGTGATGTTATGGTCTTGTGCTTATTGATCGTCACCACTTTTAGAATGATAAACTTATGGGAAACTACCAAAATTTGTGGGCTAATCTTGAATTGTAAAAGGGAGCTAACAGGAGAGTTCCTCGGGATAGTATGGTCTTGATGGTTTATTTGTTCGGTGTGATTGTTTTGCTTCCTTGAGGATAAGCAAGAGTTTAAGTGTGGGTGTGTGAATTGTAAAAGGGAGTTAACAGGAGAGTTCCTCAGGATAGTATGTTCTTGATGGTTTATTTGTTCGGTGCGATTGTTTTGCTTCCTTGAGGACAAGCAAGAGTTCAAGTGTGGGTGTGTGATCCATGTCAATTCGCATCTTTATTTGATATATTATTTATATTTATTTTTTGTCTATTTTGTCCTTATATTGTCATATTTCATTCCAATTGAATCGTGAGAGTCGATGTTTACACTATGAATTATCTTGCAGGAGTTTATGAGCCCTTTTGAGCAAGAGTTTACCTTGGAGGCGAGTGGTATGGGTCTGGAGCTAAGCCTACGCTCTTCCCTACTAAGAGTAAGCTCAATATTGTGATTAGAATAATCAGCGTATGTTATTTGGTTAGCATATGCCAATGCCAGGATCTGCGCAGCTCCACCGTATTGCAAAAGCCATAAATTTATTGTGGAGCATCCAATTGCAACAAATGAGGTGTCCCTGAAAAGCTGAAGATGTTAGTCACAATTTTGTCGCTAATAGCCAAAGTCAAATCCGGAGCCTAACAGGGTAAAAACAAGAATGTGACATCCACATGAGCAAGCCTACGCGTCGGGGAAATTGGCATACGCTTAATTCTACGACTCTAAGGATGGGCGTACACCAAAAGAAGGTGAGAGCACGCCAAAGAGTCATCCACATCACCAAGTCACAGGGTTTCATCATTTTCTACCGCTTGTTTTGAGAAGGATCTAGAACTAGGGTTTTTGACACTTGAGTTTTCTATATAAACCCCTCTAGTTCTAGGTTTTAGAGATCTCTTTCTCTAGACACCTTTTCTCTTTACATTACAACTTGGGATATTTTGATGCTCTTTCAATGGAGATGGAGACTTCTGTCATATTGGTGATTTCTTTCCTTACTCTATCTTTTATCATACTTTTAATTATCATGATGTTGAGTTTGATTGGCATGAGTCGGGAGTAGTTTTTTTTAATGTCGTGTCTGTACGGCACGCTTGATTTGTTTGATAGTGGATAAAATATGAACTTGGTTATTGTTTAGTATACTTTATGCTTATTTCTATTTTCATATTGTTAAGATTGGAGTAGGCTTATCCTATGAACCCTAAGTTGTTTTCTTGTACCCTAGTGAAAAGTAGTCATGGGTTATTGATTCAAGATTAATAATATGAAGTATTTTATGTTTTCTATCTAATCTACTATTCTAGCGGACGTAGCGACACCAAAAAGCCGAATAATACACTTTCAGTCTAGACGGATGAAACTCTTTGTAGGTAATTCATATCTAGAAACATAATGAATGATAAATCTAGATCGTTGCCTTGCACTTTAGATTTATCATTACGCTATTAGTAGCCTTGGTAATTGCCTAGCACCCAAACATTATTAATAGTATCTTAAGAAACTCCAAATACCATTTCATAAGAAATCCATAACTGAAACTGTCAATGTGTTAGGGTACTATGCTCATCTTCATCATTGATTGAGTTATCATTTATCTTCCTACTTATTTATGTTTCATTTCGTTTCTATTTTTATTACTCTATTTGCTTCAGATTATTTGATTTCCTACAAATTTGTTGTTTTCGTTGTAAACTTAACGTTATATTCGAGTTTGTTGTCATTCCGTGAGTACGAACCTTACTTACTACTATATTATTTGTATTTATATAGAACTTGTAGATTAATCACTGAATTTACCCCTATCACGAATTCATACGCAAATTATACGAAGAAATTTGATACCCGTGATGTAATAATGTAATTATATATTATGGTGAATAAAGTTTCAACTTTTCAAAAAATTCGCAAATTATACTAGAAACAAGCAAATATTTCCAAAACGCTAGTAATGTATTTTTTTTAAAGTAAATATTTGTATTGCACCTTGAAAGTGTTACAACTTTACACACAAGTAGTTACATGTTGGTTTTTTTATGATAAGTTGAGATGTTTAGTAATACATTAAAAGTTGTTGGAGTACGAAATTAATGTCTCGGATTGATGACGATCTATCTCCGGATGTGCGCGAATTGGCTCGGACTCGTCGGTACATGAAGGCCGGGCAAGAGGCCACTCTCGCTCACGTAGGCAAGCCCGCGCGAGAGGCTCCTCTCGCCCACGTAGGCGAGTCCGAGCGAGAGACTCTTCTCGCTCATGTTGGTGAGCCCAGGCGAGAGGCTCCTCTCGCCTACGTGGGCAAGTCCGATCGAGAAACTCTTCTCACTCACATAGGCGAGAGGCCGGTGGGAAGCACGAGCGAGAAGCCGAGCGACGCTTTGGCCGAGTGGCAAGAGGCCGAGTGCGAGAGGCTGAGCGAGAGGCCTACGGAGAGGCCGAGTGGCGAGAGGCCTACGGCGAGAGGCCAAGCAAGAGGCCGAGTGGTGAGAGGCATACGGTGAATGGCCGAGCGAGAGGCCGAGTGAGAGGCATACGGCGAGAGGCTGAGTGGCAAGAGGCCGAGTGGCGAGAGGCTGAGTGAGAGGCCTACGGTGAGAGGCTGAGCGAGAAGTCGAGTGGCGAAAGGCCGAGCGAGAGGCCGAGTGAGAGGCCTACGGTGAGAGGCCGAGCGAGAAGCCAAGCGAGAAACCTAAGGCGGGAAGCCGAAGATGAGCGAGGAGCCTAAGGCGAGAAGCCGAGCGAGAAGCCGAAGGTGAGAAGCCAACTTGTACCCGAGCGGGAAGCTCATTTGACCTTTGTAGGCGGGAAGGCAATTCCGGGAATAGGTCCACTTTGGTTGAGGAGGCCGTTAACTTGAGCCCATTTTGAGATTCACTTTGGGCCTGACGAGATGTCCGTCTTGAGTGATGACGGACTTAAGTCAAGATTTTGCGTGGAAGATTCGAGAAGGTCAAGACGATCTTTATTTTCCTAACTTGAGCCGAGATTCTCAATATTTGGCAAGACTTGATAAGTTCCTCTTTAGGCCGTGATTACTTGGTCGTCACATTTTGAAAGCTTCCTATTCGAGAACGGAATCTGCTCATTTAAGGAAGACGGCTTGTACTGAGCCGAGAGGATCCGTCATATTAGAAACAAATAACTTGAAGCGGATCTCTCGGGATTGAGACTTAGAGCCGAAGGTTTTGGAGGCAGTTTAGGATTTCCTATTCTGAAGGCGCGTAGGTTAGGTTAAGGCACTCTATATAAGGAGGGCTCGGGCGAGAGAACAGACATCAACAACACAACACAACACACAAACTACTTTACTTATCATTGTTGCTTTTCCTTTCCTTAGCCCGTAGTTCGTAGTTCATAGCTTAGCCTAGCCTAGCATAGTTAGACTGACCTTGGGACGACCACTCCGGATCCATCTCGGGTTACTTATTCACTTATTCCTGCAACAATTTTTTGGCACGCTCGGTGGGACTAAGGAGGGTTTCTGAGAAGGCGGTCTTACTTCGCTCAACCAAGATGACCAACAACTTTGTTGCACCGGTTCCCTCTAAGGAGCCAACACCTTCTGCATCTCAGTTGACGTAAGAAAGAACTCATCTACTTCGGCTTCCTCCAAAGAGCCGACTAAGATAAGCATCATCTCGATGGAGTCTTATGCCTCATATGTTGCTCGAAAGAGCTACGAAGAGCTCTATAGACCCGTCGTTCTGATGGAGAGATATGCTGCCTTCATCCCACAGAAGTGCTATGAGGAGTCCATTATTACGCATGCAGAAGAAGTGCTACCCATCCGACTAACCTTCGTGCAACCATGGACCGGTCACATGCCTTTCGCCACCACTCCGCCTTCATCGGGTGTGTTCTGTTATAATCAACTACCTGAAACTCCCATGTATCCCTCGTTCCAAACAACTCCTTATATGAGGATGGGTACACGTGGAGTGAACCACTCGGGACACTACGAGACTGCAAGGACGGGGGCTAGCAATTTCTAAGTGGAATCGAGCTGGTACCAACCGGCCCTTACCCAAGACTGGTCATACCAATCTAGGGTCTCGGCCGACCAAAACTCTTTCAAAAGGAGGGATGTCTGCACGAATCCTTTGTTCGACTCAAGAGTTTCCAATCCTATCCCAACCCTCCAAGTCATGGATCAAGCACGGATGGACCTAGATGAGGAGGACAACCGCCATCTCATCAATCGATAAGAAGAGCTCGGTGAGGATGACGAGCTCGATGAGGATGATGTCAACCGACAAGAAGAGCTCGATGAGGATGACGAGCTTGATGACGATGACGTCAACCAACAAGAAGATCTCGATGAGGGTGACGAGCTCGATTAGGATGACGTCAACCGACAAGGAGACCTCGGTGAGAACGATGTCAATCGATAAGGAGAGCTCGATGAGGATGATGTCAATCGACAAGAAAAGCTCGATGAGGACGAAGTCAATCGACAAGAAGAGCTCGATGAGGATGATATTAATCGGGAAGAAGAGCTTGATGAGAATGACGTCAACGGTCAGCTGACATTGGGATCTACCCGACGACAAGAGATAGAAGGGCAACCCTTATCTTTCCAATCTGAGGATTTCATCCCACATCAATTCTTGGAGGACCAGTCATCGATGGGTCCTCACCTTATTGCTCATGTCGCTATAGTTGGCTTCAACCAAAGTCAAAAGAGAAGCCCCAAGCAAGAGAAGGCCAATCCTAATACCCGAAGGGCAAGACTCAGGAGGCAGGGATGACTGGACCCTAAGAAAGTAAAATTGATCCTAAGACAGGAGATGCAAGACTCGGGGGACACAGAAGGCCGCCTAATAATGATATACCAAACGCTCACAAATCCTTTCGTTCAAGGGGAGCCGATCATCCTAAGCGAGGGAAGGCCGACCTTAAGAGCCAAGAGGCAAGACTCGGGGGGCAAGGAAGATTGCCCGACAATGGCGTTCCAAAGGCTTGGAAGTGGTTTTGTTTGAGGGTAGCCGATAGTCCTAAGCAAAGAAAGGCTGACCTTAAGACCCGAGAGGCAAGACTCGGGGGGGCAAGGACGGCCATCTAATAGTAGAATCCTAAGGACTCAAAACTTCTACTGTCCAAAGGAAGCCGATGAGACGTGGAGACTCTGTCATCCTCGTATCAAGGTAGACCTTCAAGATGGGTCCAACCCACATCGGTATAACTTTAACCGACTTGGAGATAGAAGGGTCATCCCTGATCCACCAATGCGAGATGTCCTGACCAAGACCCAGAGACGTCGCCTTGAAAGGCTGATCCAGAAAAGAAGGCAAGCCATCAAGGCCCTTGAAAGAAAAATCGCAGAGCAAAGGGTCGAGCTAGAGAAACAAAAGGTGCTTCTAGCTAGTCCGTGGGTGAAGTATCATTTGGCCTCGACTTAAAGCCGGGCGAAGGATGTGAAAGCTTCTAACTGGGAGAAGGGAGATGACCTCAAGCACGTTAAAGAGATCCGACTAAAGGCACCCACTATACTATACGGGAAGTTGACCCGCAAGTGGGTACCTAAGGTCATGAGCGAGATTCATCCAAAGGAGGACACCCAGCGAGAGTCTATTCTCGACCAAAAAGAGAAGGAGGTTTTGGTCAACCTTGACACGAGGTGCATTAAGTTTGGGGACTTCCCAAGCAAGCTGGCAATCAATAGGACATCGGCTAGCCTCGGACAGGAGCCCAACCAATCGAGCCATTTTAAAGATGATATGATAAAAAAGGACCCTACTGAGCCTCAGATAGGAGAGATGTCCTCTGTCATTCCCATGGTAGAAGCCTTCAATGGTGACGTCACCATTGTGAGGCCAACCCGAAGAATGGATGATCGCAAGAAATCTCTCTACATCACGGCTCACATCCTTGGGGAGCTGATCGAGAGAGTACCCGTGGACGATATCGGTGTGATGAACACCTTTCTTCAGTTGCTCCTCTGCGAATGCAATAAAGAGAAAGAGGATGCCAGCCCGACCGGCATGGTCATAACCAATTTTGTCAGGAAAGGGCGAGACTCGGTCCGCTCCAATCAAGTAATCCCATCTTCCATCCTCCAATGTCTAATTCAATGGAAATCAGATGGGAAGGTGTTGATCATGATGGCCAATGCACGCCCATTCGTGTCGGCCACCCTCTATATTGAAGTGGTCCTATACGAGGGGTCCCTAGTGCCAACAATTGTATTTTGGAGAGGCATGGATGGCTGGTCTTCCCAATGTACAAGCTTGATCAAATGGAAGGTGCATTCGGTCTGAAGATCGATCAATGCCATACCTGGAGGGCAAGTACTCCGTCTTGCCCATGAAGAGTAAGGTAATGGGCGACAAGGTGACCTCAGGATGACGGCCTAGACTTCTTTGAGCTGCACATTTTTATTCTGTTACAAGCTAGTGGAAGGAAGCCAAGCCGAAGATGAAGAACCACGTCAACGCTTCTCGCCTGGCCGTACCGAAGCATTCACGTGCGGGGGGCATTGTTGGAGTACAAAATTAATATCTCGGATTGATGACGATCTATCTCCGGATGTGCACGAATTGGCTCGGGCTCGTCGATACGTGGAGGTCGGGCGAGAGGCCACTCTCGCTCACGTAGGCAAGCCTGGGCGAGAGGCCTCTCGCCCACGTAGGCGAGTCCAAGCGAGAGACTCTTCTCGCTCACGTTGGTAAGCCCGGGCGAGAGGCTCCTCTCACCCACGTGGGCGAGTTCGAGCGAGAGACTCTTCTCGCTCATGTTGGTGAGCCCGGGCGAGAGGCTCCTCTCGCCTATGTGGGTGAGTCCGATCGAGAAACTCTTCTCACTCACATAGACGAGAGGCCGGTGGGAAGCACGAGCGAGAGGCCGAGTGGCGAGAGGCCTACGGCGAGTGGCCGAGTGAGAGGCATACGGCGAGAGGTCGAGTGGCAAGAGGCCGAGTGACGAGAGGACGAGTGAGAGGCCTACGGCGAGAGGTTGAGCAAGAAGCCGAGCTGCGAAAGGCCGAGCGAGAGGCCGAGTGAGAGGCCTACGGCGAGAGGCCGAGCCGAGCGAGAAGCCGAAGGTGAGAAGCCAACTTGTACCAAAAAACATGCTTGAATTGGTTAAGAAGATGTAACAATAAATTGACGAAATAACATGGCTAAATTCGTAGCAAGTATAATAGTAACTTAAAAATTTACTTCTAAAAAGTTTGTCCTTTATAATTTAACAACTTGGTTGACAAATTCCTCTAAATTGGTGTTACTTTTTCTTTTCCTTTTTGACAAGATTACTTTTTTTTTTCGAGATTCTCCCTTGGGCCCTTAGCAACCACAAAATTTTACATTGGCCAGGCCCAACAGCTTTTGTCCAGTTTTGAGCGAAACAACCCCTGGAGCCCAACATGGTTTAGTTTACGGTTTAAAATTTGGGGAACCGTATTTTAAATCAAAGATTTCCAAACAGATTTTTAGTACGGGTAAATGGTCATCTTCGACAAGTCATTTTTCTATACTCGCATGTATTAAGTGCTAACAAGATAAGCGGGACAAATTTAAGACCAATTTATGTGACAAGATCCGTTCGGTAGAAAATTACAAACACCGAATCACATTACACGCTTGACATAGTTCAAAGATATGAATCCCAAGGTTGGACTTCTCTGTTCCGATCCTCCAGCGAAATTCATGATCCTTGATCGGGATCAATGACTAAAGACATTTTCTTTTTCAAGTTAAACGAACTCCTTATTCGAAATTCGGTTAGGTTATTGAAAGATTCTCATCCATGCACGATCATCTCCGGGTACCCTCTCTTCTTCTTCTTCTTATTCATGCAGAGTCTTTCTTAGCTGGCTTAGCAGCATCGGGGGCTCTAACCTCTGGCTTGAGGCTCATTACCAAAGCAGCATTCCAGAATACAAAGGACGGTCTTCGCAAGGGAGCCAGTAGGTTTTCTCATCTTCCATGTGACCTTCGCGCGAAACAACTCCACCTATCCATTAATGCTAGATTTCGGATTGATATAAAAGTTACACCTTTGACAAGTTTGATGCACTGTTCTTATTGTCTAATGCGAACTAGCTGCATTAGAATCCGTAGAAGCTAATCCACGAGTTAGAGTATGTTGGGATGGCGAGAAATAGGAAAGACTTATTTCCTATTCTTATTCCTATTCTGACTAGGTTTTGGACTCCTAATTCGACCTAGATAGGTTACTTGTACACCAAGGGTTTGCCTCTATATAACATGTTACCCTAAGTTTTTGTATGGCTTTGTGGCTCAGAAACTCATCAATAAAAGTTCTCCTTTCTCCCCGTGGATGTAGGCATTACGCCGAACCACGTTATCTCTTGCATCCGCGTTCTTTGCGCGTTTGTTCCCTATTTGCTGAATTCATAACAATTGGTATCAAGAGCTAAGGTTGGAGGATGTCGAATCACGGCGCGAAGTTTGCTCTTGTGAAGTTCGATGGTTCATTGAATTTCTGGTTATGGCAAAGGCGTGTAAGGAATCTCCTCGTGCAGCAAGGGATGGTTATCGCGCTCTCGGAGAAGAAGTCCGAGAAGATGGAGGAGCAAGAGTGGGAAGAGTTGGAGGCCAAGGCAGTAGCGAAGATTCGCTTGTGCTTAGCAGATGATGAGGAGCCACCAGCTGAGCTGTGGAAGAGGATCCAGGTCGGAGTCAAAGAAGTTCAATAGAAGTAGTTTCAAGTGCAGAGAAGGGCACATGAAGGGGACTATCCAGGACGAACTAGGGGTCAAGACAACGAGGAGGGATCGGCATCCACAACTATGGCCACATATTCAGACGGGTCGGATGGTGACTGGCTTTCTGTCTTATCAAGTCCAATGCATCTTGGTAATCTCTTTTCATTGGGACCTTGGATTATAACAGTTATAAAGGTATGCTAATGAAGGTGGAGAAGGATGCGATGGTAGGGATGAAGGATGAAAGAGAATACCTACAGGTTAGTGGGGAACATTATTGTAGGTGGAGTCACATCAATGGGTCTGATGAAGTAGAAAAAAGCTCAGGTCATATGAGGTTGGTTCGTATGAGGGAGTAAATGCTTGACATGGATGGTTTGAGTGCAATTGGGATTCGCGGAGATATGGATAGTAAGCTATGGTTATTTCGTGGAGGCATGGTTGGCAAAGAGCCATGGTTGTCTCAGAGAAGCATTGTTGGCTGGGCCCTGCTATGGTTGTCTAAAGGGACGTGCACGTCAAAGGTGTTAGGTAGGTTTTGCATGGGAAATGTGAAGCTATTGGTAGCACCACGAGAGAATTGGGTATCTCACTCAATGCCGAACGGTGGAGTTCGTGGCATGTCGAGGGTTCTACTTGGTAGAACAAAAAGTTGCCCTTTGTATGCTATGGCATGTAGCATTGGTATGAGGCAAAAAGGTCCAGCGGAGAAGCAGTTCGAGGTTGTGGAGCATGGGACTGACCAAAAAATAGAGGACGCGTCTATTGGTCGCAAGGTTGCTTCAGCAAGTAGACTTGCTAGTTGGAGTTCAATGAAGATTGGAGAGAATATGCCAAGCAAGCTCGGAAGTTCGAGATTGAGGGCTGACTCCATGTGATTGAACAGAAAAAGATGGTGAAAAAGTTGAGATGGTCTTATTGATGCAGTTATCTATGGTCCGAGATGGAATCGGTGGAGTCGGATTGGTTTTGCAAGATCTCATGGTTCTTCATGGGGCGGTGTTTTGTTAAGGTGGAGTTTGTTGAAATTCGGGTGGAGTTTCATAGTTCTTCCACGAGATGATTTCTCGCCAAGTTGGAGATTGTTGGGATGGCGAGAAATAGGAAAGACTTATTTCCTATTCCTATTCCTATTCTGACTAGGTTTTGGACTCCTAATTCGACCTAGATAGGTTACTTGTACACCAAGAGTTTGCCTCTATATAAAGGCATGTTACCCTAAGGTTTTGTATGGCTTTGTGGCTCGGAAACTCATCAATAAAAGTTCTCCTTTCTCCCCGTGGATGTAGGTATTAGGCCGAACCACGTAAACTCTTGTGTCCGTGTTCTTTGCGCGTTTTGTTCTCTAGTTGCTGAATTTCTAACAGAGTAGTTACCCTGATTTTGTTTCAGGTATGCCCTTCTTCTGATACCGATGTACAATGTGTGGGATCTCGTCGGGAGATACGTTCCGGTCCTGCAATTCATGAAGCTAAGGTCGCGGAAAGGGCTAAATGGCCGCGGTCTTGTCGCGCTTCTTGCTCATACCAGCATTTTATTTCACTGCCAAGTATGGGGAAGGGAACAAGGCTGGATGATAATGCTGACATACACTTCTTGGGGCTAACCAAAGGCTACCTCACCGTTTGCGTTCTAACCGGAGGGATACAAGGTATGTTCTTGTCGTTGTTTTTCGACGATTCTGATTCGTTCAATAATGTTACAATTTTGATGTGTTGGATATTGAGGAACTTGCAGGGGCCGGAACCGAATGCACTGGGGGATCTGCTTGTGATGTTTCTTCTAGGTGGTATATTTGCTGGAGTCACACTTGACTGGCTATGGCTAATTGGTAAGGGTTGGTAGCTGTGTCCCTTATTGGGAAACTGTAAATTGAATTTCTAAAAGTAGTCACACATGATTGTTGTCATCACATGGTTCTCGTTTTAAAATACGCAATACAAAATTAATTTTCATACCGACATCGGATATGTAAAACCAGCAAGGTGAAGCCCAACAGAACCAGTCAAGCCCAGTACGATAATCAAAATGGCCCTCTACCCGAAATGTGAATCTCGGAAGTGTGACACTGACAATATTTTTAAATTTTTCCCGGTGGAAAAAAACTGAAAAGTATGACAACTTGACGACAGAAAACATCCTATATAACAAGATCGCAAGGAAACTTCACATTTTTTTATTCGAACATCGGAAACAGGGAGACGCTTCCGGTCTCCCCATATGGGAGGGGGAGACGACGAGCCTATATGCCAACAAACATTCAACCGCAATTCTCTCCGGTAAGCACATGAACTTAAATTTAACCAAGTAATTCGATAAAAAAAACTAAGTTATAATTGCGGTGTCCATCTCAACCTATACTAATCCCAAGTTTCAGGTCCAAAGCTTTTCCTGGGGTCTTGGTTTATTAATTCGAAAATCCAGACTCCGAAAATCTAACGCCAACAACATATTCTCTAATTGTTGCTCGTAATTGTCATTATTATACGACCAACATGCTCAGCCCTTGGGAGCTGCTCCGCGGGTGAGTTGGTTCCATGGCCAATGTCTACATATTTATTTCCATGTGGGGCGACGCACTATTGGGAAACTACAACTGATTATTTTAAATAGTGATTATAACATATTATAATATAGAAATCATAAAATAATTAACGTTAAATTAATTAACGAACGAATTCGTTTAAACGTAAATACACTTATTTGTTGTAGTATAGTATCCACAGAATCTTAACGGATTCTCGTCACTGGTTGGTTCTTACTTACGACCAATTAAAGTAAGAACAATTTTCACGACTTTATCCGCCTCGGAGTCGAATCGAGAACTCAGGGATCAAACTGGTAATATTGCCTCCCTGTTGTGTGTGTGGTCGTAATCAAAATCGCTTTTAAACACCTCCCTCTTCTCCTTTTATAAGAGGAATATCATCCTCACACATCACCACCCATATGGTGATTCTTCTCCACTTGGCAAAGCTATTATTAGCTTTGTCATGTCACCAACATGACGTGGCAAAGGATGATGTGGCAACAATTGTCACTTGAAGGAGTAAATGGGCCCAAGATGGGCTTGCCACCATATGGTGGATTATGGGTGTAAAATCTAACATTCTCCCACTCACACATTGATATGAACCTTGGCAGGAAGGTTCACAACGGACCGTGCTACTTTGGATGGAACAGACCGCAACCCACGAACTCGAGCCTTGCCAGAACCTTGGTTTGGAAGAACTGCAACCCAAGCAATGGAATTTCGTGAACCTATGGTCCAAGTCGAATCACGCCACAAACGATGATGGAAGAATCGTTTGATAAGTGGAAAGTTTTGCTCAAGCTAAGCAATCCAGCAATTAGCAAGAACACACAAGGAGTATCTTAACTCACAAAAATTATCAATCTCAAAAGTTCGTCCCCTTTTATTGCTAGGAGACCTCCTTATATAGGCTCCAAAGTACCAAAGTATTCATAAACAAGCTAACTCCTAAAAAGGAGTTCAAAGGCTGGCCAAAACTCTCTTTCCTAATCTAAAGATATTCTGGCCGAATTATTCAACTAAATAAGAAATAATCTAAGCAAATAATATCTAATAGAATAGCTAATAGATGCACGTCCTAGATGCACGGACTAAATAGGCTGATTCTTCTTGATTCTCCATGTGTGCATGCATCCAGAAGTTTACGTGCATGTCAAGCTTCCAAAATAGCCTCTATCACGTGCATGGGCTTTGCATGGGCCTCATGCACGTCCTTGCACTTGTACGCACTGGCTTGAGCCCAGACTTCTTGCATTAATCCATTAAGTTCTGCTTGAAACATTTTGGCTCTTGCTCGTGACATCGACCCAATTGGTACTTGCACTTGCTGTGAGTCTTGTAGCTTCACATCATTCCCCTCCGCTTGAAAAGGATTTGTCCTCAAATCGTCATCTACATCAAATGGACTCAAATCAGTAACATTGAAAGAAGCACTAACATTATACTCACCTGGCAGGTCAAGCTTGTAGGCATTGTCATTGATGCATTCAAGCACTTGAAACAGACCATCTCCCCATGGTAGCAACTTTGAACGTCGTTGCGCGGGAAAGCGTTCCTTTCTCATGTGCAACCAGACCCAATCACCAGGCTCAAAGACAACCTTGTGCCGTCCTTTGTTTGCTTGTCTCGCATAGTGCTCTGTTCGTTTCTCTATGTTCATTCGCGCCCTCTCATGCAGTTGCTTGACAAATTCAGCCTTCCTCTTGCCATCTAAGTTAACATGCTCACTCGAAGGCAAAGGTGATAAATCCAATGGAGTCAAAGGATTAAATCCATAAACAAGCTCAAATGGTGAGAATTGAGTAGCAGAATGAACTGAACGATTATAAGCAAATTCAACATGTGGAAGACATTGTTCCCAAGTCTTAATGTTATGCTTGATAAGTGCTCTCAATAAAGTAGACAAAGTCCTATTTACAACTTCAGTTTGACCATCAGTTTGTGGATGACAAGTAGTAGAAAATAACAACTTGGTACCTAACTTACTCCACAAGGTCTTCCAAAAGTAACTCAAAAACTTAGCATCTCTATCAGAAATAATAGTTCTAGGCATACCATGCAACCTAACAACTTCTCTAAAGAACAAATCAGCAATGTTTGAAGCATCATCAGTCTTATGACATGGAATAAAATGTGCCATCTTAGAAAACCTATCCACTACCACAAAGATTGAATCCCTTCCACGTTTAGTCCTAGGCAGTCCTAACACAAAATCCATAGAGATATCAATCCAAGGCTCACTAGGTATAGGTAGTGGGGTATACAAACCGTGGGATTTTACCTTTGACTTGGCTTGCTTGCATGTGATGCAACGCCCACAAACTCTTTCAACGTCGCGCTTCATGTGTGGCCAATAGAAGTGATCTTGTAGCATTGCCAAAGTCTTTGCGATTCCAAAGTGCCCCATCAATCCGCCGCCATGTACCTCCTGAATTAGCAACTCTCGCATAGAACAATTAGGCACACAAAGTTTGTTCTCATGAAATAGGTAACCTTCATTCTGAAAAAATTTACCACTTGCACTCTTCTCCGTAGCTCGGAACAGATCACCAAAATCAGTATCATCAGCATACAACTCTTTAAGGTGTTTAAAACCAATTAACTTTGCATCAAGAGTTGAGATCAAAGCATACCTTCGCGATAGGGCATCAGCTACTACATTTTCCTTACCTTGCTTGTAGCGAATGACATAAGAAAATGTCTCAATGAACTCCACCCATCGTGCATGCCTCCTATTCAACTTGTGTTGCCCCTTTAAGTGCTTGAGTGATTCATGATCAGTGTGGATCACGAATTCCTTGGGCCACAAGTAATGCTGCCATGTTTTCAATGTTCGAACTAGTGCATACAACTCTTTGTCATAAGTTGGATAGTTCAAGGTTGCTCCACTTAGTTTCTCACTAAAGTAGGCAATTGGTCTCCCTTCTTGCATGAGGACAGCTCCAATCCCTATACCTGAGGCATCACATTCAACTTCAAAGGTTTTAGCAAAGTTAGGCAAAGCCAACAAAGGAGCATTAGTCAACTTCTCTTTGATGAGTTGGAATGAGTTCTCTTGAGCTTCTCCCCAACTAAATCCAACGTTCTTCTTGATGACTTCAGTGAGGGGCGCGGCTAGGCTACTAAAGTCTTTCATGAACCTCCTGTAAAAGCTAGCTAAGCCATGAAAACTTCGAACGTTAGCAACACTTGAAGGACTTGGCCAGTCCCAGATGGCTCGGATCTTCTCCTCATCAACCTGTATCCCGTGAGCACTAACAACAAAACCCAAGAATACAAGTTTATCTGTGCAAAAGGTGCACTTCTTCAAGTTGGCAAACAATTGATCCTCTCTAAGTGCATCTAGGACAGATTTCAAATGCTCTACATGATCCTCTAAACTCGTACTATAAATGAGTATATCATCAAAGTACACAATGACAAATTTGCCAATGAATGGACGTAAGATATGATTCATAAGGCGCATGAATGTACTAGGTGTATTAGATAACCCGAACGGCATGACCATCCACTCATACAACCCATATTTTATTTTAAAAGCAGTCTTCCACTAATCTCCTTCTTTCATCCTAATCTAATGATAACCACTTTTTAAGTCAATATTAGAAAATATGCAAGATCCATGCAACTCATCTAACATGTCATCTAAGCGAGGAATAGGGTGACGATATTTTACCGTGATGTTGTTGACAGCTCGGCAATCAACACACATCCTCCATGATCCATCCTTCTTAGGCACAGGTATGACTGGAACAGCACATGGGCTCATGCTTTCTCTCACGTACCCTTTTTCCAAAAGCTCATTGACTTGCCTCTCAAGTTCCTTTGTTTCCTCAGGATTACTTCTATATGCGGGGCGGTTAGGTATGGTAGCTCCTGGAACAAAGTCAATTTGATGCTCAATCCCTCGTATAGGTGGTAATCCAGCTGGTAGCTCTTCGGGAAAGACATACTTGTAGTCCTGCAAGAGAGAAACAACCATACTAGGCAAGTGTAGCTCAAGTTCGTTAGTGATCAAAAGTGTCTCCCTACACCGAAGTAAGATCATAGACTTTTTTTCAAAACAAGCTTGCTTGATTTCACTTGCTCCCACATAGTAGTTCTTTTTCCATCCCTCGGATTTTCTCTCAATGGCCGATTTCAATTCTGTTTTTCCGGCTTCTTTTGCTCGCTCCATTGTATCCTCTCTTTTGGCCATTTTTCCTTTCTATTTTTCGGCTTCTTCTCTCCTCTCAATTCGTTTCTTTTGCTCACTTTTTTTTCTCTCATCACTTTCTTTTTGTAACTTCATCTGATCTTCACAAACTTGTGATGGCGCTAAGGGTGCCAAAGTGAACACACGCCTATTGAGTGTGAATGAGTACTTGTTGGTGTGTCCGTCATGAGTTACTCTTCTATCAAACTGCCACGGCCTCCCCAACAGTAGATGACTAGCTTACATTGGCACAACATCGCACAACACTTCATCTTCGTACTTTCCAATGCGGAATGTCACTAGCACTTGCTTCTCCACTCGTACTTCTCCACTATCATTCAGCCATTGCAGCTTGTAAGGTTTAGGGTGTTTCTTCGTGAGTAACCCTAACTTCTCAACCATAGTAGTGCTTGCCACGTTAGCACAGCTGCCTCCATCAATGAGGACACTACACACCTTGTCCTTGACATAACACCTTGTATGGAAGATATTCTCCCTTTGTGCTTTGTCATCTTCTTCTCTTGCTTGCAAGTTCAAGGCTCTTCTTGCCACTAGAGTGAGTCCTTCAGGAACTTAAATTTCCTCTTCGGATACGTCTTCCAATGAAGCCATGTTATCATGATCCAGATCTTCTCCTTCTGTTACGACCTCCCCACTCTCTCTAATCACCATAATCTGTTTGTTATGGCATTGACTTGAGATGTGCCCCCTTCCTTGACACTTGAAGCACTTGATATCACGGTTTCGTATGGGAGTGGTTTCCACCTTCTTTTGAGAATTGGCATTGGAACTCTCAGTCTTGTGCTCTATCTTGGTTGCCTGTGGTTTGTCAAATTTCTTTGAATAGTTTGGCTTCCAATTAGCACTTGATGTAGCTCTTGTCCCTCCTCCTCCTCTCTTCAGTTGCTTCTCAATTTTTGTGGCCATATGCACCATGTCCTCCAACTCCACATAGTGTTGCAACTCTACTTTGTCATGGATCTCAGGATTGAGTCCATTCAAGAACCTTGCCATGGTAGCTTCTCTATCTTCCTCCACGTCAGCTCTTATCATGGCCATCTCCATCTGTTTGTAATATTCTTCCACGCTCAGACTTCCTTGTCTCATTCCTTGTAACTTCTTGTATAGCTCTCGGTAGTAATGACTTGGAACAAAATGTTTCCTCATCACCACTTTCATCTTCTCCCATGTAGCTATAGGACGCTCTCCATTACGCCTCCTGCTTGTGACAAGTTTATCCCACCACGTTATACCATAATCAGCGAACTCAGTCACAGCTAGCTTTACCTTCTTTGTTTCGGAACAATTGTGGCAATCAAACACGAACTCAATCTTCTTCTCCCACTCTAGGTATGCTTCCGGGTCAGAACAACCTGCAAAGGAAGGTATCTTCAGCTTAATACTTCCCAAGTTGTCATCTCCTCTTCGCCTTGCCTCTCTAGGTGGGCGGTCAGTCCTTGCTCCCCTAAGATTCCTTGTAAAGCCTACGTCCTCCTCCTGAAAAGGGTCGGAATCTTCTTCACTTGTGCTTCCCAAAGGTGCTCTCCTTCTTTGTGCACGGAATTCTCCTCCACTTGTGCCTCCCAAAGGTGCAAACCTCTGTTGTGCTTAGACTTCTCTTCTTGGTTGTTGGCTGTTGCGAGTGTCCTCCATTGCATCTATGCGTTGTTGCAACGGCTCCATCTCCGCTCGCATCATTTGTTGGAATTTTCCTGTCATGGCCTCCACAAATACCTTAAGACAAACATCAGCCAACATACCCTCTTTTTCTCTTTGATCTTCGTAAGACATCTTGCTGCAAGAAAATTTCGTTAGTAAAAAAAATTGATGGACTCACAAGTTCACTCCCTTACGTGTTTACTCTCAATGTAAGTTGCACTCAAGTTCACTCGTGTTTGCACTCAATTATTTGGCTTTTCTCTCTAATGCACTCACAAACTCTTGCCTTTTTCCTCTCGTGATACTCTTGTACGTTCTTACTAAGCTAACAAGGTTTTGCTTGAACTACACGGATCACTATCAAAGGTAGTTCCTTGTTTTCTTGCGCTGCACGTAGATTAATTCGGACTGACTTCCTCTTGTTTTCTGTCCGCCTATCTGTTTTGCTTCTTGCTTCCTCTTTTGTTTCTCTTGCATTTTCTCTTTAATCGCAAGCTTCCTAATTCGCCTTGTTCCACTTTAGTCTTGCAATTTCCTGTTTAGTCTTGCTTCTTCTTTTGTTTTCTGTTTCTTTTTTTTTAATCAGAATACACAACCTAGAATAACTAAGTCACGAATCTGATTGCTCGAAACACAAACGAATCAAACTACTTATGAAAAAAAAAATGAATTGGATACTAGACTAACAAAAGGAAAGGTAAAGATAGATAGTAGCAAGCCGTGGCTCTGATACCAAATGATATGAACCTCAGCAGGAAGGTTCACAACGGACCGTGCTACTTTGGATGGAACAGACCGCAACCCACGAACTCGAGCCTTGCCAGAACCTTGGTTTGGAAGAACTGCAACCCAAGCAATGGAATTTCGTGAACCTATGGTCCAAGTCGAATCACGCCACAAACAATGATGGAAGAATCGTTTGATAAGTGAAAAGTTTCGCTCAAGCTAAGCAATCCAGCAATTAGCAAGAACACACAAGGAGTATCTTAACTCACAAAAATTATCAATCTCAAAAGTCCGTCCCCTTTTATTGCTAGGAGACCTCCTTATATAGGCTCCAAAGTACCAAAGTATTCCTAAACAAGCTAACTCCTAAAAAGGAGTTCAAAGGCTGGCCAAAACTCTCTTTCCTAATCTAAGAATATTCTAGCCGAATTATTCAACTAAATAAGAAATAATCTAAGCAAATAATATCTAATAGAATAACTAATAGCTGCACGTCCTAAACAAGTAGATGCACGGACTAAATAGGCTGATTCTTCTTGATTCTCCATGTGTACATGCATCCAGAAGTTTACGTGCATGTCAAGCTTCCAAAATAGCCTCTATCACGAGCATGGGCTTTGCATGGGCCTCATGCACGTCCTTGCACTTGTACGCACTGGCTTGAGCCCAGACTTCTTGCATTAATCCATTAAATTCTGCTTGAAACGTTTTGGCTCTTGCTCGTGACATCGGTCCAATTGGTACTTGCACTTGCTGTGAGTCTTGTAACTTCACATCACACATGATTCAACATAATCAAAATTCTCTCATATCGTGTTTGGCAGATATTTCGTGCGACCAGCATACATCGAGTGCACGTAACTAAACTCAAGAGTACTTTTCGGCCACTTGAATGATAGCATCTCGATACCTACATTACGTAAAGTATGCCATATCCTAGATCTCGTCTCACATTCTTTGTTTCACATGTGATTTCAGAAACAATCTATTCGTGTTCACTATTGTATTGCTCTTAACACAATAGGTGCGCACCTGTGAACCACGAAGCTTTTCGAATGTGATCGATAAGAAACTTTTTCCCATAATGATATTTTTTTCATCATGATCCAGCCAGCTTTTCCAGTTAGTCTTGCCAGGTCGAATCAAAACATGACCCTTTAAAGACTTTCCAAGCTAGCAGCACTGAATGTTCCATTTAACCTAGGACTTACCTTGTATGTTCCATTGTTTTTGAGACGGCAGTCTGACCGGTAGTCTGACCGGTCAGACTACGAATTGGAGCCATGAACCTACCTGAAAATAAAGTAGGGATGCCTACCTAACGAACCGGATGATTTCTGGTCAAATTGGGCAGTTGGCTCGGATTTTCAACCCGAAAAAATCTGGTTCGTTAGGTTGGCCCAAAATATTAAACCTAAATACTAACCCCCTGCCCAGAATTTTCACTTTTCCCTCCGGCCGTTTTCCCCCTTTTCCAATTTTCCTCTTCTCTTCGTCGAAACCAAGAAAAGGCGACACAGCGACGCTCTTGACCGACGAAGACCTCCGGTAATTGACTAATCTCTCTCTCTCTCGTCTCAGATTTAGTAATTTAATCTTCTGATTCCCGTCTCAGGCACCCCCTGTTCTGATCACTTCTTGTTCCCGCCCCTTGTTGCTGCTGCTTGCCGGGCAAGAGTCCTCTCTGGGAGGTCGTGCTCCTCATTGACGGCAGCGTTGCCCTCCACCTCCTCCACGGCGTCGGACACCTTTGCACCGCCTTCCACCTGAAATCTGGTTCCAAGTTGGTTCCTTTTTCTTTGTTTTGAGCTAATGAGATTGTAAAGATTGGGTCTTTATCTTCTGGGTACTCATGGATGTCTCTATTGAAGTTGTGGTCGATATGGTAGGAAGATTTGGATGTGATTTTTGGGAAATTTTTTGTTTTTTTGGAGTTCAGAGATAGATGGAGGAGGAGATGGAACGAGGAACAAATGTATTTTTTTTCGGTGAAAGAGGAACAAATGTAAATGTTGTTTGGGAAATAGAAATAGAAAAATTGCATGGAAAAGTGAAATGGCAGTTGTCACAGTTTCGAATTCAGTAAAAACTATATAAAAATGATAATTCAGTGAAAAAGTAATGGTTTAACTGATCAGACTGATTGAAACATGATCCAAAGAAAAGAACAGGTCTCTCTCTGGATCGTTTTTTAAAACGATGGTATGTTTTATAAATGTGCCCAAGTTTTTCATTGTAATTTGCAAAAGGCATTTTGTCCGGTACGTAAGACGAATACCTCTGCGTTGCAACCCGAATATATTTTGTTGTATCCTCTAAAATAAACTATTCTTGGTTTTTTTCTTTATTTTTTTATCTTTATCAGTCTAACATATTTTGTATCTCTTTAACCCAAATTTTTTCTTTCAAATTTTTTTGTTTTTACGAGGAAAGGACCGAACCGTCCTCTATTATTTTTATAATATTTGGAAAAAAAAATATTCTCGAACAATAACAAAACGTTGGGTCAGCGTTAATTTGAATAGTTCCTTCCTCTCGTAGACTGGGGATGGGTCAGAGCTGAAATTTACAGTGGACGAAAACACAAAAGTCGAAATGACAATCGCACCCCCAGAAATTGCCCGTTTGGTTTCCTCCCTTCCTCCCTTCCCATCAGTACGCTACACTACACTACAAGGAGCTTTCACGTGATCTCCTCACAAAAAGCGGGCCCCACCACCCACCCAATAGGTAACAAAAGGGGCAGACAAAATGGGAAAGGGCCAAAAATGGAACGAATTACCGCCTTTACCCCTACATCACCCTACCGTCCGAACAAAACAAACCACATAATCAGGGGCAAAAGGGAGAACCCGGAATAAGACCACGTGAATAAGGAAGAAGGCGAAGCAGCGGATTGGGCGGTCTCGAACTGGAGGGAGTCAACGGCCAATGGCATGTTTTCTTGGTCAGGGCTGCACTTGGAATCCGATGGAGTATGCGCGCTGTACATGACGGCCCTGAGCACCGCCGAAACGGTGGGGATGTACGCCGTTTTGTTGCGGGCGAGCAGCCACGTCAGCCCCATTAGTTGGCAGTCCTGGTTGAACATCCTCGTCGTCCGGTCGTCCTTGTACTCCGCCGTCCCGTGCTTCCCAGTTGCGTTGGTAGCTTTCAGCTGTAATTTTTGGCAGTCATCAATATGCATCCAAACAAAAAAATTTCTAATTCGAGTTATTAAAAAAATAACTGTATTAAATATTTGGTACGACTTAATACTTGAGCGGGGCGAGAGATGGAAGAGGAAGGTTGGTGCAGAAGGAAATCATGGAGAAGAACCCAAATCGTTTTACCCTCCAGGAGGGCTATGAAAAATGAAAGGGTCGGGGTCACATGGTGGGCCCATTTTCCCATGTCTGGACAGACCCGATAAAATAGAAGATGGGTGGTCTCTTCCAATTCCAGAAAAGCTTTTTCCTGGATCGAAATTTGGTTTCTAGAAAACGGCCAAAAATTCCGAAAAGACACACGCTCCCCACTAGACTAGTTTCGCTTCTTCTTCTCCACCATTTTTTCCACTATTAACAGCTTTCCTAAGGAAAAACTGTTGATTTATTTAAAGTAAGAGCAATTATTGGCCGACCAAAAAGTTTAACCCGCTTTTCGCCGGGGTTAATTATAAGCAGGCCGAGCTTCAATTAGTTGATGCATAGAGAAAGAAAAACAAGCATTGACCCTTCAACAAAGTCAAAACGAGAAAACGCTTCTGATTCCCAGGTCAAGAGGGCACCAAAATCCCCATCGCAATTAATGTAAAACAAAACCAAAAGGAAAAAAAATTAATAAAAAAAGAAGGAAAAAGACACCCTATTTATTATGACCTCCGAAATCCCATGAACAATAAATGCACAAAGGAATGTTCTTCGCGAAACCCTAACACCAAAATAGTTGGACCCAAGAAAGAAACAGTTTTTTGTAAGCACTGACCTTTTGTAGGGCGCCGAGGCACTTGGTGCAGCCAGGGTAGGAGGAGTTGCGGCAGCTCTTCTCGAGGTCGCGGACGGCGGCGGTGGGGGTGGCGTTCCGGGCGCCGGAGGAGACGTTGAAGGCGGCGGGGCAGCTGAGGGAGGTGATCTGGTGGAGCCGGATCCCGCAGAAGCAGAGGACCGTGTCACACGTGGCGTTCGGCTGGGGTATCCTCACCTTCTTGCTCTCCAGCGCGCTCTGCAGCGAGTTCACGCACTTCTGGCTGTCGTCCGGCATCATCGGGAGCGCCCCGTCGTCCGCGCCTGTCGCCGACGCGTTCGAGCTGGGAATCTGAAGCGCGTAGCGCGCGTGGGCGGCGTACAGCCACGCCGCCAGCACCGGGCAGCACCTGCTCCTGTCTAGGTTCCGACCGCACGCCTCGTTCACCCCGCCGAACAGCTCCTCCGAAAGGTCCAGGCGACAGGTCTGGGACTCCGTCTGGACCGGGACAGCGGGGACCGTGTTCAGGGGCTGGTTAACTGGTTCGGCCAGTAGACCGGCCCGGGTTTGGCTTGCGAAGGCGAGTAAGGTAATTGCAACGAGAACGACCGTGAGAAGTTGAAGCATTTTCTTTTCTCTCTCTTTTTCCTCTCACTTTTCTAGGGTACCTTTCTGAGGTTTATATGGATTATTTGGTCACCCAAATGAAAAGATTGGGGATATCTCTAGTGGAGAGCTGAAGTAAACTAGGCTCGGCTCCAAGTACAAGTAATCAAAGTCTTAAATATTTACCGAAAATTTTTGTTATTTTTCAAAAATATTATCGCTTAAATCACATACCAATATAAACAAAAAACCATAGATATATAGTGTCTATTTTGTTGACCTCTGTATTTGTAAATTTTGATTTAAAATATCAAAATTATTATCGCTTGGTTTAACTAACATCAATATTAGACTACTCATCGGAGTGTGATGTTAAAATGAATAAAGTAGGTACATATATATTTTTGGTTTATACTATTCAGTATAGTGTATAGAATCGGTTAATCTAATTCGAATCAGATAAAATTTTAAAATATTATAAATTTTTTAATAATTATTTAATATTGTTATATTTTTAATAATACAAACTGAAAATATTATTAAACTCTCTGAATTTTTTCTAATTCCGTTATTTTTATTCGATCCATATGTTTGAGAAAGCAAAGAGATTCGTTTGGTCGTTTCGAGGGCAGAGAGATGGGAGGTGTTGTTTGACAAGAAAAGGAAAGGTACAATCACATGAATCAATTTAGACGCTTATGTAATTATGTTATTACATATAAGGGTATTTTTTCCGTTTCATTCTCTTCTGGCCTCAAATTAAAATACTATCTTGTTCTATTTTTTGAGGAATTTTTTTTGGTGGAATATTTCCTTGTTTCAGATATAAAGCAATCTAGTGTTCATTTTCCTCTAATTTACAACCTATTTTCGACTATATGTAGGTTTTCAAAATTTTGGCATTTTGAATCATTCTTAGCTACAATACTAAAGCTGACTCTACACTCTTGGTTACGAGTCTAAAATTACTATGTTTAATCATTCTGGAGTAATTATACCGGTCTATAAAAAAAATGGCAATGCTTACTTTAATCCATCGTGGAGCTCTTTCCTTCTGTCGTGGGGTATTAAATCCAGCGATCGGTTGGATAACTGGAGTCTTCAACCGTCCTCTTAGACCAACATGTGGTTTTATAAGTAAAATTTTATTGATCATAACATTATTTACATATTCTATTATAACAAGTGTTAGGAATTCAGCAACTAGGGAACAAACGCGCAAAGAACACGGACGCAATAAATAACGTGGTTCGGCCTAATGCCTACATCCATGGAGAGAAATGAGAACTTTTATTGATGAATTTCTGAGCCACAAAGTCATACAAAAAACCTATGGTAACATATCTTTATATAGAGACAAACCCTTCGTGTACAAGTAACCTATCTAGGTCAGATTAGGAGTCCAAACCTAGTCAGAATAGGAATAGGAATATGAAATAAGTCTTTCATATTTCTCGCCATCCCAACAATCTCCACCTTGGCGAGAAATCATCTCGTGGAAGAACCATGAAACTTCACCCGAACTTCAACAAACTCCGCCTTGACAAAACACTGCCCCATGAAGAACCATGAGATCTTGCAAAACTAATCCGACTCCACCAACTCCATCTCGGACCATAGATAACTGCATCAATAAGACCATCTCAACTTTCTCTTCACCTTTTGTTCAATCACTTGGAGCCAGCCCCCAAACTCGAGCTTCTGAACTTGCTTGGCCTATTTTCTCCAATCTCCATTGAACCCCAACTAGCAAGTCTACCTGCTGAAGCAACCTTATGACTAATAGACACGCCCTCTATTTTTCGGTCAGCCCCATGCTCCGCAACCTCGAACTGCTTTTCCGCTAAACCTTCTTGCCTTAAACCAATGCTACATGTCATAGCATACAAAGGGCAACCTTTTGTTCCACTAAGTAGAACCCTCGACATGCCTCGAACTCTACTGTTCGGCCTTGAGTGAGATACCCGATTTGCCCGTGGTGTGACCAATGGCTTCGCATGCCCAATGCAAAATCTATCCAATACCTTTGACGTGCACGTCCTTTTAGACAACCATAGCAGGGCCCAGCTAACAATGCTTCTCCGAGACAACCATGACTCATTGCCAACCATACCTCCACGAAACAACCATAGCTTGCTATCCATGTCTCCGCGAATCCCAACTACACTCAAACCATCCATGTCAAGCCTTTGCTCCCTCATACGAACCAACCTCATATGACCTGGCTTTTTCCCACTTCATCAGACCCATTGATGTGACTCCACCTACAATAATATTTTCTACTAACCTGTAGGTATTTTCTTTCACCCTTCATCCCTACCATCGCATCCTTCTCTACCTTCATTAGCATACCGTTATAACTATCACTGTTATAATCCAAGGTCCCTAATGAAAAGAGATTACCAGGATGCATTGGACTTGATAAGACAGAAAGCCAGTCACCATCCGACCCGTCTGAATATGTGGACATGGTTGTGGATGCCAATCCCTCCTCGTTGTCTTGATCCCTAGTTCGTCCTGGATAATTCCCTTCATGCGGCCTTCTCAATACTTGAAGCCACTTCCATTGAACTTCTTTGACTCTGACTTGGATCCTCTTCAACAACCCAGCTGGTGGCTCCTCATCATCCCCCAAGCACAAGTGAATCTTCGCTACCGCCTTGGCCTCCAACTCTTCCCACTCTTGCTCCTCCATCTTCTCGGACTTCTTCTCCGAGGGTGCGATAACCATCCCTTGCTGCACGAGGAGATCCCTGACACGCCTTTACCATAACTTGAAATTCAATAAACTATCGAACTTCACAAGAGCAAACTTCGCGCCGTGATTCGACATCCTCCAACCTTAGCTCTGATACCAATTGTTAGGAATTCAGCAACTAGGGAACAAACGCGCAAAGAACACGGACGTAAGAAATAACGTGGTTCGGCCTAATGCCTACATCCATGGAGAGAAAGGAGAACTTTTATTGATGAGTTTCTGAGCCACAAAGCCATACAAAAAACCTAGAGTAACATGTCTTTATATAGAGACAAACCCTTCGTGTACAAGTAACCTATCTAGGTCAGATTAGGAGTCCAAAACCTAGTCAGAATAGGAATAGGAATAGGAAATACGTCATTCCTATTTCTCGCCATCCCAACAATAAGTTTGGACTTCCCTCTAAGATTCATTCAGTGCTAATTCTTGTTAAAATACTGTCGCAAAAAATTTCAATAAAAAAATCACGAAAAAAGAGTACTTGAAGAATTGTTTTAACATTCTTACGTCAGGTAAAAAATACTCATGGTCACTCATCTTTCATTGATTTTAATCAATGGTTACTAATCTATTTTTTTTGTTCCTTTATGATCACTCGTCTACGTTAAGTTACCCTTGTATGGCTACTGTGACTAATTTCGAAATTGTAAAATTTTAAAAACATCTCAAACTTTTTTCTTTTATCTTTTGTCCTTGTTTCTTCATCTCTTTTCTCTACTTTTCCTCTCTTCCTTCCGCAAGAATCCATGTAATCATTGACGTCGCGACTCTATGTATAAAGATAAATATCCGGATAATTCGAATATGAATTATCCGAATTACATGAGTCTACGTTACAAACGAAACCCCCATCTAATCACCTTGGTGGTTGCGAAGGATCCCCTTTCCCTGGAAATTTCAATGGTCCTAGAACAGTGTATACATTCTATTAAAACTTCTGATTCCCATCCTCCTTATGTCGAATGCTTGAAATCCAGCAATCATTCTCATGCAGTAATTGTGTCCAACAATTCTTACAAACCATAAAACGCATCGAGAATTCCCACTTTTCCTTCTTCTTACTCCAAGTGCTGACAACTACCAGATTAGTATTTTATTTCTTTAATTAAGGCATAATCAACTGAGTACAATGCTTTAAACGCAAGAACACAACAGAGGATGCCAATCCCAACTTCTATTGACTTCTGCAGAATCAACCAAAAACAAGGCTAACTTGCTACTAACATATATTCATAACAAGAGAAAAGGTGCCAAGAACATAAGGAGATCGACTATTGACATTTTTTTTGGATTCTAGGTAGTAGAGATACATACATACATTCACCGGCCAACAACTAAACGGACAGAGATAAATATTTTTTTTGAAGGTTTGATAGAGATAGAGATTGAGTTGTCAACACGTGTAATTCAAAGAATTCGTATCTGTATTCGAAAAAAATTGGGATATCAGATTTCGAATAATTTACTATTTAGATTTGGATAGTAAAATAATAATTCGAATATGAAAAATTCGGATAGCTCAAATATGGATTATCTGAAAGTTCACCCCTAAACGTGGCGTCGCGACGTTAGTGGGATGTATGGGAGAGAAGGAAAGTAAAGAGAAGAGAGGAAAAAACGAGGGCGAGAGAGAAAAGGAAAAAGTTTGGAATATTTTTAAAATTTTACATAATGACCATACAAAGATGACTTAATATAAATGAGTGACCATAAAATGACAAAAAATAGATTAGTAACTATGGACTAAAATTTATAATAGATGAGTGACCACCGGTATTTTTTACCCCTCTTACGTCCCTTGATCTAAAATACGCAAAAGAAAGTACTAACCAATCCGGACCAGAAAAGAGTGATACGCCCAATGTACATGTTTACTAACACAAAGGCATTTATATAATGGCCTAATTGCAATATTGAGCTCCCTCCAAGTTTTTATGAATTTGAAGCTCGTTTAGGAAAAAAATAACTATTAGCCGTTATTATGCTCGTATTTTGCACGCCCAATATAATTTTCGTCCCGACTCTCGTCGTATACCAGTCGTCTTCACGTCGCTATATCAAGCTACTTACATCTCTCATGCTATTAAATTATTTCGTTTTCGACTTCCTGGCTAATCAGAATCTCGAGATGATGATTTCCAAAATAAACAAATAATTTGCCAACCCTGCCCAACCAACATTCTGCACATTTCAAATTAAACTACCAGAAATCCATTCCTTATGCGACGCCTACTAGAAGAAAGACAGAGAAATCAAATTACTTTTTTTAAAAGGTAAAATTATATTGATCTTGCAATAGGTTGCATCAAATTACTTGCAATACTTGCATCTGTAATTAAGGACGATTACTAATTAAACAGATAATTGAAAACAGCGGAATGATCAATGTTAAACTTAAACAATGTTTTTAACATGATATTCAAGTCTGGTACAGTCAATTATTATTTAAAAATAATTATTTTAATAATGTATTTTTCATTCATAAAATTTAAATCTAATATTTTTTAAAATAATTCAATTAATTGACCACCAGTAATTAATGATTTAAAAGTTAAACCTGGAGATTAAAGAGCACCTATCGTAAGACCACTTTTACTGGTGATCGTGTCCGAGCGATCACCACTAACTACCTGTCAAACAACAAATAAATAAAAAAAATAGAAAATGGATAGTGAACTTTTTTTTCTTTTTATCTTAATCTAATCCTAATGACACGCGGCACAATATAATTCGTTGAAATAGATACTAGTGGATATTATTTGTTTGGTTATCATAATTAATATTATCTTTTGATAAAAATAAAAAATAATATTTTTCAATTCTTTATAAATAGAGCCCAATATTGACATATTTTGATACACAATCTAAGGTTTTTCACTATCCTTCACATGCTATATATTATTGGATTTGCATCAAACTTAACATATCCAATATCCCTCACATCCTTCGCATCTCTTTACTCTCTCTTTTTCTCTCAACGTTATTCCTACCCAATATAGTTTACCCACCTCACTTCACAAATGTCTCTCAGTGAAGACACATCAATTGATTCAGATTCAAGTTCTGGCACTTTCAATTTTATTGAATTTGATGAATGGGAAGTATGAGTCAGTCAACAGAATCAACAAATTGATCGCATAATCGAGGATATTATCACAAGCAATCCTAATCAGGTCATAGAAGATCAAACTCCTAGAGGGCGAAGACGATATATTGATAGAGAATGCAAGTTGGCCAGGAGCTCTTGATGTCTGACTATTTTGTCAACAGGCCAACATATACACTTGAGATTTTTTGGCGTAGATTCCGCATGCAAAGATCATTATTCTTTCGTATAGTAGAGGCTTTAGTACCACTGGCAGATATTTTTAACAAAGATCGGATGCCACAGGTAGACAAGGTCTTTCAGCATTGCAAAAATATACTTGAGCTATAAGGGTGTTACTTATGGGACATCAACTGATGCCGTTGATGAATACTTGCGAATGAGTCAATCTGTGACACATAAATCTCTCATAAATTTTGTAGAAGGTGTCATCTCTTGCTTCGGTGACCAACACATAAGAAGGCCCAATGAACAAGATTTGGCAAGGCTACTCCATGTTGGGGAAGAACGTGGATTCCTGTGCATGATTGGTAGTATGTATTGCATGCACTGGGAATGAAAAAATTATCCTACTGCATGGGCTGGTCAATATGCAGGAAGAAGTGGAAAGCCAACAATCATTTTGGAAGCTGTTGTATCATATGACTTATGGATATGGCATATTTTCTTTCGAAACACCAGGTACATGCAATGATATTAATGTACTCTATCGGTCTCTAATTTTTTATGATATTTTGGAAGGCCGAGCACCAAAAGTGAGTTACATCGTGAACAGTCGCAAAAATGATAGAGCATATTATCTCACTGATAGGATATATCCTTCATTGGCTGTATTTGTCAAGTCGATTAAATCTCCACAATTTTGAAAGCACAAGTTATTTGCTAAACATCAAGAAGTTGTTATAAAAGATTTCGAGCGAGCATTTGGAATTCTACAAGCTCATTTTGTATTTCTTCGATGCCCATGTCTTATTTGGGACAATGTCTTAATGGGAAGAATTATGATGGATTGTGTCATCATGTACAATATGATAGTAGAGGATTAACGAGACACATACCTCTGCTATTAGGATCCAACATAATTTTTTAATGATAGACTTACAATAAGAAGAAATAGAGAACAAGAAGAAGACGATAAAGAAATTTTTCAGTTTTCTACTAAACATATTGGAGACCTATCCAATTATATGACTAATAGAGAACAACTCCGGAAAAGAGAAGCACATAACTCTTTTTAAAATGATTTGATTGAGCATATATGGCAAAAATTAGGTACTAGAATGATGTGAGCAAGCCTACGGATGCACCAACTATCAAGCTTGTAGACTCGAAGCAAGTTCAAGTTCCAATTGGGCCAATGACAAGAGCAAGAGCTAGGAAGTTGCAATCTGATTTCAATGGACTAATGCATGAAGTTTGGGCTCAATCAAGTGCGTGGAGGACCAAGGACGTCCAAGAAGCCCAAGGGAGGCCCATGCACGTTTTGGAGGCTGAATGGGAAGCTTGACATGCACGAAAGCTTCTAGATGCATGCGCACATGGAGAATCAAGAAGAATCAGCCTATTTAGGCCATGCATCTAATTGTTTTGGACGTGCAACTAGTAGCTATTCTATTAGATATTATTTGCTTATATTATTCCTTGTTTAGTTGCATAAGTTCGGCCAGAATCTCCTTAGAATAGGAAAGAGAGTTTTGGCCAGCCTTTGAATTCCTTTTAAGGAGTTAGCTTGTTTAGGAATATTTTGGTACTTTGGGAGCCTATATAAAGAGGACTCCTAGCAATAAAACGTACACATACAATTCGGAAATACTTAGCATTGGCTAGTTGAGAGTTTGATACTCGTTTGTTCTTGCTTAGGCTGGTGAGTCGTCTTGGCTAGAATTTATCCTTCACTTATCAAGCGGATATTCCATCCCCGTTTGTGGCGTGATACGACCTTAGGTCAAGGTTCAGAAGCCCTTGCAGCGGGTTGAGGTACAAATTCGTGCCTTAGTTCGTGTAAGTTCTTGTGAGTTGTGATCTGTTCCATTCTAAAGTAACAAACGGTCCGAGTTGTGAATCTTTTCCGCGGAGATTCATATCAGTTGGTATCAGAGCTTAGCTTGTTACTTTAGTTCATTATCCTTGTTATTTTTGTTCTTGTTGGTACGTTTTGTTGCTTGTTATTTTTTTTTTTGTTCTTGTTGGTTCGTTTTCTCTCCTCGCTGTTTGAGAGAAAAGAGAGGAAAACAAACGAGTGAAGCAAGAAAAGAAAGAAAAGAAAAGAAAGAAAAAAAAAAGAAAAGAAAAGAAAAGAAAAAAAAAGGGAAAGAAAAGAAAAAGAAAAAAAGGAAGCCGCAAGCTAAAGAGGAAGCAAGCTAAATTGGAAGTCTCAAGCTAAAGAGGAAGCAAATCCGAGGGAAGCTAGCAAACTAAGGAGGCGCAACAGCTGATCAAGAAAGGGGACGAGCAAGACTAAAAGAAAGACCAAAGAGGAACTTTAACATTCTGTTTGTTAAAGCGTGGAGCTCAAGCAAGGCCGTTCTAGCCTTAGTAAGAACATACAAGTATCACGAGAGGAAAAAGGCAAGAGTGTGCGAGTACCTTAGAGAGAAAAGCCAAATATTTGAGTGCAAAACACGAGTGAACTTGAGTGCACCATACATTGAGAGTATACACGTAAGGGAGTGAGCTTGTGAGGCCATATTTTTTTTACTAACCAATTTTTCTTGCAGCAAACATGTCGCATGAAGGTCAAACTATGGAAAACATAGACCTTAAGTTATTAGTGGATGCCTTGGCCGGGAAGCTCGAGCGGATGGTGCAAGCTCAGATGGAGCCTTTGCAACTACGCGTGGATGCCGTGGAGAATTCTCGTGACAACCCCCATACGCGAGGCGAACTCCAAAGGCGTAGGAGAGGAGTACCTATTGGAGAGTCGAGCGGAGCTGATTCTGAATCGGAAGAAGGCGTAGGCTCTACAAGGAGTCTTAGGAGAGCAAGAACAAACCGTCCACCTAGGGAGGCAAGGCCAAAGAGAGACGACAACATAGGGAGTATCAAACTGAAGATACCTTCCTTTGCTGGTCGTTCTGACCCGGAGGCATACTTAGAGTGGGAGAAGAAGATTGAGTTCGTGTTTGATTGCCACAATAGCTCCGAAGAAAAGAAGGTAAAACTTGCCATCACCGAATTCACTGATTATGCTATAACTTGGTGGGATCAACTTGTGACTAGCAGGAGGAGAAATAGAGAACGCCCTATAGCTACTTGGGAAGACATGAAAGTGGTGATGAGGAAGAGATTTGTTCCAAGTCATTACTATAGAGAGCTGTATAAGAAGTTACAAGGAATGAGGCAAGGAAGTTTGAGTGTGGAGGAGTATTTCAAACAGATGGAGATGGTCATGATAAGAGCTGATATAGATGAAGATAGAGAAGTTACAATGGCAAGGTTCTTGAATGGACTCAATCCTGAAATTCAAGACAAAGTTGAGTTGCAACACTATGTGGAGTTGGAGGACATGGTGCATATGGCAACGAAAATTGAGAAGCAACTCAAGAGAGGAGAGGGGAGAACAAAAGCTACATCGAATTCTACTTGGAAGCCAAACTACCAAAAGAAGTTTGACAAGCCACAAGCAGCCAAAGTAGAGCATAAATCCGAGAGTTCTCAAGCTAATTCTCAAAGGAAAGTGGAAGTCACTCCAGCTAGGAACCGTGACATCAAGTGCTTTAAGTGTCAAGGAAGAGGGCACATCTCAAGTCAATGCCCTAACAAGCAAGCAATGGTGATCAAGGAGAGTGGAGAGATTGAAACTGAAGAAGAGGATTCGGAGCATGAAAGCATGCCTTCTTTGGAGGACGTATCCGAGGAAGAGTACCAAGCTGCTGAGAGGCTTACTCTTGTGTCTAGAAGAGCATTGAATGTGCAAGTAAAAGAAGAAAATGATGTGGCTCAAAGAGAAAATATTTTTCACACAAGGTGCTATGTCAAAGACAAGGTGTGTAGTGTCATCATAGATGGAGGAAGTTGTGCTAATGTTGCAAGCACTACTATGGTGGAGAAGTTAGGGTTACTCATGGGAAAACACCCTAAGCCTTACAAACTACAATGGCTGAATGATAGTGGAGAAGTACGAGTGATGAAGCAAGTATTGGTAGCATTCTGCATTGGCAACTATGAGGATGAAGTGTTGTGTGATGTTGTACCAATGCAAGCTGGTCACCTATTGTTAGGAAGGCCGTGGCAGTTTGATAGGAAAGTGCATCATGATGGCTACACCAATAAGTATTCATTTATACTTAAGAAGAGAGTAATCACCTTGGCACCCTTGTCACCATCACAAGTTTGTGAAGATCAACGTCAGTTGCAAAAAGAAAGTGATGAGCAAAGAGAGCGTGACAAGAAGAAAAAGAATGAGAGGAGAGAAGAAGCCGAAAAAAAGATAAGAAAAACGGCCAATGGAGAGGAAAAGATTGAGAAAACAAAAGAAGCCGGAAAAACAGAAATTAAAACGGCCAAAGAGAGAAAAAACGAGAGTTGGAAAAAGAGTTACTATGTGGGAACAAGTGATATTAAGCAAGCGTGCTTTACAAAGAAGCCTATGATCTTACTTCGGTATAGGGAGGCACTTTTAAACACTAACGAGCTTGAACCACATGTACCTAGTACGGTTGTGTCTCTTTTGCAGGATTACAAGGATGTCTTTCCCGACGAGCTACCACCTGGTTTGCCACCTATTCGTGGGATTGAACATCAAATAGACTTTGTCCCGGGAGCTACCATACCTAACCGTCCCGCATATAGAAGCAATCCTGAAGAGACAAAGGAGCTTGAGAAGCAAGTCAACGAGCTGTTGGAGAAAGGGTACGTAAGAGAGAGCATGAGTCCATGTGCTGTTCCAGTCCTACTTGTGCCCAAGAAGGATAAAACATGGAGAATGTGTGTTGATTGCCGAGCAGTCAACAACATAACGGTAAAATATCGTCACCCTATCCCTCGTTTAGATGACATGTTAGATGAGTTGCATGGTTCTTGCATATTTTCTAAGATTGATTTGAAGAGTGGTTATCATCAAATTAGGATGAAAGAAGGAGATGAGTGGAAGACTGCTTTTAAAACTAAGTATGGGTTGTATGAGTGGATGGTCATGCCATTTGGTTTGTCCAACGCACCTAGCACGTTTATGCGACTCATGAATCATGTTCTACGTCCATTCATTGGTAAATTTGTAGTTGTTTACTTTGATGATATACTCATCTATAGCAAGAACGTGGGGGATCATCTAGAACATTTGAAATCTGTCTTAGATGCACTTAGAGAAGAACAATTGTTTGCTAACTTGAAGAAGTGCACCTTTTGTACGGATAAGCTTGTATTCTTGGGTTTTGTTGTTGGAGCTAACGGAATACAGGTTGATGAAGAAAAGATCCGAGCTATCCGTGAATGGCCAAGCCCTACAAGTGTTGCTAATGTTAGGAGCTTTCATGGACTAGCTAGTTTTTATAGGAGATTTGTGAAGGACTTTAGTAGCATAGCCGCACCCATAACTGAAGTCATCAAGAAGAACGTGGGCTTTACTTGGGGAGAAGCTCAAGAGAAGGCTTTCCAACTACTGAAAGGGAAGTTGACTAATGCACCCTTGTTAGCTTTACCTAATTTCTCTAAGACTTTTGAAATAGAGTGTGATGCTTCTGGTGTAGGAATTGGGGCTGTCCTTATGCAAGAAGGAAGACCCATTGCATACTTTAGTGAGAAACTAAGTGGTGCAACCTTGAATTACCCGACCTATGACAAGGAGTTGTACGCACTAGTTCGAGCATCGGAGACATGGCAGCACTACTTGTGGCCAAAGGAGTTCGTGATTCACACTGATCATGAGTCACTCAAGCACTTAAAGGGGCAACACAAGCTGAACAAGAGGCATGCACGATGGGTGGAATTCATTGAGACATTTCCTTATGTCATTCGCTACAAGCAAGGTAAGGAAAATGTAGTGGCTGATGCACTATCACGAAGGTACGCCTTGATCTCAACTCTTGATGCTAAACTACTTGGCTTTGAACACATTAAAGAGTTGTATGTTGATGATGTTGATTTTAGCGAGTTGTTTAAATCAACTGAAAGAAGTGCATTTGGTAAGTTCTTTCGTAATGAAGGTTACCTATTTCGTGAAAACAAACTTTGTGTGCCGAATTGTTCGATGCGAGAATTACTAATTCAGGAGGCACATGGAGGTGGCTTAATGGGGCATTTTGGAATTGCAAAGACCTTGGCAATGCTACAAGATCATTTCTTTTGGCCACACATGAAGAGAGACGTTGAGAGAGTTTGTGGTCGTTGCATCACTTGCAAGCAAGCCAAGTCAAAGGTAAAACCCCATGGTTTGTACACCCCACTACCTATACCTAGTGAGCCCTGGATTGATATCTCTATGGATTTTGTGTTAGGCCTACCTAGGACTAAGCGTGGAAGAGATTCAATTTTTGTGGTAGTGGATAGGTTTTCTAAGATGGCACATTTCATTCCATGTCATAAGACTGATGATGCTTCAAACATTGCTGATTTGTTCTTTAGAGAGGTTGTTAGGTTGCATGGCATGCCTAGGACAATTATCTCTGATAGAGATGCTAAGTTCCTAAGTTACTTTTGGAAGACCTTGTGGTGCAAGTTAGGTACTAAGTTGTTGTTTTCTACCACTTGTCATCCTCAAACTGATGGTCAAACTGAAGTAGTAAATAGGACTTTGTCTACACTTTTGAGAGCACTCATTAAGCATAACATTAAGACTTGGGAAGACTGTTTGCCTCATGTTAAGTTTGCTTATAATCGTTCTGTTCATTCTGCTACTCAATTCTCACCATTTGAGCTTGTTTATGGATTTAATCCTTTGACTCCATTGGATTTATCACCTCTACCTTCGAGTGAGCATGTTAACTTAGATGGCAAGAAAAAAGCTGAATTTGTCAAGCAGTTACATGAGAAAGCTAGAATGAACATCGAGAAGCGCACGGAGCACTATGCAAGGCAAGCAAACAAAGGAAGGCGCAAGGTTGTCTTTGAGCCGGGCGATTGGGTTTGGCTACATATGAGGAAGGAGCGTTTTCCTGTCCAAAGATGTTCAAAGTTGCTACCACGGGGAGATGGTCCATTCCAAGTGCTAGAACGCATTAATGATAATGCCTACAAGCTAGACCTTCCGGGTGAGTATAGTGTAAGTGCTTCGTTTAACGTGGCTGACTTGAGTCCGTTTGATGTAGGTGATGATTTGAGGACAAATCCTTTTCAAGAGGAGGGGAATGATGTGAGCAAGCCTACGGATGCACCAACTATCAAGCTTGTAGACTCGAAGCAAGTTCAAGTTCCAATTGGGCCAATGACAAGAGCAAGAGCTAGGAAGTTGCAATCTGATTTCAATGGACTAATGCATGAAGTTTGGGCTCAATCAAGTGCGTGGAGGACCAAGGACGTCCAAGAAGCCCAAGGGAGGCCCATGCACGTTTTGGAGGCTGAATGGGAAGCTTGACATGCACGAAAGCTTCTAGATGCATGCGCACATGGAGAATCAAGAAGAATCAGCCTATTTAGGCCATGCATCTAATTGTTTTGGACGTGCAACTAGTAGCTATTCTATTAGATATTATTTGCTTATATTATTCCTTGTTTAGTTGCATAAGTTCGGCCAGAATCTCCTTAGAATAGGAAAGAGAGTTTTGGCCAGCCTTTGAATTCCTTTTAAGGAGTTAGCTTGTTTAGGAATATTTTGGTACTTTGGGAGCCTATATAAAGAGGACTCCTAGCAATAAAACGTACACATACAATTCGGAAATACTTAGCATTGGCTAGTTGAGAGTTTGATACTCGTTTGTTCTTGCTTAGGCTGGTGAGTCGTCTTGGCTAGAATTTATCCTTCACTTATCAAGCGGATATTCCATCCCCGTTTGTGGCGTGATACGACCTTAGGTCAAGGTTCAGAAGCCCTTGCAGCGGGTTGAGGTACAAATTCGTGCCTTAGTTCGTGTAAGTTCTTGTGAGTTGTGATCTGTTCCATTCTAAAGTAACAAACGGTCCGAGTTGTGAATCTTTTCCGCGGAGATTCATATCAAGTAATTAAATATGAAATTTTTATTTTCTGAATTTGTAATTTATCATTTCACGAATCTATTTGTAGCTCGATTTATTTCTTTCTAATTTTGTATTCTAACTTTTGTAATCTTAATTTTGTTATTTTATTTTAATTTTTTCTTTATTATAATTATGGATGCATAATTTTATATATTTATTATAATTTATATGTAAATATAAATTAAATTATAGATAATATGTGAATGAGAGAGAAATTAATTATTTATTTGGCGAATAGATTGGATGAGATCACCAATAAAGATGGTAAAAAATTGAGTTCGATTGAATAATAATTTGATGAAAAAAAAATTAATTATTTATTGAGTGAGCGAATTAGATTCGCTTACCAATAAACATATTCTAAAACAATCCAAGGGTATAAGATAGGCCGCTCGCCAACAAATAGATGTACCCCGATTAAAGACGTACCCTACTACTGTAAACTCAGAAATACTGCCCACCTCTGTAATAATTTAATTTATTTATTCTTATGTAGCCTTTTTCAATTTCAGTTGGTTTGACGTTGGGTTAAATAATCGGGATAACTTCTATTTGAATCATGTAGTTTACATAGATTTTGCGATATGATCCTGAAGTTTAGAAACGACTTTTTCGGTTGTTGTAGTTTCACTTTTTTGCGTTAGAGGCTCGAGAACCTCCCCAGCCAAAAATCAATTTCGAACCTAGAAACGACGTCGTTTTAAGGGTGATGTGGCAACGTGAGTTGGCACGCCTTAAATATCTTTTTTAATTCCCTTATCTTTTTATAATTTTTCAACTTCCCCCCTTTCTTCTTCTCCTCCTTCCCCTCCTCCCCTCTCTCTCCTCTTCATCTTCTTCTTCCCTCTCTCCTCTTCGTCTTCTTCTTCCCTCTCTCTCTCCTTCACCTTCTCCATCTTCAAACCAGCGATGTCGTTGATTTCAACCCGACCACAGAGCAACACACACACACACAACTCAACCAAACTATTCACTGAAAAATGAAATCGAGGAGGACAACGACGAAGCAGAATATAATAAAAGAGGAATGAACTAAGGAATTGGAGGAAGCAGAGGGCCACGATGAAGACGACAGCATGGGTAGGAAGCAGATGGTAACATGCTCAAATCCACTCCGAATCGAGTCCCCGCCAGCCCTAACTCCAAATTCACATCTTTCTTCGGCTCGACCATGCTCAAACCCTCTCCAAAAATCACAACCCTCGGCTTTTTGACGACCCTCTAAATCGGCTCCGGCTCGTCGCCGGCCTCTGACATAAAAAATGACCAGAAGCAAAAAGGAATCTATGAAGTAACTAGCCTGAGACTGTAACAAACCGGTCCAATCGCTCCACCAGCCAAGGTAAAACCCTAAGTATGAACTGTAAAACATGGTGAGAGCATCGAGGATAACGACGGAGTTGCCATGGTTATCGCTCTAGCCGGTCTTGGGCTGGTTGTCCCCCTTTGTGGTTATGTCATCATAGAAAGCTCTCGCCACTAACTTCACCAGCCTTCAACCATTTCTCCATTCTGATTAATTAGAACTCAATTTCAGACAAAGAAGATGACATAGAGGAGTAGCAAAAATGGCACCGTAGGTGAGCTGGGCTTACCGGTTGAACTGCTTGATGCTCATGCTACTAGAGCCGAATCTTCTTCTTCCCCCTTTTCTAGTTCTGTTTTCCTCTTCAATTACTGGGATTTTCCAAAGGCAAAGTCATGTACTTGTTGTTACGAAGTGGTAAATTAAATTTTTAAAAATGGGATTTTGATCACCCTTGACCTTGAGTCACACTCAATATTGATGGGCTAGATGAAGGATTAAGTACAATTCGAAGATGGAGAAGACGAAGAGGAGAGAGGGGAGGAGGGGAAGAAGAAGAAGAATAAGAAAGGGGGAATTTAAAAAATTATAAAAAGATAAGAGATTAAAAAGGATATTTAAGTTGTGCGAACTCACGTTGCCAACCGGTAAAAAAAGTCTGACGTTGCATGCCACATCACCCTTAAAATGGCATCATTTTTAGGTTCGGAGCTGATTTTTGGCTTGGGGAGGCTCCCGAGCCTCTAAAGCAAAAAATGTGAAACCACAACTACCAAAAAAATTATTTCTAAACTTCAGGATCATATCATAAAATTTGTATAAACTACAGGATTTAAATGAACTTATCCCTAAATAATCAAGCCTTTTTTTTTTGCTTTGGGTTTGGGTTTGCTCCCTTGTTTCTGTACTCACACCATTGGAGAAAAGGTAGAAGTTTCTGTTATTCAAAGGAAAAAGTAATTTTTTGTATTTAATTTCTCTGTCGTCGAAGGTAAAAGTTTAACATTATCTAAGGTTATAATACATGGAAACAAATTACATAAGACATGGATTTAAAAATAATAAGTTAAACATAATAAGATACATAATAAAGTACATATATAATAAAGTACAGGCCCCGGATTTGACTTTGGAAGTAGAGGAGAGCTCAGCTTTGGCTCTTATTACTATCTTAGAAGG
The DNA here is from genome assembly GCA_963995505.1 of Hypericum androsaemum. Classification (NCBI taxonomy): domain Eukaryota; kingdom Viridiplantae; phylum Streptophyta; class Magnoliopsida; order Malpighiales; family Hypericaceae; genus Hypericum; species Hypericum androsaemum. The sequence continues at coordinate 11,457,784 of OZ023180.1, forward strand.
CTTAGTGCAGGAAGAGCGTGCATCATCACCTTGCGTTTCGCTATTGGATCCTGCTGTGGTAGAGGCCATGGCTTTGGAGGGGGCGTTGGTTGTTGCAACTTCTCCTGTTCTGTCCACTACTGATATCCCAGCTGAAGAGCATGAAGTACTCGCTGTACCTGCTAAGGTACAAGATACTTTGGCTACTGCAGATCTTTTTGATGTTCCCGTCATTGCTTCTATTGAGGTCGAGGACTAGCATCTAATCCCAGATATTGTTCTGCGCTTCTTACCTGCTCCCATGGTGTCTTCAACACGAACAAGTACCCAATAAAGAAAGCTCACCAGCAAAGCGGAGGCCCTACAAAAGATTTTGTTACGTAAGATAAAGATTAAACTTCCGTCCTTACCTATTTTTGATCAATATACTCTGCCTTTCGTTGTTGTTCCGGAGGTTAGAGATGATGCTGTGATGAGGAGCAAGTGATCGAGGCTTTAAACACCGCAATGCTAATGGGTCTCTCTTTGACGGAAGAATTTTTCACCATTACCCAGTTTGAATTGAAGTCCTTCCTTGAATTGTATTGCCAGAGCAGAATTAGCAGCAACAATCTAACGAATAGCAAACCAAGGGCCCCCACGCTTGCCCTGCATCATGGACATGGTGGAAGAAGGTGCTATGTTGTGAATCCCACAGGTTGTCTTGGCCGACAGAGAATCAGTAACATAAAGAAATTTCCATGCCCATTTCAATAGCAGAGCTTGGTTCTTGATGCATAACTTCTCAATACCTGGTTCCCCAAACTCTTTTGGTTTGGTCACAGCATCCCAACACACATTTGGTGTTTTATTGGAATTTGTAGTCCCATTCCATAAGAATTTGCAGAACAGCTTTTCAATCTTGTTGTAGACATTCATTGACATTCTATACATTTAGAGGAAATAAATTGGGAGACATGAGAGAACAGCTTTAATCAAAGTCAGCCTGCTTCCCAAAAATAGAAGGCTTCCACGCCAAGATGAGAGCCTGTTTTCCACAACATCAATAACAGGTTTCCAGAACTTAATTCTACGCATATTGCATCCAAGAGGAAGCCCAAGGTATTTGATAGGTAGCGATTCTTGCTTAAAGTTCCATTTTACCAACAGAGGATTGAGCATTCCTGATGAACATTGATGCCGATCATAGCTATCTGGAATGGTTGATGTTCATACCTGAAATGAGCCCAAAGATGTGAACAATTCTCTTCAAGTTAAAGAACACTTTCCTCGTAGTCTGAAGACAGTAGCAGAGTATCGTCTGCATATATTTAGATGTTGTTGGCTTCCTGGTATATCAATTCCTTTAGGAAAAATTATGCTCAGGTCCTTGTAGTTTGGCGTTCCTCCCTCTGGGGTTCCTGCATTTCCAAAATCGTTCCTGACGTCCCCGAAGTTTGGTTTTAGAGACTCTCGGGTCCTTGACGGCTCTTTTTTTTATTTTTGGTCATAGAAATGATCAAAATACCCTTAAACAAAAATAAAAAAATTTACCTTCTCCAACATTTGAACCATAACACCAAAAATAAAAAACTAACCCAAAAATAAGATCAAACTGACTAAAATCAAGAACACAACTAAGAACATCCTTCTTCTTCCTTACTCTCCATCCACCTACAATTTTTCACACAATAACCATAAACTCAGATTTTTCAAGCAACTCCACCTCCCGTAAGTTGAACCAATTAACAAACTAAAACTTGAACCAATTAACAAACCCAGGGACCAATTAACAACTCCACCTCCTCGTTTTCAATTTCTCAATCTCAAGGTTAGGGCTTTTCTTTTCTCAATCTCAAGAAACCCATAATCTGTGAACCTAATCCTCTTCCTCGTCGTCATCTCCTTCTTTTTCACGGCCTCTGTTTCTTTTTTAGCCGTTCTAGTGACCAAAGGATAGAACGCCCAACTACCACCGGCATCCCGACGAGGTAGAACGCCCAACCACCACTGGCATCCCGACGAGGTAGAATGCCCAACCACCACTGGCATCCCGACGAGGTAAGACTTAATTCTGACGATGAGGATAAGGTAGACCAGGTTCATCTTCCTCTTCGCCATCCGCCGAGTAGGTTCATTGACCGCGAAGTTCACGAGACCTGTCTTCATTGACCTCGAAGTTGGCATTCCCGACGCCAGAGATGGTTCACCAAAAGGAATGACGATGAGCAGTGGAGCTCTGACAAGCCTCCATTTCACTCACCAGCGAACTCCACCGCTCGAGAGAGGAGGCAAAAACATGGAAACGACGACAAGGGGGAGGACGAGTTCTGGTGGTTAATCGATTTAGGGTTTTGAGTGTATGTGATTAGAGATTTATCTGGGTATCTCATTCTGGGTATCTCATTCTCATTCTGAACATGTTCTTATGTTTGAAGTTCTTGGTTTTGTATTCATGAAATTCTTAATTTTGGGTTTGAAGTTGTTAGTTTTGGTTTGGTTGGTTCATGGTTTGTTCTTGGATTTCTTGGTCGTGTTCTTGATTTTAGTTAGTTTGATCTTGGTTTTGGGTTAGTTTTTGGTGGTTAGAGTTTTTGTTCAAAGGTTGAAGAAGGTAATTTTTTTATTTTTTATTTAAGGGTATTTTTGTAATTTCTATGACCAAAAATGAAAAAAAGAGCTGTCAAGGACCCGAGAGTCTCTAAAACTAAACTTCGGAGACGTCAGAAATGATTTCAGAAATGCAGGGACTCCAGAGGGAGGGACGCCAAACTACAGGGATTTGAACATAATTTTTCCATTCTTTTAATTAGCTGTATCTCACTTGATATCTTGATCCACACTTGCAATCCCTCAGCCGCAATCAGAAATAAGAATGGTAAAGGAGGGTCATCCTGCCTGAGGCCCCTCTCTAAATTAAACAATTTTGAGGGGGAACCAAAATTAAGTAAATATGTTGATCTATTTGACCCACTTTGAGAAACTACCTAAATGATATTTTTTTTCTATTGATAATGTTTGAGTGAAATTTCTTTAAGAAAATTCTATTTTTACCACTTATACTACTGACTGATATAAAAAACAATTTGGTAAGTAAATTTTTATAAACAGTATATTACACTTTAAAAAGTGTACCTTTCTTACGAGATCGCGACCACCGATTTTGTTAAAATTAATATTTTAAAAATTGAACCGGAAGGCGATCCGTAATTCTTCAATTTTATGGTTCACTTGGTCTACCCGGTCGGACCATTGGTCAGACCGGTACTTTTTCTTGTATACTAATAATTACCAAATAAGGTGAAATGAACTTAATTTAGCATAAAAATAAAAAATATCAAATAAATTTAAATATTCACCAACTTTGATATAAAATTTATCCAATCAAAGTCTCTAAACATTAATTTAACAAGTCTAGAAGTACATGATGATGATGTAACAGTTTTCTTGCTTGTCATTTTCGTCAAATTTGCTTAACTTAATTGACATATTATATAAAATTGTTAAAAAAATAAGTTTATTTAATTCAAAAATGATCTACAAGCTCCGAGTGTGGAAGTGGAGGTGTTGGTTCTAAATTAAATCAGATAAAATAAAATAATAAAAATTAAGTTTTCTTGTTCTGGTCGAACCGCATTACTCGGAGGTGTCAGACCGGGCAGTCCGACCAGATTTTGAGCGGTCGGATCATTTTCTGGTTTTTAGTAAAAACTCGACCTGAAATTGACCTCGGGTAGCAGTCCGATCAGTCGGAACACCAGTCCGACAATAATTTTTAAAACATTGGTTAAATTTTACAGCAGTAAAATCTGGTAGAAAAATATTACGGTAAGAAAAAAGTACCTTGATTGGATAAAATCTTACCTTAATATCGATATTGCTAAATTTAACTCTACACCCTAATACACCGGTCTATACAAAAGATTACATTACTTGAACACGAGTAGTCATATAATATAACACGACAAAGGGAAGTGCCTCTCTTATTCTCACCAAAGTAACTTTAACATATAAATTCATAAATTTTCCATCCACCAATCTTACCTAGAGCAAGCAAAAGCTTAAATGATTGAAGAATTATGACAAAAAGAAAGTGGACCAGAACCAAGATGACATGATTTGCTTCCCCTAGTATCTAACTTTCAGAAGAAAAAGGACAATTAGAAAATAAAAAAGTAGCAAGAAAGAAGACGAAGTGATCACTCGTGTGAGCAACAATTGCAACCACTCCCACTTCCTCCAGTTGTAACTCGCACTTGAGCGGACCCCGATTTGGGACGAAAATAATTCTCAAAAAGACCGAAAATTTTAGGAAAAAATGCACATAAGTATCCTGTAGTTTTACTGATTATCACTTGGGTACCCTGTAGTTTTTGAACCATAAAAAAGGTCCAACTTATTAGCGTATTTTGTCACGGACCAGTCCCGAGGTCCAATTTGAGTTTGTCCCGAGGTCCAATTTGAGTTTTTTGGCAAACGACGTCATTTTATGGCCTACGTGGACTGCCACATGGCAGTGAATGGAATTGTTTAATGCTGACGTGGCGATAGATAAATTATAAATTAGTACCAAATTTTAAAAAAAGTAAAAATATCCAAAATCAAAGATAAATCGGCTCAGGGGAGAATTGAACCCAGGTCTTTTGGTTGGAAGCCCGATATCATCACCAACTAGGCTACAGCAACAGAGTTGTTGATGATCAAACACAGCATAAAGTTTATAAAATTAAATTATAAGGCGTGCAACTTTCTTCCTCCTACCTCGTCTTCTCCGGATAATTAATTACGAAGCCCCACTACCCACGTATCAAAAGTACCAAATTAGAAGCAAAATCATGAAACCCAGAAAAGAAATGCAATCTCAAAACATTAGAAAATCGTGAGGCCTTGGGTTTTCCAAATTAGAAGCAAAATTGATCTCTTGTTCTTTTTGGAGACGCACTCGACGGCATGAAAGGCGGCCCAAGACACGACGAAGGAGGAGAGGTAGGCGAGCTTTTGGAGGAACCAGCTCGGTCAATGCCCTCCACGAAGGAGGAGAGGTAGGCAACCTCCTCGGTCAACGCCCTCCATGACGTCGTTGTGCCATCGGCCACCGATGACGTGGTTAGAACCAGCTCACGAAGGTTGTCATCCCCAGCACACCTCGACGAACCAGATCCAATCACAACGACTTCATCCACCAAATCCCTAATTATCCTCCCCCCGACCAAACCCCTAAGGTTATGTGTTAATCTGGTGGCGTTAACGGCGAAAAAAATGGATGAGGAGAAAAAATGGAAGCTTGGTGGGGGTGGAGGGAAAAGGGAAGGAGACAGGAGGGAGAAGGGTTTTGGGTTGCGGGTCTGGGTTGGAGGTCGGATCTAGTCTATTAATGTGATTGTCTTCGGGCTTCTTGGGTTGGTGGTGACTGGTGTTGGTATTAATTTAATTTGACAAGCCAGGGAAGAAGAAGGAGGAGGAGGTGAAGAGAAAGGGGAGGAGGGGAAGAAGAAGACGAGGTTTTTTATGCAATATGGTACTAATTGATAATTTACCATTGCCACGTCAGCAATGACAATCCGGGTCACCACCACGTAGTCGTCAAAACGATACCGTTTGTCCAAAAATCTCAGAACCGGACTAATGGACCAGTCCGTGACAAAATACGCTAATAAGTTGGACCTTTTTTACGGTTCAAAAACTACCGGATACCCAAGTAATAATCGGTGAAACTATAGGGTACTTATGTGTACTTTTCTCAAAATTTTATAATGATTTATGGTTGTAATTTTTCCAAAACAATTATATGATAAGAGTTCATTTTTTCTCCCAAATTTTATTAAAAGATCAACGATGTAATATTGTTACGTAATATAAAAAGAATGTCCAAGGAATTACTTGAATTTCTGTTGGGGTCGTTGATGATAAATTTTATGCAATTTCGACATCTAAGACTCTGAATGTCCAACGATGTAATATCTGCCGCCTTTGCACGTGGCATCAATTTGTTAATAATTTGCTAGTACGTTTCATTATTGATTTGGGTCGTCCTCTCTCTTATTACGTAGCTTCTAATTATTACATGACGGCCTAATCATGTGTGGAACAAGCTAAAAATAAGTGGTTGAATTATTCGACGAAATTGAAAATCCGAGCTTTGAGCTGGCTTGACCTACAACATATGTCCTGACCTAACCCATTAATTTTTGGACGTTTCAGAAGTTATTTTTCTCTCTCTAAAAAAGATTCTCGTTGACCCAAAAATGGAACACATCCAATAGGCCAACCACCTGCTGGGTCCTAGGATTCATGACCCATTAAATAAGTTTGGGCTTTCAGCCCAATACGCATAATTCTGCCTTCAGGTTTCAACTACGAGGATCATTCGGGAGCCTGTTACTGGCACAATATTTATAGGCCGAACCATGTAGCAAAAGACTACTATCGGCCCACGTTTTCCTAGTGGACTAAATCCGAGTTGTTCTGATAAAAGTTCACTGTATTGTGGTAACCCGCCTTGACACATCATTATTTTTTGGTTTAATAACCTATATAGGGGTTTTATTTGATCGATATTATGTGATATCTATCTACTAATTTTAATTGTTTGACCTATCTCATATGTCATGATATTGTAACTAATTTTATCCAAGTGACATGTTACTTCACTAACGAGTGTTATAATATTGTTGTATTTTGGACACCATGGACTACAGAGAATGGTTTCGAGCTAATATTTTGACGGATGGTCAAAATATAGAGGGCCTTAAATGAGCGGCTGTCTTTGTTACTGTGTGGTGGTGGATCTGAAAATGGCAGAATGTCATGGTCTTTCAGGATGGACCAACATCACCCCCTCTTATACTTTCACAGACACATGAGTTTGTCCGACCCGAGTTACTCTTATCTGAAATACTCCACTTCTTCTGAGGCACAAGGTACTTGTATCGTGTACATGGTTAGCTCCTGAATTTGTCAAGCTGAATACGGATGGTGTATCAGCTAGCAATCTAGGGACATCAAGTGCTGGAGGGATTTTTCGAGATACTACAGGACATTGGCTTGGGGTTTTGCCAAGGGCGTCAGATGTTGCAGTTCCCTGGTTGCTGAGCTTTGGACTCTAGTTTTGAAACTCGAGCTGGCATGGGAGCGTGGTTATCGATAGATACTGATTGAGGTCGATTCCTTCCTAGCTCTTCTCCGTGTTGGTCGTGATGTGGGCCGGGAATATCCACAGGTTAATCTGATCAATCGTGCACGAGCGCTTTTGGGCTAAGTTTGGACGAAACAGCTACAATATACATTTAGAGAAGATAATCGGGTGGCGGATACCCTCTCTAAGCATGCATTGACTATAGGATTTAGTTACGTCTTTTCTAATTCACTGTTTAGGTGTTGCACCGATGTCTATTTTGATGATATGAGGGAGATCAGCCTACCTCATTGTGCTCTTATTATGATTTATGATTTCGACATGTGGTTAATAAAAATTAGTAGGCATCATAGTTCGATTTCTTAAAAATAACTAGATACATGTATTAACCTTGCCCACTTATTTGCATGGTAAAGCTCTCCTGAATGGTTAATGATGTGCAGTATGTGATCATAAAAAATTAAAGTGTATAAATCCCACCCATTTAGTTATGACCATGACAACTGCCTATTGTTCGGGAAAGGATTCGGCTATATAAGGACAAAATTACAATTTTCTAAGATTGAAGTTTGGGATTTCAACCTTTTGATATGGAGCTACGGGACCCAACAGATTTAGAGGAAGTGCTTTACGAATTTTTAATTTCTGTATGGTCGGTCAAAAGGGACAAGAAAGGAGAGAAAATTCGGAGGGCGAGGAAACAGAATTAGCAAATGATGATAAAATATAATGACTGATCAGGAGTAATCTAATAATATTTTTTACGTAATGAGTAGATAACAATATTTAAATTATTAATTATATCAGTTATACTTGTGAAAAGATTGTTATGAAATTTTTGTTCTCCCAAACACAACCTCGAGAAGATTTTCGTATGCGCTATTGTTTTATATATTTATTTTTTAATGGTGGAGTTTGAGCGGTAAAAAAATATCCCTATTGTTTTATATATTTATTTTTTAATGGTGGAGTTTGAGCGGTAAAAAAATATCCACAATATTATTGCGTATGGATATTATCAGCAATTTTGCTTGTTACTCGAAAAATAAAAATCATCCGTATGATCGAGAGTTCCGTTATCAACTAGCATTAGTTGCTGTACTTAACATATCAACCCATCCAACTAAGCTAACCTGTTCCGATTTGAAACGTTACTAATTAAGTTTTAATCGATCTATTTTACTTTTATTTGGGAAAAAAGATTAAAAATTTTAACATGGAATATAGGGAAGAGTAACGAAAATTTAACATAAACACCAAACTAGAAGCGTCCAAACCCCAGAAACAAGAAAAGAAGAATTAAAAACGCTAGCTACATGAGAAGAAGAACACAAGATCGCAAGCAGCAAATAACTAATTCGCCCTTGTCTATCCCTAGTCTGCATTTTATTCACATGAAATCCTCAATGTCCAAGCTCTCAGGGATCTCGAACTTGAACAAGCTACTGCAATAGCTTTCCATCTCATCAGCCTCGGTGCTGGAGCCGCTGATAACGAACGTGGAAGACGAGTTCAGCGGATCCGGACTCGACATGGGCGTCGAAATAACCGAGTCAACGCCATTGTACTTCATTGACCCGAACATCGAATTCCCATGATTCATCACTTGGGGATGATGAAGTGCAATTGCACCACCAGTAGTATTACTATCGTATAGAAAATCCGGATGTGAATTAACCAAGTTGGGAGTCACAGGGGTGGTATTTTCTTGTGCTTGGCCTGAGAATGGAGGGGTACTAACACAGGTAGAGGAGGAAGGAACTTCCTGAGATGGGTTTTGTAGGGTTTGGACATTGTTGTTGATGAGTTGGGACAAGGGAGTTTGGTTTTGTAGGATGGAGCTATAAAGCTGATTTTCTTGCAGTTGGTTTAAGACCATTTCGGGTTTTTCTTGTTTCATTGTCTGTAGGGTGCTTGCTAGCCTTAGAAGCTCAGGGTTTAGGAAAGCTTGGGTTCCCAGTAAGCTTGAGAGGTTAAGGAGGGATTGGTTACACAAAACTGAGCTTATAAGGGAAGATAGGTCAAGGATGTCCAAACGCGGAGCGTGAGTCACCGGATCAATTCCATTCCTCAGGAGTCTTTTTCTGATGTGGGTGTTCCAATAGTTCTTAATTTCGTTGTCGGTTCGTCCAGGTAACCGGGCAGCTATAGCAGACCACCTAACATTGAAAACATACAAGAAATTGGTAAGATTCATTTGCTAGGTTCCAAATGATCGACGGGACACTACGTTTTCTGATAAACGTGATATATTTGAAACCGGAGTCAAAATTTTAAAATAATTGTTCGACAAGTTTTTCAATTTTTTTCTGTTATGCTGAACAAATTTTTTACTTTCAATATGGTTTTCACCATTATTGTCTCTTAAATAAGTTGATTGGGCTAAGTTTATACTGATTTCTTTTGCCTGACTTATTATCACACGGAGTCATGCGATAACAATAACACACTAGATCATCAATCAAGTATAATTTCATATTGAAATTTTCATATGGTACTCAAAAATCAAAATGTTAAGAAAAACAGTTGGAATTAATTTCTTACTTGTTCCCAAGAACACTATGAAGTTGAATGATCGACTCCTCTTCTTCAAAGGAGAACCTTCCTCTCTTGATATCCGGACGCAGGTAATTCGTCCACCGGAGGCGACAACTCTTCCCACATCTTTGGAGCCCTATAATTATTATTCACAAAGACCCTCTTAGCTTAAACCAAAATTCCATAATCACATGTACATATATAGAATAACAACGCAATTATAATAACGGTACATTTGAATAGGTATATACCAGCATTCTTAGGGAGGTTACGCCAGTTGCCAGGGCCATGCAATTGGATATGGGTAGTAAGCTTCTGATCTTCCTCCGTAGTCCATGGACCTTTCTTGAGTCCATTTTTGTCACAGCAAGGTGTTCTTCCCATTTCTTTTTCTGTATTGTCTCACTAATTACAAAGGCTGTTGTTGGATTTGAGAGGGCAATTAGAGAAAAGGAGAGCTCTCAGATTGGGATCGATCGGTCTTTTGTTCGTTGGATGCTTCAAGAGGTAAGAGACGATGTCCTCCATATATATAGATGTGGAAATGACTGCGAAACCTGTTCAAGTCAAATAGATTTGGTGCCGCCTCAAGGCCATGTACGTTCGCTGTGTATTTTTTTTACTAACGATTATCTAGATCAACTAATAAATAAACTATTTTAATTTATTAACTAAAAAAATTAAATTCAAAATTTTAAAATATATTATTATTAAATATTTATTAGAAAAAAATTTTATTTTTCTTTGCAAACATAATTCGTCATTGTAATAAATGCCCGGATATTGCGAATAAATATTTATTTCGCTCTTCTTGTACGTACGCCAACATGTACGTGTCCATGCAATGAGTGGATATTTTATAGTCGGACGAATAAACAAAGCGTATAGTCATGGAAGGTACCACGTGTCGCCGGCGGATAGAAATGTATGGTGTTGGAGAAAATAGTTTTATAATTGCATGCTATAGAGAGAGAAAATTCACGATTCGAAAAAGAAAGGAAGAAAAGTTAACGCGGTAATTGACCCAGTGATCTGGATCATTCTAGATAAAATGTACATTCTGAGGTTTTTATTATACTATTTCCTGCTGCATGTCTTTATTTTCATTTGGTTGGTGATCTCTGGATCATTTCCCATTATTTTACTCATTAAAAATATTATTTTTGTCAGAATTATTTGGAATTGAGATACTTGATCACTTAACAATTCATGTTTATTTAATTACCAAATTTTAACGCATAAAAATGTATTTTTAGTATTCAAATTTGGGATTTCAATAATTAAACTAAGACAATCATTCGAGAGTATCCAGTTATAGAGATATTAATAAAAGTAGGGAAACACTTTTGTATTACCATAAAAGAAGAAAACTTTGTGTTATAACTTATAATTCAACGTCATTTTATTTTAATACCATATATTTTTAAAATATCTATTAAGTGACATGTACTTCTTAAAGTTTAGCTCTTTGACATCAAGTTTTTCTATATAATTTTACCTACTTCGGTTTGAATAATAAATTTCTGGAAATATATATACAAGGTAGTCTAATAGTTAACTTTTCGGTAACTTTAAGAAGTAGCTAAACTTATATAGAAAAATTATGCTTCATGTGCTCAATGAAGCGTTTTATTTTAATACCATATATTTTTAAAATATCAATTAAATGACATGTACTTCAATGAAGCATGATTAGATTTTATCCAGAGATAGTTCTTTTAATAATATTTTTATAAGAGAGTGTATTAATGGTAATATTTACAATTTACTGAGTGTGAAATTTTTTGTTGCGAGATTATGATCGCCTTTCTCATCAAAATCTTACCGCGATAAAATCCGGTGGATAAAATACGGTTGGAAAGGGTACTTCGGTAAAGAATGACCCTATCTTAACGTTAATATTGTTAGAATTAATTCTGCACCAAGCTATTTGCATATTTCCGCCTGCAAATATCTGTACTATTATCTAACGTGTGGAAGACATTAAATCCAGAAATAAAAGAAGCTCAGGTTGCCATGAGCCCTACTATTGAAGTATTGGAAGAACAAGACATGAAGAAGGAAGCCATGTCTGCAGAATTCTGCAGCTCTACCATCTGTAGACTCCTTCTACAGAATTCTGCAGACGTGTTCTGCAGGTCCTCTCTGCAGATACCTTCAACCACGTGCTGTGCTTAAGTCCCTCGCCTATGCACAAAGATTTATCATAATTCTTAACTGTAATTAATCATATAATTAAGCCACTAACTAGCTGTTATATTAGCTATTATGATAGCTGTAATATACCGTGGCTGATTGTGAAATTTCCAAGACTTCATTAATTAGGTAGTTGATCACTATGTATATATATGAGGGGCAGACTTGGTGGGAACTTGTGGGGACTAACACAAATCAATATCACTACACATGCAAATCAATATCACTTCACATACAAACCAATATCACTTCACATGCAAACAAGTCTCATGCAAACCAATATCACTTCACATGCAAACTATTATCACCTGATAGGTTATTGACCATCAGATTTAAAGACAATCAAATCTGACGGCCCAAAATTTAGTCCCCATTCAATCCGGTCTCATATATATGACTGTAATTCCTCAAGATGAATAAGATGATTCGATCCTTTGACGGGTCAAGATTCAGTGGGGAATAGGTAGTCTCCACTGAAAGGGATCAAAAGGGGGGGTCAAAGAATAATCTAGGTAATAAAAAAATAATTAGGGACAATATTAGACAACTACTATTTACAAATTCAAGCTATAATTTAGGGATAATATAATTATAGAAATAATTAAAAATAAAAACAATACTAGCCAAACAATACAATTATGAAAAATAATACAATTTATGAAAATACAATTTTGAAATATTGGTATCCTTGTACTCGGATATTGGTTTCGTTCTTCTCGAATATTGGTTTCCTTTTTCTATGATATTAATTTTTTTCTACTCTGATATTGGTATCCTTCTACTCTGATATTGGTTTCCTTCTTCTATGATATTAGTTTTCTCTACTATGATATTAGTGTCATTTTACTCTGATATTAGTTTTCTTCTTATCTGATATTGGTATCCTTCTACTATCATATTAGTTTCTTTCTACTCTGATATTGGTATCCTTGTACTCGGATATTGGTTTTCTTCTTCTCAGATATTGGTTTCCTTCTTCTATGATATTAGTTTTCTCTTACTCTGATGTTGGTTTCCTTCTTCTTTGATGTTGGTATCCTTCTACTCTGATATTCTGAACAAACACATAATGCATACCAATATTATTGCATATACATGATTGTAAATGTACAACAATTACAATGCAGTCACATACCAATGACAACAAATATGTATACCAATTTTACCTCATAGTACAACCAATATCACTTAATAAATATACCAATATCACTTAACAAACACACAATGCATACCAATATGATTGTATATACATACCAATTTCTATATAGTTAGATACCATTGTAAAGCATAAGAGAAACCAACCAAACGAACAATATTTTAACTCAACAAAACTAATATCCATACAGTTACATACCAATGTAACACAGAAGAGTAACCAACCAAACGAACAATATTTTACCCAACAAAACTAGATGAATAAGGTTTAAGGTTTAACAAACCAATACGAAGTCAAAAAATTTTGAACTTTAACACATAGATATAGATTTCGTAGAATTCCAAGTACACAGCACATGAACCTTGTTCTCGGACAACTGAAACCCTAAATTAGAAATTAGACGCAACGGCAGACTTGCATGTCGGAACAGGGCGACGCCATGGATGTGAAATGTTAGGGTTTACCTTTTCCAAGAAAGGACGGCAGAGAGTCTGAAAAGGCAGACGGCGAGGAAGCTCAAGGCGAAGAAAAAGGTAAACCAGGCGACGGTGAGGACAGCGGTTAATGGGTGACGGAGAGGGTGCTACTCGCGACTCTTCTCCTTCTCAAAACGAACGACGCGGTGGGAATCTTTATTTGGGCCGGAAAGAGATACAGGGAGAGGCGGCTTTGGTTAGGATTTTTTTCCACACTCAATCTCAAATGAAAGGCAAATGCCACGAAAAGAAGGGGTCCTAGCTAGGTAATTTTTGGGTAAACTCTAAAATACCCCGATAGGATAATAACTGTCAGATCCATAAAAATTTAATCAACGATCCAAATGTAGTCCACACTATGAAAATATTTTTTATGTAGTCATCACTTAATCTAATACCATCTTTTCACAATTTCTAACACCTACCTATCTATCTTCGACCAAAATAACGTTCTCGGGTATGTAGGATAATGAAGTATAAAAGAAACGCATGGTTAAATTTGAAACTCAATAATGTTATTTCAGATTTGAATTTAAAACTTTTTTTTAAAAAAATTTTACGTTCTTTACGTTGGACCGAAATCTCATTATTCATACCGGATATATAACAAAGCCGTGCGTATAATAATTGTGTGTGAACGGCTATGAAAATGTAGATAAGATGATATTGGATCGATCGAGGAAACAAAAATGCGACAAGTGCGAAATTATGTTTGACCTTTCCTCCAAGCTCCTAACTAAGTTGTGATTAATTGACTTCTGCTGGACGGCAAGGTAGTTATATCTTCTATCGACAACGAAGAAAAGCGATCCAGTACTGTTTAATGGCTTCTATTTCTCTAATTTTGCTTTTGAATAAGTACATTTTCACATAATATAACGTCTGTCAAAAATTGAATTCCGAAATTTTATCGATTCATTTTTACCAATTTTTTTTATACATATTCATTTTTACGATTGGATCGTTGGGGAAGTGCGGTTTGGCTAATTTAATAGTCGTAGCTGTAAATTGGTTCGATGATTAGTTTAAGAAAAAAGTTAGTGTGTTATTGGCATTTAGTGAAGAGGATTAATTGCAACTATCTCTGTCTGATCCTGCCAATGGTTCTTTCTCCCCCAGCACGTTTATTTTAATTTTTTAGATAAGTGAAATTACTTTTAATTTTAACAGCGACAGCGTGAAGAATATACTCTTATTCGCAGTTATTTTTCCTTTTTTTCTTTCAAAATTTTTTTCTAATTATTTTGGGCATTTTAGATTAAGGGTCATTCGGTCTTAAAAAATAAACTTCTTAACATTTTAGCCTTAAAATAAAAACTCGAGCTAATACTTAGGATTTTCCAAAACTCAAGTTTTGTTAATTTTTTAGTAATATGTGGGCTAAAGTGAGTGCAGCTTCCTCCAATCACTATTTTTCCTTAATTACTAGAAATTTAAATGTAACTAAAAAAATTAAAATTGACCTCATTTTTAGACCATATAAAAATTGACCCTGTCTCAAAAAACAAACAGGTTAGATTATCCTAAATTTTACTGTTATATTTTGAATATACTTAATAAGTCTAATCACAGTACAACGTGATAATAATTAATAAAATAAAATAAGTTTAAATAAAAAGATGAATTTCATATATGAATTTTTTTTCTCGAGCACTATCGGATCTCATTTAGGGGATAACTATCTCAATGGTATATTTTCATTCATAATGTTTGAAATCAATTCGATTAAGATGGACCGATCTCATTGATTTTGATAAATAAACTTATTATATTTAAAATTAATAAGTACTTAGATCAACTAATAATGGCATTATTATAATTTAATCAAATTTTGAGTTCGAATCCTTAAAAAAATAATATTTTTAAATATTTATTATGAAAATTTTAATACATTTCGAAGATAATATAGATTAGTGGAGTAATGGCAGCGTGCAATTCCTCGACTTCTTATTTCCTTTTCCAAGGTTCCATGTCTTCCAGGCTGGAAGCCGTTCCATTTTACAGCACGAAAAATCCAGCCACGTCGGTGCAAGGGACAAGTGTCCTTCCTACCTCCAACGAAAAAGTCAACGCTCCCTTCTACTGTGAAATTTAAGCTACTCCCTGTTTGACAATTGTACCATTTCCATTATTAAATAAACATAGAGGATGTCATTTATTTTATCCATTGTAGCATAAATGGTAACACTGTGCAACCAAAATTCAAACCCATTGAAATTTCAGGTGTCTTTTCTCAGCAATCTTCTAACTAACAAATAACAGTTTTAGGTCAAACAATATAAAATCTTGCAACTAGGTTGCTTTCTCCACATTTTCACCTTTCCCGTAGACTAATTATGTGACATTTTGGTGGAAAATACCTCATATGAATTCTTTTTAAATCAACTAATTTATGTTTGATATGAATTAAATTATAAGGATGGACAATTTTTACTAAATTTAACATAGTCGTATGTCCCAATACTTGATCTCTAATTAATATAGAACAATCCACAGTCAATTGATTTATGTGCTTGGAAATTTAGACTACTTACATGTTGGGATTCTCTAGAATGTACATCTGTTCAATTTGTGGCAATATGGGAGTGAGAAATAGCATTACGCTTAAAATAGCATCAATTAAATTATCCAGGAGACTAATATGAAAAATGTTACATATGTTTACAAAAAAAAACAATGTTACACATGTAATTCCTCAAAAGGTGTCGCCTGCATAGATTATTGATATCCCTAGAGACTACTAAAAATAATTAATGATATTGAACCTTGTCTCCCTGTTGGTATCCACCTGACATCAATCGTCTCCTAAAGATTAAGAGATAAGGATCTCTGAAAATTTTAGCTTGATGACATTATATGCGCCTAATTTGGCTACCACAAAGATTTTCTAGGTTAATTAATTTAGAGAAATATATCAATCAATTAATTCATTATCTTTATTTATTCATTTCAAAATTGTTATTTACTATTTTCGGGGCTCTGAGATCATTTGAGACCCAGATGTGAAAAGTTCATATAAAACGGTTTCGTCACCCTTTGAATAATAAAATTTGTTTCTACGAACCGAGGCTTAAACAATATGCCACTTGGGGTAATTACTTGTCACAAAACCACGGCTTGCTTGTGCTAGGCTTACTCTATATCGTCATATGCGTCCTCGAGTTGACCCAACAATAATAACAAATTATTATCGTTATACTATAATGTTGTTAAGTTATAGTTGGAGATGGCCAAAAGCCCCAACAACCTTTGAATACCCAAGTGCTTTTCATGTTCTGAAATCTGATCCTAACAGTGAAAAATTCAATTGTTCACACTGAGCATGTATATCAATTGGTAACTAGTTATTCATATGCTTTATTAAAACCCCAAATTTAAATCATGAAAATACAACCGTTAAAATTTAACCAAAAAAAAAGTTAGCTTTCCGATTCAAACTTAAACTACTCACTATCTCATAAAAAAAAAAGAAATGCGTCGAAATACAATCTTCATGATGACTTCCGAACGAAACATATATGTGATTCAGGCGTGACTCTGAGCTTTCGTGGGGAGCAAATAAACCTTTTTATTTTAAATGAATTTTGCATATCCATACACATTTTTTATAGCTCAGAAGTATTAGGTAATGAGTAGATCATACTCTGTCCATGGAAACATTCAGCTTCCTCAATTGGTTATAAAATAACTTGTATACCATGATGCAAGAAGGGGAAACTTGTATGGATCCTGTCAGTTGTTGAATTTCTAGAGGGAAATTAGATCAAGTAGTAGAGATACACGTGGTACAGCCTTGTGGTACTTGTTATGTGTACAGATAATAGTACTCTGTAATTTGGCCATTTGACAACTACAACTCTGTGGTAAAAAAAATATATTAAACTGGTCCCTAATGTTTCAAAAGGACATCATGGGCACTTTCTCTCTGTCCGAAATTCAAACGACGTTGTTTAGTCTCGTACGTGACATGCTAGCTCGATATTTTTTTAACCCCATTGTTGAAGTGTTGGGTTACATTTTTCTAAAACAATCTCAGATTAGTTTGTTATTTTTCAAAAAAAATTCCTCCTTCCAAATCCTTCTCTATCATCTCTATCCTTCATCCCCATCTCCTCCTACCACTTTCAGAAATTCAACCCAAATCTTCAAGAAAGCAACTTCTCCTCTTTAAACGAAAGCAGTCGCCCCACATCCACGATTTACCGGTGTGGGTCAGATTTCGCTGGTAGGTCAGATTCCCCCCCCCCCCCCCCCAGTACCCTCCTTGTTTAACAATCCAAAACAAGGGAAACACCCACCCATATCGAATTCGACCAAATCAGACCAAACCAGAGGAGCCTCTAATCCCTGAGTAAGATACAACTGAAAAAACCCAACAAAACCCACCAAGAGAATTGCGAGAGGACCCCAAAGTTGCAACCTTTACTTGGCTTAACTTGGTGCAGACCAATTCCCAAGAAAGAACACAACCAAAGACAGTGACTTCTGTTTGGTTTTACCCTTTCTCTCTTTTAGTTGAAGAATTAATGCGATAGAACTCGTTAAACAAATAGACAGTGACTTCAATTTTCAACGATGAAGTACAAGCCCTTATTTTGCTGAGTTCTTTACCTGATAGCTGAAATAGTACTGTTACTAGAGTCGGTACCTCGATGGGGAAGATACAGCTTACGTTGGACGAGGTGAGGGGTTTGATCATGAGTGAAGAGATTTGTATGAGAGAATATAGAGTAGCCTCGGGTGCAGCTTTGAGTGCAGGGAATAGGGGAAGGTCCGAGTCAAAGGGGAAGTCGAAGAAGAAACAGAACAGGTAGAAGTCCAAATTGAGAAAAGGATCTAGGAAGGACAAAAGCTCAGTCCAGTGCTTGAATTGTGATCAGCATGGTCACTTTCAGGATCAGTGTACGACACCAAAGAGGGAGAACAAATCAGCTAATGCAACAACAGATGACCATGGGAGACCTTGGTCCTAAGCGTGAGCAGTCGATTAGAGGTGTGGGTGCTGGATTCTGGATCATCGTTCCATTCATCTAGTGATGCATGAATGATGGAGTGGTATACCCCAGGTGATTATGGCAAGGTTCATCTAGCGGATGATGAACCATTACAAGTTGTGGGTAATGGGGATGTTCGAATTAGCACACCAAATAGATCTTTGTTTTGGTAGAAGGGGGTGAGGCATATTTCTGGGTTGAAGAAAAATTTGCTTTCAATGGGGCAGCTGGTTGATAAAAGTATGCGGTGATATTTGGCTGCAGGTCATAGAAAATCACCAAGAGAGCTATGGTAATGGCTCAAGGTTTGAAGAAAGGTATGTTGTATATGACGAAGAACACCCATAATAGCATTAGTCTTACATGTGCAGCGGACGATGTGGATTTGTGGCATAGTCGACTTGGCCACAAATGTGAGAAGGGGATGAAGGTGCAGTGTTTGAAAGGAAAGCTTCCATGCTTAAAGACAGTTGATATCAGTCTTTGTGAGAATTGTGTTCTTGGAAAGCAGAAGAGGGTGAGCTTTTCAAGAGCTGGCAGTTCCCTGAAGGAACATAAGTTTGAATTTGTCTATAGTGATTTATGGGGCCCGGTAGCAGTGGCATCATTGGGTGGTGCATCGTATTACATGATCATCATTGATGATTTCACGAGGAAGGTATGTGTTTACTTTCTAACCATAAGCCTGGTTAAGAAAGAGACAGGTCTTGAGGTGAAGTGCTTGAGATCAGATAATGGCAGAGAGTACGAGCTCCAAGAGTTCAAGAAGTATTGTGCAGCAAATGAGATTTGCATGGAGAAGATAGTAGTTGAAACCCCCTAGCAGAATGACATCGCTGAGAGGATGAACAGGATGCTCGATGAGAGGGCCAGGGCCATGAGATTGAAGTGTGGCCTACCAAAGATATTTTGGGCGGATGCAGTTAACACTGCTGCATTCTTGATCAATAGAGGATCATTAGCTCCTTTTTAGAATGGGATACCGGAGGAGGCTTGGAGTGGTAAGGAGGTTGATCTTTCCTAACTTTGTGTATTTGGCTGTATTGGGTATGTTCATATTGATGCATCTGAGAGGAGCAAGCTGGATGTCAAGTCCAAGAAGTGCAACTTCATTGGCTATGTAAGAGATGATTTTGGCTTCAGATTTTGGGATGAGGAAAGTCGCAAAGTCATTCGAAGTCGAGATGTCATATTCAATGAGAATGTGTTTTACAAGGACATGGGGAGTGCATCTGATAAGAAGGGTTCTAGAAGTGAGATGGTCGAGTTAGACATCAAAAATTCATGTGGGAGCAAGAAAGTACATAATAGTCAAGAGGTTGGAGAGGAGACGAAACCAAGTTCTCCACTGCCAGTAATTCTGCAGCAGAGATCCATCATGCTGCGTGGGTCGTCGGACAGGTATTCGCCAGCTAACTACTATCTCCTTTTGACAGGCGGAGGAGAACTGGAGAATTTTGCAAAAGCACAGCGGAGTGAGCTGGTGCGCAAGTGGAAGCTTGCAATGGATGACGAGATAAAGTCGTTGAGGAGTAATGAGACTTGGGAACTGGTCCAACTAGGCAAGAAGGCACTGCAAAATAAGTGAGTTTATATAGTTAAGCAAGAGGCGGATGTCACACAGCCTTATAAGGCGATACTACTTATGAAGGGGTTTCAACAGAAATATGGTATTGATTTTACCAATATTTTTACTCCTTTTGTGAAGCTAACCACTATTCGAATGGTGTTGAGTATGGTTGCTGCATAGAATTAGATGTCAGAGCAGATAGATATGAAGACAGCCTTTCTCCATGGTGATCTAGAGGAAGAGATTTACATGGAACAGCCAGAAGGGTATTTGTCGGAAGATAACAATGAGCTTGTGTACAGGTTGAGGAAGAGCTTGTATGGGTTGAAGTAAGCTCTGAGGCAGTGGTACAAGAAGTTTGATGGGTTCATGCATCAGATAGAATTTGTGCGCTGTGAAGCGGACCTTTGCTGTTACTTTAAAAAGTTTGGCAATAGTAATATCATCCTTTTACTTTATGTTGATGACATGTTGATAGTAGGCTTGAGTGCTGGAGAAGTGAGCAAGGTGAAGAAGCAATTGTTTGAGAAGTTTGCCATAAAGAATTTGGGTGAGGCTAACTAGATCCTAAGGTTGAGGATTGGGCAAGACAAAGTAGCATGGAAGCTGTTCCTCTCGTAGGCTGGCTATATCAACGTGTTAGAGAGGTTCAGCATGTAGAATGCCAAACTCATGAGTAGACCCTTGGGTTGACACTTTAAGCTGTTCAACAAGGATTCACCTAAGAGTGAGGCGGAGAATGCTTAGCTGAAGAAGACTCCTTATACATCAACAGTGGGAGCTTGATGTATCCTACGGTATGTACAAGGTCAGACATCGCACATGCGACGGGAGTAGTGAGCAGGTACATGAGAAATCTGAAGAAGCCGTTGGGTTATGAAGCCTTTTGGGTACTCGAAGAAGGCGTTGGATGATCGAGTGAAGACCATGCGAGAGTACGGGCACCCGCCAAGTGAAATGGCGAGCGAAAGGAGAAGTTTTGTGAAGGAAATAGCTTTGCAACTTTTCGCTATGTTTCGTGATCCCTACTCTAATTAGGGTTACTAATATGCCATTACACAAACAAAATAAAAATTGGAGTCTAATTTTCTTAAGAATGTGTTGGTTTAAGTATCACTTATGAAATGATAAATAGAGTTTCAAATGTCCGGAGAGGTCGTCCCAAGGTCAGCCTAACGAAGAGGGGGAGAAAATTTCTAGACTAGGCTTCGAGCAATGGAAAGGAAAAGCAAAGATGAGTAGAATTGTTGTTGGTTGTATTTTTTGTGATATCTTCCTTCCTCAAAGCCCTCTTTATATAGAGATCGCTGACCTAGCTCCTGACCTTTGTATAGGAAACTCCCAAATCAAGTTGTGCACCGTGTAGGAAAATTCCATTCCGGTCGTTTCTAATATAGTGAGATGCACCCGGCTTGGTATAGGAAAGTTTTAGATCGATGTCCAAAACAAGGGAACCTAGCCTTAAACAAGAACAACCAAGTCGTGCTAGCTAAGTAACCCGGCATCAATTAGGAAAAACAAAGCCGCCACCAATATAGGAAACTGGCTCAACACAGGAAGACCTTGACCGACTCGACCTTCTCGAACATCCTTGCCAAAATAGTCATGGTGCTTGCCAATAGTCCAAATTAGGTTATCATTGCGTAACAATCTCGAGCTGGCTGCCACCAAAAGCGGGCTTCGAACACCAAAAGCCCAAAGCAACCTTCTTTCAAACAAAATGGGCAGATGTTTTCAAGCCCAAATAGACCCAAAGCAGGCTGGCTACCCCCTCCGCTTTGCCTCTCAAAATGGGTTCCTTGCTTCCGCTTTGCCCAAAATGGGTTCCAGCCCAAAACGGGCTGCCACCGAGTCAAAGGCCCAAAGCGTGCTCCTCTCGCCACCGACCCAATCGAGTATTTCTGAGACATAGCCCAAAGCGGGCATCATCCAATCCAAGTCGGCTACTTGATGACCAAGTGGGCTGCTCGATGCCAAGGCCCTAGGCCAGGTGCTAGATGACCAATACCCCAAGCCGGGTACTTGATGACCAATGCCCCAGGCTGAGTGCTCGATGAACAAACCCTAGGCTGAGTGCTCAATAATCAATGCTCTAAACCATGTGCTCGATGACCAATGCTTTAGGCCTCGTGCTCGATGACCCCTCCAAAGCGGACTCCTTCCAGTTTGCCTCCCAAAGTGGGTGATGTCCTTCCGGTGTGTCTCCCAAAGTCGGTAACCGCTTGCCCAAAACGAGCTTAACCAAAGCCCAAAGTGGACTCTCCTTGCCCAAAGCGTCCAAAGGCGTCTGCTTTGCCACCGAAGCGGTCTTAACCAAGCCCAAAGCATCCAAGGGCGCCTGTTGCCTCCCGAAGCGTCCATCTTAGAACCCAAAGCGAGCGTCCTCCTTAATCTGCATTTTTGACCTCCTTCCGCTTCGAATCTGAAGAAGCCATAAACTACAACGTTGTAGATCCTTATCTTAGCTTTCTATAGCAATTTGAATCATCTTAATCAGAGGTCTGGTCAAAAGATGTGCTTAATTTACTAAAGTCAGGCAGACTAATGAAACTAGAACCGAGACTTGAAGCCTCATTTTGACCTTCTTCCATGTAGAATTAGCCAAGGCCCTTCAAACATAAGTTGAAGATATACCCCTTAGCTTTCCGTAACCATAAAAATCACTTCATTCCAAGGTCCGGGTCAAACGCTATTGCTGATTTACCGAGAATGGGCGCATCCACCTTAGTACCCACCATGTGTTTGTGAGAATGCCCAAGCTCTCTTCCTTGACTTCGTACTAGGCAACGACTTCGTGAGCGTGGACGTCGAACTAATCATCATCTCTTGTGCTAAAACTCACTTCCATTCACGTGAAATATTTGCACTCCATCAGCATTACAACACAAAGTTATACATAAATAGTGAAACAATTACCAACATACTTTCGCTTAACACCCCCTAAGCCTATGTATGCCATTATTACGCATGAAACATCAACCACAACTCTTAACTCTCAAATTCATATTTGCTCGAAAAGCTGTTTCACATTGGAACTGAAAAAATCCATTGCACTCCTAACAAGTGCCAAACCAATTTCAACACCACCATCTCCATCTCTACTCTCAGAAATATATATCGCACCTGAAACATCAATCTGAACCAACTCGCTCTTCTTGGGCCTCCCCCACCCAAAATCCGTATCATAAACACGCAACTTCGGCGACCCGGCAACCGTAACCAACCCGCCTTGCTCTTCCATCTCTTGCCAATCCTGCATCCACGTCTCGGCCCCGTGGAAAACTCCGTCCTCGAGCTGCTTAACTCTCTCGTCGATCGCATTTGAAGCTACTGCGAGACCGTTTTCTCCCAGAATGTCACTCTTTTTAACGGATACAAGGCATATATCTAGACAATTTCCGAAGTAAGTTTCGGGCAACTTGGGTTCAAGTCTGTGTCTACAATCGGCAACAAAACAGAAGTGGCACATCGGTCGCTTGTCGTGATCAGGATCGAACCCAACCCCATTTTCTTGGGATTTGATCATTGTAACCCAGATAAATGCGCAAGTGGCAACGAATGTGGATAACCGAATTCCAATAAAATCTTTTAGACGATTAATTTGGGCTCGGCGTATGACGAAAGTGGCTCTAACCTTGTTTTCAAAAGCTTGGTCGGTAGGGACGAAGTTGTGGTCCCAAGCAGAGGCACATTTCCACCACTCCTCCAACAAAATGGGCTCGAGCCCACGTGGGTCCCGGACCAGCTCCCTGTCCAAATACGGCCGAACGGACAAGCTTCCTCCTGTCCTGAAAGCATCCGCCCAGGATTTCATGAACTGGTTGAACGCCATCCCATCGGCCGCCACGTGGCTGAACTGGACGCCGATGCAGACGCCGGATCCAGGGAAGACCGTCACCTGAACGGCTAGGAGGGGCACCACGCGTGCCCCGTCTTGCCCCGCGCGTACGGGGGGCAAGTCCGGGACAAAGGGGTGCAAGTCCTTGACGTCTCTAGGCTGATCAGTCACCAGCTGGTCAAAGTAATTGGGGAGCGTTGACTCGGCCAGCGTGAACATGACGGAGTCGCCCTCGACGAACCGGATAAAGGGCTTTCCCCGGGGTGGCGGGGACACGAGGGAGGAAGCTAGAGGGAAGAAGCGGCCGAGAGAGAGGGAGAGGGAGGAGGTGAGGTTGGGGAGTAGGGTTTGGGCGAAGTGGAGAGTTGTACGGCAGTTTGTGGGGAGGTGGTAGAAGAAGAGGCGTTGCATAGGGCGGCAGAAGAGCCATGGGAGGTCCAGGAAGGTGAGGGGGACGGTGGTAGTGGGTACCGATCCCGGCGGTGGAGACACTCGGAACTGGTCAACGGTTTGTATTATTGGTGTTGGTGGCCGGGACCGATCTGGATCACCCATTTTTTAAAATGTTATCTGGTGTAAAAGAACTGATGCTTATTGTCTGGTGTGTGATTGAGACTAGACCTGATCATTGTTAAAATTCGATTTGTGATTTGATTCGTTAAAAATTTGACTCGATTCGTTAACAATTTAATTCAAATTTATTTAGAGACTAATTGAATACGGTTTAAGATTTTTATAATTCGTCAAACCAGAAAATTTGATTCGAATTCGATTATATAAAAATAGGGAGGCGTGAGCCTCCCATCCATCCTATCTCCCTCAATTTTTGTCATATGACAAACCCATCAAATGTGATGTGAACCAACCCCCTCATCTCATCCATCTTATCTCCATCAATCTTTGTCACATGACTAACCCATGAGATGGGATGGATGTGAACCAACCCCCTCATCATTGCCATCCTATCTCCTTCCTACCGCGTCAACTTTTTTATTTTATTTTTTAATAAATTTGAAAAATCAGAATCTTTCAAAAAATATATTTCGAAAAAGCAAAAAAATAAAAAGAGTTCTACTACTTTGCAACACTTGGTGATTATTTAATTTCAACCTAAATTAGTTTATTTATTCAACTTTATGTAGATTTGCTACTTTGCAAAATAAAAAAGAGCTTTACTATAAACAATAATTTGTACATTTTCATCTAGCTATTCAAGCTATTAATTAATTGTATTATATTTATATAGTTGCAATTTTGATTATTTGATTCCAACTTGAATTAGTTGACTTAATAAAGAGAACTTGTTACTTTGCTTGAGATCCAACTCAAACTTATATTAGTGTATATTAAGATACTAAGTTGTTATCTCTACATGCATTTTCTACTACTATAATGAATAATTCATCTTCTAACCTTCTTAAGACTATATAAAAAAAACAATACAACTACAATTTTGAGAACAAACATATATCGTGTATCCAATTCAATTATCTACTAAAATCCTAAACCCTCACCTTAACCCTAAATCTAAACTCTCACCCTAACCTTAACTCTTAACCCTAACGCAACCCTAAATCCTAACCCTAACCCTAACACAACCCTAAATCCCTAAACCCTAACTTTAACAGTAATCCTAAATCCTAACACTAATCCAAAAATTAAAGAATTAATTCGAATTCAATTTAAATTTTATTTGAATTTGAATATTCATAATTCGAATTCAATTTATCGTTGGACAAATTGAATACGGTTTAAGGTTTTGATAAATTTAAATTTGAATCAATTCGATTCGAATTCGAACTGTATTCAGGTCTAATTGAGACCGAAGAGTTATTCGCATGTTCTTTTTCAATCATTTGGTAAAGAACAGGTTTGAGTTCCGCATTAATTTTTTGTCGGTATGATATGTCGTACGTTGGATGTGTAATTGGAACAGGTTGGGTTATCTTTTGGATTGGGCTCCTAT
This sequence comes from Hypericum androsaemum, assembly GCA_963995505.1. Classification (NCBI taxonomy): domain Eukaryota; kingdom Viridiplantae; phylum Streptophyta; class Magnoliopsida; order Malpighiales; family Hypericaceae; genus Hypericum; species Hypericum androsaemum. The sequence continues at coordinate 11,483,611 of OZ023180.1, forward strand.
TGCTTATGATGCTCGAAGATGGATCGGTGGCTCTTTGTTGGATTTGGGCCACCAAAGACGGTCTAACCTTTTTTAAGGATATGACTTATTAGTCTTTCATTAAGGAAAGGACAAAAAAAGTCTTTCATTAAAGAAAAAAATTATAGGTGTTGAGGTATAAAAATAATCTCGGTATTTGTCAGCACACTTCGAACTAATCAACATGATCTCAAAGTGCACAATGTGGTCTCAAAGTGACCGGTGAGCGGTGTGGTCTCAAATTGACCGGTGAGCAGTTTGGTCTCGAAGCAACTGGGTGTCCGATGGCAGTGTGGTCTCGAAGTGACAGGTGACCGGTGTGATCTGAGAGACCGCTTCCGGTCTTGAGCTGGGTGGAAACTTCTGATGGTCTCCCCTTGGTCGAGACCGATGACGGTCTTCCATCGGTTTAGAGCGACGATGGTCTTCTCTTGGTCGAGACCGGTGATGGTAGACCGCCTTGTCGAATTTTCCTCGGTCCACTTCGACTTGTTATCCTTCGGTGACAACTTCCATCCTTTATAAATTAGCCGTTACTTTGGCCTCGTCATTTGGAATGATGAAATTCTTGCGGCCTTGGGTAGATAAGGCATATCTCTACAACTTTGTTTTCTAGAGCATTACGTAATTCGGATCAGAAGCGGGTTTAAATAGAGTGTCAAGCTTCGATGTTGGTTTGCTCGATGAGTTATGTCCAAATTTGGTAGATCAGCCATATCTTTTGACTCAAACATCAGATTGAGCCAATTCTTTCGGATATACACAGTCAAGACAAAGAGCTACAATTTTGTAGTTTATGACTTCTACAAATTTAAAACAAAACAAGGTCAAAAATTCAAGATGATCCCACCTCAAATCAGCTAGGTCGACCCGCTTCCAAAGCCAAAGCGGTCGGTCTGCTTCCGAAGGCAAAGCGATCAGTTCGCTTCCAAGAGACTAGGCAGTTCGACTCGCCTGAGTGATATTTCTCGGTAGAATGCTTATAACTTTTCATCCGAAGCTCCGATTAAGTTGATTCAAGTTGTTGAATAAAGATAAGATATAGATCAATGACTTTGTAGTTTATGAGATCTTCAAATTTTGAGAAAAATAGTGTCAAAATAACATTTGAATATACCTATTAACTAGTTGGTGTCGGTCTACCAACTAAAATGAGGCATCAGTTTGCCAACACAAATGAGGATTGGGCTGGCTTGGTCGAGACCCGCCTGGATCCGTTAGTGAGTGTCCGCTTTAGACTTTGGTTGTCGAGTGTCAGTTTGGGCTTCGACTGTTGACTGGCGAGAAGCGAGAACCACCCAAAGGAAAGTCGCCTTCAGGAAGTCAAAGCCGGCGTAAGGGAGAGAAGGTCTCGGTCGACCTTGACACTGGGTACATCAAGTTTGGGTACTTCTTAAACACAATGGTGGTTAGCATGGTACCGACCACTTTCAGACCAAAGTCTAACTCACCAAGCCACCTCGAGGGTGACATGATTGAAAAAGATCCTAATGAGCCACAGGTGGGAGAGAAGCTTTAGCCATACCTATGGTGGACGACTTCAATGGCAACATCTTCATCGCAAGGCCTGTATGAAAGAAGTGCAACTATCCCAAGCCTCTATTGGTCAAGGTGTGCGAGCTCGGTCTAACGGGACGTCTCTTTAGCCCGATGACCAATCGGTGCCACACTCGGGGGACAAGTACTCTCCCTTACTTATGAGGGTTGAAGCAATATACAAGGTGACAAGATGATTAGACCTCTACTCCTTGTCACCCTATAAGCCAGCCGGGTATGTCCTCACGACGACGGCCTAGACTTCTTCGAGTTGCTCATCTTCATTCTGTTCCAAGTTAGCTGAAGGATGCCAAGTTAGAGATGAAGGACCACGTCAACACTTTTCGCCTGATCGTACCGAAGTATTAATGTTTAAGGGGCATTGTTGATGTACAAAAATAATCTCGGCATTTATCAGCATACTTCAAAGTGATCGACATGGTCTCAAAGTGCAGTGTAATTTCTAAGTGACCATTGAGCGATGATGGTCTTTCATCAATTGGGATCAATGATGGCCTTCCCTTGGTTGAGACCGGTGATGGTAGACCGCCTTGGCGTGTTATCCTTGGACCACTTCGGCTTATCCTTGGATGACAACGTCCATCCTTGGTAAATTGGCTGTTACTTTAGACTCATAGCTTGGAATAATGAAATTCTTACGGCCTTCAGTAGATAAAACCTTTATCTACAACTTTGTTATCTAGAGCATTGCCTAATTCAGATAAGAAGTGGGTTTAGATAGAGCGTCAATTCTCGGTGTTGGTTTTCTCGATGAGTTATGTCCAACTTTGGTAGATCAAACATATATTTTGACTCGTACATCAAATTGAGTGGATTCTTTTAGCTATAGATAGCAAAGACAAAGAGCTACAATTTTGTAGTTTATGACTTCTTTAGAGTCGAAGCATAACAAGGCCAAAAATCAACTTTAAGATGAGCCCACCTCAGATCAGTTTAGTTAACTCGCTTTCAAAGCCAAATTGGTTCGTTCCACTTCCGGAACCAAAGCGGTCGGTCTGCTTCCAGAGCCAAAGCAGTCGGTCCACTTCTGAAGGCAAATCGCTTGGTCTACTTCCAAGAGACCATGCGGTTCGACCCACCTGGGTGACGTCCCTCGGTAGAATACTGACAAGATGATTTTTACACCCCAATGCAATTAAGGGAGTATGGGTATGAAAATATCAAACCACAGGGAGCGGGTTCAAGACATAGCAAATTCACAAGTAGATTAGGTTGAGAAAAGTTTTTGTTTTGTTTTTGGAAAAGTTAAGCCAAGACAGTAAAAAATCAGGGAAAATAATAATAAAGAAGGAATGGGTAAGGTTCTTTCATGAAATCCCTTTGTAACTTGGTCTCTCATGGGCTAATAAAGTACTAGGTGGGCCTAGGTGAGCCTAAGGCATGGTGCTTCACCTTCTGAGTCCATCACACCACGAAGTCGGGATCTAGGTTCCAAACGGCCCAATCCTTGGACACTCCTTCTCACAGCGCAATAAAGGCTCACTATATCACCTCATTTTAGGGTCATTTAGACCCATTTTGGAGTCCTTTTGAGTCATTTTATTCCATTCTTAGGTTCGTTGCCTAGAATGGTTTCACCATTTTGTCTTCGTATCTTTTGGAGGAGGATTTTGCAGGGACACGGGGATTAAGTGAGAAGAGGCAACTGTTGAAGAGTCAGGTCGAGAGATAGCTAGCCGAAACCAAGTTGCAACCACCGAATGACAAAATCTGCACCGGTCAGCATCTCTCCTGCAGATACCTGCCAAGCAGTGCCACACCTGACAGATGGCGGGAGAATTTCATCTTTATTTTCCTCAACTCTCTGTATGCTATCGGACGGTGCTCTCAGCCTGCCGATCAGTATTCGAAGAGAAGGGAAGTGAGCTTTTCACGAAGAACCTGCCAAACTGTAGGATCACCCACCGGACTGAATTCCGCACCCACCGGTTGGTGCCTAAGACCCAGAATCGTCTGCCAGCTGAGCTCGCTAGACAATGCAACTTGTACTAGATGACATTTTTGCCAAACTCAAGGAGCAAGGAGTAGATACCGGGAGAGGATCGAGTGGCTTATCACTATGATTGAGCATTCTTTATCCCTTCTTTTTAATTCTGCTATTATGACATTGTTCCCTTTCATGCATTATTGTTTTAATTAAATGATGATGTGTGAGTAGTTCCCTTTTAGGTCGGGTGCCTTAGTGCTCCCGAAATGCTTGGTTTCGAATGGGCTTAACTTTTAGAGCGTGTAGCGCTTAGAGGACATAATACATTAGGTAGCAGACCTCCATTGGAATCTAGGGGCGAGTAGCACTAGCAACGACCTAGAGTTATTCCCAATCGATTGTAGCGTGACCCGAAGGACTTAGCCTTGAAGGGGAGCGTGAAAAATCCTAACCGCTAGATTATTTAATATCTGATGAATTTAGCCGTGAGAATGGACTTAGCCGTGTAGGGTAATGCGTAGTTGGCCCAAGGGTGAAGCGTTAATGAGTGAGGTTTAAGAGGGCAAGAGTGGTAGTCTCGGCAACTAGGTGACGTTGACAACTTACCAACATTGGGTGTGAGTGACGTTCTCGCCAGGACTCCTTTAATACCTTCTTTATGGGTGATGGACTTAGCCATGAAATGCCATGCCTTAGTTCACCTAGGCCCGCCATGAACATAAAAGCCTAAGAGAGACCAATCACGTAGTGATGTACGACAGGTACCTAGCCCAATTTCCTTTAAATTATCTTTATACCCTTTCAACTTAATCTTCGTCATTGCTTGCTTCACCTAAACCTTTCATAAAACACCAATCAACTTAATCTTAATTGTGACTCACTCGAGATGTCTTGAACTTGCTCCTTGTAGTTTGACATTACACATGTACTCCCTATTATTGTAAGGTGGACCAAAAAATCTACTCTTCAAATTGGTGCCATTGCCGGAGAGCGGCATTTACCAAGGCACCGAGTGATACGCGTTTAGCCTATGTTGAAGGATCGAGGGGATAAATTAGCCTAGCTATAAATTCATAGATTCTTCGACACCTCACAGAGGAGAGTTCGGATGCTTCAAAGGGAGGGTAGACTTTGTAGTGACATCTCTAATGTTATCTATCCTGAAGACAGCCGTTCAATTTGATGGAACTCTAGAGGATGACCCACAAGATCATATCTCTGGATTCCTAATCATTTGCGACGCTTTTGAAATTAAGAGGGTTCATGAGGAAATAGTTAAAGTCAAGCTATTTTCTTTCACTCTTAGAGGGAAAGCCAGGAGATGGTTTGAGAGAATTAATCATTCAAGCTTAACCACTTGGAAGGAAATAGCGAATGCTTTTTTGGACAAGTATTTCGTATTTGCTACAACAGGAGAAGAGATCACTGACATTGGAATATTTAAGCAATACAAACAAGAAACTTTAGGGAGTGCTTGAGGCAGGTTTAACAAATTTAAGAGGGTGAGCCCATATCATAAGTTTACTTCGAAACACCTTGCCCAAATCTTCTACTATAGATTGGACATTCATTGCCGAGCTCAGTTACATGTATATGTTGGAAGGACTTTCATCCAATACGCAGTCAATGAAATCCTGCAGTTAATGGAAGAATTGATAGGAGTAGAAGTCACTCAAGTTAGCAAGGGAAAGAAGGAGGTGGGGTATGCTCGACTGCTAACTCTTGTCAAGCAAAACTCTTGAACATGAATCAAAAAATTGAAGAACTTGCCGTCTACATCCCAGACCACAGAAGTATATCAGGTGAACTATATTAATGGGAAGCGTCTTCGTTGGGAAAAAAATATCAAGGAATCAAAGACTAAAGAATCAAGTTTGAAGGATGAGGTTAAAAGAATTGAAGTGCCTGACATCACTGACAGTTGGACAGAAGTTATGGAAAGAATGATAGCAATGACCGCTCAAAACAAATACTCTGATGGGAAAGCTCCAGAAATAGGAGTCAGCTCTATTTTTTCTGGAGCAGTCAATGAAGGGATATCTTGCCTCCTTCCATAACTTTGAATTTCAAGTTTCACAGCTAAGTAAGCGTCAAGAAACCCTGAGAGAAAAAGAGTCATCAATAAATGCAGGGTGCTTGAGGAAGAGAGTTGTGCCATGATAATTTTCGAAGACGAAGATGATCTTTGGCCACGAAGGGACGAAAAAGAAGCTTCATAAAGTCATAGCCATACCGATGAAGAACCAGTGGTGGACAAAAATTATTTAGCTAACGTCTACCATCAGTGCTAGGAGGAGTTTGAGAAATTAAACTACGATGCCTCATGGATCATGTTTATGTAGGCTTACCCTCAATTCGCGTTCCTTATAGAACAGGAGGAAAAATTCCAAGTTTGTAAAGCCGCACATGATTATTCCCTCATTTTTGCTAGCTTGAAGAGATGGGTTAGAGAGATATTCTGGGAACTCTTCAACTTTTGGGATACGAGTTCCAATATCTCCTGTTCCACCACTGTAAGAACTGAGGAAGATAAAATTTGCACCAAAGAGTGGAATTTTAAGCAGAGTTTGTTTGAAACGAAAAAACTTGATGACCCAGGAATGATAACTCTCCCCATAACGATCAACATGATTCAAATCGAGAAATCCCTGTGTGATTCAGGGTCATCCATCAATGTGCTATCCACCTCTATGAGTAAGTAATTGGAACTAGGCAAAGCAATTCCAACTGCGCAGAATTGAACTCTGGCTGACAGAACAACCAAGAAGCAATTGGGAATCTATGAGGACCTACCAGTTGAGGTTCAAAATGGAATTGTTCCAGCTGACTTCATTATGATGGACGTCCTTCTACCAGGGAAAACATACCAATCCTTGGCCGACCTTTCTTGGCAACAACAAAAGCTAAACTCAATTTTGAAAAAGGATGTGTCACCCTTAACCTAGGAACCAATAAATATACAAAACTCTGGCGCAGGGCTAGGAAGGAGCCATTCCTTAAGAAGTGGGTGAGAACTGACCAAATTGACAGGATAACAGATGCAATGGAATAAGCCATGGCAAAACTCTCGTTCAAAATTTTTTTTTGTCAAAATGCCAAATTCGATCATCTGCCTAGCAAGATCCTTCTCCAACAAAGAGAATTTCGGCGTTCTAAAATAGGGGAGCTGGCACAACTAAGCCAATTATATAGGAGGAGCAAGAAAGATCCAGAGCTCTAGTCAATGAGATATCTCTGTTCATCAGTAGGAGCGAGAACGATTCAAGAAACCAAGATCTCCCAGAAACAATCATGAAGATAATATCTCTCACAAACTAACATCTGAACCTTGACCCAAGGGAACAGTGATATTTATGCTTCAGATAGTCTTGCTAGAGATGTTAATTCTAGCAAATTTTGTAGATAATACTGTGTGGGGCTTCAGAGATAGTAGTTAGGGATTAGTCGTATTTTACGTGATTTTGGTGAGGGCTGCCTCTTGTGATTTTCGGTTAAAGGGGTATAATCTTGGATCAAATCAGGAGGCCGCTTGGTGGAAAGGCCACTGGTCGGTGAGTAGGCACTGGACGGCAAGAATGGGCACCGAGCAGTGGAAGATAAAGCCATGGACTAAGAAAAATTCCTTTGGACTTAATTCTGCCGACCAGTGGTTATGGCACCGTACAGCGTAAAATCCAGGTATAAAAGGAACCACGCTGTGAGATTTGGTCATTTAGCACCGCTCGGTGAAAAACAACCCTAAACACCCGAAACCAACCCCGACCTCCTCGCCACTTCTCAGCCCTCCATTGACCTCTACGAGTCCCCAAATTCTGGCCATGTCACAAAGCTCTCTGGTGTTTCCCCTAGATTACGGAGTTGGTACCTCGAAGAGGGCACGAAAACCCTAACAAGGTAAGTTCCAAACTCTACTTGAATTCGTGAGCTTGAGGTTGAATTTTTTGAGGGAAAGAGGCTAGAGCTGAGTATAAAGGGATTTCTTGTAGGATTCGTGCTTGATTGAGTGAGGATTTCGAGGTTTGAGGTTGAAATTGGGTAAATTTGTTATTTCTGGTATAGGGGCACTGTGCGGCAAAATTCCCACCGTCTGGCAACTTTTCACCAAGCAGTGCATTCTCTATCGACCGGATGAATACGGGCAGAATGGCTGAAGGTTCAACAGGACAGAAAAGATAGAGGGCGTCGTGACGAGGGGGTAATAAATGAGAGATTCCTGAGCTTGCAAGGAATCCACAGGATATCCGGGAGTGTTATGATTGCCCCTTCCCAATTCACCATGAGTGGGAGGGGGAGGTTTGTCGGAGACTGAGGTGTAAGTAAATCTGCCCTTATCTAAGGATCAACTAGGATGACCTGGAGGTCCTCGGGATCAAGGACCAGCTCCATAACCTCCTCTCAAACCTAAACCTGCTATACTTGGGAGAGGACTCCATTGACGTTTTCCCGCTCTTCACTTTTGAGTTTTTATGCACTTTGAGTATTGGTGCAAAGGCAGAGAGCATCACATTTTGGCTATTCGGAAGGAAGCACTCGCTAATTGAGAGTGAGGTATGCGATCACTTAGGGATGGAGCAAGTTGGTGAGTCAGGCTTCGACACTTCTTCTCCCAAACTCAAGGAATGGAAATATCTTACAAGGATCAGAGGTTTCAAGTCACCAACTCCGGTTCAGTTGATCCGCAAGTATGCTCAGCTAGTCTTACACAGGTTTATAGCTCAAGCAGTGTTTGGCAACTCTGAGCTCAGCAAGATCTATGGGTATGAGCTCTACACCCTGTACTGTGCCCAAAAGAGATAAGCTGCAACTTCTACAAGCACATACATGAAGGATTCTGCTAGGTGACGTCGGGGAGCGAGAAGTTCATTTACTATGACCACATTGTCATGCTTCTACCCATCTTTGTGTGCACTTTGGAAGAGTAGCAAAGGATGAAGCTGAGCAATATGGCCACTCTAAGGGAAATCAACACTTCATACTTGAAGGTAGCATTACTTGTGTATTAGGATCCGCGAGTGGAGACTTATAAGTGGAAGCTGTGGGCCCAGCGCGATATTGTGAAGAAGCTCATCCCTAAAAATTAGTTTGCTGTGGATCGTAATGTCAATGAGGATGACGAGGATGATGAAGAGCGCACTCTGTTGATACTAGCCCGGCAGCTGGAGGCACAAGTCTAGCTCATGAGGCCGCAGATGCTAGAGTCGCTATATTGGCTGCATCCTAGGAGCGTTCACTATTGCCCTTGATCACCTGCAGTACATACGATAGTGGATGGACCAAAAACCACCTTATCCACCTCCTCAGTAGTTGATTCTGTTGCCCTTTTCAGAACTTTTATTCCACCTCTCGCATTTCAACATTTGTACTGGCTGTTATTGCCCGTTAACTCTGCTCCGAATTTCATTTCCTTCATTATGACTGTTGTTTCTCTGATTGGTCGAATATTGTTTGTCTATGGTGATGCACTATGTTTTGTTGTTTCTTTAATTTTTGTGATTCTGACAAATGTTTGTTCATCCTGTGTTATTGTCGTTTTGCTTTTGTCTTCATTCATGGTATTCGTTGTTACCACAGAGGTCTTTATGTGTGCTTTTGATTAAATTATTTTTGAGACTTTGTTGCCCATGGAGGTCATCATTGTCATTTTCTTTTCCTAGATCTTCCCACATTGAGGACAATGTGTCATTCAACTGTGGGGGGAAGTTCCATGTAGGAACTTTCATGCTTAGGTCTAGATCAAGTTGTTTATGTTAAGTTTTGGCATACTTTTGACAATTTTGACCCCCCCCCAAATTTTTGATTTCCTCGCACTTAGTAGGAATCTTATCCCGGATGTAAGATATAGGAATGCAGAGCTTCCCTGCCCTCGCTTATTTAAACTTACGGTCTCGCTCGTTGGGTAGACTTGAGGGTTGATGAGCGACCTTGTGTGAGTAATTTTTGAGCCGAAGGTGGAGACTACCGTCTCCAAATTTTTGTTCATGAGATGCTTATACGCTTCTCGCAATCAGGGTATCCTACAAGTACTTGCTTGTCTCACCTATTTGAGTGAATTGCGGGAGAACAGGGCCCTTCTTGATTGAATTTTTCCTAAAGCCTTAAAAGTTTACCCATATATTGTTCCTTTATATAGCCCTTCGAGCCAAGCCATTCCGTTGATACACACATTGATCATGCAACCCCCAACTCAATCTCTCCACCTTTGACTTCTAGTCCGAGGATGCGTTTAGGATCTATCTAATGGGAATTTGTGTAAGGGTTTCATGATAGAATAGGCTCGTTAAGGGATTTTACTTCAGGAAAATATGTTGAAAAAGGCCAAATTCAATCGCCAAACCTTGCCTAAACCAAAATTTTGCCAAGAGTGAATAAAGGAAATCAAGAAAAAAAGGGAGAAAAATGAAAGGAAAAACAACAAAAACAATAGGAAAAAAAGAGAGCAAGTGTAACATAAATAAGGCAACCAAATAAAGGGCAAGGTTCTGGTATGGCTATAGATTTCAGGTACATTGGGTTGAGCGTTCAAGTTAAGGTAAGCAAGTAGAATAGTCGAGTGCTAGTTCACTTTGTAATAGCACATTGGACTGGGTGGATAGCCAATACCCATTCATTTATCCTCACCAACACATCGACCCCATTTCAACCCAAGCCAAGTCCCCCTGATTGCAACCCTCATTTAGTGAGAGACGATATCGAGTGCGAATAGGATAACTCAAGACCTCGGATGTATATGCGAGGGATAGGAAGTAGACCACATCATATCGAGGATAATCAAATCTCCTTCCCTCTGAGTGGTTAACTCTTGAGTCCTACCCTCTTAGGGTTAATGCTTGGTTAAAATTTTGAGGGTATGGTCTCTACGTATTCTTATTTTGTTGCATCCAGGGTAGTGAATTACTAGGTCGTGAGTTTTTCCTATGACGAAAGATCAATATTGCAGGGGAGCTTATTTTTGTTAACAGGATGCCAACTCATACCCTTACTTGTTTGAGTTTTTTGTGTCTGTACTTGTGCCTTTTGCTTGAGGACAAGCAAAGATTCAAGTGTGGGGGTGTGATTAGCGCAAGAAATGCTCACTTTATCACCTCATTTTAGGGTCATTTAGACCTATTTTTTAGTCCTTTTGAGTCATTGTATGCCATTTTTAGGTATGTTGCCTAAAATAGTTTCACCCTTTTGTCTTTATGTCTTTTGGAGGAGGATTTTACAGGGACGCGAGGATCAAGTGAGAAGAGGCAAGCATTGGAAGAGTCGGGCTGAGAGATAGCTAGCCGGAACAAAGCTGCACCCACCGAACGAAAATATCTACACTAGTCGGCATCTCTCGTGCAGATACTCTCCGAGCGGCGCAACACCCGACGGATGGCGGGAGAATTTCATCCAGATTTTTCTCAACTCTCTGTATGCCACCGGACGGTGCCCCGAGCCAGCCGAGTGGCCTTCGAAGAGAATGGAAGTGAGCTTTTCATGAAGAACCCACTGAACGACAGAATCACCCACCGGATTACGCCCATGCCTCCAACTGAAGTCTGCACCCGCCGGTCGGTGCCTAAGTCCCAAAATCGCTTGCCAGCTCAGCTCGCCGGACGGCATTTTTTCCAAATTATGCCCAGGAGAATTAAATATTTTGAGGGCTTTTCAGACATTTTGACCTTATTTTAGGGTTGAGGGGGAGACTTCTCTATAAATACGGCCCAACCCAAGCATGATCCAACACACTAGTCTTCATATCTTTCTGATATGTTATCACCTCGTCCATCTTTTCCAACATGGAGTCCCATTTCACCGCTCTTGTCTCTATGCTTTCTAGCCTTGTCCCTGGGAGTAAGCTGGAAGCGGTGGACCATGATCTGACACTAAGGCCAGTGGGTTATCATATCTGATAGGAGCTAAAGTTGGGGGGTTTTGAATGCCTGTCTTATAAGGGTTATACCCCTTGCTGTTCTGATAACTTGGACGTTGTCCTTACCTATGTAATAGACTTGTTCCTTCTGAGTTTTGTTAGGTAGACAAGCCTTTGTGTCATATCCTTCTTCTCCACATTCCTTGCAAGTCTCTTAAATGTATGCTACCTTCCTAGATTGAGAGTTGTTATCTCCCCAACATTTTTCCAAGTCTGCAACTTGTGCTTGGAGTTGTGCCACCAAATCCATTTCTTTTCCTACTATTTGAGGTCTATTGAGATGCATATCACGCTCGCTAAAGCCAACTGAAGTAGAGGTCACAATTTCTTCAAGGATTCGAATGGCCTCATGCTTGGGTTTTCTTGTAAAGGAACCACTAGCAGCGGAGTCAAGTGTGCTTGGTAAATTGTTGTGAGCACGAAGAAGAAAGACTGGAGTAAATGTTCTTTCGTCATGGGCAGTGTATGACCTTTTTAAGTCCTTAAACCTTTCCCATACTTCACCGAGAGACTCGTCTTGGTATTACTTGAAGGAGTTAATCTCTCTCAAAATCTGATTTATCCTAGAATAAGTGAAGTACTTGCCGAGAAAGGCATTTGCCACTTCCCTCCATGTTGTAATCCCAGAGCCACCCAAACCTTCATACTACAATCTGGCCTTATGTGCAAAGTGAAGGGGAATAGGCATAGTTTGATGGTATCATCTGATACCCCCTGGACCTTGAATGTGTTACAGATAGTAGTGAACCTGGCCAGATTGTCCCTGGGGTCCTCCTTAACTTGTCTACCAAACAGAAGAGAGGTGGTGAGTGAATTGATAATACCTGACGAAATTGATAATACATGGCGCGCCTGAAGAGATTCCATCAATCGTCAATCTGGCAAAATCCATGAAAGGGAGATCATCTTCCTCTACAATATGGGGTGCACCCTCTGGTTCTTCTTCAACATTCATCCTTTTTCATCTTCATCTCTCTCTTCTCAAAGTTCATTCAATAATGCCAATGTCCTGAGCTAGCACTCTTGGCTAAATCGTTGTCCAGATGAACGTGTGCATGGCATTCACCAGGAACTGGGTTCCCGAGAAGAGAGATGTATGCCAACTCAGGTCAAACAAAAAAAATAGACAGAAAGTAAGGGCGATAACTAAAAAAAACCTAAACTAAGAAGCAATCAACTTGAATGTCTTAGAGATGTCGCTCCCCGGTAGCGGCACCAATTGACAAGAGGGTTTTTACACCCCGATGCAATAAAGGGAGTACGAGTATGAAAATGTCGAACCACAGACATCCCAGCAAATTGCACAAGTAGATTAGGTTGAGAAATATTTTGGTTTTGTTTTTGGAAAAGTCAAACCAAGACAGTACGAAATCAGGAAAAATAACAATAAAGAAGGAATGGGTAAGGTGCTTTCATGCAACCCTTTTGTAACTTGGTCTCTCATGGGCTTATAAAGTACCAGGTTGGCCTAGGTGAGCCTAAAGCATGGCGTTTCACCTTCTAAGTCCATCACACCACAAATTCGGGATCCAGGTTCCAAACGGCCCACTCCTTGGACACTCCTTCTCACAGGGAGTTGTCAACCTCACAAGAGTATACGAGTCACCAGTTATCCTCCTAATAACAACTAATTAATGAACCACCTAATATCTAACTAGTGTCCTCCTAACGATGTCACAGATGCAGTTTCTCACATCATGAATCACTAGTCTAACTGGTAGTATTTCTGCTCTTCCCATGACAATTAAGCCTTTCAAGCGAGGCTAAGATCTATTGGCAAGAACCTAGGGTCGGGAGAGGATTCTACACTCACAATCCTAAAATGGAGGTCCGTCAAACCAAAGCATTAAGCATCCTACCCACTACACGCTCTCAAGATGAAGCCTCATTTGAAACCAAGTCATGCGGGGTGCACTAGGGCACCCGACCCAAAGGCGACTACTCACACATCATCATCATTCAACAACAATGCATAAATTAAAGAACAATGAAACAAAAGCTAAATGAGAGAAAAGGGAAAGAGAAAGCTCAATATTGGAGAGCCGCTTGAACCCCGCCACGCATCCACTCCTTGCTCCAAATGCCCCTCTTCTATTACACACTAATTTTAGTCTTTTTGTCCAAGCTTACAAAATGAGAGGGTTGGGGGGTTATTTATAGAGAGTCTTCCCAAAAACCCTAGATGCCACAAAATGACCAAAATTGCCCTTAAAATATCTATTTTTTGGGGCAAAACTGGGCGAGTTCGTCGATCGATGGGCAAAGGCGCCATTCTCGATTAGCTGGAGATATCCGCCGTTCGGCGGGAAAGTTCGACGCTCAGTGTCCTTCTCACCGTTCGCCTGAAAATTTTGCCGATCGACGAATGTCGCGAGAATGGTTTCCTTGCCGATCGGTGGGTGTTGCGCCGCACCAAATCTTCCAGAGAAATTCTGAAAGAGCCCGGAGGATCTGTGAAAATCAGCATTCGTCGATCAGTGGGATTTTTTTTGATAGACAATTATCACAGGACAAACATCGTTAAGTACAAGTTTTACCGTTTGGCGAGTGCAGCTTCTTCTCGGCTTGCCTCCTCTTGACGTGACTCACTCCAACCTCCTCATCTGTAGCTGCTCCTCACTCTTGACCTACCTCCAAAGGACAAAATACACACGATAAAACCATTCGAGGTAACATACTAAGAAATGGCATAAAAGACACGAGACTCGATCTAAAAAGACTTAGAAATGGGTCTAAATGACCCTAAAATGATATGGTGAAATGCATCTTTTCCAAGCGCATTAAATGCTCATAATTTTTCATCCGGAGCTTCGATTGAGACGATTCAAATTGCTGAGTAAAGATAAGACATAGATCTCTAACTTTGTTGTTTATGATGTCTTCAAATTTGGAGAAGAAGAGTGTCAAAAGAACATTTGAATCTAATTAGCGACTGGTTGGCATTGGTCTACCAACTAAAATGAGGCACCGGTTTGCTAACACAAATGAGTATTCGATCGTCTTGGTCGAGACTAGCCTACATCGGTTGGTGAGTGTCCACTTTGGGCTTCAGTTGTCGAGTCCCCGCTTTGGCTTCGGTTGTCGAGTGCCCGCTTTGGGCTTTGGTTGTCGAGTGCCCGCCTGGGCTTTGGTTGGCGAGTGCCCGCTTGGGCTCTAGTTGGTGGAAATGCCCGCTTTGGGTTGGTTAGTGGCAGATTAGTTGGAGCTTAGGCTTGGCATAGTGACTATTTTGGCGAGGACGTTCGAGAAGGTCGAGTCGATCGAGATTTTCCAATGTTGAGCCAATTTCCTATTTGGGTGGCGGCTTTCCTATATTGGTGGCGGCTTCGATTTTCCTAGTTTGTGCTGGGTTGCTTAGCTGGCATGACTGAGTTGTTCTTCTTTATGGTCGGATTTCCTTGTTTTGGACGTCGTTCTAGAACTTTCCTATACTTAGCCGGAGTGAGTCTCATTATATTGGAAAAGGCCGGAATATAATTTTCCTACACGCTGCACGGCCTAATTTGGGAGTTTCTTATACAAAGGTCGGGAGCTAAGTCGGGAGTCTCTATATAAAGAGGGTTCGAGCAAGGGAGAAGACACCCATCAACAATAACAACAACAAACCCTACTTTACTTTTTCATGTAATGCTTTTTCTTTCCGTAGCCTAGCATAGCTCTTTTTTGCCCCTCTCTGTTAGGCCGACCTTGGGACGACCATTCGAGATCCGTTTTGGGAAGTCTTACCGTTCTTGTGCCCCTTTTCCCACAACAATAGGGCATAAGACAAAAGTACGTAGAGCTGGAAACAGAATACATAAAGACAGAATTTGTAATTTAGTCCGCTAATACGTTGGAACCATGATAATAAAGTTGGTTATTGATCATAACATTAGTTTTAGGAGTTAGCAAAGACCTAACCGAGTTACTGCTAATAAAAATGTCAGCTACTAAGTATAGAGCTAGATATGAGATGTGGTTACGTGCTAATGAGCACTATGACACAATGTTTTTAAAACCGACACGGAAGGTGACTCGTAATTTTTAAATTTTCTGGTTCGCTCGGTCAGACTACTGGTCCGACCAGAACTTCTACTTTATATTAATATTATTAAATTAGGTTTAATAAATTTAATTTAGCATTAAAAATGATAAAATACTAAATAAGTTCACATATTTAGCAACTTTGTTATACAATTTATCCAAACAAAGTCTTCAAACATGAGTTAAACAATTGTAGAAGTACAAAAAGATGATAATGCAAGTTTTCTTGTTCGACATATTATTCCAATTCGTTTAACTTAGTTGACATATTATCGAGAATTGTTAAAAAAATAAGTTTGTTGTGATCAAAAAGTGATGTATATGCTCCGAGCGTGGAAGTTAAGGTTTTGTTTCTAAATTAAATCCGATAAAATGGAAAAAATAAACAAATATTTTTCTGATCCGGGTGAACTGGGTCACCGGGAAGTACCTGACCAGGCGGTCCGACCAAATTTTGGCCAGTCGGACCACTGGCTGGGTTTTATGCAAAAAACGACCCGGGTTTAGTCCTGAGTAGTGGTCGGACTGATCAGACCACTGGTCGAACCGTGGTTTTTAAAACATTACTATGACACATACAAAATGCACACAAATAAGAGCCAAAATTAGACAAGGCAAATTCAACTGCTTGCATTGACAAGTTAAAATCAGTAATTGGTATAAACGTTAGATCAGGCTTAGACTTTTATACAAACAAATAACAAGAAACGCAAAAAACCAACAGAGAAAAGAAACAAGCAAAAATACACAAAAGTTAAACAAGCAGTAATTAAAATAGTCTAACCTAAGGTAAGTTCTTTTTACTTGTCAAAAGAAAGGTTAGTTCTTTTTTAAGGGAGAAACTGGGCCGAATAGGAAAATATAAAGGGGAACGAAATCTCGGAGGCTAACCCTTGAAATCATTTGTGTTATCTTTTTGATGTATCGTTTTTTATTTGCAATTAATTCAGATTCAAATCGAATAATATTTTTAAAAAAGTGATAAATATTCTCAACAAATATTTGAATTATTATTTTTATGTTCACATGAATCTACTAAACCTTGAAGGCTTCTCCTATAATTAGCCAGGAATTGATATTTATTTAGACATCCCTGGTTACCTCGTTGAAGAAAACATCTTTACTGGAGTGGGAGAATTTTAAATCATCATTCTGTCTTTTCTAAAAGATAATTTTGATCGATTCAACTACCCGAAAATATATTTCGTTGGCTCGTATTTTAGCAAATATAAAAAGCTTAAAATTATTAAATTAACTTGTGTAGTTGTTCTCATTCACCTCCCGATATGCAAATTGGAACCTGTAGGCCTGCACCCCTCGCACTGCCTCCCTGCAGTCCTCCACAATCAACCCGATATCACTTCTATCTGAAGTGGCCCTATTGAGAGCCTGCACAACAGGTAAACAGTCAGTCTCAAAAACTACCCTTGGAAGCCCTTCGACACTGCAAGCTCCATACCCGCCAACATTCCCAACACCTCTGGCAACAACGAATGCACCACGTAAGTAATCACCCAAACTAACCCACAAACCAGCGCACCAGTATGATTCCGAACTACCACCCCGACCTGTCCATCTCCTTCCACTCCCACACCCGCATTCGTGTTGATCTTCATCCACCCCACCTCCGGCTCCCCCCACCTAACCTGGCTAGTGCTCCTACACGTTGAAGCACTGGGGGAGGCCAATAGGAAATCCGACCAGAGTTTTATCGCCTCCCTTATAACTTCTGGCGCCCTTGCTACGGTCCCACCTGCAAAAACCATGTAGTTGCACAAATTTCAAAGTCCCCAAACCAACAGCGCCTTCCTCCCCTGCTCCTCTGCCTCCACTGACTGCTATAATCGCATGCACGTTGTCACCAAATTGGCTCCCACCAAACCTGCCACACTACACCTACTTGTCTCCATAAGCTCGATGTCACTGTACAGGAAAAGAAAATATGTAAAGCCGTTCGATGGGAACTCCCATAGAAAGGACACTTATCATCTGCCTGCCCCCCCCCCCCCCCCCTCTCCTGCACCGCGTTGATCTAAGCGGAAGGTAGTCATCCATCAACCTCCAGAAAAAGGAATCAATACGAGGAGGGCAAACCAATTTCCAACACATCTTCCATACCTCTGTATCCAACCCAACCATCCCTGCCAACTCTGACAACTCCCACCAACCCTTAAAGTCGACATAGTAGCCACTCCTCACCGTATAAAGTCCATCCATAGTATGCCTCCACCGCACAACATCATCCTGACGCCTCCTACTCAGCTGGATTGATCGAATATGTCTGACATCCTCCTCAATAAAAAAACCCACAAGCAGGTTCTAATTCTACCGAGTCCCCCTATCCACCAGCAAATCTGCCACCACCCTTAAGCAATCCGAGCTAGGATACAAGTAGCACAGGATCCCTGCCTCCGAACCCACAACCCAACAATCCTCCCAATTTTTGACATTCTCAACTATCCCAATAAGCCATTCTACATATGGAAGCAAGACTGAAACGCCCTCCATAATGCTCCTCCATGCGTAACTCGAGTTATAACCCAAAGAAGCCTCCAGCAACCTAACTCTGGGAAAATATCGTGCCTTCAGCACCCTAGCCACTAAAGAAGTTGGGTTACAAAGAAGCTACCACGCATGTTTGGCCGGTAAAGCCCGATTATAATTGACCAGCCTCCAAAAACCAAGACCAACTTCCATCTTTGATCTACACATCCGTGGCCAGCTTCGCTAGTACATCTTACTACTGTCGCTAGTGGAGCAAAAAAAACCATATAACTTCTTCTCAATACGGTCACAAATTTCCCCAAGAATACGAAAATAGCTCATCAGATAAGTAGGAATAGAGAGCAACACAGACTTGATCAAAGTCTCCCTCCCTGCGCGTGTCAGAAATCTCTATTTCCAAGTCCCCATCTTCCCTCCGATCCTGTCTTCAATCATGCCAAAGACCTCCTTTTTTGACCAGCGCACAATAGTTGGAATCCCCAAATATGTGTCCACTACCACACCCAACTAGATTCCCAACACCGCACACAACCTCTCATTGTCCCCTTATTGAATATTAGGGCTGAACATCATACTATTTTTTTGGAGATTCACTTTCTGTCCAGAAGCCCTCTCATAGGTAGTCAGGACCTCTTAGATACATTGAAGATCAGCTTCAGTAGCCCTGGAAAATAGTAAAGAATCATTAGTAAAAAATAAATGTGTGACCGCAGGAGCGCCCGTGTGATATGGATACCATGCAACACCTGCTCTTCCTCCACCTTCTGAAGTAACACATGAGAAATAAATATGGCAATAGCGGGCCCCCTACCTCAAACCTCTTCACGGAGAGAAGTATTCCTCCACCTAACCGTTGACCTGCACTGCATACCTCACTGACCTCACATACCTCCTCACCAAGTTGACGAAGGCCTCTTCAAAGCCCAAAGTCCCCATCATCCTCTCCAAAAAATCCCATTCCATCCTATCATAGGCATTCATCACGTCTAATTTAAGTGTACAAAATCCTCTTTAGCCACTCGTCCTTTTTTTCAAAAAATGATACGCCTCGAAAGCCACTAGTGCATTATCTGTTATCAATCTTCCTGGGATAAATGCACTCTGATTGTCATGAATAATCTTTGGAAGCACACTTTTCAACCTATTCGTAATGGACTTTGTAACCATCTTCACCACCATATTACACAGGCTGATAGGTCTAAACTCGGCACATACCGTAGGGCACTTTACCTTTGGGATTAGAGAAATAATAGTGTCATTGAGCCCCTCCAAGCCATATCCCTCATTAAGAATACCAAATACTCCTTTTACCACTACAGGCCTCACGACATTCTACATTTTCTGAAAAACGATAGGAGCTTTCGTCGGATGCATCTGCTGGAGAGCTTCCTCTACTTCCTTTCTCGTATATGGGATGCGAAACGTGGCAGACATCTCAGGGGTGACACGGGTATGGACTCGAGAATTGATGAGATCCACACCCTCACATCCTGATGAGGCAAACAAGGTCATATAAAACCTTTAAAATATGCCCTCAATCTCATCCCATCATTGGACCACCTCTTCCTCCTCATTCTTTATCTCCACAATGTTATTATGCGGCCCCCTATGTTTGGATTTTAGATGAAAGAAACTAGTATTCATGTCACTCACTCTAAGCCAATCCACTGTGGATCTCTGGGCCCACATCGTCTCCTCCCCGGCCAATAGCTCCTTTCGCTCCTCAATGCATACCACTTTGCACCTCTTTCTTTCCCCAGTCAATGGCAGAGATTGTAATGCCTTAATTTCCCCCTCCAGTCTCCTCTTTGCTCTCCCGACATGCCCAAATACCTGTCTATCCCATATCTTCAGGCTCTGCACGTAACCCTCCAACCCAGACCCCAAATCCGCCCCCTCATCCCCATTTCATGCCATATCCACCTGCCCCATTATTCCCTCATGGTTTAACCACATCTTCTTAAATCGAAAATGGTGCTCCACCACTCTACCCTCCTCCTTCCATACCCTACAATAAAGAAGACTATGGTCTGACCCAATCTGCGGACTAGCCTCCACCCATAAAGCCAAAAACATGTCACACCACTTCTGGGTAGCAAACACCCTGTCTAACTTACTCTCAATATATCTCTCATCTTCTTGCCCATTCTCCCAAGTATAGTAAACATGTAACTGTCGTAGTTAATGAAACCCACAGAATTGAGCCACATTCCTGAACTTATCCATCTTGGTCCTACTCACCAAATTACCACCCCTCATTTCCTCATGGAAAAGGATCTCATTAAAGTCTCCCCCTAAACCCGATCTGTGCCCCTATTAGCTGTCTGAATAAGCCCCATGACAAATGTCTATCCTCCACACGTGGCCAACCATAGAACCCTATGAACCTCCACCAAGCAAACTCTGTCACCTCCACATTAATATGATGTAAAGAAAATGACAGCAGAGAAACCTCCACCCACCTCCACCACAACAATATCAAACCCCCACTACGAGCCCTTCCTGTTTTAACACACGCTACAAAGATACCACATTCATAACCCAAGCTCCATTTTAAAGACTCCGCCTCGGCCTCATATAACCTGGTCTCCGCACGCAGCCCCCCCAAGCCATAGTACTTTCAACACAACAGATTCATTGGGATCGGTAGGGCTGCATCACAACCACCGCCTAAACCTGAGATGACATAAGATTATCTGGAGCAATGGCTGACCTCTTGCTAACTCGATAATCCTCAGCAAACTGCACTTTCACCTGTTCACTACCAACTAATAGCCCATCCATCCCCACAGCTCGTGCCCTCCACTTTTGTCCTCAAAGTAACCCCACCTGCATTTGCAACAACCCCAATACTTGATGCCTCCACCACCATCCCACCAACACCTTCCCCCCTCCCCTCCACTCCCTTCTCCCTAATAGCAAACTAACATTTCAGAAAAATAAGAAAAAATTACTGTCAGGCCCCTGGTGTTTGGTATATTTTATGCTCGATTAAAAAATATCTATAGTTTGGCAAAATTATACCATGGGGCCCCTGAAGCTGGAATCAGAGTTTTTTTCTTGCAAAGGCCCACATGAAATAACACAAATACCCTTGCACACAAAAAAACTCATCTTTTTCAACCTTTAAATACCAAAAACATAAAAAAAAATATCCAACCCAAAAATCAACTAAAAATAAAAACTACAACAAAAATAAAAACTACAATCAATCAAAGAAAAGCTAACTCATCAGAACATTAAAATCTTTATCGACCTCAAACCCAGATGTTCTCAATTTCTTTATTCTTTTAAAAGCAAGCAAAATAAATAATCCCTCATCTTCTAGTTCCAACTGATTCGTACTGCTCCAGGAGAACCAATTGATGGACAAAGACGTCGCATACCCTGAAGTCGTTCTCACCCATAGGGTTACAACCAAATTAATTAGACACTAGTTAGAGAGAGAGGCTAAACGAGGATGACAGGATCGAGTTTCTTCCCCGAGATCTCCTTGGGGATTCAAAGCGGCGATGGAAGCTACAGGCAGAGGAGGTCGGGGCGGGGATAAGGAGGTGGTTAGGGAGTACTTCAACAGCTCAGGGTTCCAGTGCTGGCGATGGATCTACGGTGAGACTGACGATGTCAACCGCATCCAGAAGGATATCTGCATCAGCTACTCCATGACCATTGAGAAAGTCCTCAAGACGCTCTCCGACGAACGGCCCCTCGGGTACGGGATGGGGTGCCTCGCAGTTCCCTTGGCCAAAGAGGGCACGGTCATCTACACGAGTGATATTTCTGCCGCTATGGTCGTCTCGAGGTTCCCTTGGGAGTAGAGTTGCGAGTCGGAGCCGGGGATCCGAGTGGAGGCTGAGTTTCGGCCGGGCTTAGTCACCCTCGACGGCCATGCCGATGACTAGAAGGCCATTCTGGTATTTTTAATTGATTTCTCTGGGTTGGGTTTTTTTGTGTTCATTTTTTGGTGTTTAAAGGTTGAAGAAGATAAATTTTTTTGGATTTTGTGCAAGGGTATTTATGTCATTTCATATGGGCTTTCGCCAGAGAAAAATGTTGATTCCGGCTTCAGGGGCCCCATGGTATAATTTTGCCAAACTATGGGTTTTTTTAATCGATTACCAGAATACAGGAAGGCGAGCATGAAATATACCAAACACCAGGGGCCTGATAGTAATTTCCCCAAAAAATAACCCTCGCCACCCCCCCAAACTAAGTCCCAGCCACTCCTCTCCCTCATGTTCCCCCACTCTCCCCCTCCGGCCCACTCTACCATATATTGCCTCCACCACTCTCCCCTCATTCTCCTGAACACCCTCGTCCCCTTCAACATGAATCACTCTTGGCACACCTCCCCATTACCGCCTCCCATCTCCTGCCTCAACAAATCCCCAACCCTATTTCAAAAAAAAAACCAACTACCTCTGGAATAAGGATAACCAACATCTCGCCCATACCCGACCTCAGTAGGCATCCTTATCAGAAAGGTAACTCACGTAAAGGTAGGGGTATGTACCTTTTTGAACCAGCCCTTCCTCCCTCTCCTCGCTGCTCATCTGTACCGCGTGCCAAATTCTGAGCCAAAGCCACATTCTCGAAAGATTGTTCCACTTCCTCCATCCAAATTATTCATCACTCACTGGAACTGCAGCAAAATCGTGTGAACTAGTAGCACTCCCTAGCAAAGCAGACTGCCTCAAAGGCCCACCCATCTCAGCCCTCTCCTCCGTAGCCACCTGAATAGGCTTTCGAAGAGGCGCATGTAACCATGGTCCATACCGAGCAACGTATCCCACCTCTAACACCTCCTCATCCAACTCACAATCCTTGTCGATGTGATCTAACCCGCCACAAAGGAAGCAAAAGAATTGAAGTCACTCGTACTTAAGCGACACCGTCATAACTGAGCCATACCCTAAAGCGGACCTTTCTGCTCACTATTAGCTAGTTTCCTACATCCAAAACCACTCGGATTCGTATGTATAACCCCTTTAGATCTTTTGCTCCATCCATTTCCATAAACTCTCCCAACATCTCCCCAATCGACCGTGCCACTTCCATCTTATACCCACCAAGCAGAAGTTCATGCACTTACACCTAATATGGCACATTGAACAATGGAATATTGAGAGGTTGCATTGTGACGGGCACCGTAGCAAGCACAACCACACAACGATCAAAGTTTCATGGTTGATCCATTAAAACCCGATGGACATCACGATTATCTTTGAACAGAAATAAATATCAGTTCTTACCAATTTCAGACAATTCCATCCCATGGAGAGGATGCCACAGATTCTTCATCATCGTTAGAAATGCCTTGTTATTGATCATTTTCTCAGCACAAACCATTCCTACCAAGCACAATGCACCCTGCTCTGTATGTCCTCCCTGAAGATCGATTGGGAGATAAAGAATCTCCTCCTCATTCTGAACCGTGCCCCAAACCCTGACACATTAATGCAAGGATCTCCCCCTCGTAATATGTCCCCAAGAGCCATGAGAAAACAAACATGATCTTGCGTATCAAATCTAGATTCGAGAAAGAAAATCACTGGAAACCCTCTCGAAGGACGTAAATCCTAGCAGAGAGTCGTAAACCCTAGCAAGGGACCGTATTTTACTAGTCTTCTTTATTTGTTCCATATGGTTTCAACAAGCCTCTATATAGAGCATAGTTGATTCTAAAAAAATAGGGAAAAGTCAACTTTAGTACGATGTGGTATCACAAAAAATTATTGTACTACTACGTGGTATAAAATCGATCAATTAAGTCAAACTTATTCTAATTAAAATTAATTAGGTCCACAGGCGCAGCTGCCCGGACCCTGCCCAGGCAAGTGGAACAACAAATCAGCTTTTCATGTCTAAGTGGCATGCCACCTGGACTTTTATA
Organism: Hypericum androsaemum; assembly: GCA_963995505.1. Taxonomy (NCBI): domain Eukaryota; kingdom Viridiplantae; phylum Streptophyta; class Magnoliopsida; order Malpighiales; family Hypericaceae; genus Hypericum; species Hypericum androsaemum. The sequence goes on from OZ023180.1 coordinate 11,507,434, forward strand.
AATTATCAAAATGGTCCTTAGTTTGTATATAATTTTTCAAAAGACCCTTAAGCTCTCCAAGCCACCACCGTCTGAAAAACCATGGACAATAAATTTTCAAAAATCTGCAGCTAGGGTTTACAAAGCGCAACTAAAAGAGTGTGAGTGAATCTTCTCCTTAGCCACTACCAACCACCACTCCTCTTTCAACCTATCACGATGGGACATGCTGCGCTGGCATCGGCGTCCCTAAATGACGGTGTCGTCTACTCCTTCCTGAAACACAAGTTCTCTGACAGCATCACGGTCAAGGCAATTGTGGGCCGGGCCGATGACAGCGCAAGCCTGGCCAGGTAGTGGGTGTGGGTTGGTGGGTGGTAAAGATGGGGAGGGAGTAGGGGAAAGGGGCATTCATGTTCCTAGAGGTCAACGACGGGTCGTGATTGGGGAACTTGCAGGTGATGGTGGATGCTAGCGTAGGTGATCTAAGGCAGCTCGTCCAGATCGGCATCAGCGTCTCCGTGGAGGGCGTCCTGAAGCTGCCTCACCATCTAGTGGCTTGGAGCTGAGGCGGTTTGTCAGCGAAGAGGTGGTGTCCATGGTTTTTCTGACGGTGGTGGGCCCCAGGCGGTGGTGGCTTGGAGAGCTTAGGGATGGGTAAGTCTTTTGAAAAAATATATACAAACCAAGGACCATTTTGATAATTTATAAAAGTCCAGTTGACATGCCACTTAGATATGAAAAGCTAATGTGTTGTTTCACCTGCTCGGGCAGCTGCTCGTAAACCTAATTGATTTTAATTTGAATAAATTTGGCTCGATTGATCAATTTTATACGACAAAGTACTAAAATAATTTTTCGTGATACCCGAAGATACTAAAATAGTATAGAGCATTGTTCGTGTTTCTCGGAACCCAAGTGAGATTTGGGACCCAAACGTGATTATTAAGTGTTTTGCGTTAGGTTTCGACGAGTCATTTGAAACAAACAATATTATATTTTGGGCAAATTACCCTCACGTCCCTGAGGTTTGGTCACCCTCCCCCTAGGGTCCCTGGCTTTTGAAAAATGATTGTCCCGTCCCTAAGTTTTGATGATAATAGACTCTCAGGTCCCTGGCTGACGTCATCTGCTCTTTTTTTCATTTTTGGTCATGGAAATGACCAAAATACCCTTAACCAAAAATGAAAAGTTAAGGGTATTTTGGTCAAAAGTTAAGAGTATTTTGGTCATTTCCATGATCAAAAATGAAAAAAAGAGTCGATGACGTCAGCCAGGGATCTGAGAGTCTATTATCATCAAAACTTAGGGACGGGATAATTATTTTCCAAAAGCCAGGGACCCTAGGGGGAGGGTGACCAAACCTCAGGGACTTGAGGGTAATTTACCCTTATATTTTTGTTAGAAAAATTCTATGGTTTTCTGAAAATTATACCCTTTACCAATTTAAATTATTCAACTCGCTAGATCGAACTGTATAAATGAAAATATAATGGGTAAATTATTCCATTGTCCCTGGTATTTGGTCATCCTCCTTCTCGGGTCCCTGCATTTTCAAAAATAATTTTACCGTTTCCCATCTTTGGTTTTAGAAACTCTCGGGTCCCTGTTACAGAATATTCTATATTTTTCGGCAAACCCCCACTTGAAAAGACTAAAATGCCTTCCAACTTAAAAAATAAAAAAAATTTCTCTTTCCTTCTCCCTTCACCTTCTTCTTCCTCCCACCTTCCTCTTCTCCTTCACATCTTCAAACCAACACTCAAAGTCAAACCTTGTTAATGAGAATCAAAGCTAATTAGAGAGAAAATCAACCCAATAACACCAACCCAAAAAATACAACCTAGAAACAAGCAAATAATAACACTCCAAATACAAACAACATCAATTAAACCATAATCTCGTTAATTTCTATCTAATAATTTCAGTTTGTCTCTTTCCTGAAAAGTTGAAGCGTGTAAAGAAAAATGTTAACATAGTTAAAGCGCACAAATCTAAGCCACAAATCGAAACCCCCCTCTGTTCCAATTGATTTTGGTCCCAATCCATGGCCGACAAGAAGCCGGAGCAAGTTTTAGTGTTGGTTTCTTGAGTCCCACAAATCAACGAAGAAGAAGAAGTACAGGAGTTGTTCACAGATTTTGATCCAATCCATGGCCGACAAGGAGGGTTTTTTTTTTAAAGTGGGAGGGACATTTTAGTCTTTTTAAGTGAGAAATCGCTGGAGAATATGGAATATTCCGGCGCCAGAGACTCGAGAATTTCTAAAATGAAAGACGGAAGACGGTAAAATTATTTTGAAAATACAGGAACCCGAAGGAAAAAATGACTAAACACCGAGAACTGGGAGTAATTTACCCCAATATAATTGTAGGGTGGAGGACCATCTCGTGGATTGATGCCTATGTCACGTCCCACTTTTACCATATGATCATTGGGAGTCTTCCCAATGGAATCAAAACCTCCGCATCCGACGTTTACCTACAACACTTGATCGTCGCGGAGAGAATCTAAAAGTCATGGAGAGAACCTTCATCGTCGCACCAAAAGAACACGAAAAAGCTACATCATCGTTGGTAGTTTTAGCCCAACAACCGGTCATTCTCGTCTATTAAAGATAATATTTTTTTATGTCTTTTTGTATTTATGAAACTTAAATTTAATTTAAAAAAATTGAATTAAATTTCTAACAATTTAGACAAATTAGTAGAATAAAAATTGAATTCAAATCACAGTGTGATTTACAGAGTAAAAGATATTTGTAGTTAAAAAAAATTCATAAAATCTTTTCATTTGTAAAATTTGAGTTTAAATCTCTGTCTAATTTCTAAATTAATTCTCTAAAAAAAACTTCTAAATTAAGAAATTAAGATTATAATGGGGCCTCTTCAAAAACTATATAAAGTGGGGGTCACTTGACAAAGAAGTATAATCCATAATAATATTTATATGAAAATTACTCTTTCTTAATAGTAATGTGCTTAAGCAAATTTGTCAAGTGAATTTGTTTCATGCTATTAATATGTGATTTTTTTATCGGCTGGACTGTGAATTGCCTTATCTTCTTTTCCGAGTTACTCCAAACAAAAAAATATTTTTGCATTTACAACCATACAAAGTATCAATTTTACTTGGTACATGTGTTATTGTACATTTGTTGCATTCCAATTAGTACTATATAATTTATAAAAAATTTAATGTATTGTTTGCAACTGTTACCCAACAACGTGCACTTCCATTTCCATCAAATTTCAATTAATTTTATTATGATCTCTATATCCTACACCACAACATTTAACTGTTGATATTCTAATAGAAATTTTAAAAATATAAAATTTTAATCATTAATTGTCATAAATGAAGGGTCATTGCAAAATATGTCTCTATTTTAGTCCTTTGGATTTCATTTAACAAGTGGCGGGGAAGCGTGGATCATCATTTCCCAAGATTTCCGAATCTGAGAGGATCTCCACATTAAACAATTTAGTGAATAGAATACTCCCACAGATCCCAATCCTAAGAAAGTACGACTTTTTCTTTAGGGGTAAAATTATTATAAAGTAATAATAAACTGCCTCTCGTTACAAACAAACAAAGTCAAGTCAATATTCTTTCGGATTTGATCACAGATGGACGCGAGAGTAGAGGATTCAGGCTTCCTCGCCGCCTTCCGGATCCCGAGCTACCTGCTCCGCCCCGACCCGGCGGAATCCGATGAGCCGCTCCCTCCGGAGTCGCCGACGTGCCCCGTTTTGGTCTTCATCAACTCCAAGAGCGGGGGCCAGCTCGGCGGCGACCTCCTCCTCACCTACCGCGCCATCCTCAACCCCGCCCAGGTTTTCCACCATTTCTTTTTTCTCGTAAATTATATGTGATCTACCGGAAAATGTTTTCGCTTGGAGAGAGAGAGAGAGAGAGAGTTGTTTTTCATGTAGTCAAAACCGTTTTTTTAATATAAAAATATTTTCCGGTGTTTAAATATTCGGCCAAACAAACGGATCCTTGGTGTCTTGTCCATTTCCAGGAATTTTTTTTTCTTCTTATAATAATAATAAGTTTGGGGATGGAAGGTGTTCGATCTGGGAGAGGAGACTCCGGCTGCGAGTTTGACGAGGATATACTTGAATCTCGAGAGGCTCAAGGCCGGTGGGGACCAGTTGGCGGTTACGGTTCAAGAGAGGCTGAGAATCATCGTAAGTTAAAATGTTAATTGTATTAGTCTGAGCTGGATTGACTGTGACAGTTTGCAAAATGTGGTTCCTGGACAGGTTGCTGGTGGGGATGGAACGGCCGGGTGGCTGCTGGGAGTTGTTTGCGATCTCAAGTTCCCGCACCCGCCCCCGATCGCGACGGTGCCGTTGGGCACCGGGAACAATCTCCCCTTTGCGTTTGGTTGGGTATGTAAGCTTTAGGATCTCTGCAACCACTAAGAGAATTACTTGAGTAATGAATTGTTAAAACTTCGGTTGGAATGTTTGCAGGGAAAGAAGAATCCGGGGACTGATCGTGCTTCTGTGATGTCTTTCCTTAAGCAAGTGATGGGGGCAAAGGAGATGAAGATAGACAAGTTGAGATGCACGGCAATCCCAGTTTCCTAACCTTAAGCATTTATGCTTGAAAGCTTATTAAAAATGAGTGCTAATCATTGTGATGGTTTTTCTTTAATTTTTATTGGTTGAGCATTACAGTCCCCTGCAAATTCTTCCAGCATGCATGTAGTTTAGTTTTTGATCGTCCAAGTACATAGTCTCCCAGGTCATAGACATGGTGAATATCTTAACTACACAGCCCTATTTTCAACTATTCGTGCATTCTTATGTTGCCTTGTGCATTTTGTAGCTGGCATATTCTCATGAGAATGAAAGCTCCTAAAGAAGGAGCTTGTGATCCTATTGCACCTCTCGATCTACCACATTCCCTGCATGCTTTTCAGCGTGTCTCTTCGACAGATGAGCTCAATATGGTAAGACCCCTTACCATTTTTCCTTATCATTTATCTTAATCACATCCTATTCCTAGTCCGTTTGACCTATACTTGTAGATGCTTGCTGTAAAGGCAGTCAAAACCTTCCTTCGATTGCATTAAGATAGTTCATTTAATTAAAACTATAGATTCACAATTAGCGTTCATTTCCATACGCAGAATAAAACTATGCTATAACATGGATTCAAATTTTCGAAGCTACCTTGCTTGTGTGTTTGAGGTTTCTTATCCATTTATGTAACTTTGTTGTTTGTTCTCCAGGAAGGCTACCACACATTTCGTGGAGGATTCTGGAACTACTTCAGCATGGGTAAAAGAACTTCCTTGTTGCATAATTTACTGGTTGACATTCTGTAGATACTTTTCTTGCTGAAGATTCCTCTTGAAACAGGATCTGAAATCTTTTTATATTTTGATTCTCATTGGTGATTACCTCATCTTAACCATGAGAACCCTATTCAGAATCACACATTTATGCCTTTTGATTATGGAATTACCAGATGCACTACACAGTACACATACGGTTTACCTTTTAGAGAAAGTTGGAAATGATCTGCCAGTTCATTTAGCTTTTCTCAAGGATGAAATGCAAACTCGGTTAAAGATTACTAACTTGAAGTGCCATATTTCAACTGTGCCTTAGCATGTGCTCAAATGCAATTTTGACCTTCTGAGGTTGGCAAGTCAAACTCTAGTGTTTGGTATTCTGTAGGAATGGATGCTCAAATATCTTATGCATTTCATTCTGAGCGCAAGCTGCACCCTGAGAAGTTCAAAAATCAGCTAATCAATCAGGTATGTTAATGCTTTATTTACGTCTCAATTACCACAACTGTAACTTATCTTATACTTGAACATGAAGTTAATGAGATCTATTTGTTGATGAAAGTTTGCACTGCCATGATTAATGGGAACTTTCTGTGTCTCGTGTTCCTTGTTGTCAACTAGACTTTAGCCTGTTGAACCAAACATTTAGTTGAAGTTCCTAAATGTTGTAAAAGAAGCTCCATATAAAAGGAAAGGAACTCTCCTGAGATTTGTGCAGAATATCTGTCCCCAAGTTGGCACTCTAGTCAACTGTGCACCACTATTTTCTAGATTGTGCATCGTCTTTCTACCTATTACGTGGCACTTTTACTTGGCCTCCGGACAAGCCATTTTTTCGAGAATCTGCTGTTCTGTTTATTCTTACCACTCTTCCTCTTTTTCTCATGGTCACTAGAGTACTTATGTAAAGCTTGGTTGCACCCAAGGATGGTTTTGTGCTTCCCTTTTTCACCCTTCTTCAAAGTGAGTATATCCAATCAAACTTGCACCTGCATTGCTCTAAGCTTTTTTTTTTTACAGTTGTTGAGAACTTTCTGTATTCAGTATTCTGAAGTTGTGGGTCTTCCAAATGACTTAATTTGGGGAGTTGGGTGCAACTTGCAATTAGTGCCATAATGAATTCCAGTAGTGACGAAGATAAGATGAAAATTGCAGTTCCCTTTATGTTATACCAATTCCCCCTTGAGTTAGTCTGGCAAAATACAGTGATGCCATTTCTGGCCTTCCCAATGAATCGATCGCTAAGTCATAGGCTTTCTGTTGCAGAAATATAGCTCATATGGCTAAGGTGAAGGTCATGAGAAGACACGGTCAATGGGAGGACCTGCAAATACCTCCAAGGTAACTCTTGTGCATTAAGTAATATGGGTTGCACTGGTGTGTGATTGGTGCTCGTTGCCAAGTCCAGACCATTGTTTCTTTCGCATCAGAGCTTTCTCCATCATGGTTCATAAATCTCAACTGCTCGAGAATAGCTAGTCTCTGTCTCCGATGTCATTTCATAATTACGAAATCCACTTTTAAGGTTCTCCATTGCGCTTGAGTTTGACAAGAAAAACCTCTGCAGCATTAGGTCCATTGTGTGCCTGAACTTGCCAAGCTTTTCTGGTGGACTCAGTCCTTGGGGAACACCAAATAGCAAGAAACAGCGAGACGTTAGTTCCGAAGCATGCTCTTTTTTCATTGCTAGTTGAAATTTCTTGATGAAAACAAGAAAATGGTATTCAAGCGCTACTCTTCGGCTGTATAACTAATTAAATTGAGTTTCTTTACGCATGACAGAGAGAATTGACTCCACCTTACGTGGATGATGGACTTCTTGAGGTCGTTGGATTTAGAGATGCTTGGCATGGGCTTGTTTTGCTTGCACCAAAGGGACATGGAACCCGCCTTGCCCAGGTAAACAAGTAAATCTTAACTTTCAGCCTCCTACTAAAACGTACAGTTTCTGATCAGGGTATTGCAATCCCGTCTAAAGTGCAGAATCGGATTTTGATTACCCTTTTCCTTCTTTTTCTGACTAGGCACATCGTATCCGCTTCGAGTTTCACAAAGGTGCTGCTGACTGTACATTCATGAGGATTGATGGGGAGCCCTGGAAGCAACCATTACCCAAAGATGATGATACGGTAGTCGTAGAGATTTCTCACCTTCGCCAGGTCAGTATGTTGGCGACTCACGACTGCCGATCGAAAAGCGTTTACGACCCATCATCACCAGCCCATCCTGATGATGGAGACAGCGACGATGAGGACGACTTGCATGGAGAAGAGTGGAGGAAATTTGGTGCTGCTGACACATTCAAGATCCCGGAAGACGTGGACATTTCTCATCTTAGTTAAGAGTTAGGTATGGCATATTCTCTTCTTGATGCATTTCTCTCTTGGATGTTGGAATGCTATGCTCTATGCAGAAGTCCGTTCTGCTGAATCTCGGATGCTGCTTCACCTCATAAGATAATGTCATTCATTGTCGTTCCTACTTGCCCCAGTTTACCTTCAGGCATTCTGAAGGGTCTAATTACTATCTTTTAAGCTCGTCGTAAGATCAATCTTCATAAAGTCAAACAAGAAACCTGATCTTAAATCCCCGCCGAGTATTTTTGCATAAAAACTCAGTGCCAATTACAACAAGTTAAAGAACTGTCCGAATAAAATCAACATATCTGAGAAGTTGTTTATCGTCGAAAATAAGAGGGAGCACGAACAGACATTATACAGTTTCAGCAGTGTTGTGTACCAAGTGAAGAAAAAATATATATGAACAAGGAACATGGATAGTCAAAACTCAGCGTGGGAAACTTGATTGTTAGAAATGAAACCCTACCAACCCTCTCAGAAATGGCATCACAACTGTGAAGGCTTCAACACTATACCTCGGATAATTAGACTTAGAATCTCGGAAGCTTTCTCAGGATTTCAACTAGATCTATGGGTACCAACGATTTGCTACTGGCTAACAGATTGGAGCTCACCCAAGCAGTTTTTAACTGCCTCGCTTGCCTTTTGTGATTCGACCCGTTCCTCGCGCTTCTTTTTCTCCCTGAAAACCAAATGCGATCAGCAGGAAGTATATGAAAATGCTACAAGTTCAAGGAACATGAGAGCCAGGAAATTTGCTGGCTTCAACCAAATAAAAATCAATTCAATGAAGGCTTTTTTTACTTATCATATGTCATGCTAAATGCATTATTGATTCATTAATTGGTGGTTCTATGAGAGCATCCAGCCCAGGGCCGAAGAGGTACAGGAACAGACTTGCAACAAACATTCAGCAGAACCTCTTGCCATCTAACATGGTACAATACTAAAGGAAATAATGTAAAAGTCCGGTTTCAATGTTTACCTATCCACGTACTCCCTGAGCAACTCTTTTGCTTGCACAAGTTTGGAAAGCAGATTGCGGTATACATCAAGATCACGATCCACACTTTTCTTATCGACATTCAGTGCTGCGCATAGCTACGGGATGACAATCACAGAACAGATGTGAAGCAATAATCAGTAAATATCCCCTGAGAGATTACAAGCAGGAGCTCTGCTATAGGCACAGAATTGACTATTGGTTTAAGCAAATGACACATGGAAAGACATAACGAGCACGAGAACACAAAACTACTGATACTCCGAGATCTTAACGACGACAAATAAAAGGAGCGGAATGGAAAATTCATTAGCAATTCTTGCAAATTCATCTAACGGTTTCTTGACTAAACAAATTGATTTCAAGTTTTAAAATGAAAAAATCTATATTTGATTTCACGTAAATTAACAAGCAGGAACAAACCTTCTGTAGTACCACGGGATCAGTAGAACTAGAAAGCTCAAGAAGACGAAAGAGACCAACGGCAAAGAAACGGCTGTAGCTGAACCGCCCACTTGCTGCTCTATCAGCAATGTCCTTCAATATGCCCTCAACTTCCCCTTCCCTTGATGAAAACTCCACTAACGAACTGGGATTCTGAGTACGCGCCCACTCTTCCAACTTCTTCGCATCATTCCTAGATCGTTCACACCACAACATCCGCACAAACCTAATCAAACTGCTATCCAACTTAACCTATACAGCATACAAAACTCGATTTTGCAGGTCGACGACAATTACTTTGATTAAACAAGATCAAGCCAAACCTGTATACTTCCGGATCCTCCTTCAACGCTGTTATATAAGCCTTGAATATAGCACCCCGATCCTCGTCCAGAGGGTACCCTTCCATGAGCTGATCATACACCGTAACAAAACCGAGCGCGAAAACCGCATCGTACTTAAAGTTCCGCTTGTACTTGATCAAATGCTGCTGGACGATCAGCTCCTGAAGCACATTGTTGTACACGCTAGGGATCGGCTTCTTATAAGCCTTCAAGAAACTGTACTTAGTCTCCGCCACCGTCGGCACATCTGCCAAAATCAGCCAAAACAGCCATTAATCACATAAATGCCACTGCATTAACTAATGTTATCAATTCTAATTATCATTTTTCCCATTTATGTAAACTAAAACGAGAAAATAATTAATCATCGGCGACGGTTAACGGCGGGGGTTTTAGTTGAGTACCGGTGGACATGCAATGGACGACCAGACGGGAGGAGGAAGCAACTCCTCTTCGAACCCCCACGCAATGACACGACATCCCCGGCCGCGGCCGGAACCGTAAACCCTCCGTACTCGCACGTGTCGATGAAGAGGCGAACGGTTTCCTGTCGGCGGAAGGCTGGCCGATCGCCGGGAACGACACGAAAGCAACTGTCGCCATTTCTCGGAAGCAATAAAGAAGATAATTGGAAAAAAAATTAAAACGAAAATAAATGTGTGCCTCGATGAGAAGAGAAGTTGAACTTTCGAGGTCTCTATATCATAGCGGAGAATTTCCGCGGGGACATTTTCGTTTGGGATTTCAGTGGGGGAAAAGGAGAGAGAGTGAGGTTGGGGAACATAGGCTTATCCGGTGTCCGTACTCTTGAAAGCGTTGGGGATGGCCTGTAAGACGTCGACACGTAGGCGTGTTTTATGCGTGTGGTTAAGGTCGCGGGAAATTGAAGCCAAGTGGAGGCTCGCTCGAAGTTGGTGAGATAGTTGTTTCATTTGGAATATATTAGGATTAGATACTTTACTGTTTATCAAATTTCTACTCTTACGAATTTGTAATAAGTATATGGATATTAGGTAGTATAGAAAAAAAATTATTACTTTCCATTGTTTTTTCTTCTGAAAACTTTTTCCATACAGTATTTACTATTTATTTCTTCTTCATAAAAAATAGCTATTTTTCCAGTTGCAATGATAGTTTTAAAAAATGTGATCTGACCGGTCAGATCGTAAATCATTCAATAGACCGGTCCGTTTTAGAGGTAAAACGGCTTAAGGTCAGACAGCCTAAACACTGGTCAGATCAAGTGGTTTATATTGATTTTTGATTCTGATCGCTTGGTTTTTATCTAAATCAGCAAAAATTAAAACAAAAAATTTGTATCTAAATTAATAAAAAAATAAATTTTATATGTTATAAATTAGTTGATATTTCTAAAATATAGATTTTAAAACTATGGTCTTAATAATAGAACGTTATCAATAATGACTCCCGCTTCCGTTATTTTCCTTCGAATATTAATAGATTACTGGTGATTGTGTACCATGGGCTAATTAAAGTGCTGTGAAGCCCAAAAAGTATTGTGGCCCAAAAAGTTCGATTTTCCTAATGTCTACTTTATTTTACAAGATTCGTACTTCTTTTTTTAAAATAAAAATAAATCTGTTGCCGATTTTCATTTGCACTCGGTCTTTGTTTTGTACTCTTGGAATAAATTTTCATTAATGCAATCTCACACCCCTTCGTCCGAAAAGTCACAAACTTTTTGGAAAATTGGGGTGCATGATGGGCACATCCGAAGAGTCACGAACTCTTTGGAAAACTCTACAAAGATGAAGAGGTACCTGGAAGGTATATCTGAAGAGTCACAAACTTTTTGGATCACATCATGCCCCTTCAGAAATGCATGTGACTTTTCAGGTTCCAACCCTCCATCGCCTATAAATAGACCTGCCTCCCTCATTTGCAAATCACCCTGAACACTCATTGCATAAGCATTCATTAGCAATAGTCGTTCTACTCTCTCCCTCTCTAAGAAAGTTCCAAGTATCCAAGGTTCGCCCGAAGCTTCGAGATTCGTTGTGCTACGATCTTGGAAGCAGCAAAGTCGTTGTATCTTGGGGACGATTGCCGCAGCCCGTGAGCACTGAATACGGGTATTCAATGCTCATTAGCAAATCACCCTGAACACTCATTGCACAAGCATTCATTAGCAATAGTCGTTTTACTCTCTCCCTCTCTAAGAAAGTTCCAAGTATCCAAGGTTCACCCGAAGCTTCGAGATTCGTTGTGCTACGATCTTGGAAGTAGCAAAGTCGTTGTATCTTGGGGACGATTGCCCCAGCCCGTGAGCACTGAATACGGGGCAATCTCGTCTTACGGAGAAAGAGTCTAACTCTTGCCTCGACTTTACAAGATCCTAATCAAGTACACCACCTCTGACAAACAACAATCGTAAGACGAGATTTGTGTACTTGAAGATGGCATCAACAAGCTCACCACCAGTGCCAGCAGTCCTGGGAACTGTCCACGCCGAAAGGCCGACCAAGTTCAACGGTACCGAGTTCAAGAGATGGCAACAGAAGATGCTATTCTACCTGACGACGCTCAACCTGATCCGATTCTTGAAGGAAGAGGCTCCGAAGGTGGCGAAAAATGAGGCTGATCCATAGAAGATCAACGCCCTCGATGCATGGAGTCACAACGACTTCCTATGTCGTAACTATATCCTGAATGGCCTAGACGACGCCCTCTACAATGTCTATGCAAGTACCAAGACTGCGAAAAAATTATGGGACTCCCTGGAGAAGAAGTATAAAATGGAGGATGCCGGGATGAAGAAATTTATAGTCAGAAGGTTCCTCGACTTCCAGATGGTGGACTCCAAGAAGGTCATAGACCAAGTCCAAGAGCTGCAGCTGATTCTACACGAAATTCACGCCGAAGGCATGCAACTCAGCGAATTCTTCCAGGTGGCTGCTCTGATCGAGAAGCTACCCCCTCTGTGGAAGGACTTTAAGAACTACCTCAAGCATAAGAGGAAGGACATGGGGCTGGAAGACCTGATCGTGAGACTAAGGATCAAGGAAGACAACCGAAAGTCCGAAGTCAAGACCGGCAGGACCAACTCCGAGGCTAAGGTACACCTCGTCGAAAGTGGTACCGACAAGAAGAGGAAGAAGCCCGGGAACAAGCAGGAGAAGCAAGAGCCAAAGCAAAAGAAGACTAAGAAGATCGAGGGCAATTGCTACAACTGTGACAAACCCTATCATATGGCAAAAGATTGTCGCCTGCCAAAGAGGGACGATCGTGAGAAGGTAAATCTGGCCGTGGTGTTTGAAGCCAATCTGGTGGATAACCCAAGAGAGTGGTTCATTGACACAGGGGCAACCTGACACATCTGCTCAGACGAGAAGATGTTCTCGACCTACACAGCCATCAACGGGCGGAAGTTGTTTATGAGTAACTCTGCAACTTCTCCCGTAGTTGGACTAGGCCAGGTGGTGCTGAAGCTGACCTCCGAAAAAGAGCTGACCCTCAAGAATGTGCTGCATGTCCCAAACATTCGTAAGAATTTAGTATCCGGCTCACTGTTGAACAAAGCTGGGATGAAACTAGTATTTGAGACTGATAGGTTTGTTTTGACCAAGGCCGGTGCCTTTGTAGGAAAGGGTTACCTCGAGAGGGGGCTCTTCAAGATGAATGTAATAACTATCAAACGCGCCTTTAATGACCCTAATAAAGTTATTAATTCTTCTTATTTGGCTGAGTGTTCCAACTTACGGCATGATAGATTAGGACACATAAATTTGAGCTCACTAAGAAAGTTAGTAAGTTTAAATTTATTGCCTAAAATAGAGTTTGACCCGAACAATAAATGTGAAGTATGTGTAGAGGCAAAAATGACCAAAGTACCTTTCCATTTAGTGGAAAGAAGTACTACACCTTTAGAGTTAATTCATACCGACATATGCGATATGAAACAAGTGCAAACTAGAGGTGGAAAAAAATATTTCATCACATTTATTGACGATTGCACAAGGTACTGTACGTACACCTTTTGAAAGGAAAAGATGAAGCTCTAGAAGCTTTCAAGAATTATAAGAATCAACTTAGCACTAAAATCAAAATGATTCGAAGTGATAGAGGGGGAGAATATGTAGCTACGTTTGAATTCTGCCAACTAAATGGCATTATTCATCAGACAATAGCTCCATACTTACCTCAATCAAATGATGAAGCTGAGCACAAGAATTGAACTCTTAAGGAGATGATGAATGCTATGTTGATTAGCTCGAGCTTACCACAGAATTTGTGGGGGGAAGCTGTGCTATCAGCTAATCACATTCTAAATAAATTACCACACAAGAAAAGGGACAAAACCCCATATGAATTATGAAAAGGAAGAAAGCCTTCCTACGGTTACCTTAAAGTGTGGGGGTGCCTAGCCAAGGTAGAAATACCTCCACCTAAAAGGGTGAGAATATGACCCAAGACCGTTGACTGCATCTTTATCGGATATGCCCACAACAGTAGCGCATACCGATTTTTAGTGCACAAGTCTGAAAACTCTGAAATCAACGAGGGAATGATCATGGAATCAAGGAATACAACATTCTTTGAGAATATCTTTCCTAAAAAAGAAACGAAAGAAGTAAGCTCAAACAAAAGAAGTTATGAAGCTACACAAGGCTCCGATCAAGGTGCTGAGAAACCTAGACGGAGTAAGAGGGCCAAAATGGCCAAATTATTTGGTCCAGATTTTCTGACGTACGTATTAGAAAATGAACCTGGGACAGTCCAAGAGGCATTATCTAGTCCGAATGCTCCTCTCTGGAAATAAGCTATCAATAGTGAGATAGAATCCATCATGCAAAACCACACGTAGAAAATCGTGGATCTCCCACCAGGTTGCAAACCTTTAGGTTGCAAGTGGATCCTTAAAAGGAAATACAAAGCTGATGGATCAATCGATAAGTACAAAGCTCGGTTGGTAGCTAAAGGGTTCAAACAGAAGGAAGGATTTGATTTCTTTTACACGTATTCGCCGGTCACAAGAATCACATCTATTAGAGTGCTCATTTTTGTTGCAGCACTCTATAACCTCGACATACATCAGATGGATGTAAAAATAGCTTTCCTAAATAGAAAATTGGAAGAGAAAATATATATGGAACAACCTGAATGGTTTGTTGCCCCCGGACAAGAACATAAAGTGTGCAAGCTGGTTAAGTCACTGTATGGGGTGAAACAGGCGCCGAAATAATGCATGAGAAATTTGACAGAACAATGATGTCAAATAGTTTTAAGATCAATGAGTGTGATAAATGTGTATACATTAAAGGCACACCTGATGCTTACGTAATTGTATGTCTGTATGTAGACGACATGCTAATCACAGAAAGTAGTAAAGATCTTATCGTAAAAACTAAGAACATGTTAAAGAATAACTTTGACATGAAAGATATGGGTCTAGCTGACGTCATACTGGGGATTAAAATCTCTAGGACGACTGAAGGAATTGTCTTGTCATAATCTCACTACGTTGAGAATATACTCAAGAAATTTGATGCGTTTGACAAACCTCCGGCTAAGACTCCGGTAGACCTGAATCTACACTTGGCTAAAAATAGAGGTGACCCAGTATCTCAACTGAAATATGCAAAGATCATTGGGAGTCTAATGTACTTAACAAATTGTACACGCCCTGATATTGCATACTCAGTTAGCAAGCTTAGTAGATTCACGAATAATCCAGGACCAGACCACTGGCTAGCTCTGGAAAGGGTTCTAAAGTATCTGAAATATACCATGAACTATGACATACTTTATACTAGGTATCCAGCTGTATTGGAAGGATACAGTGACGCAAATTGGATATCGGACACTAAAGACTCCAAATCCACTAGTGGTTATGTGTTCACCATAGGTAGAGGAGCTGTGTCCTGAAAATCTTCTAAACAAACGTGGATAGCTCGATCCACCATGGAGTCGGAGTTTATAGCACTAGACAAAGCTGGGAAAGAAGCTGAATGGCTCTAAAATTTCCTAGAGGATATTCCATGTTGGAACAAGCCTGTGCCCCCTGTATTGATACATTGTGATAGCATGTCTGCAATCGGGAGAGCACAAAGTACTATGTACAATGGTAAGTCTCGACATATCCATAGGAGACATAACACCGTTAGACAATTGATCTCAAGTGGAGTAGTAATAACCATTGATTATGTGAAGTCCAAAGACAACATAGCTGATCCTTGGACGAAAGAAATTAACAGAGATCAAATGTACAACGCAGTAAGGGGAATGGGGTTAAAACCCACACATTAAAGAACGTTCATAGCGGTAACTCAACCATGATGAGTGGAGATCCCACAAACTTAGTTCAATGAGACAACTAAGTTATGGATGGTTCAGATAAATACTTGGAATCCATCCCATTCTCAGAAGCTGTCCAAGTACAAACCTGCAGAGGTGTGGTAAGGTTAAGCGTCTACGCTTTTAATGATTCCTATACCAGAAAAAGGTGGAGTATGACAGGATACTCCTAATGGGAGATCACATATATAAGTGTGAAGTGAGGCCGCTTCAAATTAAAAAACACTTATGAATCCAAGATAAGGTCCATGGCCGAAACAGACACAATGTGAGAACCAAAGGATATTAGAGATATCATTGTGTAAATGTTATTGTTTTGATTTACATAAAAAAGCTGACCAGTTCAAGACATCGCGTTCACTGAGCAGCAAGTAAATCCGATAACATTTTACTAGGGAAAGTTCAAAGCCGTAAGCTACCTTTCTCGATGCAATGATAACTTATCAGAATTTTTTTAAAGTGTCATCATGCATTAATTATCATTCATGTGGGGGATTGTTGGAATAAATTTCTATTAATGCAATCTCACACCCCTTCGTCCGAAAAGTCACGAACTTTTTGAAAAATTGGGGTGCATGATGGGCACATCCGAAGAGTCACGAACTCTTTGAAAAACTCTACAAGGACGAAGAGGTACCTGGAGGGTACATCTGAAGAGTCACAAACTTTTTGGATCACATCTTGCCCCTTCAGAAATGCATGTGACTTTTCAGGTTCCAACCCTCCATCGCCTATAAATAGGCCTGCCCCCCTCATTTGCAAATCACTCCGAACACTCATTGCATAAGCATTCATTGGCAATAGTCGTTCTACTCTCTCCCTCTCTAAGAAAGTTCCAAGTATCCAATGTTCGCTCGAAGCTTCAAGATTCGTTGTGCTACGATCTTGGAAGCAGCAAAGTCGTTGTATCTTGGGGACGATTGCCGCAGCTCGTGAGCACTGAATACAGGACAATCTCGTCTTACGGAGAAAGAGTCTAACTCTTGCCTCGACTTTATAATATCCTAATCAAGTACACCACCTCCGACAAACAACATATACAATGAGGGTCAACATGCAGAGACTTTGCAAAATGAAAGAACGATAAGAATGAGTACGAATACCATTTAAAAAAAAGAAGAATTAGTAGGAATAACTGAGGGGGCAATGGAGACATTCTGGCAAGATATTCTGCAAGATATTATGTTAAGGCAAGATATTATGTGTCGATCTTATCCAGCCAACAATCCTCGTTCGTAGCAATCCATTTACATTAGTTCACGTGGTTATATGCTTTTCTACTCAATTGATAAGGAGCTAACATGCATTTTATTTTTCTTTATATACATGCTTGTACCCTCCCCGTAACTTTTTTTTGCTCAATAGGAGAAATATTAGCACGTGTAGTTTTTTTTGTTAAATACTAAATTTTTTTTGAGGAATACTATCTAACAATTCAATATTTATTATACCGACTAATCTAAACTCACGCTTGATAAAATTTTTGGAAAATGGCAAAATTATTCTAACAAGTATTTAAAATTCTTGATTAAACCAAAATAATTTCATCACTGGTTGATTTAAATATTTTTTTTCGCATATATCATAATTACCGAATTTCACGGATCGAACTTAATAATTAATTATTGAGCTGCGGTATGGTAGAGCAGCAAACAATAAGTTCTCTCGCACTATATATACAACTTCTGGGTGCCAAGTTAAACTTGTACACCTCAACCAATTAAACCGAATTTGATCTCTTTTCCACTGAAATTTATATAATTCTCCATAACAGCATTGGTATCTTCTCTCTTTCTCCTTTTTGAACCTCAACCAACCTCTGAAACCACCCGAAGCATAAGAGCATAGTCTTTCTATAATATCACATTCCGAAAGCGTAGCATCTTTAGTTCTCTCTCTCACGCAACCTTCTATTAGATGGGTACTTATATGCAAGGAGGCCGCGAGAATGCAACCCCAGCTCAGTGCAGCGTTAAGCTGGAAAAGAATTCCTGCCTCGCCCCTCGTTCCATTGCTACTTCTGGCAATGTCACAAGCAATGGACTTCACAAAGAAGATGGGTCCAGTGACAATGGGGAGAAACTGAAAAGGGCAGAAGAGTCTCTGAGATTTATCATGTATTTGAGCTGCTGGGGTCCTAACTAGCTACTGCTTTGGTGTTGTATTAGTTTTTTTATATCGTATCTGAACCTATTAGACTCAGATTCGATCTCGTGGGACCTTTGAAAGATGGCAAAACTCTAAGATTTAAACTCGTGACCTGATAAAACCGTATCTATGGTCTCACCAATTAATCCAAGTGCTTGTTGGTTGGCGTTGTATTAGTTAGTTGGTTTAAGGATATGATCACTGAGAATTCAGATTTTGAGCGGCTTGCTTTACAAGGGAAAAGGAAGTCCTCGAATGAATTTTGGTTGTCTGATCATAGGACCTTCTACCGTGCTCCGTTTTCTGCATGCCATTAATATGAATGATGGGACAGTGGCAACGTAGAATTAAGAGACGTGATTAGTATTAGCTAGTTGAATTCTTGCACAAAAATAAACGAGCCTTTTTCAAAATTACGTACGGAAAATCCATTACGACAATATTGAAATATTTATTAAGTCGATTAATATGTATTTGAAGTAAGCAAGATCTTAAACGGCGAGAAAGTTTTTTCTTCTCTCTTCCTATCCAAGCTGATATTCTCTCTCTAAATTCTTTCCAGAGATCCTCTTCCTCCCCTGAATTTACCCTATCCAAGCTGATTGTTTCGTGCTTGTTTGCTTCCTTCTTCCGTGTTGTTCTTTCATTTCCACCAGTTAATTCGCCGTACTTAAAGGGAAAGATGTTCCGGGGAGCCTAGAGGATCTAATCAAGTTCACTGAGCAGCTTAGGTGTGGCTCATCCCTAGATGTCCCGGCCACTCCGGATCCGAACCCAGTTGTCTCGCTAAAGTGTGTATATTAGTTTTGTCTATTAGTCCTTGTTCTCTTTTCGTTATCCGCATTGGAGCTAGGAAGCAGGTTTATCGGCATCTCTTGTCGTAAAGGAGAGCCCTTCTTTGAAAGACTTTGGTAGTGCTTGGGGATTAGAATCCACTGGATAGGGTTGATTGGCTAATGTTTCAAAATGGAATGTTGGTTCATTGGGCTCTTAGTTCAGTTCGGCAGAACGTGGGTCTCCAATTCTCATTTTGTTCTAGGATTCTTCTTTTTCGTAGGCCATTTATGGCACGCGGGAAGGGCTCGTGCAGCTGCAGCAGGATTTGAAAAAGGAATCCTCTTTTTTCTCTTCCTCTTCCTCATCTGGAAACGCATACTCTTCCTCTTTCTCACCTTGAAAAAACTCATCCTCTTCCTCAGAAAGGACCCCCCGGCCACGAAATGACCCGGCCCAAGAGGGGAATCCTAATCCCAATCCTCCCGTTGCAAGCTAGCAAACACTAATTAGGAACTGAATTTGAAAACCCCCGTTCTCTGCCGGCCTAGTTCTACTGGGTCGGGTCCTAGGTGATAAACAGTTCAAAGTCCATGTGATTAAAGCTATAATCACTAAATCATGGAGCTTAAAGGAGGATGACGTGGAGGTGGAGGAGCTTCTGTCTCTCTCTTTCAAAGATGCAGACATGAGGAAGAGGGTGTGGAATGATGGGCCATGGTCCATCTCTGATCACCACCTCATCCTTAAAGAATAAAATCCTGATTTCCACTGGTCTGAGGTCGATTTCTCGACTACCATATTTTGGGTCCAGGTTCATGGTTTATCCCCCAATCTTACTACTAGGAAAACTGCTGAACTTGTGGGCGAAAGGTTTAAATCGCTAATTGAAGTCGATGAGAGTCATTGGCAAGAGAAAAGGATTGAAGGGTGCTTAAGAATAAAGGTGGAATTTGAAATCAAGCAGCCTCTCATCAGTGGTTTCACCATGAACAGGGAGCAGGGACCACCGAAGAAGATTGAGCTAAGGTATAGAGGCTACCAGATTTCTACTTCTACTGTGGGAGATTGGGACACACAAGTAGGGGATTCCGGGCTGAAGGTATGCCCATAAACTTGATGAGATTCTGCCTATTCATAAGCTCCCTTACGGTGGGTGGCTAAAGGCGGAGAACCACTTGGGTGTGCGATGGTTTAGTCCTTAACCGCCGGCCTCTAAAGGGCGTCCAGGGTCCCTCGAGCATCCCCAGGGTTGTTTCGAGACCACTCAGGAAGGGGGAGGTGGATGGAAGCCTCCTCACGGTCGGTTCGAGGTACCTAAAGGTGCTAAAGGGTTGGCAAAGGCTGGTCAATCTCCATGGCTGTTGTTGGCCGGAGAGTCTTCCGGTGAGGGTGGGAAGGCTGGTGGAAATCAAAGTCAGAATCCAGATTCCAGTCTGGTAGTATTTTCGAGGGATGGGGATGGTCCATCCCCCGAGGATCGGTCAAAAAAGCCAGTTGTTTCCCCCCTTCCTCTCTCCATTATGAATAGTGAAGATCTTTTCAACGTAACAGTCACTTTGGCTGGGTCAGACCTCTGCTCTGAATTGTCCAATGGCTGTTGGCTCTCTCCAAGTCTAAAGACTAGTTCCATCCCAAAATCAGCAAAGTTGGCTCTCTCCAAAAGTCCTGAGCTCACTGGGAAGAGTAATGAGGGACAAATGCTAGTTAAGAGAAAGTTTTTAAAGACTGTTGAAGGCTCTCAAAAAAGAAAAAATGCCCAAAAGGGCAGGTGTATAATACGGATCATGTCGACAATGCTCAAAGGATACTTAAAGGAAAGCGGGTTCAAAGGGCGAAAGACATGGAGGTATGTGAGATGATGGCTATAGAGGATATCTTGGTTCCCCAACAGAAGAAACTAAAGGGGGAAAAGTCTACAATTAACATGCTCGACGAAATGATCCAAAGGAACAAAGATGCCTTGTAGATGCAAGCGGAAGTGAAGGTCGATAAAGGGAGGAATCCTTTGAAGCCGGGCTATTGGGGAAGGACGAGGAAAAATAAAAAAATTTCAATGGTCTCCAGAAGAGGGTTTCTCGATCAACAGGGGACCAGGGACTAGGAATCCAAATTAAGGAGATGACAAGCGACCGGGAGGTGCAAGGCAACAATACCCATCAAATCCAAACTACTTCAAGGGTGGTTAATCAGATGCCACCCTAGACTGAATGATCACATTGGTGTGGAACTGCCAAGACCTAAGTCAGGCCTCAATAGTGCAAGCTCTGAAGGGGATGCTTCAGAGAGATAAATCAACCGTGGTTTTCTTAATGGAGACCAAGTAAGAATCAAAGTTTTTTGGGGAGGGGGTGAGGATGGGGTTTGGCTCTGTGGTGGTTGGACTCTATTTCTATCACTATCGAGAATAGTTGTCCCTCCTTCATTGACACTACTTGTCAAGCGACGGGGTCGAGCAATAGGTGGAATTCTGTTTTCGTCTATAGTGAACCAGAGGGCTCTAGACGGTGATAGTTTTGGGAGTTTATGTCCACCAATTGGTGGGATGATGGAATGCCTAGGATGTTTGTGGGTGATCTAAATACTATTGCTTACCCGAGTGATAAAAAGGGAGAGTTTCGGCTACATGGAATGAAATTCAATACCTGCAACAGTTCATGGACGATCAAGAGCTCCTAAACTTGGGGTATAAGGGAAATAAATTCACTTGGTGTAGTAATAGAGAGGGCATGCATCAGATTTGGAAGACTAGATCGAGCTCTAGCTAACTCTTCTTGGAGAGACTTGTTCCAGCACTCTCAAGTTCTAAACGGTGAAATCAATGCTTCAGACCATGCTTTTGTCGTGCTTGACTTTTGTGTTCACAGCGGTAGGCGAACAAAGCTCTTCAGATTTAAAGAGTGATGGTCAAAAGAGGTGGGATGTAAAGAAGTCATCGAAGGGAGCTGGAACAAGCAGGTTACGGGTGACCTGTCTCAACAGATCCACAAGTGTAGCAACTTAGTCACTTCTGATTTACTTGAGTGGAATAGAAACACCATGGGCTGCAGAAATGAGAAGATTTCTATTCTGGCTAGCAAACTGACTAAGGTGCAGAGTAACTCAGAGGATGAGCTTGACCAGGAAGAGGAATTGAAGTTAAAAAAGGCTTTGGGAAATTTGTATAACCAGGAAGAGATTTACTGGCATCAGAGGGCAAGCACTAACTGGATTCAACATGGCGATGCAACTATCAAATTCTTCCACCTATCAGCTATACAAAGGCACCAACAGAATGAGATTATTAAGCTGAGAGAAGGAGACGGGATTTGGATGGATGATCAGACCAATATCAGGGCTACAATACAGTCTTTTTTCAAGGATATATACACTGACTTGAGCACATTTAATAGCTCTGATCTTATTTCTTGCATTCCTTGTTCTGTTTCCCCTTAGATTACATAATTACTTTCGAAGGAGATGTTGAGTGGTGAAATTCAAGAAGCTATTTTCCAAATGGGTGATTCTCGCTCTCCAGGCCCTCATGGCCTACCAGATTTATTTTACCATAAGTATTGGAGTATTGTAGGCCATGAACTTACTACTATGATCAAGAAATGGTTCATGGAAGGGCAAGTCCCTAAAGAACTAAATAAGACCTACATTGTTCTAATTCTTAAGGTTGAAAATCCTAAAAATGTGAGCCAATTTAGACCAATTAGCTTTTGCAATTTTTCCTACAAGGTGTACTCAAAAGTACTTGCTAATTGAATCAAAATTTGGATGCCATTGTTTATTTCAAATGTTTAAAATACTCTTATTAGAGATAGATGCATCCAAGATAATATTCTTATTGCAAATGAGATCTTTCACCATCTTAGACTGGTTAAGCAAAAGAAGAAAGGGTCTATGACAATCAAAATTGATCTGAAAAAGGCTTATGACATGGTCAACTGATCTTTTTTGCATAAGGTGATGATGAAGCTGGGCTTTCCTTGTCACTGGGTTAAATGTACTTTGAGCTACATTGAGAGTGTTACCTATTCTGTGATTATTAATGGTTCACCTCAGGAGTGGTTTGCTCGGTCTAGGGGGATTGGGCAAGGAGATCTTCTTTCTCCTTTCCTATTCCTCATAATTGCTGATTCTCTGTCCCACTACATCGATTGGTTTAAATCGATTGCGCAAATCAGGGGTCTCAAGCTCAATTGTTGTAGTCCTGTTATTACTAATGTAATATTTGCTGATGATACTCTTCTTACAGGTTACAGGTTGTGCGGATGTGAGAGAAGTTACTGCTTCCAAGTGTTTGCTTACTAATTTCATGAATGCTTCTGGCTAGCCTATTAACTTTGGAAAATCTAGTGTTAAATTTAATTATGGGCTTGATAATGACATGGAGATGATTATTAGTATTTTGGGTATGAGTCCTATGAGCGATCATGATAAATATCTTGGACTTCCATCTTTTTGGTGTCAGTCTAAATGTCAAGCCATCAATTATATTCATACTGCCATGTGGAATAAGTCTATGTCTTGAAACAAAAAATGATCTCAAATGCGAAAAGGGAAGTCATGATAAAGTATATGCTTGCTTCTATTCCTGCTTATGCTATACAAAAAATGGATAGTTTGATGGCTCATTTCTGGTGGTCGGGAGATGTAGAGACAGTGAAGATACATTAGATATGTTGGGAAAATCTGACTAAGCCTAAGAGTGTGAGGGGAGTGGGTTTTTAGGAACATGCTTAGAGACTACTTAATGGGCAAGATTCTGTTTGTTTCAAACTCCTACAAAGTATTTATTTCCCTAATTCCTCTATTTTGTAGGCGAGCAGGGGTCAGAATCCTTCGTGGACCTGGAGCAGTTTGCTCAAAGGTCTGCACGTCATTAAGCCCCAGCTCTTGTGAAAAGTTTGGAGTGGTGGGAGCATTCGAATCTGGGAGGATGCATGGCTGATCAACTTGCCAAACAAAACAATACAATCTGAGAAGCCTGATGAAACACTAGCAAGCCTGGTGTCCGATTTGATGCTCCTGAATGAAAATAGTTGGGACCATGATACTCTTCTGACTTTGTTCTCCCAACAAGAGATTGAGGAGATCTCAAAGATCACTCTAAGTAAGGAACTTGGCAGGGACCAAATCATCTGGCTCCCTGTCAAATTAGGGAAGTACTCCGTTCGAATGGGTTATCATTCAATAAGAGAGAATCTTAATAACCCTAACTCTTCTCCCGACTTCTTGTGGTGTAGATTGTGGAAGCTCAAAGTCCTTCCTAAGGTAAGAACTTTCTTATGGAAGGCTGCAACCAACTCAATCCCGACGAGTCAAAACTTAATACGACGTCATATCACCAATGATCAAAGTTGCAAGATCTGCAATGCTGAGGTTGAAGATGTGCTTCATGTTCTGCTTGAGCGCCCTCATGCCAAGGCAACTTGGTTCCTGTCTTCTACTGGCTTTATTCCAGAAAGAGTTGAAGTCCAGGATATCAAGTCGTGGCTGGTGATTTCCTTTAAAGCTCTGGAAGATACTGATAGAAGTGATCTAATTTATCAGATTGCATTTACAACTTGGAAAATATGGCTATCAAGGAATAAGTCTGTATTTGAAGGAAGAACTCCCAATCCAAATCTGACTTGGACTAGAAGTGCGCATAAATGTCTGGAGTGTTGGCGCCCTCCCAATGTAACAACTGTTAAACTCAATGATGATGCTGCTTGGAACTCAATATCAAAGGTGGTTGGCATTGCAGTGGTTGCCCGTTATCATGTTGGGAAGGTGTCCAACTTCAGAACTCGGGGAACACTCTCCTCATCAGCTCTTGAAGCTGAATTAGAAGCCATTGGTGAGGCTGCTGATCTTGTGAAGCAGCACTTCAAATTTTGTAGGTCTGTGATCGAATCAGACTGTAAAATTGTTGTGGATTTCCTCACTAGTCTGAAAGGCATGGACTTCGAATGAGTTATTGAAGACAAGGCTTCGGTGATCTAATCCTCCCTTTTGAGTTTACCTTTGTGTAAACTAATGTATAGTCCTAGAACTTCTAATAGGGTGGCGGATTGGATTATAAAAGCTATTTTTCTTCCTTTTGATCTTGAGAATTTAGTTAACAATCTTCCTCTTGAGTTTAAAGAGCTCTTTTTGTATGACTCTAATTATTAATGATATAGCTCTAAGCTTTAACTTTCAAAAAAATGGAAATTAAAATGGAAAGGTAGACAAACTTATTTCCAAGCTTAGTTCATAGTGGCGACCAAAACTGAAACAAGAAGCTGGAAATTAAAATAAGCAAATTAAGAAATATGGGGACCCCAGCAAACAACATGCAAAATCTCCTCGGCCATGTCCGCCTCGTTGAGCTTGCTTCTCCGGTGTTCATCCTCTACAAGTACTGTCTTGGCCTCCTCTCCTGCTGCTCTTGAAGCCCTCTTCTTCGTAACCCGTGAGTCTGCTGGTAAATGGTCCTTCGCCTGAGGTTGCATCACCTTCTTCTTCCTCGCGACTCCTTTCGCATCTCTCAGCCACTGGACAGCTCTTGCACATATCCTGCCTATGTATCTTAAGCTCATCTTCGAAGATGACAACTTCCTACAAATTCAGTAGCGTTCACGAGGTCCCTCTATATATGTAATATAGAGACTGGATGCAATTGGAATCTCCTTATTTAATGATTTTTTTTGAAATGGTAAATTTTTATTAATATTTTTACGTTTATAAATGTAATAAACGATGTGGCAATATCACCTTGTCAGACAAAGTTGGTCGAGTACAAATTGGAGGTCTTGTAAGTAATTACGATCTTGAGATCAAGCTATTTTCATTCCACGTTAAATTTTTTTATTTAAATTAAAACTTTAACACTATTAATAAGTGATTTTTTCAGATTTCTAAATAAATTGATTATACTCGCAATTAACGATGTTTTAATTTTAACAAATATAATGGATGAATTTTGTGATAAACACTATACTATAGAATATGTTATGTATAAAAAACAACAATTTTTATAGAACAACTCCGTTTTGGACTAACGGTGGATCAGTTACCATTGTTTTGACGTATTGTTGGTTGTGTTTTGTTGAAATAGATTTTAAGATTAGGAGTAGATTTTGTTTGATAAAAGTGGTAGATTATAATTTACTAATAGTTTAAGAATAGTTTCTATTAGGCTGTTGGGTAAGTTATTTTGGTAGTAAAAAATCAAATTATTTTTTTAACTAATATAAATATTTTATGAGTTTCTAAATCAAGGAGGTTTAGTTAATGGGTAATTTTTTGCTGTTGTCAAAATTAAAATAAAATTTTAACTAATAAATTTTTTTAATTAATTAAATTATTGAAGATTCTATTTAACTAAAAATATTAAGAAATTATCTTTTAACTACTATTTAAAATGTTAGGAGATTTGTTTACTCCTACGGGTACTATAAAACTATAGTGTAGAATTAGGTTTGGTCATTGGTTAATTTATTTTGGTTCTCGAATTTCAAATAATAATTGATGTAATATTTTATTTTTCTTAGTAATTATTTGAAATATTAAAGATTCTATTCAACTAAATAAATATTAAGATATTTTTTTTTACTACTATGAATGTGAATCTTTATTAAATAGTTGTTTAACACATGTTCTAGTCAAGGAAATAAAATTAATGAAAAATATATTTTAAACAAAAATTTCACAGAACTAAAATATCCGTAAAAAAAATTAGCCTTCACAAATGTAATAAATAACTAAAATTTTCACTTGTTGACTAGTCTTTACGGAAATATACTTAAAAAATAAATATTAGGATCACTTTTTTGTTAATTTATCTCCAATCAAGCGTAAGAAATTATTATATTCAATAAGTTAATCACTTATCATTTATAAAAGTATTTATTTATAAATAAGTCTGTATGTCCAATATGCAACTAAAGAGGGGGTTGACTTAGGTTTCTAACAATTTTCCCGACAATTTTGGTACTTGGTCTATTAATGTAAACAAGAGCAGTGATAGAGATATTTGATACCATATGTATAGTACTTCGGCTCCGGTCTACTTGAGACTACGTCCACTCTTCAACCATCCTCTCGCTTTTTTATTACACCAACAAAAAGTACAAGAGTACACAACAAGTTTTCACGGTTCACTTGCAACCTTACAACCACTAGCTTTAACGGAACTCAGGCTAGCTACCAACTTTCTAAATTTGCAGGCTATCTAAAAATATTTTCTATCGTTGCTTTTACAACTATACTTCTCAGCACTTCACTCAGAAGTTGAGCAAGTATTCAATACAATGATTTATTTAAATCGCTCTTTGTCACAACTCAGTGATCTCATCTTTTCTCTCTTTTGAATGTATGAATTCAGATCTTGCTTGATTTGAATCTTTGAATCTTGATCACCTCTCTAACAACGTCGTCACTTTGCCTTTGTCCTTGCCTTGTATTTATAGGATCACAATGACTTCTTCTTTGTGCTTGCTCTCCAAGCAATTTTTCAAACTCCTCGAATCCACGTTGGATATAGCCGTTGGAGGGAAAACCTTCATTAGTTACCTAAGTAGCCAACACTTTTCTTCCTATGCTGAGTTGACTTGACCTTTGAATTGAAGTTGATTTAATCCAATAAAATCTATTTAACAAAGACAAAATAAAACTACCGATTCCTCTATTCCATCGTGTATGTTAACTCAACCTAATCAGAATATAATCAAATGTATTATAGAGAATATAATGAATCTTCTTGGGCAGGTTTCCATCCACATGGACTGCCGAGATGATTATTCTCAATGTTAATTATCTTTTTTCATATGAAAGAGAGCTTAATCCACCAAACAACCAAGCTTTTGTGAGGCGCTTATGCGATGGACAAAAGGCTTAATCATCTTCCTTTCTTGATCCCAGCGAAGTTCAAATTTGAACTTTCCTTTGGGATAAATATATGGACAACTAGTCATGTCAAACCCAACTTAACTAGAATGTGTAAGCATAATGACTTGAACTAGACTTAAGAAATACTTAACAGCCCAACTCATAAAACTGTCTTCGTTGATTTCCAAATTCCACCTAACTAAGGAAATAGGAATCACACGGAAGATATGTTATGACTTCGTGTTCGAATAATCTAAAATAACAAAGATAAGTCACTTGCCTAACTCATAAGTAAAGAGAGCATAGCTTATGACCATTTGCTCAATGTACTACTTTATCCGCTTATGCATGGCTAACATATTCTGGTACTTAAGTTAACTTAGTTAAATACTAGTACTAATATGCAGAGCCTATTTTGAGTGATCTTAACCGAATTCTGATGTGTACTTAATCATACCATAAATGTATTTCCAAAGTCTTATATTAAATTATTACTATTTTATTTTAAATAAATAATTTAGATTCTTTTATTTAACCTTAAATTATAAATTAATAATTAATTTAATCAAATTTATTCTCAATCGAATCGTTGAGTTTACCAAACACATTTCTCAATCCAACATCTGCTATCTGTTAAAATGAATCTGATATCTATTTATTTTTTACTTTCTGCTACTAATCTGTTTCGTTAAATAGAGTCATTATTTTTATAGGATTTTTTTGTCCCAGTACAAACTTTTCCTTTGATAATATTTTTTATATTTTTAAAATTCAAAATTTTTGTTAGCGTCTCAATTTAATTTCTTAGATTAACTGTTCGAAGAACCATTTTTAACTGCATGCTTCTTAAATTCATTTTTTGTCTAGAAATAAATAATTATCCTTAATTGATTGAAGCCGTTAGATGCCAAAAAAATGGACGTTTGTTAAATTTAGCCTAATATATACGACGTGATAAACTAACACCGTTTCGTACAAGGCACCAAAACTATTTGTCGTTATTTCTGCGCTGAGATAAGATGAAAATCGAAATAGGACACGTGACACTCCTTGTAGGAGACATGGCTCCCACACCACTCCACGACAAAAAACTCAGCCGGTTTCCAGTTTCCACTCCAATTCTTCCGGCTGATTTGGAATTTTATAAGCAAAAACCGTGTGCAACGTTACAAAGGCACCAATTTCACCCCTTGCCTTCCATTGTCATAGCCTAGTCTCACAAGGGCAATACAGTCATCTCAGAGAAAATTCCACCACAGAAAACCAAAAACCATTGGCTTTTTTCCCTGGTGGAAACCACTGATTAAGTCCATCGCCACCAGATTCAGATTCAGATTCACTAACCCCCTTGCCATTTAGGGACTCTCCTCTGTCTATATAACCAAATCCATCGTTAACATTCACATCATCAATCTCACCAAACAATTCATCAGATTCTCAATCTTCCCCATTTTCTATCGTCGGAAAATTAGATCGAAACAAGAACACGCAAAAAGATGAGTTCAACGAGCAAAGCTTGGATGGTGGCAGCAAGTATCGCAGCAGTGGAGGCACTGAAGGACCAAGGATTCTGCAGGTGGAACTACACTCTGAGGTCACTGAACCAGTACGCAAGGGCCCATGTGAGGTCAGTCTCTCATCAGCCCAACAAGAGGCTCTCCTCCTCTCCATCTGCTGCTGCCGCCGCCATGAGTTCAAGCAAATTGAGGGAAGGCAAGGCAAGGCAGTCAGAGGAGTCTCTGAGGAAAGTCATGTATTTGAGTTGCTGGGGTCCCTATTGAAGGAGATATGGAGTCTATAATTGGAAACTCCTGTTTGTAATTGTCCTGCTTCCAATTGATGCAGGCTTATATAGTGTAAATTTTGATCCATAAATGAGATGGTAATTATGATGCTATTATGTACCGACTCTTGATATTATCCGAAATCCAAAATCTCCATAATCACTGGACTAACTGCTCTTATGGATGGTAGTAGTACCGGAAATTGTAATTCTGATCATTCCAACAGTCTCTTCTGAGATAGTATTAGTAATTGATAGAAGTTTAAGGTTGTATATAGTAGTTTCATATATTAGTTTTCGGATATTGGTTTTCGTATATAGTGATATTGGTTTGCATGTGTAGCTACTCGTGGGAGTAAGCCCTCTTGGATGTGGTCCAGCATTTTAGCGGGCAGGAATGCCCTTCGTGAGGGTATCATTTGTAGGATTGGTAATGGTCAAACTCTCAGATTTGGAGTGATCATTGGGTCCCCTCTCTACCCAATGGTAGAATTGCCTCTCCCTCTGGAGAACTCTACTTTCACTAATGTTGCTGATCTAATGAGTCCTCATTATAACAGCTGGAATTGGGATTTGCTTAATGACTTATTCTCTGAGTCAGAGAAATAAGCTATTTCCTTGATTCACATTGGTTATATGGACTCTCCTAACAAATTGGTGTGGAAGCATAATAGTAATAGTCATTACTCTGTCAAAAAAGATTATCACGTCTTGAAAAACCGAATTCATCAGATGGTAAATTCTGATCACGCAGAGCCCAGCACACCTCCTTTTTATCATGGAATTTGGACCAAGATTTGGAAACTTAAAGTTCATCCTAGAGTGAAGAATTTCATTTGGCGTGCTGCTAAAAATAGCTTACCTGTTGCAACTGGGCTATTTAGGAGACATATTTCCTCTTCCCGTAAATGTAGTGTTTGCGGGGATGATTCTGAATCTATTTGTCACATGCTTTTTGATTGCCAACATGCTCGAGCTACCTGGTTGGCTAGTGTGTTTGGTCATGATAATGTTTCTTTTAGACATGCCTCTTTTGGTCATTAGTTGGCTGAGCTATTTTCAAATTTGAATAATGCTGCTTCTGATGATTTAGTTTGTCATGCCATGTACTTTGATGATTTAGTTTGTCATGCCATGTACCTTTGTTGGGCGATTTGGAACACTAGAAACAAGTTCATTTTTGAAGGGGTTTCTTATAATCCAGCTTCTACTGCTGTTCTTGCTACTCATTCATGTTCATAATTTTTACAGCAGGAGAGGTTGAATCTGGTTCGGGATGACTCTGCAAGAATAAACCAAAACACTTTGTGGACTGCTCTGGAGGAGAGGACCATGAAGTTCAACTCTGACGCTTCCTGGATCGAGGCTTCCTCGGACTCGGGAGTTGCCGTGGTTGCTCGGGACTTTGAAGGCCGTATCCTAGATGGTCATCATACTCTCATTCACATGGCTCTGTCCCCAAATAACGTAACCATCCAAAGCAACTTTCGCTCCCGGTATGATCTTGATCACGTCGTTCTTCTGGATTAACCGGCTGTCGATCTCTTCTTCGCCAAGCACATTCCCCTCATCATCAAAAGCTAACAGTATTGCAGTACCAGGTGCCAAGTCCATAAGCTTCGCAATGGCCTCGGATGTCTTTCCTTTCGCTAAAACCTCGAGATACTTCCCGAGAAGAATGAACGAGATGAGAAAAGGAAAGGCGATACTGTGATCGGAGGAACTGTGAATGAGAACGGGGTACTGCATATTAAGGCTACAAGAGTTGGATCAGAGAGTGCCCTTTCGCAGATCGTTCGCCTGGTCGAGTCTGCTCAGATGGCTAAAGCCCCTGTTCAGAAATTTGCAGACAAGATCTCCAAGTATTTTGTGCCTTTTGTAAGGACTTCTCTTCCAAGCTAAGGATTTAAGTACACTGACCACAATTTGGGTCGTACTCTGGGTCAACCAGTCCGACAGTTTCAGAGGAAGAATAGAGAGGAAACAGGACAGTGTAGTTGTTGAAACCAGCTACCGAAGCTTTGTCTTTATCAAGGTTTTGGTTGTTCATTGCTTACTTCTTTGGTCCTGAGGCTGAAACTGGTAAGTGTATATAAATATATATAGTTTGGGATATGGGAAAGTTTTTTGTCTCTTGGCTTTAGAGTTGATATTCGTCCAAGGGAAATAATTAATGCTTTGTCAAACACAGTGATCAATTTGTAAGATTGTTTCATTTTAACTATATTTCTCGAGTTTGGGTACTGCAGTTTTCATATGTAGCGATATTGGTTTGCATGTGTAATGATATTGGTTTTCGAATGTAGCGATATTGGTTTTCGTATGTAGTGATATTAGTTTGCATGTGTAGCGATAGTGATTTTCATATTTAGTTATATTGGTTTTCATATGTAGTGATATTGGTTTGCATGTGTAGTGATATTGGTATAGTTGTTAGCATGTTTACAAATAGTGGTTTGTGTGTCGTCGTCCTCCGGATTTTAAAATATGCGGTCCGACCGGTCAGACTAGGATACGAGTGTAAAGGCGTACCGAGTTTTGACCCAAAAATGGTTACCTTGCGAACCAAACTAAATTTGGTCGGACCAAATAGTCAGACCAAAAATCTGACCAACCCAGGATGGTTCACCTTGATTTTTTAAATAAAAAAAGTACATATCCGGTCCGACCCGGTCTAATATTCTAATTTGTTATATTCTAATATTTTTGATGAAAAATATAATATTTTTTTAGGTATGTATGCGATTACATGTACAACCGTATCTTTTGTCTTTTTTCACTCTCATACTCTTTTAACTTTTTTTTTCAATTAACTCATACTCTTTAACTTATTATGTGTAGTGTACGGGTCAATAAGTTTTTGTTTTATATTAACTGGTACCTCCTGAAAAATCTAGCTTTAAACGAGATAAGACCTTTGAAATATAGTAAATTTTTTCCAACATCAACATTATTAAGTCTCTAAGTACTCGAACAGAAAATCTCTCAGTTAAATTAGAATTACTCTGTCGTTTGATTTAATTGTTTGTTGATTGGTTTGGGAAAAGAAAATTCAAAAGAAACAATTTGGTTTTACGTGTAGCACAGGCATTGTCTTAACGCTTACAATTGATCCAACTTCCTCTAGACGCAAAATTGGATGGCTAAGTGACCCTAAAAAGAACTTACGTCGTACAATAATGCGACCACTGGGATTAAGAGTAAGCCGAGGTTTTGTCCTTGGAAGGTGGGATTATTAAGACAAGGTTAGGTTGGTGGGTTAAGACAGGCCAGATACAAAAACTACTAGTATAGAATAGGATGTAGGATGGTGGCTGGGGAAGGGGGAGAACGTCGTCAGAAAAATTACCATTTTGATCAAAAATTGTACTGGGCATGGATTCGGTGGGGACAAAGAGTAATCCCCACCCATAGGAATTAAAGAGAGTGAAGGGATAATTTGGACAATAAAATTATATTTAGGGATAATATTGGAACATTAACAAAAACAAATGAGAGAGGAATAATTAATTAGTTTTCCTAAATCCAAAATTCTACTATTGGTTGACTCTTAACATTTTTCTTCCTTTCAAAATTTAAAATTATTCACTCAAGAAAATCGATGGTCTTCAAAATACAACCCGGAGAAAAAACTTTCAGCAACATGTTGTCATATGATGACGATAAAATAAGCAACTTATAAATGGTCTAATTAGATTAGGATCATTCATTTCTTTCATTGTAGCCCAAACTTTTTTATTTTTTGCAGCTATTTGATTGGACTATTTGACCATAAAAATTAAGATTTTTTGTAACCTAAAATTACTGATATCTAGTGACTAAGATATTCGCTAATTGCAAAGCTCACGTATAAATTCAGTTTCACGTCACATGTAATTTTATAGTCAATTATATGTGCATTCATTTTTTTCTATCCTCCCGTCATTTCTATTTATAAATGATTTTCTGACGAGCGTGCATATGTTTAATACATGAACATAGAGAAGAATTTGTCTTCATCTTGTATTCCTGTTTACATTGTTTAATTTTAGTAACGAATTTAAAAACTAAACAATGTTCTTTTACTCATGGGCTCTGTTTTAGCCGGAAAATATTTTCCACCAGTAACAAATGGGACCTTAATTTCGAGAAAACCGTGAGTATTGAGCAGAACCAAAATAATCCCTTGGTTTTTTAAAGATAATTTTTTATAGGTAAATTTTTATACCATAACACATGTCAATATTTAAATCTTAAACTTCTTAAATATTTCAATTTTATTGGGCTACAATCTTTTTGGCTAATCCCTTGATTTTGCTCCAGCTTTGTATAAGTTGGTATGTATTTGACATCCCATGGCTATTAAATTAAATTTGATAGATGGTAAATTTATTATGGATTTATTATGTAAACCGAAAGCAATATGGTAACGTAGAGACTGGATGCAATTGGAATCTCCTAATTTGATGATTTTGTATTTTGAAATGGTAAATTTTTATTAATATTTTTACGTTTATAAATGTAATAAACGATGTGGCAATATCACCTTGTTAAACAAAGTTGGTCGAGTATAAATTGGAGGTCTTGTAAGTAATTATGATCTTGAGTGTAATGCCCCGACTGTTTCTACAGACCAACACAGGTCTTTTCCAGCATATTTTGTCCTCATTCACACGCATCCCGAAAAATACTTCCAGGAGGTCACCCATCCTAATTCCACTCCCGGCCAAACGCGTTTAACCTTGGAATTCTTTCAAGATGTGTGCCAGAAAAGAAAGTGCACCTTATTTGTATGGATAGTACTAATCAAATCACTTAAGACTTTCAGACAGAACATATCATTTTCAGGGTATCACATCAAGCTATTTTCATTCCATATTAAAATTTTTATTTAAATTAAAACTTTCACACTATAAATAAGTGATTTTTTCAGATTTCTTTATAAATTGATTATACTCGTAATTAATGATATTTTAATTTTAACAAAAATAATGGATGAATTTTGTGATAAACACTATCCTATAGAATATGTTTTGTATAAAAAACAACAATTTTTATAGAACAACTCCTTTTATAGGTTTTGGACTACCGGTAGGTCAGTTACCATTGTTTTTGTTGGATATTTGAAACACAAACTTTACGTTCGTAGTAGCAGAAGATAAAAAATTTACCAACATGAATCTGATCATGGCAATATAACATAAGATATGATAACAACATTGTTAGAGAATTATTAAAGTGTGTCGTAGACCGAATCCTCAACTATGGTATCAACGTAGTCCTCGTCTACGAATTCTTTTAAAGAAAATAGAGAAAATGTTTGTATCTTGGTTAATCAGCTGTGCATTAACCCTAGATACTATGCATATATATAGTAAAAATAAACAAAACAACTCCAAACCTATTTGTATCTTGGCCCGATTTTTTATTTTTCTGACCCAGTCAACATATCCAACATTTAATATATATACTATTTAATTAAATCTAATTTAATTGAATAATTATAATGCCATTTAATAGAATTATAACATTTCTCCAATGATTAAATATTTTTGATCAAATCAATATTTAATTTAACCAACTTCAACTCGTAAACTAAGACTACTCGTTGTGTGATCCATAGGCCCTCACATGTTAAGGAATTAGTCAAACTAATGGTCTTCGTCAAACCCTAGACAATAAATCGAACAATATTAACATATGAGGTTGCGAGGATACTGCAACTACCTGTAATTTGAAGCTCATAGTGATACGGACCTATCATTTACGAATATTC
Organism: Hypericum androsaemum; assembly: GCA_963995505.1. Lineage (NCBI taxonomy): Eukaryota > Viridiplantae > Streptophyta > Magnoliopsida > Malpighiales > Hypericaceae > Hypericum > Hypericum androsaemum. Next base: position 11,542,494 of record OZ023180.1, read on the forward strand.
TGATTAAGTCTAGAACATGATTAAGTGTCTATTCAAATAACTTAATCATATTATCTTATTTCACTAATTGATCATATTGTCACTTTTAGACACCATTCCAAAAATGACGTGCATTGGGCCAATGACTAACGATCCAATTAGTTATGAGAAGACATGTATCCTCTCCAAATTTATTTGTGGAATGATCCTATTCTTGGCTCAACTACCACGCACACGTACTTCGTGATGTACCCAACACATGTCGTATCTACCCCGTCAGGTGTGCAAGCGTTGGTCATGGTCAAAGCACATCTCTCCGTATATGTCGTGCGTATTGACCTCAAGTCAGAGGACTATTACACTACTCCACAAACTAATATTTTCGTAGACACGTAAATAGAATACACCAAATGATTTCTCGGTTGGGCATGCCAATACTCTCCAAAGTATCTATGTATCCATCATGAAATACCTAGTATCTCGTAGTTGTGAGAACCACTACATCCTCTAAGGATATTATGCATATTGTGCACCAATCTCAATCACATCATCAATATCCCATTTTCGATGATCACTGAGATCTCACATTCTCAAAGACAACATTATTTCATGGGTACACAAATATGAATACATGCAAACAATCAAATATTTTATATTCAATAAGTATAATGCCGAATAATATAAAACAACTGAATGTGATCAAGTACAATGTTCTTATTACGATTGTCTCTAGGACATCTATACTAACAATCTCCTACTTGGCCTAGAGCCAATCACTCATGTGTCTAACACCTAGACTCTCAAAGTGTCTAGTGTGTTTATGAACACTAAGTAGTTTGGTGAAAGGATCAGCCATGTTATCCTCTGTGGGAATAAGTTCTAATTCTAATTTATTTCTCGCGGTGATCTCTCAGATTAAGTGCTAACGCCTATGTAAATGCTTGTTTCTGTTATTGGATCCTGGTTTCATTGCTTATGCAACTACACCAGTCTTGCCGCAATATACCTTTATTAGGAAACTGGCACTCAGAACTACCCCTAGTTCTTTCAAAAACTCTAAAATTCAGACAGCCTCCTTCGCGGCTTCTAATGCAGCTATGTACTCAGCTTCGATTATTGAATCTATGGTCTTGTCTTACTTGGAACTATTCAAGATCACCGTTCCACCATTGAGCATAAAGGCATACCCCGACTGTGACTTCAAGTCATCGCAGTCAGTCATGAAACTGACGTCAGTAAACCCAAATACCACAAATTCTGGTTGCCCACCATAGACTAAAAAATATTTCTTAGTTCATCTAAGATACTTCAGAATTTTCTTAACAGCAACCCATTGAGATTCACCTGGGTTCTTCTGTTATCTACTAGTGATGCTGATAGTGTATGCCACATCGGGTCTAATGCAAGTCATGGCGTACATGATCGACCCAATCACAGATGCGTATAGGACACCTTTCTTGTACTCAATTTTAGCTTCTTTAGAAGGACAATCCTTCTTTGATAGCTTAATCTCATGATTTACAAGTAGAAAATCTCTCTTAGAGTTTTCCATCGAAAAATGCTTCAGTACCTTAAGTTTGTAAAATTCAAATTTTCAGTTATCGTCTCAATTTTAATTTCTTAGATTAACTGTTCGAAGAACCATTTTTAACTGCATGCTTCTTAAATTCATTTTTTGCCTAGAAATAAATAATTATCCTTAATTGCTTGAAGCCGTTAAATGCCAAAAAAAAATTGACGTTTGCTAAATTTAGCCTAATAATATACGAAGTCATAAACTAACACCGTTTCGTGTAACGCACCAATCCAAAACTATTTGTCGTTATTTCTGCGCTGAGATAAGAAGATCGAAATAGGACACGTGACACTACTTGTAGGAGACATGGCTCCACACCACTCCACGACAAAACACTCAGCCGGTTTCCACTCCAATTCTTCCGGCTGATTTGGAATTTTAGAAGCAAAAACCGTGTGCAACGTTACTTTGGCACAAAATAGGAGTGGAAATGCCAATTTCACCCCTTGTTTTTCAGAGTCATAGCCTAGTCTCACAAGGGCAATACAGTCATCTCAGAGAGAATTCCACCACAGAGAAACCAAAAACCATTGGCTTTTTTCCTGGTGGAAACCACTGGTTAAGGCCATAGCCACCAGATTTGGATTCACTAACCCCTTGCCATTTACGGACTCTCCTTTGTCTATAAAACCAAAGCCATCTTCCCCATTCACTTCATCAATCTCGCCAAACAATTCATCAATCAGATTCCCAATCTTCTCCATTTCATATTGTTGAAAAATTAGATCGAAACGAGAACACGCAAAAGATGAGTTCAACAAGCAAAGCTTGGATGGTGGCAGCAAGTATCGCAGCAGTGGAGGCACTGAAGGACCAAGGATTCTGTAGGTGGAACTACACTCTGAGGTCACTGAACCAGTACGCAAGGGCCCCTGTGAGGTCAGTCTCTCATCAGCCCAACAAGAGGCTCTCCTCCTCTCCATCTGCTGCTGCCGCCGCCATGAGTTCAAGCAAATTGAGGGAAGGCAAGGCAAGGCAGTCAGAGGAGTCTCTGAGGAAAGTCATGTATTTGAGTTGCTGGGGTCCCAATTGAAGGAGATATATGGAGTCTATAATTGGAAACTCCTCTTTGTAATTGCCCTGCTTCCAATTGATGCAGGCTTATATAGTGTAAATTTTGATCCATAATTGAGATGGTATTAATATTATGATGCTATTATATACGAACTCTCGGATATTATCCAAAATCCAAAATCTCCATAATCATTGGACCGACTACTCTTATTATATTATTCGTTACTCTGTTGATTAGTTTCTTCTAGATTATGTTCGACCAATAGATGGTAGTATTACCGGGAATTGTAATTCCGATCATTCCAACAGTCTTCTGAGAAAGTAAAAGTAGATGATAGAAGTTTAAGGTTACCGAGAAAGTAAACTTTCGGCAACAAGTTATCGTATGATGACGATAAAATAAGCAACTTATAAATTGTTGAAATAGCTTAGCTTCAGCTCGATGGAGGAACGAAATAACCGCCTCTGATTAGAGCTTTCTGGTGAAAATGTGTATTATGTTTCTTAGTATAAAATAACTACTTACGTCTATATTTATAGATAAGCTAAGCTAGAAGACTTGAGAAGTTTATGGAAGCTCATTTCTTCAACGTGTATTTCGTGAGCCTAGCTGGGGGAAACAGGGATCGGGTCAGTCCATATAAGTGGAACTTGGGCGACTGACTAAACTGAACTGGGCCCGTGGATTATGCTTCTTCTCTGTTTAGTCATCAAGGTGCAGGCCTCTGTCATTCATCCACAGCGTCGTCCTCCCCGAGCTTCACGAACACCAGCACTCACATAATTCAGCATAAATGGTCTAATTGGATTAGGATCATTCATTTCTTTCCTTAATGGTGGAAGAAGGAAGATCCATTAGCCGAATTTGTGACTTGGTGTTCTCAAAGGTCTCATTGAGTCCTTTCAAGGAAAAGGGATACCTCATCATTCTCTCTGTATTGACCGACCAGCTTATACAGCTCACAAGTGTCACCTGCAGCTTCTGCATTGCATTTCCAAAGAGGCAAAGGCCCGAACTGCACAAATTTGGTCCCTTTTATGTTGTAACGCTCACTTACGTGTATGCGGTTTGTGGCACAAGTATAGTTACCAATTAAATGAAAGATAATTCATAATAATTCTTAGTTACTTAAATGAATTAAATGAAAGTGACTAGTAATTCATGATATACCTTGATGGTGGGTGTATATAAAGAAATTCAAGGGATTGGTCCTCTCTCAACCCAATTACGTAAGTTTTCTTTCCATCAAAAAAGTTTGTCAATCTAAAAGGGTCAAGAGAGAGAAACACAATTCCGACGATCAACTGCTTCCGTTGTCAATCTCGTCATGGATCAAGGTATGTTTTCTTGATCTTTTATTATTTATGAAAATTATCTTGTTCTAAGATCTTGGCTATTATGTTCTATACAATATTAGAAAACATGAATTGCATAATTATGACCAATTAAATTATGCTTACATGTGGTTTTTGATTGTAAACTTATGATTTTCTATTACCGATAATATAATATCTTGTAGTGATTGGCAATCTTATTAATGTGTGTTCAATATTGGTTTATGTATATTCAATTTAATGGAATGTCGTAATCCCATACGGATGCCTTCAATTACTTTATTATCATGGCTTCAATTTTTGGCAATCGATAATGTAAAATCGCTTAATCTTAGATGATGACTGAGATTATTTTATTAATTTTATATTCTGATGGTTAAGTCTATTTCTTCCTTTTATGCATACCCTTTTTTTAATTAATGATGTTGATTGTAGAAAAGAAAAATGCATTTCACTATATATATATATTTTCTGTGTATGATTGAACGAATTCAAAAAAATTAGTTGATTACATTTTTTCTTTTAATCATTATAATTATTAAATGAATACTTACGAATTTTAAAATTTGTATACATAATTGTAATTGTATATACTCATTAGTATAATTGTTTATTTTTCAATTAAACAACACTACTATATTTTTATCTATCAATTGAATAAAATTATGCTATAGTAATTATAGTTATTTTAACTTAATATCTATTATAAATTAATTTGTTAGTCATCAAAGTGGCCAAATTAGAAAAGTACTATGGATATCAAATTAAAATAAATTTAATTACTCATGTTAATGTGATGCTTATAAATTAAATGACATTATGATATTTTAAAGTTTATCATGAGTATATTGAAGTTCATGGTTATAAAATATTTCTGGATCGCCCAAAGGTTGATTATTCATTTTATAATTTATGAACATTATCGTGGTAAATTGATGTGCTTGGTTAGGTATGTTTTGTATATCCAAAGATTGCAAATACATCTGATTGGAGTACGTTAGTTACCAATTATGTGAAATAATTTTGAGCATCAATTACGTTTATTTCATCGTATATTATCGTTTCACCCAAAGATAACTTCAATATATATCTTATGTTTATTTTATGTGTTTGAATCAATATGATAGATTAAGTTTATTACTCAAAGCATTAATATATGAGCATATATTATGTATTTTGCAGCGTCTGTTCCTGTTTCTCTTCATTCGCAAGCTGTATTTGTTATTAAGTTTAATGGGTTGAATTACTCTGAATGGTGTGAGCAAGTTCAGTTGCACCTCAGTATCCTAGATCTTGATTTGGCACTCTTAAGTGAGAAACCTGCTGATCTTACTGATGCTAGCAACACTGAGGAGAGATATTTCCATAAAGCTTGGGAAAGATCTAACAGACTAAGCCTAATATTTATGCGAATGACTATAGCAAACAATATCAAGTCCACATTTAAGAAAATTGAAAGTGCTAAGGAATTTAAGAAGTATGTTGAAGATAGCTCCCAGTCCGACTCAGCTGATAAGTCGCTGGCTGGGACACTAATGGGTACGTTAACTACTATGAAGTTTGATGGTTCTCGTACCGTGCATGAGCATGTCGTCGAAATGACGAATATTGCGGCAAGATTGAAGACTATGAGAATGGAAGTCAATGAAAATTTCTTAATAACGTTCATCCTTAATTCCTTACCTCCTGAGTATGGTACATTTCACGTGCACTATAATACTCTGAAGGAGTAATGGAATGTGCATGAATTACAAAGCATGCTCATTCAAAAGGAAGCAAGGCTTAAGAAACTGAGAAATCATTCGGCTAATCTCGTTGGTCATAAAGGAGCTGGAAAGAAACTGTGGAAGAAGAATGGAAAGGGCAAGCGAGGACCATCAAAGCTTGATCAGTCATCTATCCAAATCCATAAGAAGGAACCAAGCAAAGATACGTGCCATTTCTGTAAAAAGGTCTGATACTATAAAAAAGATTGCTTGAAACGTAAGGCATCGTTCGAAAGAAAGGGTAAGTCTAGTACTTTAGTATGTTTCAAATCAAATTTGGCTGAAGTTCCTTATAATACTTGGTGGATTGATTTTGGTCGTACCACTCATGTTTCAAAAATGATGCAGGGATTCCTTTCGACCCAAACCATAAGCCAAAATGAGAAATTCATCTTTATGGAAAACCGAGTCAAAGTTCTAGTAGAAGCCATTGGGACTTATCGCTTAATTTTAGACACTGGGCATCATTTAGATCTTTTTCAGACCTTTTATGTTCCTTCTGTTTCTCGTAATTTGATTTTCTTGTCAAAACTCGATACAGCTGGGTACTCTTTTAAATTTGAGAATGGATGTTTGAGTTTGTTCAAACAAAATCTTTTGATGGGTTCTGGTACTCTTTGTGATGGTTTGTGCAAACTAAAACTTGATACCATTTTCCCTGAGACCCTGTTAACCTTGCATCATAATATTGCTACTAAACGTAGTTTGTCTAATGAATTATCTGCTTACTTGTGGCATAAACGTCTGGGTCATATATCCAAAGAAAGAATCGAAAGATTAGTAAAGAATGAAATCCTACCTGATTTGAATTTTACTGACCTTGGAATTTGTGTTGAGTGCATCAAGGAAAAGCACACGACAAACATTTAAGAAAATAGCTACAAGAAGCTCACAGTTCCTTGAAATTATATACATCGATATTTGTAGGCCTTTTGATGTTCCATCACTTGGTGAAGAAAGATATTTTATCATCTTTATTGATGATTTTTCACGTTATGGATATGTCTATTTGTTGCATGAAAAGTCTCAATCGGTAGATACCCTAGAGGTGTTCATCAATAAAGTCGAAAGGAAATTAGACAGAAAGGTAAAAATTGTTATATCTCATACAGGTGGTAAATTTTATGGAAGATATGATGAAAGTGGACAGTGCCTTGGTCCATTTGCTAAGTTCTTAGAAATTTGTAGTATTTGTGCTCAATACACTATGCCAGGAACACCGCAACAAAATGGCGTTGCAGAACGACGTAATCGTACTTTAATGGATATGGTTAGGAGTATGTTAAGCAATTCATTTTTGCCCAAATTATTGTGGATGGATGCTTTAAAGACTGCTGTATATTTGTTAAACAGGGTTCCTAGTAAGACAGTTCCTAAGATACCTTTTGAAGTGTGGACAGGAAGAAAACCTAGTTTAAGGCACCTACATGTTTGGGGTTACCCAGCAGAAGTAAGAATTTATAATCCACATGAAAGGAAACTAGATTCAAGAATAATCTGTGGTTTCTTCATTGGTTATCCAGAAAAATCTAAAAGGTATCGATTTTATTGTCCTAACCATAGTACGAGAATTGTTGAAACTGGAAATGCTAGGTTCATTGAAAATGGTAAATTCAGTGGGAGTTTGGAATCACGAAAAGTAGAAATTCAAGAAGTTAGAGTGCGAGTTCCTTTGCCTTTATCTTCTTCTCAAGTTGTTATTCCTGTACAAGTTGACCATAGTAATGGCTTGCAAGAACAACAAATTAATGACCAAGCACCACATGACGATGTTTTAGTAAATGAGCCTACCATAGATGAACCACAAGAAATCGCATTAAGAAGATCTGTAAGAGAACGAAGATCTGCTATTTCTGATGATTATGTGGTATATCTACAAGAGTCAGAATTTGACTTCGGAATTGATGATGATCCAGTTTCATTTTCGCAAGCCATGAAAAGTGATAATTCTAATAAGTGGTTAGACGCCATGAAAGAAGAGCTAAAATCAATGGATCACAATGAAGTTTGAGACCTTGTTGAGTTGCTTGAAGGTTGTAAAAAAGTTGGGTGTAAATGGGTCTTCAAGACCAAGCGCGACTCAAATGGCAATATTGAAAGACACAAGGCCAGACTCGTTGCCAAAGAATTTACTCAGAAAGATGGTGTTGACTACAAAGAGACATTTTCACCTGTCTCTAAGAAGGACTCTTTAAGGATTGTTATGGCAATGGTAGCTCATTATGATTTAGAATTTTATCAAATGGATGTGAAAACTGCCTTTCTGAATGGGAATTTAGATGAAGAAGTCTTTATGGATCAACCTTAAGGTTTTGTGGTTGACGGAAAGAAACATATGGTGTGTAAACTTAAGAAGTCAATATACGGACTTAAACAAGCCTCCTGACAATGGTATCTTAAGTTCAATGATACCATCACATCTTTTAGATTTAACGAAAATATCGTTGATCGATGTATATATCTAAAGATCAGTGAGAGTAACTTTATAATTTTGGTTTTGTATGTTGACTACATCTTGCTTGCTACTAGTGATCTTGGTTTATTACATCAAACCAATGAGTTTCTCTCTAAGAATTTTGAAATGAAAGACATGGGTAGGCATCTTAAGTGATCGGAATAAAAATATTTTGTGATAGATCACAAGGATGGTTAGGATTATCTCAGAAAACTTACATTAATAAAGTTCTAGAGAAGTTCAAGATGGATAAATGCTCTACAAGTATCGTTCCAATTCAAAAGGGAGATAAATTTTGTCTCGATATATGTCCAAAGAATGAATTGGAACGCAAACAAATGGAACGAATTCTTTATTCATCTATTGTTGAAAGTTTGATGTACGCACAGACTTATACCAGACCAGACATTAGTTTTGCTGTCGGAATGTTGGGCAGATATCAAAGTAATCCAGGAATAGGTCATTGGAAAGTTGCAAAGAATGTGTTAAGATATCTGCAAGGAACGAAAGATCATATGCTCACTTACACGAGATCCAATCCCCTCGAGGTGATTGGATATTCAGATTCAGATTATGCCAGATGTGTGGACACTGGAAAGTCCACGTTCGACTACTTGTTCCTTTTAGCCGGAGGAGCAATTTCATGGAAGAGTGCAAAGCAGACTGTCATTGCTGTATCCACTATAGAAGCTGAGTTCGTGGCATGCTTTGAGGCTACGGTTCATGGTTTATGGCTGCGAAACTTTATTTCAGAACTTAGAATTGTCGACACTATTGCCAAGCCTCTAAAAATTTATTGTGATAACTCTGCAACAGTCTTCTTTTCTAAAAATGATAAGTATTCGAAGGCTGATAAACATATGAGAATTAAATACTTTGTCGTTAAAGAAGAAGTTCAGAAACAAACAGTGTCAATCCAGCACATTCGCACAAAGCTTATGGTTGCAGATCCGTTGACAAAAGGTTTAACCTCTAAGGCATTCACTGAACATGTTGAAAGAATGGAAATAATTGGATGTCATCATTGATGTTTTTTTATGTTTATGTGATTGACACTTGGAGCTCGTTTATTTTGTTTCTGATATGAATGTATGAATCTTATTTTTTATAATTGGTATATATACATAAATGCATTATGTTAACAAAACAAGATTTTGTCTTTTGACAAGACATTATTGTTAGACCATTATCAAAGACCTTATTATGTATCATGTTGAGTGTGAAGCTGGTAATATGATACATAAAAGGGACTATGTCAAAAAATTAACGTACAACTGCTATGATCCTTATTGGTTTTCATGCTTGATTATGACTTTATGATGTAATCAATATCATGATGGTTTTATCTTGCACTATGCACAATTATGTTTATTATTAGACCATATGGTACGTAATGACACTTGGGCCAAGTGGGAGAATGTTAGACTTTTATGTTATAACGCCCACTTACGTGTATGCATTTTGTCGGCCAAGTGTAGTTACCAATTAAATGAAGGTAATTCATAGTAACTCTTAGTTACTTAAATAAATTAAATGAAAGTGATTAGTAACTGATGATATACTTTGATGGTGGGCGTATATAAAGAAACTCAAGGGATTGGTCCTCTCTCAACCTAATTATGTAAGTTTTCTCTCCATCAAGAAAGCTTGTCAATCTAAAGGGGTCAAGAGGGAGAAACACAATTTCGACGATCAACTGCTTCCGTTGTCGATCTCGTCATGGATCAAGGTATATTTTCTTGATCTTTTATTATTTGTGAAAATTATCATGTTCTAAGATCTTGGCTATTATGTTCTACGCAATATTAGAAAACATGAATTGCATAATTATGACCAATTAAATTATGCTTACACCATAAGCTCTAGAAATTAGTGAAATAATCAACGCTCCCTACCTCAAAGAGTATAACTCTTCTTGCAGATTGATAATTCTTACTGCGTCTCCTCTGCCATTTCTTTCAGATCTTTCCAAAGCTCAAAGGTTGTAATGAACCACAATAATGTCTGGGGTGATAGGAGGCTCTATAACGTTCATTATCCAACTCAGAACAGTTGTAGTAATTATTACATCGCTCCCAATTGACATACATCAGATCATTAGTTGCAGGTATGACTATAAATTCATTAATGAATCCAATCTTATTCTTCGAGCGAAGAACAAGAAACATACTTCTACACCATGACTGGTAGTTATTCCCATTCAGTAATGATATAACTAGTATTAGAGCACGATTTTCACTCGATTGAAGATGATAAGGACTCCAAGATTCACCTTTGTTGCTAGATTCACATCCACTCTCAGTTTCAACAAAACTCAAGAAAATGTAGCTCAGATTGAAAAATAACTAATCTGCGATAGGAAGAGAACTTACTACAGACTTTTGTGAGGACAAAAACGAGCTCAAGAAGGCTCTAATACCATGTTAAAATTGCTCAGCTTGAGCTCGATGGAGAGAGAAATCTTCTCAAGAGAGAAAGAGAGAATTGGAAGAAAATAATTGCCTCTAATTAGAGCATTCTGGTGAAAATGTATGTTATGTTTTTTTTGGGTAAATTACTCTCAAGCTCTTCGGATTTACTTAAACATACTCAAAAGTCTCTCCTGTTTGAAAAATACACGCCGACATCCCTTGTGTTTGATTTTATTATATTTTTGGATTCCTGATGTCAGAATATTCTACGGCGAAGGACCACTTGAAAAGACCAAAACACCCCCCTTTGTATTCTTTTATATTTTTAACTTGGTAAAATCGATGATTTTCTCACCCCATACCAAAAAATTATCCCTCCCTGTTTTCCCTTCTCTCTCACATTCTTTCCATTGTCTCTCCTACTCTTCACCTCCCTCTTCCACCCTCGACTCTCCGACTTCCCGTGTTCATCTTTTACCGACCCACCCACCCACTTGTTCCCTTGTTCCTCCAATTCTTGATTCGGCTAAACCCTAAAATTCTCCCATTTCTTGGTTTGGCGACGAAACCCGAAAAAAACCCCTAAAGTTTTTGATTCGGCTGGAGTTGTATGAAGATGTATGATTGGGTGTACACAATAGAGTTCATCCTCAATGGTAAGTCCCAATTCTTTGAAAATGTGGACCCCGACCGGTATAATTTTAAAATGTTTGTTGAAGATGGATACATGGCATTTGATTATAAGATTGAAAGTCCATTGTCCAAGTTCGTGCTTGAAGATGGGGGTTGGGAAATACAAAGTGATAATGATGTAATATTCATGTTCGAACATGAATATTACATCATTATCACTTTGTATTTACATGACCAGTGGGATGAAGTTATTTGGGTTCATATTTATCCTCAAGAAAGTGGTATGCAGTTATTTGGGTTCATATTTATCCTCAAGAAAGTGATATTCTTTTTACTGTTGTATCCCCAACGGGGGAGGTGTTGTTTGTTCGAGATTCATCTACAAAGCTCCTGAGGCTATATTGGCCTTCAGAGGACGATGTTAAAGCGGGTGAACAATCTGGAGGTGGTGTCGAAGGTGGTAGAGAATCTGAAGTTGGTCTTGAAGCTGGTGAACAATCTTAGGGTAATGTTGAAGCTGGTGAACAATCTGAGGGTAATGTTAAAGCTGGTGAAGAATCTGAAGGTGGTGTCGAAGTTGGTTTAGAGGCTGATGTCGAAGCTGATGAAGAATATGAAGGTGGTCTATAACCTGAAGACTCTGATGATGTCAGTTTCACTATTTCATCTGATTAATATTGATCCGATGACACGCTGAGTAGTGAGACTTTCACCAATAATGGAGAAAGTTCTGACTTTGAAAGGGTGGCAGACAATAATAGGTTTTTAATTGATAGTGAGACAGACAGTGATGCTCATAAGGTTGATCAAGCAGTGAGAAGAAGGATGAGGTAGAGGGTGAAGATGGATCCAGTTGAAGATTATGGCGGGACAATGTTTAGGTCAACGGGTGGGAAGATCACTTTCACTGTCAAACAGTCATTCAAGGATGTTGATCAGTTCAGGAAGACCTTGAAAGATTATGCTATCAAGAGTGGCTATGATCTCAGGTTTGTGAAGAATGACAAAGTGAGGTGTACATCAAAGTGCATGAATTGTCCTTGGAGGATCCATGCATATGTTTTGTCTGGTTGTAAAACATTCATAGCGAAGACATTACAAGATGAACACACTTATCTACGGGTTGTGAAAGATCAGTGGGCCACCCCAAAATGGATAGCAAGCAAGATTGGTGAACTTTTAAACGCAAATCAAAACTTGGATAATAAAATAATTCAAGCTGTTCTGGACGCCTGGGGTGTGAAGCCTAAGAATTGGAAATTATGAAGAGCCAAATCACGTGCGAGGAAGGGTAAACAAGGTTCTCATGTGGATTCGTATGCTCGTCTTCATGTATATTGTGAGTTGCTGCGTACAATTAACCTAGGATCTGTGGTTAAACTGCAAGGACAACCAAAGACCAATATGAATAAGCCAGTCATATTTTGGAGGGTGTTCGTATGCCTAAATGCGGTTCGATTAGGATTCATAAATAGATGCAGCCCTTCATTGGCGTCGATGGTTGTCACTTAAAAGGTCCCTTTGGAGGCATCTTATTATCTGCAGTTGTACTTGATGGAGACAACGGGATAGTTCTAGTTGCTTGGGCAATTGTGGACAAGGAGAATGGGGCCAATTGGATATGGCTTATGGAGCTCCTACATGAATGTGTAGGTGAACATGCAAGTGGCAAGGTGTTGACAATTATGAGTGATGGCCAAAAGGTAACAAATTTGTCAATGTTTTACACTTTCCTATTACTTAACTCTAATTAATCCAAAAGTAATTTGGTTGCAGGATTTAGGAGATCAGATAGAAGCTGCCTTCCCTAGTGCTAGACATAGAAGGTGTGCAAAACATATTTCAGCCAACTTCTTTGCTGCGTACATGGGGCAAGATCTTGAAAGCTTCTTCTGGCAGTTGGTTTATTCTACCATAAGGCCAGATTTTAATAAGGCAGTGGCACTTCTGAGAATGAAATTTTTTTAACCAATGATGATTAATGGTGAATCAATGACTCCATCTTGATAGAATCCAACACTCCAAGTGGTCAAAGTATGCATTTGATGAGTATGTCAAGTGTTTAGATGTGACAAACAATTTGATTGAATCGTTCAACCACTGGATATTAAGCATCAGGGATTACCCAATAGTAGAGTTTTTAGAACTCTAAGGCAAAAAATGATGACAATGCAGCATAACAGGTATGAGATGGCTTCTCAATGCAAGACTAAAATGTATTCAAATGTCATGAAGGAGTTGATGATATTGACTGATGATTGTAAGAAGTGTAAAATTCTGCCAGATGGTAAATTGGAGTTTGAGGTTGAATGTGATGGGAAGAGATATGTTGTTAAGTTGCGAGGTGGTACATGTTCTTGCAATGTATGGCAGCTTAGTAGTATGCCATGTATCCATGTAGCTGTTGCTGTGATTTCAATAAATGGCCAGCTTGAGAATTATGTTCATGACTACTTCAAGGTAGAGATGTGGAACAAAATATTTAAGGCGACTATCCATCCCTTTCCTGAAGTAGATCTGGAGCCAGGAGAGGATTTTGATACATACCTCCCTCCTCCACTGACCAGGAGATCCGGAAGACCCAAAAAATATAGGAACAAGCAAGAGGGTGAAGGACCTTCAACCTTAGGAGTAACACAGTTAAGTGTGCTATTTGTGAGGTGCTGGACCACAACAAGAGGCCGTGCCAAGGAGAACCTACCAAGGCTAAAGGGAAAGGAAAAGGGAAAGGGAAAAGAGGTTTGGTAAGTGCATTTAAAAGCTTTTGTCCAGTACAGATGTACATGTCCAGAATTTGATATTGTGTGACGACTTTTGGTGTAGTAAAAGGGCAAAAAAGGAGTCAAAGTTGGACCTAGCCAAGGATAAGGAAGCACGGGACCACATGTCCAAATGGTATTTGTCTAATACATCTTTAATTTTTTACTAATTAAAGTTGTATGTAAACTTAACTATTGCATGTTGTTTTGTATTGTAGTCATTTGAGGGGCCATTATGGCCTCGAGATATGTCCTTCCAGACCAATAATGAAGCTTCTACTAGTACTGACCTTGGAGCTCAAAATTTAGAACAATGAGGGGTAGGGGAGCTACTGAAAGAAGCCGAGGAGGAACTGCTAGAAGAGAGGCTGCCAAAAGAGGGACTGCCAGAGGAAGAACTACTAGAGGAGGGTCTGTCAGAGGAGGGTCTGCTTCTGTAAGTGGAACCAAAAGTACTACAAACATGTGGAAGTATTAGGTGTAATAGGTGTTCGTAGATGTTGCCTTGGATTGAGATTATACATCAGTTTATGCATGTTTTGGAGATGAAACTCACAAGTATGTTTATGTTTTGGAGTTGAAACTCATTGTGATGTAGAGGCAAGGCACAATATTTATATTTTAGAGTTGAACTCAATTCGAAATACTTTTATTCCATTTCAACTAGATTCAAGTACATCCTTCATCGTCTACCTTACAATCATCTGAAAAACAAAGACAATACTGAAGATAATTACAATAGTCACCAAATTATTGGAATGATCACAGCTGTTGGAAGCCTGCATTGTATAAGAACGATAACAAACTCCATCTGCTTCCCGTGGCACACACCATCCAAGCCATCGACAGTTGTTCTTCACATAAGCATAAAACAACCTCCCCCACTTTTTTCAGTCTTAACAATCTTAACCAAGGCACGAACACCACACATGCATTCCATATTAATGTACCTAGAACCGTCATCGATCTCGTACGATGAATTGGTGGAAGACATGAATAACCCACGAATTTCAACTACTGAAATGGGGAAACGCAGGAATGGGGGAACCAAGGAATAGTTGGACTTAGAACACTAGATTGAAGTTGCCCATACTGTGGACTCTAGAAACTTTGCTTGGAGTTGCCCAGACTGTGGAACTTGGTAACTTTGAACCCAGCTAGGGTTTTTAGGTAAATTTTGAAAATTTTGAGTGATTAAAGAAGAAAGTTAAAAGATGAGAGAGGAAAAATGTTCCCAGTTGATTTATAGGAGAGTTGAATAAAAAGAATACAAAGGGGGGCATTTTGGTCTTTTCAAGTGGGCCTTCGTCGGAGAAAATCGAATATTCCGGTGCTAGGGACACGAAAGTATAATAAAATCAAACACGAAGGATGTCGGCGTGTATTTTTCAAACAAGGAGGACTTTTGGATATTAAACAAATCCGAAAGACTTGAGAGTAATTTACGTTTTTTTTAGGAAGTGTATTATATTTCTTAGTATAAAATAACTGCCCAAGTCTATATTTATACATAAGCTAAGCTGGAAGACTTTAGAAGTTTATGGAAGATCTAGGATGCTCATTTCTTCCACGTTTATTTCGTGCGGAAACAAGGATCGGGCCAGCCTAGGGGTGAGGGCGGTGCAGTTTAGCGGTGTCAACCCTATGAGCTAAACTGCACCGCAACAAAAATGGATCAAGCAACTCAGCAACTAATCAATTTAAACAGAATAAGCAATTCATCAACTACAACTCAGCAACTACAACTCAGCAACTACAACATAGAATCAACAAGCATCAAGCGACAAGCATAGACATCATTTTGAAAACAAGAATGGATTTTTACCATAATAAATCGAGTTACTACGAAGGCGGAGCAGAGAGGGAGGACGAGAGAGTGAGAGACCGGAGTGGGCTCGAGTTAGCTGTCAAAATATAAACATAAAAATTACAAATTAATTCATTAACTTAATAAAAAATAAACTAACAAAAGGAAAGAAGGCGAGAGATGGAGGGATTACCTTACAGAGAGAGCGGACAGAAGAGATGGATAATAGCGGTGGCGGTCGAATAGCGGGCGGAAGAGCGGAATTTAATCATTTAGGATTTCGAAATTGGGGGTTTTGGACATTTGGTTTTAGAGTTCGAAATGGGGGAAGATGGAGGAGGCCGGAGGACGGGACGAAGGGTCTGGACTCTGGAGGAGGGCGGAGGCGGGAGGGCAGAGGGCGGATGAGTGGGGAAGGGATCAGGAAGTTAATTTTTTTTTGGAGGGGAAGGGGGAGGGCCGGAAGAGAAATTGGTTAGGTTAGGGGAGGATGGGTTAAAAAAATTAGTTTTATACCCATCACAAACGACGTCGTTTTGTACTATCTAAACTAAACCTATATTAAGAAATATAAAACGACGTCGTTTACGATAGTGCGGTGCGGTGCGGTTTATATAGGTACTCAAAACTCGAAACCGTCACCGTACCGGATAAATGCGGTTTCGGTTGAAACCGCACCCACACACCGAATTCTGTCTTCGGTTTAATTTTTTTGCAGTTTATTTTTTTTTGGTTATGCGGTTTTGCGGTTCGATGCGGTTTGAATCTCACCCCTAGGTTGAACTGGGCCCGTGGATAATGCTTCTTCTTTGTTGAGTCATCAAGGTGCGGGCCTCGGTCTTCATCCGCAGCGTCGCCCCGAGCTTCACCAACACCAGCACTCACATAATTCAACATAAATGGTCTAATCAGATTAGGATCATTCATTTCTTTCCTTGTAGCCAAAACTTTTATTTTTTTCAGCTATTTGATTTATTTGGCCATAAAAATTAAGATTCTTTGTAACCTAAAATTACCGATATCTACTGCAAAGCTCACGTATAAATTCAGTTTTGACATATAAATCTACTGTCAATTCCATTTATGAATGATTTTCTGACGTGCGTGCATATATTTTAATACATGAACATAGAGCAGAATTTGTCTTCATCCTGTATTCCTGTTTACATTGTTTTTGAAGGATTATCCACCCATGATTATCCTATTAAATTAAATAAAAGATATTGGATATCTTTTAGTTTTAATTTAAATTAGAAAGGAATTTGGATGAGGAGAGTTTGTTATACGTGATAACTCTCCCACCCCCTTTCTCTTCCCAGAATTCTCTATTAATACGGAATAGGGATTTTTACTGGGAGGAGGACAGAAAACACACACCAGAGAAAAAGAGACGTAGCTTTTTCTCTAGGAGACTCTCAAGGCTTTTAGGCAGTGAAACCCGATCCCCGCTTCGTGTACGTGAGCGAAGACGACCAGTGACAAGCCTCCCTCGACCCTCTCGAAGAACAGTCTTTAAAACGTTTTAAACCAGATTTTTTATTCATGAAAAACCCTACTGTTGTCCTTACGTGAATAAAAGGTAATAGTCTGGGGACTGAACTGTACTTGCTGAACCTATGCATGTTAGCACGTTTTTGTACTTCGTTGCACACGCGCAAGACATGCGATATTAAACTAAAATTGTTGCGTGAAACGCGAACAAAAGGACCACGTCCTTATGTGCAAACGCGTGAAACTCTTAGGGACTGAATTGATATTTTTCCCCAAAATCCCCAAATCTCCAATCGGGAAGAATTTTATTTATTTTTTAATTGGAAGTTCTTCCCAAATCGTCTGCTATCCACAAGAGCGATTCAATTGTCGTCGATGATGACTGTCAATTCTCTTCCGGATCGTGTAACCCCGACGAACATTGCACACGTGACTTGGACACTTTCAAGAGCATCGAGACAGGTCTCAGCCGAACAAGACGAATCAGTTCGCCATCACAGTGACGGGCAACAGAGGTCGCTCAACGTCAACATACCGAGACCAAGTCGGACTTCGCTCAAGTTAATTGTTCGATGCAACCAGAGAGGAAAAGAAATCAATTTCCAGGGGATGCAATACCGTCGACAAGTGAAGAAGATGGATCGATCTGGATCCCGAATAGAAGCTCGGGTCGGCTGTTCTTCGATGAGCGATGTTTCAACCGACGTCAACGACGGTCTCGCCAGAATTTGTCGCCGGCGGCGTGGCTTTTGGGATAAGAAAAAGTTTTTTTTTCGAAAAACCCTAATTACGTTTTCTAGGTTAATTTGAAAATGGGCCATTTTTTGGTCCCAAAAAAAAGGGGTCTATTGGATTTTTTGTTTTGGGCCAAGAGTAAATGTTTTATGGTGGGCCGGGATTTTTTAACTCGGGCCAGAGATTTTATTTTTTAGAAAATAAATCTGAATAAAAAAAGGTTCGGACCTTATGGGCCTGACCTCGACCCGGCCCGCTGACCACGTTGACCGGTCAACGCGGGTCTCCCACAAGACGGTCACGGGCCTTTAGCCTATTGTCTAAGTCTGTGGCCAATTTTTACCCACTCCAAATCAGATTTTAAAAGTCAGCAAGCCCGTGTTAACTAAATCTGATGGGCCCTTAATTTTTAAAATTCTTTGGGCCTAATTGAATAGACTATTGGTTAATTCAAAATAATAATTATTTTAAAAGGTTTTAAATAAATCTTTTAATAAAGTGGTTTTAATAAAATTAATGTGATAATTTTTTAAAGCCATAATATTTTTTGAATATGTTCATAAAATATTTTTCCGTAATTTTGAAGTCTGGACACTAAAAATTATGGAAAATAGCAAGACTTGTAAATCACGCAATAAAGCTAAAGTGTATATTCTTTATGCACTATTGTCATCATTATGATTGAAAATTTATGTTTTTTAATCTTATTGGGACTACTTAAGAGTTAACCTGATTCGCTTGCATTATGATGCATGTTCAAGATGGCATATCGTACTCCACTAGTCCTAAATAGGCCCTAGTCAAAGGCTTCTATTATCCGAGAATCTAAAAGTACAATGCGTGAATTTTATTTGTTTTCAGTCTTGTTGGAAGTTCTAGAACTATGTGTTTAAGAACTTCGAGTATTTCTGTGGTTATTTGTTTTTGTTAAGACAATTCATGTTTACAATTGAATAAAATTCGTTTGTTTAATTGTTATTGTTACCACGTGAAATATCCACTTGTTTTACTATGCAAAGAACTTTAACATTTAAAGTTTGAAATTAATTCTCGGAAGGTGAGGGGAAACATGCCCATGACCTACTTCCATCCGAGAGTAATTAAAAACTTTATATTGCTTAAAGTTATAACCGCATAGTAAATTTAATTGTATTGCTGAAACCAATTTCTAACACGCAATATTTCTTTATAATTTCCTAAAGATATGTCGATTGCTTCCAAATCCATCATCGCCGAGCTCAACAAGGACTTGAAGCTCAACGGCGATAATTATGACAACTGGAGCATGAAAATCCAGTATGTCCTGGAAGAACAGGAAGTTCTTGAGACCATTAATGTTATTATGGTCCAGCCTGAAAATGGTCCAACTGCTCAACATAGGTGTCACAAGGACGCCTACTTGGCTTGGAAGAAGAAGAACTCTACTGCTCGTCTCATCTTATTGAGCGCTATGATGGATGATATCACAAGGCAGTTTCGAGCTTTTGACAATGTAAAGGACCTATGGGATGCGCTTAAGGAGAAATTTGGGAAGATCTCCACCTCAAAGCTGAGAGCTTTGACCATAAGGTTCGACAGTTACAAGAAGCGTCCTGATCATACAATGAAGAAGCATCTTCGGGAAATGTCTAACATGATCAGTGAGCTGGTAGAAGCTGGCCATGTGCTTAGTGACGAGCAGAAGATCCAAGCTGTCATTCGTTCCCTGCCTGCAAATTGGGAACACATGAAGATGACCCTTACCCACGCTGATAATGTCAAAACATTTGATGACGTGGCCTGCCACCTTGAGCTGGAAGAGGATCGCTTGCTTGCGATCAAAGTCCATCCTGAGGCGCATATGGCTGCTTTAAACTTCAAAGGTGGAAAAAGGAAGACGGTCTTGAAGGAAAAAGGCAATAATAGATGAGAAAACAAGAAGAGAAAAACTGAAAACTCTCAACCCGAGAAGAAGACTTCTGAGGGTAAGAAGAAGAGAATGGTTAACGTTTCTAAGGTGAAATGTTTTAACTGTCAGAAGAAGGGTCACTTTGCAAAAGATTGCAAAGAAGAAAAGAAGGTACATCCCTTTAACTCATGTGCGAGTGAATTGTATGTATCTAGTACTATCTTTCTAACTGAAAGTCAATCGTTGTGGGTGATTGATTCAGGAGCGACAGACCATGTGACGAAGGGTCGTGACACCTTTGTCAAATTTTGACGTCTACCTACTGGAGCAAAATCTATCTATGTAGGTAATAATGCACGAGTAGAAGTCAAGGGCATGTGCACATGCAGATTGAGCCTACGTGGAGGACGTACCCTGCTTCTACACGACGTGCTATATGCTCCAGAGATTCGCCAGAATTTAATTTCAGTTTCATTTTTAATGTCTCTTGGTTTTCGTTGGATATTTGAGAATAATTCTGTTCAGTTTTTTTGAAACATGTTTTTTATGGATCTGGTTATCAATCAAATAGTTTCTTGATTATGGATGTTTATCTGTGTGATTTACCTCGAACAAGTTTTTCCATGGTCACTACCACGCCACCATCTCAGGATGATGTTGTATTGTGGCATTCTAGATTAGGCCGTATTGGTCAAGATCGCTTGAATCGTCTAGCTAAGGCAGGACTATTAGGTAACTTGGAAAAGGCTATCTTACCTACTTGCGAACGTTGTCTAGAAGGAAAATCGATTAGAAAACTATTTGGTAAGAGAACTAGAGCCGACTATCCATTGCAATTAATCCATTCTGACATTTGTGGTCCAATGAATGTGAGGGCTAGGCATTGAGCCTATTATTTCATCACATTTATAGATGACTATAGCAGGTATGGTCTAATCTATTTGATTTCTCACAAGTCTGAAGCATTAAGTTACTTCAAGACCTTCAAGAATTATGCTGAGAATCAATTAGAATGGAAGATCAAGGCCTTACGAACAGATCGTGGTCGTGAGTATCTTTCCGATGATTTTAAAACTCTATGTGATGAAAAAGGAATTGAACATCAGTTGTCCATTCCTCGCACACCTCAACAAAATGGGGTAGCAGAAAGAAGGAATATGACCCTTCTAGACATGGTTAGATCTATGATGGAAGAAGCGAATTTACCTATATCATTTTATGGAGATGCACTCCTTACTGCCACATATGTTCTAAATCGTGTGCCCTCCAAGTCTGTCACTACCACCCCTTACGAATTGTGGACAGGTCGGAAGCCCGATCTAAGCTACTTACGACCGTGGGGGTGTGCATCTTATGTTCATACTACCTCCAGTAATTTTGGTAAATTAGGACCGAGAGGTAAGAAGAGTATCTTCATTAGATACTCTGAAGTATCAAAGGGATATGTGTTCGTGGGCGAACACGAAAATGGACAAGTGACAGAATTTGAATCACGAGATGTCACATTTTTGGAAAATAATTTTCCAAAATTGGGATAGGTAAGTAAAGATCTTACCCTATATGAAACTGATGAGACAGAATCATCTGGATCGCTCCCTCCGAGTGGAAGAATAATGGAGGAGGAAGATCATGATTTACCACCTCCAACTGATCCGGAAGTTCGTGATCCATATGATCATCATCTTAGTGGGAGTACAATTCCAAATTCCAGTGGGAGTACGAAAATTCGTAGAACTAAAAGAATAACTATTCCACGCAGACGATTTGAGGTCGAAGGTGCGGAAGATGCTCTCTTGACATTTACAGATAATGATACAAGTGAGATTCTTTTAGCTATCCTACAAGATGATAATGAACCTGAGAATGTTTCTGATGCTTTATCTAATAATGGAGGAGGAAGATCATGATTTACCACCTCCAACTGATCCAGAAGTTCGTGATCCATATGATCATCATCTTAGTGGGAGTACGGAAATTCGTAGAACTAAAGAACAAGTATTCCACGCAGACGATTTGAGGTCGAAGGTGCGGAAGATGCTCTCTTGACATTTACAGATAATGATACAAGTGAGATTCTTTTAGCTATCCTACAAGATGATAATGAACCTGAGAATGTCTCTGATGCTTTATCATCTCCCGAGAAGAATGAATGGGCTAAAGCAATAGAGGAAGAGATGGCTTCCATGAAGAAAAATTATGTTTGGGAACTGGTTGACCTGCCTGAAGGGCGTAGGGCAATTGGAAATAAATGGATTCTCAAAATTAAGCAAAAAGTAGATGGTAGTATCGAAAGGTACAAAGCCCGCTTAGTTGCCCAAGGATTCACACAGAGGAAACAGATTGACTATGATGAGACTTTCTCACCTGTTGTAAGATCTACGTCCATCAGGATTATTCTGGCTATGGTGGCAAATATGGACCTTGAGCTACATCAAATGGATGTTAAGACTGCTTTTCTATATGGAGAATTGGATGAAGAAATCTATATGGTTCAACCAGACGGTTACATCCAAAAAGGTAGCGAAAGTAAAATTTGCAAATTGATGAGATCAATTTATGGCCTAAAACAGTCTTCTAGACACTGGTACATTCGTTTTCATAACACTATCATGTCGTATAATTTTAAAATGATAGACGAAGACCATTGTGTCTATATTAAATGCTCAGGTAAAAAGTTTGTCATGGTTACATTATATGTAGATGACATACTATTGGCTGGAAATGACTTGGGATATCTTAACAAGCTCAAAGCTTGGTTTTCATCCAACTTTGAAATAAAAGATATGGGAGAAGCTGATTACGTGCTCGGAATTAATATTTCGAGAAATCGTTCGAAGAGGCTATTGTCTCTTTCTTAAGAGACATATATCTGTAAAGTAGTAGAACGGTTCAACAGTAATGACAGTAATCCCAGATATGTCCCAATTGTCAAAGGTCATAATCTGAACAAAGAAATGTGTCCAAAAATAGCTCAACAGAAACAGGATATGATGAATGTCCCTTATGCTAATGCGGTGGGTTGTCTCATGTATGCAATGTTGTGTACAAGGCCAGATATCTGCTATGCTGTTGGGATAGTAAGCAGATACCAATCTAATCCAGGAAGAACATATTGGAAAGCAGTCAAGTAAGTTATGAAGTACTTGAATACGACTGCAGAATACTCACTGTGTTATCAAGGTCAAGACCTAACGCTGAAAGGGTACACTGATACCGATTGGGCAGGAGATGTGGACGAGAAGAAATCCACATCCGGATATGTCTTCTTACTAGGCGGGGGTGCTATGTCATGGAGTAGCAAGAAACAGACATGCGTCTCCCTGTCAACTATGGAAGCTGAATATGTTGCTTCTGCAGCTGCTGTGCAAGAAGCAGTATGGTTGAAGAGGTTCTTAAACCATTTATCCCTAACCAGCGCAGGAGAACCAGTGAGCTTATTTTGCGACAATCAAGCAGCGATTGCTTATGCTAAGAATCATAGATTTCATAGCAGAGCAAAGCATATTGATATCAAGTATCACTATGTTAGGGATATGGTTGCGTGTAAGGAAGTGAGCATAACACAAATATCTACACAGGATATGATAGCAGATCCGATGACTAAGGGCCTATCTAGAGATTTTTTGTGAAACATGCCAGGTCCCAGGGTTTGCGAAGATGTTAGTTTATGCTCATATTGTAATAAATTTATTATTCAATAAAAGTAAAGTTATTTCACCAATACATATTGTGTGAATGTTATTTTTGTACCATTTACTTAAATGCATGTCGGGCAGAAAAGTAGCCCACTCACACGGGTTTTTACCTCAGTGGGAGTCAATGGGTTGATTCTTGATTGAGATGAGGCAGTTTTAGGACATCATTCGAGTGCCTGTTCTAAAATATGAATGCCGTCTTGCTTAACTATAAGAAAGGGACTTGTTAAAGTGCAAGATGATTAATGGTGCATGCAATAGATGCTGCATTAAATCAGTTCTCAGAACTTATTAGGATTATATGGAATCCAATGGTAAGAAATAAGTAGAACTTACCATAATTCTGTCTTGATAACCTAGAGTAGTCTTTTGGGTAGACTAAAGCCATTGTTCGTGAACATCGAGGCTGATACTCTAGTATGGTGTTTTAGTGAGAAGACATGCGCTCCTTTTGAAGGAAAGAACATCATAACATATGGTTCGTGTCATGTGTGCTTTACGACCTTTTAGATGGGAAATCAATTTATTAAAAAGTGATTTCGATTTCCCTAGTGTGAGACTAACTCCGAAAACTATGGTTTTCGGAACTCTACCCTTAGGATCCTTAACGTATTTTGAAAGTATGATTCAGTGCCGCTAGCTTGGAAAGTCTTTAAAGGATCATGGTTATGATTCGACCTGAGAAGGCTAACTGAAAAAGATGGCTGGATCATGATGGAAGAAATATCGTTAAAGGAGAAGGTTCTCTATCGATCACATTCTAGAAGCTTCGTGGTTCACTGGCATGCCTATTGTGTTGAGAGCAATACAATAGTGAACACGAATAGATTGTTTTAGAAATCACATGTGAGAAACAATGATTGTGAGATAAGACCTAGGGTAATGCATACTATATACGATGGAGGTGCTAATCGAGAAGCTATCATCCAAGTGGCCACTATGTGCTCTTGGGTTTAGCTAAGTGCACTCGATGTATGCTGGTCGCACGGCCTATCTGCCGAACGCAAAAATGAGAGAATAGATTGATTATGGTCAATCATGTGTGAGTGGGAGATGAAGGATTATCCACCCATGATTATCCTATTAAATTAAATAAAAGATATTGGATATCTTTTAGTTTTAATTTAAATTAGAAAGAGATTTGGATGAGGAGAGTTTGTTATATGTGATAACTCTCCCACCCCCTTTCTCCTCCCAGAATTCTCTATTAATACAGAATAGGGGGACAGAAAACACACACTAGAGAAAAAGAGACGTAGCTTTTTCTCTAGGAGACTCTCAAGGCTTTTAGGCGGTGAAACCCGATCCCCGCTTCGTGTACGTGAGCGAGGACGACCAGTGACAAGCCTCCCTCGACCCTGTGACATACCTCTCGAAGAACAGACTGCGCTACAAGAGGTAAATACTTTAATATGGCTATTTCGATTTAATGATGTGTTCATTAAATATTATGTTTTCGCATTAATTAAGTTGATGCATGAAAACCTTCAGTTTTATTATAGTAATGAATTTAAAAACTAAACAATGTTATGTTATTCATGGGCTCTGTTTCAGCCGGAAAATATTTTCCATCAGAAACAAATGGGATCTTGATTATGTTATAGATTCTTGAGCAGCACCAAAATAATCCCTTGGTTTTTCTCCAGCTTTGTATAAGTTGGTATGTATTTGGCATAAGAGATTGACCAGTGACTAATAAATTAAATTTGATAGATGATAAGAACTTTTTAAAAATATAGATGATATTATTTTAAGAAAATTACACCTTAAATAAAATTTGACAAGCTAAAGAATTTACTTGCATATACTCTAAATGTACAGCGCTCAGCCATCCAAAATGAAAAAGTATCTATCATTTGTATTTTTATTTTTAGCCCTCGTTCACCTAGAATTTATCTCGATACAAAAAAATTGTTAGAATTAAATGACAATTCAATGCAAAGGAGACCCAAAGTGGAAAGGTCCAATGTGGAAAGACGTTTGAGGGAAACCAATCCCACATTGAAAAATGGCACAAATATTTTTAAGTGTATAATGAGAAGTTTCAAGTTAGTATAACATTAAATGTTCCACTTGGAAAGACAACTCGGACATGAAGCACACGTGCGTGTGTGCATGGTGTATTGGGCACTTTGAGGCGCACTTGGCACTTCGCACGTACGCATCGTCTGGAGAAGCTTTAAGATTTTTGCCTAACTCCGGAAAGCTACAGGCTGCTCCGAAGAAGTGCGAGTATAGGCCACTAATTGAAGGGATGCCTCACGAAGGAGTGCGAGTATAGGCTGCTGTCCGAAGGGACACGAGCAGACTGCTGGCCGAAGAGGTGCCTAAAGGGCAGCTTGCCTGTTGTCCGAAAGGATGTGTCTCCTCGAAAGTACAGGCTGCCACACTCGTGCCCCCTCGGAATTGCCTGCCTCCCCAGCATATAAATAGGTCTCTCTCCCTCATTTGCAATCCATCACAGCAACTCATTGTATAAGCATTCATTAGCAATAGTTGGTCTCTGCTCTCCCTCCCTCTCAAGAAAGTTCTGAGTAACAAAAGGTTTGCCGAAATTTTGAGATTTGTTGTGCTACGATCTTGGAAGTAACAAAGTCGTCGTATCTTGGAGATGATTGTCGCAGCCCGTAAGCACTGAATACGGGACAATCTCATCTTAGGAGAAAGAGTGAAACTCTTGCCTCGACTTACATCCTAATCAAGTATACCATCCTCCACTAACAATAATCGTAAGACGAGATTTGTGTACATGAAGATGGCATCATCAAGCTCTGCTCAGGCACCAGTACCGACGGTCCCAGGAACTGTCCACGCCGAAAAGCCGGCAAAGTTCAATGGCACCGAGTTCAAGAGGTGACAACAGAAGATGATGTTCTACCTGACAACGTTCAACCTTGTCCGATTCTTGAAGGAAGAGGCTACGAAGGTGGAAGAAAATGAGGCTGATCAACAGAAGATCAACGCTCTCGATACTTGGAGTCATACCTGAATGGATTAGACGATACCCTCTACAATGTCTATGTGGTAATCACGACTACAAAAAAATTATGAGATTCTCCGGAGAAGAAGTACAAGACGAAAGATGCCAAGTTGAAGAAATTCATCATCGGGAGATTTCTCGACTCTAAGATGGTTGATTCCAAGAAGGTCATAGACGAAGTGCAAGAGTTGCAACTGATTCTGCATGAGATTCATACCGAAGGAATGCAACTGAGTAAGTCCTTCCAAGTGGCGGCACTGATTGAAAAGCTACGACCCCTGTGGAAGAATTTCAAGACTACCTCAAGCATAAGAGGAAGGATATGGGCCTTGAGGACCTGATTGTGAGACTGAGGATCGAGGAAGACAACCAAAAGTCCAAAGTCAAGATCAGCAGGGCCAACTCTGAAGCCAAGGTACATCTCGCTGAAGGTGGTACCAACAAGAAGAGAAAGAAGTCTAGCAATAAGCAAGAGACGCAAGAGCCAAAGCAGAAAAAGGCCAAAAAAATAAAGAGCAACTGCTTCAACTGCAACAAGCCGAGTCACATGGCAAAGGATTATCGTCTACTAAAGAAGGACAATCGTGAGAAAGCTAATTTAGCTGAAGACCTATCTGAGTTAGATCTATCCGCCGTGGTGTTTGAAGCCAATTTGGTAGATAATCCAAGAGAGTGGTTCGTCGATACAGGAGCAACCCACCACATCTGCTCAGACAAGGAGATGTTCTCGACCTATGTTCTGATCACCAGATGAAATCTGTTTATGGGTAACTCCGCAACTTCTAAAGTAGTTAGATTAGGTAAGGTGGTCGTGAAGCTGACCTCGGGCAAAGAGCTGACCCTCAAAGATGTGCTGCATGTCCCAGACATCTGCAAGAATCTGATATCTGGCTCCCTGTTAAGCAAAGCTGGGTTGAAGCTAGTTTTTGAGGCTGATAAGTTTGTATTGACCAAAGCTGATACATTTGTAGGAAAGGGTTACCTAGATAGGGGACTCTTCATGTTGAATATAATAACTGTACAACGTGCCTTTGAGGGCCAGAATAAAGTTATTAATTATTCTTACTTGGCTGAGTGTTCTAACTTATGGCATGATAGATTAGGACACGTAAATTTAAGCTCACTAAAAAGTTGATAAGTTTAAATTTATTACCTAAATTGGAGTCTAACCCAAACGATAAATGCGAAGTATGTGTTGAGACAAAAATGACCAAAGCACATTTCCATTCAGTGAAAAGAAGTACAACACCTTTAGAGTTAATCCATACCGATGTCTGTGATAAACACGTGCAAACTAGAGGTAGAAAAAAGTATTTTATCATATTTATTGATGATTGCACAAGATACTGCTACGTATATCTCTTAAAAGGAAATGACGAAGGCTTCGAAACATTCAAGAGTTATAAGAATGAGGTTAAAAATCAACTTAGTAATAAAATCAAAATGATTCGAAGTGTTAGAGGGGGAAAATATGTAGCTCCGTTTGAAAAATTCAGCCAATAAAATGACATTATTCATCAAACAACTGCACCATACTCACCTCAATCAAATGGCGTAGCTGAACGTAAAAATTAAACTCTCAAGGAGATGATGAATACTATGTTAATTAGCTCGGGCTTACCCAAGAATATGTGGGGGGAAGCTGTGCTCTCAGCTAACCACATTCTAAATAAATTGCCACACAAGAAAAGGGACAAAATCACATATGAACTATGAAAAGGGGGAAAGCCTTCCTACGGTTACCTTAAAGTGTGGGGGTGCCTAGCTAAGGTAGAAATACTTCTGCCTAAAAGAGTGAGAATATAACCCAAGATCCTTAACTGCATCTTTATCGGTATGCCTACAACAGTAGCGCATACCGATTTCTAGTGCACAAGTCTGAAAACTCTAAAATTAACGAGGGAATGGTCATGGAATCAAGGAATGCAATATTCTTTGAGAATACTTTTCCTAATAAGGAAAGAAAAAAAGTAAGCTCTAATAAGACGACTTATGAAGCTGCACGAGATTTTGAATAAGATTACAAGTTGATCCTAAAAAGAAAATACAAAGCTGATGGATCAATCGATAAGTAGAAAGCTCGGTTGGTAGCTAGAGGATTCAAACAGAAGGAATGATATATGTACTTTGACACGTATTCGCCGGTCATAAGAATCAAATCCATTAGAGTGATCATAGCCGTTGCAGCACTCTATACCCTCGAGATACATCAGATGGATGTAAAGACAACTTTTCTAAATGGAGAACTGGAAGAAAAAATATATATGGAATAACCTGAAGGATTTATTGCCCCCGGACAAGAACATAAAGTATGCAAACTAGTCAAGTCATTGTACGGGTTGAAACAGGTGTCGAAACAATGGCATAAAATTTTTGATAGAAGAATGATGTCAAATGGCTTTAAGATCAATAAGTGTGATAAATGTGTGTACATTAAAGATACACCTGATGCTTACGTAATTGTATGTCTGTATGTAGACGATATGCTAATCATGGGAAGCAGTAATAATCTTATCGTGAAAACTAAGAATATCTTAAAGAAGAACTTTGACATGAAAGATATGGGTCTAGCTGATGTCATGCTAGGGATCAAAATCTCTAGAACTAGTGAAGAAATTGTCTTGTCACAATCTCACTATGTTGAGAACGTACTCAAGAAATTCAAAGCTTTTGACAAATCTCCAGCTAAGACTCTGGTAAACTTGAGTCTACACTTAGCTAAAAATAGAGGGGACCCAGTATCTCAACTGAAATATGCAAGGATCATTGGGAGCCTGATGTACTTGACAAATTGTACACGCTCTGATATTGCATATTCAGTTAGCAAGCTTAGTATATTCACAAGCAATCTAGGAACGGATCACTAGTTAACTCTGGAAAGAGTTCTAAAGTACTTAAAATATACTTTGAACCATAGCATACTTTATACTAGATATCTAGCTTCATTGGAAGAATACAGTGATACGAATTAGATATCAGACATTAAAGATTCTAAATCTACTAGTAGTTACGTGTTCACCATAGGTAGAGGAGCTGTGTCCTAAAAATCTTCTAAACAAATGTGCATAGCTCGATCCACCATAGAGTTAGAGTTCATAGCACTAGATAAAGCTGGGAAAGAAGCTGAATGGCTCAGAAACTTTCTAGAGGATATTCTTTGTTGGAACAAGCATGTGCCTCCTGTATTGATACATTGTGATAGCATGTCAGCAATCGGGAGAGCACAAAGTACCATGTACAAAGGTAAATCTCGACACATCCGTAGGAGACATAACAATGTTAGACAGTTGATCGCTGGTAGTATAATTACCATTGATTATGTGAAGTCCAAAGACAATATAGCTGATCCTTTGACGAAAGGAATGAACAGAAATAAAATGTATAATTCAGTAAGGGGAATAGGGTTAAAACCCACACATTAAAAAAGTTCATGGTGGTAACTCAACCATGATGAGTGGAGATCCCACAAACTTAGTTCAATGAGACAACTAAGTTGTGGATGGTTAAGATGATCACTTAGAACCCATCTCATTCTCAGAAGCTGCCCAAGTACTAACATGCTGAGGAGTGATAAGGTTAAGCGTCTACACTTTCAATGATTCCTATACCAGATAAGGGTGGAGTCTAGCAAGATACTCCTGATAGGAGATCACCTATATAAGTGTGAAGTGAGGCCGCTTCAAATAAAAAAATACTTATGAATCCAAGATAAGGTCCATGGCCGAAACCGACACAACGTGAGAACTAAGGATATTAGAGATATCATTGTGTAAATGTTATTGTCTTGGTTTACATCAAAAGCTGACAAGTTCAAGACATCGCGTTTACTTAGCAGCAAGTAAATTCGATAACATCTTACTAGAGAAGATTCAAAGCCGTAAGCTACCTTTCTTGATGCAATGATAACTTGTCAGAACTTTTCTTAAAAGTGTCAGCATGCATTAATCATCATTCATGTGGGAGACTGTTGAAATTAAATGACAATTCAATGCAAAGGAGGAAAATCAATCCCATATTGAAAAATGGCACAAACATTTCCAAGTATATAAGGAGGAGCTCCAAACTACTGTAACATTAAATATTCCACCTGAAAAGACAACTCGGACATAATGCGAGAATGGTGTGAAGTACCATCTGAGCGTGCACGTACACGTACACGCGCACGTGCTTTTGAGATAATGATACGTTACTTATAAAAAATAAATAACAAAAATAACATATATTGAATTTGATAGCAAGCCAGGGGTCGTGTCGGGTCTCTCTCTCGGGCCAAGAAGCTGTCTTCTTCCCGATCGCCAGCGGCTTCCTGTGGTAATATAAAGTCGGGGAAGAGAAGACGGGCAAGGAAGAGGAGTCTCTGAGGAAGGCCATGTACTTGAGTTGTTGGAGTACCTACTAATTATGATTAAAGATTCTTGCACTTGGGATTGAAGAGAACAGATAATATATCTTTCCACCGAAAAAAAACAGATAATATATCTTGTACATGTTGCTCTCAATTACCCGTTGTTAAGAGATATTGATAGGTGGGTACTACTAAATTGGGAAATGCCGAATTGTAACAATTTGCTATATTTAACGATTCGTTATCTTGCGGCTTGTGCAATTAGAGAGCTGAAATGAAAACAAATCAATCAATGCATAAATTAGCTGATTAAGAGTTGTGCTAATTTAATAAAAAAATTATTGTTCCACAGAAATGAATCATAAAAGCCTCTTAGGTGAATCCCTTTTACGTCATTCACTTTGTTTGTGACAAGTCCATTCAAATGTTGGTGACAATTTTATTCGGTGGGAACAATTTTATTCGGTGGGAACTAGATTGCCAGAAATGTTTTGGGTTTCTTTTGTTTCTAACTTGCAAGTATTACATTAGGTACCACTTGTGAGTCGTATGAATTTGTCATTTCAAATCGAAAGTGGGCTCGTCTTTCATTTGGCGAGAGAAGAGTCAGCTCTTTTTTTTTTTAGGGGTAAGAGTCAGCTCTTATTGGATACCTACCACGACATAGATTATTGCTGCAATTATTAGCCTTCAATTTGCGAGAGATGCTTTCGTCCCTTGCCTTTTATCCAAGCCTCCATGATTGTGAACATCCCATTTCGTTACATGCGCAATGAGAACAATCTGCCAGTCAAAAGAACTGTAGGGAATCTGAACGAGAGGTAAAAAAAGTATAACTAATGGGTTTAATTAAGTCTACACGAATTTTAACTTTAACTATGTGTTATGAGACGAAGTTGTTAGAAGATTTACCGGATAGGATATCATATTTGATATTTCGTGTTGAATGTCATGTGTGATGATTTTTTTTATAGTTGATTAATTCTATATTACTCCATAAAAAATGTTACAACCTATTTTTAGATCTTATGAAAAATAGATTTGATTTTGTTGATGGAGTAATATGTACATATTATCCACGACCCGTGTTGACACTTCATGAAAGCATAGAATTGTACTCACAGACCTCACTATAATTGAACTCCAAAAAGAGCATGAGAAGCTATGTAATGTGAGGACCCTGCTTGTAAAACCTATTTACTGAAGAAGATCTTGGTTATTAAATGTGATATTGCATGGGATCAAATAGAGTCATTTTCATAACCATGATTAACTTTGTTTAAAAGAGTTGTTGAGGTACGAAAATATCAAGTCACGGAAGAGGCGTTGAGATTTTTTGGTCATATCGTCTTGGGATGGTCGTCTGACCTCCCTGGGACATCTCACCTTGGTCATATCGCCTTGGGATGGTCGTCTCACTCTGAAATATCTTGCCTTAGATTACACCTTGGGACGTCTCGCCTTGGGACATCTTGCCTTGGGTCTCGCCTTGAGACGTCTCGCTTTGGGACGATTACAAGAGAGCATCAAGGCATAGGAGAAGCGTTGGATGTCATTTCGACCTTTTGCCTTGGGTTAAGACTTGTCCTGGGTGAAGCGAGAAATGTCATAGGAGGCACACATATGCCTAGTTGGTGTAAGAGGCGCACATGCGCCTAGTTGATGGAAGATGGTGCAGCCCTGCGCCTAGTTGGTAGAATGGCAGTAACCTGATTTAGTGGAAGCCTAATGGCAAGGTGGAGATCATTACTGCCGACGCTAACCCCTTCTTGACAGCTACTAATTGTGTTAAAGCGACCTTTATGACAGCTCCAAGGTGCCAACCAGCATGGTGCGGAGTGACATAGACGGCCGAATTGCTAGGTATACGAGCTCGGTCGAAAGGGAAATTCCTTTCACCTAACGACCGGTTAGTGCCGCACACGGGGGGAAGCGCTTAGGCTTAGCTTCCATAAATAGTACAACCATTGAAGAGATGACACGACGGTTAGGGGTCTACGCCTTATCACATTACGAAATAACCGAGTACGTCTTCGAGGACGATGGCCAAGACCCATGTAACTACTAATGACGAGTGACTTTCACCCTCCCGCAAATGAGCTAGATGATACAAAGTCTGAGGGTGATGGTAGAATGATCACTTAAGATGGCCGGTCACGGCCTTAGTTACTTCATATGGTCCTCCTTCAGACCGGTTTAATTTGTTATATAAATCTTATCCAGCCTAACCAAAGCTGACATGTCTGAATAAAAGTGTTATTTTCGGTCCCGTAAGGCCAACAAATTTCTACTTGTCATTGATTTTGCTTCAAAGGTGTCCATGGTTGATTTTATGGCCTTGATAAAGGCCGGGGATTTGAATGCACGCGTCAAAGAAGATGAGTCAAGAGGATTCTAAGGACCACCTCAACTCTTTTTTCCTAGTCGTTCCGAAGTATTGTAGTGCGGGGGACATTGTTGAGAAAATATCAAGGCATGAAAGAGGCGTTGAGATATTGTTTGTCGTCTCGCCTTTGGATGGTCGTCTCACCTCTCTGGGACATCTCACCTTGGTGGTATCACCTTAGGATGGTTGTCTCACCTCCATGGGACATCTTACCTTGGGCCACGCCTTGGGACAACTCACCTTGGGTCATGCCTTGGGATGTCTCGCCTTAGGACGATTACATGAGAGCATCAAGGTATAGGAGAAGCATTAGATGTCATTTTGACCTTTTTCCTTAGGTTAAGAATTGTCTCGGGTGAAGCGAGACATGCCATAGGAGTCGCCTATGTGCCTAGTTGGTGTAAGAGGCTCACATGCGCCTAGTTGGTGGAAGATGGTGCAACCCTGTGCCTGATTGGTAGAATGGTCATAATGTTAGACTCGAACCTCAAATTGAGATGATTCTTTCGGCATTGAAAAGCTAAGATACAGACCTTAACTTTGGAGTTTATGAGATCTTCAAAATTTGAGCTTCTGAAACTGCGTGGGAAGCGGCATGCGCCTAGTTGGAGACTCAGCATCTGCCTAGTTTAGTAAATCGGTCACATCTTTTAACTTGGAGGTTGGATTGAGACGATTCAATTTTTTGTGCAAAGCCAAGACGTAGATTTACAACTTTGTAGCTTACAAATTCTTCAGATTTGGAATGCAAGAGGGTCAATTAGGCACACCTGTCAACTCGAGCAAGGCAGGCAGACCACGCGACTGGGGGGAGGTAGGTGCACACTGGGCGAGGTAGGCGCACCTGCCTCTGGTGGAATGGAGGCGCATCTACGCCTGGTTGCAGGATAGGCGCACCTGGGGCCTAGTTTGGGGTAGGCTCACCCCATACCGAGTTTGAGGAAGGTGCGCTTCGAGCCAGATTTTCCTAAGTTGGTTCACCGCTTGAGTTTTTCCTAAGTTGGATCATGATTTTGGGATTGTTTTTGTTTAGGCCGGGATTGCTTGCTCAGCACGGCTTAGTAGTTCTTGTTCGGGTACAAGATCTCTTTGTTTTGGAAGTCGGTTCATATTTTCCTATATTAGGCCGGGTGAATCTCCCTACATTGGAAACGGCCTAAGGAGAATTTCCTTATACGGGGCGCGACTTGATTAAACACTTTCCTATATTGAAGGCCGGGACTAGGTCAAGGGACTCTATACAAATAATGTTTGGGCGAAAGAGAAGGATATCATACAATCAACCCTCAACAACTTTAATTATCTTTATTGCTTTTACTTTTCGTAGCCTAGCATAGCTCTAATTTAGCTTCTTTTTTTTCCTCTTCGTTAGACCGACCTTGGACGACTATTCTGAATTCGCCCTAGATTCTCTTAGCATTCTTGTACTTGTTTACCCGCAACAAGAGCATAGATCCGATTCTAATCTGCAAGTTAACTTTTTAATTTTAATATTTTTTGAGATATTGCAGATATATTCCCCTCCACTATGGTCAAGGTTTCTCAAACTTATTCGTGCTGACCATCTACAAGAAAGGAACCGAGATTGGATGGGTGTGGGCCCGATAGTAACATAATGATTCTTTTCTATCAAAAGAAATATCGGTCTTTTTTCTTTTTCCTTTTTTTTTTCAAGGATGACACATGGAAACATAAGTGGTTTTTGACTTTTTCCCCGTGTTGGTGCAACGTCGCAGAGAACTTGCTCTTTCTATAATTGTAGAGCACGCGCGACGTTTCGTTTTTTTCAAATGTTCTTGTTTTGGATTTAGATGTAAAGCATTCTCAAAGGATCTGGATGTAAAGCTGGTAACATTTCGGGGGTTTACTACTTTAGATTTGCAGATTCTCTCCCGTAACAAGAGCATGTTATTGATAAAGATACATAATTTTTTTGGTAGGAATTGAGAGATTAGGATGTCCAATAATTTTTATTAACCAGTGCTGAAATCATAATATGAGTACAACGAGGTTGGTTGACCTCCTCAGATCGTCAAAATAGACATCAGTGCAACACCTAAACAGTGAATCAAAAAGAACATAATCAAAATCTATAGTCAATGCATGTTTAAAGAGGACATCCGCTACTCGATTATTCTCTCTAAACGTATGTTGTAAGTCTAGTCTCTCAAAACTTAATTATGGGCTGAAGGAAAATTCCTTGATCAGTTGCTGCCATTATTGAAATGGAATAGAGAAGAGGAGATTGAAACGAATAGGAATTTTTTATGGCGAAAATTGAAACGAATAAAAACGAAGTCGTGGGTATCAGAGGGAGGAAGGTCGACGGTGACACGAGAGATGGAAGAGGAGGGGCGGTGGACGAAAAAGGAGGGAGAGGGGTAGATGGGTCGAAGATTGAGGGAGGGAGGGAGAGATTCAACTAATTGAAATTAGGGTTTGTTTAAAATAATTTGAATTAAATTTGTTAATTTATGATGTTGCATGTCACATAAATAAAATCTTGACATGGTATACTATGTGGATAAAAATAATTACGTGGCATGCTCATTAAATTAATCGAAGTTAGTGAATGTTACTTGGTTATTAACTAGATAAAATATGTTGGGATGGCGAGAAATAGGAAATATTTATTTCCTATTCCTATTCCTATTCTGACTAGGTTTTGGACTCCTAATCTGACCTAGATAGGTTACTTGTACACCAAGAGTTTGTGTCTATATAAAGACATGTTACCCTAAGTTTTTTGTATGGCTTTATGGCTCGAAAACTCATCAATAAAGGTTCTCCTTTCTCTCCGTAGATGTAGGCATTAGGCCGAACCACGTAAACTCTTGCGTCCGTGTTCTTTGCGCGTTTTGTTCCCTAGTTGCTGAATTCCTAACAAGTGGTATCAGAGCTAAGGTTGGAGGATGTCGAATCACGGCGCGAAGTTTGCTCTTGTAAAGTTCGATGGTTCATTGAATTTCGGGTTATGGCAAAGGCGTGTCAGGGATCTTCTCGTGCAGCAAGGGATGGTTATCGCGCTCTCGGAGAAGAAGTCCGAGAAGATGGAGGAGCAAGAGTGGGAAGAGTTGGAGGCCAAGGCAGTAGCGAAGATTCGCTTGTGCTTTGCGGATGATGAGGAGCCACCAGCTGAGTTGTGGAAGAGGATCCAGGTCGGAGTCAAAGAAGTTCAATGGAAGTGGTTTCAAGTGCGGAGAAGGGCACATGAAGGGGACTATCCAGGACGAACTAGTGATCAAGACAACGAGGAGGGATCGGCATCCACAACCATGGCCACA
The DNA here is from genome assembly GCA_963995505.1 of Hypericum androsaemum. NCBI lineage: Eukaryota > Viridiplantae > Streptophyta > Magnoliopsida > Malpighiales > Hypericaceae > Hypericum > Hypericum androsaemum. Next base: position 11,579,033 of record OZ023180.1, read on the forward strand.
TATTCAGACGGGTCGGATGGTGACTGGCTTTCTGTCTTATCAAGTCCAATGCATCCTGGTAATCTCTTTTCATTAGGGACCTTGGATTATAACAGTGATAGTTATAAATGTATGCTAATGAAGATGGATAAGGATGCGATGGTAGGGATGAAAGGTAAAAAGAAATACCTACAGGTTAGTGGAGAACATTATTGTAGGTGAAGTCACATCAATGGGTCTGATGAAGTGAGAAAAAGCTCAGGTCATATGAGGTTGGTTCGTATGAGGGAGCAAAGGCTTGACATGGATGGTTTGAGTGTAGTTGGGATTCGCGAAGACATGGATAGCAAGCTATGGTTGTTTCGTGGAGGCATGGTTGGCAAGGAACCATGGTTGTCTCAGAGAAGCATTGTTAGCTGGGCCCTGCTATGGTTGTCTAAAGGGACGTGCACGTTAAAGATGTTGGGTAGGTTTTGCATGGGGAATACGAAGCCGTTGGTAGCACCACGGGCGAATCAGGTATCTCACTCAAGGCCGAACGGTAGAGTTCATGGCATGTCGAGGGTTCTACTTGGTGGAACAAAAGGTTGCCCTTTGTATGCTATGACATGTAGCATTGGTTTGAGGCAAGAAGGTCCAGCGGAAAAGCAGTTCGAGGTTCCGGAGCATGGGGCTGACCGAAAAATAGAGGGCGTGTCTATTGGTCGCAAGGTTGCTTCAGCAAGTGGACTTGCTAGTTGGGGTTCAATGGAGATTGGAGAAAATAGGCCAAGCAAGCTCAGAAGCTCGAGTTTGGGGGCTGGCTCCAAGTGATTGAACAAAAGGTGAAGAGAAAGTTGAGATGGTCTTATTGATGCAGTTATCTGTGGTCTGAGATGGAGTCGGTGGAGTTGGATTGGTTTTGCAAAATTTCATGGTTCTTCATGGGGCGGTGTTTTGTCAAGGTAGAGTTTGTTGAAGTTCGGGTGAAGCTTCATGGTTCTTCCACGAGATGATTTCTCGCCAAGGTGGAGATTGTTGGGATGGCAAGAAATAGGAAATATTTATTTCCTATTCCTATTCATATTCTGACTAGGTTTTGGACTCCTAATCTGACCTAGATAGGTTACTTGTACACCAAGGGTTTGTATCTATATAAAAACATGTTACCCTAGATTTTTTGTATGGCTTTGTGGCTCAAAAACTCATCAATAAAAGTTCTCCTTTCTCTCCGTGGATGTAGGCATTAGGCCAAACCACGTATTGGATGTAGAAATATTGGTGTGTCAAACACTGAAACCACAAGGTATTTAAGTTGGGCTTTGGATTAGGTACTGAGTGAAGGAAATCACTCTGGACGGTTTGGAGGGAAGGAGACCGCGCTGGCATGCCTCATTATGTGATACCGGTATGCTCCGTTATGTGATACTGACATGTCCCGTTATGTCATATTGGCTAGTATATTTTTCGTATTTGCGACAGTGGCATGTCCCGTTTACGATAATGGCATGTGTATTTGTGACAGCGACAAGTCTCGTTTATGATAATGGCGCGCGTGACTTTTTTTATTTTGGTCCCTATGTTTTAGCATTTTTGTTAAAAAGTCATACTGGCATGCGCAGTTATGTGATACTGGCATGCACTGTTATGTGATACTGGCATGCGCAGTTATGTCATAATGGCATTTGTTTCAGGCCTGTGTTTGCGCGTGGCTTTTTTTATTTTGGTCCCCGTATTTTTGCATTTTTACAAAAAAACTCCAGCGTATATTCATTCCGAACGGTTCGGAATCTGGGCATTCTGTAACCAATCCATACCCTTTAAGTTGACCTTTACTTTAAAATTTTGTTTCAAAAATCTCAACAAAAAACTGTTTTAGACATTGTAATATTATTAATAAAAATCTTACGCTATCTAGTGACCTAATATTACAAAAAATGTAAACTTTACTTAAAAAATTCCATCTTAACAGTAGAAATATACGTAAATGGACTTCCCGATTTTGACACTTGCGTCATATAAATATCATAACATCTTCTTGGACATTGATTTTTTTTTGTAGTAGCCACAATTCTTTTTAAAAAATTAGTAACAGTTGGTTTAGTTATTAATGAATTTAGGTTCAAGGTGGGTCTACTTTTTAACGGATATAAAAATTTCATTAAGAAAATCATCCTTAGCAGCGGAAAATATTGGACTCGAAAAGTTAAAAAAAATTCTTTGATAAAAACCATATTAAGACATAAGAATTCCAACGAGGTTTGATTGGGTCCGGAATGAGTCCATTCTGAATCGTTTCGATTGAAGGACACGCAGAATTTTTTTTGCAAAAAAGTTAAAATATAGGGACAAAAATGAGAAAATTCTGCACAACAAGGGATCACTAACATGTCATTATCGATAACTGGACATGACATTGTCATAGCACGCATGCCATTATCAATAACTGGACATACCAGTATCGTAATTGAGATAATGCCAATGTCAAAATCGAAATATATCATTATCAATTTTTGAGTATAAACGGTCTGGTATGATCTCTTCACTCTAGACCAAATCTACTGTCTTCCAACAAATCGCCGAAAGGCAACAAATGCACTTGCACGTGTGACACGATCGGTGGCTTTATACCCACCAATAGATTCCAAGATGTCGACACACGCGCCCAAACAAAATCCAAAGTTATATAAACAAAAAAAATCCAAAATTATGCTTTTTCTTTTGCCCTTTCTAAGCATGCAACAAACGCAGACCCCAAAAAAAAAAACCACTCCCGTTTTTTTATAAACCCAACACTTCCCCCACTAAAAGAGAAACACTAATGGAAGATCCCCTATAATAGAGAATGAGAGTGATCTTGAAGCTTTCTTAGAGCCAGAACAAACCCAGAAGAGAGAGAGATGCCCTTCTGGGGGGAATCAAGAAGCAATGTCAATGTTACTTCTTCTTCTTCTTTTTCGTCATCTAATACAACTTCGACCTCCACCTCCGCCAGTTCCGTGAACAGCGGCAACAACTTCAGTGATCCGAACAACCCAATTGTGCAAGAGAACCGCCAGCTGGGTCCCGGCGAGCGGTCGAGCTTGAGCTTGTACAGTGCCGCCTCTACTGTCTCGTTGATGACGAGGTCGCTGTTGCCAACGCGAAGAAGGCTCAAGCTTGACCCTCCTAATCACCTCTACTTCCCCTGTGAGCTATCTCGCTGTGTATTCGTTTTCTTGGTGTTAATTCTAGACTCTAGCTAGCTTTAAATGTTAGATCAACACGTTACTAGTTGCAAGAGTGCAGAAAATCCACCTACCCTCCCGCGTAGGTTGATTCCGTGTCTATTGTTGTCCTTGCACGATCCCTATGGCCTTGCCTGGGGTTGGATTTCGAGATTCTAACATCAAATCTGCAACTTCTTCTTTTTTGAACTTTTGCAGATGAACCGGGCAAGCTGGTGAAAAGCGCAATTGGTATTAAGAATGTTTCCAAGTCCAATGTAGCTTTCAAGGTACATGGCATGTTTGCCTATATTTTCAGTTTGCAATTCCTAGTCTGTTGCTTTATGTACGATAGATCCTTTTCTCGTAATTCGACGATCAAACTGACGACGAAACTCGCGCTTGTTGGATGATGTTACAGTTCCAGACAACATCTCCAAAATGTTGTTACATGCGACCTCCTGGAGCTATACTGGCTCCTGGTGAGTCTCTAATTGCAACTGGTAAGTGATACACATGCGTGGATCCGGTTCCTCGTGTTCTTTTGACCGACTTTTGTGATTCAATTCCAACTATATGCTCTGTTCTGATGCACAGTATTTAAGTTCGTTGAGGCTCCGGAGAACAATGAGGATCCATTGAAGGATCAGAAGACCAGGGTTAAGTTCAAGATTATGAGCTTGAAAGTTAAAGCACATACCGAATATGTTCCTGAGATGGTATGCCGTATATGCACTTTGAACGTAGAACCTGCTGCCTATCTTCTTCTATTTATAAGCTAAGCTGGTTTAGTAGCATTATGATGGATGGTGAGCAATGGACTAGGTGATTTGTACAGATCCTCATAAGTAAAAGTTGTTGGGGGTAGAGCTCCAATTTTTGAAGGTCACAGATGTCGAATCCGAAGTCGAGTATGTCGTTTTTTGCTTTGATCTAACGTAGTATGCAAGTCAAAATACAAATGACAAAAGAGGGAAGACCAGACTTACTAGCTAGATCATGATCGCTTTCCAATATATAATATTTCCAAAATTAAGGTCTCGCTTGAGATGAATGCCTTGACGAAAGATGGAAATCATGTAAAATTGAAGAGACAAGAATAGGGAAGTGAAAAATAACTGCAACACCCAACTACATTTGAGATTCCTTCAATGAAGGTTGTGATCTGTTTCCTTGTATGTGATTTTCTGAGGTTCTGCAATTCGTTAGGTTTGAAATCTCCTGCTTATATATCTTTTGGGTCAGATCCAAGTCCATTGTCATTTTGATTATACATGATCAGATCGAATTCATTATGCATGTTGTTGGAAAATTCAGTTTGATGAGCTAAAGGATCAAGCGGCAGTGGAGCAAATATTGAAAGTCGTGTTCCTCGATCCGGAATGTCCTACTCCTGTAAGTAGAACTGGAATGCCATTCATTTCATGGTAATCTTGTTGTATGTTTTTCCTGTCCATGCCAAACCATCTGTTAACTTGACTCTCTCCAAGGCGCTGGAGAAACTCAAACGACAATTGGCCGAGGCTGAAGCCGAGCTGGAGGCAAGCAAGAAGCCTCCAGAAGAAGTTAGCCCACAGGTAGTTGGGGAAGGACTTGTTATAGATGAATGGGTGAGTGAGAAGCGCGAAGAATTCCTTTCTGCTTCTTGACATTTACTTGGCCAATCGTGCATTCTCTGACCGCGGTTTTGTGTTCCGTTTTTTGTCTGCAGAAGGAGAGGAGAGAAAGATACCTTGCAAGACAGCAGTTTGAAATTGATTCTGTGTGAATGCTTCCATTGTCTGAGAACTGTCTGATGCTATTCGTCCTTAGATTGCTCAGCACCATGAATTGAGAGCAATGTGTCAGTTGCGTGATTAGTACATGGCCAATATATAATTTGTATGGCTAAGAGCCAGAATATGTTTGGTTGACTCGTATGTGAGCATCCATTGATGGGGCTGCATAGCGTCTGTGCTTTCCAGAGTGTTGCTTATGTTGGCTTCAAAAAGCATCTACTTTATGTTCCATCGGTAAAACTTTAACATCAGTAAAGTTCTGTCCAAATCGATGAAGTCTTCTTTTAAACCCCTACATAGACCTGACCATTGTCATAATAATGCGAATAAATTCAAAGCAAATTTTTCAAATTCGAATTTATCAAAATTTTAAATTGTATTTGATTTGTCCAGGACGAATTTGTAGTGAACTGCGGAATTCGAATTTGGTTAATGTTAGACATTAGGATTATAACATTGTAAGAAATGTTTGTGACTATTTTATTCCTCTTATATGTTTAATAAGTTGTTAAATGGATCAATATCTTAAATTGAATTTAGACAAAACACAATTTGTTGATTTATAGTAGGTCAAAATTATTCTTTTAATCCTAAAACAAGATGAGATTTTTATATCTTGCATTTTTAAACTGAATGATTTGACATTTGATGCTTGGACTAATCCAAAGTTACGTGGATTATATTAGAAGACCAAAATTTATGAGTTGCATAATTTGTTACCATTATCTAAGCATAATTTTTAATATCGACTTCTTAACTAGCAATTTTTTTATCTTTGTCAAATTGTATAATAGAGAATTTTCTGAGTTGAACATATTGGACATCAATGTCATCTCTCGAGTTGCATATATTGGACATTAATGTCTCGTTTAATCTACTTGATGACATAATTAAATAGTAATGTAACTAATAATATAACTAATATAGCTGATTAGTAAATTTTGAGAGAGAATTAATATAGATCAAATTATCCGATGGCGGAAGAAATATCACATTAAGTAGAATGTATATACCAGGGCGATTAATAATATTTACCTTTCAACAAAGAAAATCAAATTATCGGAAAGAAGTAAAGAATTGAGATGAGATTGTGTAAATTTTGAAAAATGGAAGGTGGTATTTATAGTATTTAAATATCTAGTTTTTTTGTATATTATGGACGAATTTAATCGAATTTGCCAATTCGACGAATTTTAGAAATTTTGAATCGTATACAATTTGTCTACGGATGAATTCGAATCAATTTTTTACGCATCAAATTTTTGAAGAATCGAATCAGGAATCTGATTCTAACAATGGTGAGGTATATCGTGCATTGCAAATATTAGTTTACAAGAATTAAACCATACAGAAATCCTACTTGAGCATACAGGAACAATAATCGTGTTTAAATTTCGGCGTCATTGAGTACAACCTAATACGAAATCAGAAACTTCTAATTATGGTAGTTTGTGAAAATTTCCAAACAGACTAACTAATTGTTGGCGAAAGTTTAACCGATCAACGTGATCCATTCAGTCGGGTTTCAGATGTTCCCACTGAAATGGATTAAATCATTATAGTTGTGAACACGATTTTTAATGATTTTTAGATCTGTAGATACAATTTTTAATAAAATTTAATGGTCCAAACAAAATCTCCTCCGTGAGAAATGGGAACGACTTTTATGTTGTTCCCGCTCAATCCAAAACCATTCAAGAGTAGCATCCTAAATAACACATTTATTGCCTCCAATTCCAATAAGTGCCTCAACTAATGTAGCTCATCCACTCTTGACCCCAAAAAAATGTAGCTCATCCACTGGTTGCAAATTGACCATTAATACCAAATGTCAAAAGTAGCTGTCTCTACTGAACTGATCTTTGCTTCTGCTGGAAATTTTTTTTTTAGGAATAAAGTGGCGCAAGGCCTATATTAAAAAACGAATTACAGACATAAGACAAGAAAACGAAGCAGAAATACAGATACAAGACAAGAAAACCAAGCGGAAAACGAAAACCAGTCCGATGACAACAAGGGCACAGGGGGGAGCGATGGGCGGTCGAATAGAGCACGAAAGCCGACGACCGGGGCGGAGATCTGCCGAAGCAAGCTTCGGCCAATAACCTCAAGACATCGTCAAGAGGGCATCTGAATGCAAAACACTCAGATGAGAGCCAAGGTCGACGTAAATCGACCAAGACAAAGTTCTCCACCTGCAACCATCGAACAGGCAACGAAATCCGAAAGGATCTCAGACAAAAGCATACGCAGAAAACACAAAAGCCCGACACAGCCACCAAACACATGTGACTCGAGCGCATAAGCAAAAGCAGAAAAACAGAAACACACAACCAGACCAAGCAAGGACATAAAAGTAATAAAATAAAAGCTGAACGGAAAGAAACAAAGCGGATCAGGGAGGAGGTCGGGGACGACCATCCTCCCCGGGGACCACCGGCGACCTCAAAAGAGGCCAGCCGTGGAAGTCAGTCAAGGCAGCGGTGGCGACTCAAGGGGACGACGACGGACCGACGAACGGGCAAGCCTCTAATCGACGATGGCGAGGCGACAGTGTTGAGGCGATGAAACGACGGTGGAGAGGCTACTGTTGAGCAAAGACGACGACTGGAGGACGGCAAGTTTGTGACGGCGAGTCTGTGACGACGATGGTGAGAGGATGAGGCAACGACGGTGAGGCGATGGGCGGCGGGAAAACGGTCGAGCTGCGAGGAGAGCAGCGGTGAGGGAGGAGATCGGTGATGAGCGGAGCTCTGTGAGCGAGGAGGTCGACGATGGACGGAGAGCGGGGAGATCGGTAAACGGAGAGCGAGGAGACCGGCGAACGGAGAGGTCGGCGATGAGCGAGGAGGCCGGCGGTGAGCGAGGAGATCGGCAGGAACGTGTGGAGAGGTCAACGAGGGTGCCGGTGAGCGGTGGTGGGCGATTCACGAGGATGGTGGGCGGTGAGGACGTGTGGGAGGAGGTAGGCGGCGGTAGGGGAGGAGATAGATAAGCTCCACTTGGAGAGAAAATATCTAGATATTTCTAGAGAGAAAAGCTTCACTCTTTTTTTTTGGAAGGGAGAGAAAACCAACTGAATTTTTTTTTTCCTGGAAATTGAGCGGTGTAACATCAAAGCAACGTCGTCTGCAAATATTTTATTTCTTATCTATCTAGTTCGAAACTGAATTATCCAATAAATAGGTGTGCCAATAAAGACGATATCGACGATTACTTCCAACTAAATTGCCAGGTAGGATTTTAACCCACGTGATGCCACCACCTTGGGGGGCCTGGGCATAGGTCTTTGGAGTTTTCTTCCCTCTTTCTGAGTCTAATATGTTAAAGACGCCACGTGACGCCCATGGCTCCTCCTTCCAGAGCAAAATTGGAAAATAGCCACCCAACGATTCTTACCTCCACACGTGCCTTTCTCACGTGTACTCGCGGGACCCAGATGCTATTCTTCACGAGGGGCCCACCATCCAAAAAGAACGCCCCAAATTGAAGCGACAAGCAATAGGCGGGACCCATCTCAATTATTTAAATGAAAAAGCTTAGGCCGCGACAAAAGGTGAAAGGGATGAGTCACTATCTCCTCTTCGGATAAGATCGCCACCTGTTCCTTGTAGTACCTTCCACTAAACTACAAAATGGATATGCCTGAAATTTAAGGTAATTGGAAATTTTACTTTGTAGCCAAAACTTTATCAGAATCTATTAGTAGATTCATATTTATAGATAAGTCTATTATAAAATTATAAAATATAATAATTAATATGAGATGAACCTATCTAGCAAGTTTGTTATGATTTTTGTTATTTAATTTAAAATCTTAAAATAATAAATATCACATTTTTAATACCTATAAATAATCTATAATACTTGTAACTAATGACGTAGAATTTTCGCTCATAGTGGTAGGAATTTGCTGTTATTTGCTCTAAGTTCATAGAATTTCCACTGATAGTGGTATGAATTTAGTGTTATTTGCTTTAAGTTCATATTGAGAGTTAAAATTGTCGCGCTCGGAAGGCGACAATTAGGAATTAGGTTTTTGCATGGATGATTAATACAAGGTGTTTCGTTTTATTCAACGGCTAATAATATTAATAGCAAAGAAATATTTCTACGGGAACTATTTCGATCAAGATGATAAATTGGGTCACAAACGACATTTTATGGGATGCAATCATCAAAATCTCTCTTTTCAAAAATAAATCATAAAAAATTTCTCGATATGTATAAAATATAAGAAACCGATAGAGATTAATAAAAAAACGTAGACATCACGACCCCACCCTACCCATAACATCCAAACCTAACTAGCTGCCAAAGACATGAATTCCCGATCCTACCCCTAAGTAAAATCAAACCCCCAAACAACTACCTACCCCGACTATAAATAACCCGATCCCTTTCCTCCCATTAAACAGCACTCAAAAGCGTTAGAAAAGCATTTCAAGCGTAGACAAAGCCAAGGGATAAGAGAGTAGGAAATCTGGTAAAGACGATACTATTATGGGGTACTTGAACAGGGTGTGGATGGCGGCCAGCGTGGCGACGGTGCAAGGCCACCCGGACCAGGGCCACAAGTGCAGGCCCGGCCTCGTCAATTCCCTCCGGCCGTGCCGGAGGAAACCCACCTCCGACCCTCGTCCCCTGGCCGCTGCGGCTGTGGAGTCCGCGGTGGATGAGCTGGGGGCCCACAGAGACGAGTCGCTTAGGAGCGTCATGTACCTCAACTGCTGGGGCCAAGGCTAGCTCAACTACTTGTTTGTGTATGTATATTAGTCGGTGATCAAGAAACATTTGATCCGAGTAGACTCGGGTGAGTCGGCTCGGGGGTGGACCGGCCGGTTCCCGCGGGAACGGAAATGTAGAATTGGGGTATGGGGAAATGGGAAGTGTACACTAGTGTATATCTCTTTCGGAATGTGAATGAGAAAATCGAGAACGAGAAATTTTCCTTATTGAGTTATGACTATTCTTTTAGACGAATTAATTGGTTCATTGTCATTCAGATAATTAGGATATCCAGATTTAGATAATTTAGAAAGACTGTTATAAATTCACCGTCACGATGTGGACGGGGAAAACCAATCATTACTTCCTTTAATCGCGGTTACAAAATTCACTTCAATTGGTATTATTATCGGAAGAATATGCAAACTTGCAGGAACTAATCAACCAAAAACAACCCTTATTTGATATCTGTTGGCTGTATTTTTCTTTTATCACTTATGTATTTATTTTTATTAATATTACTTTTCTATAAAATAATCAACCAAACAAAAAGTCGACTGGATTGTATCTGATTGAGGCACGTGATCCCACGCTTGGGGGACACTGAACCTGCTCTTTGGAAATTTCTTCCCTCATCTTGGGAAGCATCGGTAGATTCAGAACAAAGAGTGTAATAGAGGCTCAAGACCCACGTGACGCCCATGCCTCCTTAGGTATTAGCCACGCAACTTGGTATTAGCCACTCCCAATTCTTACCTCAACGCGTGTCCCCTTCACGTGTACTACCATAGAGCCCGTTGAACTCGCATGGAGTTTAATAACTATTAAATTCAAATTGTACAAATACAAAAAATATTATTGGAGGAAGAATAATTTTTAGGAGTTTATTAATTGTTAAAATTTTATATCTAACCAAAAAATTTTAAGCACTAGATTTGTGAAGTTTCAACAATTATAAAGTTGCAACTTAACACTTGCATTAAGTGATGTGAGATTCTCAGTATGTTCCTCAAATGAAATCCATCAGGTCGATGTTTGCACGAATTTTGACTTCGCCAACGTACAAGAAACGGGGGTTGTGCGAGCACAATAATGGGCACGGAATCAACCCACTCTGATACTATGTTTGAATTTCTATATCCAACCTAAAACTTTAAAACTGTGGGTTTAGATTTTTGGTGTTTTTAGATGCAAGTGCAGATACCACTTTCGGCAATGGTTTTCGTTATTGTGGTATCCTGCTTTTTATCTGTTATGTTAGCTCCCGGGCTACTCGTGTCTTGTGTTCTCGTTGGGTCTTGGTTTAATTTTGTCTACTTTCGCTTTTGCTTAAATAAATCGTTGTTCGATCTGAGATCTGTTCGGTTCTCGGAACCCTTCCTGATAGTGCAGGTGGATAATCTTGTCTTGGTTGGATTCGTCCGACTCTGGCTCTCATTTGAGTGGATCTCGTATGCATTTAAATGCCCACGAGGTTGCGTCTATGATGCGGCCTCATGGTTATTAGTCGTAGCTTATCTTGGCAGCTTCCGCCTTGGATGTTTGGCTCTCGTAGTCTCCCGTCTACCCTTTATCTCCACCCATGCCTCTCTGCTTCTATCAGATTGGTTGTCGTGTTTCGTTTGGTGTCTTCGTATGTTGTATCTATTTTTCTTTCTATCTTGTAAACCGTCTATTTTAATATAAATTTTGCACCACTATTAAAAAAAAGTGTCTATTTCCTGTTTAGCGTCAAGTGTGTTCACAATGATTTACTCCCTTGATACACTGACCCGTATTACAACCCTTGCATATTCTTAATGAGATCTATAAACATTGTAAAAAAAAATTAGATACAAACTATTTTTTTGAGGAATAATATAGAATATATTAATCAGAATCAACTTAGCACGATTACAACATATCCCATTTCCCATAACAAAGCTAAACCACCGCTTCTCGACCTTCCTGAACCTGGACAAGCCACGTAAAGACCACATTCAAAATGCAACTTCCACTTCACTTCCACTTCAACGTAAAGACCACATTCAAGAACTCGTAGCCTAACGGCACAATGCGTTATAAATATTTAGGAAGTTCAAGGTTCATTGACAATATTATGGTATAAAAATTTACCTTCAAAAAATAAAAAAATTCTGTGATATCGACGCCGTGATGAGGAGCCCAAAGATTCCTCACCATATTCACGAAGGCCTCAAAGTTAATTGACTTCTCTGTCCTCGCCGTTCTGACTAATGCATTGGAGCTCAAAGAGGAACCATCGTCAGATAAATCGTGAAAAATAATTACACTTAATTGAAAAACCCATCCCTCTCCATTAAACTCTGAGCCTAAACATCTGAGAGGACGGCTCAAAACTAAGAGCCAATGCAAGGGAAAAAAATTGTGAAGTTCTACATTAATACTTCCTAATTTTATACTTTTATACTACTTCGTGATTTTAAAATTTTTAACTAAGTGATATAAATTTACATGATTAATAACTAAGCGATATTCAGTTATCTGCATGTCATACAATATTATTAATTATATCTGGTATCATGCTACGATATTAATTTTACATACCACATTTTTAATTTTATCTAAGTAGTACGTTGTTTTGTAGAATATCTAAGTAATACGTTGTTGGCTCACGATTTGGACATCACGGACGTCCAAATTGAATCTAAATACTATAAACTTTGTCTACATTTTTTTTAAATTAGTAAAATAACATATTCGAATTAATGATGTTTAAGGACATTCGAGAATAAATTAATCATGTGGAATGTTTGATTATCAATCATGTAAAATATATATTATTTAGTTTAAAAATTTAGAATTATAAAATAATGACGTGTTAAAACGTAAAATTAAGAGATAATAGAATTGACTTTCAACAAAATAAAATATCTGCCTGCAAATGAGACGGAAGAGCTTAAGCGACAAAGGAGTGAGGGTCACGTGGGTTAGTGGAAGGTGCTGGATATAGCCATTGGGTTGAAGAGGTGAGTCACTATCTCCTCATCGGATAAGGTCGACACCTATTCCCTGTACCTCCCACTGAAATTATAAAATCGATATGCCCATACCCCACAATAAATTAAAATAAATTCTTTTTTAAGAAGGAATAAAAATAAATTCGATATGCCTGTAATTTGTCCTTGCCCCTCGTGATAATCTCGTGACATCAATGGGTTTATCTGCCCCAAATTTGTCGCAAGCGAACTATTGTATTTACGTATCCGCCAAAAAAATTTAGTAATTACGTATTGCATGGATGATTAATACATGTGCTTCGATTATATTAATACGTCACTTTGACAAAAATATTTAGATTATTTTTCAAAATAAAATTTAGAAAAATGAACTTCATAGATATACTGAAAAAATTTATAAGAAAAAATAGTTAATTTAATTTTTAAATCACTAAAATATTTTTTTGTTAGCTTGCACTTAATTTTGTCAGTTTGAGACCAAAATCATTAACTTAACAAACTAAACTACACTAATTAGCCTGCACTATAAATTAGAAACCGGCAATATGTATCAAAACTCTTAAATCATATTTTAACAACACCAACAACGCATTTATAAATAGGACAATTCATTTATAAATAGGACAATTCTTTTAATCTTGAACAATAAAATCCAAATCCAATAAGCTGCCAAAGCAAAGCCTCGAGATCACCGCAGACCTGAATTCCCAATATTACCCCTAACCCGGGAGCAACAACCTTTTCTATAAATAATCCCAACTCCCTCTTCTCCTGTCATACCAACTCATTCACTGAAAAGCAGTAGAGGGGCAAAAGAAGAAAAGCGTACGTAGGAAGGAAATTATACAAAAAATGGGGTACTTGAACAGAGCGTGGATGGCGGCGAGCGTGGCGGCGGTGCAGGGCCACTCCGGCCAGGGCAACAAGTGCAGGCCCGGCCTCGTCAAGTCCCTCCAGCACGGCCGGAGGAAGATCCTCTCCGCCCTGGAGAACTCCGACCTCCGCCCGCTGGCCGTTGCGGCCGTTGGCGCCGGACAGACGGTGGAGGAGGCGGGGGCGCGGAGAGACGAGTCGCTTAGGAACGTCATGTACCTCAACTGCTGGGGCCAAGGCTAAGCTGATGAAGTACTTGTATGACTAAGCGATGATTAAAATGGGTCGACCGAATATCATTCGGGTCGAGCTGGCGGGTCCGTCCCGGCGGGGAGTGTGTTAGGGTTGGGTGGAACAATGAGGAAAATGTAGAATTGGAATCTGGGGAAGTGGAAGGGAGCTACTCAAATGTACAAATGCTGAGATCTTTTGGAAAATGTGAATTATGAAAGAGAAAAAAAACCCGGAAGAAATGCTTGCTTCTGGCTACTACTTTAATTGATCTGTTTTCCACTTTGAGTTTATCCAGCAAATCCTATGCCAACTACAAAATCAATATACACAAGATACAAGTTCTCCTGATGGGCGTTCCTTTAAATTAAAATGGTTTGAAGTTCATCAGTAATATTCTCTGTCCACGTTCTACTCTTTGTTATTGTTGATGTCTTTATTGGATGATAATAGAATATTTCTATTTTCTTCCATAATTTAAACTATAAACACTTGAAAACTATAATGAAACGTCTAGTTATAAGAATAAACCCACTGGAAAGGACGCGCCGGTAAATGACTTGAGATTCCGGGTGAACTAGTTTTTCAAGTGTAATTTTCTTTTCTTTGTAATGCTTTCAGAGTAACACGTGTACGATGTAATCTTCTAGGTTGAAATCAGTTGTTAAAGAGAGGCACACTCGCTCGCAGCTTGAGATTTGATTTCAACCAAGACCCTCATCCGTATCACCCTGAAACTGACCTCGGGAACCCACACATTTAAAGATAGGGATCGGCCTTATTGGGCTGGACAGATCATGTAGTTTCCGGCCCGGATACTATCTGAATACGTCGACTTTTTTTTTTGAGAAGAAAACATCAATACATTTGACCGTAATCATAAACCAATACAATTAGTCCATATCCGCCTCCAAAAGCGGGCAAATTTCAACCGGAGATGAAGCAAAAAAACAACAAACTGAACGGGGATTAACACACAGTCTGGTGAAATAATGAGCGATTGAATTAGCCTCTCTACGGGCGAAAGTGAACCGGACCTCCTCCAGTTCTGAGGCTAGCCGAAGGCTGTCCTCTACGATCAGTGATAAGTCGCTGCGGTCTCCATTCACACGTCCAAGAGCAAGAATTACAGGTTGGCAGTCAGATTCTATGATCACCTTGGTAGCTCCCATTCGTTGAGCAAGCTCGATGCCATGTTGTACTGCATGTGCTTCCAGCATAGTGGGATGTGAGATTAGGGGGAAAGATCTACCCGATGCCGCCATAAAATGTCCCGAACCATTTCGTACTATCGCCCCCACCTTACCCGTGCTTTCCTCAGATAATCCCGCATCAGCATTTACCTTCAGCCACCCTACAGGAGGTTTGGACCACTTTTGGACAGTGCCTTGCGTCTTAGGAATTGGGCCTGGATTTGCCAGTTGAAAATCTGAAAGGAAAGATAGAGCTCGGTCGACTTCTCTTTGGACTTCTAAAGGTTCCTCCGGGTTGAACACAAGTTGATTCCTAATTTTCCAAATTGCCCAAAGGATGGCCACCCATCTACTCCGTCGAACATCATCCTCTTCACTTAGGAAAAACTCAACCCCACTCGCAAAAGAAGACTGAGCAGTAACAAGTATTAGAATCTGCTGGTCTGCCCACACAATAGAGAATTTTGGGCAAGCCATAAAGATATGCTCAATTGTTTCATCCTGTTCCTGACAGGCCGGACAACGGGTATCAATCTGTAGACCCCGCTTAGCCAAATTATTCCTCACAGGGAGATTGTTATCAATAGCTCGCCACAAGAAAATTTTTAGCCGAGGAGGACAATGAAGCTTCCAACACTTCGACCAGAGGGATTGCGTAACCTGTGGAGCATGTTGTGGAGTCCGAGAGGTCCACCAATTATCGAAATCCATATGATATCCACTACGCACCGAATAATCTCCAGAAGCAGAAAAACGCCACCTTACTGTATCAGAGGGATGTCGGAAGCTGAGATGTATAGATTTTATCCGGTTAGCATCTTCAACCGCGAAGTGGGTATTCATAATCTCAACGTTCCACTGAAAAGTGTCCTCCGTTAACAAGTCGGAAATCAACTGGAGGCAATCAGACCCAGGATACATGTACATTGAATGGCCCAAGGGAGACCCCGCCAACCAATTATTTTCCCAGATGTTCACAGATTTTCCATCCCCAATCCTCCAATCTAAACCACCTCGAATCAGGGAAAGTCCCTCAAGAATACTTCTCCAAATATGGCTGGGACCATAACCAAGCTTCGCATCAAAAATAGATCCTCTAGGAAAGTACCTGGCTTTGAGGACTCTGGAAGGAAGAGACTCCGGATTTGAAATAAGACGCCATGCTTGTTTTGCTAGCATTGCCCTGTTGAAGTTAGCCAGGCGTCGGAAACCCATTCAGCCTTCTCTCTTTGATCTACACATTCTCTCCCAGCTCCGCCAATGCATTTTTCTGTTTTCACCCCTGCCCCCCCAAAAGAAATCACATAGGCTTTGCTCGATCCTGGAGCATGTATCCAGCGGTAGTAGGAAGCAACTCATTACATATGTAGGAATTGCCTGCAAAACAGATTTAATCATGGTTTCCCTACCCGCCCTAGAGAGGAAACGCTCCTTCCAATTACCCATTTTACACCGAATACGGTCCTCTAATTCAGGAAAAAATTACTTTTTTTGATCTGCCAATTACAGTAGGTAGCCCAAGATACTTTTCCTGCCCTCCCCCTTCATGCATTTGTAACAGCTCCCTCAGCCTGGTGCTTGTGGATACAGGGATATTCCTACTGAAAATGATAGAGCTTTTTTGTAAGTTAATCTTTTGGCTCGACGCCTGCTCATAAGTAGAGAGGAGATTTATAGTAGTCTGTAGTTCCTCTTCAGTGGCTCTAGTAAATAGAAGTGAATCATCAGCAAAGAAGAGGTGGGTGATTGGTGGTGCAGAGCGAGCCAATTTGATGCTATGAAGGAGTCCAATAGAGGAGGCATGATGTAGATAGGCCGCGAGACCCTCTGCACAAAATAGGAAGAGATATGGTGATAAAGGATCCCCTTGACGAAGCCCCCTACTAGGCACAAAGTATTCACCAATTACGCCATTAACCTGTATAGCATACTGAACAGTAGAGATACAGCGCATGATCAGGGAAACAAAAGAGTAAGGGAACCCCAGCGCCAGCATCATTCCCTCTAGAAAAGACCATTCTATTCTATCGTAGGCCTTCATCATATCTAGTTTCAGAGCAGAATAACCTCTTTTCCCCAATCTCTTCTTCTTTAGGTAGTGAAAGACCTCAAATGCAATCAGTGAGTTGTCTGTAATTAATCTACCAGGTACAAATGCCCCTTGATTTTCATGGATGATGTCAGACAAATAACTCTTTAGTCTGTTAGTGATTGCCTTCGTGACCAGTTTCATAAGAACATTACATAGACTGATTGGTCGAAATTCAGAGCAGAGGACTAGTTTTTTCACCTTGGGAATCAATGTAATCAGGGTTCTGTTGATGTATCCAGGGTCCCGACCATCATTAAGAATAGCCAAAGTCGTATGTACCACATCGTCTCCCACCACCTGCCAAAACTTCTGAAAAAAGAGAGGTGGCATACCATCGGGACCATGGGCTTTCGTTGGTTGCATCTGCTGGAGGGCCATCCAAATCTCTTCCTGCGTGTAGGTTGCTGTCAATGTTGAACTCATCTCCTGCGTCACTTTTGGCTCCACCTTGGACGTGATTTCTGCAACCTGCACACAACCCGACGAGGAAAATAGTGACAGATAATAGTTCCTAAGTATCTCTTGGACCCCCCCTATGTCCTGTCCCACATCACCCTCATCATTCCTAATCTCCTCTACCCAATTCCTAGATTGCCTGTGGCTAGCTTTTTGGTGAAAGAAACGAGTATTCTTATCCCCCTCCTTCATCCAATCCATCCTTGACCGTTGGGCCCACATTGTTTCCTCTCTACAAAGAATTTCCTCCCTCCTCTTCATAACTACTGACATCCTCTCCTTCCCCTCTTCTGAAGGGAGTTGCTGCTGAATTTTTCTAATCTCAGCCTCCAAACGACGGGAATCCTTCTTCACATTTCCAAATACATTGCGTTCCCAAGTTAGGAGGCTTCGCGCACATGCTTGCAAATTCAGTGTTATGTCCAGCCCATTACCTCCTGCTTTCCATCCTTCTTCCACTCTAATTTTAATATCATCACTTCGCATCCACATAGTTTCAAAACGAAATCTCTTACAAGGAGGTGGAGAATCTCTACGCCTTATAAAACAGCAGAGGGGGCTGTGATCTGAAGTGATCCTTTCGCGGGCTTCAACACATGAGATTGGAAATAGTTCCGACCATTCTGAAGTAGACAGGAATCGATCCAGCTTGCTATCAATATACCCTTCCTCCTCTCTGCAATTGCTCCAAGTGAAAGGCATTCCATACTGCTTAACTTCGCTAAAACAACAGTCCCTGAGAACAGAGCGAAAGGCCTCCAGTCTATCGGGCGGTACCAGATTATCTCCTTTCTTTTCTGCGTTGCTCAAGACTTCGTTAAAGTCGCCTCCACAAAGCCAGGGTAATGAGTACGTCGACTTGAATATTGACAATTATGTAACTACCGTCGCAAGACTCCAGGCTATGATGAAAGAAAAGTTAATTGGTTTTTAAATAGGTCGACGGTCGCGAATTTTCAAGAGAATTTTTTTCGAAAGTTGTAAATACTACTTTTGATAAACTCTAGTTACAAAAAATGTTACTGTCGGACCATATTCAAAATGTTGTTCTAATAATATATTCATAAAATTTAACCAAAAATTTGTTTAAGTAAAATCAAGTTTGTTACTTCCTCAATGTGCCACAAAATTCCCACCTCTTGACACGTAAACTTTAATGAGTCGATGAACAAACTTGGTGCAAGCAGTGCATAAGAAATATAAGATTTGGTTAAAAATGACTTCCCCATAAGTAATTCAGTAACTCACTGCCAAATTTTAACGGTCTGCTCCAGGTGGATATTTCCCTATAAATTGAATGGACTCAAGACCCTAGTGCAAAGTCAAGGCAGGAAAACACAAATTATCTATTATTCGCTACTAATAATATCTTAACCAGTCAATACTAAAATGGCGAAGTTCAACGTCAAGGTAGCCTTGGCTTTAGCCTTCTCTCTTTTCCTGCTGCTCTCCGCGGGGGAAAGCAAGGGACTTGGAATAGCTAATGAGTATTAACTCTTGTTCGCATTATTTAACAGTTTTTAATATCTTCTCACCGTCTCGCAAAATATATAATTTTTGTTATATTATATGGAATTTAGATACCGCTGAACCGACTGATTCAAGTTCGAGACAAGTATAAACTTTAAAAGGTGACAAAGTTTTCTAAACAACTATTTAACACTACCGCATTCTCAATAATCAAACTCGAAATAACTTCGTTAAACTAAAACAACTTCGTGAGGAGCACTTAATGGTTCCCCAATTATATATATATATATATATATATATATATATATATATAAAATTGGGGAACCATTGTTCAAACCATTTCAATTATATATATAATCGATGGTTTACCTTTCATGTTAAGAAAAAAGGTAAGAAATTATTTAAAACAAACATATGATTCTCTAATACATTATGATTTATTAACATATAAAAAAATTATTATTATCACGCAAAAACAAGGTTTACAAATATGTCAATATTTAAAACTTCAAAAGAATATTTAAAAAAAATTAGAACAAACAAAACAAGAATTAGGATCATTTTGCCAACAAGTTGATATTAACTGTACTAAACCACAAGCTTTCACATGTTATTGTACACATAATTTTTTTTACAAAAATTCCTACACAAAACCTTAGAAACAAAATTGATTTTATCGTAAAACCTACTCAAAAAAACAAACCAAACTTCTCCTCACCAAGCAAACGTTTTCAAAAACCCCATATCCCACATAAAACTAAATTCTCCCAGAAAAATAACTCTTATAAAAATATTACTTGCTACAAATGTGGCCAGAAAAGACACACACAAAACTATTGCCGATTTCGTAAAAAATTAAATGAATTACACATAGATCAAGCTTTGTTAGCAAAAATCATAGCACTAATGATTGATGACAGTTCAGAAAATGAGACATCACACTCTGAGTCTGAATCTGAAGAACTAGAGCAATTAGATGAATTAGCACACTCATCCGATTCTGATTCTGAAAATTATTTATGTCTTTTAACTAAGGACCAAGAATTTTTTCTAAACATGGCAAATGCTATTGAAAATTCCCTAAAAAAAGGAATGCTTAGAAAAGTTACTCACATCCATGGAAAACAACCCTTCCATCTTAGCTCCAGCAACCCAGAAAAATACTTATGATTTAACAAATATTCTTAATAAACAAAGAAAACAACAACCATCTTCTTCAATTAGAAATTAAAATCATAATTAAAACAACTAAAAGCTAAACAACAAGAGACAGACACTATTTTGCAAAGTTTAAACACAAAACCAAACCATGAACCAGAAGATAATAATTTTGATCCAAAAGAATTTTTACATACCATAAAACAAATCACATAAAGAAAATATCTAATAAAAATTACAATTGTTTTTTTTCAGATAATTTTCAAATTGATAATATCGCATTGTTTGATACATGTGCTGATCTAAACTGTATTAAAGACGACCTTGTCCCTAAACAATTTCTTCAAGAAACTCATGATAAATTATCTGCTGCGAATAACTCTAAAATGATAATCACCGAAAAAATTGATGCTTCCATTCAAAATAAAGATTTTAACATCAAAACAAAATTGTATTAGCATCAAACATTAACTACACTGGCTCTCCCCCTCCCCCTCCCTCGTTCTCCCCCCTCCCCCCCTCTTGCTCTCCCCTCCCCCCATCCCGCACCCCCCCGGCCGCCACACCCCCCCCCCCCCTCCCCCCAGCTCCCCCTCCCGCTCTGCTACCCCGCTGCCCCCCTCCCACTCCCTCCCTCCCCCCATCCCTCCCCCAACCCACGTGGCTGCCAGAGAGGTTGGTCTCTACGACCACCCCTCCGGTTTTGCTATGTCTTAATTAATGTTTCTCTCGGCTAGGATTTCGAGTTTCACCACCATCGCTGCTGTTCCGATGTCTCCAGCTGCCTCGTTGAGACCCTCAGATGGAGGTTTTCAGCCGCCGTCGCTTAATCCTTGCCCTTCGCTAGGGATGGATCCGAAAGTTCTCATGGCGCTTCAATCCAGCATCCTTCCTCTCCTTCACCAGTTCTACACCTCTCTTGCCCCATTAGTCGGTAACCCTTCACAGGCGCTGGCTCATGGGTTGACAGAGGGTGTGGGGTAGGCTGCGGAGGGTGCGAGGCCTACACCTTCAGGAGATATACAGGCGAGCAAAGATGGGGTTGCGGAGACTACTGTGACACCGACTCCTATGGCTCCAGTGGAGAACGCCATGAAGAAGATGTCCTACGCGACCGCGCTCCACCCGCGATCTGACCGGGTCCAAGAAGGTATGTATATTAAGCCAGTCTTCGATGGCGAGCATATGGTTGTTGAATTAGATGCAGATAGATCATCAGTTTGTGTAAACTTTGGGAAGCGCGCTTTGATTGGAAGGTTAGTGATGCCGAGAGGCGCCAAACCTTGCTCGACATTTGACTTGAAAGCTGCTATCTCCAAAGTTTGGTCTGTGCAATCGTGGAAGTTGCTTCCTCTTGGCCTGGGGTACTTTGGTTTTCAGTTTGAGAATGAGCACGATAATGACATAGTTTGGAGCTCTTCAGAATGGAGACTTCCTCAGGGATGTCTCTACTTGCAGCCATGGGTACCCTATTTTAAGCCCACAAAGGTTTCCTCTTCTTTTATGAAGGTATGGATTACATTAGGGGGGTTGAGCATGGAGCATGTCGCTAATGATATCATACTTGGACTAGCTGCGGCCATCGGTAACCCCATTCGATCAGACTTGACTGCATTAAATAGGTTTAATGGTGCTTTGGTACGGGTTTTGGTGGAACTAGACATGTCCAAGCCTCGTCGAAAAGAAGTTGTATTGAAGCTTGAGGAGGGCACGGTCTTAGTTGATGTGGTGTACGAGAATTTGCCTCTTTTCTGTGAGCATTGCAAAATCATTGGTCATGATTTAGACTCTTGCCGAAAACTGCACCCACGGGTTGAAGCTGAAAGCAATAGACATGAAATTGCTAAGGAAAAGCAGGCGATGGAGGATCAGGGTCCCAAGAGGTCCGTGGGGAAGCAGGTGTGGCAACAAAAGAATGAGTGCTCCCCTAGTTCACCAACCAGCATTGAAGTTGAGGAGTGCTCATCTCTTGCCCTTATTACTGTATTGGAAAACTTTGTGCAACAGGTAGTACGCGAAGAGGAGGATCAAGAGGATGGTGATTCGGTGGTACTTCATGTCCCTAATGCGAGGGAAGAGGGTGAAATTCTACCTAGTGATAAATGTTCTCCATTAAGTACAGGTCAAATTGTGGTGTAATGATTGAGGAGGTTTCGCCCTCCCAAGATACAAGTCATGTATTTTCAGGCCCGATTATAATAGAGTCGTTGACGCCAGCTTCACATGTGACTGACTCATCGGGTTCTAAGCCTAGGTCAGCATCGGGCAAGAAAAAGGGGCGCAAGAATGGCCCTTCCTCGGCTGAGTTATTGGCATCACTGTCTCCTGAGGATTTGGCAATGGCTGAGGCTAGGAGGGCAGCATATGTTGCAGCGGGCGGGATTTTACCTACTCGCTCATTCGGTTCAAAGGGCTCCAAGCATAAGGGTTTGAAGCTGCGTTTCCTTGGCAAGGGAACCCCAATAATATAGGGACCGTCCCCATCTATTTTGGGCAGCGCCTCTGCTTTACCTACTATAGATCCCATGCCTATCCCAGGTCAAGAGGGCAATGGAGTTGTTATTTTTTCTGACAACGATGATCTTCCGGACTCGTTGAAGTTCATGGGTTCGATTACGAAGAAGATGAAGAACAATTGGGCGGACGAGGCGGATTCACAAACGGACCTGGAGGACTCCCATCTACCACCTGCCAAGAACACTCGCTTTCAAGCGAGGAAGAAGACTGAGACTACCTATGCCAGTAAGGATCTACGTTGGCTGGAGTATGAGGTGGACTTTTGATGCGCCGCGGCTGATTTATCATCCTGGACTACCCCGTGTTGTGGGTACCCCTACACATCTTCCTCCAACTTGTCCCCGCGGGCTAGGAAGAGGAACGCGAAGAAATAGAAGAAATGATCGCTTTAGATCACTGGTTCCTTCATCGGCCTCGCTATCCCTCAAGTTAGTAGGGTCGAGTTCTTCTTTATGGCGATAAGCTTGCTGTTTTGTGGTTTCCTATTTCGGCCTGTGTGTTTGGCTTCTCTTCTATTTCCTTTTCCCCTTCTTGTAACTTTTTTGTTTCTTTGAGTAATAAAGTTTTTTTTCGCCAAAAAAAAATATTAACTACACTGTTATTGGGACATCATTCATTAATTTAATCACACCTTACAAGGTAGGTCACGAGTGTATTTTCTTTAAAATCAAAGAACCCATTTTCAAGAAATTATATTTTCCTTTTCTACAAAATCGACAACAAGAAAATTAAATATAGTAGAACGTCTCTCTGCCAAAAAAATCACATAAATTCTTTATTCAATCTAAAACAAACGATTTATAAATTACTAAAGATAATATCCATTACCATCGAATCACTCAACAACTAGAAAAAACTACCACCAAAATCCAAATTAAAAATCTTGAAACTCATTTAAAAAAAGAATTGTGCTCCAATATCCGTACAGCTTTTTGGGATAGGAAAAAAATATGTCATAGAATTAACTTATGAAACAAATTTTAATGAACGACAAATTCTAACTAAAGCCAGACCAACACAAATGAATCATGACATGGTGGAATATTGTAAAATAGAAATCCAAGATTTAGAACAAAATAGTTTAATACAAAAATCTAAATCTCCATAGAGTTGTGCAACATTCTATGTTGTAAAAAACTCCAAAATTGAATGTGGCATTTTATGCCTTGTTATCAATTTTAAATCATTAAATAAAATTTTAAAATGGATACGATATCCCATACCAAATAGTGGAATATTTGCTCTGTGTATACGGTATCCCAAACAAGGCATGGAACACCAAAATAATTAACATCATCTCAAATCAAAATAAACTACTATCCGAAAAAGTTCATCCCAGACACTCTCTCAATCATCTGCCAACCATAACAAAGCCGAATCAGAATATTTTCACAAGCCCCACCCACAAACCATCCTTATTGTTGAAAAGGAATACCACCAAATAGACCCAACCATTGCCGCCAAGTCCATATTACCTCCTAGTTGGCACCACCAGCCAACAAATATTACAAAACCACATGCCTATTATGCTTCTATCTTAGAACATACTGAATCTGTAAAATTCAAGCATTTCTATTATGAGAATGACCAAATAAACCCTACCTATTCCACATGCCAAATCATCCGAATCATTTATCCAACCTAAAGGGGGCAAAACCTACACCAACCCAAACATCTTCCTATAACAACTAACATACATACTGGGACTACCAACAGGCCTGATTCCATGCTTTTTTTATATCCAAAATACCAAATTCACCCACACATGGCTCTTTTATTTTTGCCAACCCTTTGACTGTGAAAATATCCCATATTAGTTCATTAGTTGGTAGATCTATTATGGAACATCTCTTAACATCCTAACGCCTGATATTTAAGACAGTTTTTCACTCTTTAAAGTCCAATATCAACCCACCATAGTTGAAAAACCTTTCAGACCTCTTCTCCTCTTTTGCGCCAAATTCTACCTGCTCTGGGTATGTTCTTGGCATTTTGAGTACTAACCATATGTTGATAAATCTAACATCTATCTTCTTATCTGCCATTTCAAAGTAAAATGGCGGATTGCATTTAGCAAAACAGAAGACAAAATCTCCAAAGATATTGTATCCAAATTGCTTCAAGCATCCAAACCCATCACGACAACCCAACAAACCCTCCCATCGACTTCTGAGGGTCAGACCCAATTCTTGGCCAAAAATTAAAAATACAGGCCCTCTTAGTCCAAGCAACTACACGAAAAGACTATTTTGCTATCATGGGTCAACTCATGATGGCAAAATCTGAGGCATCATCATCGACACATGACACTGAGGCAGATGAACTAGTCATCTCCGTTGCTGACAACAATGATGACTGTTTTGGTCTCTTATGAAGATAACATATATCTGACAACACCTATGACTTGGTGTTGATATATATATATATATATATATATATATCACTGTTACACCTAAAGCTATCCAATGGAAGGATGTTACCCTTCCTGACGAATGGATCTTAGAGGACATGGATCACTCTGAGACCAAATCTATTGAAACCAGACCTAGCAATGATATTTCACGCATCAATCGCTATTCTGGTGGTACTTTTGGTATTACTTTCAATCGACCTTCAAGTTCGAGATCCACAGGGAATCCCTCCCTTTCTCGTAGCGAAAGTATGACCTCATCGATCCAAAATCTCAACAGAGTATCACAGTTAGGAGCTTCCCATCTCCCACCTGTCATACACCTCCCTGATAAGCCCAGATTTTCAACTTCCGATCTTCCTAACCCTACTTTACAATATGTCAACTATCGTTCCCAAATTTTCCATCCTATTTATACCCAAAATAAAGCCCCTGACAACGAGGAATCCCCTCATTCTTCCCCAATGCCTTCTCAAATCACTGAGAACCAACAGTTTTAAAACGAGCTCAATGTTCTGGAAACTCCTTTCCAAATTAATAAGGATTTTCTCAGATCCGATTTCACTGCCCTTCACAACAAAACCAAAGTCAAATAGTTTTTCAGAAACTTCTGTAAACCAGAACGCGATCAGACTCAAACCTTTTATTATGAGTTTCTTGAGGAATATCGAACCCAGATCTTATTTTTTAACTGGTTCGAACAATTTCTCATGCCTACTTGTATACAAGAGATGATTGATTCTTATAATTTCTTTACCAAAATGACTAACCCTATCACTCATTCTCAGCGCCATCAAAGTCAATGGAAAACCACCAATGGTGATACCATATCTTCCCCTATCCTCCCTTGCGACAAATCAATTTGAATATCGTCAACAATCCCATTGAAGCTGCACCTTATAAAACTGCTACTGATGACGTCTTACAGAATTCTCGGCGTATCATTGCCCAGAATAACTTCTGTAACACTCATCTAAGTACTATTGGAAAATAACTTGAGCGCATTGAAAGCCATCTACCTTCATCTCCATCATCTCCGCCCTCTTCATCAATTCCTGTATCCAATATCCAACAGCCTATTTTTAAACCTTTTAAAGTTTCCCAATCGAGTATCCGCCAGATCCAAGAAAATCAGAATTTTGCAGATATCCTCCGACGCCAAATCTCCAGCATCACGGTCTCTCCTACCTCCCCTCTTATAGCCGCAGATACACCATCTCAATCATCCAATGCTATTCACACTCTCGACAAAGAATCTAATTTTGAGTCATCCCAATCGCTTTTCTCCCTTCGACCGCTTTTAAACCACATTCATGAGCCCCAACAATTTTTTTTCTTCGTTTCCTGTCCCCCGCCCGGATATGGCTCTTGAACAAAATCCAAGCATCCTTAATCAGGACAAATTCAATGCTAATTCTATTTATGAATAGAATATTAACGCCATGATAGAATATAACATTTTGTCTCTCTTACAACAAATGACAATGGCCGCCAATGCTTACAAAACCCAGACGTCTATTTCTGATAAATCCATTGCTAAATCCTTATTTCTGGATTTTCAGGCCAACTCAAAGGATGGTGGGATTTCTATCTCACTGATACCCAAAGACATGAAATCCTTAATAGCCTGCAGCATGATGAATCCAACGATTTGGTCCTAACACCCGAAGGCCAACCCATTCCTGATGCCGTCTCTTCCCTAATTTTTGCCATATCACTTCACTTTATTGGTGATCCACCTCACCTCAAAGACAAAAATGCTGAACTCCTCTCCAACCTCAAATGTCACAAACTCAGTGACTTCCAACATTACAAAAAACCTTCCTAACGCGAGTTATGCTTCGCGAGGATTCCAACCAGCCTTTTTGGAAGGAAAAGCTTATTGATGGTCTACCTTTTATGCTAGGCGAAAATGTTAGATGGTTTCTCAAAACTACCCACGACTCCCCTATCAACTATGCAGCCCTTACTTACGGAGAACTCATCAGTATTACCCAATAACATGGACTTCAGATCTGCCAAGATCTAAGGCTCCAAAAGAATATCAAAAAGGAATTGCGACAGACTAAGCAAGAACTTGGTTCTTTCTGCAATCAATTTGATATTTCTAAAACTTCTCAAAGCACCAAAGATTGCCATTGCCTTTCCTCCTCAAAGACTTCTCGCCATAAGCACAAATCCCAACGTTTCTATCATTCTTCAAAACACAAATCTGACCCCAGACACGACAAACGATCTTCCAAGAGTTATCCTAAACGAACATCCTCCAAATAAGGTGACGAACGCTTCAAAGACACCGTTTGTCATAAATGTGGCAAAAAGGGCCACATTCAACGCTATTGCCTTCTTAACAAAAAACTTCATGCCTTGAATCTTACCACTGACCTTATTGCTTAGATCTCCGCTTTAATGATCAACGACTCCGACTCCGATTCAGACTCTATCACTAAAGAATTCGAACAACTTGACGAACTCATCCACTCATCTTCAGAGTTTGACTCTGAAAAATCGATCAATGTCTTGACTAAAGATCAGGAATTTTTACTTGCCATGACCAATGATGTTGAAGACCCCGCTAAACGAAAAACCAATCTTTCCAAACTCCTCAACTCCATTGACGACTCACCTTCCTCCTCTATGGCTACTCCTTATAATCTTACCAAAATTCTTCACACAAAGCAGAGTCAAAAGACTTCCCTTCCAACTATCCCTATTTTACAAGCTGAAATTAAGCTTATCAAAACTGAGCTTAAAGACTTACGCCGCCAACAACAAGAAACACACGCGATCGTCCAGAATCTCTTATCGAGCAAACCTATTGCAAGTGATTCCAGTGATTCTGACAAGGATCCTACCATTGAGCCAAATAAATTTTTGCATGTTCTTAAACATGTCACTTCACACAAATACCTTATTACTATTACTATAAATTTTTTGACGATTTTCGACTTGAGACCATTATTTTATTTGACACTGGTGCTGACCTCAATTGCATTAAAGATGGTCTTGTACCCAAACGATTTTTAGACCCGACTAAAGAAAAACTTTCTGCTGCTAACAATTCTAGAATGCTTATCACACAAAAAATTGATACTTTTATAAGTAATAACAACACACTTATCAAAACCACGTTTTTACTCGTCTCCAATATGAATCATACTGTCATTATTGGAACACCGTTTATCAACCTTATTACTCCTTACAAAGTTAATCACGAAGGCATCTCTTTCAAAATAAAGACTCCGATTTCAAAAAAATTGATTTTTCCATTTTTACAAAAACCTACCACACACAAATTAAACCTACTTCATTCTTTAATTTCTTCCAAAGAGCATGATTTATATGACACCAAAAATACCGTTTATTTTTAACGTATTTCTAAACAATTGCTTGATTCTACTATTCAGCGCCAAATCGACATTTTTAAAACCAAGCTCCATAATGAGCTTTGTTCTGATCTTTCTAATGCTTTTTAGACTAGGAAAAAACATGTTATCACTCTTCCTTATGACTCGCACTTCTCTGAATGGCAAATTCCTACTAAAGCCCGTCCTATTCAGGTGAACTCTGAAATGATTGACTTATGCAAAAATAAAATCCACGATTTAGAGAAAAGGGGTTTGATCTCTAAATCTAAATCTCCCTGGAGTTGTGCTGTCTTTTATGTCATCAAAAACTCCGAAATTGAACGAGGCGTCCCACGTCTTGTTATCAATTATAAACCCCTTAACAACATTTTAAAATTGATCCGCTATCCGACCCCCAACAAAAAAGATTTATTAAATCGTCTGTATGATTCTTTCATATTCTCCAAATTTGACATGAAATTTGACTTCTGGCAGATCCAGATCTACCTCAAAGACCGTTATAAAATCGCTTTTACAGTTCCTTTCGGCCAGTATGAGTGGAACGTTATGCCTTTTGGTTTAAAAAATGCCCCTAGCGAATTTCAACAAATCATGAATGATATCTTCAATCCTTTTACATCATTTTGCATTGTTTACATTGATGATGTCCTTATTTTTTCAAAATCTATTGACCAATATTTTAAACATCTTAACACATTCTTTGATGCTGTTAAGAAAAATGGTTTGGTCTTGTCTCAATCTAAAATTATTTTATTTCAAACACAAATCTACTTTCTTGGCCATTATATCAGCCAGGGCACTATCACCCCCATTGAACGTTCTATTACTTTTGCTTTCAAATTTTCTGATGTACTCTTAGAAAAAATGTAACTTCAACGCTTTTTGGGCTCCCTCAACTATGTTTTTGAATTTTTCTCCAATATTCATCGCGTTATAAAACTGCTTCATGACAGATTAAAGAAAAATCCAAGTCCTTGGACTGCTGAGCATACACGAATTGTTCAATGCATGAAAAAATAGATTGCACACATTCCCTGCCTACATCTTGCTGATCCATCTGCATTCAAAATTGTTGAAACTGATGCATCGGATATAGGTTATGAAAGTATTCTTAAACAACAAAAAGACATTCGTGAGCATATCATCTCATTTACTTCTACCCATTGGAATGACACCCAAAGCAAATATCCCACAATCAAAAAAGAGATTTTGAGTATTGTTTTATGTATTACTAAATTTCAAAGTGATCTTTTGAACCAAAATTTTTTATTACGTATTGATGCTCAAGCAGCTAAAGAAATCTTGCAAAAAGATGTTCACAATATAGCTTCCAAACATATTTTTGCCCGTTGGCAAGCTATTTTGAGTATTTTTGATTTTGATATTGAATATATTAAAGGAGAAAATAATTCCCTCCCAGATTTTTTAACACGTGAGTTTTTGACCAATAGGTAAGCCATGCCCCCAAAATCCTCCTCCCGATGAGCTAAAGCCAAATCTATTGTACCTGCCCGTACCTGGGCATCTATTGCTGAAGACGACGACAAGTTCAACGCCAACAACAACGTCCAAAAATGGTTGGAAGAGTTCCAACACAATCCGGTCTATCCGACCGAACTTATTGAAGTTTTCCAATGACTTTCCCAAAACTCCCAAGCCCTAACGACACCCCCACCAGTGTCCCAACACTCCACCAGTCATGTTATTGCCTCCCCATCCCAACCCCTTACCCGTAACCCAACTAAAGTCTCTTATAGCCATAAACCCCAAACACAGTCCCTTCTCTTCGTTGAAAGAGATTATCACCAACATGACCCTACCATTGCCGCTACCCGTATCTTTCTACCTGGTCAGCATACAATCCCCGCTGACTCCCACAAAACGCTTACCTACTATGCCTCTATCCTTGAACATACTGACTCCACCAAAATCAGACATTTCTACAACGCCACCGATAAAGCTACCCCGCCTACTCCACCTGCCAAATTATACGGATTATTCATCCGTCCCAGTGGGGTCAACCATTGCACCAAACAAAGTACCTCCCTATAACCACCACCACCACCCATATCACCCTTTATAGTTATTGAGACTACCAGCAAGCCTGGTTCAACACCTTCCTCAACCAAAACCCAAAGTTCACCCAGACCTGGCTGTTTTATTTCTGACAGCCTTTTGATTGTACCCATATTCCCTTTTGGTTCCTCAGATGGTGGAATTATCATGGATGCTCCCTTAACATCCTTACAGAGGATGTCCTCGAATGCTATAACCTCTTTAAAGCCAAATATTCTCCTTCTCCTATTGAAAAACCTTTTGGTCCCTTATTGTTCTTTTGTACAAAATTCTATCTACCATGGGTCTGTGCCTGATACTATGAATTCCAAGCTTATGATGATAAGAATAACGTCAATCTACTCGTTCGCCGCTTCAAAGTCAAATGGTGGAATGCCTTCAGAGCAGACAAAAAACTAACGGCTGCTATTGTTCTGAATTGGCTAAAATCTGCCAATCCTTCACAAGCTATTGCCTCCCCATCGGCCTCCCAACCACTATTCCTTGCTCAAAAAGCTAAAATCTAATCCATATTGACTTCGGCGAGTACTGAGCAGGAATATTTTGCCATCATGAACCAGAAGAACATGAAGAAGCATGCCTACATACTATCTGAGCTCGTTGACTTCACAGTTTATATTTTTTTCTTTTGATAAGCAGAATCTCGATACAAGCCAAGTCTCTACTCCTCATTTACTATTAGAGCAAGTACTCACTGGGTCTTCGGTGTTGACATCATGTTTTTCTTTTTTTGATAAGTGATAACTGGTGTTAATATTATGTAGCTCCTAAAATTGGCTAACAAAGGCGAACTTGAAGCACCAGTGCAAAGTTAAATTATATAGTTTTAAAAAATACGGTCCGACCGGCAGGACTACGAATCGTCCCCTTTACCGGCTCATTTTTGGGTGAAAAACAGACTCCAGTCGAACCGTCCATTTTCCGATCGGACTGGGCAGTTTTTAGCATCGTTCCGACCGAAAATCACCAGTTCGACCAGAACTTACCCGATTTGGTTCAAAACTTACCTAATTTGGTTCGAAACTTACCCGATTTGGTTCGATTTTTTAGATTATACTTTTTTTTAAGTTGAATTTGGTAAGTGATGTTTAAAATTAAATAATTTTAATAAAACTTAGGTAGGTAAGTGGGTGGGGGAAGGGGAAAAAATATAAAATAGTCCCTACCATTTATAATTAAATACTATAAAAATAATATATTTTAAATAAAAAACTTCTCTGACCGGAAAAAAAGGAAAACGGCAGATTTTCGGGTCGTAACAAAATCTGTATTTTAAAACTATGTTAAATTTACTTGTTGGTTTCTGGAAATGGGACAAAACAACAAAATTTAAATTTTTTAATATTTAATTTAAGTGTTAAATAACGAGGTTATGAAATAAAATATTGAAATCTAGAGTTAGAGTTTCAATTTGGAGTATTTAAAACAAATTATGCCAATATAAAAACTTAACAAAACCTAAGAAAGCAAAAGTGAATTCTATAATGTTTATCATAGATCATAAAAAAATTTAAATCTTAGTTATTAAATATATTTAATGTTATCTATATTACGGCGGTATAATTTTTTTATGGGCAAGTAAAGCTTTATTCACCCAAGATGTAAATATTTACATTACAAGTTGGAACATTGAAATTCCTTCATATATGGTACGAGGTTGCAACTGACAAAACTTGCCAAAATGTTACTGTATTAAAATCTAGTGGAAAACTTATGGTAAGAAAAGAGCACAAGATCATCGTTGCAATACATAATTCCAATGTTCCCTACACCATAGTTCCGAAGGTTGGCGCATGCCATGTCTACCTATCACAATTACAGTAGATTAAACCAAAAGTCAGAGTCCTCTCAAAGAGTCTACGCAAATTAACAGATCTTGTCCATTCAATTTCGAAAGTGCATTAGACCAAATTAATCATTCAATAGCTCGTCGGATGATGGAGTGCACCAAAACTTGTCGATCACAGATTGTTCTCTCAAAGATCATTCGGTTGTGGAGGTGCCAATTACCTCACATATTACGGAGATATAATTTGTCTGAATATTCATTATGCTTTAAATGAAAAAAGCATATATTTCCTATTTTAAAAAACGGTATGTAAAATTATAAAATTTTAAAAAATCGTACCAATATATGATATAGTATTTTCAGACAACAAAGAATTAACCAAAATTTCTTTAAAAAAGAAGTTTTCTCTAATCGTCCAATCAATTGAATATGACATGTATGCGGTACGACACGCAAAAAAAAAAATACTGCTTTGCCAAGAGATACCGCTGTTTGTTTTCGGACAAGTCATTCTTGTGATCAGTTAAGCTTAGAAGCCTGCGCCGTATTTTCTGATAGGTAAATTCTGTTTATTAATGTGTAGCAATATTTACACTAATGATTGTAGTCGATAACTTTACTAAAAATTCTCTCACGTAAAACTCAATAAAAAAATAGCTATTGGAAAAATAGTTGTCTTGATAGCACTTTCATACAAAAGTCTACCACTCAATCTCTGCTAATAACGATAGCTCTTGGTTCGCCATATTATTTCTCGAGATCTCCGTGACCAGTAAGTAGAAACAAAAGCAACGAGGTAGGGAAGATCACAGCCATCTTCTTCATATAGGGAATGGCTCCCTTGCTTCGTCAAGAAAAATAAAGATTAATTATAATGGTTACAACGACGTAACCAGGCTATAAAAGGGAAGTTTTGACAGCCAAATAGAGCAAGGAGCTTCCAATCGAGATCATTAATCCCTTCGAAGTAAATAGAAGAACTACATTAAATGATTGCACTTACGATGGCAAAATACAACTCCAAGGCTACCACGTTTCTCGCCTCGCTCTTTCTCCTCTCGCTGCTTCTCACGGGACCAGATTTGGTCCTGGTGTACCAAATCCAGTACAGTCCTGGTGTAAATAGATAGGGGTAAAATGGGTAAACAAGGAGAAAAATTATAAAGTGGAATGCGCGTTTTTATGGATAACAGGCGAGGGGTCTTTATTTTTTGGGAAAAGTCCACTTTCGTACCTTGTGGTTTGAGCTTTTGACACATAAAGGTTTGTGGTTTCAAAATCATCAAAGAGGTCCCATGTGGTTTCCCGGGTTCATCAATTAAAGGCTCGGATAGATGTCCGAGCCTAGTCAGCATCCTTGTCGCTTGCCATGTCAGAATGACGACGTTTTTGTCCTACGTGGCACACCATCCGCTTTCGAATTTGATGACGTGGCAATTTAAAAAAAATAAAAAAATCCAATTTTTTTTTTAAAAGTTGCTGCCCCGACACCCACTTTTATATTAAAAATTACACTTCCATTCACTTTCTCCCCTTCCCAGAACCTCCCTCTTCTCCTTCTCGACTCCCTCCTCCTTCTCGACTCCCTCCCTCGCCTCCATGAAAAAAAATTGAAAAGAACTCAAGAGAACACACCCAATCCAAGACAATAATTGAGATGTCGATCAACCAATCCAAGGTTTTCCTCCCGATCGTTCGCAGAAGACAACTTGCTTGAGCTTTTGTACGAGGTCTGTGAACGACTTATGCTTGGAGTTTTAGTTTTCGAATGGACGTTTTGCCTTTCTCAACCCCCTTTTTTTGTCTTGCAGGCGACCGTTCGAAGGAGCCTCATCTGGAACTCCTAATCTTTCGCTGGTATCCTTCGAAACCCTAACTTGTTGTGTTCGAATCCCTAACTTGCTGTGTTTGAATCCCTAACTTGTTGTTCGAAACCCAAGCACATCCAAGCTCAGCTGAGCTCCCTACTGTTGGAGGCCGCTATTTTGAAGTTTGACTGAATTGGAGCTCCACATTTTCGAGTTAGAACAACATCTGGGCTTCGATATTTTCGACTTGGTAGGACGAGGAAGTGGGTATTTCGACGGGAACCCAGGCCCAACTTGGACAAGACGAGGTAATTCGACATTTAAGGTTCGGTATGGATTTAAAAAATTGTAAGGTAAAGCTATGTGGGTGCGGTATCCCTACGAATTTGCGAGTGGCGAAGACGGTAGAAAACATAGGAAGAAGATTTTATGGATGTGGTCGTTATGCCGATTGTGGTAAAAAAATGTGCAATTTTTTCACGTGGGTTGATCCACCGACTTGCAAGTGGGGAACGGAGTTGTTGCCATCGGTTTTTGAGTCCATTCGGCGGAAAAAAGAACGTATATTGGCCCTTGAATCCAACGTTGAAGACATACAAGCTAATCTACAGATATTTAAAGACCACGCTGTCACTATGGAGATGGAACTACATAGCTGTGAAGATAAGTGTATTATGTTAGAAAATCAGATCAAAGAAAAAGATGAGTTTATCAAAGTGTTATCAGATCAGTTAAGGTGGAAGAGAAATAGTTTCAATTTAGTGATTGTAATAAGTATGTTTGTAATGTTGTTTATAAAATATGGATCTTTGTAATTTGTTATGTATGATGGAATGGAATGATATATTGATATGTTAACAGCTTGTCAATGTTATAAGTTGAAGTGTTGCCAAAATAGGTGGCCATTACATCAGTCACAAAATAGGTCAAGTTACCATCCGAATAATTCATTACAAAATGTGACCTGTACACCTTAGTCCGAGTGACAAAATATACTCTAGTCACTAAAAGTAGCTTGATGCAGCCATCATTACAAAAGAAAATAGATGAGTGATGTAGCTTCTTGCAGTTTCATACTAGCTTGATGCAGCTTCATACTTGTGATAGTTGGGATTGTTGACTTTCTAAAGTAGTACCACCTCTGTTCTTCCTGTCCCTTTTCTACATCATATAACATCAGTATAATATTAAAGTGCAACATTAAGTTCAAATGATTAGTAAGTTATATGGATTAAACCTTGGTATATTTTTTGTCCGAGCTAGTTGATGGTTCCGAATTGGGAGTTGGTCGTGGTCGGCGAGCTTTCTTTGCTAGCTCAATTCGCCGTCTCTGTTGCCATGGAGTCTCACCTGTTCTTGCAGCCGAACAACCTCGGACATTATGGCCGAATTGCTTACAATTACCGCACCGTAGTTGACCTCCAACACGAGATAATTTGGGCTGATTTTGTGGTTCATCGGCTGCCTTTCGTCTCTTTTTCTTGGGCCTCCCTGTTGGCTTCCTTATAAAAGGGGGATAAACATCGGGGTTCTCAGTGACAGGCCATTCCTCTTGACTTGGCAGTGGAACTATGTGATGACTATAGACTGCCAAATATGTACTCCTAGAGTAACACTCATCAACAAAAGGTTCTGGTTGTAACCGAGATTCATAAATGGCGGCAACCGCATGCTTGCAAGGGATACCCGAAAGCTCCCACATACGACAGGTGCAAGTTTTTGCATTAATATCAACAACATTAGAATAAGCACCACAATCAACTTCAAACTTCATATCACCGGCTGGTGTTACAAAACAATTACCTGCACCCGCCTTATTATGGTTAAGCACCTTAACAATGTTGGGACATAAGCTGCTGTCTTCATATTTCATCATTGCTTCCTTCTTCACATATATCCTTTTCATGAGTTTCCTTCTAATCCACTCGAGCATCGATAATATTGGCTTGTCCCTACCATGTAGGATTGCCGCATTGAATGATTCACTAATATTATTGACAACCAAGTCAGTCTTGCAATGAGTGCTGAAGTGACTTCGTGACCAACTCCGCGGATCATTCCTCATTAGAAAATTCACTGCCTCGTCATCCATTGGAAGTTGTTTCATCTTTTCCAAACAACTTGACCACCTGGTCATACTCCCTGTTGTAGCAGCTTGCCATAGTAATTCCTTATATTGTTGTCCCTTGAAAGTGCCTTTGAAGTTCTCGTATAAGTGCTTAACACAAATACGGTGCTCAATGCCAGGCATAAGACGATTCATAGCTTCTTGCAGGCCCTACAAGACATACAAATAAAACCAGCAAGAACTTAAACACTTCAGTACTCTTTATGCCAACAAAACAATATGCAAATATTTATAGCATCAATAGAAAATCGGTACCTTTTGCTTGTCGGACATGAAGACCATTTTGGTTTCACTTGGATGGCCAAAGTCATCAAATAAATTCTGCAGAAACCATCCCCAAGAGGCTTTGTCTTCAACATCAACAACTGCTATTGCCAGTGGGTACATATTATCATTGCCGTCTTTGGCTACAGCAGACAACAATTGACCACCCATTGTACCCTTCAAAAAACATCCGTCTAAGCCAACAAATGTCCTCAAACCTGAAAAGAATGCTCGCTTTTGTGCACCAAACCGTACGTAGCAGTACAAGAATTGAGGCACTTCTGGCAGCGGTCTCAAGCTTGGACGCGTCCCTAACGGTGCTCTCTCTTGGACATAGCCCTCAGGATCCATTCTCGTGGTTATCTTAACTCGACTTCCTTGGTTTGAATCCAAAATAACAACGGCATAGTCTCGTAGACGATAATATTGCTTCTTTGTATCTCCTTCTATAATCCTTAGAGCCCTTCGCTTCGCTCTATAACATTGCTGCAAAGATGCATTTGCCTTTAGTTTTTTTTCAACTGTCTTTTTCATCGCAGTCACGGGCCAATTTGGATTGTCTCTTATGTCCTCGAGAAAAGTTTCTGCGATATACCTTAAACATAGGCCAAACAGCATATCGGTAAGCAACATAATATCATAATTAAGTACTCAAATATTAATACATAGGCCAAACAGTATACTACACTTACTTGGATGTCACCAAGTGATTTTTCCATTGCCAAGGACAACTATGATCAGGATACCATGTCTTGATTTGAAAACATCCTTCGTCGTTAATCTTTGATGCATGTATGAGGAACCCACACTCACTTTTGCAGTAAACTCTAACAATTTTTCTGTTATTCTTCTTAAACAAGAAATCAGCCCCCTTAGCAATAGACCAATCCTTCAAAGCTTTCCTAAGTACGTCCACAGTCATGAACTTCATTCCATTACAAATATACAACCTCCCATTCTCTAATTTTTCTTTATTAAACCAAGGGTAATAATCCCTAACACAGTCCCCGTCCGAGTCATGATTCACATCATACAATTCACGGTCACCCAAAATCACTGGATCATCACTACCACCACTCAAATATCCATCATATGCTTCACTAGGAGGTGCTTCACTAGGAGGTGGTTCATTAGGAGGCGGCATAGGTTTATCAACCAGATTCACATCCTCATTTTCACCAGTTTCAACTCCTTCATTCTCCTGTTCACTCACCAAATCCTCATCTTCACAATCGTCATCCCCATCATCTTGTACATAATCAATATCTTCATTGTCCTCACTCCAAACATCTTCTTGAGTGTCATTAGGAATCTGAGCATCACTTTGGACAGCAGCCTCCAATCTCTTAACCAACTCTTCTACATTGGTGGCATCCTCTCCATCTTCCACAGCAAACACATCGGTAGATGGGAAACCGACTTGGGTCTGTATCATGTCAACAATCTGCTCGTCATTTAAAATCTCTACTAAACCACCATCGACCTCACCCTTCCTGAACCAGAACCTAAAGTTCTCCATCTTCAGTGTCTTTTTATAGAAGTTATGGACATCCCAATAGGAAAAACGATCTACTTCATACCCACCCGGAGTCTTAAACTTCTCTCCTCCAACATATTTCATACCTCCACCTTCATCGTCCACCCACTGACCACCAAAATGGTAAACAATGACGAACAACTCATCCATATCAGAAAACAAATCTGCCAAAACCAACAAGACCAATAAAAAAATTAGGGTTTCAACAAAATTGGTTTCAGAGCAATGTAATCTCAATCTAAGGTTTTGAACACAATAGATTAGGGTTTCGAACAACAAGTTAGGGATTCGAACACAACAAGTTAGGGTTTCGAAGGATACCAGCGAAAGATTAGGAGTTCCAGATGAGGCTCCTTCGAACGGTCGCCTGCAAGACAAAAAAAGGGGGTTGAGAAAGGCAAAACGTCCATTCGAAAACCAAAACTCCAAGCATAAGTCGTTCACAGACCTCGTACAAAAGCTCAAGCAAGTTGTCTTCTGTGAACGATCGGGAGGAAAACCTTGGATTGGTTGATCGACATCTCAATTATTGTCTTGGATTGGGTGTGTTCTCTTGAGTTCTTTTCAATTTTTTTTCATGGAGGCGAGGGAGGGAGTCGAGAAGGAGAAGAGGGAGTCGAGAAGGAGAAGAGGGAGGTTCTGGGAAGGGGAGAAAGTGAATGGAAGTGTAATTTTTAATATAAAAGTGGGTGTCGGGGCAGCAACTTTAAAAAAAAAAATTGGATTTTTTTATTTTTTTTAAATTGCCACGTCATCAAATTCGAAAGCGGATGGTGTGCCACGTAGGACAAAAACGTCGTCATTCTGACATGGCAAGCGACAAGGATGCTGACTAGGCTCGGACATCTATCCGAACCTTTAATTGATGAACCCGGGAAACCACATGGGACCTCTTTGATGATTTTGAAACCACAAACCTTTATGTGTCAAAAGCTCAAACCACAAGGTACGAAAGTGGACTTTTCTCTTATTTTTTTGGGAGGGAAATTAAGGTGGGTCCTACGGAAAGAAAAATATATCGGTAACCAAAACTATTTTAATGGAACGTGTCAAATTTTTTAGATTTAACCAAAACTATATTTTTATGATAAATATTATTTAATTAATTTGACATAACCTACTAAACTATTTGATATAATCGGGTAAACTATTTGATATAATTAGATAAATCATTTGAACATATATTCGATTAAATTCATCTAAAAAATCACAATTAATATTATCAAATTAATTATTTTACACGATATACCATTTGATATAACCAGATAAACTATTTGCTATAGCCACATAAACCATTCAATATAGACAGGTAAACCATTCGATATAGTCGGGTAAATCAATCGATATAACTGTAAACCATTCGATATAATGGATAAATGATTCGATACAAGCAAGTAAATGATTCGATGTAACCGGGTAAACCATTCGATATAGCTGGGTAAACCATTCGATATAGCTGGGTAAACTATTCGATATAACCGGGTAAACCATTCGATACAATCAGGTAAACCATTATATATAACTGAGTAAACTATTCGATATAACCAAGTAAACCATTCGATATAGTCATTTGGTCTGCAACATAGGCCATAACCAAAAAGACTTAATTCGTCTACTTATATTATTATTATTTTTGTAAATGAATAATTTTGCTAGTGATTACAATGAAGGTGACTGTTTAAAAAAAAAAGTAAAAGTATTATTAATCACTAAGAGTTCAACAAAATTACAAGAAAAGCAATATAGACATCCAGAAAAAATTGCCATAACTGAAAATCCAATTAATGATTCGATTGGCATAAAACCCGAGATTAAAAAAATAACTTGTGTAGATATGAGTGACATGTTCGACATGTTATGACTGGAACTTTGACATGTCCGTTAAGCTTTGTCTGTGGCTCTATAATGCTACAATTGTTTGATCTAATATGATGAAATGGTTTGAATAATACAAATCTAATGGTTTGCTTTGTGATGTTGAATTGAGTTGATCTTTTATGATACAATGGTCTATGTCGACATGATTAAATGGTTCGACATATTATGATGAAATGGTTCATAGTTATGATTTAATGATTTGTTCTAATATAATGAAATAGGATATTCTGTTATGAATTATCATTCGACATGTTATGATGAAATAGTTTGAAATGTTATGATGAAATGATTTGTTTTTAAAATACCATTTGATATAATCAAATATACCATTTAATATAATCGGACATAACAGTCAATATAATTTAATTAATTATTTAATAATCGGACATACTATTCGATGTAACTGGCCATACGAGACAAATCATTTTATATGACCAGGTGTACCATTTAACATAATCGTGTGTACCATTTGATGTAACATGGGGACAAACCATTTTATTCATGACAAGTAAACCATTCGATATACGCAAGTAAACCATTTGATATAACTGGGTAAATCATTCGATATACTATTACACCCTCAATACACTTCTCCTTCGAAACAGTAGGAGCCTCAGGAGCGCGAAACCATCGTCGAAACATGTACTGCACTTTTTCAACCTGCTAAACCACAATTAATAATTTTCAATCAAAATCTGATCAACTACGACTCCTATTGATTTTGCCAATCACATCCTTTAATCAAGCAAAAACCACATCGGCCATTACCAAATTACCTCATCGGCCATCACCAAATTACCGTCCTTCACCGTCAACCCTAATTTGAGCAAAAGGGGAAAATTTTCTTGGCGCAACACCAAGCGGGACAGAGCTGGTGAAGGACGGAGACCAGCCGACCATCGTCCGCTCCCGTTGTCGACAACCGTTTTCAATGTCCAGAACCAAAAATGTCTGTAATTTCTGAACAAACAGATTGAGAACTCTTGATAACCAATCGACAAAACCCAAACACAAAAAATCAAACAATGGACTGAACCCCAATAACAAATGGATAGAACCCAACAAAGAAAACACATCGACAGAACCCAATAAAACTTGTTCGAATCGACAGAACACAATATAAAAAAATCCAACAATGGACAGAACCCAATCACAAATCGACAGAACCCAACAAAGAAAACCATTCGACAAAAACCAATCGAAAGAACCCAATCTCATTCCATTAATTCCACTAAACACCTTCATATTAAAAAAAAATTACGAACTTTCTAGAGCTCCAATCTCATTGATGGCTAGGATTTGGCCGTTGCTCTTCTTGATCTTCTTCAACTTTCTCAAGAAGTACCTTTTCCAAATACAAAAAAAAAACCAAATCTTTATTTATAACAAAAACCCTAAATCAAGATCAGGCTCTTCGACTATAGAGAGGGAGACAGAGACAGACCAGAACTTGGACTTGGCCTGGACCTCGTTGGTGGCCCAGAGCTTGATACGGTAGATCTTGGGGTGCTCATCGGAGTCCATCGGTAGGGCCCTCCCGACCACCTGGTACTGGTGAAACTGCAATTACCCACAACCAAACACGTCACTAAACAGCTTTCGTAGAAAGGAATAAGGGATCGCCGGTCTCGGGATTTTACCCTAAAAGCCACCATTTTTGCCGCTTCTCGGGACCTCCAGGGTCTGGCTTAGCATTCTCGAAACCCTCACTCTCTTCACGACCTCGAGCATGGAAATGCGGTTGTGGAGGCGCTCGATGGCGTCTAGAGAGTCGATAATCAAGGCTCTTCGGCGGCGAGATTTGCTTCATCGTCACCAGAACAACGGAGCTCCCGATCTCGTCCCGATCCCAGAGCGCTCGTCCGCCGTCCGTCGAGGTTCCAATGTCGGCATGTGAGAGAGAGAGAGAAGGGAGGAGCATTTTAGGGTTTGGAAAGGAGATTGAAAGTGAGACATGAGAGAGAAAGGAAAGGAGGAAGGTAAAAGTACAAAATTACCCTGGCTTAATTTTGGCCATCAGATTTGCAAAAATTTTATTATACTTGATCTAACAACTAAAAATACTTCCAGAATGGTTCTGGTGTGTTTTACACATCCAGGACCCAATCCATTCCCGCTTCTCACTACCTTCACAGCTGAAAGCAGGAAGCTTGGTACGTTACTAATTATGATTTAGCTATTTAACCGAATTCTTTAAATTTTCCTTCTTCCACTTTCCTTTTTTTCAAACATTTAATAAGGTACCAACAAATATTTAGATTAACGAGAATTGCCCTTATTTAAATAAGTAATTTCGAATACGGGCTATCGTGAACGAAGTAAAGTTACATAATTATTGATAGATGTTTATCACGATAATATAAAAAGACAAATAAATAAGGTTGATGATGGTGATGCAGGTCACAACCGATCCATTCTTACTTACTCGGCGCCGGAGTGTGACACAGTTTACCCGGCGGCCAAAGGAGACACGTGTTCAACCGTTGCCGAAGCCTTCGGCCTAAGCGTTGAAAAATTTAGTGCCATAAACCCCAATCTCAGCTGTACCAAGATCTTCGTCGGGGAGTGGCTTTGCGTCCAAGGAAGTGCCTGATTTGGAAACCGACAGGGAAATGTCATTTCCCGGCCGGTCACCGTGAATCTGAAAGTTCCCATGGACGAATAAGAACGGGCAGCTCAAAGCCTTGTTCACGTAGAGCATGTTAAATAAATAAGTGGTTCACAAATGGAAGAACACTGTTGTGGGTTACAAGTACTGTAATTTGTGTATTTTTTGTGTTAAGGAATATATATGTCACACTCGTTGGTATATGCATGTTTGCTTTTATTGTTATATCATGATGGTAACTGGCTATCTTTACTCAACTTTTGTGCAGTTAAAAGTCCGAGAGGAGTAGAATTTCAAGGGATTCTCCATGTTTTGATAATTGTTATTCGGTTATCTGAATGAATGAAATAATATTTTAATTTCATGTAATTTTCAAGCTCTGTAGTTAGATGTCAAAAAATTATGCGAATAAACAAATTAACTTATTGAGACAACTAACAACTTAAATTATTTTAAAAATTGATATCTTTTTTCTAAAATAGCAAGAAAGATACATATATTCTTGAAATTGGTAGAAACATAAGTGTATTTCTCAAATAGATAATAATTTAATTTAAATGCTAAATTTTTTTGGAAGCAACCCAATCCGTCTCCATGGCCACTACGTGGCAGTCTGTGAATAAATTTAAAACGACTACTTCTAATAAACAGAGGCCTCCATCTTCCTTGCATTTTGTTATTTATCATGCACAAGAATGAATTCTTTGGGACGACGCCTCCATCGTGCACAATTACCCGCTTCTCACTGTCTTGGAGGCATATAGAAAGATGTAATTTCTGAAAATCTGTACGGTCGTGGAGTTAATTTTGGGCTGGTCCAATAGTGAACTTGTTCGCTAATATAATATATCAAGTGTGTGATACTGTATCGCAGTGTTATAGTGACACCTCTTTTTCCTTCATCAAATTTTTCTAATAAATTTTGCTACAAAGAATTTGGCAGCAACCTCTGCACTAATGGGGTGTCAACACTCGGGTGGCGGTTGGGATGGGGATCTTTCGGGTAGGACGGGAATGACATTCGGATGGTCGCAGCTACATCTTTGTAAATACTACTACTATATTACTACCTACCAAAAAAATAACAAATCCACTGAAAACTATAAAGACGTCCATAATTGACTTGAGATTCCTGATGTACTAGTTTCTCAAGTGTAGTTTTCTTTTCCCGAATGGCTTTCAGGATAATACTTGTATGGTAAATGGTTATATGCTGAAATGAATTGTTTTTTTTAAAAGCTGAAGATTTTACGTCCTCGTATAAATACAGGTTACAACCGGGCGCCACAGTTTATACGCAATTTGAGACTTGATTTCAATTTTCAATCAACGATGCTAATCCGAGCTTAGCCCAAAATGGACCTCGGTACAGGCCAAGATTTGGCACGGAAGGGCCTATTTCGTGCATGCATGGAGAGGAGTAAAATAGTAAAGTGGCTGACGCGTATAAAAAAATGCGCGCGTTAGTGGAGAGAGAAAAGAGGATGTTGACCCATGTCAGTAGATGGGGAAGGATTGACACGTGATTCACTACCCCTTTCCTCTCTTTAATTTTTTTTAAGTTTGCACTTAATTTTTTAATTAACATTTTTTATTTTTTATTGAATTAATTAATTAATTTTTATGTCCCTATTATTAAATATTAACTTAGCATGACATTTTATCGTAACCAAGCATGTATTTTTATCATACCCGGGCTTGCCAATTAATCGTAACCAAGCATGTCAATTAATTTTTTTATGTCTCTATTATTAATTAAATATTAACATGGCATGCCATTTTATTGTAACCAAACATGTCTTTTTATCGTAACAAAGTATGTCTTTCTATCGTACCCGAGCATGCCAATTGATCATAACCAAGCATGTCTTTTTATCTTAATCGGATCTGTCATTTGATTAATTATTTAATTTATTATAAGTTTTATTAAATATTATTCTGACATGCCATCTGACATATCTGGGCATGCCATTTGACATACCTAGACATGTCATTTCATATAACGTGCACATGCCATTTGACATAACTTTGGAATATCATCTTGACATAACGTGGGCATGCCATTTCACATAACGTGGGCATGCCATTCGATATAACGTGGGCATGCGATTTCATATAACGTGGGCTTGTAACTCAATCGACTATTAACTTCAAATATATTTTTGATATTATTTTACTCTAAATTTGGATAAGTTATAAACTACAAAGTTGTAGATGTACATCTCACCTTCCCACAGCAATTTGAATCACCTCAATCGGACTCCAGAGTAAGAACTTGTGAGCTC
Source organism: Hypericum androsaemum (assembly GCA_963995505.1). NCBI lineage: Eukaryota > Viridiplantae > Streptophyta > Magnoliopsida > Malpighiales > Hypericaceae > Hypericum > Hypericum androsaemum. The sequence goes on from OZ023180.1 coordinate 11,623,822, forward strand.
CCAATCAAAATCTATTCTTGTAATTCGATCGACTCTTGAATTCAAATATATTTTTGACATCTTTAACTCCAAATTTGGAGAATTTATAACCTATAAAGTTGTAGATATATGTCTCAGCTTCACACAGCAACTTGAATCATCTCAATCAGACTTCAGAGTAAGAACTTGTGGTCCCCCAACCAAAATTTATTCTTGTGAGTTGATTGACTCTTGATTTCAAATATTTTTTCAACATCCTTTCACTTTGAATTTTGAGAAGTCATAAACTACAAAGTTATAGATATACATCTAACCTTTACATAAAAATTTGAATCGTCTCAATCAAACTTTAGAGTAAGAACTTATGGCTCTCCAACCACAATCTCTCGATCGTCTGTCGCCCCTTTTTCACAATCGGACTCTAGTCTGCTCTTTGTTGACGTCAGAGTGGTGGTCGACGTCGGGCTTAGAGAAACATCGTTGGCGTCAGATCTAGAACTATGAATTTTTAATTAGAGAGAGAAAAAATGAGGGAGCAAGAGAGAGAGAGATGAAATGCACAAATAAAAATATGGCAAGGAGGGGAGAGAAGAGAAAAAAAGAGAGGAGGGAGGATAAAAGATGAAAATATCCATAAGAATTAAAACCATCAAATCTCTGACGCGCACCTAGTCATGAAGATCAAGGGGCCATATTAAATCCCATTTGGTACGGGAAAAGATTACACTTCTGCACGCAATCCAAGGGCATCCCAGACGGCCAACTTTTAGACTAAGTTGCATATTTTTCAACATTCAAGTCAAAGTATTCAGATAGTATTTGGGCCGAGTCCTATCTTTAAAGTGTGGGTAACTGAGGCCCTTAGATTGCGTGCAGAAGTATAACCTTTCTCCGTACCAAACATGATTTAATATGGCTCCTTGATTTTGATGACTAGGCGCACGTCAGAGATCTGACGGTTATAATTCGTATAGGCATTTTTGTCTTTTATCCTCCCTCCTCTTTTTTTCCCTTCTCTCCTCTCCTTGCCATATTTCTGTTTATGCATTTCATCTCTCTCTCTTGCTCCCTCATTTTCTCTCTCTCTCTCTCTAATTAAAAATCTATGGTTCGAATTCAACCACCACTCCGACACCGACGAGGAGTAGACCGGAGTTTGATTGTGAAGAAGGGGCGACTGATGCTCGAGAGGTTTTGGTTGGAGAGCCATAAGTTTTTACTTCAGAGTTTGATTAAGGTAATTTAAATTTTTATATAAAGCTGAGATATATATCTACAACTTTGTAGTTTATGACTTCTCCAAATTCTGAAGCGGAAGGATGTTAAAAATACGTTTGAAGTCAAGAGTCGATCAAGTTACGAGAATAGATTTTGGTTGGGGGACCATAAGTTCTTACTCCAAAGTCTAATTAAGATGATTCAAGTTGTTGTGTAAAGGTGAGACATATATCTACAACTTTGTGGGTTATGATTTCTCCAAATTTAGAGTGGAAAGATATCAGAAATATGTGTGAATTCAAGAATCGATCGAGTTAGGAGAATAGATTTTGGTTAGGAGATCACAAGTTCTTACTCCGGAGTTCGATTGAGATAATACAAATTGTTGTGCGAAGGTGAGATGTACATCTATAACTTTGTAGTTTATGACTTCTCCAATTTTGGAGTGAAATAATGTCAAAAATATGTTTGAAGTTAATAGTCGATTGAGTTACAAGCCAATGTTATGTCAAATGACATGCCTACGTTATATGAAATGATATGTCCATGTATGTCAAATGGCATGCCCGGGTTCGATAAAAATATATATTTTGTTACGATAAAAAGTCATATTTGGTTATGATAAAATGGCATGCCAAGTTAATATTTAATTAATAATAGGGACATAAAAAAATTAATTGGCATGCGTGGTTACGATCAATTAGCATGCCCGGATACGATAAAAATGCATGCTTGGTTACGATAAAATATCATGCTAAGTTAATATTTAATAATAGAGACATAAAAATTAATTAATTAAATAAAAAATAAAGAAATTTTAATTAAAAAATTAAGTACAAATTTAAAAAAAATTGAAAGGAGGAAAGGGGGTAGTGAATCGCGTGTCAACCTTTCCCCATCAACTGATATGGGTTCACATCCTCTTTTTTCTTTCCACTGATGTGCACACTTTTCTATACGCATTAACCACTTTACTATTTTACCCCTCTCCGTGCATGCACTGAATAAGCCCTTCCGTCCCAAATCTTGGCCCGTCTGGGATGATAGAAAAGTTTATTGGCCAACTAAGTAAGGTTTACGACTAGAGAGCTCCGAATTCTGCGGCACATAGAATAGAGTCTATTTAGTACATACGAAATATAAGATTTGGTTAGATACCGAATTGTATTATTGATGTTACTTGTTGAGATTGTCATACCTAATTGGGTGTGTGATGTAAAGTGTGAAAAATTTATTAAAGCATTTTCATAAGGGTTAGATAAGAAGAATTTAATATGATATAAGAGTAAGAGTTCATTGATCTCATATTCATTGTTGTTCTCGCACGTCTGTTATTTCATTATACATTGGCAAAGTCAAATCCTATTTTATAGACTTTATTTGAAGGTCGTATTGAGATTATCTTATCTAATTTATTACTTTTTTTGAGGAAGTATCTAATTCATTACCTTGATATTTAGGGTTTGATATGAAAATCTTAGAGATAATTTATGGCCCAGTGTTTCGTTTTGATAGGGAAATGGATTATTATTATCGTTCTAGACTCTGTGATTTGTATTATACAATTCTTCTCTATGTAGAATGAAATCCCGAGTCTATTGCTTCCTTTCAGTAAAACAAATTTGGCCGTCTAAAAAATCAGCCGGTTTAAATGTTACTTTCTCTTGTTGATTTCGAGAAATGAGATTATTCATGTTCGAATAATGATATTAGATGGAACAATGGACGAGTCCAGAAATCACGGTCCCTAGTAAAATCGACATCTCCATTAGTAATTTACGGCCAAATTTTGACGGTCTTTTCAAGGCAGATATTTCTCTATAAATTGAAAGGACTCAAGATATCAGTGCAAAGTCAAGGCAGGAGAGCACAAAGTTATCTACTATTCGCTACTGATAATACCTTAACCAGCCGATATTAAAATGGCCAAGTTCCACGTCAAAGTAGCCTTGGCTTTAGCTTTATCTCTTCTCCTGCTGCTCTCCGCAGGAGAGAGCAAGGAAGTTGGAACAGCTATATTTTTTGGTAAGTGTTTTATATATCTTGGCCTCCTTATTTATCACTTGTTAATATCTTTTTACTGTCTCGCAAAATATATATTATTTTGGTTAATACTTTGCAAGTCTCTTGTTTAAACTAGGTAAAACTTTTGAAATATTGTAAAATTTTACTAATAATTATTTAACAATTGTTTACAAGAACTCGAATTTGAGATATCTTGACAAATTTTTCACCAATTAATCAAAGTTATGTAATCAACGTCACATATATATCTTGGAATAGTCTAGTTGCCATGCCCAAAATATTACTAGCACTTTTTGGATGAGCAATCCTACTTAATTTTTCATAACACAAGGTATTTTCTTCAAATTTTATTGTCTGGTTTGCTACAGATTAACTAATTTAGCGATTACTTTAATTATCTCAAATGGTGGGGAAAACAGGAGCAACAGACGCAAAAGCAGAATGTACCTCTGTTTATGCAGCGCAACCAGGCGATACATGCGAAGGCGTGGCCAGTAAGTTCAAGTTAAGGGCCGACACATTCGGTGAACTCAATCCCAACCTCAACTGTGACAAAATCTTCGTCGGCCAGTGGCTTTGTGTCGAGGATTAGGCTTAACATGACTCCGAAATTACGAAGAGTGATCGATCACACACTGGACCGACGGCCAACCAATAAGATAGCAGCATTAGGGCCTTTCGTATTTGGCAACGATTTTTCTTTTTCTTCAGTTGGGAACCGGCTGGACTCCGAATCTGCAAGACGATGTCAGCGGTCGTGAGTGTTTTTGTTATGTTTTTACTTTGTTCCATATAGCAAGATGTACCGTTCTAGTTCCGCTTTTATTTTTCTCAGTTTGAACAATTAAGTGTACGACCATATTTTCTCCATTCTTGGAGTTAAATACAATTTTACACTTGCAACGTCATTTTGTTTTTATATTATTTGATGCATTTTTGCAATATTAGCATATTAAGTTTTCCACATCATCAGGACAAGGTGGACAAACACGTGGAATAGCATTTCATTTTGTAATTTTAGTTAAATGACACAATTTTTTTTCTTAAGTTTTAAGTACATCAACAACAACAAAAAAGGAACGCAGGCTTCTAATGTGTCATCATGTCTTTGAGTTGATTCCGATGAACATAGTAAATATGTAAAGGTTGCTTGTAAAATTTTTGGTGTAACAATAAAGAAAATTGGCGTTATATATCTCAAAATTAGAGTTAACATATGTAAATATTAACCTAACTAGGATCAAACTAAGATTGTGTCAAGTTAGGATAAAGGAGTAAGCATCTGATAGTATTACTAAAAGTGTACCTATATTCTACCCCAAACCTAGTCAAGACCCACAAAATATGAATATTTCCATCATTCCAAAATTTTAGGTTGTTATTTCATAATAAATAATAGTAGTTGAACCATTAATTTTTTATGAGAAATAATATAGAAATCATCTTAAAATTCTCATTTGAAAGAATCATAATGATTAGATCTTACAATTCAATTAGTATACGAAATCATGCTTTTAGAAAAAAAATCAGAATAAGTTCTCTGAAAAAATTGGCCGCAGTTCCGAGTATAAAGAACATAAGTGATTTTGCGCCACCGGTGGAAAGTTAAATTCGCTTTTTTTTAGAAATCAAGATGCTAAGCTCACTAATTTTTAATAATCGCATATTGTAGAATCAGTTCGAGCACATCGAGAAAGGCTAACCTTCTTTAAATCATCTACATAATCTTTAGCGCAAAAGCTAAATGAGGCATCGGATATAACATAGTCATAGTCTATAGTCACATCATGCATTGAGAGGGAGTCTCTCACCCGATTTTCCTCTCTGAAAGTATGTTATATTTGTGTCGTCTAGCCCCTATCAAGCAAACCCTATGCTCGGCTGATCAAATCAGCTTGCGGATGGTCCCATCCAACCTCGCGGCCAACACAGAGAAGAGCTAGGGAGGAGTCGACCTCCACCACTACCTACTGAAAACCTCGCTCCTATGCCAACTCGAGTTCCAACACAAGAGCCCAAAGCTCTGCAACTAGGGAAGTGAAGCATTTGATTCCGTTGGCAAATTCCCATAACCAATATCCTATTGCATCTCGAATAATCTCTCAAGCACAAGAAGAACCCGGATTGCCAAGCGATGCGCCATCAGTATTAAGCTTGACAAATCCAGGCGACAGGCGTGTCCAAGATACAAATACCTCACGCCTTGCAGGGGATGGAGTATTTCGATTAAGAATAACACGGGAAACTTTTGTGCCTGTAGAGATATAACATGAGGGGGAGGGCCTGTAGCAGGCCTATTGTAGAAGACAATATCATTCCTCCACTTTCATAGCCACCAGCGCGTAATAATAAAGACAGACGCTCAAGGAGGGCCCTCAATATTCTGACCAACAGCTGCATTATTTACCTGGATCCAAGCTTTATAGTCCATCTTGTCTAGGAAACTAGGCTGTTCGCTTGGTAATACCACGTCCCAGAACTCCCTCGAGAACATGTAATTACGAAAAAGGTGCATTAGAGATTCCTCCACAGAGAATCACGTTGGGCATGTATTCTAGCTAGTCTGATGCCTCTGGAATCAACCTGCTATATAGAAAGAGCTAAGTAAACACATAAATACGCTCATGAACCTGTAATGACCTGACACTAGACCAAGATAACTCCCTATAAATAGGATCCAATTCTCCACAAATTGCCTTGTATAATGACTCAATAGACCATCTCGGGTAAGCCCCAATGAAAGTTCATCTGTCTCCCTATAAGCTGTAGACAGGATGATGTCCCATCCCGCTGTGGGCCTCTTATAATCTGCAACATTCTTCATCTCCTTGTCTGGGGGCAGCTCACCTACAATATGGCTACATAAAGGCGAAGGCAATAACCATGAATCATGCCAGAAAGAAGTACCTAGGCAATTACCCACATTCCACCACAATCCTAGCGACAGAAATGGTTTAGCCTTAACAATCGCTTTCCAAGTTGAGGACCACCCTGACTTGGACGCAAGCATTTCAATACCCATGAAACCCTAACCATACTTTCTAATCAAAACTTGTGCCCAAAGAGCTTCATGTGACTACAATAGGCACCATAGGAGTTTCATAAATGATGCCATATTCGCTGCTTGCATTGGCCGTATACCAAGGCCACATGTTACCTTAGGGAGGCAGATGGTAGGCCAGCCAACCAAGTGAGTCTTTCGAGTCTCCTCATCACTCCCTCATATAAAATCTCGTATGCACTTATCCATCTCTGAACATACAGACACCGGAAAGACATCAGTTTGCATAATATGTGAAGGAATAGTTGATATTACCGATCTAGTTAGGGTGATAAAACCAGCTAAACTAAGAGTCATGGACTTCCACCCCGCCATCCTAGCTCGCATCCTCTTAACAATAAATTGAATCTTGTCTTCTCCTAACTAACGCAGTAGGGGACACCCAGGTATTTTTCAAGATCTGTGGTCAGCCCGAGATTCACATTGGTAAATACCATGACCTTAAATTTAGGGAGACTTACTTTGTGTCCCCAACTCGAATAGAAATCATCCAAAATCTCACGAACCAGAATTGCTTGGTCCACCATTGCCCTGCACAAAAGAGTAAGATCATCAACCTCAGATGAGAAAGGGGTGGGCCTTGGCAAGTAAGTTTCACTGGTGCCTAGCGACTCTCTCCCATCAATTAAATTTGTTGTTTGGTTTAGAGAACTGTGACTAAACAATAAAATTTAATAATTTTTCAAGTTTTAACTTATGCGGTAAAAACGTGAGACGGAACACATTTTTTAGAAAGAGGCGGTGAACTAATATTGAAGTCTTTTCACCCGGAAAAAAACTAGGAAAAAGTACATTTTACGACCAATATCTAGACCTGACCACGGTTCGAATTTGGACGAATTCGAATCAAATTTATTCGAATTCGAATTCATCAAAACATTAAACCGTATTCAATTCTTCACAAGAAGAATCGAATACGAATTATGAATTTTCAAATTATAATCGAATTCGAATTTGAATTAATTCTATAATTTTAATACTTAATTAAAAAATTCTAAAACCTCTAATTTTTTGATATTTTGAATATTTTTGTAATATTTTTGAAAAAGTTTAAAAACTTGTGATATTTTTTGAAAAATTTAAAAACTTTGATTTTTGCTTCAAATAGTAAAAAAAATTAGGAATTAGTGTTTAACATTTTTTGGGAAAAAGAAATAAACTAAAGATTGGGCTTGCACTTAATGTACCAAATTAAGTTGCCTACGTATCCTTAGCTCCGAAGGAATCAAAGCCCACGTAGTTCTCTTACCTTTATGGAGCTAACTCACCTAGTCGGATGTGTTTGTGCTTTCACCGGTTGTGGCATCATCGAGGTCATATAGTTGATCGGAATTTTTCCGGACCAATTCTTGTTGTCGTCTTTCCGCCTTGGTCCAATCGGCGACCAATGCTTGTGCCTCCAATTCACTTTGTGGCCTTTCTGGTAGTTTATGCACATCCAGATAAACCACCCCATTCCTTTTATGCACCCCCATTTCCCAAGGCTGATGTCGAATATAAGGAGTTGCTAGTATCTGCATGAGAACAAGAAGGTACTGATATGCTGAAATATTTTGCATGCGGACAGGACAACTTTCCCACATCAAACCTCCATCCAACCAAAAGTATTAAAGGAATGAATCATGGGAAGTAGCAATTACCTTATTGAGATTGTCATCGTACATTAGGACCAACATGATCTTTTAGATTAGGAACTTGCAAAAAAATTTCCAAATTTCTGTAATACGCATATAATAAATTTTGTAAACCATCAATTTTAATGTTCGGCATAAAAACGGTTGTAATTAAATTAAGTTGGGGAATCTCCTTGAAATACTTTAACCATTTGTTAGCCATTTTCGAAACGCATGATGACAATGCAAAATCTTGATAAGCGCTACATATTGACGGTTGCAATTAAATTAAGTTGGGGAATCTCCTTGAAATACTTTAACCATTTGTTAGCCATTTCCGAAACGCATGATGACAATGCAAAATTTTGATAAGCGCTACATATTGTCTCCGATATATTACAACATTCCAAAAATAGTAAATGAGATGTAGGATAATAAACACCCGATAAAAGATGTGTAGCATAATTAAAATATTCTAAAAGCTCATTTAGTTTTTCTACAAGGTCCCAATGGTAAGGTTGTAACATAATATTATTAGTTTGATCATTAGATGCAAAAAAATTACATAGAAGTTCTTTGTATGGAAGAGCTTCTTTTAACAATTCATAAGTCGAATTCCAACGATGTTGAACATCTTGTGAAAAACGTTTTGGTTTCATGTTGTTTAATTTGCAAAAATTTTTCCAATCTTTTAGCAATTTTGGGCGAGCCCATAATAAATTAAGTGCTTATTTAATTGGTCATAATGTAGAGTCTAAAGCTTTAATTCCATCTTGGGTACAAAGATTAAATATATAGTAATATGAGTAATTATATGAAAAATATGACTAATATATCTAATTAGTAAACTTGAGGGAGAATTTATATAGCTCAAATTTTCAACAAGAGAAATAGAGAATTGAGATTGGAATGTGTAAAATTTGAAGAATAAGAGGTGGTATTTATAGAGTTGGGAAGAAATTCTGAATTTATAAATTTTTTTTAAAAAAAGTACCAACAGTAAAAAAAATGATAACCTGGGGATTAAAACGGTAACAAAAAATAGTAAGAAAAAAAAGGTAATTTACCCCTGACGCTGACGCAAGCGCTGACGTCAGCGAAATTCAAATTACCCCCTCCCCCTTGTTTTTGAATTCCACCCCCCCTTTTTTTGAATTTTTATGAATTCGAATCGAATTCGATACAAATCGAATTCTCAAAACGAATTCGAATTGAATTCGCCAGTTTGACGAATTACAAAAAACTTGAACCGTATTCAATTCTTATCATGACGAATCCGAATCGAATTTTTTTACGAATCGAATCGAATTTTTTACGAATCGAATCGAATTTTTTACGAATCGAATCGAATCGAATCACGAATCGAATTCAATTCATGGCCAGGTCTACCAATATCATTTTGAATTCCTAAGGTTTAAAATTCTTATTTGATCCCTATTTTTCCGGAATTTGGCAATATATGGTCCCATATACGATGACTGGCCTGAAATGGTATTTTTTGCCAAGTTGGCCAAAGTGGCATCATTTTGGCGTCCACCTATCGTGCAGACTGGATAAATTTTGTGAACTCAAAACTACACAGAACGACATCATTTTATAGGAAAATTATCAATTGAGTCCCAAATATTTTTTATATTCCTTGATACAACTTTAGTAATAATAAAATGACTTGGTATCAATAAATATCTAACATTTATAACTCTGAACTCAGTGGACCCCGCCTTCCCAACCCCTTCCTTTTCTTCTTCATCCATTGGCTCCACCCAAAAAATTATCGCAACATTCAAAAACTTTGGTAAGGCCCACGCTCGGTGGAGGAGACCCGGTGGTCTGGCGGCTAGAGGCGACAGAGCCACCTTGGGAGACTTCACCTTCTTTTCCGGAGCCGGAGGTGGAACCGTTGCCGGCGGGGAAGCCAGTGGAGCAGGGGGTGGAGTCGCCGGAGAAGGCGAAGCTGGGGGAGGAGACGCTGACGACGGGGTAGCAAGGGGAGGAGACGCCGGGGGCAGGGTGATACGGGGAGGTGAAGCTGATGGCAGGGTGGCAGCGAAGAAGTTGACCCCAACCTCAACCTCGTCAAGGGCCGTAGCGGCGCCCTCCTTTGGGAGAAGATGGTGGAGGCCGCTTCCACCAGTTCATCGTTGTGGACGAGACCAAGCTCGTCTCTCTGTACTGGCGTTTGTTTGGAATTGGAATTTTTGATATGGGTTTCAATTAGTTCAGAAATCAGGTGAGCGTATTTTACGAGAGGTCTGGTCCTGTTGTTCACTTAATTGTGTTAATTTTGTGGGTGATGTGAAATTCGTGCCAAAGATGCATGTCGTTGACTAGGAAGAGAGAGATGAGGACGATATATTTTTTCAAATTTTATTAAAAAAATTGGGACTAATTTAATAATTATTCACTCTAAAAATGTCACAAAATTTACTTAGCTAGCATGCCACGTAGAAGTCAAAACGAAGTTGTTTTGGCCTACGTGACAAAAATATGTCAATTTTGTTGGGTTTTATAAACACGAACCCTAGGTTCGTAGCAGCGGAAGATAAAATTTTTCACTAACACCGAATCTGATCATGGCTGTATAACATAAAATCAAGATAACAACATAGTTAGAGAATTATTACAGTGCATTGTAGATCAAATTCTCAACTATGGTATCCACGTAGTACTCGTCTACGAACTCCTTGATAGTTGAAATCTTCAAAAATTCGCTAGGAAAATTTTTTATCGAAGAAACTAGAGAAAATTTGTGTCTTGTATCTAGGTTAATGAATTTCTGTGTGTCAAAACTCTGGATACCCACACATGTATATATAGTAAAATAATTAACCAACTCCTACCCTTTTAGGAGTAGGTTTCGTAGGAGGCAAGGTTAGAAGCCTTTAGTGGCTTCCAATATTGACTTCCCTTTTGGGCCTCTAAGCTCATTCTATTATTTTCTTGACCTAGTCAATATGTCCAACATCTAATAGATTTTACTATACATATTAGTATTTAATTAAATCTAACTTAATTAAATAATTATAATTATAATTCTATCTAATAAAATTATAATATTTCTCTATAGATTAAATATTCTTGATCAAATCAATATTTAATCTAACCAACTTCAATTCGTAAACTATGACTACTTGTTGTGTGACCCATAGGCCCTCACATGCCAAGCGATTAGTCGAACTAATGGTCTTAGTCGAACCCTAAACAATAGACTAGACAATCTCAACATATGAACGTTGCGAGAATACTGCAACTACCTGTAATATGAAGCTCATAGTGATACAGTCCTTTCATTCGCGAATACTCGATTAAGTCTTGAACATTATTAAATGTTCAAGACATATTGACCCAGTCAATATGTCCAACATCTAATAGATTTTACTATACATATTAGTATTTAATTAAATCTAACTTAATTAAATCTAACTTAATTAAATAATTATAATTATAATTCTATCTAATAAAATTATAATATTTCTCTATAGATTAAATATTCTTGATCAAATCAATATTTAATCTAACCAACTTCAATTCGTAAACTATGACTACTTGTTGTGTGACCCATAGGCCCTCACATGCTAGTCGAACTACTGGTCTTAGTCGAACCCTAGACAATAGACTAGACAATCTCAACATATGAGGTACGTTGCGAGGATACTGCAACTACCTGTAATATGAAGCTCATAGTGATACAGTCCTTTCATTCGCGAATACTCGATTAAGTCTTGAACATTATTAAATGTCTATTCAAATAACTTAATCATAATATCTCATTCTCCTAATTGATCATATTGTCACTTTTAAACACCATTCCAAAAGTGACGTGCATTGGCCAATGACTAACGATCCAATTAGTTATGCGAAGACAAGTATTCTCTCCAAGTCTATTTGAGAAATGAATCCTATTCTTGGCTCAACTACCACGCACATGCACTTCGTGATGTACCTAACACATGCCGTATCTACCCCATTAGGAGTGCAAGCGTTGGTCATAGTCAAAGTCCATCACTTCGTACATGTCGTGCGTATTGACCTCAAGTCGGAGGACTATTAAACTACTCCACAAACCGATACTTCCGTAGACATGTAAATAGAATACACCAAACAGTTTCTCGGTCGGGTATGCAAATACTCTCCAAAGTATCTGTGCATCCATCATGAAATAGCTAGTATCTCGTAGTTGTGAGAACCACTATATCCTCTAAGGATATGATGCAGATCGCACACCAATCTCAATCGCATCATCGATATCTCATTCTCGATGATCATTGATTGTGGCTATTTAAGAACTACATGCATAGTCATCTGAGATCTCACATTCTCAATGACAACACTAGTTCATGAGAACATAAACATAAATATATACAAACAATCAAATATTATATTCATTTATGTAATGCCGAATATTATTAATGTACATTAATAATATAACTGAATGTGATCAAGTATAATGTCCATATATTGATTGTCTCTAGGACATTTATACCAACAAGTTTAGTCCAGTCAACTTATATCGGTATGTTGCCAAATTGCAGAAAAATACAGGAACCAAATTACGAACTTTAAACCAAAAGAATTCAACGTGATATTGGGCAAACCACAGTAAAATGTACATTTCCCAAAAAACTAATGTTGAAGTCTAGGTTTAGCGTTTCAATGCATTCTACAAAATATTACATGAATTATAAAATGTTAAAATTTTAATTGTTAAATATATCTAATACGCTAAAAAATTCTGAATATCCAGTACCAATTACAGGCTTTAAAAGGAACGAGTATGAGTCGAGAAATCGCGCTTCTTGGTAGAAGCCGACTACTCTATTAGTAATTTAGTAACTGTCATTTTGTTTTTGCCAATGGCTTACTGCCAAATTTGATGGTATCTTCAATGCAGCTATCTCCTCCAAGAATTAACTCCCCATGAATTAACTAAACTTTGAGACACCAGTGCAAAGTTAAGGCAGGAAAACCGGATTTATATATTTATTTATAAAATAATATGTCGTGATCACCAACGACGTATTTGTTTATAAAGGTTAAAAATTAACATATTTAGTATGAGTAAATTTTTACACTATAATTACACATACTAGAATTTGAATTCAGAATCTATTTGAATTTGTACACGTCTTGTGTAGCTAAAAATTTTTGAATCTTTAATTTTTGATTTGAATTGAACATACTATCATCGTAGATTAATTCTACGTCACGTTGTTACTCTCACAAGATTTTAATTTCGTTGCACAAAGTTAAAACTGCATATAATACGCGGGAAAATATTGCCACTTGACAAGATGCGGATGTTTGTTTTGGGACAAGTTTGTTGTGATGTTCGCCATCTTATTTCTCGAGAAATCCGTGACCAGCAAATAGAAACGAATGCAAAGAGGTAGGAAAGATCAGCCATCTTCCTCGTATAGGGAATATCTCCCTTGCTTCATCAACAATAATTAAAATAATATAATTATAATGGTTACTTCGAAGCAATCAGCCTATAAAAGGAAGTTTCGTTAGCCAAGTAGAGCAAGGAGCTTCCAATTGAAAACGAATCCCTTCAAAAGAGAAAAAAGGAACTACATTAATAAATTGCAATTAAAATGGCAAACTACAACTCCAAAGCTACCACATTTCTGGCCTCGCTTTTTCTCCTCTCCTTGCTTCTCACCAGCTTCACAGCTGAGAGCAGGAAGCTTGGTAAGTTATTAGTTATGATTTAAAGTTTTGGATTATACATGGTGATTCTTACCTTTCGTATCGAACAACTAATAAGGTTGATGATGGCGGTGCAGGTCACAACCGATCCATTCTCACTTTCTCGGCGCCGGAGTGTGACACAGTTTACCCGGCGGCAAAAGGAGACACGTGTTCAACTGTTGCCGAAGCCTTCGGTCTAAGCGTCGAAAAATTTAGTGCTATAAACCCCAATCTCGGCTGTACCAAGATCTTCGTCGGCGAGTGGCTTTGCGTCCAAGGGAGTGCTTAATTTGGAAACCGACGAGGAAATGTCATTTTCCGGCCGATAACCGTGAATCTAAAAGTTTCGATGCACGAATAAGAACAGGCAGCTCTTGAGCCATGTTCACGTAGATCATGTTAGATAACACAAATGGAAGAACATTGTTGTGGATCACAAGTAATGTAAATTGTATATTTTTTTATGTTACACTCGTTGGTATATGAGTTTTTGCTTTTATCATGATAATATTTGGTGAAAAAGAATTAGTCACAGATCATATATTTTAAATTTAAATTAGTTAAATCAATAAATGTTCAAGTATTATTGTATAAATTCGGCGCCTAATATTTCTACGGTATTCCATGTCTATCACGAAGCATACGCAGCCATCTCATCCAAATCTATATTTTTTTAACCAAACACGAGAATGCTCGGCCCATTCCTTCGTCACATTTTTCTTCTCCTTTGGACAAAACCAAGTGCCCAATTAAATGAATATAAATAGGGCGAGACCCAGTCAGTTGAACACATATCTTAGAACCGAGAGAGGAGGGGAGGTGAAACCTATTGTTTGCTCTCTTTTTTTTAACCTTTGTCGGTCAATTGTTCCGAAAATTTTAGAGTTAGTAACATTAGAATATCTATACCAACCAAAAATTTTAAGATGATATATCGTTAAATTTTTTGTACTTACAAATAAGTATACCACTCTTATAATTAGCATCTAGCTTTGTGGTAATCTTAACCGTTTTCTCAAACGAAATTCAACGTGCCAAAATTTGTACGATCTTTGATTTTGCTAACGTCCAATGAAATGAAAGTCGTGCTAGGAGAATAATAGGTACGAGAATAACCCACCCTGATATTATGTTAGAATCTCTATATCCAACCTATAATCTTAAGCATGCTAGGTAGATTTTCTACAGTTAAAAATAATTGCATCACACTTGCAACTAACAATGTGAAGATTTCAACAATGTAATCAATCTAAGCAACTTTATAAATATACAAGCATCACCAAATGGCATTTGGCCCAGCGGTACAAGGCATTGACGACTTGACGAAAGTCTAAGGTCAATCATTGATAGGTGTAATCATGTTATAAAATTTTACTTAAAAAACGACTAGCATCCAAATTTATTTACTGTATTACTCGTCTTTGGTCCGAGTGGCTGCATTAGACCAGTAAAAGCAAATTGCTTGGAAATCCACATGTTTTTTCTTATCTTCATAATGACCCTCATGGATTTTCATTTTGTAATTTGTTTTATCTGGATGGTGTAATTTGGACTTGTTGCCTTCTTGGATTTAATATATATCTATTTTTCAAGGGAAAAAAAAGACTCGTATGGAAAAAGTTCGAACTTACGTTATATTGTCGTAAATTTCCCCAAATTTCTTGAAATGAGATATAATTATATATTGGTTGCACATATATGTCCCTTTGAAAGAGATGAACAACGAGCCATAAACAAAGAGGAAAAGCTGGAGCAGCCAGCTAATTAAGATAACTCTGCTTTTTGTAAGTAAATTTTATTACTGGACAAAACAATAAAATTTAATATTTTTTAAGCCTATTGAAGTCTTTGGCTTAGAGTTTCAATTTAATTCTATAAAACATGCCATAAATTATAAAAACATTAAAATTTTAATTGTTGAGTATATCCAATACGGTTAAAAATTCTGACAATCCCATACCAATTACAGGATTTAAATCACCTACCAAAAATATATAGTCATTAAAAAGAATGAGGATGAGTCGAAAAATCACGGTTCTTGTAGATGCCAACGACTCTATTAATAATATAGTAACTGTGTGCGGTTTTGTGGTAACGGGACATGGCTGTTTTCTGGCAACATTAAAATGAAAATATTTTTTCCTGAGAATCTTTGGGGGAAAGGTTTCTTTTAACACCTCTACCAAAAAAGATCCCCAAATTTGATGGTCTTTTCAAGGGAGCTATCTCTCCCCTATGAATTGATTGAACTTTGAGAAACCGGCGCAAAGTCAAGGCAAGAAAACCCAATATATAATTATCTATTTTGAAAATATTTTAAAATAATGTTAGTATTAATGTTTGTAGACTTCCTGTAATCACGCTAATCTAATTAGAAATCATATTGTGATTAGAAAGTTATCTATTTCAGATTAAGGAGTATATTTGCTAGTTGTAATTCTAAATCTAGCAAACCATTACCTACTTGTATATATACATATTATTGATCAATGAGAAAAGCAAGTTCCACTAATCTTTACATGGTACGAGATCAGGTTTGGACATTGCACAAAGCTATGTGCGATCAACTTGCCAAAAACCTCACGAGAGAGATGCCAGCAGCCGAGAGAGAATTTGGAAGTGGCGAGACCGGAGAAGGAATGCCGCTGATCCCTCTGGAGGTGTTGACACAAAATCTCCATACTCTATACACACCTTGGATAATCTTGGATAATCTTGGATAATCTGGGGCACATGTATTCTAGTGACATTCTCCATGACAGCAACTATAGGGAATGAATTGTGACATGTCCAATGCCTTGTTCGCCAAGAACAAGTATGGCTTCATGAATGGATCGATTCCGTGCCCGACATCGACCTCGCCCGACTTCTCGCTATGGATGCACTGTGATGCCATAGTGAAATGGTGGCTCAAGACTGCAATGGAGAAGGACATCTGGGTCAGCGTATGATATGAAAGGACTACAGCAGAGATATGGGTGGATCTTGAGGAACTCTTTGGGAAGGGAAGCGCCCCACGAGAAAATGAACTGTAGTGGGAAATACCACTATTGAGATAGGAGAAGCTGATCATTTCGGCCTACTACACAAAGTTGAAGGGCTTGTAAAATGACGTCCAAGCCATCAATCTGCTACCCAGGTGTAGTTGTGAAAATTGCACATGCGATGTCTCAAATATGTATCGGTAATGCAACACAAGGAAAGACTGGACAATTCTTTGCATCAATCCTTAGCACCACTTTTGAACACCAGCAGCAAAGGAACGTTTCCATGACAAAGCATGCAAACAATGAAGGAGTTGCCTTTTAGGTTCGGATGGATAATGTCCAAAGCAAGCTCACCAAAAGGAAAAAGACAAGGTGCTAGCATTGTGGGAAGATAGGGCATATTGAAGATCAATGCTTCGAGCTAGTTGGGTACCCACCTAGTTGGGTAAAGAGAGGACGTGATTCAACTTCGAGACAAGGAAAAGAATTGCCCTCGAATGGACCTTGACCCAAGACGATCCAAGTTAGCCAAAAAGGCAGCTCCATGCCTGGCTTAATGAAGGAGCAACACGCAAGCTTGATAAAATACATTAGCATGGAAGGTGATGCAAAAAAAAAAAACCAAGGTCGCAAGAAACTGAGCCATTGGTAAACATGGCTGCTAAAGTTTTCAAATCTCAAGCTTGGATCATTGGCTCTGGGGCATTCGAACACATTGTTTCGGGTGAAATCCTATTTTAGAGAACTATTAGGGTTTCCCCTAACTTACCCATGAAGATTCCGAATGGCTTAAGCATTTTGGTCCATGGGATCAATGAAGTGAAGTTAACTGAGAATATTATATTGAATAATGTTCCTTTTATACCGGATTGCAGGTGCAATCTACTTTCTCTAAGTCGCATAACAAAAGACCTCTATTGCATTTTCACCTTTCCCTCGGATTGCTATTTTGTACAGGACGTATCTTTGAGGAACCTAATTGTTCTGGGCACGGGACACGACAGACTATACTACTTCGACTACCTACATGATAGTGGCATGGTAATGTCAGTCCGAGGGCAAGGTGACTATGAACTTTGTTGGCATCGTCGATTAGGGCACCCATTGCAAGAGAGGATGTCTTGGCTTTCGTTCTTGAATAACGGAGTAGGTGATAAAGATAAGTTACATTGTTATTATTTTTTAAGAGAAAAATAGACTCCACTTCTGTTTTCTACTAATTTAAGTGGATGTTTTGATCTCATGCATTGTGACAAAGAGGGATCGTATCGTGTCACTTCTTTGACTAGAGCACGATACTTCCTCATTATTGTGGATGATTTTAATCGGGGAACATGGGTATTCTTGATAAAATGAAAAGGTGAAGTTGGAGATCTCATGCGTAAATTCTGTAACTTGGTTGCAACGTAATTTTCAACCAAAGTTAAGGTTGTACGTAACAACAATGGGGCAGAGTTTAGCTCAAAGGATATGTAGGAATTTTATGCAGAGTGTGGAATCATGTCATAAACATCTTGTGTCGACACACCACAACAAAATGGTGTGGTCGAGTGCAAGCATAGGAACATTCTTGAGACCGCCTATGCACTCCTATTCCACGTAGGATTGCCAATTGAATTCTTGGGAGAATGTATTCTAATGGTAGCATATTTGATCAATTGACAACCCTTCGCTGTGATTCAGCACAAGACACCGTACAAAATGGTGTTTGGAAAACCTGCAATGTATGATATTACCTCTGATTTTTTGGTTACCTTGTTTATACACACCAACACACCACGGGATAAATTCAGTGAGAGGGGGAGAAGATGCAAATTCTTGGGATAGCTCACTAGTCAAAAAGGATATCATGTATTTGATCTAGCGACTGGTAAATTTTTTACCACTCGGGACGTGGTCTTTTGTGAGAATTAATATCCTTTTCTTCAAGCAACACTTGAGGGCGAGATTTGCAGAGAACATATCTCACCTTCATTTTCCAGAGAGGAAGAGGTATTCGAAGATGACGATATTCCACAGACCGAAATCACATAGTCTAAAGATATACCAATCGCAGAGGAGTTGGAGGCTGTTGGTTCGAACAATGTTGAGAAGAGGGCCGATGTACAAGAAGTTGAAAGCCACCCATAAAGGAATCGAAGATTGCCAGGGCTTTTGAAGAACTTTAAAGTGATATAACCACCCTCCATCGCATCGCATGAGCTGAACTAGGCCTCAGGAAACTCAACAGTATATTCTCTTGCCCACTTTGTTAGTTACAAGAGCTTTTTAAAGTCACATAAAGCTCTACTTGCAACCATCGATGTACACAATGAGCCAACAAGCTTTTATCAGGCAGTCAAGCATCAATATTGGTGAGAAGAAATGTACCAAGAGATTCAAGCCCAAGAATTGAATGGAACTTGGATACTGCAAGAATACCTGAAGGGAAGAGGGTAGTTGACTAATAATGGGTGTATAAAGTCAAGTTCAAGCTGAAGGGAGAGGTAAAATGAAACAAGGTGCAATTGGTAGCAAGAGGCTTCATGTAATTTGAAGGAATCAATTTACACAAAATCCTCGCATTTGTAGTAAAGCTAGTGAACCTGCATTTTGCTTACCGTGGCAATCAAGAAAGGCTGGCTAATTCACCAATTTGATGTGAACAATGTGTTCCTCCATGGCAAACTGTAAGAGAAAGTATATCTAAAATTTTTGCAAGGTTTCAGGAAGCTAGGAGAAACAAGAGTGTAACGATTGCAGAAGTCCCTATATGGGCTATGACAAGCTTCAAGAACTTGGTATTGTAAGTTTAGTAGTGCTCTCTGCCAATATGAATTTTGTGCAGTTTAAGGCAAATCACTCACTTTTCATATACAGGGATGGACAAGCAATGATCATGGCGCTAATATATGTCGACGACGTGATTTTGGCAGGTATAGATAAGCAGAAGATTAATGACACCAAGACATACTTGGACAAAGAATTCGAAATCAAGAATTTGGGTCCTCTGAAATATTTCTTGAGCATAGAGACGGCAAGAATCTCACAAGGCTCGGTACTCAGCCAATGGAAGTACACATTAGACATTCTGAAAGAGTGTGGAAAGCAAAGAAGCAAGCCAACAACCACACCCATTGGACAAAATCATTGACTCAAGGCTGATCAAAGAGATGAGCTGGAGGACCAAACATGATATAGACAATTGATTATGTCACTCATGTACTTGGTTGTGAAACCAAATTTTTTTAATGTGTTTAGTATGCTTAGTCAATTCGTTAGTGACCTGTGGAAAGCACATATGGATGCTCCTGACCTCATCGTTGAATATTTAAAGGGCACCAAAGGCCAATAAATTCTATTGCATGCTAATGGTAGCGAGACACTAATGGGCTTATTGTGATGCTGATTTAGGTGGATGCCCTAACACTAAGCGCTCGTGCAGTGGCTATTTATATCTGTAACGCCCCGTGATTTGACCGACTGTCTCCACAGACCAACACGGGTCTTTTCCAGCGTGTTTTGTCCTCACTCACACGCATCCCGGAAAACTTTCCAGGAGGTCACCCATCCTGATCCTACTCCCGGCCAAATGCGTTTAACCTTGGAGTTCTCTCAAGATGTGTGCCAGAAAAGAAGGTGCACCTTGTTGGTATGGATAGTACCCATCAAATTACTTAAGCGTTTCAGACAGAACAGATCGGGGTATCACATACACCCCTCCTTAAATACGCGACGTCCTCGTCGCGCCAGATACAAACAGTCCCAGAATCCCTCGGTTGCAGATGCGTTCGATCCCCGAACCACACCGTACAAGCCGAGGTCGCTCTGATACCAAATGTAACGCCCCGTGATTTGACCGGCTGTCTCCACAGACCAACACGGGTCTTTTCTAGCGTGTTTTGTCCTCACTCACACGCATCCCAGAAAACTTCCCAGGAGGTCACCCATCCTGATCCTACTCCCGGCCAAATGCGTTTAACCTTGGAGTTCTCTCAAGATGTGTGCCAGAAAAGAAGGTGCATCTTGTTGGTATGGATAGTACCCATCAAATCACTTAAGCGTTTCAGACAGAACAGACCGGGATATCACAATATCATTAGCAAAAGCTGAATATCAGGCGATGGCCACCCACCATTAGTGAACTCGTATGGTTGTATCGGTTATTGAAGAATTATGGATGGAAAAAGGGAAGCAACACCGATATTTTGTGATAGTCAGGCAGTCATACATGTTAATTCATTCGTGAATGCGTTTAATCTAATGAAGTTGTGCCAAGGAAGATTACGACGGACAATCAACTAGCCGATATCTTTCCAAAAGTACTCGGGAGGAACGTTTTCATCGTCTCTTAAGCAAGCTGGGAGCTATTAACTTAGACGCGCCAGCTTGTGGCGGAAGATTGATGTTTGTAGACTTTCTATAATCACGCATATCTAAATAGGAATCCTAGTGTGATTTGAAAGTTATGTAGTTCATATTAAGAAGGAGCATATTTGCTAGTTGTAACCTAACCCTAGCAAACTCTGGCATGTCATTGATTAATGAGAAAAGCAACTTCCACAAATGTCTACAGTTAGAGATTATTGACTAGAAAAAATGTGGCGAGTTTGTTTATAAATATTAAAAAAAATTATCTATTATTTTATGATTTTGGATTGAATATAAAAAATTTAAATTATTATCAAAATGAGTTAATTTCGTATCATGATATTATATTGCCAAGATTCTCATTTTATTAGATATTGGCCAAGTCAAAATTGTAATTATTATATTGCTAATTGAAAGTGTGGCGCGGGGAAAATATTTTAACGGAAGAGATGCCGCTGGTTGTTTTCGAACAAGCCTCCGTTGTGACCGATCTTAGAAACGTTCGCCGTATTACTTCTCGAGAAATCCGTGACCAGTAAATAGAAACAAATACAAGAGGTTGGGAAGATCAGCCATCTTCTTCGTATAGGGAATAGCTCCCTTGCTTCATCAACAAAATTAAACAATAATTATAATGGCTACTTCGACGCAATCAGCTTATAAATAGGAAGCTTTCACAGCCAAATAGAGCAAGGAGCTTCCAATTGAGAACTAATCCCTTCAAAAGAGAAAAAGAAATACATTAATTGTTGCAATTTACGATGGCAAAATACAACTCCAAAGCTACAACATTTCTCGCCTCGCTCTTTCTCCTCTCCCTGCTTCTTACCAGCTTCACAGCTGAGAGTAGGAAGCTCGGTAAGTCATTAATTATGATTTAGATATTTAACCGAATTTTTAAATAGCTAATTGCCACATTGTTAATTAGCTTATTTATAATTGTGAAAATTTTGTCTTTGTAATACTTTAAAGTTTTGAATTTAATAGAAAAATTCTAATATAGCAGTTGGTCTCATTTCTATTATTATCCTCACATATTGGCGAACAAAAATTCGTACAAAATTTTGGACTGATACTCGACACATTGTAACTCTGCGTTATTAGTTGTGTTTATTTACAAATATTAAAAATCTACCGACTAATTATTTTAAATTTTTTTATTTCAAAATTTTACCTTTTCATATAAACAATTAATAAGGTTGATGATGGTGGTGCAGGTCATGACCGATCCATTCTTACTTACTCGGCGCCGGAGTGTGACACAGTTTACCCGGCGGCCAAAGGAGACACGTGTTCAACTGTTGCCGAAGCCTTCGGTCTAAGCGTTGAAAAATTTAGTGCTATAAACCCCAATCTCAGCTGTACCAAGATCTTCGTCGGCGAGTGGCTTTGCGTCCAAGGGAGTGCTTAATTTGGAAACGGAAGGGGAAATGTCATTTTCCTGCCGATAACCGTGAATCTGAAAGTTCCGATGCACGAATAAGAACAGGCAGCTCTTGACCCATGTTCACGTAGATCATGTTAGATAAATAAGTTGGTTGTGGTTCACAAATGGAAGAACATTGTTGTGGGTCACAAGTAATGTAATTTGTGTATTTTTTTATGTTAAGGAATATATATGTCACACTCGTTGGTATATGAATGTTTGCTTTTATTATGACATCTTGATAGTTGACGCTCTTTACTTAACTTCTGTGCAATTAAAAGTCCGAGGAAACACCTTTCGGGAAAAAAAAAACTCCGAGGAAGCTGATCTTCCCGTTTGAGGGGCGAGACCCCATCAGCTGGATGCATGTCTTAGGGATTTTTTTTTTGAAAATGGATAGCTAGTACTTTATTAAGGTGGTACGTCATACATCAAGAGTTCTTGAAACTCTTGAGGTGGTTGATATAAGAAATTCACTTGGACAATTCCTCATCTAGATGATTTAGGATACATGTCTCAGGACAGAGTGAGGAAGGTTAGGTGAAACATATTATTTTGCTCTTTTTTTTACCTTTGTCAGTCAATTGTTCCTAAAATTTTACGAGAGTTAATAATATTAGAATATTTATATTTATCTAAAATTGTAAGTAAATTTTTCGCAATTATAAATAAGTTCATCACGCATACAATTAACAATATAGTAATCTTAACACGTCTGCTGAAACGAAATCCAAAAAGTCAAAATTTGTACGATCTTTAACTTCGTTAATGTTTGATGAAATGAGGGTTGTGCAAAAATAATAATAGACAAGAGATCAACCTAATCTGATATCATGTTAGATATTCCACCTATGATTTTAAACATAGCAGGTAGATTTTCTATAGTTTTAAAGGCACAAGGATATTCTTTTTACATATTTCGGGGTGTTAAACCGAGTTGTCTCAGTTTTAACGCCTAGGTACTCTTTTACCTCAGCTAGGTTTTAATTTTTAATACAAAAGATAATTTCCTGCATAAATGAAAAAGCATTTAGATAAGAACATATATGAATACATCCACGTCTAATACTCCTAAAAAAAGGCCACCTCAAGAACTCAACCTCCAATTCTCGCCACGATGATCCATTAGCCACCCCAAAATTTTGCTTCTGGATCCCGCCATAGATATCTACCTATGGCCATCTCACTCTACTTGCAGACGTAGCCACCACCTTGATAGCCCTCAAGATCTCGGATACATGCATGTCCCCTTTCACTCCTGCAAAATTTGACAGGAACCAATCCGCTCACATTCTATCCTCAAGAAAAGTGTTTGTCCCCTCACGATGAGATTTAATGTCCTCGTTGTCCATCGAGAGAAGAAATTGCAATAGGGAAGAGAGCTTGTAACGTGTCGTCTTAGCAATTTGCTCTTTTGTCTTCATAGTAGAATGAAGTGTCAACGCTTTCTGAGTTAGTTTTATGGAGCGTGTTGAAGTCCTCCCTGTTATCGAGTTTGTCCTACGGTTTTCAAGCAGAACCGTCTCCGACGAATTGAGAGGGCCTTGATCCGACGAGGAAGTCCCATGATGCTGCTAGCCTGGACTCCAAAAAATTGGCTGTTGGCATTCCTACTTTTTCCTTTCTTGGCCTATAGTCCTTCTTAGTCGTGAATACCTGAATAGGATGAATGACCCCGTCGATATCTTTGCTTCGACGTAAGAGGGCAGGTAAGACCTTCGGACTCAGTAGGGACTAGGTCCCACTTTTCCCATGCATACGTGTGCAGCCGGCAAATGCAGACAGCCCGACACATATGTCCCAGTCATTAATATTGGGTCCTACCTAACCCCTCGTGCGGGTCAGACAGGGCGACCCCTTGAGGAGTATCTCCAATTTTCGAGAAAGAAAGTTCTGGACTCCACCATTTCTCTGGCGAAGGCTGCCCAGAAATTGAAGCATCCCGCGGTAACTTAACCCTATTGGAGCCTGATGCATGCCGAAGATTGTTGGAGAATTGGATTTTTTAATCCATCGAGGAGGTTGGCCCAACATATAGGTGTATGTTGGGTTTGGGGCTAAGAGGATAATTAGAAAGAGAATTCTAATTAAATATAATTTCTTAGGAACTTTGAGCTAATGCAGGTCACGCCAATTGGTTTTGGGTGTCATATGATATATGCGAAACACGTTGAGAAAGTTTCGTAACGATGAATGACACTTGCGAAAAATCAATTCTCAGTGTGAATGAAAATTGGCTTCAAAGTGATGTGGGTTTTATCGATCGTCATGAGTTCGAGATTTATGACTCTGGTAACCGCTCATTTATTGACCGTGGTTAATAGGGAGCATTAATGGCTGTAATCGCTTATTTATTGACCATAGTTAATACGAGGATTAATGACTGCCATTATTCCAGAATTAAATGGGGTCTCAAATCCACCCTATAAAAGGGGATCTCCTCCTCTCATTTGAAACACACCAAAAACTCACTTAGAGTTTTACTCTCCTCTCTCCCCCTTAGCATAGGCATTCTCATTTGCATAGTGTCTGGGTTCTACACCACTAAAAGTTCGAAAGGTGTTCAATAGTGCTTCCTATTGTTCACGTGATTGGGCGTTGTACCTTGGGAACTCTCTTACCCATGGAGGCCTGAAGCTATAAGGCGGGTAATAAGAGTTTAAGGGCACACAGCTTGCTGTGGCCTCGTCCAGGATTAAATCCGAATTCGTGACGATCAAAGAGAAAGACGCAATCCGGAGTCCCCTAACTTGGAAAAGACGATATTCACACTTTGCTCAAAGTGTGGTTGTAAGTTATCTCTTACACTCGTCTATTATTGTATTTAAGATTTATATATAGTAAAACTATAGTTTATTTACTAATATTTTCAACAATCTTAAACTCTTAATATGTCCAAATATTAGTAGAATATGGTTATCAATTAAATATATATAATCATTGAGGGGTACTGCGTAGCGCTTGTAGTTTGTGAGCTGTTACAAAATTTATAAAGCTTAAAGTTAACTACACAGAAAGAAGAGAAAACTAGTTTTTTTGACCTCTAGAATAATCTGAATCGTAGTCAATGTCTTCTGTGATTAAGCTCATATTAGGTTATCGTCGTTGTGGATGTTCTTTGATTTATCACTCAGTATGTTTCTGTGATCATTTATGCGTTAGTTTGTGTCCGGAAGAAAATAACGGAAAAGATTAACAACAGGATACCAATAAAGTATTTCATGATTCTGTCGATTCATGCAACAGTAATAGGGAAATAATTAGAATAATGGAATTCCAATTATTTGATCATTTTTTTCAATTGATTACTGTCCGCTTTACAGTTTTGAGGTTTCAAGTGCTCGAGCCTCACGTTGGGAAAGTGATTGAATATTCGAATAGCAATTGACGAATTCACGTTGTAGCATTAGCTAACGACCAATTAATATTGTTTCATTGCTAATGCAATTAAATGCTAGGAAAGCAGTTTCGAGTTTTAATTCACGTGCGAGTAACGGTTCATCCGAAGTTATTATTTGGATTGTTTGAATTGTGAATTATTAGTGAGCATAACGGAACCTAACGTTAAAGTTGATAATTCTAAAAGTGTTGGATTCAAACTAATTACTTACTATTGGTGATATTAATTCCACTGAGTAATGGGATGTGTGAAAAGTGATAATAAATAAATAAATAAATAAAATCTTACCAGAAACGGTTCGCTTGCTATAGATTATCTAGGTTGGCGGGGTCCCACGAAGTTGGATCTGAGATATTCTAGATTCTCTAGGATGAATGGTTTTTTGATCGTTTGGTTGTTAACCAGTGTTGTAAATGCTCAGTGTTGTGAATGCTATAATAATCAGTGAGCCTAATCTTTATTCTGTCTAATTGGGATAATTTAGAAAAGGCTATTAATTATAAGTGAAGTACCATAATTGGATATTGGTAGTCAATTCTAGTATATCTAGAGGTTGATGTTCATATAGTAGTCTATGATATTGTCTGTTATATTGGTAAATTTTGTTCCATGCTATATAAACTTGAGAAAGTTTATGATGTGGTAAATTAAAGTTACTGTATAACAATTTGCCCTTTTTGCGATGATATACGAACTTATTACTGGAGTGCAACGGTTCGAGTTATTAATCCAATTATGTTATTCTGATGTGGTTTAGAATTACACCATTAATGTTATATAATGTTATAATTGGACAATAAAGTTTGGGCTTGCTGTTAAACTATAATTCGTGTATTGGCTCTACTTCTAAACTTAGCTTATGCTAAGCATGTGTTTCAAGGAAAAATGTGGGGCCTATAAGACGACCACATGCATGGTTCGTTATTTGTTTTGGGAGGTTGGTTAAAGGCTTAGGCTCACTAAACTTCCAAACACTTTTTGTTGTTGCTGTGGTGGGCCCTTTATTTGAGATCTATTTCTTTGACCTTAGCCGGTCAGGAAAGAAGTTGTTTGGCTTATAAATTGAGCTTTACTTAGTGGACCGAATTTTGTAAATGATATTTTTGTCATCCTATGCTTAAATCAATTTGTGAAATTGATCAAGTCATGTTAAAATTTTTATTTGTGAATGTTGGGCTCAAGTAATTAATTTCTATATATTCATGATGTATATATGGTTGAAACGAATACCACCAACAACGTCAACATCGAGGTTCCAATTGTGAGGGCTAGCGGCGCTGAGGCCGTGATGCCGGGTATGAGAAACCCACTATCGTTTTCTCAATTTGAAAATCTGGAAAAGTTTAAGGGTAGTAGTTTCAAGAGGTGACAATAAATGGTGATGCTCTTCTTGACTACATTGAACTTGACCCGGTATCTCAAAGAGAGTAAACCTGAGGAGAATGTTAGAGATCTTCATAAGACTCTTATCCGTGATGTCCTCTAAGTGGTGATGGTGATTGAGAGATTATCGCCATTTTGGAAGAATTTTAAGATGTACCTCAAATACAAGAGGAAGATGATGAGTCTCGAGGACCTTTTGAGAAGGTCGTATATCGAGCAAGATAACTGAAAGGTTAAATAGAAACCAAATGGCATATTTGCTAAGGGTTGCTACAAATATCGCTGAGGGCAAGAGCAAGAAGAATGCTCATGTTAATGAGACAAGCTTGAGCTTCGACTTTGATGACATGAACCTCATGGTCTTGTATCGAGGTGAATTTTGTTGGTGGATGGACACGAGGGCCACACGCCATATTTGTGCAAACAAATAGATGTTCAAGACCTATCAACTAGTGGATGATGAGAATTGCTACATGCAAAATTCAGAAGCATCCAAAATTGAAGGCAAGAGATGGTTGTGCTCAAGGTAACCTCGGACAAGAGCTGACCAATGTGTTACATGTGCCTGAGATTTGGAAGAATCTTATCTCCGGAGTTGTGCTCGACAAGAAAGGCTTTCAACTCGTGTTTGAGTTGGAAAAAAAAGTCATTATGTTGAAAGGCGGAATGTCGATTGTCAAAGATTATTTTTGACCAATATTTTCAAAATGAGTGAAATGACTTTAGCCTCTAAGGAAAAGTCTAATACTTAGATTGACGGAAGTGTGACCTACAAGGTTAGCACTAGTACATTTGTAATGAATGCTGAGGAGGATGCAAATTTTGCATATTATCGTAAGTCATTACAATTGTGGAGTGGTGGAATAGGTCATGTGAATTATAAGTCTTTACAAAGGCTTATGTCACTAAACATATTACCCAAGTTAACATCGATCTTAAATACAAGTGCGAGACGTGATCGATGATTGTACAAGAGATTGCTATGTCTACTTGATGAGAAGTAAAGACGAAGTAATAGATTTACCATTCACTATAAGAATAAAGTCGAGAACCAACTTGGGAAGAAGATCAAGAATCTTCCAAGTTGTTGGGAAAGCAGTGCTTTCGACCAACTATGTGCTCAGTAGGGTACTGCACAAAAAGGTTGGAGCAAACACCTTATGAATTGTGGAAAGGTCATGCACCTAGCTACAAATTCTTAAGGGTTTGGGGGTGTCTTACTAAGGTTCCTAAAAGGATAAGGATAGGACCCAAGATGGTGGATTGTGTGTTTATTAGTTATGCACAAGATAGTGCGGTATACTGATCCCTGGTACACAAGTCAGATAACTCTGATGTCCACATAAATACTATCATTGAAGCTAGGGATGCTTCATTATTTGAGAAAATCTTTCCTCACAAAGCTCGAACTGAAGTTGACAGCTAAGTTGACCAATGTGTGAGCAATGTGGGGGGAGAGGAACCTCAAGATGAAGTTGAAGAACCTAGACGTGGGAAAAGGACTAGGAAAGAAAAGTCCTTCAGATCAAATTTCCTAACATATCTATTAGAAAAGAATCCAGTAACCTACAAAGAAGCAATGTCCTCTACAGACTCTGCTCTTTGGAAGAAAGTGGTGAATAGTGAGATAGAGTCTATCTTACATAATCACACTTGGGAACTAGTAGATCTACCTCCACGTAGTAAACCACTAGGCCATAAGTAGATCTTTAAAAAGAAGATGAAGTTTGATGGTACAGTGGATAAGTACAAGGCAAGACTTGTTGTTAAAGGCTACAAGCAAACTGAGGGTGTTGATTATTTTGACACATATGCTCCTGTCTCCAGGAAAATGTCTATTAGGTTAGTCATAGCCTTGGCAGCTTTGTTTAACCTAGAGGTCCATTAAATGGATGCGAAGACGGCCTTCCTTAATGGAGATTTGGAAGAGGAGATTTACATGGAACAGCCCAAAGGGTTTGTGGTTCCAGGTAAAGAACATAAGATGTGTAAACTTGTAAAATCCTTGTATGGACTAAAACAAGCACCTAAACAATGGCACGAAAAGTTTGATAATGTAATGCTATCTAACGGGTTTCAGATAAACCAATGTGATAAATGTGTCTACGTGAAAGGAGATGATAACGACTATGTGATAGTTTGTCTCTACGTAGATGACAAGTTGATCGTGGATAATAATGATAATATCAAAATTACCAAAAGAATGTTGTCGCAAAATTTCGACATAAAAGACTTGGGACAAGCTGATGTAATACTTGGGATGAAAATCTCCAAGACTTCAGAAGGCTACGCGCTTTCCCAAGGTCACTATGTCGAAAAGATACTTGAGAAATTCGATAAGGATAGCAATGTAATTACGAGAACTCCTATGGAAGTGGTGTCAAGTCTCTACAAGAATCGCGGAGAGAGTGTGAGACAACTAGATTATTCTAGAGTTATAGGCAGTCTAATGTACCTCATGGACTGTACTGGACCAGATATTGCAAACTCGGTAAACAGATTGTCGAGATATATGAGTAATCCCAATGATGAACATTAGAAAGCGATAGTTAGAGTCCTTAGATACCTAAGGTACACTGCTAACTATGGATTACACTATACGAGACATCCAGCCGTTCTGGAAGGGTATTCAGACGCGAACTGGATCTCGGACTCCAAGAATATAAAATTCACTAGCGGATACATATTTATAATTAGAGGAGCAGCGGTCTTGTGGAGATTATGCAAACAAACTTGCAATGCTAGATCAACTGTGGAATCAGAATTCATAGCGTTGGATCTAGCAGCTGAAGAGGCAGATTGGCTCCGAAGTTTCTTGGAGGACATCCTGATGTGGTCAAAACCAGTGCCTCCCATTAGCGTGCATTGTGATAGTCAATCAACTATTGGAAGATCATAAAACAATGTGTATAATGGAAAGTCTAGACACATACGTCGTAGACATAAATTCGTGAGAACGTTATTGAGAACGGGTGTGATATCTTTAGACTATGTAAAGTCAAAAGAGAACATCGCAGATCCATTAACTAATGGTCTAACGAGAGACCAAGTTGAGGTATCATCGAGGGGAATGGGATTGAAGCCCACGAAATGACCTAAACCCATGATGGCAACCCAACCTGGATCGTAAACCCCGATCTACAGGTTCAAAGGGACAACCGAATTGTGAGGCTGGGTCGAACAAAGCACTCGGAAAATTGAGTTCCTTACCTATTCTTATGATGAAAGAGTGATAGACCTGTCCATTGGGAGGTTAAGCTTTAAGCTTTTAACGATCCTTATACTTTGAGTATATATAAGTGGGGTATGGCAGGATACTCCTTATAAGAGATCATCTATGTCGAATCTGAAGGGGCCGCTTCTATGAGATGAGTTAAGGGCTAAATCTCTAGAGCATTCGATGAAGTTTCCAAGGCAGTCCAGGGCCAAAATGGACAACAACGAAAGGACCGAGTAGTGGTTTGAGAAGGAGTTGTGTGAGTACCTTTGTCTTGTTATACATAAAACGCCGAACAGTTCAAGGCATCGCGTCCACTGGTTGGCAAGTATATCCGAAGGTATTTCACTAAGGAAGGTTCAAGGCTTTCAACCACCTTTCCTAATGCAACTAATTCTCGTAGAACTCCAAGTTGCATATAGCATTGGTAGGCTCATATCATAACATATCAGGCAATTGCATTCATGTGGGGGATTGTTGGAGAATTAGAATTTTAATACATCGAGGAGGTTGGCCCAACATATAGGTGTATGTTGGGTTTGGGCCTAAGAGGATAATTAGAAAGAGAATTCTAATTAAATATAATTTCTTAGGAACTTTGAGCTAATGGAGGTCACGCCAATTAGTTTTGGGTGTCATATGATATATGCGAAACACGTTGAGAAAGTTTCGTAACGATGAATGACACTTGCGGAAAATCAATTCTCAGTGTGAATAAAAATTGGCTTCAAAGTGATGTGGATTTTATCGGTCGTCATGAGTTCGAGATTTATGACTCTGGTAACCGCTCATTTATTGACCGTGGTTAATAGAGAGCGTTAATGGCTATAACCGCTCATTTATTGACCATGGTTAATAGGAGGATTAATGACTGCCATTATTCCAGAATTAAATGGGGTCTCAAATCCTCTCTATAAAAGGGGACCTCCTCCTCTCATTTGAAACACACCAAAAACTCACTTAGAGTTTTACTCTCCTCTCTCCCTCTTAGCATAGGCATTCTCATTTGCATAGTGTCAGGGTTCTACACCACTAAAAGTTCGAAAGGTGTTCAATAGTGCTTCCTATTGTTCACGTGATTGGGCGTTGTACCTTGGGAACTCTCTTAGCCATGGAGGCCTGAAGCTATAAGGCGGGTAATAAGAGTTTAAGGGCACACGGCTTGGTGTGGCCTCGTCCAGGATTAAATCCGAATTCGTGATGATCAAAGAGGAGGACGCAATCTGGAGTCCCCTACCTTGAAAAAGACGATATTCACACTTTACTCAAAGTGTGATTGTAAGTTATCTCTTACACTCGTCTATTATTGTGTTTACGATTTATGTATGATAAAATCATAGTTTATTTACTAATATTTCCAACAAAGATCACCAACCTTCTTAGAGCCAAGGCCAACGAGACCGCCTCCTGTCTCAAACCGGATCTCCTCTTCCTACAATCCACAGCCAATGTGAATTCCCATTAATCTGTACCTTAGTTCTCCTGTTGATTAACTCCCACTTCGAGGTTGGGATAAGCATGAAGGCAGCATCTACACGAGATTTCTTCAAGGTGTTCGCATGTACCATAGTAGTTTCTTCAAAAAGAGTGGTTAACCACTTTTTTTTTTGGTGAGATATAAATTGTTTCTACAATTTCGGATCTTAGACGGTCATGAGATTCGATCCTCTCACGTCATGCTTAACGACTGACGCCGTATCCATCAGACCATACATGAGTTGGTGAGTGGTTAACCACTTTAAGAATTCGACAGACGACACGTACAGTGGTTGGCCGAAAATTGTTAACGAAACACGCCTTTTCCTAGGGCTGAATTGTGGGGACCATGGTATCAATTCCTTAAAATGGGATTTAAGTTCTTGACATCTTACATTCACGTCCTCGTGAGCCCCAAATGTGACAATCACTTCGTCACCTTCGATAACTCGGACTTGGAAAGCCTGGACCTCGGGTACAAATAGATCCTTGTGAATGCTGACCAATTGTTGAGCATTGTTCAAAGTCCGACCAAGCTACGTTCAAGCCAGCCGACCGCTTCCACTTCCGGATCTTCATAAAGCCTGACGTCCTCCAAGCTTCCGGAGGAGTTCATCCCAGATTCTCAATGCCTCCTTTTAGAGCATCAACGAAAGAAATACGTTTTTCTCTCCATGCAAAGCTTTTAGCAAGGAGGGGCGCCTTTTTAATCTCGGCCAACTTGAACTTTGCAATCGACACAAAAATACATTTTTTTCTCGATTAAGGCCCCATGCGTAGAGCTGATGACATCCTCAGTGTTTGCTTTCTCCTCTACCCGATTAAAGCCGAAGCTAGCTTCCCTCTTATAAAGCTTTTTTGGGGATGAAGGCGTCTAGTACTTGACAATACTTGCTAGATAGATTTTCAGAGATGATTGAGGTTTCCACAAACAGGATAACTAACCTCCTAAGATAGGTCTCTATAGGGTTGGTTAGGTTTTTGGAGTTCGGTTTAGAAGGGTTCAGTACACAAAAAAGGAAAGTAGATGGCCATTAGGGAAGGGGGTGGTGGTGGTTATGATCTTGGTCTCTTGAAAAAGTGAGAAGATCAGAACTCCATTAATGTGAGCTCGAGCAAGGAAGAAGAATGGTTGAAGGTGAACTCAAAGTCAACGCAAAGCCATTGGCACGTAATCATAGCGTCGCAATTGAGGTTGGGATAGAGCCCACCCAAGGTTTCAGCGGTCAACAAAAAGTCAGTCGCCACACTCGTACACGTGTCACACTCTAATGCTCCGTAAACCGCCTCACATTACACCGCCTGTATCGTCCTCTCCCATGCATCTAAAAAACCAATATATAAAAACAACGTTATAATCGATTAGAATGGTTATATATAACACAAAAACTTAATACAATAATTAAGTAATTTTTATACTTATGTATAGATTTTGATTCGTCAATTTATAATGGAACGAAGTTCGTACGGGGACCGATAATAGATCGAGATTCATCTATTATGTCAAGTTAAAATATACATACTTAATCCAAAATTTAAAGAAAATAAGATTGTGCATTTTCCAAATTTATAGCAATTACATCAGTGCAATCCGATCAAAATATAACAAAACCTCTGACCTACGGCAGCAATATAAATAATTTATAATATGGATTAATAATAAAATTTAAAATTTCAGCTAAACGTAACGTGTAAAGTTTTCTGCTCTCAGATGCGGAGATGATCAAACAGAATACGAGAAACAAGGGAAGTGCTTTATTGGTGAACCTGGCCATGATGTTAATGATTTAATGGGTAAACCTTACTATAATAAAAATTATGATATCTTAATTAATTAAGTAGTAGCTTAGTATTAATTGTCTGTCGATTTCTCCATTTTTTATATTGAAGATCGGTTTCTCTATTGAGACTTGGTTGGATCTCAAGACCCAATCATGCAATTATTATTGTGCCTGATTGGGCCCATATGTTGGATAGAATGGGCCGGTCAACTCGGGTTGACTGGCCCGGGTCACGTAGGCACCACGTCATGCTGACTCAGCTGCCACCAGAGTTGGCGGCCCCGATCTATCATATTTTAAGCCATGGGGGTGTGCGTCCTATGTCCATTCTACCTCAAGTACTTTCGGTAAATTAGGACCGAGAGGTAGAAAAAGTATCTTTATAAGATACCCAGAGGTATCTAAAGGGTATGTGTTCGTGGGTGAACTGGACGATGGACATGTAATAGAATTTGAATCACGCGATGCCACATTTTTGGAAAATGAATTTTCAAGGTTGAGGGAGGTTAGTAATGACCTTACCCTTTATGAGACAGATGAACCAGAATCAACTGGATCACTTCTTCCGAGTGGGAGAATTGAGGAAGAAGATAGAGATTTTCCAACTCAAAATGATTCGAAAGGTCGTGATCTGAGTCCTGAAAGAGAGGTAATTCCTTATTCCAGTAGGTAGGAGTACGGTATTTCCACCAAGTGGGAGTGCAATTCATGGATATGATGAATATATGAGAGATGTTTATCAACACCAAAAATACCGTAGGTCTAGCAGAACTAGCATACCACTACAACAATTTGACATCGAATGCAAGGCTAATGCGTTCTTGGTATCATTAAAAAAATTTGGTGGTCAAAGTAAAATTCTTCTGGCCATCCTGCAGGATGAAGATGAGCCAAAGAATGTATCTGGAGCATTGTCATCTCCAAAACGAACTGAATGGATAAATGCAATGGAGAAATAAATGTCTTCCATGATCAAAAACCAGGTTTGGAATCTGGTTGACCTACCTAAGGGGCGTAGGGCAATTGAGAATAAGTGGATTCTCAAAATCAAGCGCAATGCAGATGGCCGTATCGAAAGATACAAAGCGCGTTTGGTTGTCCAAGGGTTCAAACAATAGGTTGAAATAGACTATGAGGAGACTTTTGCACCTGTTGTTAGATCTACGTCAAATAGGATCATTTTAGATATGGTTGCTAACATGAATCTAGAATTACATCAAATGGATGTAAAGACTTCTTTTCTCCATCGAGAATTGGATGAAGAAATCTACATGATTCAGCCTGAGGGCTACATTCGAAAAGGTTGTGAACACAAAGTTTACAAATTGAATAGATCAATTTATGGCCTCAAGCAGTCGTCTAGACAGTGGTATATTCGCTTTCATAATACGATCATGGCGCATAATTTTATAATGATAGACGAAGATCACTGCGTGTATGTTAAGCGATCAGGAAAAATGTTTGTTATCATCACTTTGTATGTTGAAAACATACTTTTAGCTGGAAATGACATGAGATTTCTTGTCGAAATCAAAGATGGTTATCTTCCAACTTTGAAATGAAAGACATGGGTGAAGCAGATTACAAACTCGGAGTTAAGATTTTGAGAAATCGTTCGAAAAGGATAGTGTCTCTTTCACAAGAGACATATATTCGCAAAGTAGTAGAACATTTCAAATGTGATCACAGTAACCCAAAGTACGCCCCATTGGTTAAAGGTCATAATTTGTGTAAGGACATGTGTCCAAAAATAGCTAAACAACGTGGAGACATGGAGAACATTCCTTACGCCAACGCAGTTGGATGCCTGATGTATGCAATGTTGTGTACCAGACCTGATATTTACTATGATGTTGGGATTGCAAGCAGATATCAGTCTGGTCTAGGCAGTGCTCACTGGAAGACTGTCAAAGAGATTTTGAAATATTTGAACACTATTGTAGCATACTCCTTGTGCTATCAAGGGCATGACATGATACTGAGTAGCTACACTAATGCTGATTGGGGAGGCGACGTGGACAAGAAAAAATCTACATCTGGATTCATTTTCTTGTTGGGCGGGGGAGCTATCTCATGGAGCAGTAAGAAGCAAACCTGTGTATCCCTGTCAACAATGGATGCAGAATATGTAGCTTCAGCTCATGCTTCACAAGAAGCGGTATGGTTGAAGAGATTTTTAAGCCATCTCTCCCTGATCAACTCGACGGAGCCCGTGAGTCTATTCTGCGATAACCAGGCACTATAGCCTATGCTAAGGATCCTAGATTCCATAGCAGGGCTAAGCATATAGATATTAAATTTTACTTTGTTAGAAGTTTAGTAAAATATAAAGAACTGGGTATGAAATACATATCTACAAAAGATATAGTCGTAGATCTAATGACTAAAGTATTACCTCGAGAAGTGTTCGAAAAATATGTTAAGTCACTGGGTTTACGACAGTTTCATTTATAATCTAATTAGTTGGAATAAAGAAGTTTTATTTGGCAATATGAGTTATTTATAAAACATGTCGGACAGAAAAGTAGCCCACTCACACGGGTGTTTACCTCAGTGGGAGTCAAGAAGTTGATTCCTAGATGAGATGAGGCAGTTATTGGACATTCATAAGTGCATGTCCTATGACGGAATATCGTCTTGCTCAAGAACAAGTTTCCTTTTGGGATGCAGGAATAAGTTGCTGCATTTAGATTTTCTACGATCCATATGATAAGACATAAGTGGAACTTATCATTCTGTCTGTCCTATTAGCCTAGAATTAAGCTAAGGCTGATACTCTAGTATGGTGTTAAATGACATGTGTTCTTTTAAAAAAGAATGTACACTGTAACACGTGATAAGTGTCACGTGTGCTAATCAACTACTGGATGGGATAAAAATGTTGAGTGATTTTACAATCCCTGGTGTGAGACCAATTATCGAGAACTGTGATTCCCGAAACCTACCCTTAAGATCCATAACGTATTCTGGAAGTATGGTCCAGTATTGCTAGCTTGGAAAGTTCATGAAAAGATTATGGCATAGCAATTCGACCTGGCAGGGCTGACCAGAAAAGCAGGCTGTATCATTATGAAAAGAATATAGTTAAGGGAGAAGAAACTCTGTTCAATACATTCTGAGTTCCGTGGTTCTGGTGCACCAATTATATTGAAAAGTACAATAGTGAACCCGAATATAATTGTTTGAAATCACTAATGTGAACATTGGAATGTGACATGAGTCCTGGGGTAATAGCATGCATTATACAAGAAGGTTGTCGAGATGCTACTATTTAAGTAGCCTGAGTGTCCGTGCTCTTGAATTTGGCTTAACACACTCGACGTATGCTGGGCGCCACGTGGTGGACATGCAGTCCGAAGTGCCACGTGGCATGCCATATGGTGGACATGCGGTCCGAAGTGCCACGTGGCATGCCACATGGCGGACATGCGGCCCAGATGCGCCACGTGGTGTGCCACTTGGCGCATTCTGATTGGTCAAATTTTCTTATAAAAAGAAAAATCCGGCTGAACCAATCTGTAAGTTTTTCCACAACTACTCAATAAGAAAGAAAAAACTCTAGAATAGTCCCTGATTTTTTATCAGATTTTCAATAGAGAAAATCTTGTGAAAATCAATTACGAATCTGTTATAACGTGATCGTAATTCGACTGGCACGAAGACATTGTGGACTCAAACCTGTGGATCTCTTGCTTCAACAAGTAAGTAATTTATTATTAACAAATTAGTTTATTAATTAATTGAGTTTAACATATAATTACTCGTTAACTACACGTTAAAACTGCAAGACTGAACTATTTATAACGATGAAAGTAAGGTTCACAGCCAAGTGTTAATCGAGGGAATTAGAAAATAAATAAATTAAATTTAAATAGTAAGGGTTATTTAACCTAACAGCAAAAGGTGTGTACAAATTTATGGAGCTACATGATTCAAATCTTAGCATATATAATCATGTTATATAAATTATCTTAAAAAAATTGAAAAGAACTTTACTAAAAATCTGCTACAATAAAATTCCATGGAATAAAATCTTAACATGAAAAGAGCACCCCCTGGGTATCCTTATATCTAGAGCGAGGTAGTTTTTGGCGAAGTACTGGGAGATTGACCTTCAACATACTTGGCATGAGGGAGACCGACTGACGAATGCGCTATCCAAGTTTACTCTCGAACCTTTCTTTAAGTACACTATTTTTTATGCCCCTCGAACTTTTGTATCGATGTGTCCTTGGATGATTTGCGAGAAGTTAGTCTCCCCTGATGAACTCGTTTATCTAGAGTTGTTGATGACACGGAGCCTGGGGGATCTTCCTTCTATAACCTATTAGTGACGGTGCAAGATCAGATTACGCGATATACCAAACATCAAGGGGGACTTTCCTTGCCAAGGTATTCTTTCCCTATCACGGATTTTTTCAATGAATTTTCTTGTGATAGGATTTTGACGAGGCCGGCCTCGCAACTTCATAAGAGGTCGAGAGGGTGTCTTGCACTTAGTAAGATATAATTGGCATTTTATTTATATATTTAGAGATCTTACCCCTCCACTTCTAAAAAAAATGACAAGAACACCGTAGATAACTTGGTTATAATTGATACACGCCTGCAATTAAAAATTGAAGGTTTCCAAAACGAAAGATAGGCAAGCTTTTCAATTTCCGGTACTTAACAACCTAAAACATTTATTTATTTAAAAA
Organism: Hypericum androsaemum; assembly: GCA_963995505.1. Classification (NCBI taxonomy): domain Eukaryota; kingdom Viridiplantae; phylum Streptophyta; class Magnoliopsida; order Malpighiales; family Hypericaceae; genus Hypericum; species Hypericum androsaemum. Next base: position 11,662,129 of record OZ023180.1, read on the forward strand.
AACCTAAAACATTAACTTGTCAAATAATTTTGTACTATAGTGAGTGAGTTCAAAATGGTAATATACTTGGATTTTCCTGAATAAAATTTTTGGTTTAAATTTTCCAAATGAAGAAAATATAATTTAAGATACGACATTGTTCGAAAAAAAATCAGACTTAAATTTAGGATCAGGACCGTCTTAATCAAAGAGACAAAGAGTGACATTTTTGTTATTTATTCAAAAAGCAAGGCGAAAAGGCCAAAAGTTACACGAGCGTCAAAGGGGTGGGTTGGACACAATAGGTACAAGCGTCAAAGAATATTTTTTTTATAGCCCGCACTTTAATTTCTTTTTCAATTTTGAAAATTTGGTTGATAATGTATATCATTTTGACATAACAAATAATGCCATAACAGTTGAACGAAATTAGGGTATTATTTAATTTTTTATTATAAGAATTCTTAAATATTAACAGTGCATGTCATTTTGACATAACAGATTATGTCATTTTGACATGACAGGTTATGCTATTTTGACATAACGAGCAGCAGATTCAAAAACATATTTCGCCGAGCACCTTGGGTGAGGGAAAAAAAAGAGAGGACGAGAAATGAGAGAGGAGAAGAAAATGGAAGAGGGTGAAAAAAAAGGAGGAGGAAGAGGAGAAGAAGGAAAAAAGAAGAAGATGGTGATAATTCGAAGAAGAAGAAGAAGGAAAAATTAAAAGCTAACATATCTAGGAAGTTTGAGAGAGAATGAATGATGTGTGTCTAAAATACGCATTAAACGCATAGGATTTCGAGTCGTTTTTGCACGTTTTTCTTTAGTTTAGTATCATTTTAGTAAATATTTGAGTTTCGGGTGACTAATGAGTTCTTTGTGCCAAATTGTAGGAAAAAGAGGCAAATTTGGAAAGAAATTATACTTGAAGAAGGAGTCCAGCAGGGATGGCTGACTTGCAAGGGTATTTTGATCAATTTTGGAGCCGAATTAGAAGACGCATATTTGACAGATAATTGAAGATCTTTCTTTCCTCTTTCTGTAAATATAAAGAAATCCTAAATCGGAGATCAGAAGAGGAAGTTACGACCAAAATACTGAAGGCTGATCTGGCAGATTTTATTGACGAATATTCTGGGCAATATTAGAAATTCAGTTTTTGCATCGCGGAGGACTCTCGAAACGAATTATCTAGGTTTTTTACACTTAGGAGGGCTTATATATAACCCTCTAGACTTATTTTTATAAAATATTATTATTCCAGAGTACAAAACCTTAATTTTATTGTCTTTGCTATAACTATGAGGAACTACACCTCTAGGTTGATTCGAGGGAGGAGACCCAAGGATTTGGTTGTGAGGATCTTATTTTATTAATCTATCTCAGTAGTATTTACTTATTTCTTTGTGCTTATTATTGTTCTTGAATGGTTTGCGTTTGTGAATTTATTCTTGAACAGATTTGCCTTTGATTCTTGATTAGCGGTTGCAGTTAGGAATTGAACCTAGGAGCAAGGTTAATTCAGCGAGGAACGGTCGTTACCAAACTAATTAACTAGGAATAAGTAAGGTTAGTTTGTAGATACCAAAGTTTTGAGTATAATCGCTAGGAGTAGGAACATATATTCTTAATGCTATTATCTTATAGAATAGAAATCGGTCGATATTCTTTCTATTAGGTGATAAACAACTAGTTAGGCGGTCGTTTGGCTAGTTCATTTTTGGATGTTTGTGGTCTCTTTGTGGTTGCGGGAAATTTACACCTACTTGCTACATGTGTTAGATTATCTTTTGTTATACAGTGATCAACCAACCTGTCGTGGTACTCCGATCTTGGATCTGCCACTTTTCTCTTATTGATTTCACTACTTCTACTCTCTTTTGTGTTCGTTGATTTCGTACAACTTTGAATCCCACAAAATTCCCCATTTTACTTTTGTGTTATTTGTTAGGTTAATTGAGTATTCGATCCTCCTTGGATCCGACTTAGTATTTCTACTTTCTTGCTACTAATTAGTGAGCCGTGAATATCGGTTTATTTTGAGGGGCCTCGACACGCTCGTCAATGAAGAAAGAAAGAGAAACTTACCTGTTATGTGTAAAAGGGCATGTAGCCAAACGGAAAAATGACTGTATAAATTTAGGAAGGTTTAGGGTTCGAACCCTGGCATGTGTAATCTTGATGTAATATTTATCTTTCAAAAAAATATTACATGAAAAGTTGGAGAGAAAAAGGGAAAGGTGAAAAGAGAGATGCAAAGTATGAGTCAGAGAAAGTAAGAAATAAAGGAGGAGATGTGATTCGAGAAGAAAGGGAGGAGAGAGAAGAGAGAAGAGAGAGAGAAGGGAGGTAAAATACCAAAATATCCTGCATGAATAGAGGCCGTTATATCTTCATGGGGGGTTTTTAGGTTAAAGTAGCAGAAATCACTTGGTTGCGATTTTCGGAAGCCGTCAGTGGTGAGATCCTGTTCTGTTCCAATTTTTTTTGAGAGATAACGGTGGCGCGAGGCCTATATTAAAACAAAGATTACAGAACAGAAAGATAAATACAAAGGCAAAAGATGATAAAAATCAGACAGAAAACAATAACCAATCTGATGATAGCAGGATGGCAAGTGGGGGATCGATGGATGATCGAGAAGGCACAAAGGCCAAACGACCGGGCATAATTCTGCCGAGACAAAGCTACGGCCAATAACCACGAGACAAGCTCGTGGGTATTTGAATGCATACAAGATGCACGCAAATGAGTGTCAAGGTCGACCGAAGTCAACCAAGATAAGGTTCTCCACCTGCAACCACCAGAATGACATCGAGATCTAAACAGATCTCAGATCAGACGAAAGCCGATCCAAACAAAAGGCCAAATAGAAATAAAATAACGAAAACTCAACGAAACTACCAAACAGACGTGGCTCGGGATGAAAAACAACAAACACAAAAATGAAAACAACAAGCATAGGAAAAACAACAGACAAACACAATAAAAATGACAGAAAAGAAAAGCAAGCGGAACACAAAGCGAAGTGACCCGGGGGGAGGTCATCCCCCCCCCCCCCTTCGGTAACCACCGATGGCCTCAACGGAGCTGGGCAGGAACCATAAATATATGAGGAGGATGTAACAAGAATGGCAGAGGTCGAGGATGGTCACCAGGCAGTCACAAAGGAGGACGGCCAAGCGAGAAGGTCTCCAGACAGTCACAAGTAAGGACGGCAGATCGAGGGCTGAGAGCGACGGGTGAGGGTGACCAGGCTGAGGGAGGACGGCCGAGTGAGGACGTCACGAGCAAGGGGAGGTCACTGGAGTCAGAGCAAGGCCGGCGATAGGAAGGGACGGCGGATTGAGGGCTGAGGCCGAGGGTTGCAGGTGACCGGTGACTGGGAAGGACGGCGGGTGAGGGCACATCAAAGGTTGCAGACGGGAGGGACTGCTGAGCAGAGGCGACGGGCGATAAGACCGACCGGCGAACTTAAGAGAGTCTGGTTATGAGGTCGATAGGAGGATGAGGGTTGTGGGATGGGAGGAGGAGATAGGCGGTAGATTGTCACGTACCTAATTTAGTGTCCACCTAGTAGCTGATGTGGCACGAGTAGTTGATAGTCGTTATGTTCATTACGTCAAGTGTGGGATCATGTAGTTGCAAGTGATGTAGTGGTTTTGTCCACGTTCTTAGTGGGTAGTAGAAATAGAGTAGTTGTGTTAGTGACAGTAACTTTCTCTAGGAAGGTTATATCTAGTGCTGTGTACGTTATTTAGGGGTATCCAATGAATGAAGTTATCAATTCTCTATCATCTTCCTCTATATTTCTTCTTTCTCACCCATATTTCTTCTTTCTCACCTATCTAAATTCTCCCTCATTATAATTCTTTTCTATCACCGATTTGGTACGTAACACTTGGTATCAGAGCCATCTCATATATCTTCTATAACTCCAATGCTCCAAGAAGAAAATGATGTCATCACCATTGCCTTTAAGAAATGGAAGGAGACGGACGCCCGCATTCAAGAGATTTGTGCTCGAATGGATCGATACTCCCACAAGAGCAATCTTCGAGGGGAGATACAGAAAGCTTTGGCCTCTCGTTCTTCCAACGAGAAGGGCAATGATCGAGTGGACAACGGGAAGGGTATATTGGGTGCTACACCTAATGTCCTAGTTCAACCAGCAGCTCTAAGGACAGCGACCATGCCGAAGATCAGAAGGGCAGATATTGATTTAGTTTCTCAAGAAAGTAACCCAATGGAGCAACCAAACAAGACGCTGGGTTCTTTCGAAGAAGGTGCTGCACCATCCTCCCCCCTTGCAATGAAGTTAAAGGTTGCTTGTGATCCTTCCGGTGACTCACAACAAGATAATGATAAGGAAGACTCTAATGTCATTACCATGTCAAAGTCAATATTACAGGTTGTTCTTGTTCCTGTAACTCATTCAATTTCTTGGATTGCTATTTGTTCCAAAGTGAAGTCACCAAGTACTTTTGAAGATGAATTTTGCTGTACTCGTGAAGAGATGAAGTCTGCCACTTTCAAGGTGATGTTCCAGTATTTTGAACAGCAAAGTCAGGAACACTTTTGGCAAATTTGGCCTAGATGGCGATCGAAAGGAGAAAATGTATGTGTTCGACTTGGTTGATTATCAAACATTTAACCCCAATTCCCTAAAGTGGTTAAATCTGAATTCTTGGGACAAGAATTCCTTCTACGGCGGCTGGATGTCATGTACCTAATTTAGTGTCCACCTAGTAGCTGATGTGGCACGAGTAGTTGATAGTCGTTATGTTCATTACGTCAAGTCTGGGATCATGTAGTTGCAAGTGATGTAGTGGCTTTGTCCACGTTCTTAGTGGGTAGTAGAAATAGAGTAGTTGTGTTAGTGGCAGTAACTTCCTCTAGGAAGGTTATATCTAGTACTGTGTACGTTATTTAGGGGTATCCAATGAATGAAGTTATCAATTCTCTATCATCTTCCTCTATATTTCTTCTTTCTCACCCATATTTCTTCTTTCTCACCTATTTAATTTCTCCCCCATTATAATTCTTTTCTATCACCGATCTGGTACGTAACACAGATAGAAAGGTTTTTTGAAAAAATCTAGAAAAGCTCCACTAAGGAGAGAAAGGCTCTACTTTTCCTAGAGAGAGAAGGGATGATAGTCTGTTCCAATGGAAGGCGTTACAACGGGCATTGGATAAACCGATCCGGCCCCTCGTAAAGAAAATATCAATTAAATTTGCAATGGAACCAATGCTAGATTGTTGCCTATATAAGTAACATCCAACACAGAAAAGGGAACTCCACAGTAAGCAGAACCTACTTGTATACTCACATCTTCTAATTAAAGTAAATGGCCAGGTTCAGCAACCAAGCGGTTTTCTTCCTCTAACTGGTTTTGAGCTTTTCTCTTCTTCTCACTATCTCCGCCCGGAGGAACAAACTTTCCGGTAAATTACGATCCTTGTCGATTTATTTTTAATATAGATTATTTGCGGAAGAACAAGAAGATTATCATACTTCTCATCCAAAAAATGTAATTAATTTTGTGTAATGAAACCTGCGAAGGAAATACAAGCAATGTACCAAAAATTAAGGAGCCGAAGTAGGAGACATTTGCAATGGCGTCGCAACAGCGGTGGGAATTAGCGACGAATTTTTCGGAGCACTGAATCCCAATCTCAACTGCAATGCCATCTTCGTTGGGGAATGGCTTTGCGTGGACGGTGCTGCTTAAGATCAGTTCGAAGTCATCTCAATTTGCGGGGACGAAAAGAGAAGTTTCCAAAAAGAAAAATATTGTGCGGAAGTATTCCGCATTGAATATTATTGATGCCTTGAGGTTATATAAATACAAGAACTATAATACTTTGATAAGGACTATAATAAAAAGTTTGATAAAGGACTCTACCATCTAATCTTTGTCAACTAAGAAGACTAAGTATAACTACTCGAATACTTACTAGATAACTACTCCAATACTCTTTTTCAAGTTGGAGCGTGAAGATTGACAATGCCACACTTACAAACAAGATCTTGCAAGCGACCCTGACCAAGAGCCTTGATGAATATATCGGTTAGTTGACAAGTCGTATCAATCTTGGTCGGCGCAATTTTTTTTACTCAACACGTTCACGTATAAAATAACAATTAATTTCTACATGTTTGGTGCATTCAATACATCCGATTCATTGAAATGTGGATAGCAGCATCATTATCACAAAACAGTGTTGTAGGATGAGGGAATAAAATGCCGAAGTCACGGATCAACCATCTTATCCGTAGAACTTCTTGGGCAGCAAATGTCATGGCAAGGTAGTCCACTTCGGCTGACGAACATGACACAACCAAATGTTTGATCGCGAACGACGAGTCATTGAACATCCTTCATAATATGCATTAAAATAAGCCAAAAATTTCATGTTCCGAGAATTATTAAGTAAGATACATTGGCAAGGAATAGTCTTAATGTGATACCCTGTAAATAATATATACTGTCTGAAATGCCTTAAGTGATTTGATTGGTACTATCCATACCAATAAGGTGCACCTTCTTTTCTTGTACACATCCTGAGAGAACTCCAAGGTTAAACGTGTTTAGCCAGGAGTAGGATCAGGATGGGTGACCTCCTGGGAAATTTCCGGGATGCATGCGAGTGAGGACAAAGCACACTGAAAAAGATCCGTGTTGGTTTGTGGAGCCAGTCGGTTAGATCACGGGCCGTCACATCCTGAGAGAACTCCAAGGTTAAACGCATTTAGCTAGGAGTAGGATCAGGATGGATGACCTCCTGGGAAGTTTTTGGGTTGCGTGCGAGTGAGGACAAAGCACGCTAGAAAAGATCCGTGTTAGTTTGTGGAGTCAGTCGGTCAAATCTCGGGGCGTCACATTATGGTATCAGAGCAAATACGCTTCTGGGACTATTCTGTATTTTGTCTGGCGCGACGATGATGTCGCGTATTTAAGGAGGGATAAATGTGATACCCCGTAAATGATATGTACTATCTGAAATGCCTTAAGTAATTTGATTGGTACTATCCATACCAACAAGATGCACTTTTTTTTCTGGTACACATCCTGAGAGAACTCCAAGGTTAAACACGTTTAGCCAAGAGTAGGATCAGAATGGGTGACCTCCTGGAAAGTTTTCGGGATGCGTGCGAGTGAGGACAAAGTACGCTGGAAAAGATCTGTGTTGGTTTGTGGAGTCAGTCGGTCAGATCACGGGACGTCACACTTAAGATAATGTAACACACGATCAACAACTTGGAGATGAACATCACTTGGATTTTTCACAAATTGGCTAAGAATTTTGACTGCGTAAGCAATATTTGGTCGCATAAGAGTTAAATACATTAAGCGGCCTACAAATTGTCGATATCGTGATGATTCAGTTACAACTTCTCCGCCAACTTTCAGCCGATAATTTTGCTCAATGGAAAAGTGACAAGAACGAGATTCATCCTTTTCACATTCCTTGAGTATATATAGTGTATATTTTTGTTGGCTAAAAACTAAACCATTAGATATTGTTACAAATTTGATTCGAAGAAAATATTTGAGGGGCCGCAAATCTTTGATTCTAATTTGACGATCAAGGTGACTCTTAGTCGACTGGAGCATTTAAACATGGTTGCCAACAAGAATGACATTTTCAACATAGACAAGTAAGAACAAAGCTCGTAGGTACGTGCGGTAGATAAACATAGCATGTTCGGCACGAGAGCGACGAAAACCTAAAGTCAATAATGATGCAGTCAACTTGCTATACAAGGAACGTAAGACCTACTTCACGCCGTATAAGGACCTTTTTAGTTGACATACTTGTGAATCACGGCCATGAAGAAAGGCATTATTGACATCCAATTGATAAAAAATCCATCTTTGTTTGACAGCCATGGCAAGTAAGTATCTTACTGTGATAACCTCGATGACAAGCGTGAATGTTTCATGATAATCCACCCCTTCAATCTATTTAAAATCACGAGCCACCAGTCGAGCCTTGTATCATTCAATGGTCCCATCAGGTTTGAACTTGATTTTATACTTATTATGAATCAACATTATTCTTGCTTGGAGGCAAAGGAAGAAGTGCCCATTTTCCACTATACTCAAGTGCAGCTACCTCCTTCTGAAGGGCTGTTCACCAGCATTCGTGTTTGACGACCTCAAAATAGGAATGGGGCTCATCATGGAAACTAATAACATTTAGATATACGTGATGAGCACGTGAGAAACATTTGTAATTGATAAATTGAGCCAAAGGATATAAAGTCGGGTTACCCGACAGAGCGGTTGATGGCTGGGACGGCTCGGTGGGCTGTTGAGGGATAAGCGAAGGGGGTAGTATGACCTAATATTCTTGAAGGCGAGCTAGTACTTGACGATTTTGCTCGCTGTGACATGGTTATATATCAACCTGAGCAATGGGCTGCCTGACTGCATTTAGGATAGTAGTTGGAGGAGACTCATAATTAGAATCGGGTGATCCTAAGTTTGATTCTTCCTATTTTCAAGAATCTGGTTGATCATGTGCAGCCTCACTTTCTGCCTCCGACGTTGGAGTATACTTTTTGTTGCTTGGATTATCACTTGGATTATCGTCCATAGGAGAAATTTGAACATCTCCCACTGTCACATCACTGTGTAATGTTGTATCAAAATCTGCTTTATTTTGAAATGGGAAGACATCATCGATGAAAGTTACATCTCGTGATACATAAAACTTTTGAGTTTGAGGATCATACAGTCGATAACCCTTTTGGTCAAAAGGATATCTGATAAACACACAAGGACAACTGCGTTCGTCAAATTTTTCAGTCCTTACATGGTTGTGCGTGTATGCAAGACATCCAAAGGTACATAGATGATCATAGCAAGCTGGACAACCGAAAAACACCTCATATGGCATCTTATTTTATATGGCACATGATGGTGATCGATTGATCAAATAAGTAGCTGTCAGGATACATTCTTCCTAAAATCGGATCTTTAGATTTGCTTGAAAATGGAGTGAGCTAGCAACCTCGAGAATGTGACGATGCTTGCGCTCCACTATTCCTTTTTGTTGAGAAGTGTAGATGCAAAATGTTTGTAACAAGATCACATGCTCCTCATAGTATTGTTGCATTTTATTCAAGAAAAAATTTGAACTATTATCGGTTTGAATTCCCTTGATACCAACGCCAAATAGTTTGCGAACCATATTGAAAAATATCTTCATAAAGTGTTGCACCTCAGATTTACACTTCATGAGAAAAATCTAAATTTCTCAGTTGAAGTCATCAACAACTGACAAAAAATAATGAACTCCAATAGTTGAGGGGGTCTGATATGGCTCCCAAATATCACAATGAAACAACTAGAAACATGTGGTTGACTTAATATGACTCTTCGAAAAAAGCAATCATGTATATTTTGCATGAAGGCAAGCATCACAATAAATGAAATCTTCAGTAAATCTCAAAAGTTTGAACAAAGATATATGTCTCATTTTCATAATGAAAATATGACCAAGACGATGAAGCCATCTCTGCGCGTCCAATTTTGAACCTGTCTATAGTGTCACCCTCATCGCTCGTCTTCAAAATAATATAAGTCATCCTGTTATCTTACCACTCTAACTAGGCATCTCAAATTTAAATCCTGAATGACACAGTGATCAGCATAAAATGTTACAGCACAATTAAGATCTTTAGTCATTTTACTCACAAAAACAAATTGCATCGAAACTAGCAATACATTATTTAGAGAAACATGTGAATTGTTCAAGTTTGAATTGATCCAATAGTAGATAACTACTCCAATAGTTTCAAAATAATAAGGGACTCCCAGTTCAAGCTTGAATTGTTCCCTTGATTCCGATTATTATCTGCATTTTATTTAATTTTGAGATGTATTGCTTGCTTAATACGTTTCCCGTTTCCAGTGTTTTGACACCGAAATTTGCCAGGGAGACGATCATGTTAATGATGATGTTGATTTGGATTTAACTTATAACTTGAAGTCGGGATTTTTAAAGCATGGGTGCATGCATCTTCTTACGGTTTTAAGTTATTTGGATTTCCGAATTATTTAATGGTTCACTGGGACATTTGTATCAATAAACTATGGTAAAGTTAAAAAGTTCACTAAGCAAATTTGAGTTTGTTTAAGAAAATTTTGAATTCAAACTGGATATACTCAAAGAAAGAACTCAAGTAAGATCGTGAAACTTCAAGCATTCTAATCACAAAATACTTGGATTATAATGGCCAAGTTAAAAAAACTAAATTAAAAGTTTCCCGAAAGAATTGGTTAACAATTTTGTCGCATGTTAAAAAAAAAGTCTGTCACATGGCTTGGAAATTCAAGGAATGATGGATTTAAACGCAATTCCATCCATTTATGATTCAAATTTGAAAGAAAAAAAATGAGTAATGACAATTTACGTCGCTGCAGATATTAAACATTGAAGAATCATCTCCGATATCGGTTAAAAACATTCATAATTTAGGCTATTCCCAAATCCCAAACGTAATTAAACACGACACGCGGCTAATAGCAGGAGACGCTCCATAAGGGGGCCCCACAAGGAGGTCTTGCTTCGCTGTAATCCTCGTCATACCGAATCAGGAGCGTCAAGTGAAACGGCGACGCAACGGTCAAAAGTTCTCTCCCCCCACCGGGCCCACCCCACGTTATCCTCCCAAATAATAATCTCCCCAGTCCTCACTCTCTCTCTCTGCCTTCAATCGTTCTGACACAAGGAAATAGAAATAAAAGGAAAATGAGTAGTAGCGGCGGCGGTCTACCGTTCCACTTCCCCAACGCGCCGGATCTGCAAGTGTGGAACAACGCCGCCTTCGACGACGACGGATTGGACGAGCCCACCAGGCACACCGACCTCCCCGCCGCGTCCTCCTGGTGGGCCCACTCCAGCAAGGAGAACCTCAGCCCCGTCCTAGAGAACTCCCCCGCGCCGCCCCTCGCCGACAACCACGGCGCCTCTTTGAGCCCCAAGAAAGTGGATGAGGAGGACGAGGGGAAGATAGACGGGGAAATAGAGGAGATCGAGAGAGAGATCGCGCGGCTGTCGTCTAGGCTACACGCGCTGAAGCTGGAGAAGGCGGAGCGGAAGATAAAGACGACCGTGGAGAGGAGGGGTAGAATCGTCCCGGCCAAGTTCATGGACGCCACGCGCCGCCGTGGGTTGAGCCTTGGCCCCGCCGAGATACACTCCGGATCCAGGCTCCGGTTGCTCAAAGAGACCGGAATACTGACCCCCGCTTCCTCCTCGAAGCAGAGCCGGAGGGTTTCGTGCTTCTGGAGGATACAGGAGATCGACGAGCTCAATGTTATTAAAGAAAGGGGGAAGAGCGCGAGTTTGAGCCCCAAGGAGAGGAAGCAGCCCAAGCAGGGAGGCGCCGCCACCACAGGGATCTCTAAGAAGCCCGCGAAGAAGGCGGACGGCCTCGTCGGGCTGATCCAGCCGCGGATGCTCTTCAATGACGGGGCGAGGGAGATGCAGGGGAAGAAGGCGGTTAGGCCGCCGGCGCGGGTGGTGGCTAGCAGGTACAATAGCGGCGGCCAGGGAGAGGCGCGGAAGAGGTCGCTGCCGGATACCGACAAGGAAGAAGGGAACAAGAGACGCGTCTCGCGGGGCCTGCAGCAGCAGAGGAGGAACGATAACGAGTGCGGGAGGGTGAAGAAGAGATGGGATATAGCTGCCCCTGTAGAGGACTTGCTGCCCAAGATCAGGGCCCTAAGGCGCGCTACCGAGACGCCGAGGGACTCCGGCGCCGCAAAGAGGGTCGCCGATTTGGTCGGGAGGCGGCCCTTCTTCGGGGACGGCCGGAGTGGAGATGCAAAAGCAACAGGGGTGGATTCTGTTTGTCAGGTGCTGCGTTTTGGTGAAGATGGAGGACTAGAGCATTAGTAGTCTCTCTTTGGACTTTGATTGGTAGGGATCTTGATTTGGTTATTGTTGATTTGTATTATTAGTATTAGTATATCCGTAACTCCTGTTATGGTATGGTAGTATTGGGAGAGAATATTTTGCTTTTGCGTTTATTTTTTTGTCTAGTGAGGTCATTAGATTTTGCTTTAGGTGAATAATGCCGATGATCATCAGCTTTGTCTCGTAAATGTTGACAGAAAATTGTGCAGGTAGCCTCTGGTTTTGACTTCAGACACTTCTGCTTGTTTCAACGATTTTGGCTGGTTAACGTTCTGGTGAATTTCTAAATGGAGTGGAGTAATATAATTCGAATAATAATTTTTTCAATGGTATTTTTTTTAATTTGGTAAACCTTGAATCTGGATTTATTTGGTTGTTTTATTATAGTCTAATCCCAGTTGTTTGTAATTTGTCTTTGTGAACGTGATTTCAGAATAAGCCTTTATTTCTGTTCCGGGGATGCCGAAAATTGTGTATCCTTTTGGTTAGCCTAGACCACACACACTCCTTCAAATGAACATGTTGTTTGATGAAAAAGAGGTCGTGATTTACCCTTCCCAATTAACCAGATCCTTTGTGTGGCTAGTTCGAGTTGAGTTAGATGCCACTGCATTTGGACAGTTTAAAAAAATTTCGAAACTCAATCCAGAATTTCTCCCTTCCTCCGGCTCAACAAGTTGGGCTAAGGATTTTTTTAATTTAAAATTTATAGCATTTAATGTATTTGGTATTAAAAAATAGCAAATAGTTATTAATATGTCTAATTTTATTGCTAATTATAGTGTGTAAGTACTAAAATAATAATTTAATCACTTTTAAAATATATAATATATAAGTTCAACAAAAAAAATGTAATTATATTTTTAAAGAACATTCATTTTTCTGACTGCGTGATCCAACCGAAAAAATAGGTTGGTTCGACCGAAAAACAAGGTGCTCAATGCAAATGACTATCGGTTGAATCGGAGGTAGTGTTTATGGTCAATCCTAGCCAGGATTTGGTTCTGATTCGTGGTCCCACCATATTTTTTAAAACCATGCATTTAGAGTTGTATATATATTCATAAATCGATCTCAGTGCGTAACTTGAAAATAAAGCCTCCGTCTAAGCCATGTGCAGAACCAACTATTCCTCCTCCGTCTAAGAAATTTGAGGTGTGAAACAATGCACGTAAAAAGGAGCATACTATCAAAGTTTGGGACTTGGCCTTGCAAATTGGCTTTACTTGGTAGGAAGACACGCCAACGATTCTTCAACAAATAAAAGACCTGACATGTGGAATAGGTCGAGCCAAACTCTATGCCCCCCATGAAGTTCCGTTGTGGTTAGTTTTGTCTTTTAGCGTATTGGAGAAAATCTGTGGTGTACTTAATTGTGGGGTTTTTGGATGTGTAATAGATAGTGTTTATTATTGTTTAGCTCTGAAATCCAAGTATTTAGTATCTTTGGTACTCTATTTTGGTATAAATAACTTTGGTATTTTTCCGGAAATGTAATACAATTTCCTTGTAAAAAAAAACAATTCCCATCTTTCCACCGAGATTTTTTAATTTAATTTGACTTACAACAGACAAGGTTACAGCCTCAAAACACACACATTAGCATTCAGCTACCTCGTCCAGTCGGATGTTGCAGCACGATGAAAATACAGTAGAGAGAAAAGATGTGGAAGAATCAGACCTAATGACTCAACTAAACTCAACTGCATCCAACGCAATGCGGCTTCAGGGTAACCCAACGTTGACAGACAAAAAAAGGATCACGCACCGGTACAGCCACAAACACGTTTCTACCGACATGTAGCAGAATATCATAGCGGCAAGGACAGGGTTCTTTGATTTCCAAGATTATGAGGTTTTATCCCCCAAGAATTAAAATGATCTGCTTCATCGGGCAGGACAAAAGGACAGAATGGACATTCGCTGCCAATCAACACAAGCAACATGGAAATATTATGACATGAAGTCTGCAAGAATCCAGACATTTCTCCAGGAAGTCAGAAATAAGACAAGAAGAAATCTTATCCACAGGGGTCACAGTGGTTACGGACTCATCGGTTAAGCCACCATTTAAGTCTTTTTAAGTTGTTTTTGTAGATCTATTATATATACTGTCTGCTTAAACCCTTTGACAACGCGTCTCATCAAAAATGACAATTATCATCTTTCATGAGTCATGATAATAGTGGGACAGCTGTGCCTACCATATCAGACCGCACCCGGCGCGCTGGTTGCTAAGCGCACTGGTGACGCGCTCTCAGCGATCAGCCTCGCCTCAAGCTCTCACACCAACAGCTCCTGCCCCTCTGAGTTGTGCCTCCAAGGCGCTTCGAGACCCCAATTGGCGGGCTACAATGATTGAGGACTTCAACGAATTGTTAAAGAATAAGATGTGGGTGGTGGTTCCCCGTTCCACGGCTTCAAATGTGCTCGACAACAAGTGGGTGTTCCAGGTCAAGTATAACCCAGGCACCCCTGGCTGCCAAAGGATTTCAGCAGAGACCAAGGCTCGGTTTCAAGGAGACGTTCAGTCCCGCGATAAAGCCAGCCACGGTCCACCTCTTGCTTTCGAAAACTGTGTCTCGAGGGTGGCGGATCCGACAATTAGACATCTCGAATGCTTTTCTCCATGGAAACCTCAGGAGGCTGTGTACATGTCCCAACCAGCTGAGTTCAAGCATCCTCAGTACCCGGTCGGCTCAAGTAGTCATTGTACGACCTCAAGCAGGCCCCACGTGATTGGTTCCATTGCTTCAGGGCTGCCCTGTACGAGTTCGGTTTTCTTGGCTCAAAATCAAATCACTCACCGTTCTACTTCAGGCGCGGCACAATTTTCAACTATTTGTCCTTGTGTATTTGGATGACATACTTGTCATCGGAGACAGCCAAACAACGATTCAATGTCTATTGCTCTTCCTTCAAGCCATGTTTGCTGTGAAAGTTCTCGGTTTGCTCTCATACTTCTTGGGTATTCAGACCTACGGCACCTCTTGTGGTGCATCTCGTATACATCAAAATACTTGTTAACACGAGGTTACATTTTTGATATAGTTCAATGTTCGTTAGACGGCGTTTGTATCGGCAGTCACTCGATTAGGCCTACCTCATTGGAGAAGTCGTCAGCTCTCGTAGCTATTAGTGTGGCAACGATAACCAAATTCATCAACAAAATTGTACATGCTATCTATTTCGTGTCTTATTATTAGAAGTATAAAAGGCTTTATTGAACTCCAAGGTTACATAATAAGCAAACAGTCGAGCAACTGATACCTACATTAGGAAACATCAGGATAGGCCACAGACGGCCAAAATAAAACCATGTGATATGTAATTTGCTTTCATATATAGCAACTCCTCTTTTAATTAATGTTAAACTTTTAAAGCCACAATTCTGAAGAAAAGCTCTTACGAGCAAATTTGTTTATATTTTTCCAAACAAATCATTTATTTAAATAGGCGAAATAGCATGACAGTTTTCTCAGAAATAAAAAATTGCTTTCTGCCACAGAAAATTAAATTCATAGTTTCATATAGGAATCTACTCTAGGAATGGAAACAGAAATCGGGATATGAATTGGGTAGTTAATCACTTTCTTTTTTTGACAAGTACATTTGTATATCTACTTATAATATACAGGAAAATAATTAACTACCAAATTCATAGTTAATTAGAAACAAAATCTAAACAGGAACGCATAGTTTGGTTCGTAAGTGTATAAAGAGGTCGGGGTAATATGGTTTAGAAGGTTTGTCGGTCATTGATCGGGGCTATCACTTTGGGTCATTGGTTATGCGAGAACCAAATTATTTTCCAAGGAGAGCAAATTTTTTAGTTGTGAGCCTCTTTTGCATTTCATCACTTTCCACGTTAGAGAATGAATTTTGTGGGTAGATTCGACTAATGAATTGACGCGCCAAAATTTTTTGTTCTACCTAGATTCATTAGGTGGAGAATAACTTGATTACATACCTTGTATAATTAGGTTATTTTGTATGGTTTAGGTTTTTTTGTATAATTGGCACTTCTTAATATGGTGGAGATATGTAAGGAGTTTCCATGGTTGTAATTACTAAGTACAAGGAGAAATTATCTATTTATAAAAAAAAATATATAAAGAGGTCACCTTAGCCCTATCCCTAAACCTAAAGAATTCCCAGACAAAAAAAAATCTAAAGAATTCTTATATAGTTCCCATTACATGTCTTGATCCCCGCGTTGGATTCTGCACGGACACTAATCAACCATTCCGTGCGACGCAGAAAAGATCGAGGCTGTACATGTGTCATGATCCATATCAAATGGCTGAAATGACGCGCGTGTTAAAGGGGCTTTTTAGGTTTTTTTTCTCTTCCCTTATTTTTTCCTTCATTTTAATTTTTTGGTTGGAAAGTCTTAACTTTTTACTTCAGAGTTTAATTGAGATGATTCAAGTTGTTGTGCAAAGCTAAGACGTGTATCTACAACTTTGTAGTTTATGACTTCTCCAAAGTCAGAGCAGAAGAATGTCAAAAATATATTTGAAGTCAAAAGTTGGTCGAGTTATGATCAACTAATTTCTATTGGGAGCCACAGCTTCTTATTCTGGAGTCCGATTGAGGTGATTTAATTTTTTGTGTGAAGCTAAGATATATATCTACAACTTTATGATTTATGACTTTTCCAAATTCGGAGTGTAAGGTTGTCAAAAATTTGTTTAAAGTTAAAGTCGATCGAGTTACGCTCAACTAATTTTGTTTGGGAGCCATAAATTTTTACTCCGGAGTCTGATTGAGTTGATTCAAGTTACCGTCCAAAGCTGAGACATATATCTAAATCTTTGTAGTTTATACTTCTCCAAATTTGGAGTGTAAAGGTGTCGAAAATACGTTTGAAGTTAATAGTCGATTGAGTTACAATCCTAGTGTATATCAAATGACATGCTGAGATTATGTCAAATGGCATACCCATGTATCTCAAATGGCATGCACAAGTTATGTCAAAAGGCATGTCGAGGTTATGTCAAATGGCATGCCCAGGTTATGTCAAATGGCGGCTGGCGGCCAAAGTTATGTCAAATGGTATGCCCAGATTATGTCAAAAGATATTTCAGGTTAATATTTAATAAAATTTATAATAAATTAAATAATTAATCAATGATTACAATTAAATGGCATGCCTGGTTACGTAAAATGACACGTCCAGTTATGATAAAATAGAATAACTTGTTATATTAAAATAATTAATACTTATGATAACAAATTAAATAAATAAATTAAATAGTTAATCAAATGGTATATTCATTTATGTTAAAATGGCATACCCGGCTATGACTTAAATGGCATGTTCGGCTATGTGAAATGGCATGCCCGATTATGATAATATTAATTAATTTTTATAATAAAAAATTAAATAATTAATCAAATAATATATCAGTTTGATTTATTTTTATATAATATACGAATAATTACAATATTTAAAAACAAAGTGGATACCCACATGTCCCAAACTTCCCTTCCTCTTTTAAACCATTTTGCTTTTTTCCGTACCGCACGGAATTCGTCTCTCCGTGCCAAACCCCGTCTCCTCGATCCCGTGTCATAAATATCCACCGAGAGGTACTTCTATTAGTTCAGTTAGAGAATTCCTGTTTCTTTCTCAAAAGTTACTTCCTATACATCCTCAACTTTCACCTTCCCGTCGAAAGCAGGAGCCGCTTTCATGCAACCCGACAAGGTCAGTGCTTATCAATTCTACATCGGTTTTCCTTATGTTAATCTATCTGATTGACTCTGTAATAATTAATGACGCATAACAATACTATCAGATAGGGCTGATGTTGTAATATCTTGGTATAGGACGCGCCTGACCGGATAAGCAATTTGTACGATGATGTTGTATCATGCATATTGTCTCTATTGAATGTGAAGGAGGAAGGTATCTTAGGGCCGCTTCTTTTAAGCGCCTTGTTTTCGATGAAAACACGTTCTCTGATATGATTGAACCAGCTTTTGAAAAGATGGTCGATGGTGTTTTGCACAAGTTGCCAAAGGTTTTGACGCTGGAGGAGTTTTGTGTGCGTTTCTTTCTCACTGAATTGTCTAAATCACACATTGACGACTGGCTTGACTTCGCCTTTCATGCCGGGACTGCCAGGATAGAGTTGAACCTTCTTGAAAAATTATCTTTTCTTAGCTACTGTGTCCCAACCAAATTATTTCATCACTCAAATCATGGAAATCGTTTTTCTACCCTTAGGGAACTCTTCTTGATACACGCCAACGTGGGCGACAAAGTATTCGAAGCTATACTAGCCATGTGTGCATCCCTCGGATGCTTGGCGTTGATTCATAACAATCAGTTGTTTAAGGCGAAGTGTAAGGTTTGTCATTTGAAGTTGAAGCGCTTGATAATGGATTGCCACTTCCTAGAGAGCTTGGAAATTATTGCACCAAATCTCGTCTCTCTCTCACTCTCATACCGTGCACTCAATATGATAAGTATTTCTATTGAGGATGCTCGACCTCTTGTGAACTTGAATATCTTGTCAGCCTTCAAGTTCTAGTTCAGGTTTCGGGGAGATTTTATTTTTGACCAATTCTCTGCGCATATCTCTGATCTTCAGTCTATGACACTAGACACCACTACAATCTCTGTAAGAGGAATAAATTCCGTAGCTTCAATGTGTATAGTACTATAGTTATTAATCAAACTTTATTTTTTTATGATAGGAGACAATTATGGCTCACAACAAAGATCCTTCCTTGAACAATCTAACAACACTATGCCTGCTGCACTATTCTGAAATTCCATACAACCGTTTAGCTATATACATGTTGGAGGCCTCCCCGCTCTTGCAAAGATTTGAGTTGCATGTAAGTATACACTCGCGTGTTCTTGCTTTCTTGCATACATGTTTCATTGTGTACTTGTCGATCAGAATCTTAACATGCATGGCACAACTATTGGGCCTATTTCGGCCCATCCCTGTATTGTACATGTCTTAGCTGCCCGCTTCCTGTTTAGTCGGGCATATGTGTAGCTATGTATTAGGGTAAACAGTGGTCGTTGTAAGCTGTATATATACTTTACGTATTGCTTAATAAAGGCTTAACCTTTTCTCTCCAAAATCTTCATGGTATCAGAGCAACAAAAGATGACCGACAGAGAGAAGAGCATCGATGGTGAACGAAGCAACAGCGGGGAGGGTTCCATGCCTCGACGACCCCTAACGATGGAACCTTCCTCGCCTTATTACATGACAACTGCGGACAATCCCGGCGTAATTATCACGCCTGTGGTTCTTCGTGGCGACAACTATGATGAATGGATGAAGGCGGTGCGAAACGCCTTGAAGGCTAAAAGGAAACTGGGGTTCATTGATGGTCGCGTGAAGCAACCAACTGAATCTGATCTTGACTTTGATGATTGGAGTGCAGTCAATGCTATGATCGTTGGCTGGATGTTCAATACGATTGACCCGTCTCTGCGTTCTACCATATCATACATGGAGAGTGCGAGGGACCTTTGGGAAGACCTGAAAGAGCGCTTCTCTGTTGGCAACGACATGCGCGTTTATCAACTAAAAAGTGAAATTGCTAACTATAAGCAATCAGGTACGACTCTCAGTGCTTATTATAACCGCTTGAAGGGAATGTGGGAGGAAATCGGAGCTTATGTAAAGCATCCAACTTGCACTTGCGGATGCAAATGCAGAGCTGACAAGGAGTTGGCTTACGAAAGAGAAAAAGAGAAAGTATACCAGTTTCTCATGGGACTGGATGACTCTGTCTATCGGACAGTTCGTTCAAACATCCTTAGCACCGTTCCATTGCCGAATATGAATCAAACACATGCCCGTTTGATGAACGAAGAGATACACCGGGCTGTAGCAGTTGCAAAGGACAAACGTAGTGATCTTGTCAGATTCGCTGTACAAACAAAGATGATGTTTGTGGGCACTGCTTGTGGGCACTGATGTGGGCACTACTTGTGACCTACGCGTCGTGAAGATGTCAAGCCTACTTGTGGGCACTGCAACAAGCCCGGACATTCTACAGCTGATTGTTTCCAATTGATTGGATTCCCGGAGTGGTGGTACACCAACAAAGACGGTCAACCATCCACTAGGCACGGGACTCGTGGTGGACGCGGCGGTGGACAAGGTCGAGGTGCTGGGCGAGGGCGCGGTGGGCAGGTGGCTCTCACTGCCCAAGCCCGACTTACAGGAGGAACCACATCTGGTGGTTATGGTGAGGACCGATCATCGTTCCCATGGATGACTGATGATCAATGGAATCAAGTGGCTGCAGCATTTGGTGGAGCTAAACCTGAATCTGTTTTGAACATGGACAAGCTTTCTGGGAAGGATGTTTGTGCTATGTGGCTACTCGATACAGGAGCTTCAAATCACTTAACTGGGGATTTGAAGTTATTGAGCAATGTTGTTCATATTCCTGGTTGCTCAGTCGGCCTACCTAATGGCAGTACGACGAAGGCTGTTAAGGCCGGAACAGTTAGGCTTGGTCGCGGCCTACTGTTGAAACATGTTTTATTTGTTCCAGAATTGACCTGCAATTTGATTTCAGTCGCGCAATTGATTCAAGACACGCATTGTACTGCTAGCTTTGCTAATAAGTTATGTATTTTGCAGGACCCTACTTCGAGAACAGTGATTGGTGTGGGTGAACAGTAAGCGGGGGTTTACATTTTGTGGGCGGTGGCAGCTGTACGCGTCTGCAAGACAGGGGTCGATGATTCAGTCTCTCTATGGCATCAGCGTATGGGGCACCCATCGCATAAAGTGATGAAGTTATTATCTTTTGTTTCCAAGGATAGTAGTCAATTGATGGATATTCCTTGCGATGTTTGTTTTCGGGCCAAGCAAACTCGGACCCGTTTTGATTTGAGTCTTAATAAAGCTGCTGCACCATTTGATTTACTTCATTGTGATTTGTGGGGGCCTTATCGGATTCCCTCTTCTTGTGGAGCTCGGTATTTTTTGACCATTGTCGACGACTGTTCTCGTGCAGTGTGGATTTACTTATTGACAGAAAAGAGTGAAGTCGCTGCTCTCTTTCCGAACTTCTACTCCATGGTTTTGACATAATTCAACACACGGATTAAGATCGTGCGCAGTGACAACGGCCTTGAATTCATTGGTCTTCGTCCATTTGTGCGAGCCCACAGAATTGTGCATTAGACGTCTTGTGTTGACACGGCTCAACAAAATGGTCGTGTCGAACATAAGCATCGACATATCTTGAATGTTGGGCGAGCTCTCCGCTTTCAGGCAAATCTCCCTCTCAAATTTTGGGGTGAATGTATTCTTATAGCTGGGCACTTGATCAACCGCACTCCAACACCTCTGCTCCAGGGCAAGAGCCCCTATGAGATACTTTTCGGTGTAGTCCCCTCTTACTCTGGTCTTCGCACATTCGGTTGTTTGTGCTATGTACATCATCGCTCTCGTGTCAAAGATAAATTTAGGGCACAAAGTTGACGTTGTATGTTCATTGGCTATCCCTTCAGCCAAAAGGGGTGGCAAGTTTATGATTTGGAGAGTGGGAAGACATTCGTTTCCCTTGATGTGGTGTTCTTTGAGGATTTTTTTCCATATGTTGAAAGCTCAACTCCACCGGTTCCTCCTCCTGCACCGGCTGTCGAACCTAGTATTGATGATCCTAGCACGCAAACTGATGATGCTCACTCACCTATTGGCGAGGAGGCATCTGGATGTACCTCTGACAGGGGGAGCACCACTGCTAATTTGCCTACTGTCCCGAGCTCCGTCATCACTCCTATTGTTGCCACTGGCCCTGTGATCGAAAATGTGTGCCCTACGGTACTTGAAGATGCACAACCTACTCCTCCCGATGTTGAACTTGTTGATTCTCCTGCTCAACACTATGGTGCATTGGGCACCGATATTCAGTTGGGTGCTGATCCTCTTCTTGGGCGAGGTCATCGGTCTCGCCACCTACCAGCAAAACTTCATGATTATGTGCTCTATCGCATCGTGGTTCACAACGCCCGCTACCCTATTGTAAAACCCCCTGCTGTCTCCCATCCATCATCGTCCTCAGGTATGGTCTATCCCATTGCAAACTACATCACTGGTGCTAACTTTACACTGCGTCATAAAAAATTTGTTGCAGCTATTACCCATGGCCATGAACCTGCCACCTTCACTGAGGCTGTTACAGATCCTCGTTGGCGTGATGCCATGCATAAGGAGATTGAGGCTCTTGAACGGAATGGCACCTGGACACTGGAATCTTTACCTTCTCATAAGAAGGCCATTGACTGCAAGTGGGTTTATCGTATCAAGTACCATTCAGATGGTTCTGTGGAACGCTATAAAGCTCGGCTTGTTGTTCGTGGTGATCGACAGAAGGAAGGGGTTGGCTATCATGAAATATTTGCTCCAGTAGCCAAGATGGTCAGTGTTCGAACTTTTCTAGCTGTTGCTGCTGCCCGATCTTGGTCCCTTCATAAAATGGATGTTCATAATGCTTTTCTACACGGTGACCTCCACGAATTAGTTTATATGAAAATCCCACCTGCTTTCTTGAATCCTGGAAGCAATCAAGTGTGCCGCCTGCGTAAATCGCTCTACGGCCTTCGACATGCTCCTCGCAATTGGTTGGCCAAGCTTGGTGCTGCGCTCCGCGCTTATGGTTTCTGTCAATCTTATGCAGATTATTCCCTCTTTTACTCGCACCAAAATGGAATCTCCTTATGTGTTCTTGTCTATGTCGATGATTTAATCATCGGTGGCAGTCATGATGACTCTATCGCTTGTCTTAAGGCTTATTTGTCCAAGTGCTTCTATATGAAAGATTTGGGGATTCTGAAGTATTTTCTTGGCCTCAGTATTGCTCGTGGTCCTGCTGGCATCTTTGTTTCCCAGAGCAAATATGCTTTGATATTGTGAACGACTGTGGCCTTCTTAGTGCTAAGCCTGCCTCCTTTCCTATGGAGCCTAATCACAAGCTTACTGTGCCTTCTGGTGATGATGCCGCTGATGGTGAGGCATACCGGTGCTTGATTGGGTGACTTATTTATATGGTGATCACTCGTCCGGAGCTTAGCTACTGTGTTCACATCTTATCTCAGTTTATGCAGCATCCTCCTCAAAAACATTGGGATGCTGCACTTCGCGTGGTCCATTATCTGAAAGGTCGACCCTGCCAAGGTATTTTCTTACGCTCTGATAGCAATCTGCGCCTCAATGCCTTTTGCGACTCAGAATGGGCGGCCTGTCCTCTGACCCGATGATCGATTACTGGTTACTTTGTTCAGCTGGGTCTCTCGCCTATTTCTTGAAAGATGAAGAAGCAACAAACTGTTGCCTTCTCTTATGCAGAGGCCGAATATAGATCTATGGCTGCTACCACGCAAGAACTTAAGTGGTTAACCATGCTTCTTCGTGATCTTGGCGTGGCACAGGTTGATCCGATGCGCTTATATTTTGATAGCCAGTCTGCTATTCACATTGCCACCAACCCCGTGTTCCATGAGCGTACGAAACACATAGAGGTGGACTTTCATTTTGTACGCGACATGGTTCAAAGTGGCTGACTACTTCTGGCTCATGTTCCGACTCATCTTCAGCTTGTCGATATTCTTACCAAAGCTCTTGGCAAGCGTCAGTTTGATTTTCTTCTTCGCAAGTTGGGCATTCATGACCTGTATGCTCCAACTTGAGGGGGAGTATTGGGCCTATTTCGGCCCGTCCCTGTATTGTACATATCTTAGCTGCCCGCTTCCTATTTAGTCAGGCATATGTTTAGCTATGTATTAGGGTAAACAGTGGTCACTGTAAGCTGTATATATACTTTACGTATTGCTTAATAAAGGCTTAACCTTTTCTCTCCAAAACCTTCAACAACATTATATTATGCTCCTCAAGTAATAGCTTGTACGTGGTTTTTTCCTAATTGATGTGATGGTTCGTTATTCCTTGCAGCTCCCACATCGATTTCGCAATTTTAATTACGTCGAGGATCAACTTGACACGCTTCATATACGGCAGCACCAGAAGCTTAAGGAGATTATGTTGTCTGGTTTTGAGGGTTTTGACATATGCTTCTTGAAGTTCATAGTTGACCACACATCTGTTCTAAAAAGTGTTGAAGTAACAACAACAATTATGAACAACTACGAGATTGAAAGGGACGGATTGTTTAGACCATTATTTTATGAAATCCGCAAGCGTGGTAAATATTTTGAAGAGCTGCGCTCCAGTTTGCTCTCAACACTACCTTCCAAGATCTCTTTGAGACTACCAGGGTCGGGGGTTCGGGAGTCCGACGATCAGTTGGTCTTGGGATCCAGTGATTCGTGGTTCAGAGTCGGGGGTCCGGGAGTCAAGTAGTTCAGGGTTTGGAGGTCTACGATCGTTGGTCTGGCGGTCTGGTGGTCTAATGGTTCAGGTTTCTGGTGGTCCAGGGGTCTGTAGTCCAGGGATCCATAGTCAAGGATCCGTGGCCACGTGATTCGGGGGTTTGGGGTCAGGAGTCTGGTGGTTCAGTAATCCGACGATTCGGGAGTCCTGGGGTTCGGTGGTCCTGGGGTCTGTGGTCCAGGGGTCTGGCAGTCCGTGGTCCGGGTGTCTGAGGGTTCATGGTCTGGGTTAGGGGTCCGAGGGTCCAGTGGTCTGAGGGTCCGTGATCCGGGGAAACCATGGCCCGATGGTCCTGGGTTCTACGGGTTTGGGATTGGGGTTCGGTGGGTTCGTGGTCTGGAAGTCCAGTGGTCTGGTAGTCTGAGGGCCCATGGTCCGATGGTTCGGTGGGTCCGCAGTCTGGGGGTTCGGTGGTCCATGGGTCTAAAAGTCTAGGGGTCCTCTGTCTGGTGGTCCGGGGGTCCAGTGGTCTAGGGGTTCTAGTGTCTGGGGTCTGGGGGTTTGGGGTCGATGGTCCAGGATTCGGTGGTCCGTAGTTGGGGGGTCCAGTGGTCCGCGGTCGGGGGTTCTGGGAGTTTGAGTCCAGGGGTACATGGGTTTAGAGTTCGAGGTTGGAAGTTTTGGATTTGGGGTTTGGTATTTGAGTTTTGGGGTTTGGAATTGGGTTTAAGGTTTTAATGGTTAGGGGTAGTTTTGACATTTCTATGTTGTCGGACCAAAAATGAAGGTTCTGTTTATTATAATAAGATAAGATAAGATAAGATAAATTATTTACATAGTAATCGCATTTTATTAAAATTCTACCGTACTCTGTGAGAAACCTACGACAGAGAAAAAGTGCCATCATTTTGTTGCTAAGATTCAATTCAATCCCAAAATATAAGCCACTCGATAACCTCAAAATCTTCTTCTCCAAACAATGTCAAAGAAAATCCTTTCCACCACTCTTTTTGTTGATCGCCTTCTATCCCAATCCAATAACCTCAAAAAATTCTTCTCCAAACACGCCACTGTCCTGGATGCCTTCATTGCTTCTAAGCTGTCGAAATGTAATTCCAAATTTGGATTGGTCAGACTGCCTACTGAACCTGATCTGGCTGCTGTTATCTCCAAAATGAATGGTCTCATGGTTGGAAGATACAAAATTTTGGTCGACGTCGCAAGATTCGCTCGTCCGTCCAAGTCTTCTAATGCTCTACCGCCTCAGAATCGCTGACCCTCTGCTTTGTCTCTGGCTCCAATCTTGCACAGTCCGGGCAGATTCACTGATGGTTCCTACACTACAACCTTACGGGGCAAGGAACCATTGTGCCCCCTCCATGAGTCTCGACGCTCGTAGCGCTCCAGTTTCCCCAGTGGTCATCTCCAACCCAGTCACTGAAGATTGGCTTCTATGCAGTTCCATTATCGAATTACCTGATGTGAAGTCTGCCTTAAGAACTTGGGTGTTTGTTCCTAGTCAACCCGGCTCCTGGGTGGCAAACATGCCATTATAGTTTTTCCAAATGTGGAAGAAAAATCTAAGTGGTCACCGGTGCTCGGGTTTATCTTTCCAAGAGTCACTGACTAGAGCCCAAACTTCTCCCCATCTTTGCGCTTTGCTCGGATAGTTTGCAATGGAATTCCTTTTAATGCTAGAAGAGAATCTCACCTTTCTCAACTAATCTCTCATCTAGGTTCTTTGGTGCAGGTGGAGAGGCATCCAGACAACGGCTTGAACGTGGACGAGGTCTGTTTAGTCATCTCTACAAGCACCCCCATTACATCTCCTGCACAATTCTGACCTTGGTAGGTGGTTTTCCTCATAAAGTTAATGTTTGAGAAGTTGAATTATCGGATAGCTGGCTTTCAGATCCTTTTATGCCATTCACTGGACCCATTTTTGCTGCATCTTTTTTTGGTTCCTTTTGGGTCTGCTGCTCCGGCTCCTTTTGATGGAAACTCTTTTTTGGAAGCTTACCGTCGGACTCTATTGAGGCTGATCCACGTGGCATTCCCAGGTTGGACCCCCTCCTTCCTGTCAGGCACGAAATCCCTGTTCGAGAATTGCAGACTACTTTGGCGACTGACTCTCCCCTAATCCCTCTAGCCTCTAACTTGCGTCCCATCGCCTCCCCAAGGAATTTGAATTCCCTTGGCAGGCCTTCTCCCAAAAGCCCAATCTCCCCGGCAACCCAAACCCCCTAGATGCTAGCCCATGTCCACTCAAAATCACCCATAAATATAGCCCAGTTCCTGAAACCCAATTAAGCCCCAGAGCCTAGAACCAAGGTGAAACCCCTAATAGTAAACCAGTTCTCGAAGCCCAGTTAAATTCTATTCAGATCCCCAACCATGTACCTGTGAAACCCCAAGCCCAGAACCCAGGTGAATTATCGGCAGCCCAAACCCAAAACAAAGTGACCTTCCCCCTCTTGATAAATCCCAGCTGATAACCATCCCTATTTCCACCGTGCTGGAGCCTCTTCCTCTTGCCTCTCGACCAAAAGCCAAAAAAAACTCTCCTCTAGATCCATCGGCCTCCTTCTCTCAAGGTCAAGCCCTACGTGGCATCTCCAAATGCATGTCCAATCCCAAGACTAGCCGACAGAATGAAAAGAATGGGTGATCCCTCAGGAGTTCTCCGAATAAAGGAATGAGTCCAATGGCTTGGGAGGACGAGGTCAGAGCTACCCAGGAGGTTACTGTGATAGCTGGCTTAATACCCAAAGGAAATGTCGACGACTTCTCATCCTTACTGAAGCAGGTTACCCTGCCAGGCTCTGTTGCAGGTTCAATTATGGGGATGTGTGATGGGGGTGTGCCTGATATGCCCGTTGTTCCAGAGATAATCTCACGGGATGAAGTGTGTGGCAAATGAGTTGGCTACTTTGGAATCCTTGGGGTGTTAATGCCCCGACAAGGAGAACTATTATTAAGAAGGTGGTGCATTCAAATAGGGTGGACTTTATGGCTCTCCCAGAATCCAAACTTGAGGCTCCTTTGTCCGGTATTGCTAGATAAATGTGGAGGCGAGAGCCCTTATGCTGGGAAGCCTTTCCTTCAATTGGTCAATCGGGTGGTCTGATTGCTGTGTGGAGGGAAGGGTTCTTCAGATATGATGCAGTGACTAGGGGAACCCACTGGCTGGTTCTTGACAGGGTTTTGATTGATGCTGATGTAAGGTGTTGTCTGCTTCTAATTTATGCTCCTAATAGTGCAGCGGATCAACGCATGACGTGTGATGGGATTGTAGCCATTAAGAGATCTTCCACAGTGGATCTTTGGCTCACCATGGGGGATTTCAATGCGGTTCGAGAGGAGGGGGAGTTCTGGAAATAAATGCTTGGCCTCCAGGCAATTCAGGGAGTTCGTTAATGATTTGAATTTCTTGATCTTCCTTTATCTGGGTGTCGATATACATGGAGGAATACTATTTCTGCTAGTCGTATTGACCACTTTCTTGTGTCTCCCAACTGGCTTCTCAAATTGGTCTTCGTCGTCCATGCTCTGACCATAATCAAATTCTTCTTATCACTGAAAATGTGAATTGGGGGCCTTAACCATTTAGGTTCATTTTGGCCTGGGCTTCGCAACCTAGTTTCCTTCACAAGGTCTCACTGTGGTGGAATGAACTTGATAGGGAGACCTTTGGCCCTAATAAAATTGTATTCAAACTATCCACATTGAAGAGGAAGTTGAAGGATGAAAATTTTGATTCTTTTGGTGATCTTTCGGATCAAGTGGAGGCTTTGGAATCAGAGCTTGATAGACTTGACGGCTTGGACGATGTGGATTCCCTTTCGGTCGACTTGGCTACTAGGAGGCGGGAGGTTCATCAATCTCTTTGGAACAAAAACAAGCTCTTGGACTCCATGTGGCGTCAGCGCTCCCACCAGAAATAGGGAACTGATGGTGATCGAAATACCAAATTCTTCCACATGGGTCTAGACCCGGTCAAAGTCAACAGATCTTGGACCCTTCGGGTCTGAATCAGGGTAGACCCTCAAGATAAGGATCTAATTGCCATCCCTATCTGCGGACGATCTCCTTACCACTCCTAGTGATGTGAAGAATGCAGCTTTTGATTATTATAAGAACTTGTTCAGTGAGTCTTGCAGAAACCACCCAACTTTTAACCATAGTTTATTCCAGAAAAATGACGCTAGCGCCAGAGAGTGGTTGAAGAGCTTCCTTACTCATGAGGAGATAAAAGAAGTAGTTTGGGCTTTTGACGCGGACAAAGCCCCGTGGTCTGATGGTGATGTGAACACGTTCACTATGGAGCTACAAGACCCACAACCAGTTCGAGTTCCACTTGGACCAATCACAAGAGCAAGAGCAAAGACGTTCCAAGCTGAGCTCAACGGATTAATGCAAGGGATTTGGACTACAACCAGTTCGTGTAAGCCCGTGGACGTTCAAGGAGGCCATGCAAAGCCCATGCACGTGATTGGAGTTATTTTGGATGTATAGCATACACTATGGCAGACGCATGGGCCTTTTCAGGCTTTGATTAGGAAATTATATCCTTTAGTTATTTCTTGTTTTAACACTTTTTTTGGCAAAGAAAATTCGTGAGTTTTGATACTCTGGTTGTTCTTGCGAGCTGGATTGCTTAGCTAGGTCGTTTGTACTTATCAAACGGAATTCCCATCTCCGTTTGTGGCGTATTCATTTCAAGATCAAGGTTCGCGTTCTCACCATTGCTACGGGTCAAAGTTAACCAACAGTGAGGTTTGGTGCAAGGCGCAAAGCGACGGGTCAAGATCAACCATCATCCTAGAGTAGACGGTCTGAGTTGGTGCGAGTTCCTGACGGGATTCATATCATTTGGTATCAGAGCTTTGGCTCTACTTTAGGCCTTCAATTCTTTTTGTTTAACGCTTTGTTTATTCTAGTATTCTGATTTGTTTTGCCGTAGTAGTTTGGTACTCAGATTCGTGACTTTGTTGTTCTTGGTTGTGTAATCTGATAAAAAAAAGAGAAAAAAAAAAAAAAAAAAAGAAAGAAGAAACGAAGCAAGAAGATAGAAGCGAAGGCAAGAACGAAAGCAAGAAGAAGAAAGAAGAGGACTCGGCAACTAAAGTGTGCGAAGGCCAAGCTAATCCCTACTAGCTCCGCAAGAACCAACAAGAGTGTCACGAGAGGAAAAAAGGCATGAGTGGTGAGCACATTAGAGAGAAAAGAGCCAAATAGTTGAGTGAAAACACGAGTGAATCCGAGCGCAACATACTTTGAGGGTAAACACGTAAGGGAGTGATTGGTGAGGTCCATTATTATTTTAACTAACCAATTTTCTTGCAGCAACTTGTCTCACAAAAACGAAGGAGAAAGAGAAGAAACTTTGGGCAACGTTGACCCTAAGGTATTTGTGGAGGCCTTAACGGGGAAGCTCCAACAAATGATGAGAGCGGAGGTTGAGCAAATACACCAACGCCTGGATATCATAGAGAATTCGCGTGCTAGCCAACAACCACAAAGCATACCTCATGCCCAAAGAAGAATAGCACCTATGGGAGGAATGAGTGGAGATGAGTCTGACTTTGATGAGGACGTAGGATCCACAAGGAATGTTAGGAGGTTGAGGAATGAACGCCAACCTAGGGAGGCCAGGCGGAGAGGGAATGACAATTTGGGAAGCATCAAGTTAAAAATACCTTCCTTTGCAGGTCGTTCTGATCCGGAGGCTTATCTTGAATGGGAGAAGAAGATTGAATTTGTGTTTGATTGTCACAATTGTTCCGTGGCAAAGAAGGTAAAGCTGGCTGTGACAGAATTTACTGACTATGCTATAACTTGGTGGGATCAATTTGTCACAAGTAGGAGACGTAACGGAGAATATACCATAGAGACATGGGAGGAGATGAAAGTTGTGATGAGGAAATGCTTTGTTCCTAGTCATTACTACCGTGATCTTTTTAAAAGGTTACAAGGACTGCGACAAGGAAGTATGAGTGTGGAAGATTACTATAAGCAGATGGAGATGGTCATGATACGAGCCAACGTAGAGGAGGATCATGAAGTCACTATGGCTAGGTTCTTGAATGGACTAAATCCTGAAATTCAAGACAAATTGGAAGATATGGTTCATGTGGCCAACAAGATACAGAAACAAATGAAGAAAGGGGGAGGAACACGAGCTACATCAAGTGCTACTTGGAAGCCGAATTATCCAAAGAAGTTTGATAAGCCACAAGCGGCCAAAGTAGAACACAAGACCGAGAGTTCTAATACCAGCTCTCAAAAGAAAGTGGAACCCCTCCTACAAGAAATCGAGACATTAGGTGCTTTAAATGTCAAGGAAGGGGGCACAAAGCAAGTCAATGTCCTAACAAGCTGGTTATGGTGCTTAGAGAGAGTGGGGAGGTCGAGACAAAAGGAGAAGACTCAGACCATGGAAGCATGCCCTCATTGGAAGACCTGTCCGAGGACGAATTCCAAGCTACTGAAGCACTCACTTTGATGACAAGAAGGGCTTTGAACTTGTAAGCAAAAGAAGGAGATGATGATGCACAACGAGAGAATATTTTCCACACAAGGTGTTATGTCAAGGGCAAGGTGTGTAGCGTCATTATTGATGGAGGAAGCTGTGCTAATGTTGCAAGCACCACTATGGTAGAAAAGTTGGGGTTGATCATAAAGAAACACCCTAAACCTTACAAGCTACAGTGGTTGAATGATAGTGGAGAAGTACACATGGAAGGGAAAGTGCTAGTGACATTTCGAATTGGCAAATATGAAGATGAAGTGCTATGTGATGTGGTGCCAATGCAAGCTGGTCACCTACTACTCGGAAGGCCATGGCAATTTGATAGGAAGGTTAAGCATGATGGCTACACGAACAAGTACTCGTTCACACTCAATCGACGAGTAATCACATTAGCACCCTTAACACCGTCACAAGTTTGTGAAGATCAATTGAAGTTACAAAAAGAGAATGATGAGAAAAAGAAGAGTGACCAAAAGAAAAAAATTGAGCGGGGAGAAGAAGCCGAAAAAAAGAAACGAAAAATGGCTAATGAAGGGAAAGAGCTTGAGAGAGCAAAAGAAGTCAGAAAAATAGAAGTTAAAACGGCCAATGAGAGAAAAACTGAGGGGTGGAAAAGGAGTTTTTATGTGGGAGCTAGTGATATCAAGCAAGCATGTTTTGGCAAAAGGCCAATGATCGTACTTATGTACAAGGAGGCCTTTTTAAACACTAACGAACTTGAACCCCACTTGCCTAGTATGGTTGTTTCCCTTTTGCAGGACTACGAGGATGTTTTCCCCAACGAGCTACCATCAGGATTACCACCTATCCGAGGGATTGAGCACCAAATTGACTTGGTTCCGGGAGCTGCCATACCTAATCGTCCCGCATATAGGAGCAATCCGGAGGAAACAAAGGAACTTGAGCGACAAGTCAATGAGCTATTGGAGAAAGGGT
This sequence comes from Hypericum androsaemum, assembly GCA_963995505.1. NCBI lineage: Eukaryota > Viridiplantae > Streptophyta > Magnoliopsida > Malpighiales > Hypericaceae > Hypericum > Hypericum androsaemum. Next base: position 11,693,842 of record OZ023180.1, read on the forward strand.
ACGTGAGAGAGAGCATGAGTCCTTGTGCCGTGCCAGTCCTACTCGTGCCTAAGAAGGATGGATCATGGAGGATGTGTGTTGATTGTCGAGCAGTCAACAACATAACGGTAAAATATTGTCACCCTATTCCTCGTTTAGATGACATGTTAGATGAGCTGCATGGATCGAGCATGTTTTCTAAAATTGACTTGAAGAGTGGTTATCATCAAATTAGAATGAAAGAAGGAGATGAGTGGAAGACAGCCTTTAAAACGAAATATGGATTATATGAATGGATGGTCATGCCATTCGATTTGTCTAATGCTCCTAATACATTTATGCGGCTCATGAATCATATTTTACGTCCATTTATTGGCAAATTTGTAGTCGTTTATTTTGATGATATACTTGTTTATAGCAAGAGCATGGAGGATCACATGGAACATTTGAAATCTGTTCTAAATGCACTTAGAAAGGATCAATTGTTTGCTAACTTGAAGAAGTGCACCTTTTGCACAGATAAGCTTGTCTTTTTGGGTTTTGTTGTTAGTGCTAAAGGAATACAGGTCGATGAAGAAAAGATACGTGCAATTCGAGATTGGCCAAGCCCCACGAGCGTTGCAAAAGTCTGAAGTTTCCATGGACTAGCTAGTTTCTACAGGAGATTTGTGAAAGATTTTAGTAGCTTAGCCGCACCACTTACTAAGGTGATCAAGAAGAACGTTGGATTTAGCTGGGGTGAAGCTCAAGAGAAGGCGTTTCAGCTCATCAAGGAGAAGTTGACAAATGCACCTTTATTATCGTTACCTAACTTTTTTAAGACGTTTGAGGTTGAGTGTGATGCTTCAGGTGTTGGAATAGGCGCCGTGCTCATGTAAGAAGGACGACCAATTGCCTACTTTAGCGAAAAGCTAAGCGGAGCAGCCTTGAATTATCCAACTTACGACAAGGAGTTGTATGCATTGGTTCGGACATTGGAGACATGGCAACATTACTTATGGCCCAAGGAATTTGTGATTCATACTGACCATGAATCTTTGAAGTATTTAAAGGGTCAACACAAACTGAATAAAAGGCATGCACGTTGGGTTGAATTTATTGAGACGTTTTCTTATGTCATACGCTACAAGCAAGGTAAGGAAAACGTAGTAGCCGATGCACTGTCACGAAGGTATGTTTTGATCTCAACTCTTGATGCAAAATTACTTGGTTTTGAACGCATTAAAGAGTTATACGCTGACGATACTGACTTTGGTGATGTGTATCGTGAAACCGAGAGGAGTGCGTCTGGTAAGTTCTTTCGGAATGAAGGGTATTTATTTCGTGAGAATCAGCTTTGTGTCCCTAATTGTTCCATGCGAGAATTGTTGATATAAGAGGCACACGGAGGCGGATTGATGGGACATTTTGGAATAGCAAAGACTTTAGCAATTTTACAAGAGCACTTCCACTGGCCGCACTTGAAGTGCGACGTTGAGAGAATTTGTGGACGTTGCATCACTTGCAAGCAAGCTAAGTCTAAGGTAAAACCCCACGGATTGTACACTCCCTTACCTATACCTAGTGAGCCTTGGATTGATATTTCTATGGACTTTGTATTAGGACTTCCTAGGACTAAACGTGGTAGAGATTCAATTTTTGTCGTGGTAGATAGGTTTTCTAAGATGGCGCATTTTATTCCATGTCATAAAACTGATGATGCCTCACATATTGCTGATTTGTTTTTTCGGGAAGTTGTAAGACTGCATGGCATGCCTAGAACAATCATTTCAGATAGAGATACTAAGTTCTTAAGCTACTTTTGGAAGACTTTGTGGTGTAAGTTAGGTACCAAGTTATTATTTTCTACTACTTGTCATCCACAAACTGACGGACAAACAGAAGTTGTGAAGAGGACTTTGTCTACACTGTTAAGAGCGCTCATTAAGCGCAATATTAAAGCTTGGGAAGATTGTTTGCCACATGTTGAGTTTGCTTATAATCGATCTGTTCATTCTGCTACTCAATTCTCACCGTTTGAACTTGTATATGGATTTAATCCTCTGACCCCACTAGATTTATCACCTTTGCCTTCGAATGAGTATGTTAACTTAGATGGCAAGAAGAAGGCTGAATTTGTCAAGCTGCTGCATGAGAAGGCGAGAATGAACATTGAGAAACGAACGGAGCACTACGCAAGACAAGCGAATAAAGGGCGACACAAAGTTGTCTTTGAGCCTGGTGATTGGGCTTGGTTGCATATGAGGAAGGAACGGTTTTTCGCTCAACGGCATTCAAAGTTGCTACCTCGTGGGGATGGTCCCTTCCAAGTTTTAGAGCGCATCAATGACAATGCTTATAAGCTTAACCTGCCGGGTGAGTATAATGTAAGTGCTTCCTTTAATGTTGCTGACTTAAGCCCGTTTGATGTAGGTGAAGATTTGAGGGCAAATCCTTTTCAAGAGAGGGGGAATGATGTGAACACGTCCACTATGGAGCTACAAGACCCACAACTAGTTCGAGTTCCACTTGGACCAATCACAAGAGCAAGAGCAAAGACGTTCCAAGCTGAGCTCAACGGATTAATGCAAGGGATTTGGACTACAACCAGTTCGTGTAAGCCCGTGGACGTTCAAGGAGGCCATGCAAAGCCCATGCACGTGATTGGAGTTATTTTGGACGCATAGCATACACTATGACGAACGCATGGGCCTTTTCAGGCTTTGATTAGGAAATTATATCCTTTAGTTATTTCTTGTTTAGGAATAAGAGTTATCCAATAGTGGATAATGATTGTATTTTTTTAATTCTTAGATAAACATTTTGAGTTTTGATACTCTGGTTGTTCTTGCGAACCTAGTTTGAGTAGTATGATAAATTTTGAGCCCTTCAGAACTTATCTTGTTGACTTTGGAGTCTATCCAGGTCAGTTTTAACCTCTATATAAGGGGAGCCACGAATTCAATAAAGGAACACTTTTTTTGGCAAAGAAAATTCGTGAGTTTTGATACTCTGGTTGTTCTTGCGGGCTGGATTGCTTAGCTAGGGCGTTTGTACTTATCAAACAGAATTCTCATCTCCGTTTGTGGCGTATTCATTTCAAGATCAAGGTTCGCGTTCTCACCATTGCTATAGGTCAAAGTTAACCAACACTGAGGTTCGGTGCAAGGCGCAAAGCGACGGGTCAAGATCAACCATCATCCTAGAGTAGACGGTCCGAGTTGGTGCGAGTTCCTGACGGGATTCATATCAGATGGGTTTAACCTCACCTTCTATAAAGCATGCTGGGATATTGTTGGTCCTGATGTCTGCGACTTTGTGTTTCATTTTTTTCAAAAGTAGAGCATTGCTTCCACATATTAAGGCATCTTTCATTGCCCTCATCCCCAAATGCCCGAGTGCTGTAAGGTTCCACGATTACCAACCAATTTCTTTAATTGGAAGTCTTCGGAAGATCATCTCCAAAATTTTGGCCACCCGTCTCTGCCGTGTTATGGTCCAGATTATGGCAGAGGAATAATCTGTCTTTATTCCCGGACGACAAATCCTTGATGGTGTTTTGATTTATGGGGAGATGGTTAATCTATTAAAGAACTCAAGGGAAAAGGCGTGTTGATGAAGCTAAATTTTCGTAAGGCGTTCGATTGTATTTCCTGGGACTACGTTGATGACCTTTTGATTGCTATGGATTTTGGCCCTCTTATGCTGATGTGGTTATCTAGCTGCTACAGGAATGTGTTAGCTTCAGTTCTCATTAATGGTTCGCCTACGAACCTTTTTCGATTCGAGAAGGTGCTTCGCCAGGGTGACCCTCTATCTCCTTTCTTGTTTCTTATTGCCGCTGAGGGCCTTCGCGCTATGATCCTACGGGCTAAAGTTGCTGGCCTCATAAGTGGCTGGCCTATTCCGGGCTCTTCCCGCAATCTATGTTTACTCCAATATGCTGATGATACACTCCTTTTTACAAGGGATTCTTTTGAGGAGCTACGTAACTTGAGGCGCATTCTAGTCTCTTTCTCTCTAGCCTCTGGGCTTTCTCTTAATTTTGGAAAATGCTCCGCTATTGGTATTAACTTTGGGGAGGGGTGGCTCGATCCAGTGGCGGCGAATTGGGGTTGCAAGATCTCATCATTGCCTTTTACCTATCTTGGGCTCCCAATCGGTGCCTCGATGTCTCGCAAGTCTCTTTGGGAGCCGGTGTTTGAAGCATTTGATAAGAGACTTGCTTCATGGAAGGGATCAATTCTTTCCTTGGGAGGGAGGGTGACCGTCATTCGCTCGGTCCTTTCATGTATTCCAACTTATTTCATGTCTCTCTTTTCCATTCCCGCTGGATTTCTTAAGGATCTTGAGGCCAAATTGCGAAAGTTCCTTTGGTCAGGAGACCCTAACAAGAAAAGCCTTTCTTTCGTGCCTTGGTGTGATGTCTGCCTACCCAAGAACAATGGAGGTTTTGGTTTGTTGAAGCAAGATCTGCAAAATGAGGCCCTTTTACTTAAATGGATGTGGAGATACCTTGTTGAGCCTGACTCCTTATGGGCTATTGTGATTCGCGGGATTCATGGGTCTCCTAGTGCTCCCTCTAGTCATTTTCCTCTCTCCGGAATTCCTGGCAATCTCAATCGTGGAGGAATTTGGGCTAATATCTGGAAATTGGCATCTTCTGAGGTCCTCTCTGCTACAATCTTCAGGAAGAACACCAGCATCACGGTCAAGAACGGGTCTCTAGCCAGGTTCTGGCTAGATCCTTGGGCTACTTCTTGTTTTTTGTCGGAGTTGGTGTACTTGATTAGGATCTTCTTCAGTCGAGGCAAGTGTTGGACACTTTCTCCGTAAGACGAGATTGCCCCGTATATTTCAATGCGGTACGGGCTTCAGAAATCGTCCCCAAGATACAACGACTGTTTAGGGCATTTCCAAGATCGTTGCACACGTATCTCGAAACTTTCGGGCGAACCCTTATATACCCAGAACTTTCGGACTCTTTTCTAAGTGAAGAACGGGGGAAGAGGAGAAGACAACAATGCTCGGAATATGCAATTGCTGCTGGGATCAGGAAATGGCAAGGAGGGCACGCCTAATTATAGGCTGGAGGAGGCAGGGAGGCAGCCACCCCGAAAGGACGCGTCCGCTCGGCCAACAGGCTGTCTGGCTGCGCTCGTGGCCCTTCGGTGGCTTCTGGACACTTCCAGGCACGCCAGGCTGCGCTCGTGACCCTTCGGAGGCTTCTGGATCCTTCCAGGTGCTCCAGGCTGCGCTGGCGCCCTTTCGCGACGGATTTGGCAGCCCTTCGGCCTACCCAAGTGCGCCACAAAGCGCCCATTGCAATCTGCGTCCAATGCGCCATGCGCACACGCACGTGCGCATGCGCATGCGCATGCTCGTGCTCGTGCTCGTGCTCGTGCTCGTGCTCGTGCTCGTGCTCGTGCTCGTGCTCGTGCTCGTGCTCGTGCTCGTGCTCGTGCTCGGACGGTGCTTCGCACCGTCCTCGCAGGCAGCTAGCGGTGGGTCAGCCTTTTGGGTAGCCAATCAAGTTGAGAGGCAAGGAGGGGAATTCCTTCTAAACAAGGAAATCCTCCTTGCTCTAATCAATGTGGTATTGCCCAATTCATTTCCCTTTTGGGCCTCCACTTTGGGCCTTTCCACTTTGGGCCAAACGCATTAAAAAATGCATTCAAAACCCAACAATCCCCCACATGAATGATGATTAATGCATGCAGACTCTAATAGAAAGTTCTGACGTGTTATTATTGCATCGAGACAGGTAGCTTGCGGCTTTGAACCTTCTCTAGTAATATGTTATCGGATTTACTCGCTGCTCGGTGAACGTGATGTCTTGAACCGTCAGCTTTTGGTGTAAACCAAGACAATAACATTTACACAATAATAACCCTAGTATATTTAGGTTCTCACGTTGTGTCCGTTTCGGCCATGGACCGTATCTTGGATTCATAAGTGTTTTTCCCATTTGAAGCGGCCTCACTTCACACTTACATAGGTGATCTCCTATCAGGAGTATCCTGCCATACTCCACCTTAATCAAAGTATAGGAATCATTAAAAGCGTAATGCTTATCCTTACCACACCTCTGCATGTTAATACCTGGGCAGCTTCTGAGAATGAGATAGATTCCAGGTGATTTACTGAACCCTCCATAACTTAGTTGTCTCATTGAACCAAGTTTGTGGGATCTCCACTCATCATGGTTGAGTTACCGCTATGGACGTTCTTTATTGTGTGGATTTTAATCCCATTCCCCTTACTGCGTTGTACATTTGATCTCTATTGATTCCTTTCGTAAAAGGATCAGCTAAGTTGTCCTTGGACTTTATGTAATTAATGGTGATTACCCCACTAAAGATCAACTGTCTAACGGTATTGTGTCTCCGACGGATATGTCGAGACTTTCCGTTGTACAATGTACTTTGTGCTCTCCCGATTGCAGACATGCTGTCACAATGTATCAATACGGGAGGCACCGGTTTACTCTAGCACGGAATATCCTCTCAGAAGTTTCTGAGCCATTCAGCTTCTTCCCCAGCTTTGTCTAGTGCTATAAACTCCGACTCCATGGTGGATCGAGCTATGCACGTTTGTTTAGAGAACTTCTAAGACACAGCTCCTCCTCCTATGGTGAATACGTATCCACTCGTGGATTTGGAGTCCTTAGTGTCTGATATCCAGTTTGCGTCATTGTATCCTTCTAATACAGCTGGATATTTAGCATAATGTATGCCATGGCTTATGGTATGTTTTAAATACCGTAAAATCCTTTCCAGAGCTAGCCAGTGATCCTTCCCTGGATTACTTGTGAATCTACTAAGTTTACTAACTGAGTACGCAATATCGGGATGAGTGCAGTTTGTTAAATAGATCAAGCTCCCGATAATTTGCGCATACTTCAGTTGCGATACTGGGTCCCCTCGATTCTTGGCTAAGTGTAGATTCAAATCTACTGGAGTCTTAACCGGAGGTTTGTCGAAAGCTTCAAACTTCTTGAGCACGCTTTCCACGTAGTGGGATTGGGTCAAGATAATTTCGTCAGCTTTCCTAGAAATTTTTATTCCTAGTATGACGTCTGCCAGACCCATATCTTTCATGTCAAAGTGGTTCTTTAACATGTTCTTAGTTTTTACAATAACCTCTTTATTGCTTCCCATAATTAGTAAGTCATCTACATAGAGACATACAATTACGTAAGCTTCAGGTGTGCCCTTAATGTAAACACATTTATCGCACTCATTGATCTTAAATCCATTTGACAACATTGTTCTGTCAAATTTCTTGTGCCACTGTTTCGGCGCTTGTTTTAGCCCGTATAGTGACTTGACTAGTCGACATACTTTATGCTCTTGACCGGGAGCCACAAACCCTTTAGGTTGCTCCATGTATATCTCCTCTTCCAGTTCTCCATTTAGGAAAGCTGTTTTTACATCCATTTGGTGGATCTCGAGGTTATAGAGTGCTGCAACAGCTATTAGTACTCTAATCGATGTGATTCTTGTGACCGGTGAATACGTGTCAAAGAAATCATATCCCTCCTTCTGCTTGAACCCCTTAGCTACCAATCGAGCTTTGTACTTGTCGATTGATCCATCAGCTTTGTATTTTCTTTTTAGGATCCACCTGCATCCTAAAGATTTGCAGCCCGGTGGGAGATCCATGATTTTCCACGTGTGATTTTGCATAATGGATTCTATCTCACTATTGATAGCTTCCTTCCAGAGAGGAGCATCTGGACTGGACAATGCCTCTTGGATTGTCCTGGGTTCATCTTCTAACGCATAGGTTAGATAGTCCGGACCGAAAGATTGGGTTACCTTTTTCCGTTTACTACGTCTAGGTTCATCATCTTTCTGATTTGACCCTTGCGTAGTCTCGTGAGCCCTTTTCTTCGGACTTGCTTCCTTTCTTTCCTTATTAGGAAAGCTATCTTCAAAAAATGTTGCGTTCCTTGATTCTATGACCATTCCCGTGTTTATCTCAGGGTTTTCAGATTTATGCACCAAGAATCGATAAGCACTACTATTTTGCGCATATCCGATAAAGATGCAATCAATGGTCTTGGGTCCTATTCGCACCTGCTTAGGCTTAGGTACTTCGACCTTTGCTAGGCACCCCCACACTTTAAGGTAATCGTAGGAAGGCTTCCTTCCTTTCCATAGTTCATATGGGGTTTTATCCCTTTTCTTGTGTGGCAATTTGTTTAGAATGTGGTTAGCTGAGAGCACAGCTTCCCCCCACATGTTCTGGGGTAAGCCCGAGCTAATCAACATAGCGTTCATCATCTCCTTAAGAGTTCGATTTTTGCGTTCAGCTACGCCATTCGATTGAGGTGAATATGGAGCAGTCATCTGATGAATAATGCCATGTTCTTGACAGAGTTCCTCAAACGGAGCTACATATTCTCCTCCTCGATCACTTCAGATCATTTTGATTTTCACTTTGAGTTGATTTTCAACCTCATTCTTATATCTCTTAAAAGCATCAAGAGCTTCGTCTTTGCCCCTTAGGAGATATACGTAACAGTATCTCTTGCAATCATCGATAAACGTTATGAAGAATTTCTTCCCGCCTTTAGTTTGCACGTGCTTCATATCGCAAGTGTCCGTATGAATTAACTCTAAAGGCGTAGTACTTCTTTCCACTGAATGGAAAGGTGCTTTGGTCATTTTAGCCTCCACACATACTTCACATTTATCGGATGGGTTGAACTCTAGATTCGGTAATAAATTTAAACTTACTAACTTTCTTAGCGAGTTTAGATTTACGTGTCCTAATCTACCATGCCATAAATTAGAACACTCGGCCAAGTAAGAAGAAGCATTAACTTTATTTTCACCGTTAAAGGTGCGATGTACAGTTATTACATTCATCTTAAATAGCCCCCTTTCTAGATAACCCTTTCCTATGAATTGACCCGCTTTGGTCAGTACAAACTTATCAGCCTCAAATACAAGCTTAAGACTGGCTTTGCTTAACAGTGAGCCGGAAACTAAGTTCTTGCGGATGTCCGGGACATGCAGCACATCCTTGAGGGTCAGCTCCTTTCCTGAGGTCAGCTTCAGGACCACCTTTCCCAGACCGACGATCTTGGATGTTGCGGAGTTTCCCATGAATAGCTTTCGGCCGGTGATCGGGATATAGTTCGAGAATATCTCCTTGTCCGAGCAGACGTGGCGGGTAGCTCCAGTGTCCACGAACCACTCTCTCGGATTGTCCACCAGGTTGGCTTCAAACACTACGGCTGACAGATCCATCTGGGACAAGTCTTCAGCCAGGTTAGCCCTTCCTTGGTCGTCCTTCTTCGGCTGGCGACAGTCCTTAGCCATGTGTCCGGGTTTCCCGCAGTTGTAGCAGTCGCCCTTGATCTTTTTCTTCTTGGGCTTTTGCTCCTTCTGCTTATCCTCGGACTTCTTCCTCTTCTTGCCACTTTTTCCCTCAGCGAGGTGCACGGTGGTCTCAGAGTTGGCCTTGCCTTGCTTGACTTCGGATTTTCGGTTGTCTTCCTCGATCCTTAGTCTCACTATCAGGTCTTCTAGGCCCATGTCCTTCCTCTTGTGCTTGAGGTAGCTCTTGAAATCCTTCCATAGCGGGGGGAGCTTCTCGATCATTGCAGCTACTTGGAAGGACTCGCTGAGTTGCATCCCTTCGGCTTGGATCTCGTGAAGGATCAGCTGCAACTCTTGCACTTGGTCGATGACCTTCTTGGAGTCCACCATCTTGAAGTCGAGGAATCGTCCGACGATGAATTTCTTCATCCCGGCATCCTCCGTTTTGTACTTCTTCTCGAGTAAACTCCACAGCTCTTTAGCGGTCTTAGCTTCTGCGTAGACATTGTAGAGCGTGTCGTCTAGTCCATTCAAGACGTAGTTCCGGCATAGGAAGTCGATGTGACTCCATGCATCGAGGGCGTTGATCTTCTGTTGATCTGCCTCATTTTCCGCGCCTCTTCCTTCAGGAATCGGACCAGGTTGAGCGTCATCAGGTAGAACAACATCTTCTGTTGCCACCTCTTGAATTCGGTACCGTTGAACTTGGCCGGCCTTTCGGCGTGGACAGTTCCCGGGACCGCTGGCACTGGTGCTGAGCTTGTTGATGCCATCCTTCAAGTACACAATCTCGTCTTACGATTGTTGTTTGTCGGAGTTGGTGTACTTGATTAGGATCTTCTTCAGTCGAGGCAATTGTTGGACACTTTCTCCGTAAGACGAGATTGCCCCGTATATTTCAGTGCGGTACGGACTTCGGCAATCGTCCCCAAGATACAACGACTGTTCACACGTATCTCAAGACAACAATGCTCGGAATATGCAATTGCTGCTGGGATGAGGAAATGGCAAGGAGGGCACGCCTATTTATAGGCTGGAGGAGGCAGGGAGGCAGCCACCCCGAAGGGACGCGTCCGCTCGGCCAACAGGCTGTCTGGCTGCCTCGTGGCCCTTCGGTGGCTTCTGGACCCTTCCAGGCGCGCCAGGCTTCTGCATCCCATGCGCACACGCACACGCACACGCACGTGCGCGTGCTCGGACGGTGCTTCGCACCGTTCTCGCAGGCAGCTAGCGGTGGGTCAGCCTTTTGGGTAGCCAATCAAGTTGAGAGGCAAGGAGGGGAATTCCTTATAAACAAGGAAATCCTCCTTGCTCTAATCAATGTGGTATTGTCCCATTCATTTCCCTTTTGGGCCTCCACTTTGGGCCTTTCCACTTTGGGCCAAATGTATTAAAAAATACATTCAAAACCCAACACTTCAGAGCCTCTTTGTGCTCTTTTTTCCGAGACTTTTCTCCCTCACTCAAGACAAAGAGGCCCGGGTTTGTGATCTTTGGGACCGCCACACTGGTGGCTGGATTTGGAATTGGCGGCAGAATCTATTCGTGTGGGAGGTGGGAAGTGCCGCTCAGCTTACTCATATTCTCTCTGGATTCAGTATCTCCCTCCTGAAGCTGGACAAATTTGTATGGTGTTCAGACCCGTCTATCGGTTTCTCGGTGCGTAACCTTTACGAGCTCCGTTTCAAAGGTTTTTCAATCTCCTTCCCCCCGGTCCTTCGAAGTAACCTATTTAAGCTCATTCCTCCAAAAGTGAGCCACTTTCTCTGGATGGCACTTCAAGGAAGACTCAAAACCCGTGACAATCTGCTTCGAGTTCTTCAGGAAGCTGGGATACACTCTTCTTGCCTCTTGCTTAATGATTGGTTGGGTCAAGTTCAGGGAGAGTTCTCTTTGCTAGATGATTAGCACCTCCCACATTAATTCAATACCCAAAATGTCTCTGCACTTCCAAATTCCAGAGAGCAACTTTCGGGCGTCCTTGCATGTCTCTCAATACAGACGACACACCGGAGAAGAAAGAGAAGTACTTGAGCCGGCCTGACCGGAGGGCAGAGTGCGCCAGTCGAAGGTGGGTCTATAGTAGCCACTCCGTCCAAAGGAAACGGTATGTCTTCTTCTCAATGTTTTAAGGAGATTTTCTTCTTCGAAATACCATGCCAACCTTCCAAATTTCCAATGTGGCAGAAATTTAATGGACCAGGATGGAAATCTTGAAAGATCCCTTGCAAGGAAACTTACGTTGTTGTCTCTTGCATAATGTTTGTCTAAAACACATATCTAACAAAATAGATTTTGAGTCTTTTTTTATATGTTTGTATTTGTTTTAGTATCATTGTTGTAAATTCTTGAGTTTTAGGTGGCTAATGGACTACTTTTTACTCATTTTTAGAGAAAAAGGGACGATTTTGGTGGAAATTTGCACTTGAAGGAGTCTAGCAAACACCCCAGAATTGAAAGGGCGTTTGGTTATTTTTGAAGCAAGACTAGAAGATATCTATCAGACGCATATTGAAGAGATTTCTATCCTCTTTTCCCTTGGATAACAGCAGCGCTCAAATCAGAGATTAGATGGAAAAAATTACGCCAAAAAACAGTAAAGGCTTAGTCATGGAAAAATATTATTGGCAAATATTTTAAGCAATACCGAAAATTTCTTCTGCATACTTAGGACTCTCAGAATGACCTCTCTAGGTTTTCAAGGAGGCTTATGCATAACCTTCTAAATGCATTAAGTAAAGGATGTTTCTGAATTAGTCAGTCCAATAGACCAACTACCATACAATATAAACCAAAAAAAAGTGTGGAATTGCAATTACGCAATTTTAACAGGCATACACTTTTTCCCCATGTTACATTTCTTTTGCTTTTAAATTTTATCGTGATAGAGTTTAAATAAATAAAATTATTAATAAAAATTCTAGTTTTAAAAAATCCTAGCTGATCAACATGAACATCAATATTAGAAGTTGGCTCATCGTGGCAAGCTAGAGAAAGCTTAATCTATTCCATTACAACCTGTTTGAAAACTTAAAAAATAATTGGAATTGAATCACTTTCTTGAGTTCTAAAAAGTTGAGTGTATTTGGAACTAACTTCACTTAGAAAAGTGATTCCATTCTCGTCTCAAACTCTGGATTTGAAATCCCGTAAAAAAGGGTTGGAATTCCTCGCGGCCAAACCAGAATTATAGCAAAATGATATTTATACCCTCATTATCTCAATTCTTCCATTTCTTCCTCGTCTCTGTCCCTTGGCTTCCCCTCTGTTCTCATTTCTTCCTTTGGCAGCGACCCTTTTCTCCCTCTTTTGAGCTTCCTATGGTTTTTCTTATTGGGCAAGAACGCCCAGCTCGATCTTGGACAATATTTGTTGTTGTACCCCAACATCCCTAATCTCCTAATCGCCTCCACCGTCGGTTACTCCGGTAAGTCTCACTTCTCAATGTTTGGGAATTTCTGGGATTATGGTTCTTCAAATTCTCATCTTTTTCTTTCAATTTATCTTTTTTTTAGGTTGGATCTCAAACATGAGAAAGTGGGAGCCTTTGTTGATGCTCTAGTTGGGTGTCTTTCCTTGATTACAGTGTAGGTTTCATTGTTCACTGAGATTGGAATGGGACCAGTTAAAGCCATGTTCGATGTTGCTACGGAATGTTCATTTTCTATTAGCAGGTCTATACTTTCATAGTTAATCTGTGAGTTGTTAGTTATTTTCTGGTAGGGTCTGTTGGTTTAATCTAAGTTGAAAGAGGATTAAGCATGTTCAATCTAGTTTAAAGGTGCTGTAAGAGTATTTAAGTAAAAAAGACAAATCAATTCCCAAGTTTTAATTTTAGTTCCAAACATGAAAATAGGAATTGAATTCTTTTTCTTTGTCCAATAAAATGGAAAAGAAATTTTTTTCTCCTTGGGATTTGGTTCCAAACAAACAATAAATGATTTGACTGGTTAATGAATAGATCAATGAACAAGCAAATAATGGTAAATAAAACGGAATAGAAACAGCTCATGTGAGAAAGGGGTAAACGAAATATCTGTGTAAAAAGGTAAAGGTGTTAAGCGGGTCTTAGACTTAATCCAGTAGTCGATACCGGCTGATTGTATATTAATATTTGGTCCAATCAGGTGATTTTGATAAACGAATGTGTCAAGTGACGGGTTTGAAGTATAATTAACGAGTAATTATATATTAAACTCGTTTAATTAACAAACTAATTCGTTAATAATAAATCACTTACTTGTTGAAGCAAGTGGTCCACAGGTTCGGGTCCACAATGTCTTCGTACTAGTTGAATTACGATCACGTTTTAACAGATTCGTAATTAATTTTTACGAGATTTCCTCTATAGAAAATCTGATCAAAACTCAGGGACTAATCCAAAGTTTTTTCTTTATTATTGAGTGGTTGTGGGCAAACTTACATTTTGGTTCAGCCGGATTTCTCTTTTTATAGAGAAATCCGGCACACCAGAATGCGCCACGTGGCACTACTGGGCCGTATATCCGCCACGTGGTACTTCGGACCGCATGTCTGCCACGTGGCGTGCCACGCGGTACTTCGAACCGCATGTCTGCCACGTGGCACACCACGCGGTACTTCGGACTGCATGTCTGCCACGTGGCGCCACGTGGGCCGCCACCTTTGGCGGCAACTGCGTCAGCGCCACTTCACGCTGGCGTGGCATCGGGCCGGTCAAACGCGGGTTGACCGGCCCATCCAACCCAACTTATGGGTCTGATGGGCCTGAGCCCATTCAGGCACAATAATAATTACTTGATTGGGCCTTTAGGTCCAACATCAAGATTTGGAGATGAAAATGGAGCAAAGATTAAAGGATAAATAAGGAGGAACAAGGCGTCCCATACACACGTTGTCCAAGTGATTAACGCTGGTGGGCTTCTGATGTTGGGTCGGCCTAGTTCCTTGTCCAGCATTCCCAACGTCTCTTCACACACGATTTGAACTTGAGGAAGAGATGGAATGAAAATTGCCTTCATCCTCCGATAGAATGTGATAGATAGTATATGCCAAATTTATTAATTTTGTGTTAAGTAAAACAAAAACTTTCTCTGAAAATAATGTTATTTCCGATAAGATGACTATCTTAAATACCTTTTCGTATAAAATTATCGTTATATATCTATATTCATCATTAAAGTATGGATATTACTACATATAGATGAGAGAAGAATAAAACATATTTAAAGGTCTTTACGATTTAAGTCTGGCTAATCTCATCTTTGTTGGAGCTAATTTTATGTATTTTTATTTCTTGCGTAGGAAAAGGGTTTCCGACCTTCAACATTATTATGAATTAGTGATAAGAAAGAAGTCTAGCAAATTTAGTATTTTTGGTTACAATGATCACTTTGAAAACAAAAATCTATATGATACGAAATCCCCGCTTAATTTCCAAGCAAGGAAGAAAGTAATTACAGAAACTAATTTTCTAATTACAGACTCTCAGAGCCATCTACCTCTCCAATGTTTCCGGAAAAAAAACTCATTAGTAAGTACTCCTCCGAGTCCAAGGTAAGTGATGTTTCTTTTATTTCTATTCCCCTTTGAACTTCTTTTCATGTTTTGTTATTTTTCTTTTATTATACAGGTCATTAATAGCGCATCCATTTATAAATTGTCGATTAATGTGTGTATATCTTTTCAGCGCGGTGATTTATTTTTTTAATATTATTTTTTTCTGAATTGTATATAAATTAGGCTAGTTTTGTTTTGCGAAATCACTGAGTTATGTTGTGAATATTCTTTTGGACTTTCAAATCTTTCTTGCGTCTCAAGTAATTAAGAAAATTGCTATTTAGGAAAAAGAGGAAGTTGCTTCCAACAAGGCCGGCAGTCGTCTAGTATAAGAGAACAGGAACCTTTCCCAAGACTCCCTTAACTCTGATCTTTACAGCAATCCGAATCAAGAAATAAGCTATCCCTCCAAAAACCCTTCTTCTCTCTCGTCGCCCCCGTCTTTCCCTGAAATAAGCTGAACTAGTCGAATTTGATTCTTAACGCTGACGGGGATTTTCCTGTGCAGAAGAAAAAAAGACAGTGTAATTTGTGAAGGTAGGAGCGTTTGCTTTAAATTGTTGACGATATGTCGCGGAGAGGGTTGATGGAGCAAGACCTGAGCAAGCTGGACGTCAAAAAGCTGAATCCGCTGTCTCCCCAAGTTATTTCGCGTCAAGCCACGATTAATATCGGTAACTAGTTGCTTCCTCTGTTCCGGTTTCTTCGGACGTTCGCCTTTTTGTTGTTTCGTTATGGTTTTTTTCTTTTTCTTTTTCTTTTCTCAGGGACTATAGGCCACGTGGCGCATGGGAAGTCTACTGTTGTGAAGGCAATCTCCGGTGTGCAGGTGATTCCGTGGTTCTTTGATTCTGCATTGCGTTTGTTTTGAATCTGTTGTTATAAGTCGCTGTGTATATTTATGTGTTAGCGTAGCCAATAGGGATAGTGTTCTTTTCCATTCTGGTTAGCTTATCCTCAAGGGTTTGCTCTTTGTTTGCAGACTGTTCGTTTCAAGAGCGAGCTGGAACGTAACATTACTATGAAGCTTGGTTACGCAAACGCAAAGATATACGAATGTGAAGATGAGAATTGTCCGCGGCCCATGCGTTTCAAGTGAGTTTTGCAGCTGAAGGATCACTGTTCTGGTCTAAATTCATGTTTTTGAGATCTGATTGGAAATATATCGATGCAGGGCATATGGAAGTGGAAAGGAGGATAACCCGATGTGTGACGTGCTCGGTTTTGAAAACACGAGGATGAGGCTGCTCAGACACGTATCTTTTGTTGATTGCCCCGTACGTTTAGGTTCTAGTATGTGTGGATTTTTATGGCACAATTGCTATCTTTTGTTCATACATTCTGCATTATGTCTTAATAGGGTCATGATTTTTTCATGGCTACAATGCTTAACGGAGCTGCTATCATGGATGGAGCATTACTTCTCATAGCGGCAAATGAAAGCTGCCCCCAACCTCAGACTTCCGAGCATCTCGCTGCTATTGAAATTATGCGCCTCGAAAACATTATAATTCTCCAGAACAAAGTTGACCTCGTTCAGGAAAATGTAGTCATTAATCAGCATGAAGCTATTCGGAAATTTATTGAGGTATGGCTGCCTTATCTTTAATCATTATTTCTTTCGAAGTGAACTTTATTTCTCCAAATATCGGGTGGGTCCGAGCAATTTTTTCGATGCGCGTCTTCATCTCTGTAGACAGATTGTTTGGCCTAAAAGATTCACTTGGGGTTTTCTTTTACAGGGGACTGTTGCTTCTAACGCACCAGTGGTTCCGATCTCCGCTCAGTTGAAGTATAATATTGATGTGGTGTGCGAGTACATATGCAAAAATATCCCAATTCCTAAGAGGGATTTTGAATCACCGGCTAACATGATTGTTATTCGCTCTTTTAATGTCAATAAACCGATGTCCGAGGTTGAGGAGATTAGAGGCGGTGTAGCTGGTGGATGCATTCTCAAGGTTTGTTACTCGACGTCTAATCATGCACCATCTATTTCTTCCGCAAAAATTAGTTATATTTACGTTAATCTCATTATTTGTTTGGATGCTGTTGTAGAATAGAATCATGAACAGACGTGGTATTCTTAATGCAGGGTGTTTTGAGAGTGAATCAAATAATTGAGATTCGACCTGGAACTGTTGATATGGATGAGGCAGGAAATATAAGGTGCACCCCCATATATACTAGAATAGTGTCCCTATATGCAGAACAGAATGAACTACAATTTGCAGTGCCAGGAGGCCTCATTGGTGTTGGGACAACCATGGACCTAATTTTGACATGTGCCGATCGGTTGGTTGGTCAAGTTCTTGGAGATGTTGGATCTCTACCAGATGTTTTTGTTGAGCTTGAGGTAATGGTGTTCCCCTCATTATTTTTGGTCGTACTTGGTTTCATGGATATTTGAGCATCAAGTTGCTTTAATGCTACTTTCTGGTCTTCAATTGGATACTTTCATCTCGTGTTTTTATTCACTTCAATCATAGTATTTCTATCTAGATCCATCTTGATTTGGCATGGCATTGGCATCCATAGTGTTACTTTATTTTATACAAACAAGTTTCAGATTTTCTGACGTGCTTTTGTGGTTCTCCAAATTCTCATCTTTTTCTTTCAATTTATCTTTTTTTTAGGTTGGATCTCAAACATGAGAAAGTGGGAGCCTTTGTTGATGCTCTAGTTGGGTGTCTTTCCTTGATTACAGTGTAGGTTTCATTGTTCACTGAGATTGGAATGGGACCAGTTAAAGCCATGTTCGATGTTGCTACGGAATGTTCATTTTCTATTAGCAGGTCTATACTTTCATAGTTAATCTGTGAGTTGTTAGTTATTTTCTGGTAGGGTCTGTTGGTTTAATCTAAGTTGAAAGAGGATTAAGCATGTTCAATCTAGTTTAAAGGTGCTGTAAGAGTATTTAAGTAAAAAAGACAAATCAATTCCCAAGTTTTAATTTTAGTTCCAAACATGAAAATAGGAATTGAATTCTTTTTCTTTGTCCAATAAAATGGAAAAGAAATTTTTTTCTCCTTGGGATTTGGTTCCAAACAAACAATAAATGATTTGACTGGTTAATGAATAGATCAATGAACAAGCAAATAATGGTAAATAAAACGGAATAGAAACAGCTCATGTGAGAAAGGGGTAAACGAAATATCTGTGTAAAAAGGTAAAGGTGTTAAGCGGGTCTTAGACTTAATCCAGTAGTCGATACCGGCTGATTGTATATTAATATTTGGTCCAATCAGGTGATTTTGATAAACGAATGTGTCAAGTGACGGGTTTGAAGTATAATTAACGAGTAATTATATATTAAACTCGTTTAATTAACAAACTAATTCGTTAATAATAAATCACTTACTTGTTGAAGCAAGTGGTCCACAGGTTCGGGTCCACAATGTCTTCGTACTAGTTGAATTACGATCACGTTTTAACAGATTCGTAATTAATTTTTACGAGATTTCCTCTATAGAAAATCTGATCAAAACTCAGGGACTAATCCAAAGTTTTTTCTTTATTATTGAGTGGTTGTGGGCAAACTTACATTTTGGTTCAGCCGGATTTCTCTTTTTATAGAGAAATCCGGCACACCAGAATGCGCCATGTGGCACTACTGGGCCGTATATCCGCCACGTGGTACTTCGGACCGCATGTCTGCCACGTGGCGTGCCACGCGGTACTTCGAACCGCATGTCTGCCACGTGGCACACCACGCGGTACTTCGGACTGCATGTCTGCCACGTGGCGCCACGTGGGCCGCCACCTTTGGCGGCAACTGCGTCAGCGCCACTTCACGCTGGCGTGGCGTCTACGTGGCATCGGGCCGGTCAAACGCGGGTTGACCGGCCCATCCAACCCAACTTATGGGTCTGATGGGCCTGAGCCCATTCAGGCACAATAATAATTACCTGATTGGGCCTTTAGGTCCAACATCAAGATTTGGAGATGAAAATGGAGCAAAGATTAAAGGATAAATAAGGAGGAACAAGGCGTCCCATACACACGTTGTCCAAGTGATTAACGCTGGTGGGCTTCTGATGTTGGGTCGGCCTAGTTCCTTGTCCAGCATTCCCAACGTCTCTTCACACACGATTTGAACTTGAGGAAGAGATGGAATGAAAATTGCCTTCATCCTCCGATAGAATGTGATAGATAGTATATGCCAAATTTATTAATTTTGTGTTAAGTAAAACAAAAACTTTCTCTGAAAATAATGTTATTTCCGATAAGATGACTATCTTAAATACCTTTTCGTATAAAATTATCGTTATATATCTATATTCATCATTAAAGTATGGATATTACTACATATAGATGAGAGAAGAATAAAACATATTTAAAGGTCTTTACGATTTAAGTCTGGCTAATCTCATCTTTGTTGGAGCTAATTTTATGTATTTTTATTTCTTGCGTAGGAAAAGGGTTTCCGACCTTCAACATTATTATGAATTAGTGATAAGAAAGAAGTCTAGCAAATTTAGTATTTTTGGTTACAATGATCACTTTGAAAACAAAAATCTATATGATACGAAATCCCCGCTTAATTTCCAAGCAAGGAAGAAAGTAATTACAGAAACTAATTTTCTAATTACAGACTCTCAGAGCCATCTACCTCTCCAATGTTTCCGGAAAAAAAACTCATTAGTAAGTACTCCTCCGAGTCCAAGGTAAGTGATGTTTCTTTTATTTCTATTCCCCTTTGAACTTCTTTTCATGTTTTGTTATTTTTCTTTTATTATACAGGTCATTAATAGCGCATCCATTTATAAATTGTCGATTAATGTGTGTATATCTTTTCAGCGCGGTGATTTATTTTTTTAATATTATTTTTTTCTGAATTGTATATAAATTAGGCTAGTTTTGTTTTGCGAAATCACTGAGTTATGTTGTGAATATTCTTTTGGACTTTCAAATCTTTCTTGCGTCTCAAGTAATTAAGAAAATTGCTATTTAGGAAAAAGAGGAAGTTGCTTCCAACAAGGCCGGCAGTCGTCTAGTATAAGAGAACAGGAACCTTTCCCAAGACTCCCTTAACTCTGATCTTTACAGCAATCCGAATCAAGAAATAAGCTATCCCTCCAAAAACCCTTCTTCTCTCTCGTCGCCCCCGTCTTTCCCTGAAATAAGCTGAACTAGTCGAATTTGATTCTTAACGCTGACGGGGATTTTCCTGTGCAGAAGAAAAAAAGACAGTGTAATTTGTGAAGGTAGGAGCGTTTGCTTTAAATTGTTGACGATATGTCGCGGAGAGGGTTGATGGAGCAAGACCTGAGCAAGCTGGACGTCAAAAAGCTGAATCCGCTGTCTCCCCAAGTTATTTCGCGTCAAGCCACGATTAATATCGGTAACTAGTTGCTTCCTCTGTTCCGGTTTCTTCGGACGTTCGCCTTTTTGTTGTTTCGTTATGGTTTTTTTCTTTTTCTTTTTCTTTTCTCAGGGACTATAGGCCACGTGGCGCATGGGAAGTCTACTGTTGTGAAGGCAATCTCCGGTGTGCAGGTGATTCCGTGGTTCTTTGATTCTGCATTGCGTTTGTTTTGAATCTGTTGTTATAAGTCGCTGTGTATATTTATGTGTTAGCGTAGCCAATAGGGATAGTGTTCTTTTCCATTCTGGTTAGCTTATCCTCAAGGGTTTGCTCTTTGTTTGCAGACTGTTCGTTTCAAGAGCGAGCTGGAACGTAACATTACTATGAAGCTTGGTTACGCAAACGCAAAGATATACGAATGTGAAGATGAGAATTGTCCGCGGCCCATGCGTTTCAAGTGAGTTTTGCAGCTGAAGGATCACTGTTCTGGTCTAAATTCATGTTTTTGAGATCTGATTGGAAATATATCGATGCAGGGCATATGGAAGTGGAAAGGAGGATAACCCGATGTGTGACGTGCTCGGTTTTGAAAACACGAGGATGAGGCTGCTCAGACACGTATCTTTTGTTGATTGCCCCGTACGTTTAGGTTCTAGTATGTGTGGATTTTTATGGCACAATTGCTATCTTTTGTTCATACATTCTGCATTATGTCTTAATAGGGTCATGATTTTTTCATGGCTACAATGCTTAACGGAGCTGCTATCATGGATGGAGCATTACTTCTCATAGCGGCAAATGAAAGCTGCCCCCAACCTCAGACTTCCGAGCATCTCGCTGCTATTGAAATTATGCGCCTCGAAAACATTATAATTCTCCAGAACAAAGTTGACCTCGTTCAGGAAAATGTAGTCATTAATCAGCATGAAGCTATTCGGAAATTTATTGAGGTATGGCTGCCTTATCTTTAATCATTATTTCTTTCGAAGTGAACTTTATTTCTCCAAATATCGGGTGGGTCCGAGCAATTTTTTCGATGCGCGTCTTCATCTCTGTAGACAGATTGTTTGGCCTAAAAGATTCACTTGGGGTTTTCTTTTACAGGGGACTGTTGCTTCTAACGCACCAGTGGTTCCGATCTCCGCTCAGTTGAAGTATAATATTGATGTGGTGTGCGAGTACATATGCAAAAATATCCCAATTCCTAAGAGGGATTTTGAATCACCGGCTAACATGATTGTTATTCGCTCTTTTAATGTCAATAAACCGATGTCCGAGGTTGAGGAGATTAGAGGCGGTGTAGCTGGTGGATGCATTCTCAAGGTTTGTTACTCGACGTCTAATCATGCACCATCTATTTCTTCCGCAAAAATTAGTTATATTTACGTTAATCTCATTATTTGTTTGGATGCTGTTGTAGAATAGAATCATGAACAGACGTGGTATTCTTAATGCAGGGTGTTTTGAGAGTGAATCAAATAATTGAGATTCGACCTGGAACTGTTGATATGGATGAGGCAGGAAATATAAGGTGCACCCCCATATATACTAGAATAGTGTCCCTATATGCAGAACAGAATGAACTACAATTTGCAGTGCCAGGAGGCCTCATTGGTGTTGGGACAACCATGGACCTAATTTTGACATGTGCCGATCGGTTGGTTGGTCAAGTTCTTGGAGATGTTGGATCTCTACCAGATGTTTTTGTTGAGCTTGAGGTAATGGTGTTCCCCTCATTATTTTTGGTCGTACTTGGTTTCATGGATATTTGAGCATCAAGTTGCTTTAATGCTACTTTCTGGTCTTCAATTGGATACTTTCATCTCGTGTTTTTATTCACTTCAATCATAGTATTTCTATCTAGATCCATCTTGATTTGGCATGGCATTGGCATCCATAGTGTTACTTTATTTTATACAAACAAGTTTCAGATTTTCTGACGTGCTTTTGTGGTTCTCCAAATTCTCATCTTTTTCTTTCAATTTATCTTTTTTTTAGGTTGGATCTCAAACATGAGAAAGTGGGAGCCTTTGTTGATGCTCTAGTTGGGTGTCTTTCCTTGATTACAGTGTAGGTTTCATTGTTCACTGAGATTGGAATGGGACCAGTTAAAGCCATGTTCGATGTTGCTACGGAATGTTCATTTTCTATTAGCAGGTCTATACTTTCATAGTTAATCTGTGAGTTGTTAGTTATTTTCTGGTAGGGTCTGTTGGTTTAATCTAAGTTGAAAGAGGATTAAGCATGTTCAATCTAGTTTAAAGGTGCTGTAAGAGTATTTAAGTAAAAAAGACAAATCAATTCCCAAGTTTTAATTTTAGTTCCAAACATGAAAATAGGAATTGAATTCTTTTTCTTTGTCCAATAAAATGGAAAAGAAATTTTTTTCTCCTTGGGATTTGGTTCCAAACAAACAATAAATGATTTGACTGGTTAATGAATAGATCAATGAACAAGCAAATAATGGTAAATAAAACGGAATAGAAACAGCTCATGTGAGAAAGGGGTAAACGAAATATCTGTGTAAAAAGGTAAAGGTGTTAAGCGGGTCTTAGACTTAATCCAGTAGTCGATACCGGCTGATTGTATATTAATATTTGGTCCAATCAGGTGATTTTGATAAACGAATGTGTCAAGTGACGGGTTTGAAGTATAATTAACGAGTAATTATATATTAAACTCGTTTAATTAACAAACTAATTCGTTAATAATAAATCACTTACTTGTTGAAGCAAGTGGTCCACAGGTTCGGGTCCACAATGTCTTCGTACTAGTTGAATTACGATCACGTTTTAACAGATTCGTAATTAATTTTTACGAGATTTCCTCTATAGAAAATCTGATCAAAACTCAGGGACTAATCCAAAGTTTTTTCTTTATTATTGAGTGGTTGTGGGCAAACTTACATTTTGGTTCAGCCGGATTTCTCTTTTTATAGAGAAATCCGGCACACCAGAATGCGCCATGTGGCACTACTGGGCCGTATATCCGCCACGTGGTACTTCGGACCGCATGTCTGCCACGTGGCGTGCCACGCGGTACTTCGAACCGCATGTCTGCCACGTGGCACACCACGCGGTACTTCGGACTGCATGTCTGCCACGTGGCGCCACGTGGGCCGCCACCTTTGGCGGCAACTGCGTCAGCGCCACTTCACGCTGGCGTGGCGTCTACGTGGCATCGGGCCGGTCAAACGCGGGTTGACCGGCCCATCCAACCCAACTTATGGGTCTGATGGGCCTGAGCCCATTCAGGCACAATAATAATTACCTGATTGGGCCTTTAGGTCCAACATCAAGATTTGGAGATGAAAATGGAGCAAAGATTAAAGGATAAATAAGGAGGAACAAGGCGTCCCATACACACGTTGTCCAAGTGATTAACGCTGGTGGGCTTCTGATGTTGGGTCGGCCTAGTTCCTTGTCCAGCATTCCCAACGTCTCTTCACACACGATTTGAACTTGAGGAAGAGATGGAATGAAAATTGCCTTCATCCTCCGATAGAATGTGATAGATAGTATATGCCAAATTTATTAATTTTGTGTTAAGTAAAACAAAAACTTTCTCTGAAAATAATGTTATTTCCGATAAGATGACTATCTTAAATACCTTTTCGTATAAAATTATCGTTATATATCTATATTCATCATTAAAGTATGGATATTACTACATATAGATGAGAGAAGAATAAAACATATTTAAAGGTCTTTACGATTTAAGTCTGGCTAATCTCATCTTTGTTGGAGCTAATTTTATGTATTTTTATTTCTTGCGTAGGAAAAGGGTTTCCGACCTTCAACATTATTATGAATTAGTGATAAGAAAGAAGTCTAGCAAATTTAGTATTTTTGGTTACAATGATCACTTTGAAAACAAAAATCTATATGATACGAAATCCCCGCTTAATTTCCAAGCAAGGAAGAAAGTAATTACAGAAACTAATTTTCTAATTACAGACTCTCAGAGCCATCTACCTCTCCAATGTTTCCGGAAAAAAAACTCATTAGTAAGTACTCCTCCGAGTCCAAGGTAAGTGATGTTTCTTTTATTTCTATTCCCCTTTGAACTTCTTTTCATGTTTTGTTATTTTTCTTTTATTATACAGGTCATTAATAGCGCATCCATTTATAAATTGTCGATTAATGTGTGTATATCTTTTCAGCGCGGTGATTTATTTTTTTAATATTATTTTTTTCTGAATTGTATATAAATTAGGCTAGTTTTGTTTTGCGAAATCACTGAGTTATGTTGTGAATATTCTTTTGGACTTTCAAATCTTTCTTGCGTCTCAAGTAATTAAGAAAATTGCTATTTAGGAAAAAGAGGAAGTTGCTTCCAACAAGGCCGGCAGTCGTCTAGTATAAGAGAACAGGAACCTTTCCCAAGACTCCCTTAACTCTGATCTTTACAGCAATCCGAATCAAGAAATAAGCTATCCCTCCAAAAACCCTTCTTCTCTCTCGTCGCCCCCGTCTTTCCCTGAAATAAGCTGAACTAGTCGAATTTGATTCTTAACGCTGACGGGGATTTTCCTGTGCAGAAGAAAAAAAGACAGTGTAATTTGTGAAGGTAGGAGCGTTTGCTTTAAATTGTTGACGATATGTCGCGGAGAGGGTTGATGGAGCAAGACCTGAGCAAGCTGGACGTCAAAAAGCTGAATCCGCTGTCTCCCCAAGTTATTTCGCGTCAAGCCACGATTAATATCGGTAACTAGTTGCTTCCTCTGTTCCGGTTTCTTCGGACGTTCGCCTTTTTGTTGTTTCGTTATGGTTTTTTTCTTTTTCTTTTTCTTTTCTCAGGGACTATAGGCCACGTGGCGCATGGGAAGTCTACTGTTGTGAAGGCAATCTCCGGTGTGCAGGTGATTCCGTGGTTCTTTGATTCTGCATTGCGTTTGTTTTGAATCTGTTGTTATAAGTCGCTGTGTATATTTATGTGTTAGCGTAGCCAATAGGGATAGTGTTCTTTTCCATTCTGGTTAGCTTATCCTCAAGGGTTTGCTCTTTGTTTGCAGACTGTTCGTTTCAAGAGCGAGCTGGAACGTAACATTACTATGAAGCTTGGTTACGCAAACGCAAAGATATACGAATGTGAAGATGAGAATTGTCCGCGGCCCATGCGTTTCAAGTGAGTTTTGCAGCTGAAGGATCACTGTTCTGGTCTAAATTCATGTTTTTGAGATCTGATTGGAAATATATCGATGCAGGGCATATGGAAGTGGAAAGGAGGATAACCCGATGTGTGACGTGCTCGGTTTTGAAAACACGAGGATGAGGCTGCTCAGACACGTATCTTTTGTTGATTGCCCCGTACGTTTAGGTTCTAGTATGTGTGGATTTTTATGGCACAATTGCTATCTTTTGTTCATACATTCTGCATTATGTCTTAATAGGGTCATGATTTTTTCATGGCTACAATGCTTAACGGAGCTGCTATCATGGATGGAGCATTACTTCTCATAGCGGCAAATGAAAGCTGCCCCCAACCTCAGACTTCCGAGCATCTCGCTGCTATTGAAATTATGCGCCTCGAAAACATTATAATTCTCCAGAACAAAGTTGACCTCGTTCAGGAAAATGTAGTCATTAATCAGCATGAAGCTATTCGGAAATTTATTGAGGTATGGCTGCCTTATCTTTAATCATTATTTCTTTCGAAGTGAACTTTATTTCTCCAAATATCGGGTGGGTCCGAGCAATTTTTTCGATGCGCGTCTTCATCTCTGTAGACAGATTGTTTGGCCTAAAAGATTCACTTGGGGTTTTCTTTTACAGGGGACTGTTGCTTCTAACGCACCAGTGGTTCCGATCTCCGCTCAGTTGAAGTATAATATTGATGTGGTGTGCGAGTACATATGCAAAAATATCCCAATTCCTAAGAGGGATTTTGAATCACCGGCTAACATGATTGTTATTCGCTCTTTTAATGTCAATAAACCGATGTCCGAGGTTGAGGAGATTAGAGGCGGTGTAGCTGGTGGATGCATTCTCAAGGTTTGTTACTCGACGTCTAATCATGCACCATCTATTTCTTCCGCAAAAATTAGTTATATTTACGTTAATCTCATTATTTGTTTGGATGCTGTTGTAGAATAGAATCATGAACAGACGTGGTATTCTTAATGCAGGGTGTTTTGAGAGTGAATCAAATAATTGAGATTCGACCTGGAACTGTTGATATGGATGAGGCAGGAAATATAAGGTGCACCCCCATATATACTAGAATAGTGTCCCTATATGCAGAACAGAATGAACTACAATTTGCAGTGCCAGGAGGCCTCATTGGTGTTGGGACAACCATGGACCTAATTTTGACATGTGCCGATCGGTTGGTTGGTCAAGTTCTTGGAGATGTTGGATCTCTACCAGATGTTTTTGTTGAGCTTGAGGTAATGGTGTTCCCCTCATTATTTTTGGTCGTACTTGGTTTCATGGATATTTGAGCATCAAGTTGCTTTAATCCTACTTTCTGGTCTTCAATTGGATACTTTCATCTCGTGTTTTTATTCACTTCAATCATAGTATTTCTATCTAGATCCATCTTGATTTGGCATGGCATTGGCATCCATAGTGTTACTTTATTTTATACAAACAAGTTTCAGATTTCCTGACGTGCTTTTGTGGTTCTCCAGCGGCTTCTATGCTTTAATTTCTGTAAACATTTTGCTCTATTCCATCATCCTCCATATGTGCTCCAATGCGCGTCTTGACAATTTTATGTTGCCCTCTTCGATTTTGTGATGGTGAAGGTGAAGTTTTTCCTGCTGAGGAGGCTCATTGGTGTGAGAACAGAGGGACCAGGGGTGTCAAAACTGACTAGGGGAGAAATCCTTATGGTGAATATAGGATCCATGTCAACCGGAGCTCGTGTTGTTGCTGTGAGGAAAGATCGGGCTAAGCTGCAACTGACATCTCCGGTGTGCACGAGCAAAGGGGAGAAGATTGCTCTCAGCAGGAGAGTGGAAAGGAGCTGGCGTCTTATTGGTTGGGGCATGATTCAAGCTGGAACAACTCTTGAGCTTCCTCCTCCCGCTTTCTAGTAAAATCTGTGACAGAAACAGCAAAGAGAAAACAGTAAAAAAGCAGGAGAACCCTATTCTTGGGAGCATTTTTTTGTCCGTTGGAGGAGAGAACACTTTATAGGTTTGCTATTTATTTATTTACTCTGGGTCTTTTAGATTGAACCATTTTTGGCATGCACAAGTCAAGTTATTTGTGTTGGTCTGCGGTCCTAATTTTGCTGCGATTTCTCTATTAACTTGGTTGGCGGTGGCCTTCTGAGGAGGAGAACACATCAAATGGATCTATTTATGGAATTTGGCCCGAGTAAGCTTGCACACAACCTCAAATCTACATGAGGTATTGTCTCATGTTGTTGACCGAAAACTTGCGATGCTCTAATTCTGTCTCAAACTTGATCAAAATGTTTCAATTTTTTTCAGTTTTGGTATGAAGAATTTGTTCAACTCGGTCCAAATTTTAATCACCGAAAACTGTTTATTAAATCATCAAATTAACTTGAACCATGTTGATACTAATAACTTAGAGATTCAGAATCAACGCACACTCGATAAAT
Organism: Hypericum androsaemum; assembly: GCA_963995505.1. Lineage (NCBI taxonomy): Eukaryota > Viridiplantae > Streptophyta > Magnoliopsida > Malpighiales > Hypericaceae > Hypericum > Hypericum androsaemum. Next base: position 11,721,553 of record OZ023180.1, read on the forward strand.
TCTAACTATTGAGTAAAGGAAATCATATTTCAGAAAGCATCATAAAAGTTTTCACTCGGAATTAAAAGATCTTTTTCTGGAAGATGGAACCTGAATGATCATAGGGCTTCTTATGACCCATTAGTCGAAAATGGCCGAAAACTGAGAAATGCTTAATTGTACAGGTACGACCAACCTTGAAAATTTTTACAGAAAAAGATTCATATGCCCATAAGTCGGAAAGGCAGCCAAACTTAATTTTACTTGGAATATCTCAAGCTCAAACAATTTATGACCACCAAATGAATTTTTAAATACCGAGTCTAATAAATGAAAAATATATTATTTAAAAAACCGTTTCAGGAAACTAGATATTGAGAAGAACACCGCGTGCACAATAATTCTGCCGTGACGTGAGTAGTACCTCACTATCCAATGTCAGAAAAAAAAGAAGCTATTGCGCAATACATAGCATTTTTGAAACAGATGCAACAAAGCAAGGAGTACTTGTGAACCGACAAAATTAGCTCCCCCAGGAAGAGAAAAGATGCACCCTTCGAAAGAAAGAAAGAAAGAAAGAAAGAGAGAAAGAACCACTTCGAAAGAAAGAAAGAGAGAGAAGCAACCACAACGAGTTCAAAGCTTGACTGAAACCCAATGCCCGAGGAAATATTGGGGAAGATAGTAGTGAGTCAAGGGTCCTTCAGATTTTACTTGAGTCTCTTCCCCAGATGAACCTTCTTATCCAGTCGGACACCACCAGTACTCTCGTACGCCAGCTCACTTGCTTACTGCAAATTGACACACGATTACCATTCTCACAACGATACTGTTTTTTGGTGATTTCTACAACGATACTGTTGATCTAAGCCAAAGATTGCATAAATTGGAGTACATATATGTATGTATATACACGTATGCATACGTACATGTTGCGGAGCCACGTATGAGTACTTGCTCTAACGGCACATTAAAGATGATGATGATTTGACTTGGAATGAATGAAAAGTGTAAAAAATTTACTTATAAAGAAGACGAAGTCATATATATATATATATATATATATATATATATAGGGAGATATGATAATAATTACCTTGCATAAACAGAGTACCAGAGCCATTGGGAGCTCTTGCCAATGGAAACCCAATCACCTGGAAGCTCAATAGCTGCTTGCTCTCCTCCCAGAGGAGCGAATTGTCCCAAGTGCTTGTACCTTAAACATCAAACAGCCACCACAGATATTAGTACTTATATTGGAGTTCATATCAGAGTACGAAAATTTCGACACGTTATCAAAGCGAGTTGATTTGGTGGATCATTCTTTTAGCAAATAAACTTGAAATCTATTAGATTGATGAGTGAGAGAGGGGGAAAATATTTAAGGGTATGATGAAACTCAAGTACCTAAATGGATGAAATCTGTGGCGTCCTTGGCCCCTGAACCTTAGAGGGCCCTCAGGATACTTTTCACATTGATCCTGCCTGTTGAAACAATTTGCCAGGTATTGGCCTTGTTGAGCAGCAACCTATAACAGCAGAATAAATACAGCTGATCAAGCTAGCGGAGACCGCTGTTATCTAGATTTGCAATAACCAGTAAGATAATTGTTGGGTATTTGACGAAATTATGTTATTGGGTTTCGAGCTCGGGACACAATAGTTGCGTGTGGACGTGCAGTTGAGAATTGTGAGGTTAAAAAAAAAAATCACGGATTCATTCTACTCTTTGAGTTTTACACGTAAATTTGGTGTGTGATCTAATTTTCTAACAATAATTAACAGATTACCTGAGCAGTGGCTGGGAGATTCTTCATTTGGGTGTCTACTTCTCCAAGGGCCTTGGTGAAAGTTTTGATATCAATCTGCGTTCCGTCTTCTACTTGAGCATTTCTAAGCAAGTTTTCAAATTTCTTCAATTTCTTCTTCTCCAAGTATATCTCAACTTGCGGGTACCTCTCGCATATGTGGTCCACCACCTCCTTGAAGTCTTTAAGATCCAACTTGCCGGTGTTATTCGGGTCGGCCTTGCTGAATATTGCAGATATATCTTCCTGGTGAACCAGTTAAGAACGGATGAGTACAAGTTTTTCACCAAAAATTCGCTCGCGGATTGTTGCTTGGAAGGCCTATAATGCTTTGACATTGAATTACCATTACTGCTCGTTGATGTATCGTTGAGCAGTCGCCAAGAGCGTAAACATCTTTGCATCCTTCAACCCGAAGCCATTCGTCTGTCGATAGGACGCGCCGGTTTCCCTGCATCACAGCAAGCAGAAATGCTTGAGGCTACCCTTTTGTTAGTTTTTCAGGAATCAGACGATGAACTTGCGGGTTTCGTTGACGAACCTGGCCGATGGTTGTCATAAAGTCCTTGATCACGGGACGAGTTGCGATACCAGTGGACCAGAGGACCATTCCATAAGGGATGGAGACTGTTTTGCCAGTCGCCCTCTCTTTAGTGGAAATCTCTTTGTCAGACACTTTAGTAACCATTGATCCTGTCTTGACATCAATTCCATCTCTGTGGAACTTCTTTTCTGCAAACTCGGTTATTCTTCGGTCGAACCTGCAGCATCATCAGATGCAGAGTGAACCTTCCTAGAGGGCGAAATGATGAACAAAACCGATACAGATCTCTCGCAACCCAAATAACAGAGTAGAAGGCCTTACATATTCAGAATATGATCGCCCGCCTCAAGAAGTGTGATCTTTACGTGTTCCTGGACCGAAGGATACAGGAAAGAGAGATCATCAATGGCAAAGTCATGAAGCTCCGCTGCGTATTCCACGCCAGTCGGGCCTCCTCCAACAACCACAAAGTGCAAGATCCTCTTCCTCTCTTCGTCGCTCACAGTAGGAAGACTTGCCCTCTCGTAGCAATCGATTATAGACCGTCGAATCCTCTGTGCGTCTTCCACTTCCTACAAGTTAAAGCATCCCCAATAAAGTTGATGAACTAGAAAAGGGAAAGACGCTAAACCGAACTTGGTAATGTTACCTTGAGAAAGTGAGCGTGTTCCTGAACACCAGGAGTGTTGAAAGTATTAGACTTAGCTCCCATGGCCACCACCAATATATCATAATCCACTGTAAACTCCTCTGTCCTTCCATTTATTTCACTGGATCGACAGTGGACTATCTTCTTCACGGGGTCAATCTTTAAGCATTCGGCTTCTTCGAAATCCACCCTGAACGGTTTCTGCACAAAAACAATAGTGAGCAAGCAGCTTCGGTCAGGATCTTCGGAATGGTGGTTATGACAATGACGTACTTTTCTTAGGATCCTGCGGACCGGTTCGACCACGCTGCGAGCTTCGACCGTTCCGTTGGTGACGCTCGGTAGCAGAGGCGTGAATGCGAAGTAGTTCCGCGGCGACACGACGCAGACGTCGTAGTTTGGTGTTTTCAAGTTCTTCAGGAAAGAGACTCCGGCCCAGCCAGTTCCTAGTACCACCAACTTCTTCTTCTTGGCCTCACCCGATGCACTCTCCAAGATTGCTTTGTCCGATCGGTTGGAATCACAGTACGCAAGTAGGCCTCCGCCACTGCAATTACAAACGACTGATCATATAAGACTGAACAAATTCAAATTAGAACCGATATTCAAAGAATCGAGCACATGACCCGTGGTTCGAACTTGAAACCTTTTTTAAGAGAATACGAACGGCTCTGCCCAACTGAAGCAATGGTAGATTGGATCCAATGTTCGCAAGGATAAAAAGACACATCTATCAATCGGAACATATTTGGACAAGAGATGTACAAGGTAACATACACTATTAAATCCAACTATGTCGAACAACAACCTAGCTGATGATAGTTGAAAAATTATATAAACAAAATTCAGGGAAAAAAGCCGGGATTGAAGAAAATATTTACATTCAAAAGTCTTCCTCGCCTCGAATATTTAAAAAGAACAGAAAAAATCAATAGTCTTATACTGTCACCTGATAGTGGAGACGACTAGAATCTTGGACAAGTGAGGATGCTCGTAGAACGCTCTGAATGTTCTGTAGAACGTGTAACCTCTCATTTTTTACAGTTGGAGGAGCTTTGTTTTACTTTCTCTCCAGAATTCCCTTCACTATGTTCTTCGACGTATACTATCTCTTCTTCCTTCTCCCCTTCCAGTGCGGTTAATTTGCGAAAGTTACGATCCGGGTTTTACTCGTTTAATTAATTACGTTCGTTTTTTGTTTCTTCTTTTCCAAGATCCGAAATATGGGAGGTTTCCGTTTCTAAGACGTGGTGAGTGAAATATTAGGAACCCTGAAATTTTGCGTAATATTGGCACTGTCAAAGCGAGAAGTTCGGGAATTTGCTTCCTTGGGATACAAGGATGCATGTCCTAAGTAGTAGGTTCGTATTCCCAAATTCAAACTTTGTGAATAACGAGTCATTTTAATAGGACTATGAAAATTCTTTTAATATGACGACAAATATCAAATTTGGTATCAATTTCCACAGACGGGAACTACTTTATTTTTTATACAGTAAAAATATAAATTAATTATAGGAATAAAATACTTTTTTTTGGTAGAAATCGAGGGCCAGATGCCCACTAATCTTTATTAATCACGTGCTAGAAAAGATCGAGTACAACAAGGTAAACTAGCCCCCTTCAAGTCATCAAGATAAAAATCTATGCAGAAATCAAAGGGTACATCGGAAGAGACAAACTCATAACCAATAGTCAAGGCATACTTAGAGAGCGAATCCGCCACCCGATTTCCTTCTCTGAAGGTATGCTGAATATGTGTCACCCAATCACAGTCAAGTAGACTACGTGCTCGGCTAATCAGGTCGGCCTGCGGGTGCTCCTGCCCAACACCGCGGTCGACACAGATAAGAGGTAGGGAGGAGTCGATCACTATCATCACCTGTTGAAAATCACACTCCCATGCCAGCTCAAGTCCCAACACCAGAGCCCAAAGCTCAGCTACATGGGAGCTGCAGCAGCCAACTCCTTTGATGAAACCCCATAGCCACTGGCTTGCTGCATCTCTAATAATTTCTCCTGCACCAGAATTCCCAAGATTGCTAGCTGACGCTCCATCAGTATTCAGCTTGACAAAACCAGGTGGCGGGCGTGTCCACAATACAAGTACCTCGCGCCTCAGGGGGAATGGAGTATTCCGGTTAAACATAACTCGGGCAAACTCCTGTGCCTGCATAGAAATGAGAGAAATGGGTGAGCCCGTAGAAGGGCCATTCTGGAAGACTACAGCATTACGCCACTTCCAAATCCACCAGCATGCGTTTGTAAAGATAGTCGCCCAAGGAGGGCCCTCGATATTTTTACCATCCGTCAAAACATTCAAACGTATCCAAGCCCTGCTAATCATGTCCGCCATGAACCCCGCCCTCCCAGGGACCGGGAGTGCTGCCCAGAGTGCCCGCCAGAACCTACAATCACAAAAAGGTGCATCAGTGTCTCCTTCCCACTCAGGCAGTGCAGACATGTGCTCCAACTAGACTGATGTCGTCGTACGCGATCTGTATTCGTCATTAACCTGCCATGGAAAATGAGTCATGTGAACACATGAATACGTTCTGAAACAGCTAACTTCCAAATCTTAGACCAAACAATATCCCCTGCAAATCGCATGGTATAGAGACTTTGTAGAGAACTGCCCATCTGATATCAGTCCCCAAGATAGCCTATCCCCAGCCGTCGGCAAGTCTGAGATGTCTGTGGTGACTAGAAGTGCTACTACTGGTCCCTGCAAGAAATGAGAGAAATGGGTGAGCCCGTAGAAGGGCCATTCTGGAAGACTACAGCATTACGCCACTTCCAAATCCACCAGCATGCGTTTGTAAAGATAGTCGCCCAAGGAGGGCCCTCGATATTTTTACCATCCGTCAAAACATTCAAACGTATCCAAGCCCTGCTAATCATGTCCGCCATGAACCCCGCCCTCCCAGGGACCGGGAGTGCTGCCCAGAGTGCCCGCCAGAACCTACAATCACAAAAAGGTGCATCAGTGTCTCCTTCCCACTCAGGCAGTGCAGACATGTGCTCCAACTAGACTGATGTCGTCGTACACGATCTGTATTCGTCATTAACCTGCCATGGAAAATGAGTCATGTGAACACATGAATACGTTCTGAAACAGCTAACTTCCAAATCTTAGACCAAACAATATCCCCTGCAAATCGCATGGTATAGAGACTTTGTAGAGAACTGCCCATCTGATATCAGTCCCCAAGATAGCCTATCCCCAGCCGTCGGCAAGTCTGAGATGTCTGTGGTGACTAGAAGTGCTACTACTGGTCCCTGCAAGAAAGCAGACAAACAAGCAATGTCCCAACCCCCATTAGCCAGCTAATAATCTGAGACGCACTTCACCTCCTCCTCCTCCGGAGGCAAATCGCCCAACACATGGTTATAGAGGGGGGAATGAAGAAGCCAAGGGTCATGCCAAAAGGATGTCCCTAGGCCATTCCCAATATTCCACCGCAAGCCAAGTGAGAGCGTAGATTTAGCCTTGACAATCGCTTGCCATGTCGGAGACCCATTAGACATAGGTACCAATATCTCGGGGCCTGTCCATCCTCTTCCATACTTGTTATGAATCACCCGCGACCAAAGCGCCTCCTGAGACTGCAATAAATGCCATGGAAGTTTAGAAAAAGTGCCAAATTAGCTGCCCGCATAGGTCAAATTCACAGGCCCCCAGCTGCTTTCAGAAGGCAAATCGTCGGCCAATTAATTAGATGAGTTCGACGGCGCTCCTCCGTAGACCCCCAAATGAACTCCCGTGTACATCTGTCCATCGCTGCACAAGTAGACATAGGAAGAATATTAGTCTGCATAACATGAGATGGGACTTCCGAGAGGACTGAACGAGCGAGCGTAATTAGGTGAACCTAAAATACTTTAGTAAACTGTATTATAAAAAATTGATATTTACACCTCCTATTTTAAAAATACCCAACAAAATACTACGTATTTAGGTGAACCTAACTTTTTAGTTACTAGAGTTGACATAGCAATGCTGACATGGCAATAATTTGATAACGTGAAAAAAGTTAATAAAAATTAATTAAAAAATCACATAACACCTCTTTCCTTCCGTAAGTTAACAAATTTTTTGATTTCTACCAAAAAAAACAAAATTTTTGATTTTTTTCCTCCTTTCGATCTTACGAATCAGGCAATTGTCCTATTGCTAGCCATGATTCCAAATATCAACATACCTAGCAGTAGAGATCAATGATTCAACTTAACATACAACTACTGTTCAAATTCAATTCTCCACAAAGAAAGAAAATCCACCCACCATAAAGACATCAATTTTACAATAATCCAATAGAGAAAATTCAACAAACTAAAAAAAGAGTGATAAACTAAATTTGATTAGGGTTCATCCGAGTTCTTCAATTTGGGAACTAGAGCTCCTCTCAACCCTTCGATTAAATTCGGACACAACTAGGGCTTCAATTAGGCATGTTAGCGGATTCTTTCGAAGTAAGCGAGGAGGAAAAGAGGGAAATGGGGGTTCACCTTTCAAAGGTGTCTTGACAGGATAAACAACTTGAGAGAGAGAGAGCAAGGAAGACTCTGGGAAGGAAAAAGGAAGAGGAAAAAAGAAAGGAATGCAAAACGTTTCAGGAAACGAAAGAGTTTACTTTTTTAAAATTATCCATTCATAAGTTATTTCCATTGCCATGTCAACTATCATGTCATTCTTGTCATTTCAGCTCGAGTCACCAAAAAGTTATATTCATAAATACATGATACTTTATTTGGCATGTTTTAAATAGGAGTATAAAGTGTCTATTTTTTCTAATACAGGATACCAAAGTATTTTTATCCCTTAATTATAAGTACAACAAACAAATATAAAGTCAATCAGCTAATATTAATACAATAATGTGAGAAACAATATTGCAGCTGCCAATATAACGGAGACTGTTGGAGGTGGCTTCCCCACTCCGGCGGCTCCGTTTCTCCCCTTTCCCGAATCTGGGCCAGCAGGCAACGCCGGCGGTTGAACACCTGTTTCGTCATGATTTTACCCGATTATGCAAGAAAGTTGTTTAATTTACACGACAAAGAAGTTGCTTAATTTAGAAGAGTTCAATTGGAAAAAAATAATTAATTAAAAACATCAGGGCCGCAATAAAAATATAGATACAAAATGTTAGGCATGGTTTTCGTGATGATTTCCTACACCCAATTAATTATAGGATATTTTGTTATAGAACTTAGATGCAATGTATTTGCCATCATCTCTCCTAAATAGGGAATGTTTATTCAGCATTCATAATAATATATGATTTCCCGTAAAAGTCTCCAAGTGCAATGTCTCTGAATTAATTTTTTTAAATTATATTGTATTCGAATTCAGATTAATTACCGGAAAGAGTAAAAACTATTCAAGGGAAAGAAAGAAATCAATGGCAATGGAAAAGTCAATCCTACCCGGTGATAAGGATATTGGGCTCAACATTGGCGCCATTACATGATATCCCAGAACTACAAAGAACAAATACATTAGAGAGCATGATGAAGCCAATTTTAGCCATTAGATAGTAAAAAATTATTAGTCGATCAAATGAAAAGAAAAAATATTGACAGGACATCGTCTTTCGCCAAAGTATTGGACATCATCTAATGAATCAAAATTTCTGAAGTTACGTGCTGTTGGAAAAAATTAAAGGGCTTTTAGCTAACGACATAAAGAGTTGTAAAATTTTAGGAAATCCAAAGTTGATAATATCATAGTATAAAAATTTACTTTTAAAAGGTGTTGTTGGAAATAGGGATCGGCCCACATTTAATGTTCTGCATCTAGATGAGTAGATGTACATATATCGCCATTCTACGGACATTTAAATAATCCGAGGAAACCCATATGGTTGAATTTCAAGATCAGATTAGGTAGAAATATTTCATGAGATATTACGTATACTGTTTTGTGTCAAATTAATTCAAATTATCAGTATTTCTTACATTATATCTTTTAAATTAAAATTTTCTTCCTATTGGGCAGAAAAATTGTAGTAGTTCCTTAGATTAATGGAGAACCATCATATGACAAATATTGCGATGATTAGTGATAGCTGTCCAAAAATTATGAATTTTGCCTTATTTCTCCACCCTTGATGATGACAATTTAAATGTGCTAGATTAAATAGGATATATTCACTAATAATTCAGATAAACCATATAATTATTTCATTTTGATAATTTAATAATGACATCATTCTTATATAACCATAAGAAGAGAATCAGCCATGAAAAAAATGTTAAGGTGTATTAGATAAACTCTAAGTAAAATTTCATTTCATTTTCCACGTATACAATTAATATTTTCTACCCGTCGTAACTTCTTAATTAAGCTATAATAACTCTATTAATTACTTTTTTTAATCTGTATGTAATTCGTAAATCAATTACCTGCACAGGCGGAAACAGGGGGAGTCTCAACTTTGCAAATACCAGGGAGGGTTAGAGCCCGGGAAACATCAATGGTGATCCCGTAGGAGCTGGCGCCGCCGGCGAGCAGCTGGCAGAGGCAGACAGGGTTGGAGTCGACGAGTCCGGCGAGCTCCGGGCAGCAGCTCTTGCCGGGAACCTTGACCACGCTCCCTTGCTCCACGTACCCCAAGCAACCCGACATGTTCAACAACGGGGACACACAGTCGTTGCCCGGCGACGCGGTTGTTGGGCCCCCGGCTACCGGCCCGAAAGTGGATGGCGCACCAGCCGAGGCCTGCGAGGACGCCATGCAAAATAAGGCGACGAGAATTGCCGCCATCGTGGCCATGGTGGTGGATTTAGACATTTTTCTTGTTTAAGTATATGGTTTTCTCTTTTCTTCTTTTTTCTTGTAATAAAAGGGGAAAGAGGGAGGTGAGGTGTAAGTTAATAAGGAGAGGAGGGGAGGTGAGTTGCCGATCGAGTGGGGAAGGGAAATGGGGTTGGAAAAATAGACATAGATCATAAAATGTTGCCAACGATAATTATAAATGTGGTAACTAGCAACCCCAGAGGGTATAAATTTATTTTTGTTCGAAATAATCATGTATCCACTTGCTCATTAAACGGTTCGAGCTAGACAAGATCTTATATAGTCGTCAAATTGTATCAACTAATTTTTTTAAAATTGCTGCATTTTAAATTTTCAAATTTGAAATATCTAGTTAAAATAGATTATAATTACTAAATGATCTACATGTTTGGTGTTTAAGTGTGTTATTAGTTACCAAAGAGTATTTGGTTCAACAATACAAGGCGTAAATTTATTTGACAGAGGTACAAAATTAAACTTTGATAAGACGTAATTTTTCACGTAAAATAGAGCGAGAAAAGTATGTTATTAGTTTATAATAACTCGCTTCTGTTTGCTTACCGGACCGACCTTGTCTGTGTAAAGGTACTTGCTAGTTCACATTAAGACTATAAGGATATCTCTCTCAAAAAAAAGAATGCAAGGATATCATTTATTACTACTTAGTTTAAATATTAAGAAACTTAAGTAACATTTTAATCTCAAACTGTTGGGAAATCTTTTCTTTTAACAGAGTTCAAGAACTCCCAACAGTATCTGATTCTAAATATGTTAACAAATACCATAAATTTATTTAGACAAAAAATCCATTATTGCTTGCTTGCTCCCCCATTTCCTATCTACTATTTGAATTTAAAAAACGTAGTTAATTTGATGAAGTGGTAATTGTTAGTTTGGACTAAATGAATGATAAATATGAAAAAGATGTATTTTTTTCCCAACGTCGAAGACGAACTTCAGTCTTTCTCTCTAATACTACGTTAAACTCTCTAATACCACGTTAACAGCATTATGAAATAATGATTTCAAATTATGTCGGACTAAAATGAGGACAGTGAACAATATTGTCCGTGAAAATACTTCAGATAAAGGAGATCCAACGCTCATAAATTTGGAAAATAAGAAAAATGTTTGAAGCCGGGGGTGTGGAAAAGGATTGATGGCCTCATAATAAAAAAACTCCTAGAATATAATAGTGGCAACAAGGTCAAGAATACTTTTCACGGTGTACAATCTTGTGAAATGGAGAACCTCTTGTTTTATTCCTAAAAAAAAGAACCTCTTGTTTTGGGAAAGCACAAACCGGCTCTGAGTATGCAACTTAATTATACTTGTTTCGATTTTTTTCGTATTTACAAACTAAATTTGTTGTTAAATATAAGGGAATCTTATAAAAGAAATAACTTTTACAATAATATCTGCTTTATTTATAATGTTTGAATAAAATATTTTGTTCAAAGATATCAAAATCTATAGCTAATCAACGTCAACAGCAATATTACACATGAACGAGTTCGCTCAAATTGGCAAGCTAGCGAAAACTTAAAATATTCTTCTTGTGATTTGATTGGTTAAGTAGTTGATCACGGAACAGGCAAATAATGGTAATAAAACGGAAACAAAAGAATTCACTTGAGCAAGGGGTAAGCATAAATTGCTATTACCATAAAATATTCTTGTAAAAGAAGCAAAAGGTGTTAAGCGGACATTAGACCTTAATCCAGTAGTCAATATCGACTGTCTGTACACGCGTATTCTAATTCTGGCGTCGTTCAGTTGTTACATCGAATTTCACATATATCAGATAACTTAAATTTTTTGGTCTAGTGAATGTTGGAATTAATTTCTAGAAAACTGTATTGGAAGGTGAACGATCTGTTCTTTGCCCTCATTTTTCAAGAGAACGAGGTCAGCATTTATGAACATTTGTGGGTTACAGCTGAAAGACAACAGATTTATTATTAACTGGTCACAAGTCGCTTGGTGGAATTACTGCAATATGTATCACCAATTTTTTTGTGTGTGAAGGGAATCACTAATTATTTTTAGCATCAACCCTTTGCATTGAGTTTCGAACATGCCAATCTTCAGTTCTCAAGTAGAATTTTATCTTGGGCTGCTATAGATCGAATCTAGTTGCTTGTCCGTTATCACTAGAACAATTTATCAACCAACTTTTGATAAATCATGACCCTTGAAAATTGTATGGTTGTCCGTTTTCATAGTTAAAAAGATATTTTCATGACTCGATTTTCAGAACCCAGAAGAATCCACCACTCGAGCACGGTGATTCCCTGAATGAAAATTAATTCCCTATGTACATTACCTTAGCACGGTAATTCACTGAATGGAAATTTGTTAGGAATTCAGCAACTTAGAAAACAATACACGCAAAGAACACGGACGCAAGAGATAACGTGGTTCGGCCTAGAGCCTACGTCCACGGTGAGAAAAGAGAACTTTTATTGATGAGTTTCCGAGCCACAAAGCTATACAAAACCTTAGGGTAACATGCCTTTATATAGAGGCAAACCCTTGTTGTACAAGTAACCTATCTAGGTCTAATTAGGAGTCCAAAACCTAGTCAGAATAGGAATAGGATTAGGAAATAAGTCTTTCCTATTTCTCGCCATCCCAACAATCTCCACCTTGGCGAGAAATCATCTCGTGGAAGAACCATGAAGCTTCACCCGAACTTCAACAAACTCCACCTTGACAAAATACCGCCCCATGAAGAACCATAAGATCTTGCAAAATCAATCCGACTCCACCGACTCCATCTCGGACCATAGATAACTGCATCAATAAGACCATCTCAACTTTCTCTTCACCTTTTGTTCAATCACTTGGAGCTAGCCCCCAAACTCGAGCTTCTGAGCTTGCTTGGCCTATTCCCTCCAATCTCTATTGAACTCCAACTAGCAAGTCCACCTGCTGAAGCAAACTTGTGACCAATAGATGCGCTCTCTATTTTCCGGTCAACCCCATACTCCGCAACCTCGAACTTCTTCTCCGCTGGACCTTCTTACCTCATACCAATGCTACATGCCATAGTATACAAAGGGCAACCTTTTGTTCTACCAAGTAGAACCCTCGACATGCCACGAACTCCACCGTTCGGCCTTGAGTGAGCTACCCGATTTGTCCGTGGTGCTATCAACGGCTTCGCATGCCCAATGCCAAACCTACCCAACACCTTTGACGTGCACGTCCCTTTATACAACCATAGCGAGGCCCAGCTAACAAAGCTTCTCCGAGACAACCATGGCTCCTTGCCAACCATGCCTCCACGAAATAACCATAGCTTGCTATCCATGTCTCCGCGAATCCCAACTCTACTCAAACCATTCATGTCAAGCCTTTGCTCCCTTATACGAACCAACCTCATATGACGTGAGCTTTTGCCAACTCCTTCGGACCCATTGATGTGACTCTACCTACAATAATGTGCCTTGCTAACCTGTAGGTATTCCCTTTCACCCTTCATCCCTACCATCGCATCCTTCTCCATCTTCATTAGCATACCTTTATAACTATCACTGTTATAATCCGAGGTTCCTAATGAAAAGAGATTACCAGGATGCATTGGACTTGATAAGACAGAAAGCCAGTCACCATCCGACCCGTCTGAACATGTGGCCATGGTTGTGGATGCAGATCCCTCCTCGTTGTCTTGATCCCCAGTTCGTCCTGGATAGTCCCCTTCATGCGCCCTTCTCAGCACTTGAAGCCACTTCCATTGAACTTCTTTGACTCCGACCTGGATCCTCTTCCACAACCCAGCTGGTGGCTCCTCATCATCCGCCAAGCACAAGCGAATCTTCGCTACCGCCTTGACCTCCAACTCTTCCCGCTCTTGCTCCTCCATCTTCTTGGGCTTCTTCTCCGAGAGCGCGATAACCATCCATTGTTGCACGAGGAGATCCTTGGCACGCCTTTGCCATAACCTGAAATTCGATGAACCATCGAACTTCACAAGAGCAAACCTCGTGCCGTCCGACATCCTTCAACCTTAGCTCTTGATACCACTTGTTAGGAATTCAGCAACTTAGAGAACAATACACGCAAAGAACACGGACGCAAGAGATAACGTGGTTCGGCCTAGTGCCTACGTCCACGGTGAGAAAAGAGAACTTTTATTGATGAGTTTCCGAGCCACAAAGCTATACAAAATCTTAGGGTAACATGCCTTTATATAGAGGCAAACCCTTGTTGTACAAGTAACCTATCTAGGTCTAATTAGGAGTCCAAAACCTAGTCAGAATAGGAATAGGAATAGGAAATAAGTCTTTCCTATTTCTCGCCATCCCAACAAAATTAATTCCAGGAACAAGTGTCACACATCGCCCTTGCATGTCTGCCACACATGCGAGTAGAAGTGGTAGCGGGCTAACAAGCCCTGAAGGGCCACCAGCCAGCACGCACAAGCGAAGGAACACAAAGGGAACCAGCCCACGAAGGGACTCGAGTGGCTGCCAGAGAATTCAAAATCTATCAGCGAAGAGTTACGAAGGAATAAATGCATAGGCACCAAAGGACATCCAGAAGGCACGAAGTAGACCACCAGAAAGGCCAAATCGGCCAGATTGTAAGCACCAACGGCGCCCATTCTATATAGGCTTTGTATATGTCCTTTCGGCCAAAAGTTGTAAAGGAGAAAGGGGTTGCCCAGATTGTATATAAATAGGGCTGATCCCTAATTGTTGTAATCATCTAGAAATTAGTAATATAGTACTTAATTTCCCTGTGCAATTCGTGTTCTACGTTTGGGTGAGTGCTACTTAAATCTGAGGGCAATCTAACATCTTTTCGAGAGAGAGAATATGAGTTACAAGTGAAGGCTGACTTGGGGGGAGTTTAACCTCAACTGTCGGCACGTCTAAGCGAGAAACAAGTTTAGTCGTGCCAATTTGGTATCAGAGCCATGTTCTTAAATAGATCAGGTATGTGGGAAAAATATTTTACGATGGCCAGTAGCGAAGATGCTTCAGCGGTAGACAATCCGGCTAGGAAGGATAGTGGGTCCAAGGATGCGCCACCACCGAAAGAAACTACTGCTGGTGGGAGAAAGAACACTCGAAGGGATAAATATGTCCCTCCGGATCCATTGGCTATCCAAATAGAACAATGTGTACTCGACAACAGCGACAAAAATGGAGGAATTAGTCATCGGCCTTGAAGATGGAAGTCAAAGTATGCAAGAGGGCAGTAGCTGGTGCCAACGTTAGCACAATTTATAGAGGGATTGCAAACTTTGAGACCCCTAAACCGAAGGTATTCAATGGGGGAGGGAATGCGAAGGACCTCGATAACTTTTTGTGGGGTCTGGAGCGCTATTTTGAGGTAACCAACATCGTTGAGGATGCTACAAAGTTGCGAACTGCCCCACTTTACCTTGCAGACACCGCCAGGGGCGGAGGAACGTTTGGGGCACTGGGGGAAATTGCCCCCACTTAATTTTTTTTGATAACTAGGTATATTTTTTAATGTATGTCCCCACTAAAATTAGAATTTGACCTCACAAAAAAATAATCAACCTAAAAATTCAGATAATTTTATCTTCGGATTTGAATCCGGATTTTCCGAAATTTTTATTTCGGATTCGGATAGAAAAAATATATATTCGAAATATCCGAATATCCGAAATGTTTAATAAATATACTTAGAAATTAGGAGTTCTAGTCCAAGAAGGCTGATTTGTTCAAGAAAGAAAGTTCGACCCAAAAATTTAATTTTCTTAGTGCTCACCGCACCTTGAGAGCAACTCTACCACTTTAAAATCAAAATCATTCTGAAACCCAAAAATAGGTATGGTTGTTATTTGCATTTCGGTTGCTTTGGGTTAGTTGTTCTCTGTGTTAGTTTGTTATTATTTTTTTGCAATTTGCTTTCATTATTTTTTTTATTACTTTGTCGTTGTTTCTTGAACTTTTATGATCTCTATCTGGGTAGTCTTTGTTCGTAGTCAAACGGCAAAAAATCCAGTGTTGGTGTTTGGTTAAGTGATTGGTGTGTGGGTTCTTTCCGAATAGTTGTGGTTAATTTCTTTAAGATACTTGAAACAAGCTGTGTTAATATTGGTGAAATTGTCACTGTTACTCTGATGTTCAAACAATTTATGTTTTCGATTTTGCTGTATTAATATTGTTGAATCAAGAACTTGGTGTTAGACGAGCATGTGACACAAGATGGGGTTCACTGTTTACTTTTGAATTTACAACTAATGTTCGATTTCGTGATCAAGTTAATATTTTTTCTTAAAAGGTTTATTTTTATATTAATTAATACCTTTAAGTACTTTATTATTAATAATTATTTATGCATGCACAAAAGCTAATAAATTTTTTCCAACTTTCTAATAAAGGTATTGGATATTGTAGCTGAGGATGGAACTAAATCTATTCAACGAGTTGAAGTTAATTCTCTATTGGAGTCACTTCAATCATTTGAGTTTATATTCAATTTTCATCTTATGAAAAGCATATTAAGAATCACCAATGAATTATCACAGACTTTACAACGAAAGGATCAAAACATTGCTAGAGCCATGACACTAGTAAAAGTGTCAAAACAAAGGTTGCAAGATTTAAGAGATACAAGATGGACTTCTTTGCTATTAGAAGCTTTAGTATTTTGCACAGAACGTGAGATTATTGTTCCACATATAGAACAAATATTTCAGCCAAGTGGAAGATTTCGGCGCAAAAATTTTCAGGTTATTAATCTGCACCATTATTCAGCATTTTGCACAGAATGTGAGATTATTGTTCCACATATGGAACATATGTTTCAGCCAAGTAGAAGATCTCGCTCAAAAATTTCTAGGTTACTAATCTGCACCATTATCAAGTTGATATTTTCTATACAATTATAGATACGCAACTTCACGAATTAAATAGTCAGTTTACTGAGATCAACACTGAATTGCTTCTTCGTGTGGCATGTTTAAGTCCGGATGAATCATTTGCTACTTTTGATAAGAAAAAATTGCTTGGTCTGACTAAGTTTTATCCATGTGACTTTTCGTCATTAGATATCTTGACACTGGATAGTCAGTTGTATAATTATATTACTGACATAAGATCTAATGATGAATTTTATGATATAAAGAAGATCGATATTTTGGCTTAGAAGTTGGTGCAAATACAGAGAGATCTCATTTATCCTACGGTATTTTGACTCCTAAAATTAGCTTTGATATTGCCGGTTGTGACTGCAAGTGTTGAGAGAGCCTTTTTTGTCATGAATATTTTGAAGAATCATCTTCGCAACAAGATGGGAGATCAATTGCTAGCTGATTGTTTAATTACATATATCGAGAAAGGCATATTTGATTGTATTGACAATGTAGCTATTATGGAGCGATTTGAACGCATGAATAATCGTAGAGGACAATTATAAATATTGTAATTATATACGTTGAACTTTTTGAAAAAAATTATATTGTCTCCACTCTTCAAATTTTCTGGCTCCGCCCCTGGACACCGCTATGCTTTGGTGGCGGAGGAAGCAAGGCAAAGTGGTGCGCAAGACTTGTGTGGTGGATACTTGGGCAGATTTTTGGCATAAAATTAAGTAGCAATTCTATTCAGAAAATGTCGAGGATGAAGCACGTGCAAGACTACGGAGGCTTGGACATAAGAGCTCGGTACGCGATTATGTTATGGAATTTTTAGAGGTGTTGTTATAAATTCCAGATATGACCGCGAAGGAGGTGTTATTCGCTTTTGTTGATGGCCTTCAACCGTAGGCAACAATGGAGGTACAGCGTCAAAAGGCACAAAATCTTTGGTCAACTATAGCAATTGTGGAGTCCTTGGTGGAGCTCCGCAAATCTGAACCTAAGGCAAAAGGTTCAAAAAATAAGGGCAAAAGTGGGGGAGGTCGTTCATCGTAAAACAAAGACAAGGGGACCAACTCGAAGTCAAACACTTACAGAGGGGGCGAGAAGAGCGGGAAGGATCCGCCGAAGTCGTCTGGGTGTTTCATTTGCGACGGCCCCCACCGGGCTGTTGAATGCCTGAAATGGTTCAAACTATCTGCAGCAAGCCAAGAGGAGGTCGAGACAAATGCAGAAGAAGAAAGGGTTAGGGCACTACAACTTCTGAGTTTAATTAAGCGAAAGGTTGAAATGTTGAATTCAGAGAAGCTAGGCCACATGTATGTGACGGGAAAGGTTAATTCCCACGAGATCCGAGCACTGATTGACAATAGGGCATCCAACGAAGGAGTGTGGCTCCCTAAAGATGGTGAACTCATCCCATATCCCAATTTTTTGAGTAGCGAAAGGCGTGAAGGTGCGCCTTGGAGATTGGCAAGCCTGACAAATTTCTCGATGGTGACCATGGACGATTACCCTGTGATAATTAGTGTCGACTTCATGGATAGGGTTCAAGCTTTTCCCATCCCCTTCGCTAACTCTATATGCATAGTGGATAACGAGAAGGCTTATTTGGTGCCTATCGCAAGGGAAGGAAGGTAGCCTACAAAGGTTATGTTCATGATACAAGTCTAGAATGGGCTACGAAAGAAGGAGCCAACATTTCTAGCCAATGTCCTACTTCTCGACGAAGAGAAAGGACAAGAGATGCTAGTCCTGAAGCAGATTACAGAGGTCCTAAAAAAGTTCAAGGATGTGATGCCGAAGGAGTTGCCGAAAGAATAACCGCCTAGGCGAGAGGTGGATCAAAGGATCAAGTTGGAGGTCAGTGCAAAATCTCCTGCGGCAACCCCTTACCGAATGGCCCCTACAGAGTTGGAAGAGTTGCGAAAATAATTACGAGAGCTGTTTGACACTGGGTTCATCAGGCCCTCGAAGTTCCCATTCGGTACCCCGTTGCTATTCCAGAAGAAACAAGATGGGTTCCTACGGTTATGCATTGACTATAGAGCCCTGAACAAGTTGATGATCAAGAGCAAGTATCTAATTCCTTTGACTGCGGACCTGTTCGACCAACTCAGAGATGCAAGGTGGTTTTCCAAATTGGACCTAAGATCGGGCTACTGGCAGGTGTGCATTGCCGAAGGTGATGAGGAGGCGTGCGTGATATATTACAATCTTATGAATTCATAGCGATGCCTTTCGGACTAACAAATGTCCCAGAAACTCTCTACACCATGATGAATAAGGTCCTACAGCTCTTTCTCGATGACTTTATCATAGTATATCTGGACGATATTAAGGTGTACATCAAGACATTATAGGAACATGCAGGCCACCTATGATAAGTTTTCAATGGATTGGCGGATAATCAATTGTTCGTAAAGAAGGAGAAGTACATGTTTGCACAAATAGAAGTGCCTTTCCTTGGCCACTTCATTAGAGGAGGGTGCCTACGGATGGATCCAAATAATGTGGAGGCAATTCAAGCCATCAACGAGGTGCCCGCATTGCAGTCCTTCTTTGGATTGGCAAACTACTATCAAAATTTTGTAAAACGGTATTTAGCTATTGAAACACCCTTGACAGAGATACAGAAGAAATACCGAGCATGGAATTGGGACAATGTTGTGACGTGTTACTTCCTGGCGCAAAAGAAGATCTCGCCAAAATAAGCTAGATGGCAAAACTTTCTCATCGAATTTGATTTTGCAATGGAATACAAGACCGGAAAGACTAACATGATGGTTGATGCACTTAGCTGCAAGGCAGAATTTGTTGTGATAGCTGCAATAAGCCTACCGCAGTTGTCTTTGATGAACAGAGTCAAAGAGGGGATTGAACACGACCTAATCATGGAGCGGTTGTGATCACAAGTGCGGGATGGCAAGACTCACAGATTCTGGGAGAAGGACGGCCTGCTCTACACCATCAGAAATAAGTTGTTCATACCATGGTGGGGAGCACTATGAAGAGAGATCATTCAAGAGTGTCATGATACAAAGTGTGCAGGACACCCCGAGTGTTTATTACCACACAGAAGGACTCTACGGCAGAAGAAATGGCCAAGATGTTTTTTAAGCACGTAATCAAGTATTGGGGTGTGCCGAAGTCTATTGTAAGTGATCACGATTCGCGATTCAGTGGATGATTTTGGAGGGAGCTCTTCAAGATCATGGGGTCTAACCTCAACTTCTCATCAGTGTTACATCCGCAGACAGACTGACAGATAGAGCGGGTAAATGGGCTGTTGGAGATCTATCTATGCCACTACTTCAATGCCAATAAACTAGATTGGCCAAAGTTACTGGATGTGGTGCAATTCTCCTACAACCTACATCGGAGTGACTAAACAAGCAAGCGCGTTTGATATCACAATAGGACAACAACCCCTCACTCCATCGATGGTTGCGATGGGATATACGGACGGAAGCCTTGCTGCCTACCATTTTGCTAAGGATTAGCATCAGAAGATATAGATGGCAAAGGCTTATTTGGCCCGAGCCCAAAAGAAGATAAAGAAGTGGGCGGACACAAAATAGAGGGACATTTCCTTCAAGGAGGGAGATCTTAAACTCCTAGCGCGACAATCCAAACAGGTGCAAAAGTTAAACAATGCCGTGATAAGGCATTATGAAGGGCATTTCTGAGTCGTGGAGTGAGTAGGAAAGCTGACGTACAGACTTGATCTACCAAACAATCTGAAGTTTTACCCGGTGTTTCACGTCAGTTTGTTTAAGCCTTACCATACAGATGAGGAGGATCCAAGCCGCAAAGAGTCGTAGCGAACCCCGACTAACATCCACTCTCATTACGATAAGGATATATAAAGATTGAGGCGCGGTTAGTCATTCCAGCGAAGGGGCCCAACCCAAACTGCAACTGGACAGCGAGACTAGTTGGAAAATAGACTACAATCTATGGCAATTTTGTGAAAATATTTTTGAGTTTGATACTGCGACAAGGACATCACGGAACTAAGTGGGGGAGAATGTCACACCTCTCCCTCATATGTCTGACATATATGTGATCGGGTGTGAGAAGTGGCAGCTGGCTAACAAGCCTCGAAGGGCCACCAACCAACACGCACAAAGGAATGGACATTCTGGCGAGCCAGCCCATAGGGGAATGCGAGCCAGCATGCAAAGGGACATAAATGGCTGCTAGAGAATTCAAAATCTGCCAGCGAAGAGTTACGAAGGAATAAATGGATAGGCACCAAATAAGATAGCAAGCATATCTCAACTCGAACTCTATATGTTTTTATCTACGTATTTGGCGTAGTCGGAATTCAGACATTTGAACCATTCCAACATGAATATGTTTCGGGGTCTCAAGGGCTAAGGGCGTTTAATTGTCCCGCGAAATATTTGTGTTTTATATAGCTTAAACTAGATGTGTCACATTCGAGTCATCATCGAGAATATAACAATGTAAAATAATTGTTTAAAGAGTTTTAGTGTCTTTCAAAAGTCAACTTGGCTATCCAAATACCAAATAATATCAAACCAAAATTTCTATGAAGGAAAATTTGGCTGGATTGTAAGCACCAAAGGTGCCATTCATTGTAGGCTTTGTATATGGCCTTTCGGCCAAAAGTTGTAAAAGCGAAGGGGCCGCCCAAATTGTGTATAAATAGGATCGACCCCTACTAAGTTGTAATCATCCAAAAATCAGTAATATATTACTTACTCTTGTGCAATTCGTGTTCTAAGTGTGGGTGAGTGCTACAGAAATCTGAGGATAATCTAACCTCTTTTCGAGAGAAAGAGTGTGAGTTGCAAGTGAAGGCTGACTTTGGGCTAGTTAAACTCAAGATCTGGCACGTCTAAACGAGAAATAAGTTTAGGCGTGACACAAGGTCGTCGAAGGTTTCCCACTGTCCAACTTCATTGCATCACATTTTCATAAATTTTTTCAGCAGTAGAACTAAGGGTGCCCAAATGGTAATCTGTAATTAGTAAAGGTAAATATCAGTATTTGGTAAGTTCGAGATCGGTAATTTGGTATTTAGCATTTAATTTGGTAGGGGTTTTCTGAAAAATTTTGAAAATATCGGTAATCGATAAATTTTGGTTAATAATGGTATTTTACCCAAAATTTATCGAGTACCAAAGTACTAAATTGATCTTTTGCCAAGTATAAATATAAGAAAAAATAACCCTACACTCAGTCTGTTAATCTCTCACATAACAGAAAGGCGCAAAAAGGTGAGTTTTGATTCATATTTTTTACCTAGGATTTTCGATTTGAGGGCTTTTGTTTAGGATTTTTGTCTTTTTTAATTTGGGGTTATCGATTTATGGTTTTTGATTTGGGTTATTATCCATGGTGGCTTTCTCAACATTCAGCTCTACAACTTAATTTCTAGCTGAAGCAGTAAGATTTTCTTCTAGATAATGAAAAATATATGATGTTTTAAAGTAGTTTATACATATATAAATAGAGGCAGATGATGACATTATAATCCATTATAATTTTTATGATCTTGTCGTCTTAATTAAATTTTAAATTACTTCCACTAAATTTGGATGTATGTTTTTACTTATGCAGCTTTGTTAACTTTAGTATTCAATGAATGAAGAAGTCAATACGGCTGATCATGCTCCCAGCCAGAAAAAGAGGAGGCAGATGGCCCCAAGGTCATCATTTAAGGCTAATTATGAGAAGTTTGTAGCCGAGGATGGGACATCAATGGCACATTCCAAGGCTGAAATTAGAGCAGACACTAACAAAAATAGGACTTCCGGTCTGAAGAGTCAAAGCAATGTATGCAAGGAAATGATCAAGGAAACTGACTCCTCTCAAACCATCCTTGGAATGGGGTTCACTACGAACGGGGTTTGGGGTGGGAATGCGAACATGATGAGCACTATCAAGTGCGATACCCAAACAATTAGAAAGGCTTTAGTACAGTTGGTAATTAGAGCTGAGCTGCCCTTTAGTTTTGTTGCTCATCCTGCATTTATAAATTTTTTGTGTCTATCGTCTGTCCTAAGTTTCGGGTCCCTTCACGATGGACAATGCAACATAATACGTATCTACTATTTGTAAATGAGAAAGAGATGTTCATAAAGTCAAAGCAAATAATTTCCTTCACTAGTGACTCGTGGACATCTAATCAGAGTGTTAATTATATGTGTTTGACTACTCATATTTTATTGATGATAATTGGGTGTTGCATAAGCGGTTAATCAATTTTTGTCCAATTAGTTCACATAAGGGAGAAGACATCGAACTAGCTATTGATAAATATTTTTGTGATTGGGGGCTGGAAAACATCTTTACAATAACTGTTGATAATGCTAGTTCGAATGATGTTGCTATGCGTTATTTGAAGGCCAAATATTGCAACAAGTCAACTAGTATATTGATGTGTGAGATGATGCATATGAGGTGCGTAGCACTTATTGCTAATTTGGTTATGAAAAAGGGATTGAAGTTGATGGATGTTTCAGTGGTGAAGATTAGAGAAGTTGTGAAACATATAAAAGCATCTCTGAAGAGGCTAGGGAAGTTTAAGGAATGTGTCAATGCAAAAAATATTGACAGTAAGTGTTCTTTAGTGCAAGATGTGACAACTAGATAGAACTTAACTTACTCAATGTTGGCGTCTACTATCAAATTAGAAAAAGTTTTTGGAAGATATGAAGATGAGAATAAAAGTTTCATAAGTGAATTGACATGTTAAAGGAAAATGTTGGGTACCAGACTTCTCAGATTGGAAAAATGGTAAAAGGTTTGTGGTATTTTTGAAACACTTTGATGAACTAACTTTGAAAGTATCAGAGTCCAAATTTGCTACTTCCAACACTTTTTCTCACGAAATTGTGACCCTAGATGAGGCACTAAGAGAATAGAAAGAATCTTCTGATAGTGACATTGTCAGAATGGCAATAGCCATGAAAGTCAAGTATGACAAGTATTAGGGAGATCTTGAAAAATCGAACAAGTTACTCTTTGTTGCGGTCATCTTTGATCCACGTGTGAAGTTAGATTATGTGGAGTTGTGTTAGAATGACATGTATGGAAAAAAGGCGGGTACAATGTTTACACAAGTCAAAGACACACTCTATGCTTTGTTTGAAGATTATAGAAAAAAAATGGTTCAAGAAAAATGGAGGAGATGTAAGTATGGAAAATGATGGAGAAGGTGGTGAAATAATATTATTAATGTCATATTAATTGTTTATAGGTAGATTTCTTTGGGTCTAACCAATGTGGAGACATTGTTATATGTCCAAGATTGACTCAAAAATGTCAATTTTCAAATTGACAATCTATAAGAGTTTATTTTTTAAATGTGAAGAAGGTAAGAAGTCTTATTTTTTAGTGTTCGTTTTCATCTTATAGTTTTATATTTTTAACATCTAATAGTTTTGTTTTGTGCTTTATTTCAGAGTTGTCCAGACTCTCTTTGAATTGAAGTCCAAGTTCGACGCTTACTTTCACTTCCTCCAACAACTTTGATGAATCCAATGAACTTGAATTTGTGTTTATTGGAACAATGTTTGTAATGATGGATAGATGGACTTGTTCTTGTTAAACTTGAATTTGTGCTCATTAGAACTATGTTTATTTATGGATCAGGATTGGAAGAGGATTTTTTTAGTATTTTGGTATTCGGTAAATCTAGCATTTGGAATTGGTAAATATAAGTAGAACAATTTTGACCAAAGAAATAGAGGCTTTCAGAATCTTTCCTGCAACATTGACCACCTGATGAAAGCGCTTATGCCAGCACATCAAGGCCTTGGTGACATGCCCCAATTGTCATGAATTGAAGCCATATGACTATTGAGATTCAGTGCTCTTGACTACTTCGTGCTCTCGGTAGAACACCCATCCAAGCTTTCACAGAGCATTCCTTGACTCTAGAAATATAGTGTTGCAATTTAACACCGGTCTCGAGGGTCCACAAGAGACGAAACTAATAAAAACACAATTTTATTAATCTATAAAAAAACACAATTTTTAGTTTATTAATCTCCCATCCCACAGAAATGGATATGGTGGAAAACAAAGCATCATATACACCAAAGACCATCTGCGATCAAACAAAAAAACAAAAGAAGACTGACCAAAGCCCATAAAGGAATTCAATGAACAGCAACAAGATATGCTGCAGTCATTTAACTCCAATTCGAACTCAATTTGACATTTAAAAAAAAGGAGCCAAATGAACGATACAAGTTGCAGAGAAAAGACAAAAGAGTCAGAAAGGGAAACAATAACCATGAATTCTTAGGCCTCAGTCAAATCCATTAACATCAAGGTAATGTAGCTTCCACCAAGTAGGTTCTCCCTGGCAAGCAGGGACTTGGCTCCACCACACCTCGTACAGGCGGATTGACTCATCATAGGCAATCAATCAAAAATACAAAGAAATGTCATGAGAGAGAAACAAGAGAGAAGAGACCCATTTCTTGGCTCAGACAGATCACAGCTTTTTCAATCAAGAATTCTCAGAAGCAGAACTGGCATTCAAGCTGTTATTTTAATCATCACTGCCATCTCAAAAACCAAAAACAAAAATATATCATGCTATAGAAGTAAGAGGATAAATCCAATTTTAATCATCACCAACCACTAAAATCCTTCCAAAACAACAAACAGCAAAAAAGAAACCATAATTACGAGTTACAGAAAACAATAGCTGCTTGAACCTGGAACAAGGCGTGTGCGTGGGTTTATATACGAGAGGCTAAACCCTAACCTGGGGTGGGTGGAACGTAGAGCTTGGTGACTTGGGGCGGCTTCAAAGCGGACTCGAGCTTAGGCTTAGGCTTTCATAGAAAATAAGTTGGGCTTCAGCTCAAAGCCCATGATGGGAGTCATGAACTGGCAACCAAAGCCTTATCCAACGACATAATATACAATGGTTTTTTTACGGGAAATAATTGTTGTCAAATTAATTCCAGACATTCATGTTCCCACACCAACAATAAAAATATGTGAAACAATTCATATTATTGCTTCTTCTTTTTTTTTTTAGATTGGCGGGTTTCGTCCTATAACCCACCTTTTTGAGAGGTATACTATAATATAATCCACCTGAACTGATACATTTTCCAATAAATGTCGCAAGTTATCCGTTGCAATATCGGGCGACCGGTCGGTCTTGCTAGGTGCGCGTCCACTTACAAGCTTGCAAAAGTTGGAAGGAAACTGCAGTCTTGCTCAAAAGGAATGACATCCCTCGGAAGGCGTATCTTCTGTCAAAGATGACATTTCCCATCTCAACCAGCGGAACGTACTGCTGCAACGGATCAAGCAGACTCCAATCGCCTCCCATTTTGAATTAGTCGAGACCTTACAAACCTCCAATTGCAATGTCGACATAGGCAGAGGAGTCGCGCCGCAAATCTGTGCTGCTTCGTTTGTTTATTACTGCCAATGTGCACAGGTGGTGAAACCATTATTCCTGGTCAAGTGGTCCTTCCCGGCAAAGGAAAGACAGTGCAAGCAACAGTCCTTGTAATTAGCTCAAAGAAGCAGTTAAATCGCCACCATGAAATGATAGCTAACGCAATCCGCTGCAAAAACAGAGAAAGGTCTCCCCATTAGACAGCTCTCCAATTCTCCCACGGTAGATAATTCCATGATTCTTGTTGATCACAAGATGCTTTGTTCGTCATGTTGACGGGCTTGAACTTTAGTAACTTGACCAACAGTCTGAGCTCATACTGTTTGCTTATGCCAACCAGCTAGTTCCAGCAGCAATTTTAACTCGCCTTTCTTCCATTTCCATCCTCAACCTCTGGGCCTCCTCGTATTTACCTACACTAGCATAGATCCTGCCCAGTGATATATAATTCCCATGATTTTCAGGTTCCATCTCAAGCAAAGCCTTTCCTGCAATCTCAGCAAGCTCCACTTCCCCGTAAGTTTGACAAGCTCCTAGAAGGGCACCCCAAGCTTTTGCCGTCGCCTTGACTGGCATTTTTGATATGATATTATACGCATCGTACAACCTACCCGCTCTACTCAGAACATCAATCAAGCAAGAGTAGTGATCGCTGCTCGGTTTCAAGGCATACTCTTTGGGAATCCTATTGAAGTAATGCAAGGCCTCGTCTGCTAACCCGGCATGGCTACAAGCCTTCAAAACTGCCAGGAAACAAATGTCATCGGGCCGTACGTTTGCAAGTTCCATTTCACGAAAATATTCGAGGGCAGTCCTTGCATCTCCATGAAACGCATAAACCGATATCAAACTGCTCCACGCAACCACATCCTTCTCCTTCATACTCTTGAATACACAGCTTGCACTAGCAAGATATCCAGCTCGTCCATAGGCCTCCACAAGGCCACTCCTTAGCT
Source organism: Hypericum androsaemum (assembly GCA_963995505.1). NCBI lineage: Eukaryota > Viridiplantae > Streptophyta > Magnoliopsida > Malpighiales > Hypericaceae > Hypericum > Hypericum androsaemum. Next base: position 11,748,538 of record OZ023180.1, read on the forward strand.
GGTAATTCGGGTCAATCCCGTTCCGTATTGCATAACCATGGATCTCCTTAACCAACCCTAACGCCGCTAACCCCACACAAGCAGGCAATAAAGCAAGCAAAGTAATCAAGTTTGGCTTCAGCCTCCACTTCCACATTTCCCTATAGAGCATAATGGCCTTCGCGGGCCCATCCTCCACACTCGGAAACGCACTGATCATAGTGTTAAAAGTAGACGCGCTAGGCGCGACATCCATCGCACGGAACACACCCAAAGCATCATCCACCCGACCACAACGGCTATAAACAGAGATCATCGCATTCCAAACGACAGCGTTTCTCTGGGGAATTTCGTCGAACACCTTGCGTGCGGAGGCAACCGACCCGCACTTGCCGTACATGTCGACGAGGGCGCTGGCCACGAACGGGTTGGAGAGCAGGCCGGCTTTGGTGGCGTGGGAGTGGATGGAGGAGCCGAGCCACGGGCGGGGGAGGGCGGCGCAGGACTTGAGGGCGAGCGGGAAAACGACGGCGTCGAGGGGGAGAGCGAGGGTGGTTTGCATGTGGTGGAAGAGGGCGAGGGCCTTCTCGTGGAGGCCTTGGTTCACGTGGGACGTTAGCTCCTTGGTCAACGCAACCAGGCGAAGGTTGTTGGGGGAACAGCTCATGTCGTTATTCTAGGGGCTCGTTTTGTGATTTCCAAGGCGGGAATTGGGAAATTGGCGATATGAATATGATATTGATTTGTTAGAATTCTTTTTGTTTTGGGATTTGTTGAGGAGAGGCGACCAAGGGGTAAAAAAACCGGGCATGGATTGAGTGGGGACATGGGGTAGTTCCCACTCATATGGACTAAAGGTAGTGAATGGATAATTTGGACAATAAAATTATATTCGGATAATATTAGAATATTAGCAAAAGTAAATGAGAGATAAATAATTAATTAGTTTCTTTAAACCCAAAACTCTACTATTGGTTGACTCTTCACATTTCTCTTCCTTTCAAAATTCAAAATTATCCACTCAATAAAACTTATGGTCTTCAAAATACAACTTGGAATCGATCCAAATTTTGGGTCGTACTCTGGGTTAACCTGTTCAACCGGACGGACCACCGGTCGGACCAGATTTTTTTATTTAAAAAATAAATATATTAGACCAGGTCGGATCGGATATTAGAATATAACCAATAGGAATATTAGATCGGGTCGGACCGGATATGTTTTTTTTATTAAAAAAATCTTGGTGAACCAACCCGGGTTGATCAGATTTTTGGTCAGCCATTTGGTCTGACCAAATTTAGTTCGGTTCGCAAGGTAACCATTTTTTGGTCAAAATCCTGTATGCCTTTACACTCGTATCCTGATCGGACCACATATTTTAAAATTCGGAGGACGACGACACACAAACCACTATTTGTAAACATGCTAACCACTATACTAATATTACTACACATGCAAATCAATATCACTATATATGAAAATCAATATAACTATTTATGAAAATCACTATCGCTACACTTGTAAACCAATATCACTACATACGAAAACCAATATCCCAACATTCAAAAACCAATATCGCTACACTCGAAAATCAATATCGCTACACATGCAAACCAATATTGCTACATACGAAAACCAATATCACTATATACGCAAACCAATATCACTACATACAAAAACTAATATCCCAACATCTGAAAACCAATATCCCAACATCCAAAAACTAATATACGAAAACCAATATCCGAAAACCAATATATGAAAACTAATATATTCGAAAACTAATATCACTACATACGAAAATCAATATCCCAACATCCGAAAACCAATATCCCAACATACGAAAACCAATATTCTAACATACGAAAACCAATATTCCAACATACGAAAACCAATATTCCCACATACGAAAACCAATATCCTAACATCTGAAAACCAATATCCTAACATCTGAAAACCAATATCCCATGTACCCGTATACCCGTCATCACAACTTCATGTACCCGTTGAAATCCTCCAACGCTTCCTCCTCTCCGCCGCCGCCATAGGGGAACTTTCAATTCCCGCCGTTGTCGAACCGTACGAGAGCGTGCAGCTCAGGGGCGCCGAAGTAGTCGAGTAAATTTTACTGGGTTCGGGTAGCTTACGCACCGCAGTTGCGACCTCGTCAAGATCGAGGGCTGGGGTAGGTGTAGGCCATGTAGGACGGCTGTTCGAAGTGTGAAGTGGAAGCCTCCATCCGGGACAAAGTCGCCCTATCGAGCTCGTTAAAGTTCTGGCTCCGGTCATCGTCGTCCGTCCGTCTCCGTGCCTGCACGCTCTCGTAAAAGCTTGCTTTGGTTGGTTGGATCTTCGGTCGTGGCCACCGACGGCTTTTAGATCGAGAGAGAGAGAGAGAGAGTGTGTGTGGGGGTTTGGGGGGCTCGAGACAGGGAAGGGAGGGGATAATGGAACGCTTTTAGATTGAGAGAGAGAGAGTGTGTGTGGGTTTGGGGGGCTCGAGACAGGGAAGGTAGGAGGTAATGGAAATTAGGACAGTGAATTTTAATAAAAAGGTCAAAAATACCCTTCGTGTGATAATGACCGTCAGATCAATTTTTTATATTAAAAAAATGGATCCAAGGGCCCTGAATGAGTCCCCTCCGTGGGGATAACTTTTTAGTAGTCCTCACTCAATCCAAGACCAAAAAAACCATGGTCACTAATCTTTTAAAAAAGAGAAAAGTCTACTTTAGTACCCTGTAGTATACCCCAAAATTACTTTAGTACCCTATGGTAAAAAATTGACCAATCGAGTCATACTTATTCCAATTAACATCAAAAAGGTCTACGGGTAGCTGCCCGAAGCCTTCCCGACCTGTCCGAACCCTGCCCGTCCAACTAAGCAAGCCACGTCACTAATTTTTTGATGACGTAGATCTTTTCTTTCTCTCTCCTCCTCCTCTTCCTTCTTCGTTGCCAATTTACCAATTTGCTAGCTTGAGGTCTCGCGGAGGGCATCGCGGCTATCCGGGGCGGGAAGGCCGATGCCGGTGAGGCGGAGGAGATCCGGTGGCGGCAGGGCATCAATGAAGTGCGCGGCCTACCATCACCTCTTCCTAGGCCGTCTTGAGCGGGAGCCGGCCGGGACCCACATTGGGGTTGGTCTCGGAGTACAAGTACCGGAAGTCGACGGGGAGGGCGAAGCTCCTCACTGGGTCTGGGAGGGGATGACTCGAGCAAGAGCTCATCGAAATCTGCAAGAGGCGAGAAGGACAAGACCTCTCTGACTCCAACTACTAGTCCATTACGATGCCGTCGAGAGTGCCATTTATGTCGACGTCGACGCCCAACTTCCAAGTCCCGATGTCTAGCCTCCGAGTCTCGCCGACACCCACCCTCCTAATCCTGACGCTCAACTTCCAAGTCCCGACTCATCTCTCTCTCTCTCTCTCTCTCACTTACGCCCAGCTTTATGAGCAGGTCTTCCGGCGAGTAACCATCGCCGACCGTGAAATTTGCAGCGCCGCGGGGATGATGTGGATGAGCTTCTCATGGCTCACCGGCAGATTCGCAGAGGTGGAACGACTGCGGGGGCAGAGAAAATGGGTCGAGGGGTGGGCCTCTCAAACGGGTCGAGGTACGGGATCGAACGGTAGTTTCGCTGATCAACGAGCACTCTGAGTCAGGTATGGGATCGAACGGGCCTCTCGAACGAGAAGAAGAAGAGAGAGGGGAGAGCCACGTCATCAAAAATTAGTGAAGTGGCTTGCTTAGTTGGACGGACAGGGTTCGGGCAGGTCGGGAAGGCTTCGGACAGCTGCCCGTGGACCTTTTTGATGTTAATTAGAATAAGTATGACTCGATTGATCGGTTTTTTACCACAGGGTACTAAAGTAATTTTGGGGTACACTAATTTTTGTTTTGTCTTTTATAGCCACTAATTATATCAAGTCATTCTAATTTCATTATGAAAATTTTCAAAATATCATAAATTTTTCGCTTTTAATCTCTATATCTCTCCTTTGTATCTTCTCTCTCGTTTCTATAGACAGCACTGCTGTTACACCATCATTCAGCCTCGAACTTACACATTCTTCATCATAATCTTGACGAAATACGCGGACAATGGATTTCAACTATAAGACTCGATTAACAATATCACTTTATAAAGTCACTAGTTAAGCTTCGAGAAGGAATTGATACAAAAAAAAAATGGACCCTGAGTTCTCTCCCCATCACCCAACTTCCCTCTCGCCCCAGCCACCCCAACCGGTCCCTCTCAATGCCCAACAGCCGCCCCCAATCATCCCGACTACCCAGACTCCATCTCCCCCACAAGCCTTCCACCCGAGTTCCCTTCCTCCACATCACCCCAACCACCAAGCCCTCCCATCATGGGATCTAGGGCTGAGTAAGTTAGTCGAACCGGACCGGATCAGAAGTAACCGGACCAAACTGAAACCATATTTTTAGATATATTACAAATCAAATTTGACCGGAGCTAGTCTGGTTCGACCTGAAACCAGATCAAAGTACCCAAAAAGCACACAAACAATGAGTTCCAGACTGAACCAGACTGGACTGGACCGAATCAAAAATCAAATTTCTTATATTATCTGGACCGGACTAGACCGTTTTCCTTTTTTGGTCCGGTCTGGTCTATTTTTTTGGTTTGGTTTGATCTTGTTTAACAATTTTTGGTTTATTTGCTCATCCCTAATGGGATCCCATCGAGTACCCTCCATTTCACCAAACTATAGCTAAACAACCGTACAACTTGTTGAACCCCCACTGAACCAAATACCCACACACCACCTCTCGCGCTCTTTAGAGGTGCCATAGGAGACACCCTAGAAGATATCTTACTCTGAGTCAGTCCAAGGCTCGCAAAGAACACCCATTCCCAACTCCTAGGAACCGGAGGAGGATTGGCTCTCCTCCGTAGAAGTTACACTAGACAAAATAACCAACCTGTCATACCCACTCCTCACACTATCCCAGCATGCCAAAACTCAGTTGGAGAAGCCCTGGAAGCACACCACCATCGTTAAAGTATTCAGCAAAGCAGTGTGTTATCGGGCATTACTAAACAAGATTCATCAATTATGGAATCCAAAAGCAGAGATCAAGCTAGTGGCATCCCTTTTGGCTACTTCCTTGTTTAATTTGCAGCCGAGAAGGACTTGAATCAAGTAGTCACAGAGGGACCATGGATGTATCTCGATCATTACCTCAGCGTGAGGCCTTGGGATGCATTTTTTGCCCTTTCGGAACAAGATCTTTCAGCGGTATTTGTGCAGTTCAAGTGTATGGCGGTAGCAATCGGCCTGCCCATCAAGATTGATCCAAACACATTAGGTAAGGTATGTGGTCACGTTGCCCGCTTGTGTGTGGAGGTTGACCTTACCAAGCCATTGGTCGAAGGAATGGCAATTGACAAAAAATATAAAGAGTGGAATAAAAAGGTTATATGATTTGCTTCAGGTGCAGAAGGTATGGCCACCTCCAAGAGATATGCCCTCATGGATGTAGGAAGCCGACAACAGAAGGTGAGCCAAATTTGGATGTCGGCACACCAAGGGAACCAGTTGGAAACCCTAGAATAGAGCAAGCAGGAAACCTTAACAGACTGAATCTCAAGGTGCAAGGAGAACATGTTGGCCCTTGGATGGTGGTTATTAAAAGAAGCAAAGTAGCTCGACCAACTCCTTCCAGGACAGACTAAAATATCAAAAATAGGTATGAAGATCTTCTCTTTCCTGAAGGTGTTGTCACATAAAAGAAAAGCAAAAAAGTGTTGTACTAGGCCAGGTTAGAATTTTTGACAGCCAAGTTGGGCCTAGCACCAGAGGTGTACCACTTAAGTCCCAAAAGATCCCAAAGATAAATACAGCAAAAGAAATCACTTGTCCCTTCCCAAACCAAATCAAACCCAAACCAAGCCCACAAAAAGAGCCTAAAATGAAGAGGAATCCATCCTGACTTTCAAACTTAAGGAAAGCAATAGCCCGTCGTAACCTAAATAAATAAAATACTGACCTAAACTCAACCCAAAATGCCCACCCAGTACTCTCCAAGACCTCACCTTACCTCATTGCCTCCCTTACAAATTTTGAACCCCATCCCACACCCGCACCTCCAGGAGAGACTTGTGCTTCCACCGGAGGCGAGAACTTCTCCAACCCTCCTCGTCAGGATGGCAGGCTGGCCTCAATAGATACAGATGGTGATACTAGCCTAACCACCCCTAAGCCCCAGATGAGAGACCAAGTAGTCATGAAAGTCAGTCATTTGTAAGAGAGGCAGGAGGCCTAAAGCGGAACACTCTCCCATCCACCAAACAAAAACTTTTTATGGGTTTTAAAACTCTGGTGTGGAATTGATGTGTAGCTCGAAAACCTAGTTTTCTTAAAGCTTTCAAATACTTGGTACGAGTTTATGATGTGTGCATGGCAGCACTCTTGGGAACACAGATTAGTGGCTCCATGGTGACTGAAGTATGTAAGAAGACGGGCATGAGCTACCATCAGGTGGAGGCAACATGCCGAAGAGGAGGAATTTGGATTCTATGGAAACTTTCAATCTATATCAGAATCCTAGCCTCAAGAGATCAATATCTATATTTAGAAGCTGCGTATCAAGACCAAAAGCCATTCCTGATAACCCTAGTATATGCCTTGTCTCCGATTAGCAGACTAGAGGACTATTGGGAAGAAACCGTGAGGTCAACACTATAGGATGCAACACTATGGATAGTTACCAGCAACTTCAATGCGATTATCAGTTTAGATGAGAGGAAGGGTGGCTCCAGGTCCCTTCAAATCCAAGACAACTGATTCAGAAATTGGACTACATAATGATGGATTCATTGATCTTGGGTTCATTGGCTCACCCTACACTTGGTCCAAAAGCACGGGATCAGGTGGAAGGGTATCAAAGTGCCTTGATCAAGCACTGTGTAATGACACCTAGCACGCTTCCAATCTGACTACAACATACTTCTTATTAATTTCTCAGACGAGGAGCTAGGTGATAAGCGGGGGCGTCCCTTTCAGTTCTAAGCTGCTTGTCTCACCCACCCAAGCTTTGAGCTAAGTGGTTAGAGCTAAGTGGAACCAAGACCGAGAGATTATGGAGGCACTGTCGGAGTTAAAGAAAGAACTCAAAGAATGTAATAGTAAGGTATTCAAAAATATCAAACTGCGAAAGAAGAGGCTTCATGCACGCCTTTATGGATTGCAAAAAGCTCTCGATCAACGACCAACAAAGGGTTGATAGCATTAGATTAGAAGTTGCGGAAGGACTTGGAACAAGTACTACAATAACAGGAAATACTTTGGTTACAAAAGTCAAGAGAGAAGTGGATCTTTAATGGAGACCGAGATACACGATTCTTCCATACCTGAACAATTATAAGGAGAAAATGGAACAAGGTGACAAAGCTTAAGAGTGACAACAAGGAGTGGGTGACGGACAACGAGGAACTAGAAAAACTCGCTGTCAATTTCTATAAAAAGCTATACAGCCTGGAGCCAAACCCGACATGCAATGTGCTTCCAAGGGGACTGTTTCCTAACTGGTCCCTCGAGGAAGTGGACAAACTTACAAAGCTTGTGAGCATCAAAGAAATTCATGAAGCTTTATTCAACATGGATCCCTTGAAGGCTCTAGGAAGCGATGGCTTTCAAGCCAAATTCTTTCAAAGGAGTGGAGGTGTCATCAAAGATGCCTTAGTATCCCTCATAATGCGGGTGTTCGAGATGGGTACCTTGCCACCAAAACTTAACGATACCTCCTAGTCCTTATCCCAAAAATTGCCTCACCCGAAGCCATTAGCAAATTTTATTCTATAAGCCTATACAATGTTGCCTACAAAATCCTAACCAAGATCATCATTGCTCTACTTAAAGGTAGACTACCCATAAAATTTTTGTAACAACTAACGACTGAAGCCAAAACCCAGGACCCAGCAACCTGGACTGCAACCTGGAGAATCCAAGACCCAGAGAGAATTCGATTATTTATGTGGAGCTGCCTAAAATGACGTATTATGACAAACCAAGAGTGATTCCGGAGGAAGTTTGCGGCAAATCCGTATCCACTACAAAGATAAACCCGAAACAATCATCCACCTACTAAGAGATTGTCCTATCTCGAAAAGTATATGGTGCACGTTGGTTCCCCAAGAGGGTAGGTGCCTCTGCCTCGCCTCCGCTCCACTTCGCTTCATCTTCACTCGACTCCGCCTCTCGAACCCGATCGACTTCAGGCTCCAATTCCATAGCTCCCTTTGCAACTAGGACTCTTGGGAGCTTGTTGTATTATAAGGTGTTTATCTAATAAATTACACTTTTCAAAGAAAACTTTGATGGCACAAGAAGAGCGTTGATATGTCCTCCATGACGGGTAGCGGACCCGACCCGACTGCGCAAGCAGCAGCCAAGTACGAGTAAGGACAATATCAGTCATTGTCGTGGACCTCAAAGTGTGCTGCCTCCTCCATCATATTGTATAAATATGGATCGAACCATTGCTACCGGAGACTGCCTGCAGTAATTCCATTCCGTTTCAGATTGTTCCTAGTCTATTTGGACTTCTAATATCAGGCGAGTTATATATATATAATCAATCTGGTGATTCCGATGGTCATATCTATTTACTTTGGAAATAATTTTTTTTTGGTGACATAATCTTATTTTTGATAAGATAGAATCTGATAAGTTTATTTTGGTTATATTAAAGAGTAGAAAGTTGTTTCGTGTGCTAATCTCATCTTTTATTGAAAAGCTAGTTTCTTGTAATTTTATTGTGTAATTAGTGATAAGAAAGAAGTCTAGCAAGTTTAATATTTCTCGTCAAACCGGGGTCTCTTTAAGGAATTCCTTTATTTCCAGAAAAGAAATACACAAACCAATTAAGAGGCTGTCGCCTTATTGAACTTCCCCACAGAGCCTCCTTAGTCTACAATTTTTCTAGTGAGTGCCTGTGGAGTAACTACGTTGATCTATTATTAAAAGATTAGCTGCTTATGATGCGATCGACGTAACCATTGCATTGGATTCTCTTCTAGTAGATTAGATTAGCTGCTTGTGTTTATTATTTATTTTCGTTGTGATTTTTTTTGTGTATCATTTGTTCATGAATTGTCAAATAAATTAGGCTTTCTTTGTTTGTAAATCATTCGGCGATTTGTGAATATTTTGCGAGACTTGATCTTTCTTGCGCCTTAAGTAATCGAGACTTTGGTTTTCTTTTCTCCCAGGGAATTTAGGTGTAACTTTCTCTAGGACTGCGTAGATATATTTTGTACCATGTAGTTTCACCGATTATTACTTGGGTATTTTCTGATTTTTTAACCGTAAAAAAAGTCTAACTTATTTGCGTATTTTGTCACGGACTAGTCCATTGATCCAGTTCAGATATTTTTGAGCAAACGGCGTTGTTTATGGCTGACGTGGAGTGCCACGTAGTAAATGAGATTATTAGATGCTGACATGACGATAGGTAAATTACAAATTAATATGGCCGACGTGGAGTCACGTGGTAATAAATGAGATTATTAGATGCCACGTGGTTGAGCTTGGATGTGCGTACTAGGTGGAATTCAACTTACAAGATGTTGGATGGTGCATATAAGTTGCAGAAAGCTTTTGTGAGGTATGAGGACATGGATCCTTTGTTCAAGTTCACTCTTCGTGATGAAAACGATGAGAACAAGTGTTTAGTTCCTACTGATGATGATTGGGAGGAAATAAAGAAAATGGTGACAATCTTGAAACGGTTCTACAATTTGACTTTGAGAGTTTCAGCATACAAGTCGGTATGTTCTCATTCTTTCTTGCATGACGTTGCTAATATGCATGCTGTCTTCCAAAAATGGAAATATGATAATGATTATAACTTATCAATGATGGCGATCCCAATGGCCGAAAAGTATGAAAAATATTGGGGAGAGGACAAAATGAGTATGTTGTTGTATATTGCAGTAGTTCTTGATCCTAAGAAGAAACTAAGATTTTTGAGATTTACTTTGATAGACATGTATGGGGATGGAAAAAGAGAACGTTTATTTGAGAAGGTGAAGAGTGCTTTGTATGAATTATTCAATGAGTACAAATGCAAGTTTGGATCATCAGTAGTAATGCCATCAAGTCACGTTGGTGTTAGTAGCAAAGAGAAAACATGGAATGTGGACGAGGATACTAATGATGATGATGATGAGTTCATGACAACTCAAAGAATTAAACGTTTCAAGATCCTAGAACATGGAGTTGGCGAAAATAACAAGTCGGAGTTAGACAAATACTTGGGGGAGGATCTTGAAGATGACGATGGTGATGAATTTGACATTTTATCATGGTAGAAGATTTTGAGCTCTAGATTCCCCATTCTTGGTCATATGGCTCGTGATGTTCTAGCTGTACCTATCTCTACTGTTGCTTCGGAGGCTACATTTAGTAAAGGAGGACGAGTACTCGATGCATTTAGGAGTTCATTATCTCCTAGGATTGTGGAATCTCTCTTATGTACTCAAGGTTGGCTTCGAGGCATGTCATCACATATCAATGTTGAAGAAGATTTTGATGAAATAGAAGAGCTTGAGGATGGTAATGTTTTTGTTCCTTATAATTATTAGTTATTTCAATGTCACATTTGCATTTACTAATAATACATTCCATATGCTATTAATTGCAGGTTTTTTGTCTATGGGAATGGATGCATACCAAAAGTTTATGGATTTGAAGAGTCCATATTGATGAACTATTGAAGAAGAAGAAGAAGAAGAAGAAGAAGAAGAAGAAGAGCTATTAGGAAGCCCATTTTGAAGAATTTGGATGGCATGATTAGTTTAAAAGTTATTATCTTTTGATGATGAAATCATTTAAATCTTGATTCCAATCTCTGTTTATTTAAAGATTCGATGGAATTGTTTAAAACGGAGATGCAAAAACTTCGATGGAATGTTTTAGAGATGGAATCAGAATTGCTTGGAACTATTTAGAATTGCTTGAAGACTTAAAATTCGGATAATGCAGATTATCCGAGTCCGAATCCAAAATAATTTCGGATTTTGAATTTCGGATAATTCAGATTTCGGATTCGGATTCGGATAGAAAAATATTAAATTCGGATATTTCGGATAATAAGAAATTCGGATAATTCGGATTCGGATTATCCGAATGCTCACCCTTAGACATGGCGATAGGTAAATACCAAAGAATTCGCTGCAGGGGGTATTCTGGTTGAAAACCGAACGTCATCACCAACTAGGCAACAACAAAGTAGGTGTTGACCTAACGCAGCAAAACGTTTATATGAAAATGTATAAGGCGTCCTTCCAATGGTTCATCTTCTCTATCAGTACCCAACTCTCCATGAAACCACAACTTCTCTATCATCATCCATCCAGAACCCTAATTTCTCTTATTCTTACTTTCCAAATTCAATCAAAACCCCTAACTACGATAAGGGTTTCCTTAACTTTTGGGGATTTGGTTCCCGCGCTCATTGACTCCGCCTCTGAACCTGTTACATGATAAGAAAATCTTCCATTTCGTCGAGAAGGGCGGCGGCGGGGCGGGCGGTTGGTGGTCGCGAGCGTTTCTTGGTGGTTGGGGGCCGGATGATCATTTTGTTTTGGATCTTTTTTTTGGCTTGGACCTTTGCTGGATGATGAAATGGATATGGACAGAATAGAGAGAGAGAAGGAGACAGAGATACGAAGAAAGAATGACGGGAGAAGAAGAGTGTTGCATGGCTAAATTTGGAGAGGATGACAGTTCAATTGAGGAAGCGAAGGCCAAGATTTTTTTTGGGTGAGATTTGAATTGTTTCCACAATTTCGGATCTTAGACGGTCATGGGATTCGATTCTCCCACCTCATGTTTAAGGACTGACACCGTATCCATCAGATCATACATGAATTAGTCGAAGGCCAAGATTTTGCTGTTGAGAAGAGGAAGGAAACGCGAGGATTTGAAGTTACAAGATTGGGCCAAGCTAAGCCCAACAAGAATTATCCATACTTCTATTTAGTTGTAAGGTCATGGGCTCGATTGGTTTTTCTTCTTTTGTTGTTAGGCCCAAATATCTACATTTGCCTTGTATATATATGCCACGAGAACAAGGCAGTAAATGAGAGATTTTGGACATTAAGTAACTGGTTTCCTAGAGTGATCTCTAGAGAAAATTTGGTCAAGCTTAGGTCGGATTCTCTTCTTATGCTTTTATTTCTACCATTGGCACCAAATTGCTTTCCTGATTCGATTAGTGAGTTTGGTGATTTTATTTCTCTAAATGAAGCTTCCCAAAACTATCCATCACTGTATCAAATGGTATCAGAGCTATCGTTTCTCGGCCGGGTTTCGAGCAAAATGACAGAAAAAGAACAAAGAACCAATATGGCAGCGATCTCGACCAAGATGCAAGAGGAGCTGAGAAAATCAGCAGCTAAGTACAACGAATTAATGGATCGTTACTACAAGCGTGTCAACGAATCAACGGATCGGGTGATAAGCTGGATAGATCGCATGCTTGAGATTCTCAACAACTATTTTGTTTCTTGTTTTTTTTCACCTTTTCCGCCTCCTAACCTATCATCGTTGGTTAATGTTGTTACTATATGATCACTCTTATATAATAAAATCCGTGACTATGTGGATCTTTTACCCATACTTATCTAGTGACTAAACAAGTGTTTTTTTGACAAAAATTATCCTAGAATTCTTATAAACTGGTCATATCTTTTATGTTGGTCAAAATATTTTTTGAAAAAAAAAACCATGCAAGAGGTATGAGACCCCAAGGTAATTTGACCTTTTTCAAGGGTTGGGCACTTGGGCATATGGGTCCTCTAGCGAAGGAAAAAAATATTAGCTATGTCAACTTATTTACAGATACACCAATAAGTTTTTTTATACTGCTGCTATCCGATCCAGCAAATCGATTTAGATTCAACTTGAATAAGACTTTTAAAAGATGATAAAATTCTTCCAACAATTATCAGTAAAGCTTTGACACTATTTTTAGCGCCAAAATGTTACAAAATTCTCATTAACACTATTCTATGTAGCGGCAGCTACCACTTTACTAGAAGATAATGGTGTAGCCATAGCAGATTCCAGGGACACCAAAGAATGCAAATACCAAGCGCTTCTTCAAAATCTTACCTTCGGAGAATCATCATCCATGTCAGGTGCCGGTTCCCATCCCACTGGGTGGCGAGCCGGATACCAATGGCCAAGGCCGCCCCTAACAACGGCAACGAGACACCTCGACTTGTAGTGTCTGCCTCTACTTCTTTGCTCTGATCTACAGCATTCTTTGAATGGTGAAAGATAGCAAGAGCTGTGTAAGAACCAACAGCCAAAAGTCTCACCCAGGGTCCTCCAACAGCAGCAAGAACAGCTGCAGCTGGCAAAGCAGATGCAACTTCATCTCTCTTTTTGACAAGTCGAGAGAAAGCATACACTCCCAGGAGAAGCGTCCACGTGAGCAGTTGGGTGATGCAACTCTTCACTGCCGCAAGTGCGATAAAGCCCGACAGTGCTAGGAGGTATGGCTGGCAGCTTGTCGAGGTTGGAGCTGCAGCTTCTCCGACCGCAAGAACAAGACATGCACCAATAATGATCGTAATAAATTCCGGAACAGGAGCATGTTTCCCTATACTACTAGTATACAATGCCCAAACTGGGGAGAGTGAACTCGGAGGTACAAAACCACCTATAATACTCAAGTGGTCTCCTACAAAATCGAAGAAGACTCCAAAGACGGTTCCTATGAAGATACGAGGCAAGCTACCTATACAACCCAGGAGGTCACCAATGAGGTTACCTACAAAACTAACTACTGCTAGTGGTGGCCTTGCCCATCTACATAGTTCATCTAAGACAGCTCTCCAAGCATAGGCCAGGAAGACCAGAGCTGCACCAAAGCAAAAAAGGATAAATTTTTCAGTAGCTAGCACTTGAACAACAAAGAATCAAGAACGCTCGGGTAAAGCTTAAGAAAATGCCAATCTAACAAACTCCGAGCGTAACCCCTACCTGTCAAATGCAGCACAAACGCTGATTAACATTGATAATGCAATGTAACAGAACACTTTTAAGTTTCACAACGGTGTGGTATGCACCCTAAAAAGGCATAATAACACGAAATCACATGGCAGGCGAAACATCTAACCTCATCTTCAATATAATCAATTTCAACAAGAACAGATACCCCGCAACACGATTCATACAGCCGAAGTTCGAACCCTAGTACATTAGATCAACACATATTCCCATCCTACCTTGATACATTATACGGATCCCGGCCGAAAACAACCACCAATCATTAGCTCACGCTCCTCTCCGTTACATACTACTCCTCCTAAACTGCTACCCAGAAATCCAGTTCCACGGAGACAAAAAACCCACTAAAAGTTAAAACATGGAATCTGTGAAACAAGTTCATTCAATAATCGTTAAAACAGAGGCACGGGAATTATGAGGGGAAAAATAAAAATAAAAACCAAAAAAAGAACTTACCGACGAACCAAGGCCAACGTAGAGGAGGATCAGGGGCTTCTTTGGCCAAGTATCTGAACCTCTCAGGCATCGTACTCTCTCCCCGGTACAATTCCTCGTCATCTTCTTGGGCCTCAGCGCTGTGACTCTCCCCGTCCGGATGGGCCTTCAAGCGGAGGCTCGGCCCGCAGAGAAGCCCGAGGTTGGGCCTGGGCGGCGAACAGCGGAGTAGGGAGCCGGTTGTTGCTGGCCTGGGGAGAGGAGAGGGACGAGATCGAGATCGAGGGTTGAGACAGGGAGAAGAACAGAGGCTCTGCATTTCTTTCTTTTTTTCGGTTTTTTTGCTAAATTATTTTTTGAGCTTTTAATTGGCCTGCTTTGTGTTGGGACGAGGTATGTTAGGCCACGTATTATGTGTTTAAGATGTAATTATGTATCATTATTGCCGGATTTTTCTTGGGTCAATTTTATTCCCTGGACGGCTGAATTTGACCATCTAAAATACAGAAACTTGACCTATCCGGGGGCGGATTTGATGGAGACAATGGCAAGTTTGGGGACTAAAGGGGAGATAATGGCAATCTAGGTATTAATAAATTTATTAAGGGTAATTTTGGAAAATTAATAGTAATAATATCAGGAATAAAAATTATGAAAATTTTAAAAAAAGGTAAACAATAACCACCAATAAACGTGGAGGACTCTTCAACTTCCAGTAAAGAGGACTCTTCACCAATATCAAAAACCCTAGCAGCTACTTTTTCCCTAAACAAAAATCCCTAAAACGAAAATCCATGAGATTCTTCCTCCTTCGGGATTCTTCCTTACCTCTCTTCTTCCTCCTTCGGGATTCTTCCTCTTCTTTTCCCCAAAGTTGCACACTTTTTCTCCTTTTATTTTATTTTCTCTTTTTTTCAGATCTGGTGGATTTGGTCTAGTTCAGAGTTGAAGGGTGTTGTTTGGTGCTTCATGGACCGTCTCCCGCCACCTTCGTCCTTCGCTGGTTTGTTGCTTCAGCCTCCAGGGTCTAACTCGAATTCAAGCTCTTTTTGGGAGGCTTCCGGTGTTCTCCGAGAAGTTGGTCACCGTCGACCTCCCCCGGTTGATCCTTTACTTTATCTATATTTTTTATTATTTAGTTTCCATGTTATCTGTGAACTTTAAAGTTATTGGTTTTAAGATGCAGGGAAATTGTTTTGAGATGTACGATGTAGCGAAATTGGTTTTTAGCTTCAATTGCATGGTTTAAATACGCAGGGATATTGGTTTTAGCCTGTAGTGCTATTG
This sequence comes from Hypericum androsaemum, assembly GCA_963995505.1. Classification (NCBI taxonomy): domain Eukaryota; kingdom Viridiplantae; phylum Streptophyta; class Magnoliopsida; order Malpighiales; family Hypericaceae; genus Hypericum; species Hypericum androsaemum. The sequence goes on from OZ023180.1 coordinate 11,764,293, forward strand.
GTTTTGCGATGTAGTGATATTGGTTTGACGATGTAGTAATATTGGTTTGACGATGTAGTGATATTGGTTTCTCTTGTATTGATATTGGTTTCTGTTGTATTGATATTGGTTTGACGATGTAGTGATATTGGTTTGACGATGTAGTGATATTGGTTTCTGTTGTATTGATATTGGTTTGACGATGTAGTGATATTGGTTTGACGATGTAGTGGTATTGGTTTCTGTTGTATTGATATTGGTTTGGCGTTGTATTGATATTGGTTTGACGCTGTAGTGATATTGGTTTGACGATGTAGTGATAATGGTTTGACGATGTAGTGATATTGGTTTCTATTGTATTGATATTGGTTTGACGATGTAGTGATATTGGTTTGACGATGTAGTGGTATTGGTTTGACATTGTATTGATATTGGTTTGACGTTGTATTGATCTTGGTTTGGCGTTGTATTGATATTGGTTTGGCGTTGTATTTATATTGGTTTGGTGTTGTATTGATATTGGTTTGACGCTGTAGTGATATTAGTTTTACGATGTAGTGATATTGGTTTATAGCAGTTTTGATATTATTTTTTGGCTGTCCTTATATAGCTTTTCAGCTTCATCCTGGTTTTCAGCTTTATTGATTTTTTTTGTACGTTTAGTGATAGTTGCTTTGATGCGTTATAAATATTAGTTTTCATCTTTATTGATATTGTTTTGTAGCTTTAGTGATATTGGTTTGACGTTGTAGTGATATTGGTTTTAGTTTTATTGATATTGGTAAACATCGCTCGCTTGAATTCGTTAATCGTTACTTGATTTATTGTCATCTTTTTACTAAACATTAAAATATTTCTATTTCAAGGTACACTAACGCCTCAAGCTTAACAAGGTGAAGATGTCTAGACAATATCCAAAAGCATGGGGAAAATGTATAAAGAAACGTGCAAATTCGAACAAGTCAAGAAAGAGATTGAAAAGCAGTAATGAGATTGGTCGGTAAAAAGCAATGGTAAAGCATCAGAAGGCAAAACAGAAGCAACAAACCAGCCATACTGATGTCTCGAACCAGCAGACAATACAAGAAAAAAATTACATGGACATAGATTTGAATCAACCACTAAACTATTTTTGAACTTGAAATATTGTAAAGACCAAAAGATTGTCCAAAAGTTAACATCATGTTATTACTTAACATTCAGGAAATTTTTTAGCTTATCTTAAATTTAAACTTATGGTATACGAGATGAACGAAATAGGTAACCTTCTATCATGATATTGGTACTTTACAAAAATTAAATTGGTAGGCATATGAGATATCAAAATCGAACAACCAATATCACCCAAAGAAAAAACAAAAATGTCAACATCTATAAACCAATACAAAAATATCTCAAAACCAATATCTACATAGTTCAAAACCGATATCCCTATAGCTCAAAACCAATATCCTTAGAGTTCAAAACAAATATCTGTACAGCTCTGAACCAATATCTACACAGCTCAAAACTAATATCGCTACAGCTCCAAACCAATATCCATTCAGCTCAAAAATAATATCTCTATAGCTCAAAACCAATATCTCTATAGATAAAAATTAGTATCCATTCAGTTAAAAATCAATATCCATACAGCTCAAAACCAATATCTCTATAGCTCAAAACCAATATCTCTATAGATGAAAATTTGTATCCATTCAGTTGAAAATCAATATCCATACATCAGTAAACCATTATCCAGAAGCAATAAAACCAATATGAAACAGAAGATCATTTTAATACCAATAACCAAATTCACATCATATACAAAACCAATATCCCTACAGCTCAAAATCAATATTCCTATAGCTCAAAATCAATATATGTGCATCTCAAAACCAATATCCCTACAGCTCAAAGCCAATATCTCTGCAGCTCAAAACCAATACCGCTACAGCTCAAAACCAATATCCATTCAGCCCAAAACCAATATCTCTGTAGCTCAAAACCAATATCTCTATAGATGAAAACCAGTATCCATTTAGTTGAAAACAAATATCTATACGCAATAAAACCAATATGAAACAGAAGATCATTTTAATACCAATAACCAAATTCACGTCATATACAAAACAATGTGACCATCAAAGAACATCAACAACTTTGAAGCTACAAAATCCAATATATGTACAGAACGAAGCATATATAGGGTTGATAACTCAAAACTGTTGCTCTACTCTTTCTCTGTCACTTGAACACTATTTCTGCCCTGCACAATGGTCAAAAAACTAATATCAGTACGCCTAAAAATCAATATCAGTATGCCTAAAAACCAATATTAGTACACCTTAAAACCAATATCATGACAACTTAAAATCAATATCAATACACCTTAAAACCAATATTATTACACCTAAAAACTAATATCAGTACACCTTAAAACAAATATCAACACATCTAAAAGCTAATAGCAATACATCTTTTGCTGATCCAATTGAACCAATCTAAAAGAAAAGATCAATCTATAACAAATCTGAAACAAAAGCAGGCGAATATTGACAATCTCTTGATATTTGGATCGCTAGCGAAGATAGCCAATCCATTAGGATCCCAACACAAGCAGGCGAATTATAAACATACAAAAGAATAAGCAAGATGCCCTACCTTAACTTTCTCAAGAATAACAAGAGGGCCAGCAACTCCGCAGACAGTTCTATACTCTGCATAACAAAACAGAGCGCAAATGAGAACAAAAATCACCAATACTAAACCTCAACCGCCAACCTTAGAGCTAACTTGATCGGCCCACCGCCTCGACTAATCATATTCAAAAAATCACAGCAACAAACTAACACAATTAGCTTACCCATTCCAATTTCTAAGGTGCCTTCCTCCATGTCGACGCCGTTCTGTGCCACCCCCATTCCTTTATCTCTTCTCTTCACATAATCCCTTCAAAAGGCACCGACTTTTGTTAACAAACTAAATTACTTCCTGATATAACCATTAAAGGGTTAATCCAATGAACAACCCATAAGATAAAGAAAGGAACTTTATAATCTTGCAAGGGAAAAAGTGAGGAATTTGGGATCTGGGATGGAAATTACCACTCGCCCAATTCGTTATCCGGTGGAGAGAGAGAGTTGCGCTTGTATTTTTTTGTGCAGGGAGGGAGGGAGTAGGGGGAAACCTTGAGGACAGGGACGAGTAAATCATCGGCGAAAGTGTCCTTAAAGCCGCCGCGCTTTGATTTGCACAACGGAGTACGGTGCGCTCTATTTAATCAAATTACAAAGCGAAACCTGGAAGAGGGAGAGACGGCGGTGTGGTCGTTGTGGCAGTCGCGGGCTCCACTCACCGCCGACCTTAACGGCCTGGAGCTCCGCTAGCTTGGTCCCCTACGACGAGGGACTGATTGAAGCACGCTGGTAGCGAGGACAGTTGACGGCGACAGTGAGATATCATTTGGGGTCAGACGTCGGGAAGCGGAAGGCGAGCAGTCAGAAATGGGAGAGGAGAGGGAGTTGGCGGCCACTTTTTTTAGAAAATTTGGGAGACAAAAAAACGGGAATGAATATGTATTGAATCCTTAGGTCGTACTCTTCTCAAGTAAAAGGTCAAAAATGTCCCTAATTGGTTAATAACCATTAGATCTAAAAAAATTCTTTTACAACAGAATTTAGTCCCTACCTATGGACAACTTTTATTTAGTCCCCACTCAATCCATTCTCGACCTATCCTAGTTCATGTGTTTGCTTTTTCCCCGTAGTGATGATTCATTGAGTGAACGGTATTCACTTATTGCATATTCGTACAAGATTAATGGAAATGAGTTATTTTCACTTCATCAAATTTTTTATATTTGAGTTTCTATTGCATTAAAAAAAAGGTTTATAGGCTCAATTTTTTTCTGGGTATAAAATAATTTTAGAGAATAAATGATCAAACATTTGATTGCTTTAAAAGGTAGACACTACTAATACATATGTCTTAATTGACGAAATTTAATTGTTTCCAATCATTTTTCGTAGTGCCCTATTCTAGATCGGGAGATGTTTGCGCTCAACATTTTACATTTTGTATCTTAATAAAAAGCGTTGACTTTTTCTGAGGGAGGATCTTAAGTCTTTTTCTGTGGCTTGTCGGGTAAAGATGTGAATAAAATTATATTATTAATTATTTGTAAAATTTGATTCTAAATTTTTTTGTAAGACTATCTAAATTTATTATTAATGAATTAAATTAAATTTATTATTAATGATTAAATCTAATTTATTATTAATTAATTAATTATGGATATCATTTCTTCTATATTCTCCATCCACTTCCTCCAAGTTTGTAGGCACCTTTCACAACTACCTCTTCCATTTTAGTGGGTTATAGATTGGTTAATATCTTCGATTATTGATAGTTTTAATGCGTAATTAACGAGTAATTATATGTTAAAACTCAATTAATTAACTAACTAATTCGTTAAAAATAAATTACTTATTTGTTGAAGCAAGAGGTCCACAGGTTCGGGTCCACAATGTCTTCGTGTCAGTCGAATTACGATCACGTTATAACGGATTCGTAATTGATTTTCACGAGATTTTCTCTATTGAAAATCTGATCAAAACTCAGGGACTATTTCATAGTTTTTCTTTCTTATTGAGTGGTTGTGGGAAAACTTCCATATTGGTTCAGCCGAATTTCCTTTTTATAGGGAAATCCGGACAACCAGAACGCGCCACGTGGTAAGAGAAATCCGGACAACCAGAACGAGCCACGTGGCACACCGCGTGGCGCGCATGTCCGCCACGTGGCACTTCTAGGCAACATGTCCGCCACGTGGCACTTCGGGCCGCATGTCTGCCACGTGGCATGCCGCATGGCAAAGCTACCCCCAAGCTTTGCCACGTGGTGCCACGTGAGCCGCCAACTCTGGCGGCAACTGCGTCAACGCCACGTCACGCTGGCGTGGTGCTTGAGTGGCCTCGGGCCGGTCAACTCGGGTTGACCGGCCCATTCCACCCAAAATTTGGGCCTGATGGGCCCCCAATAATAATTACCTGATTGGGCCTTTAGGTCCAACAACTATAAATAAAACTCATGACATTGCCATTTAATATAATTTTTAATGTATTAATGAGAATTTTATATTATATTCTCTACTTGTGACCGTTACTTATTTCCGATAAAATATTGTACCTTTTTCTTGGGACCGGATTTGGTCCTGGATGCTAAATCCAGCACGGTGCTGGAGGATTTTTATTGAAAGACACGCGGAGACTATTTTGCAAAAATGCAGAAATACAGGGTGGCAAAATAAAAAAAGCCCACAACCATTGAATCGAAATTGGGTAAACCATTGAATCGTAACTGAGTAAACCATTGAATCGTAACTGGATAACTGGGATGGTCCCGATTTGTTCGAGACAGGAAAAAACTGACCATTGAATCATAACTAGGTAGACTATTAAATCCTAACTAAGTAGACCATTGAATCATAACTAAATAAACCATTGGATATTCTAGGACGATTTTGGTTAGATTTAGCTTTCCGGACCAAATCTGCTCCTTTTTCTTACGTAAAAACGCCGAGGATTCTAGAGTTAAGTCCGACCGGAGTAATCCAAAACAGTTTTTTGAAGAAGTAATTCAAAACAGTTAGGTTGCGTATATTGGAAATTTAGAATTACAATTCCACGCCACCGAACCCCACCACCGCCTCAAGAGAAAAAAAATAAGGAAAAAGTCTACTTTAGTACTCTGTAGTATCGCCCAAAATCACTGTAGTATCCTGTGATAAAAAATCGATCAATCGAGTCATACTTATTCTAATTAACATCAAAAAGGTCCTCGGGCAGCTGCCCGGACTTGTCCGAATCCTGCCCGAACTACGTGGCCAGCCACGTCACCAAATTTTGATGACGTGGTGCCACGTGAAGAGGAGGAGGAGGAGGAGGAGGACGCGGAGAGGAGGAGGAAGAGGACGCGGAGGAGGAGGAGGAGGACGCGGAGAGGTGGAGGAGGAGGAGGAGGAGGACGCGGAGGAGGAGGAGGACGCGGAGAGGAGGAGGAGGAGGAGGAGGGAAGGAGATGGATGTCCACGTGGCGCCACGTCATCAAAATTTGGTGATGTGGCTGGCCACGTAGTTCGGGCAGGGTTCGGGTAGGTTCGGGCAGGTCCGGGCAGACCCGAGGACCTTTTTGATGTTAATTGGAATAAGTATGACTCGATTGATCGATTTTTTACCACAAGGTACTAAAGTAATTTTGGGCGATACTACAGGGTACTAAAGTGGACTTTTCCCAAAAAATAATAATAAATATTCAAACCAAATACGACGCCGTAGAACACACCCACACCAAACACAATACAAAAGGATATAATACCGAGCCCTACCATTCTAACGAGACCTCTCTTTCCAATCCACAGCTAGAAGAAGAAGAAGAAGAAAACACCCATCCGGCGAAGCGACCCACACGCGTTGAGAGGGAAAAGCGGAGAGGATATGACCGCCGCCGTCGTGGCCTCCCTCTCCTCCGCCGGCACCAGCCAGGCCTCGCTCCTCCTCAACAAACCATCCTCTCTCGCCGGCCCCGCCCTATTGGCCTCCTACGCTGTTTTCCGGTACCCCTTCCTTTCTTTCTTTTTTTTTGTTTTGTTCTCGTTGTTGTTTAAAGCCGCGGTTTCTTTGGAGATGAGGATTCCTTGCTCGCGGTCGGGTAGGCGTTATCTTTGTTTTTTTTTGTTCTTTTAGATTTTCTTTTTAATTTTATGGTTTGTCGCCTTAAATGAGTCACCAATCTGTTGGCAGTCGCACGAAACATTAGTCCTTAAGTTTAATTGTTTCCTCCATTTTTTTTTGGGTCAAAATCTTATTTGAAACAGGCATATTAAAGATAGATGCAAGAAGAACGCCAAGGCGCGTAGCTCTCGGTTGAGTAGCACCTTCATTGCTTGCCAATCGGACTTGCCTGCTTTGCCAAAACTGTCGATTAGTGCAACAGCAGATGGACCATGCTCGCGGCTAAGTGCCTGTGCATCTGAAGGTGATGAGAGTTTACATTTTCGCTTCGTCTGTTTTTGATTGATGACTGGGTTTTCCGGAGTGTTTCTTTTTGCTGTTTATTTTGTTAGTCTGATACAGGGATGGACCCCAGGGTGGTTGCTCCTTATGAAACTGACTCATTAAGATTAGTTAAAGTAACTGCATTGCTTTTTTACTTGTCGAAGGTGGAGGATACTTGTAACCAAACTGTGTTTCTTATGATGAAAGGCGATTCACCGTCTCGTTTCATGAGAATATTAGAATTAGTTAGTTGTAAAACTGACCGAGTTATAGTTGCTTCTATGCTGACATTTAGCTAATTAAAGCATCTTCTGGCACTGAGAAGTTTTTCCGTGTATGCAAGATACACGCTTGTACAATTTTCATCATTTATCCAACTGCTATCATAACTTATGGTCATCTATAATTTTCAGAAAAATTATCCCAGCACTTTTCTGCTGTATCCTCATCACAATTCGGAAACCACGACGGTATATTAGGTGGAATTCCTGCATTGCCTAGAAGGTGCAGATCATTAAGGCCACCTAGTGCATATTTCAAAAATGAGCACTTCTCGTTTAAATACCCAGTTCTCACTGAGAAACCAAAATGGTGGGCAAGGGCGTTGGCAACATTGCCCTATTTGGTTGCTCTGCAGATATCATACGCGGGCTATCTTTTTCAACCATTAGTGCAACGTTATGAGAACCTTGGATTTCTAACATTCTTGGTCCCTGGAGCCATCACAAGATTTCCTACATGGTTCATAATGGTGTATTCCTACTGCGTCTACATATTTATCGTGAAGAACAAAGACTGGCCTCATTTTTTGAGGTTCCATTTCGTGATGGGAATGCTAATGGAAATACTCCTGCAAGTGTTCTGGACTGCAAGCAACTTCTTCCCTCTCATACAGTACGAAGGCCTGCTCGGTATGTACTACTGGGCAGTCGTGGGTGTGGCATTCATGGTCGTTACGTTACGATGTGTGTTTTATGCTATCTGTGGAGAATATGCTAGTATCCCTATCATTGGTGATGCTGCCTATATTCATACTTTATTTTTCATGGGAGGTAGCTCCCGGTCTTCTTAGTATCAGAGAGGAGGGCCAAGTGAACGTCATATCTCTTGATCATGGAACCAGAGGCGTTGAGGCGGGAGAGGGAAGCAAAAGGCTGGATTGGCTGGCAGCTGTGGTCTTGGTGTAGAAAGCAAAAGCTTATAATGTCCTTGGTGGTTACCAATGTTTAGTGAACTTTTTCGAATTTCAATCTTGAATGAACTTGTATTGGTACTCCATTCATTCTTTTGTTATTGTCTTGATTTGGACCAAGTGGTTCCTATTAGGCCTCTTGTTCGTTTCGATGTGATACAAGTATCCATGTTCGAAACTGGGATGCTTGTTAATGAATCTGTTCATCTTATTTTTGGATGAAGTGGTTCCCTAACAATTTAGGTTATTTACGTTGGATTTTTTAAAATATATAAACAGAATATTTACTGTACTCAAATTTGAATTCTAGTTATGGATTTCAGTTTTGAAAATCATATCTTATTTTATAAAGTACACTTGCAACTACACTCAACTCTTTGATAATCACTAAAAGTATATCAAATAACATTAAGGTGGATGGAATTTGGAAAATAGATCCTATAGGCAAACCAAATAAGGGATTTTTTTAGTTAAAAATTCGGAGACGACGCAATAACAAGTCGCCTCCGCCTGCCCCCAAGTGAGTATCGGGCAAATCCTCTCCAATGGCAAATGAAAAAATATTAAAAAAATAAAATAATAAGAGTCGACCCAACAACGGAACACCTCCACTTCAAAGACTACCACATCAAATATTTTAATTTACAAAATTGTAATAATAAGTTATTGTTCGGGTATTCGAATTAGTTCAACCTTTTTTTGTTACGCATAATTTTTCGAGCTCTAAGCGTAGGTCTCAAAATGTTAAGTTTTATAAAAAGTTAGTAATTCGTTGTCATCACCAAAGAAAAAAAGTTAGTACTTCTTGTGCGAGTGAATTGATTTTATTATTTTGCATAACTTTTTGAGATTTAATCGTAGAGCACAAAAAATTATATAAAATCAAAGAATAACTAACTCATCCGGACAACCACCACAAACTTATAAAATTTTAAAAAATTTTCAAAAACATTATAAAAAAGAAGGCAACCCGTTAGTCGCCCGCCTCTGCTTAGAGCAAAAAGGTTTTAAGTGTGATAAACTGTTCCTCAGGTATTCTAAATGAGTTCATTTTCTATATTTTGCATAATTTTTCGAGACCTACGCATAAACAAAAAAAAATTATGCATAACAAAAAAATAGAACTCATTCGAATACACAAACAACAACTTACTACTACCATTTGAACATTCCGGTCTTGCCATGTCACCCTCGGCTTGTTCCCGCTCCTTTTAGTCTTTCGGTCATCTAATAAACTGTCGTCTATCTCACCCCCTAGGAAGCTCGTAACAATTCCCCTGGCTTCAAACTGTTCTTGACCCCAAGAACATATAAAAAATCCATGGCCATAGCATAATCTTCCCAAGTAGCTTCTTCCTCTTCCAGACTTGCCCAATGAACCAGAATTTGGACAACATCACGATTATCCCTCTTAACGACACGTCGATCCAATATCGCTCGAGGTTCCACCTGTAACTGACCTTCTGGTGTTGTTAATGGTGGTGAACTAAACAATCTGGAGGAAGCTGCAACTTGTAAGCCACTGGACCAATACATTCCAAGACTGTAAACGGGCCATATTACTTGGCTGACAAAACTCTTCCGAACAGCCAATGATACGACTAAATGGCTGGAGCTTAAGCAACAACTGATCCCCCACTTCAAATTCGCGTTCCGAGATGGTTGTCAGCCGGCAGCTTCATTCGGGACTCTGCTGAAGAGTCACACCCCAATGCGTAAACAACTCTCTCCACTCATTGCTCGCAAACAACGTCTCTTTCCAATGCAATTAACTCTGGAAGAGCGTTCATCTTACACACAATATCGAAGGGAGCTCGTGCCACCTGAATCACTGTAAATGAGCGTCTGCAGCCTTATTCTCCAATCCTCTTCACACCCATTTTCTGCAGGTTGGAATGAACTTTCTGATCAAGTAGGTGGCGTAAGCTGTGATGGTCAGTCCGTATGGTAAAGATATGACCTTCCAAGTAATGTCGCAAACGAGAAACCGCAAAAAGCTCCTTCTCGTAAACAGGTAACCCGGCATTCCTAGCTCCAAGAGCTTGGCTTAGGAAAGCCAAGTGCCTGCCATTCAGAGACAAAACAGCCCCAATCCCTGCAAAATGTGCTGGTATTCCAGTAACAATGCACGCAACTGAGACTGGAATTCAGAACTGAAATCACCACCCAAATCATCCGACAATGACAGAGCATAAACTTGTCCTTCTTTGCCCTGCATTTGTGCAACCAAATCAAAGTTTTTTTCCCAGAAAAATGAACAGCCCTTCTGCTATGCGACCTCTATCCAATTCCTTATTCACATTTACACAAACAACTCAGTTCCTGTACTCTGTTTTTCCTCAGAATTACAATGCCCCTTGAGTACGATATCCTTTCCTTTACTCTTGATCGTTGCCTCCGTCTTGATTAAATCAAAAGTTATTGGACTTACCTCCTCCATCCAGTCCGTTCCAAGCACGATATCATACGTACCCAAGTCCACACATACCCCAGCTCACTCCCGGATAAGAACGCCTACAAGAAACCTTCGTACCATTGGCTAAAGTGATTACCAAGCCTACAGTATCCAAAACATCAAGCTCGAGCTCCTCCACCACTTTAGAATCAATAAATGTAGCGGTACTGCCCGTATCAAGTAAAGTCACAATTGATTTACTTCTCAACTTCCCTTTGAGCTTCAATGTTCCGCACCTTGTACTACCGTTTATAGTGTGCATTGAAATCTCGACCAATTCACTTCCATCCTCCAAGTGGTCCTCATCAAGCTCGCCTAACAAACCATCCGCCTCTTCCTCCGCACAGTTAATCCCACCTAACTTCTTCCCTGTACACACATGACCCTTGTACCATTTTCCTCCACACTTGTAACACAATGGGTCCTTCTTAGGAAGGTTATAAGCAATAGCACAAGGAGTAATTCCAGCAGCAGCCTTAGTCACAGTAGCTTCTCGGCACTGCAGGGTAACCATGAAGAGAACCCTCCGCCACCGCCCCGGGCGACGGTCCCGAAATCCCCTTTTGTCTTCGAGTCCAAGAATGTCCTGCTCCATCCCCTCGTATTCACTTCTTGTTGGCCAATCTCAAGCTCCATGCTTTGGGGCGTGGCTCGCCACTTGCGCGAGGAGGGCCGTCGACGGCAACTCGGCCTTCTTGTGTTGTTCCGACGAGGGTCGAAACCCAGAGAAAGACAAGGGGTTGGTTAGAGAGGGACCACAGAGAGAGAGAGAGAAATGGGTAGTAGAGACTTTATTACTATTAGAGGAATAAATAATGAATGTATTATTACCCATTTTTTTCCCTTTTATATCTCTCTCTCTCTCTCTCTATTCCGCCTTGGCACGTTAGCTGACTTGCCACGTCACTCCTTTTAGTTTCAGTCACCCTGTCATGCTCATAACAAAAAAAGAAAAAAACTTACGTAAATGGATTTTGAGCAAGACAGCAATTCTGATGAACAAGCCACAGGAGGAAACTGATCACTGTCTTGACTTTCGGCTCACTGAAACTAACCACATTTGGACAAGAAAGAGAATTAATTACACGGAAATCTGAGTAAACTTAATCAAAAATCTAAGAAGAGAAGAAGGTGACAGATACACATTGAACACAGAGAAAGGGAAGAAGGTGTGACAGATACACATTGAACACAGAGAAAGAGAAGAAGGTGACAGATACGCAGAGAAAGAGAAGAAGGGTGGTCAATCTGCAATGGTTAGTTTTTCTCTGCACCCTCTACATAAGGTGGCACCACTGGCCTTTAGCTTTTGCTCATTGGTGTTGTGCTACACGTTGATCGGCTGCGTAGCTAGAGACACAATGTACCTAGGTAGAACCAAACTTGAAGAGTCCAAGGGAGAGACTCTTGTTTCAGCTGCGGGGAGGTTTGAGCTTGGATTCTTTAGTGGGAATTCAACTAGGGGCAGCAGGTATTTAGGGATATGGTACAAGAACCTGTCTCCTAGAATTGTGGTTTGGGTTGCCAACAGAGATAGGCCCCTTCTGAATTCAACAGGGACACTTGCTTTTGGACCTGATGGCAGCCTCCAGGTCTTGGATGAGTCCGGCGAGTTATATTGGTCCACCGCTGCTGACAGACAGGTTCATATTCGAAGGAGATATGCAGAAGCTAGGCTGATGGATTCCGGGAACTTTGTTCTGTCGACACCAATGGAGCAGATATGGCAGAGTTTTGAAAACCCTGCTGACACATTGCTGCCGGGGATGAATTTTACTGGAATCTCATTGAATTCATGGAGGGGAGAAGGCAATCCAGGATCAGGGAGCTTCTATTTCAATGAGACAACCCAGAATCAGTTTGTTATCCAGTTCCAGGCTCACATTTTCCCTATATGGAGAAGTACTTTTGAGACAGGATTGTTCAAAGGTGCTCGGCAGAATCTGATATCTGATATCTTAGCCAATGTGACCACGAGCCAGGCCTCAGATGACACTAACTGGAGGATAGTGATGAATAGCACGGGGAAGATCCAATACTGGATATTGGAAGCTCAACAATGGATCTTAAGAACGTGGGCACCAAGAGATAGATGTGGTTTTGGAAATGTGTGTGGCACCTTTGGGATCTGCAATGTAAAGAATAGAATTCTGTGCAGATGTTTGCAAGGATTCGTTCCTACCTACCCAGAGATATGGGATCGTGGATCTTTTACAGATGGATGCATAAGAAACGAGGTCATTGGTACAACCAACGACTCCTTTCTGGCCCTAAGCAAGATGAGAGTCAGAAATTTCGACTTGAGTATATCTGCAGATGGAGAAAAATGCAGAGAACAGTGTCTGAACACTCCACAATGCCAAGCATACACACAAGAGAAGAAAAGCTCACAAAGTGATCAAGCCTGCTTGATCTGGACAGAGAATCTAGACTATCTACAGGAGGACTATGATGGAGGAGCCAACAAACTCTTTGTCCGCGTTGCTACTTCCAGCATAAGTAAGTACTTCCTGGAAGTTTACTGTTTTGTTGATGTATTGATGATAATTACAGAGCTAATCGCAATGTGCTTATATACAAGTTATTCTAAATATAACAATTAGTCACTGACCTCATCCAATGGCTCTTTTACAACAGCTAGTTGGAGGGTAATTACATTGGTATCTAATTAAGGAAATTGACAGATAGTTAACCTTCCTAGATTGACCCTAATTGATGCCTAAATACACGGGTTACAATAGTCTAATTATGGCCAGAGGGTTGAGGTTGCAAAGCCGCATTTAGCAGATGCAACCTGATCTGCAAAACTGCTGCAGAATTTGCAGTTGCAGAACCTGGAACAATGCTGCAGAAGCAGCAGATCGTCGCGCCATTGGAACCACTTCCCAACTTCATGTTTATATACAAGTTACCCTAAGTATGAAAATTAATGCACTAACCTCCTCCAACGGCTCTTCTGTTTTGATAAGTCCTCCAACGGCTCGTATACAACAGCTAGCTGGAGGGTAATTACATTGGTATCTAATTAAGAAAATTGACCTAATCGATGCCTAAATACACGGGTTACAATAGTCTAATTATGGCCAGAGGGTTGAGGTTGCAAAGCTGCATTTAGCAGGTGTAACCTGTTCTGCAGAACTGCTGCACAATCTGCAGTTGCAGAACCTCGAACAATGCTGCATTAGCAGCAGATCATCACACCATTGCCAACACTTCCCAAGATCACGTTATATACAAGTTACCCCAAGTATGACAGTTAATGCACTAACCTCCTCCAACGGCTCTTTTACAACAGCTAGTTGAAGGGTAATTACATTGGTATCTAATTAAGGAAATTGACAGCTAACTAACCTTCCTAGATTGACCCTAATTGATGCCTAAATACATGGGTTACATTAGTCTAATTATGGCCAGAGGCTTGAGGTTGCAAAGCTGGATATAGCAGCTGCAACCTGTTCTGCAGAACTGCTATAGAATCTGTAGCTGCAGAACCTTGAACAATGCTGCAGAAGCAGCAGATCATCACGCCATTGCCAACACTTCTCAACTCACATTTTCATACAAGTTACCCTAAGTATGACAATTAATGCACTAACCTCCTCCAACGGCTCTTTCACAACAGCTAGTTTCCTTATCAGATTATGCTTTTTTCTTTCCTGTTCAGAAGAAACTTTATCTGCAAATTTGTTTCATTTCATGTGAAGGTTCAGGAAAAGATGCATCAGTTTCTTTGATTGTTGGAGCAAGTATTGGAGGGGTGGTGGTGGTTCTTTCATGCATCATCCTATTTTTTTGGCTATTCAGAAGAAAGTTGACAAAGAGACGAGGTACGTTTTTCATTTACATCTTACAACCGTGTCAATTCTGAAGGAATTCGGTGCTTTTCTCCCTACAATTCCTAGTTTGATGAGTACTTTGTTTATTCTTCCTTTCAGAAGGCAGGGGGAAGTTCCAATATGAAGTTTTGATGCACAACACTGAGGAGCGTATCAAACAGCTGATAGACAATCAACACTTTACAGAAGAAGATGGTAAAGGCATTGATGTACAGTCTGTTGACTTCGATAGCATTCAAGCTGCAACAGATAATTTTTCAAATGAAAACAAACTGGGACAAGGAGGATTTGGACCTGTTTACAAGGTAACTTTGGTATTATATGCAAAAGTATTATTACAACTTGGTAGTTTTTTCTTCTTCACTCCTTTAACAGTTAGTCATTAAGAGATAAGCGTTCAATAGATTGCCATTGACTTCCAGGGCAAGTTTCCAGGAGGACAAGAAGTTGCTATAAAGAGACTATCAAGCACCTCTCGACAAGGCTTAGCAGAATTCAAGAATGAGGTGGTGTTGATTGGAAGGCTTCAACATCGGAATCTTGTGAGACTTTTGGGTTATTGTTTAGAGGGAGATGAGAAGATTCTGCTCTACGAATACATGCATAACAAAAGTTTGGATATCTTCTTGTTTGGTGAGCCTTCAAACAAAGACTTTGCATTATTGCTAACTTAGTTACCATATATACTGAGTAGATGCATCTATGTTCTAGCATTAAGCATCAACCTCAATCATTAACTTGTGCTGCTGATGATAAACTTAACAGATTCACAACATAGTGCACTTTTGACTTGGGAGAAGCGCTTTGACATTATTCTTGGAGTAGCTCGAGGACTTCTTTATCTTCACCAAGACTCCAGGTTCAGGATCATACATAGAGATATGAAAACAAGCAACATATTGCTAGATGAGGAAATGAATCCTAAAATATCAGATTTCGGCTTAGCAACGATACTTGTAGGCAAGCAGAATGAGGGAGGCACCGAAAGAATGATGGGAACCTTGTAAGTTATCAAATCACATAACATTATCATGTACGAGGTAATCACGACTATGGTTGTTTATGATGGCTTTGAACTCTTGTGTTATGCAGTGGTTACATGGCTCCAGAGTACATGATAGACGAGTTGTTCTCGGTGAAAACTGACGTCTTCAGTTTCGGAGTGGTTATATTGGAGATTCTAAGTGGAAAGAAGACTACTGATTTCAACCTACTGGATGATGTGAGTCCAAATATCTCCTAATCTAAATGTGCACTATCTGCTGAATAGTCATTACTTATTGCTTGTTTATTCGTGACCTTACTAGGCCTGGAGGTTATGGAAGAAAGGCAAGACAATGGAATTCATGGCAGGGACACTAGGTGAGCGCTGCAAACGTAAGGAATTTCTAAAGTGTGTGAATGTTGCACTGTTGTGCATAGAAGAAAATCCGGAGGACCGTCCCACCATGTCCAGTGTTTTGGTTTTTCTTAGCAGCGAAACAGCTATTCCAGCCCCAAAGAAACCAGCTTTCACAAGAGGAAGCCAGCACAGTCTTGAGCCTGGCTCAGCTTCTTCAAGTAAACAGGAGGCATAACTCAGCGTTGTTGTTCTTCCATTTTTTTAAGTTAAGATTGATGGTTCCATTAGTTTCTGTAATTTTAGATGATTGCATACTTTATTGATAAGAAAGTATAGATATATATAAAAACATAGAATTCACAGTATACTAATCAGAATCCTTTACTTCATAAATGTAAGGAACAGTTAAATGTGCTCTTAAAGTGTATGTACAGGTTTAGCCACCATGTACAGGGCTTCCCTCTTTGAATGGGGTCTAATCACAGACAAATTTAGTCATCTTTTTCTTGATTCTTATGAAAATTAGTTCACTGGTGTCAATGTCATGTAATTAAATAATACTGCAAATCAGGAGACAGGTGTTCTTTTGGCTATGGAGCCCCGTGTATTCATTCAATTATAATGCATTGTTTACACAAAAGAGGAAGAAATCCAGAGCCAAGGTAGGCCTCTCTAACAGTTAAAATGTAGAAAAGTAGAACTTGGTTGTAATGACAGAGCTTGCCTTATGTGACCTCCTCCAGATCCAATCCAAGTTACCATCCTTGGCAGCCCCCGCACTGATCCTGGTTTGCAGATATCCTCCTGCCATGGTGTGGATTGCCAACAGAGACAATCCACTTTTCCTTGGAGAATCATTTTTCGATTCTCACTTTGATTATTGGAAGCATACTGAAGCTTCCAGACTTTTTTTCACGCTAATCAATAAGAACTTAGAAGTACCATGGATCTTCATAGTACTGGAACTATCTCTGACACTGATGACTGATAGAACCTTTTTCCTATAATCAATAGGTCTAAAGTATATCGGCATCGTGCTACCATTAGTTCATTCAGATTATGCAACAGAATAAAATTATTGGTTAAAGACAAGCAGCGCATATCTAGAGATCCCAGTCCAAGCTTTTTATATCACCGACGGTTCTAATTCAACGTCTATGAAGTTATGTTTTGGAAAAAGTACCTCTTGCAGAATCAATCTCAAGAAGTTGTGGAACATGCAGCACACACATCAGTATTCCCTATCCATGGCCAAGAGTAGAAATAACTTGGGATGGGCAAGAGTCCTGAGTTCTGAGAGGCAGCTGATTAAACTCACCTGTTGAGCAGCAACTTCGCGAGGCGGGAACTCATAAGACAGATTGCAATAAGTGTTGTCTAAGTAAAGCATATGGACACTCTCATCCTTGAATGCGCCAAGCAGCATCGCCCTCCGACATCTGGCCCTCTCGCTGCTCGCCTCCCACCGAAAATCGCCAGTGTACAAACGGCACCCCAGCTCCCTGCGAAACAAGAAGATGACCGCACCTAAGCAAACCAAAAACAACCTAATTCTCATAGAGGAATAAACACAAACACCCAGCGAGCGGATACTAACTCGGCAGTAAAGACAAAACGGCGCGTACCGGGACAATGGTGTGCGTCGATGGCCATGACACGGACGACAGAGGTGCCGAGGGAGAGGAGAGGGAGAGTGTACCAGGCGCCAATGTCGAGGACGCGGAGAAGGAAGAGGTCGAAGCCCGGGAACCTGAAGGGGAAGAGCTTGGCGGGAGCAGTAGATGGGGCCGTTGGACCAGGTGGAGGCAAGGCCCTGGGTGTGGTCCACGTGGAGGTGAGTGAGGAAGTAAGCCTAGCTCCCCGCTCTCCATTTGTCCACCGAGATTAGGCCTTCCTCCATTCGTGAAACGGCGCCGTCTACCGGGGGAGGAGGGAGAGCTTGTTGAGTTGAAGGATTGGAGGAGGAGAGTGACCTGGTGGTTCGAATTGGGGTCGGAGTTGCAATTGGGCGGGAAGTGGGAAATTCACCAAAAGCTAGGGATTGTGACTATCAAAAGGGGCTAGCCGTTGCGGAGCGAAGCACTGTTGCATTCGGGGTTAGTTAATAAAAATATTTATTAAATAGAGAATAATCAATAATGTTAAAAATTAAAAGAGCAAATTGCCCTCAGGTCCCTGGTATTTACTTAAATTACTATTTTAGTCCTTGCTGTTTCAAAATCAAAACTTTGATTCCCTTAGTTTATTTTTATTGAACTCTAAGGTCCCTCGCTGACGTTATCATTTGATTTACTTCAAAAAAGACAATTATACCCTCACAATAAAAAAAACAAAAAACTTGTTCTTCAACCTTCAACATTGATTCAACCTTCAACAACGATTCAATTCTTAAAAAAAAAATATCGATTCAACCTCAACTCCGACTCTTTCAAGCGACGGCATTCACGAGACCCAAATTGAAAGAAAACTAACAAGCTTCAATCCTTCCAAATCGAAATGGCCTGCACCAAGTAAACTGCAAGGAAGTCCACCGGCGGCCAGGAAGTCGGCCCCGGCAACCAGAGGATTCAAGAAGGCCCATCGTTTCCGCCTCAGAAGAAAATTAACGAGGGAAGCCCCATCGAAATGTTCTGTTTTGTTTGCCCAGACCAGAGAATATGGGTGAGGGGCCGAAGGAGAGGAGAAGCAGTTTTAGGTCGAAGTAGAGGAGAAGCGGGTTCAGGCCTCCGGTTGCTAAACCCTAACAACTCAATCTCATCTCTTCCTCTTCCCAATTAATCAATTATTTTTGTTAATTAATTGAGCTCGAGAAAGGGGTAGGCATGAAAGTCGAAGGAGAGGAGAAGCGGGAATAGGTCTGGTTTGTGACGAAGCTAAAACGACCGATCAAGGCTCTGTCCACTACCCTCACCTAAAAATTGACTTCTTGAGCAACCAAATCACGAAACCCAGGAAGCAATTGTTGATTTTAAATTTTAATTAATTTGATTCCAGGGAAGAAGATGAACATGCAATAGAAAATATGGTCTTTTTTCTTTCTTTTAAAATTTTGAAGGGGTATAATGATCATAAAAAATGTATGTTGACCGATGACATCAACAGTGGACCCGATAGGGACCTGAGAGTTCAATAAAAGTAAACTAGGGGGACTGAAGTTTTGATTTCTAAACAGTAGGGACTAAAATAGTGATTTAAGCAAACACCAGGGACCTAAAGGTAATTTTCTCAAATTAAAAATAATACTAGGCAATAACTAAGTATTTTAAAAGTCATAATATTAAACCTTGGCTAAACTTGCATTAAAGTGACTTCTTCAAAGTAATTACATATTGTTTTACATATTTTACAAATTTGAGAAACAATTTAGGTAAAATTACACTCCAGTCCCCCATATTTTCTTTTATGTGCTCTCGGGCCACTCTATTTTGAAAAATCGATTATGTTACCCCTCTAGTTTGGTAAAATTATACTTTCGGGTCACTATGCCCGGAATATTTGATATTCTCTGGTGAATGACCACCTAAAAAGACCAAAATACCCCCTTTATATTCTTTAACTCCATCTTCAAACTTTGGCCAAAACACAAATTCATCACTTTCATACTTGCGCTTCTCTTTATGGCTCCCCAGGCACATTCCATTGAGTCTACGAACTTGGCAAATGAACTAAACAAACTTTGCTTGACCTCTGACCAATATAATGGTTTATTGGCTATTGTGCAACATGCTGCACCATCCAACAATGCTCATGTTCCTCCAACAGTTATTAATTGCATCAACAGCTGTCACTAGTTCTGATCATGCATCTTCTTCCTTTTCTAATAATGTCATGCATATGTCTGGTAAGGATCATTCTACCTTGTTTGAATTCTTTTATGTCATTCTCACCATTGTCTCATGTTCATATTGGTCTTCCAAATGGACACTTTGCACAAGCACAACACAGGCACAATTCAATTAAACTCAGATTTAGTATTGACAGATGTTCTGCATGTTCCCTCTTTTAGTTTTAACCTCATTTCAGTCCGTAAGTTGCTTAGAGCTCGTTCTTTATCACTTAACTTTCAGCTTGCTTGCTGTTTCATACAGGATCCCCTCACTTTGAGAATGATTGGTAAAGCCAAGAAAGAAAATGGGTTGTATATCATTGAAGCAGAGCATTCGACGACATCCATACTTGGACCTCATCCCTCAGCAAACACACTTCAACTCATCCACAACCATTTTGATTTATGGCATACCCGATTAGGGCATCTTCCTGCAGATAAGTTATAGATCTTACTGCATAGCACTCGTCAGTGGTTTGCAAAACTAACATCTGCTTTGCTTCAAGATGGTTTTACACAGTCACAATCTGATCAATCATTATTTACAAAATCTACAGCTCAGTTTTTTGTGGCACTCTTGGTCTATGTAGATGACATAGTCATTACAGGCAGTGATTCTTCAGTTATTGACTCTGTCAAGACCTATCTACATACTCAATTTAAGTTAAAGGATCTTGGCTCTTTAAAATATTTTCTTGGATTGGAAATAGCTCATAATTCTCATGGTTTACATCTAAGTCAGAAGAAATACACACCAATTATTGGCTGATACAAGTTATATTGATTGCAAGCCCCTTGCTACACCAATGGAATATAACCTGCATCTTAACAACACTGATGGTGTTCTTCTGGATTCTCTTGCTGCCACTGTGTCATCTGATACCCCTATTATTCCTGACCCAGATGATGATGATGTTGATCTTTCTCTTGATCTCTCAATCAATTCCTCAACATATCGTCAACTGGTTGGCCGCCTTTTATATTTAACAAACACACGACCTGACATTAGCTATCCAGTTCAACAATTAAGTCAGTTCATGTCTGCTCCCACTGATATTCATCTGAAAGCAGCATGTCGTTTACTTCGCTATCTCAAAGGCTGCCCAGGTTATGGTCTTTTATATTCATCAGCTGCTGATATGCGTTTAAAGGCCTTTTGTGACAGTGATTATGGCACCTGCTCTGACTCACGAAGGTCTATTACTGGATTCACGGTGTTCCTTGGTGATTTCCTTGTGTCCTGGAGATCAAAGAAGCAACCTACTGTCTCCCGTTCATCTTCTGAGGCTGAATATAGGGCGCTTGCTATCCTCACTAGCGAGTTGCAATGGTTGAGGTACCTACTTAATGATCTCCATTCGCTTCTACCTGGTCCGAGCCTGGGGTTTTGCGATAGCCAGTCCGCAATATACATCGCAGAAAATCTCGTCTTTCACGAACGAACGAAGCACATTGAAATAGACTGTCATTTCGTTCGTGAAAAGATACAATCTAGTGAGCTCAAGCTATTTCATGTTCCCACGGAAGAGCAGCCCGCGGACCTCCTTACCAAGCCAATGCTTACGCGACGCCATCAGTTTTTATTGCGAATGTGTGACATACACATTCCAACTTGTGGGGGCGTGTTAAATGGGACTTGTCAGCTGCTGGTGAAAGCTATGAAGGACAAGTCGTTTGGTACTCGGGAAGGATAGAAAATAGGTGGTCGTGGTCCACACCAAAAATTCTTTTTGTAAAAGGTGTATATATTTTTGCCTCACACCTTTAAAGCAACCGTACATAAATTTTATTTAAAACCCAGAGATGATTTCTCTCTGGTCCACCGAAACTCTACATCTTCTTCTTCCCTTCTTTTACCTGCTTTAGTCTCGATTAGATCCAAGTTTTCATTATGGGACAACTTAGGTATGGAAGTCCCATGAGGAGTGTGGAAATTGATGTACTATTTTTCTTTTCTTTTTGAGTGATTTATTAAAAGAAGTTCGTTTATTTATTTTCTTTAATATGGCGGAAGTAATGGGTCAGAAAGATAAGAAATTGTCCTCGCAACATTGCCTTCAAAACATCTGCGGTCACCTCGTCCCTGCCCATGGAAACAACGACTTTCGTCCGACGACCTGTTTACCAGCCCCACCGCCAGTGCGTTCTTCGTCTGTGAGTATATATCTTATTCTGTTATATTACTAATTTGTTACCTTCCAGAAAATGCCATAAGAAAATTAGAAGAAATTGCAAAATTAGAATTAAGATAACGGAGTTATGGCAAAGGGCCCTGAATGAGATACGAAGCTGTTACAAGAGACCCAGATCGGCAGGCGGCGGTGTCGTCTCCGCTAAAGACCTAGGTATACATCATGGGTCTGGATTGAGCACGGAGTGAAGGAATCGATTCCGTACGGTTTGGAGTGAAGGGGGGACCGCAGTGGCAAGCGTAGTTATGTGATAATGGCAAGTACAGTTATGTGATAATGGCAAGCGCAGTTATGTGATAATGGCATGTGTATTTTGTGACAGTGGCAAGTCCCGTTGATGATAATGGCGCGCGTGGTTTTTTTCATTTTGGCCCCCCATATTTTAGCATTTTTGCAAAAAGGTCACACTGGCATGCGTAGTTATGTGATAGTGGCATGCGCAGTTATGTGATACTGGCATGCGCAGTCACGTGATAATGGCATTTGTATCCGGCCTGCGTTTGTGCGTGGCTTTTTTCATTTTGGTCCCGAAATTTTAGCGCGTTTGCAAAAAAGTCCCCGCGTGTCTTCATTCCGAACGGTTCGGAATCTGAGCATTCCGTGCCCAATCCAGACCCATACATCATGTCTCCTAGGCTTGTATTTTAATTAAATTTAATTCTTTAGTGTGATAGTTCGAGGATGGATTTATTAAAATAGAGAGATGGGATTGACTCGGAAAAATTTTATGGTGGACTCTCTTTTTATTTTGTATAGATTCACCAATCTCCTATTGACATATAGATTAGCTACTTATTAATTAAATAGTTTATTAGAATAGATAAATATAAAAATTAAATGAGAGATTATTGTGATAATATCTTTAAAAATTGTTTCCTAATCAAATTCTGTAATTGAAAAATAGTCCAATTTAATAACAACAACCATGAATTAATTTTTGTGGACTGTGCCGAAAAAATAAAAAACAGTAGCAAATAATATTTTTGGAGATTGCTAAAAATTCTCAATAAAAAAATTCTAAACATGAAAAAAAAATTTCTAACGAAGTTTTATGTCGCCGGCCATATTAATTCTCGACATGAAAAAATCTCTTTCCATCCCCAAAACACTCATTTTCACATTGATATCGCTAGTAATTTTTGATTAGTCAACTCGATTGTTGATAACAAAAACTCTGCCTAATCGCACAATCCTCTCGCTATGCCCAATCTCGGCTTTCCTCCGGAAACACAATCTTGATGTTATTTTGATATAGACTGGAATCGCTTTCCCCCTGTTATATTTTGGTTGAATCTTGTAATGAGTTTTATATTAAATGGAATAGCATCGGGGTCGGGGAGCATAATACCATTAAAAAAAAGTTTTAACGATTTAAGAAGATGATATGAAATCCACAAAAATTAATTCATGGTTGTTGTTATTAAATTGGACTATTTGTAAATGATTTTTTAAAGATATTATCACACTAATTTCTGATTCAGTTTTCATATTTATCTATCCTAGTCAACTATTTAATTAATAAGTAGCTAATCCACATGTCAATATAAGATTGGTGGATTCTGACCAAAGGGTCCACCATAAAATTTCTCGAAAATCCATGTCACCAAGCTTCCTAAGAACCTGCACCAAACGGTTTCTGGATTTCCAAGAGACCCTAATGGCGAGGTATTGGATTGAGTAGGGACTACATAGTAGATGTCCCCACGGAGGGGACTGATTCAGGGCCATTGGATTAGATTTTTTTTAAATAAAATCTAATCCAATGGTCAATAACTAATCAGGGTCATTTTTGACTTTTTATCCCAAAATATGTCAACTAGGATTCCACCCACATTTTTCCAATTTTCTCTCTGTCTCCTGGTTTGCTCTTCCCCACTCAGGTTTTCTCTCTCTCTCTCTCTCTCTCTCTCTCTCTCTCTCTCTCTCCCTGCACTCCCCCCCCCAACGTTACCTCTTCTCCCCTTCGCCTCTCTTCTCCTTCTTGTTCGTTGAAACCACCTTCAACCGAAAGAAGTCACCATCGACCAGTCTTGAACCTGGGCACCGCGCCGAAGCCGTCATCGCCAGGGCCGCATCAAGAGTGAGGTCGTGCTTGTCCCCATCTCTGCTGGAAGGAAGAGGAATGGGCGAGACCGAAACGGAGGTCCACCTCCGCTACCGACGACATAACTTCTCCTTTTTTATTTTTTATAGGTTGGGTCGCTTGAATTAGCTTAGTTCTTCCTTGATAATGGTTTTTAGATGTACTGATACTAATTTTCAGATGTAATGATATTGGTTTTCAGATTTAATGATACTGGTTTGCAAATTCAGTGATAATGGTTTTGCAAATGCAGTGATATCAGTTTGCATGTGTTTTGATATTAGTTTTCGAATGTACATATATTGGTTTTTGAATGTAGTGATATTGGTTTGCATTTGTATCGATATTGGTTTTCGAATGTACATATATTGGTTTTCGAATGAAGCGATATTGGTTTGCATACGTAGCGATATTGGTTTTCTGATTTAGTAATATTGGTTTGCATATGTAGTAATATTGATTTTCGAATGTAGTGATATTGGTGTTCGAATGTAGTGATATTAGTTTGCATGTGTAAGGATATTAGTTTTCGAATGTAAGGATATTGGTTTTCAAATGTAGTGATATTGGTTTGCATGTTAAGCGATATTGAATTTTAGATATAGTGATATTGGTTTGCATGTATGGTGATATTGGTTTTCTAATATTGTGATATTGATTTTCGAATGTAGTGATATAGATTTGCAAGTGTATTGATATTGGTTTTCAAATGTTGGGATATTATTTTTCGAATGTAGTGATATTGGTTTGCATGTGTAGCGATATTGATTTTCATATGTAGTGATATTGGTTTGCATATGTACTGATATTGGTTTCTGAATGTAGTGATATTGGTTTTCGAATGTAGTGATATTGGTTTTCGATATGAATAACTTTATACATATGTAACTCGGATTTTAGTTTTAAAAAATCGGATTTAATATTTATCGAAGATTTTAAATATGGAACTCGTATTTTAGTGAGAAAAAAATACCGAAAAACTAACTTAAGGATTTTTGAAGTGATGTTCGAATGTGAAGAGTCATTCCTTGTGGAATGTGAAGAGTCTCATTTAATTTTGTTGGCTGGTTTAGTCTTGAGAAGGGAACAAGGAATATAAAGAGTCTCTCAAAAGTGGCTGGTTAAATTTTTTATGATTCCCACATTTTTTTGAATAAAAAAATATATTAAGAGTGGAATAATTTATTGCTAAGCTACCTATATTGCCCTTCTATTTTTTCTAATTGCTAAAACTGTCACTTTGCTTATTTTAGTCCATATGGATGGGGACTAACCCTTGTCCCCATCCAATCCATGCCCTAATGGCGACCATGAAAGAGAATGCCATATATCTAGAGCCAGTCTCATGTCAAATCTTTGTCAACCCCTATCATGCGCAATTTCATTTCAACTGCGGACAAAGCCGCATCCAATTCAGCGTCAGAAGCATAGGAAATACCCAAACGATTGTCAAAATATCCATGAACTTTTCCTGATAGTTACGAAACACACCAGTCTAGTGGAAACCCCCTGGGGTTCCCCGAGAACTACCATCAATATTACACTTCATCCAACCCGGCAGAGGACAATGGCAGTGAATCTCATTAATGTGAGGCGTTTGACCCAGAAAACCCTAAGCCTAAAATGCCGAAAGCCACAACAGATCCTCCTAAGAGTTATACATCAAGATGAACAATCAAATGGAAATTAGGGGTGAGATTATAAAAAATTCTATTATTCTTAGAAGTCCAGAGAACCTAAGCGCACGACACAAATGCAATCATCCAAAGAACATGAAGTTGTGGACCTAAACTGCAAACGCATCACCGCCAAATAAGGCTCCGCAAAACTTTCACACAAAAAAGCCTTATAAAGCCTGGTTCAAATAGCACTAGCAAATAGAAACCACCAGGACATGATCAAATAGACTCTTCCGCAGAAAAAAGTTCAAGTCTACCTACATCAAGAAGCTGGACAACATATCGTGGCATTATCAAATCAGTGATATCTCAACATAAACTGATCTTTGAATAATCCATCGATACTAGTCGATTTCTATCGAAATAAGCTTGCTGTTGTTTCGATTTCATTGCATTTGTGCCTATGATTCTTGAAAACGAAAAAAATGATTTGGGATTGTACCTGTTTTTCACAATAGGTGTTCCCCAATACATGATCAGAAATGTTTTGACAACATGCCGTGGTATTTTCTCTGTTTTGAAATTGGAGTTTGGTCTTGATCAAAATAGGATAAATAGACGATGTCCACTTTCTATTTTCCAATTACGTGAGTATTTGTGAATTACTTTGACCGCAAGAAGGTTACTAAAATAATAAATTTAGTAAAAGTTGATGCAATGGCATTACAAAGCCAGACACGATTTCTTTTATAATACCATATAGGCCATTATTACATATATCCCTCACAAATAAAAAATAAAATATTATCTATGATCCACAATCTCCACCTGGACCACCATAAGAAATCACTGCTCCATTTGACAGATCGTAGTCCCAACGAAGTATACTATAACATTTTTTATAGTCAGTATATAATTTCGTCTTTGAATAATCTATATCGACGACATGGTAATTCTCATCAACGGTCTCAATTTTTCGAAAAATTGAGGAAGTTCTACTGTCATAAGTAGCAAATGTTCCCCTCCCCATGGGTGGACTAGATTGAAAAAATGGTGCATGAGTTACTCCACCAAATGAAAGAAGACTAACCCCGTTATGCAATCCGCTAAATGATTCTTTTGGCCAATAGCCAATATTTTGAACACCGTACACCAACCACCAATTACCCGATACAATATCCTACACGAGTTGAAACAAAATTATGGAACCAAGTATGATGAGAATTACTTTATATCAAAAAATATTTGAATTACTCACTCTTCTTATTCTTAAACATATTCTTTCTATTTTGTCTATTAGCCCATCCATAATATCAATGCAAGAAAGAAATAATTGAAAAAATGTAGCTCTTTTGTGTCGTAAATATTTGTAATATATATTTTAAAATAATTAGTTCTTGTTTTGGAAGACATACATCTTTACCAACTTTTCATCTCTCATCTAATGTCACCAGAAAATTTTACGTGATGACGTTAATGTTTAGATTTAACTAAAAGAAAGGTTAATCTTGTTGGACATATGGTGTTACTTAATAAATAATATAATTATAGAAATTTAAAAGATAGTAAATTAATCAACTTGATATCAAGACATGACCTTTTACGAGGAAGAAAATACTAGTAAAGAAATTAATCAACTTGATGTCATTCCGGTCTAATTCTAATTTATTACAGTATTTTAGATTTAATTGTTCATAAAGATTTGACAAATTCGGGAACTCAAAATAGTGATCATAATAAAAAAAAATTAATATGGTAGTTCATTTATAAATTATTTTTCGGTATAATTTACCTGGCCTATTGATAATTTGATTTCATATTGCACTTGTGGACTTGACACGGTTGAGAATATTACGCCTAAATGGAGGTCTTGATTTATTTGCACAAATCCTGGACATAATGTGTTGTAGCAACCGAATGAGGCATCTCTTCCCAAATCCCAAAACGCCGTCAATCGAACTTTGTTATCACCATAAAGTTTTGGGTTCACCTAAAACAATTGTATATATAGAGTTAATTTGAATTTCTGTAATAATTAATTTGATTATGATATTTACCATTTTTTTCCAACAAAAAAGGCACATTAATGCGTGAAGTTTGCATTACCTGAACAAAAACCATTAATAAAAAAAAACCAACATTACCCACCTACAGCTTCTAGCTATAGAACTAGTTGTAATAATATAGTAATACTCAGAACCTGACATAAAGATCTCTCAGTTGGTTGGAACAAAAAACCAACTAGACCCCACCCAAAAAAAATCTAACTTGCTGAAATTTCTTTATCAGTTCTGTTAGGCATTTCAATGGCTGCTGGCATATTAAAACTAATTACCATATTTAACCATGCCATAATATACTTTGTGCAAAGCTATGTAAATATAATTATTGCAATTTCTTATGAAAATTCTCAATTGCATTTGTCTACATTTAAGTGTAGATTATTTTTTAGGAGAATAAAAAACCATGATATGATTAATTGCTTTGAAATAAGAGCATATTAACACATAAAATATTGTTAACCTATATTTGTAAGTGTTTTAAAATATGTGCATCTAACAAAATATATGGTAATATTTGAATGTGTTATTGTTATCTATTATATTAACTACTTAAAACTTCTTACATGTTAGGAGTTGAATTTGCCAAATCATTATTAGTACCAAAGTATTTAGTTCATGTACAAAAACTCAATTATTTTATTACTTTTTGAGTATGCTTTATAAACTACTTATACCTTTGACAAATATGATTATGATTCATACACCTTTAAAATATACCTAGCAAAAGTTAGTATATTTTAAAAAATTTCAATAGTGTTCCCACATAGCATGATGTTTTTTTCGGAACGCTTATTGAAATTTTGCAATATATCTACTTTTGCTAAGTAT
Source organism: Hypericum androsaemum (assembly GCA_963995505.1). Taxonomy (NCBI): domain Eukaryota; kingdom Viridiplantae; phylum Streptophyta; class Magnoliopsida; order Malpighiales; family Hypericaceae; genus Hypericum; species Hypericum androsaemum. Next base: position 11,792,745 of record OZ023180.1, read on the forward strand.
ATTTGTCAAAGGTATATCAATCACAGTTATAATCACAACCACAGCATGCCTTGCATTTTAAGAATTTTTTAATTTTTGATAAGAAAGATTAGCTTTGCCTAATTTAATTAGTCCCTTCAAAGAGAAGTTCTATTCATTATCTCAGAGATACAAAATTTTAACGTTCAACAAAAAGATAAGAAAATAGACCAACATATATCTTATGTGCTACAAAGCATTAAAATATGTCATTTATACTTCGTAACAAAAATAGTAATAACTCTTCTTGTTATTTACAGATAAAAAAACTCAACGGGGCTTCAATGTTTCTTAATTCAGTCAAATAATTTTTTATATCTTACAAAAGAAAAGATTTTAGTTCTCATAAAATTTATGATTTCACTAATGATAAGTACAATTAAGAATTATGAAATAGACCTAAATATCTTAGTATGCATTAAGTTTAACCATAGTTGTTAAAAATTTTATTATCTGAGGCTCGCAAGTGCAACCTTGGACAGTCTAGTGTGAGGGAGTGGTCTAGTCATCAAATTTCGGTGCCCGGATCCGTAGTTATAGTTTCACATTATTGGTGGAATTTAGATACTCTTGACTACCCATTTGTGGGTTAGTTTGAGTTTAGGAGTCCCATATGGGGTTGTTTATGTAACACTTTTATTTTCTTTGATTTAATAGAATTGTGCAATTCATTCAAAAAAAGAAAGATTTAATTTTACTAAATATTTAGTATTAGAGTCTTGAAAGTTCATCAATTAATTTATTAAAGAAGTTTTGGAGAAAATAACCTTGGCCACACGGTTTATTCTTTTGCATACAAATAAAACCATTATCTTATTAATATAGTAAGTTGTTACCTTAACTATTAACATATATGAAATGATAATGACAAAACTGTAAAGAAAAATGAGTCTCCGAATACTCACCATCAATCCAGAAGAAATTTGAATTTTATCTATTGTTCCATTTTCCCGAAGCCAAATAAATGATCCACTATATTGATTTGGTTCTACTGATGGTTGATTTATTTGCATCATTGCACTTGCTCCACGGTATATTTTGCTAGCAGCCTCCAATGTAGCGAACTATTTCATCGTTAAAATCACAAACAACATCAATATATATCTCACAATCAAATAGAGAATGCTAAATGAATAAAAAAAATTTGTTTTCTCTAGAAAATCTATTATTTTCAAAAATGACCCGGAGAGTGACCCAAATTTTGGTCCGATCTTCAGGTCAACCAGTCTCACCGGTCTGACCAGAGGTCAGACTAGAGGTTATTATATATATTTAATAAATAATAGGTTTAAAAATCAATATTCTCATTATGTTGGTCAATTTTTTTTATATTTAGTATAATAATCTTTGTTGATTTAGTTTATTTTGTGTTGATTTAGAAAAATCGAAGATATAATATGATTTATTTATATTTTTTGGGTTGGGTTTGGGTGAATTTCGGATTTTTTGGTTCAATTTTAGGTCAAACCTAATGAACCCGATTTTTTGGGTCAAAAATCTGAGTCAACTGTTTGGTCTGACTAAAAATCATCTGGTTCATTAGGTAACCTTGCGTACATGATTTTCTGACCCATCAAGGCTCCGATTCGTAATCCGACCGGTCAAATTATCGGTCAGACTGCTGTCTCAAAAACTGTTAAAATCAACATTTTCTTATTTTTAGTTTAATGTCATGCTTATAACATGAGTCACAGGAGCAGCATTGAGTGCGTGATCTTTCTCTTCTCTTTTCTTATTTTTTAGCTTATCTATTATTCTAATTTTATTGAATACGTAGAATCCACAAAATGTAAAAAAATTTAAAAAGACAAATTACTGTAGTATTCCTTGTATTTGACTAAATTGACGATTTAGTCCCCCTAGTTTCAAAAATATTTTTCCATCTCGTATTTAATTTTATTATATTCTCGGATCCCTGGCTAAGCTCTATTGTTACAAGGGAAACCCTCAGGGATTTGATTCATTTTCTGGATAATTATGCCCAAAAGTAGTCGAAGGAGGGATTTGGTCTTCACTCCTCATCAGCACCGGAAAGCAGTCACATGAGGCCGTTTGAGGGATTCTTTGTTCTTCCAGACGGCAGAATTCCAATGGACCAACCGTCCTCGTTAATCTAGATCGATAGAGAGAAAGGGAGAGGGACCTCGACGGTGGGGTTGCCACGGATATCGAAGATCTGCATGTTCGTGGCCCTACAGGTGCACCGGCGGTCTTCGAAATGGCCCCCAAACCGCCGTTGCTACGAAGTTGGACTCGGTGAAATTGAACCAGGCATTTTCTGGTTCAATTCAAGAGGGGAATAGAGACGGGTTACTAGCGGTGGGTTAGTGGGTTGCAATTAAATGTGTGAAGGTTGATTTTTTTTTCTTGGGTAACGATGGCGACCTGTTGGTGCTTCTCTTCGTCGGCGTCGGCGTCGGAGCCGGTCACCGTCGGCGAGAAGGGTCCTGTCGTGAGATAAGAGATAACTTTTTTATAAGGTATTTTGGTCATTTCATTGACAAAAAAATGAACAAAGAGCGAGAGATGGAAAAATATTTTTTGAAACATGAGATACTAAATCGTTGGTTTAGTCAAATACGACGGATAGTAATTTGCCCAATTTAAAATTCTAACTATTGGATATACCATAGTTCGGGTTTATTCTTGGGCGACAAATTCATTATTGAGGGGGTCAATTATCTTGAGAAACGTATAGCGGATGGCAATATGACATTGAATATTGACATTAGGACGGTCTTTGACACAATGTGCTAGACTTTCTGATTGGAGTGCTTCAAGGATGGAGTTTTCCAGAGAGGTTTACTAGGATGATCTATGGTATTTTGAGCTCAGCCGTGCTATCTATTTTAGTAAATGACACGCCGAAGGGGTTACTTTGATTGCTCAAAAGGGTTTTGCTAGTAAACCCTTTGTCTCCCCTCCTATTTTGTGCAGCGGAAGAGGTACTTACTTAGTAGGAGATTGCAGAAGGCGACTGTCTCAGGGGAGCTATGTTTCTATATGATGGCCAAGGTGCCTCCTTCCCATCTCATCTGTTCAAAGCAGCAGAATCTCAAAATTCTATTTGACGACCAGCTCACCTGGTGGAGCGAGCGAGCTCTCCTTGCCATGGTCAGGAATGAGCTGCTTGCCTTGGTGTGGTTGGCAGTGGTCTGCTCGCCTAGTTGGGAGTGAGTTGCTCATCTTAGAGTGATTGGGAGTGAGCTTGCCTGCTCGTTCATCCATTTGCTCGCTCGCTTACTCTCGTTTCGTGCTCTCATTAGTCTGGTGCTGGTCTTGGTTTTGCATTGGTTTCTTGATGGGCTTTGTCTCATTTTCACATTGGTTTCTGTTGGGACTCAAAATAATTATGGGTTTGAGTTGGGTCGATTCATTTTTGGCAGAGCTTGTCTTCGGGTCCAGGATGTCTAGCTTGTTGGCTTACTTGGGCGATGGGTTGTCCAACTCATCGCCTACGATAGGTGGTGTCTAACTCGTTGCCTACAATAGCGAGTTTTGGGATTCGAAAGTAGTCTTGTGTGTGGGTTAAGTCAGTTTGTGGTTTTGAGCTCGCCTGGCTTATCAGACTCATTAGACGTTGGACTCATTGAACTCGCCTAGTCCAGAGCTCGCTCAGGCTTTGGGCTCACTGTGGGGTCTAGCTCGCATCAAAGCTTGGCTCGTCATGTTGGAAAGGTGTTTCCAGACTTAAGGGTTCTATGGTATTTTGGTGGAGATATTCAAGAAGAAGCCAGAACCACATCGACATCATCAATATGGCTAAAGCAGTTCGGGTTTCTCATCATGAGATGAGGCTAGGTTGGCATCCTCAATATGACTAAGGCGGTTTGGACATCGATATGACTAAGGTGGTTTGTGTTCCTCATCATGAGTTGGAGCCAAGTTGGCATCATGACTAAGATAGTTTGTGTTTCTCATTATGAGCCAGAGCCAAGTCGGCATCATCGATATGACTAAGGCAATTTATATGACTAAAGCGATTTGTATTTTTCATGAGCCAGAGCCAAGTTGGTATCTTTTGAGGCGGTTTAGGATTTCTCATTATGAGCCAGAGCCAAGTTGGCATAGTTTGAGGCGGTTAGAGTTTTTCATCATAAGCCGGAGCCAGGCTGGCATTGTCTTAGGCAGTTTAGGATTTCTTATCATGAGCCAGAGCCAAGTTGGCATCGTCTGAGATAGTTTTCCATCATGAGCTGGACCCAAGTGGGCATCATCTGAGGTGGCTAGAGTTTCTCATCACGAGTCAGGTTGGCATCGTCTATATAAGGAGGGGATGGGCACAAGAACAGACAAAAAAATAACATAACAACAATATTTATCTTTATCGTTCTTCCTTAGCTCTCTTTCCATCCTCTCCGTTAAGCCTGACCTTGAGACGACCAAGTTCTCTTAGTGTTCTTGTACCCGTAGGTCTTAGTACTTTTTTTACCCTTTCTAGCCGACCTTAGGACGTTTACTCCGAATCCATCTCGGAAAGTCTTAGCATTCTTGTACCCCTTTTCCTGCAACAAAGCCAAGAGGGAGGGACTTGGGTGATATATCTTGTCCTCAATATGAATGGGTTTTAGGTTTTCTTATTCAGAGCTCCGAGATTCTTTGATAAGGCTGATTCATCTACGCATTTCTGGCTAGATAATTGGCTAGGGTGTGTTATTGCGGATCGCCTATGCATTCTAGTGCATCTTCAACACCACTTCCAACTTGATTATTGGAATAGCATAAGGTGGATGTTTCATCACGATTTCTTTTAGAGGTTCTCCACTATGGTTGTAGTTATATTGGCTTACCGCGTAGGCCCACTAGATAGCGACATTACTATTTGACCTCACTCCTTGGATGGTTTGATAACATCAAATGGGACATATCAACATAGTAGGGATTCCTTTCCTTTGGTGCGTTGGGGTAGTTGGATTCGGGTGCTCTATATTCCACCACGCAGATTCATTACGATATGGCGCCGTGATACATGGACGATTGCCAACATTGGATCTCTTATAGCGTAGAGGCTTTGTTGGTCCGTCTTTTTGTGCGTTATGTATGGTAGATGAGGAGGACAGTGTGGACCATGTACTAGCAGTTTGTCCCTTTGTACTGAATGTATGGGGCAAGGTTTATGACGTGTTTTGAATTTATTTCCAAGGGAGTTATAGCTTCTTTGAACTCTATATCTCGGATATGCAATTGAAGCTCAGTTCGCAGTGTCATACTTTATGGAGGCTATTTATCACTTGTGTTTGGGCAATCTGGATGGAGCAGAATAGGAACATTTTTTTAAGGCCTTGCTCATGGATATATGTCAGTGGCATCGCATGTTTGGTTCTTGGTTGCGAAAGCTGGTGCATTAGGTTCCGGGCCTATGTTCAATTCATAGGATGATCTTTTGAGACTGAGCACTCTTGGGGTCCCAGGTTGTCTCGGTAGGGCACATAGTATCAAGAAGGTACAATGGCATGATCCACTACTGTAGTGAATAAAGTGCAACACAGATGGGAGTTCACGTGGTTCCCCAGGTGCCTCAACACCTGCGAGTTTATTCCAAAACTTCAGAGGATTTGTTTGTAGTTGTTTTAAGAAGAGTATGGCAGTTTGCTATGCGTTTGAAATTGAGTTGGGTGCGGCCTTGATGGCGATAGTGATTTCATATGATCGAGGTTGGCATTTGTATGGTTAGAGACAAATTCTACTTCTGTGTTCTCTTTATAACCTCGTGCACTCTTCTAGGAGGGAGTAGGAATTAGATTATAACTGCTCTTGATTATCATTTTATGAGATAGCTTGAGAATGGTCTTCGGTTAATTTTCTAAAGACGATGTATTATTTTCTTTTCTTTCAATTGTAATAAAAGTTCACTTATTCAAAAAAAACTATTCGGTATACCAAAGCACATCTATGTTACCAAAGAATAGTTGCTCTAATGGTACAAGAAAAGGATGGGGTGGAAAATGATAAGGGTTCAAATTCTGATCACGACATAAATATTCTCATAAAAAAAGCACCTCTATGTTGCAATCTTAATGAAAATTTTAATGAGTATATAATATTTAGTATATGGTGTTCACGTATAAAAAGTAGATTGTGTTGAAAAGAAATTATGTGATAATACTTGGTGAAATTCGGGCATTTACAACACATCCTAAGAAAATCTGTGATCAAAATTTTCATTAGGCTTATTATATGGATGGTATGATGGATCTACCATAGAACGATGGTTGTTAGAAATAGTACACCATATAAAATATTAACTAATAACTAATGACATGATCTATAAATTTTCCTAAAGTACTAGTAAATAAAAATTAAAGTTGCAACACCTCTTCGATTAAACCAAAAATAAATAAATTGGAGAATCCTATTTTTAAACTTCTTGGAAATTGTAGTTTCAATTAAATTAGTTAACATAATAATTGTATGAAAATTTGTTATGTTGACCAGGAAATCTGATTTTCGAGGGATTAATATTAACATATATTTCATATTAAACATCCAAACTCCAATTTGAGAACTAAATTTATATTTACATCATCTTCTTGCCAACTAGAAACTAGTTCACACAAAAGATAAAAAAGGTATTGAAAAGAAAATTAATTGACATTTTGTATAAAACAATGAAAGTATATCAAAGAAAGTTGACATGCATGTTTATTTAACATAGACGTGCAAATAAATAATAGTAAACTTACATTACGGCTTCCACGATCATCTAGTCTTAGTGGCTCTATCACTCCACCTATTCTTCTTTGGATAGGTACTGAACCATTTGGACAACTATGCACTTTAAAAAATCTAAGTGTTTGGCTTTTATCATATTCCAAAGCTCTTCCTCCTCTTCTTTTAATTTTAAAGCTTGGCTCCATCTGAACACATACATGTCTATATTTTTATAAAAAAATTCTGGTATAATTTCTCCTAATGAAATGATACTAATAAGATATGTACCTGAATTTTATGATTTTTGAGCATGTAATTTTCAAAAGCTGGTTGCTTATGTATATTAACGCATTCGACATTTGAAGACTGCAACAATAAAATTAGTAAACTATTATATAACTGTAAACATCTGTCAAAAGATAATACAATAAGTATTATAGACTTTAGCATAATATATAATAATATAATTGCAAAGACAAACTATGGAAAGGGGAGACAAACAAAAGAAAAGAATATGAATATTAGGTCAAGAACTATAAGGGGTATAAGATGGTACCACTGTTGTTGCATCATAAAATATCTTTGACTCGGTGCGGATATCTTCTCCATATAAAATGTTTTTTTCTATTCCTTCCACTCCACAATAAGTCAAACAAATGCATAAAATGAGCAGTGTTACATAGACTCCCATCGTCATTTTATTGAATGATAAAATTTGTACATACTTCACTCATTTTATAGGGGATATTCAACCATCAATTAATTTTTTTTGCCTTTTTTGTACTTACCATTTATAAACCCAAGAAATCCAGAATTATAGAAACATAATGATTACAAGATTTTGAGAATCAAGAACAATACATAATAAGTATGAGTATGAATCCAAGAAATTATGCCACAATCAATGCTTACCATTTTTTAATAATGGAAAAAGCTAAATTTCCAAAATTAGAAGAGCCAATTTTGGTATGTTAGCTAAGGGTTAGCTTGCCAATTTATATTGACAAGTAATACGCATTAACTAAAGAAATTGACTATCAATAATAAGTATGAGTACCGGTGACTGATTTTCTCATATCTTAAAAAATAAGAAAATTGAGAATGAATTCTTCTACCTTCATTTTTTGTCTTAGCGTCAGTTACTTAGTTGTAACTTCTGATATTTATAAGTTATAGAAAATAAGAACATTTATAATCTTCTCCTCATTATTAGTTGTTCGCATTGTTTATTGGTATCAAGATAGATAGGGAAGTACCAACAAAAGTGGATTGGGTCCGGAGTGAAGGGGTCATTCCAGATCGTTTGGACTGAAAGATCGATAATGACATGTCCCGTTTATGACAATGGAATGTCCCAGTTATGACACTGGCAAGCCTAGTTATTGAATGGCCCGCGTGCTATGACACTGGCATGCCCAGTTATCGATGATACATTGTCGGTGATCCCCTGTCGTGTGGACTTTTTTCATTTTTATCCCTGTATTTTAACTTTTTTACAAAAAAGCTCCCGCGTGTCTTTCACTCCAAACAGTTTGGAATGAGCCCATTCCGAACCCAGTACCAACAAGCACTTAGATTATTTATTGATGGAGTTGTTTCAGATTAAACAGTTCTCGAGTTTGAGTACTTAGGATTGTAACAATGTTACATACTTGTTGGATAACTTTCTTTTCAAAAGTACCACACATCTCGAATCTGGATTAATCAGCGCGGTGTGATTCAAATGTGAGGTTCAAAAGCATTAGCATCGTATTAAATTTGTTATTTTGGAATATATTGATTGAATTGCTATTGTTAATTGATTGGAAATATTTGGATAACCTTTTGAGCATAATTACTAGAAACGGGTTTAAAATTGCTCAGCCTTAAGAGGAGAATTATTGGAATGCTTATATTGACGTGCAGCATTGTTGCGTTGACGTGAGGCGTGATAATTTAAGATATCACAACAATATGTTGATTATATAACTAGTATATGATCATGGAAACTAAGTCTATAGAGGAGTGAGTAGTGAAGAAGTAGATAATATGGTCAGATTTGAGCAACATAAAGATTGTAGGCCAAGTAAACTATTATTTGAACCCCTATTTTTAATATGGTAGGACTTTTTATCGGCCGCATGTTGTACCAGATGATGCGCGGGAGTTTTGGGCCACCCTGCAGTAAAGATCAGTAAGAGTATCGAAAAAAGGGACAAGCCTAGAGGTCGCATGATCAAACTAGTCAGGTTAGATCTAGGACGTATATGTTTTTATTGTTTTCAAATGGGGGAGAAGTCAAGCAATCAGAGATGCTAGATAAATGGAAAATTGGACCGGGCACTTTTCGTGTACCTTCCTGACTAGGTAACCTTGTAAGCTTCTTAAGATCGTGTTGGTCCAAGGGTTCTAAATCAACTTGCTACTTTACATCAATCACAAGCCAAAGCGGGTACTAGGGCAAGTCGCCAACCTGTCATGTACCAAGTTTCATCGTACTCATGCTTTGACACAGATTGCTACTCCTTACCGATGGCACCTCAACCAGTAGCCCACTCTTGAATGCTACCCTGTAGACTACTAGGATTGGCTAACGATGTCTGGCATTTCCTGTCATGATAGCTAGTCTACTCCCCGGCTCTCCACGGCCACCTACCTCCCAGAGTTTAGGTCAAATACTACTAAATCATCTAGTGTGAACCTAGCCGAGCTAGCAAACCATTGACTATCTGGCTCGGACTAGGCATATTCAGGGCTAGAAGCATTAAGACCTTTGGTTCATACATGCTCAAAGGATGTTCAACCCATTTCGATCACCTAGCTGGTCGGATGGACTTAGGGCACCCGAACCTTAAGGACTCTACTCACTAAGCATGGTAAATGAAAATAAAAGACAAATAGATAAAGACATATATGTCACAAGCAAGATAAAAGAGGAAAGGATAGAGGAGCTTAACCGCATGCTCTCCCTTGGACCTCCCATTCCAATCCAGCCCCTGGTTGGCTCCCTACGCGAGAGAGTCGCCTCTCCTCTAGCTAAATGTCTCTCCAAAATCTTATCTAGGTTAAATAGGAGGGGGCTATTTATACAAGTCTTTGCCCCCTAACCCTAAAAGGAAAATTACATATTTGTGATACGACCAAATATCTGGTTTATTCATCTAGAAAGAATATTCATTGAAGATCTGCTATGTGGTAGCCAAGGGTAACTACTTTACGGGGAAGCTATCCCGAGAAGGAGCTACCCGATCCAGCCTTCTTCATTAAATCTTTGCGCGGCCATGAGCTCTACGCAATTTTCCATAATTTGTACGACCTCTGTCTCACAACTTTAGTGCTACGCAACTCGGGTGTCTTCTGGATCCGCTCCGGCCTCTTGTCCTCAACTCTGCCTGGGTTAAAAATATCATCCGAGTAATCCAAATAGTTGACTACTTTGGACCACAAATGGTAGCTCGTAGTGCGCGCTCCATGGTCATCAGCACTTGTTCTGCTCCTTCCTTGGCTCAGCCTTACATCCTTGACTACATCTTGACTTTGGCATGTGCTTGACCTCCTCCGAACCTCCCTTTAATGCTCGAGTCCCCTAGATTCATCCTAAAACATAAAATACTCACAAAAGACTCCATTCCAGGTTACGAGCCTAGACTGGGTGAAAAGACAAAAAACACAAGCTAAAAAAGACTAAAAACTACATAAAATGACTCTAAATTGGCCTAGTGAGATGAGTATTTTGGAAACTCATCACACCCCCATACTTAAATCTTTGCTTGTCCTCAAGCAAAAATTAATCATGGGTGGCCTAAAAGCAACTAAAATCATATTAAGTTGGGGGTAGGCAAGACTAATTTGAAATAAAACTCCCCTAAACCTTCAGCTTCCGATTCAAAGACTACCCCATAATCAGGTGGTTTACTCACCTAAGCATGCAAAGTAAAGACATATAGACCCAGCCCCCTTTGCTATTTAACCAAGTCATCCCTCTAAGTGGACTACGCTAGAAGGTTGATCACTCAGAGGTTATGAAGTTTATTAAGGTCATATTTTAAAGGTAGTCAACTCTCTATCACTCACAAATAAGTTCAGGGTCTCCAAATGTCCTACGTCCTATGTCATAGGTACCTAAAAATGTATGGGGCTTCGTGATCAAGGGGACTTTCTTCTGTGGACTATAATGGGGCTTAGGTACAGGTAAGGGAAAACATATTTGGGAAGCAACTAAACCACCCAATCTGAGAATATAGCTAAAAAAATGTTGACTAACACTCATCTATTCCAAATAACCTTACATTCTATTCTAATTACTCATTCCCAATTTACACCCATCTAGTGACCAAATAGCACTAAGTCTTACGACATTATTCAACTGCCTTATTGAACTCCACACTTTCTCTTTTTGGGGGGTTTTTACCACTTTTTTACCTTTTTGTTAATTTTCTTCATTTTCTTTGACTTGCCTTCTTTATTCAAACTTAGCACAAATATACAAGACACAGACTTGGCATACTTGAGGTTGGCCTTTACAAAATCTACCTTTTTCCCTATTGTTTAAACTACCAATTTTTCCCTTACAATTCATCCCCCAAAAAATAGTGTCCTAATGTGCACTCGGACATGATGTTAAACAGGTAGGAGAATTGGGGTATTGGATAAAAATTGGCTTACATTTTCATCAATAAAATGACTCTAGGCTCAAAAGGGTTTAAGCAATGGTATAAGGGGTTTTAGGCTCTAAGGCTCTAGGCTTGTGCCACTCAAAAATGGCCCCTTTTCTCCCACTAGCACCCACAACATCCTAAGCAGTTCCTAGTACTAGCAAGACACTTAAATAACCTGAAGCTTAAATGTACTATGAATAAATGGGGACCGTTATCCCCTCTTTCAGCTCAAAATCCTCACGAGATCACTCATCAATCTTTCTAGACTAATCTAACTACATGGATACAAGCCTAAATAACTAAGGGTTCAGTTTCTATACACCCCTACTTGTGGAACTTAGGTTTAAATAAGGAAATAAAAAATTTGAGGGGCGGGATCCAATTTTGAGAAAGTTTTTGACTCATCCCTGCCTATGCTAAAAAACACACAACAATGGGTTCTTACGTGGAACACTATCCCCACCCCACACCCCAACCCACAACACTTAAGAGACATATTGTCTCCATTGTAAAGGGTGACTCAATTGACTTATGATCCAGATAAAAGAAAATCTAAAATAGGGCCTCCATCGCCTGATAAAGAAATACTAACAAATACTTCAATCAAAGACAAACTGCAAATATGTCAGTGCCTTCAATGCTCAACCTGTATACGCATAAGAGACTTAATTAAAGCATTTTAAAATTATGGACATAGTGAAATTGATGAAGTAAACATTTTAACTGAGGAAGTTAAGGGGATGCCTTGGAGCTGGATATGAGTGAGAGGTGGATAGAGTAGCTTCCAGAGCTCTATGAATTTGTGAAGTTCTTTATCATTCCAGCTTTGCCTCAGTCTGCCTTTCTTGGTTAATCTTTGAGTCTATCTTTGTTGAATGACTATAAAATTTGTCACCTTTAAAGTTGATCCTTACTATGTATAAGCTACGGTTGCTAATTTATAGTCCTTAGCTTGACTGCTACTCTATTTAATCACTGGATTGAGTGGGGCCAGGATGGAGTCTCCCTAGGCTTACTCTCAGTACTAGTGCTCTAATTTGGTCTGCCAGATTATTTATCTTTCAAGAGTGTTAGAACTATTTATCCCTGAAGACTAGTCTTGTGTAGACTAACTTTTTTCCATTTAGTCCCATCGCACGAATCTTATTGCCAAGGTATGCTTCCAATCTTTTAAAGTTCTATCCCATACCTTCATTGGACTTCTATCTCTTTCCCACCTTAAATTGAAGCTACTCTCTATTGATTATTAGAGCTGTGCTTAATTGGTTTTCCTGAATGACTTAGTACAATGTCTTCTCCATTATCTAGGGGCTTGTCGATTACTATAAAGTTTGTCAGCACCTCCCAGTGTTGGATGTTCAGCTTAACACCATATCCTTGTCCCATATAATTTACTATTGTGCCATTAATTCTGTAGATCATAGTCCTGGTCGGGTATAATCCAATCCCTCATAGCTTCTTTCATATGGCAATTGGCAAGATATTGATTGGAGACTGCAGGTCACAAATTGCATAGAGAAAATAAGTTCCATGTGTCATCACAGGAATTCCTACCCTATTTTGTTCTTCATCTTGTGACATAATAGGGTTAACCTGTATAAGAGATTTATTGCTCTGTTCGGGTTCCTTGACTTGGCAAGGAGTTGATGGTGCTCTTTTTGTGCCCATGGACTTTATCATAAAGCACTCCTCTTCATCTTCCTGTGACTCATCACTCTCATCTAGAAGAAAGTGATGAAACTTGTTTAGTACCCTTGCACATTGGACCTTTACAAGCTCTAGCTCCAGGAATGCATTTGCATTAACATCAAAGATCTCCACTTCTCCTTTAAGTTACAGGATTACTTGCTTACTTCGTACATCAATAATTACATGGGCGTCAGCCAAAAAAGGTCTTCCTTTGATAACCTCATATTCTTCTTCCTCAGGTGTCTCTAGTACCAAGAAGTCAGTCATTACACTTTTGTCTTTAACTTAAACCTTAACATCTCTCAATATTCTACTAGGTTCTACCAATGAGCTGTCTACTAATATGATGTTCAGTGGTGAAGATTGCAGTTGCAAATTGGCCATTTTCCTCCATAAATTATGAGGAATCACATTGATGCATGCACCTGTATCACAAAATGCTTCTTTGCTAAAGAGGTCTCCAATTTGAATTGGAATGGATACCCTCCCAAGATCAGCCACTTTATGAATGATCACTTCTTAACTTGTCCTGATTTCTTCTGGAGTTCCACTGATGGTGATTAATTTCTCTTCCATGGTTATCATTTTTCACGTTTTAGTTAGAGCTACTTCAATGGCAAGGACTTTCTTTTCTGTTGCTGCAGGTGACTGGTGTGATAGATGGTTTACTCGTGCCTTTAGGATCTTGAATGCTGTAAGTTGTCCTCGAATCTCTTGGTCCATTTGCTCCTAGTGCACCCCATGATTATTGAGTGTGGCCACCACTTCGTTCTGAGTTTTTAACATTCCCTCCATTCCTATCCGCACCGTATCCCATTCAAGAAACCTAGTTTCAATGGCATCAATATTTTCCCATAGCCTTTCTCTAGGTATCATCCCCATTTGACTTTGATATTGGACTTGGAGTGGTGGCCCATTATCTGGGGTGTTAGCCCAGTCTTTGGTATCCTTTTCCTTATAAGAAAAATTGAGGTGGTTTTTCCACGCTGGTTTGTTCGGGTCCTTATTGTCTGAGTAACCTTGGTTACAGTCTTAGGCTAGGAAATTCACCTGCTCTATTGCAGGCTCTTGAACATGGCATTGGCTAGCCATGTGTCCTTCTTCACCACAGTCCTTACAGGTGACATTGACTACAACCACTTTATGGGTAATGGAATAATCCTTAAGTTTCTTCTATAGTGTAGCTACATGTGCTTCTAATTGGGCCACTTGGGTGGCATCTGGATCTTATTTTACTAGCCTGGATGGAGCTAGAGCTCTTTAACCTGAGCATGCAGTTGTGGAGCTTACAAACTCCTTCAAGATCCTCAGAGCTTCCTTTCTAGGTTTCAGAGTCAACAATCCATCATATGTTGAGTCCAACATGGCCTTGCAGGGTACTTCCAAACCAAAGTAGAAGGTTTGTGAGAGATGTTTCTCTTTCATGTTATGGTATGAGTAGGATCTCTTCAACTCTTTAAAATGCTCCCAAGCTTCTCCTAGAGATTCATCCTTAAAGTGCATGAAGTTGTTGATTTCTTGGATGATTTTATCTATTTTTCTAAAGGAGAAGTATTTCCCGAGGAAGGCATCAACAAGCTCTTCCCAGATGGAGATGTTGGTCTCTCCCAAGTTGTTGTACCACCTCCTCGCCTTATCCTTTAGAGTAAAAGGGAATATCTTGAGCTTCAAGGCGTCATTGTTCATCCAGTGATTCTGATTGTGAGGAAGGTGGAGAGATGTCCACATAGGTCTTCAGAGTTTTGACCTCCAAATTCAATCGAGTTTGAGATTAGCTGGGTTCTAGTATTGTGAGGTCCATTGGGCTTATGCTGTACCTGGGCTGGGAATTATAAATAGAATTGAACATGGCTGAAAGGATTATTCTAAATTTTACATATTCTAAAAGAGACAGTTATCTCTTCTCCTTCCTTTCCTTCTATCTCTCTCTCTCTCTCCCTTCTTCTTCCAACAGTTTTGTCATTAATACCAGCTAAAGGCTTGGACTTTACATGGTATCAGAGCCTCTCATCCTCGGATTGAGAAGCTAATGACTCGTAAAAGAGCTATGGAACAACCAAATCAAGGAATCGACCAATAATTGAGGAATCAGGTCGGGATCCTAGAGGAGGAAAACATCGAGCATCGAGCTCAGTTCGAAGAGCTTCGTGATCAAAAGGAGTTGATGGAAAACCTCAACCGTGAGATATTTGACTCTCTGGAGGCCACTCTGAAGTCATTTATGACTGCCATAGGAAAATCACCAGTGGTTGACCGAGATTCGCCTCTACTTCCTAACCCTCCGGGTCCCCAGAAGGAAAGCTACCATGGTGATTCAGGTGGGTCGCGAGCTGAAGAGAGTCGTCCGTAACGCCAACCTTTGCCAGAAATGGTTTCTTAAAGGCTCGAGTTCGAAGGAATTCCTGAGATGAATCACCGACATCGCGTGGTAGAGCATCAAGAAATTATGCAGGTAATTCTTGGTTTGTTAAAGATTGATATTCCTTTCTTTTGTGGAATTAACCCTAGGGCTTGGATGCGAAGATATGAAAAGTACTTTAGGGTTAATCGAATCATGGATGAGAAAAAAATTGATGTAGCTAACCTTTACCTGGATGAGAGGGCAGATATCTGGTTCTTGTAATGGATATTGGATCATAGGAGGGCAAGGTGGGAAGAATTTGTTGAGGCCTTGTATCTAAGATTTGGTGACAGGGGTTATGATTCTTTAGTAAAAGAATTTAATCAATTGAGGTAAACTGGAAGTGTTGAAGATTACGTGAATAAGTTTGAAGAGCTTAAAGGGTTGATGCTATTAGAGAATAGACAGTTAACAGAGAAATACTTTGGCTGAAGAGGACATTAACGCTATGGTATCTGCTGTTAGACCCGCATCGTTAGCTGAAGTAATTCGATCAGCAAAGTTGAACGAAACAACAATTTCGGCCATGTTCAACCACAGACAGCTTTATAGGAATGTGGGAAGTGCAAATAGTGGAGCCACATATAACAAGAACACTAACTATTCACCTGGAAGTAGGAGTAACAGCTTTTCTAGCTCTAAGAGTAGTAGTGGTAGCAATAATGTGAGTAATAACAATTCTAGAATAGTCAAGAAGGAACCAACTTGTTATACATGTGGGGACAATTAGTTTAGAGGTCATGTTTGTGCTAACAAGAAGAAACCTACTCTCAACTCATTGACTTGGGATGAACATGAAGAATTGGATAGTGAAGAGGAGTTGAATGAGGATAAGAAATGGTTTAGTGGAGCTGCAATCATTTCCTTACAAGCTGTTGAAGTAGACAATAATACTCAGTGTGGAACTTTGAAAGTGAAAGGCAAGAGTAAGGAGAAACCACTCTTGGTATTGTTGGATTCAAGCAGCAAATTCAGCTTCATCGATGACAATGTGGTGTAGTCATTGTCTCTTAAGTCTGATTCAATCTCTCCAGTTGTTGTTACAGTAGCCAATGGTGAGAAGATGATGAGTAAAGACCAATGTAAGGGATTTGAGTGGGAGATGGGAGGCCACGAGTTCAATAGAGACATGCAAATCTTAAAACTTGGTAGTTATGATATATTTTAGGCACGGATTGGATGAAGGTTGAGAAACCTGGAACCTCAGTTGAGTTTGACTTCTGGAAAATGCAAGCCATTGTCAAAAAGGATGGAAAATTGACAGTGCTTAAGGGAATGACCGAAGATGATGTGCACAAGTTGCAGGTGATGAGAGTGGATGCTGAAGAATTGACTTCTGCAGAATGTTATTATATGAGGTGTGAGCAACTGCATAAGGCAATAACAAAAGGAGTGGAGAGTCAAGTTAAAGAGATCTTTTGGTTGGCTGAGGTGGTTGAGAAAGTGCCAGGAAAGAAAATTCACTATATCAAGACTAAAGATATCAGTTTCCAGGCAGAATTGCAGAAGCTGTTGTCAAGGTTTGATGATATATTCCAAGAGCCTACTAAATTACCTCCTTCCAGGACATTTGATCATGAGATAACATTGATCCCAGATGCAAAACCTGTTAGTCAGAGGCCCTACAGATATCCCTATTTCCAGAAAATAGAGATTGAAGATCAGGTTAAGGCATTACTTTAAGCTGGTTTATACAACCAAGCAGAAGTCCTTTCGCTTCTCCTGTCCTATTGGTGAAGAAAAAGGAAGGACCATGGCGTATGTGTATCAATTATAGACAGTTGAACAATATAACTGTGAAGAACAAGTTCCCAATTCCCATGATCGATGAGCTTTTGGATGAGCTATATGGTGCGACAGTGTTTTCAAAGCTTGATCTAAGGTCTGGTTATCACCAAATACGGATGAAAGTGGATGATATACCAAAGACAGCGTTCAGAACTCACCATGGTCACTACGAATTCAAGGTAATGCCATTTAGTTTAACAAATGCATCAGCAAAGTTTTCAAGCTCTTATGAATGATGTGTTTGGTGAACATTTGAGAGACATTATCTTAGTATTCTTCGATGACATACTAATATATAGTAAGAACTATAAGGAGCACATTAGGCACTTGACAATGACATTGGAAATATTCAGAAAGCATCAATTCTTTGCTAAATTGAGCAAGTGCACATTTGGAGCAGGTCAAATTGAGTACTTGGTGCATGTTATAAATGTTGCAGGAGTTAGTACTGATCCAGCTAAGATTGAGGCGATGGCCACTTGGCAATTACCTCACAATATTGTCGATGTGAGAAGCTTTTTTGGTTTAACGGGTTATTACAAAAAGTTTATCAAGAATTATGGTATAATCTGTAGACCCTTATATAATCTCTTGAAGAAGGGTGGGTTTGTGTGGAATTCTGCAGCAGACCTAGCTTTCTATCAGTTGAGAAATAGCATGACTGAAGCTCCTGTATTGGCTCTTCCTGATTTCCATCAACCTTTTGTATTGGAGACTGATGCATGTAAGGATGGAATGGGAGCAGTTTTAATGTAGCAGGTTAGACCTTTGGCTTATCTGAGTCAGTCCTTTTGTCCTAGAAATGCTGGGAGATCAATTTATGAAAAAGAGTTATTGGCCGTGTTAGCAGCAGTGGAGACCATACCTAGAAAATGGCTACTTTTACATAAAGATGGATCAATCAAGCATCACGTATTTGTTAGAACAAAAAGTGAACACAAGTCTGCAGAAGAAAGCCATTTCGAAACTGCTTAGTCTGGACTTTTCTATTTTCTACAAAAAGGGAAAAGAAAATATTGCGGCTGATGCTTTATCCAGAAAGCATATTGAAGAAGAATTGCAGACTCGAGGCGAGCTTCTCTCACTCTCGACCACTGTCATATTTCCTAAATGGCATTTGGAGATCATGGACTCTTATCAGCAAGATGCTTTTGCTCAAAAGCTGCAGACTAAGTTGTTAGTGGATGAAGGCGCAGAACCACATTATAAATTGACTGAGGGAATACTGAGATTTAAGGGACACACATATGTGGGAAGTTATGGTCCTTTAAGATCCCATTTAGTAGAGGAAATGCACAAGGTAGCAATTGGTGGTCATTCTGGAATGGTGGGAAGTTATGATAGCATCAAGAAGTTGTTTTATTGGCCTGGACTAAAGAGAGAAGTACAAGCTGCAGTATCGCAATGTGATGTTTGTAAAGATGAGCAGGTTGCTTTTCCAGGTCTATTATAACCTCTGCCTATCCCTGAGCAAGCATGGTAGGATATCTCAATGGATTTTATTAAGGGAATACCAAAATTGCATGGGAAAGATGTCATCCTAGTGGTTGTAGACAGGTTCACGAAGTACAGTCTCTTCTTGGCATCAACACATCCTTTCTCTGCTCTGCAAGTGGCTAAATTACTAGTGGATGGGGTCTGCAAGCTACATGGAATTCCCAGAACTATGGTGTTTGATAGAGACAAGATTTTCACAAGCAAATTCTGGCAAGAACTTTTCACTCTCTTGGAAACTACAGTTTAACTTACTACTACATATCATCCCCTAGGAGATGGCCAAACAGAAAGGGTGAATAGATGTCTTGAGACCTACTTGAGGTGCTACTGTTTTGAGAAACCCAAACTATGGTTCCAGTGGTTGGCTTTAGCTGAGTATTGGTACAACACTAACTATCATCAATCACTCAAGATGACACCATTTAAAGTTCTTTATGGCTATGCTGCACCTGAATTACCTGGATGGCACGCACAATCGAGTACCATTGCTGCAGTTGATGATTATCTCGCAGCTCGGGTAGCTGTATTGAAGGTCATTGCTGCTAATTTACTCTGAGCCCAAAGCCGTATAAAGGTGCAAGCTGATAAACAAAGATCTGAACAAGAGTTTGAGGTGGGAGATTGGGTGTATCTAAAACTGCAGCCCTATAGACAAATAAGTGTGGAGATGAGAAGGAATCTTAAGCTGTCAGCGAAGTTTTATGGCCCTTATAAAATGCTACAGAAATATGGTAAAGTGGCATACAAGTTAGCATTTCCCAGGATTAGTTTAATTCATCCTATCTTTCATGTTTCTTTGCTGAAAAGAGGGTTACCACCAGCTGCTGTGGTCATGCCTGAGCTGCCGACTATGAACACAGAAGGTGAATTCAATGTTCAACCTACTAGGATTGTTGCAGAGAGAAAATTGCAGAGGGGCAATCAGTTGGTTGATCAAGTTTTGGTGTCTTGGACCAATCTTAGTACTGATGATGATTCTTGGGAGGATTTAGCTAATGTCCGTACTAAATTTCCATCGATTGTTGTTGCTCATAACCTTGAGGACAAGGTTAGTCGAAGAGGGGGAGTTGAATGCACAGATCGATAACGTGGCATTTACTGATTGGATGAAGAGGAAGACGCGGGAAAGTTGATAAAAGGCAGGTAAAGTAGCTAGGTTCTAGTATTGTGAGGTCCATTGGGCTTATGCTGTACCTGGGCCGGGAATTATAGATAGAATTGAACATGGCTGAAAGGATTATTCTGAATTTTAAATATTCTAATAGAGACAGTTAACTCTTCTCCTTCCTTTCTTTCTCTCTCTCTCTCTCCCCCTTCTTCTTCCAACGGTTCTGCCATTAATCCCAGCCTAAGGCTTGAACTTTACATAACACCAAAAGGACAACAAGCAAACAATTGGCGAGCACAGAGCAAGATGTTAGGGGCCAACTGACAAACAGTCCTGAGTTCTGAGAGGCAGCTGATCAAACTCACCTGCTGAGCAGAAACTTCACGAAGCGGGAACTCATAAAATGGATTGCAATAAGTGTTATGTACATAAATTATATGGACACTCTCATCCTTAAGTGCGCCAAGCAGCATCACCCTCCCATAACTGGCACTTGCACTGCTTGCCTCCCAACGAAAATCACAAGTGTACAAACTGCACCCCGCGAAACAAGAACATGACTGCACCTAAGCAAACCAAAAAAAACCTAATTCTCGTCGAGGAATAAATACAGACACCTAGAGAGCATATCCCAACTCTGAAGTAAAGCCAAAATAGCGCGTACCGGTATCAAGGACGCGGAGAAGGGAGACAGCTTGGCGGTGAGGCAGGAGTAGTAGATTGGGGCATTGGACCAGGTTGAGGTCAGGCCCTGGGTGTGTTCAGCGTGAAGGTGAGTGAGAAAGTAGGCCTAGCTTCCCACTTTCTATTTGTCCACCGAGAGTAGACCTTCCTCCATTTAGAGGACGAGGGAGAGCCTGTCGCGTGGAAGGATTGGAGATGAGAGTGACCTGGTGTATCGAATTGGGGTCGGAGATTCCACTGGGCGGGGGGTAATTCACAAAAAGCTAGGGTTAGGTAGCTGCTGAGGAGGGAAGCACTGTTGCAACGGCTACGCCTGTATGTGATTCGGATTATTTAATAAAAAAGGGTAAATTATCCTCTGATCTCTGTGGTATTTGGACTTTGTATTTCAGAAATACATGTAATCATTCATGTAGTTTAGTTTTATTTATACTCTCGGTTCCCTTGTTGACGTTATCGACCTATTTTATTATATTTTAATCAATAAAATGACTACTATGCCCTTATAATTAAAAAAATCTCCTCCCTCCTCCAATCCTCTCTCTTCCTCCCAACGATACAGAGATGACTACATGCATTTTTTTGGGGGTAAAGGTTGAGAGGCACCAGCTCACTAATCTTTATTAACAACAAGCTAGCGCATAGGTTTGTGTACAACGAGGTAAGCAAACTCCTTTAAGGTTGTCTAAATACACATCAAGGCAACAAGATAGCGAAGAGCTCAACAATACATAATCAAGCCCTAATGATAGGGCTTACTTAGAAAGGGCATCAGCAACACTATTTCTCTCTCGCCATGTGTGCTATAACTATACCTCCATGCCTGATTCAAGAGGTACTTTGCTCGACCAATCAGGTTACGAAGCGCGTGGCGTGGTGCAACATCTCGACCAACCATTATTCGTCGATAACCATACTCACATGCCAGCTCAAGTCTCAAAGTCAGCGCCCAAAGCTCAGCCATAACAATTATACAGAGGCCAATGCTCTTGGCATAACTCAGAATCCAATGTCCCCCAACATCTCGAAGGACACCTTCAGTGCCCAAGAATCCCGAATTCCCTGCTGAAGCCCCATCTATGTTCAACTTCATAAAGCCATCTGGAGGGGGGTCCAAGAAATTAGGGCCTCTCATCGTTGGGTGGTGGAGTCTTCGGGTTAACCATAACACGAGCAAACTCCTGTGTCTGGGTAAGAATAAAGGAGGGAGAAGACCCCGGTGTAGTGCCTGGTCGAAAGGCCCCATCGTTGCCACTTCCATAGCCCAAGGAGGGCCCTCACTAGGTTCAGCAGTATCAAAAATGTTCTCTGAAATCCATGCCTTGAAATCAGCTACACTGAAGGTCGGCCGCCTGCTAAGGGAAAAGGCCACCTACACATCCTTTGAGATCCTTCAATATAGATCAAATCGTTTATTTGACTATTTCTCAGGGATCTAGTGGTAATTTATCCAAAAATTGTCAAATACAAAATAGTGTTAAAATTTAAAAATAATTCTAAGCGCTAACTAATTTTTTAAATAAAAATTATAGTGTTAGATCTCGGTTGCATAAAGTGATTGCATATTCTTTTGCATATTTTTTTAAATTTGAAAAATTTTTTAAGATATTTATTATTAGCTAATTTTTTCATCATCCTTCGTCGTCTAAATTATATAGAAATCCAGGAGTTATTGAAATTTTCTATTAGTTAGTAAATATGATTGTAATTTTTTTGTGTGTGATTTATATATAGTCAAAATAATTGTTTTGGTGTATATTAATTTTAGACCAAACCTCGATTTTGGTATGAGAATCGTAGCTCTCATAATATAAGGTCCAATATATCACTTTAAAGGGCTGTACCGTATCTTCCAATCATTATAAGGTCCAACGTATTACTAAAGAGAATAGTGCACATGATTCCTCTCAATTAACAACGTGGGATCGAATGTTTTAATAGGATAAACAAGGACAACTCTGTCATTATGATGAATGCTGTTCAGACAACTCGGCTGGCTTGATCTAGAAACAAAGCTCACAGATTCTTCACAGGGCTCCCAGAGTTCCCTCACTCTGACTCCCCCGCATCGAGAGCTCTGATCTCAAGTGAAAAAATTTGCTATTCAGGTCCAAGTGGAGATGGTGATTGCCGGTCACAGCTCTATCTCCTCTCGGTGGAAGAACAGATCGACCCTAGACCATTTTGGTGAGGTTACAGCCTGATTTTTACGGCTATGAACAGATGCGGATGACAACCTGTTATGAGAAGAAGACCTTTCTATAATAAGGCCAAATGTATAGGACTGTATTGAACTTTGGCTTAAACCGACTTAAGGGCCTATAAATAGGTAGCTTAGAAGTAGCTGTGATAATTCTAATATTTTTGACATTAATCATGAGAAACAGAACGTTTCTTCTCTTCTTCCTCTATCTTTCTCTCTCTTCTATTCTCCAATCCCAAATTATATCCCCAATTCTATCTTAGAACCCTAATTTCCAATCAGTGAGATAACAAATTGGTATCAGAGCCCGCAATCTTCGGACGAATTGAGAGCTAATGGCGAAGATGACAAAGGTGGATGAGCAAATCAAGGCATTGGAAGAAAATTTCTCGTCCAAGGTGACGAACCTAGAGAGGAATATGGATGTGAGGCACAACGAGTTGGACAAACACTTGAAGGAGAATACGACGCGAATGGAGGAGAGCACGAGATGCATGGAGGCGATGATGGAGATGATGCATAGGGAAATCGCAGAGGGTTTCAAGAACTTCAATAACTTGAGGGGTAAAAGCATTAAGGAGGATCGTTGTTTACCCTTGTTTACTTCTCAATACGAAAATGGGTTAGGAGAACCTTCCGGCCAATTCTCGCATTCTGGGCATCTTCAAGAACGAAAAAAAGAGGTTCTAGGGCAAAGGCAACAACTCAGGGTTCTTGAGGAGGAAGGCGAGCAACACCGGCAACAGATGGAAGAGCTTCAGAAAGGGTCCGAGGATTTTTCTGATTAGTTCTCACAGATGATGACGAAGATGGAGGCTCGTTGGAATAAAAAGCTTGACGAACTGCTTGAGGCTATTAGGGAAAAAGCCTATGTGAAGGACAAATCGTATGAAGAGGACATGAATTCACCTATGCTTCCTTTACCAACTGATTTTGATTTGCCATGGATAATGGAAAAAGATGATGGTAGTGGTTCGAATGAGGAGAGGATGGATATTTCGGTCACTACTAAAGTTCCAGCTAGAGGCAATGGGTTCAAAAAGGATGTGAGACCTTCTTTGATTTTATTTCTGCAAGATCTTCTTCATAGGGTGGATAAACCCGATTGCAAAGAATCCCAAGTCATTTTTGGAACATGTGACCCATCGATTGGGATGGGCGAGATCTCGAGGCAGCGCTCTACCCTTCCAGAATGGGTTCCAGAGCTAAACACCTTTCGAGAGGTAAATCACATAACTTATTTGTTCCAAAGGTCAGAAATTCTGTTGTTTCCTAGTTTCAAAAAATGTGCTTGGGTTGTGCAAGATGGGAAAGCTTTTCTTGAATAAGGGTGTTCATAAGAGAAGTATTGAGTTCAATCAATTGAAGTTGGTGGTTGTAGTTAAGAAATATGTGAGAAAGTTTGAGAAACTCAAGGGCAAGATTGGTGGTTGTAGTATTAGTGATGTTGGTGATGGAGCATCTGATATTACAGAACTCCAATGTTTTGAGATGCCATTGCTTGGTTACTGCCCAGAATTTCAGGACAAGCACTGCACATAGCTTCTAGTATTTGAATACAGAAACTTTATAGATTGTTTAGATGTAATAATTGGAGAGGCATGTGAACACATAATGGGCCAGCGAGACAATTCCATGGGAAGAATGCTGAAGAGGTTTGTTAGTCTTATCACTATTCAAAATGTCAATTTATTTATAGATTTCTGTCTAAAATTTTAGCAGCAATTTTGGCGATATCGGCCTCGATGGCGATCGAAGGGAGAACCTGGTTGCTCAGTGGAGTTTGAAGCTCCAGTTGATGTTGAACCTAGAGTGTTTATTGATGAAGTCAATGATGTAGAGCTGCATAATATTCCACGAACATGAATTGCAGTGTTCATTGTTGGTATACATGGAGTTGTGCAACTATTTAATGTTGGTATCTTATCCATTACTTTGCTACCTTCTGCGTTGTAACTTCAAAAGCTATATTCCATTTTTATGTGGCTTGATGATAAACCTCAGAAGTTCTATCTCTTCCTTGTTCTCATGTTATCTCGATTCTATGCTTGTTCTGACATGAACCTTGAGGACAAGATTCTATTTGAACTAGGGAGCGAAGCTGTGAGTAGGGCAAGTAAGACTAATGTTGTCAATGAAAATGAGGACCTGAGGAACCAACCCTAAGAGGAAGAACAATAGGAAAAAGAATAAAGGTGGAAGTAATGCCAAAAAGGGTGATGAAGAAGAGCGGAAGTTGGTACTGCTATTTGCTTTGATTCCAGAAGTGGAGTTGACATTCATGACTTGCCATCAACTGTTCTCTTTTGTGTTCAAAGAGGAGGATGATATTATGAAAGGAGTTCATTTGGCACACAGACAAAGAAAGACTGTAGATCTTCTTAGTTCTACAGATTCAATGTCTGCTATTGATTCAGTGTTGCTGCAGATTCAATGTCTGCAATTTTTACAGTTACAGGATCGTCAACTGCTGCATTTTTATAGGAACCAAATTCAACCCTTGCTGCAGAATCTGTTGTTTGTCGGAGGTGGTGTACTTGATTATGATCTAGTATAGTCGAGGTAAGAGTTAGACTATTTCTCTGTAAGACAAGATTGTCTCATATTCAGTGCTTACGGGCTGTGGCAATCGTCCCCAAGACACAACGACCCTTGAAACTTCAGGCGAGCCTTGTATATTTGGAATTTTCTGAGAGAGAGAGAGAGAGAGAGAGAGAGAGAGAGAACTATTGCTAAAAAATTATTATGCAATGAGTTTTTGGGGTGCTTTGCAAATAAGGGGGAGAGGCTTATTTATAGGCTGCTGGTTGGGAGGGAGGCAGGTAGCCCGAAGAGTCACGTCTGTTTGGATGGCAGTCAGGCTGCCCATTCAGCCCCCTTCGCCAGCCAGATCTTGCCTCTTCGGTGGGCATTCTGGATAGGCCTTATCACTAGGCAACTTACATCCCTTCACTTACCAGATTGCTCCAGCCTCTTCGCGTCCCTTCGTGGATATCCTAGAAGGTGCTCGCGGCCCCTCGTCACTTCGGTAGCTATGCACCTCTCTCCGGACTCGGGCAAAAGACTTAAGACTCCTCCAGCTACTTGTGATGATGCAAACGTGTAAAGTGCCAAGTGTGCCACAAAGTGCCCATTGCGACCTGCGTCCAATGTGCCATGTGCACACGCACGTGCTCGTGCTCATGCTCATGCTAGTGCTCGAATGGTGCTACGCACCATCCTCGCAATGGTCCAAGTTGGCTTTTGGGCGGTCAACTTATTTCCTAGCTAACAAGGAGTTTCTCCTTATAAACTAGGAAAACTTTGTGCCATTTTCCAATGTGGGATTGCCCTTTCCTATTCCATATTGGGCCTCCCACTTTGGGCTTTTTGCTTGAAGCCCATCATTCAATTCCAACAATCCCCCACATGAATGATAATTAATGCATGCTGACACTTTTAAGAAAAGTTTCAATAAAATATCATTGTATCGAGGAAGGTAGCTTACGGCTTTGAACCTTCCTAAGTAAAATGCTATCGAATTTACTTACAGCTTAGTGAACACGATGTCTTGAACTGGTCAGCTTTTTTATATAAACCAAGACAATAACATTTACGCAATGATATCTCTAATATCCTTTGGTTCTCACGTTTTGTCTGTTTCGGCCATGGACCATATCTTGGATTCATAAGTATTTTTTCCATTTGAAGTGCCCTCACTTCACACTTATATAGGTGATCTTCTATCAGGAGTATCCTACCATACTCCACCTTTATCTGGTATAAGAATCATTAAAAATATAGACGCCTAGCCTTACCACACCTCTGCAGGTTAGTACTAGGGCAGCTTCTGAGAATGGGATGGGTTCCAAGTAATCATCTGAACCATCCATAGCTTAGTTATCTCATTGAACCAAGTTTATAGAATCTTCACTCATCATGGTTGAGTTACTACTATGAATGTTCTTTAATGTGTGGATTTTAACCCCATTCTCCTTACTACGTTATAAATTTGATCTCTCTTGATTCCTTTCGTCAAAGGATCAGCTATGTTGTCCTTGGACTTCACATAATCAATGGTAATTATACCACCAGAGATCAATTGCCTAACGGTGTTATGTCTCCTATGGATGTGTCGAGACTTCCCGTTGTACATTGTACTTTGTGCTCTCCCGATTGCAGACATGCTATCACAATGTATCAATACAGGGGCACATGCTTGTTCCAATATGGAATATCCTCAAGAAAGTTTCTGAGCCATTCAACTTCTTCCCCAGCTTTATCTAGTGCTATAAACTCTGACTCCATGGTGGATCGGGCTATGCACATTTGTTGAGAGGATTTCCAGGACACAGCTCCTCTACTTATGATGAACACATAACCACTAGTAGATTTATAGTCTTTAGTGTCCGATATGTAATTCGCATCACTGTATCTTTCTAATACAGCTAGATACCTAGTATAAAGTATGCCATGGTTCATGGTATATTTTAGATACTTTAGAATCATTTCCAGAGCTAGCCAGTGGTCTGGTCCTGGATTGATCGTGAATTTACTAAGCTTGCTAACTGAGTATGCAATATCAGGGCGTGTACAATTTGTCAAGTACATCAGGCTCCCAATGATTCTTGCATGCTTTAGTTGAGATACTGGGTCTCCTCTATTTTTAGCTAAGTGTAGACTCGGGTCTACCAGAGTCTTAGCCGGAGGTTTATCAAAAGCATAGAATTTCTTGAGTACATTCTCAACGTAGTGAGATTGTGACAAGATAATTCCTTCAGTCGTCCTAAAAATTTTAATCCCTAGTATGACGTCAGCTAGACCCATATCTTTTATGTCAAAGTTATTCTTTAACATGTTCTTCATTTTTACGATAAGATCATTACTGCTTCCCGTGATCAGCATGTCATCTGCATACAGACATACGATTACGTAAGCATCAGGTGTGCCTTTAATGTATACACATTTATCACACTCATTGATCTTAAAGCCATTTGACATCATTGTTCTGTCAAATTTCTCATACCATTATTTCGGCCCGTACAGTGACTTGACCAGCTTGCATAATTTATGTTCTTGTCCGGGGGCAACAAACCCTTCAGGTTGTTCCATATATATTTTCTCTACCAGTTCTCCATTTAGGAAAGCTATTTTTACATCTATCTAATGTATCTCGAGGTTATAGAATGCTGCGACAGCTATGAGCACTATAATATATGTGATTCTTGTGAACGGCAAATACGTGTCAAAGAAATCATATCATTCCTTCTGTTTGAATCCTTTAGCTACCAATCGAACTTTGTACTTATCGATTGATCCATCAGCTTTGTATTTCCTTTTAAGGATCCACTTGCAACCTAAAGGTTTACAACCTGGTGGGAGATCCACGATTTCTCACGTGTAGTTTTCCATGATGGACTCTATCTCACAGTTGATAGCTTCTTTCTATATAGGAGCATCTGAACTAGACAATGCCTCTTGGATTATTCCAGGTTCATTTTCTAACACGTATGTCAGAAAATTTAGACCAAATGACTTAGCCGTTCTGGCCCTTTTGCTACATCTAGGTTTGTCAACAACTTGATGAGAATCTTAAGTAGCTTCATGAGCTCTTTTATTAGAGCTTGGGTCTTTCCTCTCCTTGTTTGGAAAGATATTCTCAAAGAATATTGCATTCCTTGATTCCATGACTATTCCCTCGTTGATTTCAGGGTTTTCAGACTTGTGCACTAGAAATCAATAAGCGCTACTGTTATAAGCATATCCGTTAAAAATGCAGTCAACGATCGTGGGTCCTATTCTCACCCTTTTAGGCGGAGGTATTTTTACCTTGGCTAGGCACCCCCACACTTTAAGGTAACCGTAGGAAGGCTTTCTCCCTTTCCATAGTTCGTATGGGGTTTTGTCCCTTTTCTTGTGTGGTAATTTATTTAGAATGTGATTAGCTGAGAGCACAGCTTCCCCCCACAAGTTCTGGGGTAAGCCCGAGTTAATCAACATAGCGTTCATCATCTCCTTAAGAGTTTGATTCTTGCGTTCAGCTACGCCATTGGATTAAGGTGAGTATGGAGCTGGTGTCTGATGAATAATGCCATTTTGTTGGCAGAATTCCTCAAACAGAGCTACATATTCTCCCCCTCTGTCACTTCGAATCATCTTGATTTTAGAGCTAAGTTAATTTTTAACCTCATTCTTATAACTCTTAAAAGCTTCTAGAGCTTCATCTTTTCCTTTTAAGAGATGTACATAGCAGTATCTCGTGCAATCATCAATAAATGTGATGAAATACTTTTTCTCACCTCTAGTTTATACGTGTTTCATATCACATATGTCAGTATGAATTAACTTTAAAGGTGTAGTACTTCTTTCCACTGAATGAAAAGGTGCTTTGGTCATTTTTGTCTCTACACATACTTCACATTTATTGTTTGGGTCAAACTCCATTTTAGGCAACAAATTTAAACTTACTAACTTTCTTAGTGAGCTCAAATTTACGTGTCCTAATCTATCATGCCATAAGTTAGAACACTCAGCCAAGTAAGAAGAATTGATAGCTTATTAGGCCCTTCAAAGGCACGTTTCACAGTTATTATATTCATCTTAAAGAGTCCCCACTCGAGGTAACCCTTTCCTACAAAGGCACTGGCCTTGGTCAGAACAAACCTATCAGTCTCAAACACTAGCTTTATCCCAGCTTTGCTTAACAGTGAGTCGGATACTAAATTTTTACGAATGTCTGGGACATACAGCACATCCTTGAAGGTTAGCTCTTTGATCATGGGAGAAGTTATAGAGTCTATAAATAATTTCTGGCCGTTGATCGCGGTGTAGGTCGAAAATACCTTTTTGTCTGAACAGATGTGTCGGGTTGCCCCTGTGTCAATGAACTACTCTCTTGGGTTATCCACCAGATTGGCTTCAAACACCATGGCAGATAGGTGTAGCTCAGACATATCTTCGGCCAGATTAGCCATCTCTCGATCGTCCTTCTTTGGCAAGCGATAATCTTTGGCTATATGACCGGGCTTATCGCAGTTGAAGCAATTGCCCTTGATCTTCTTAGCCTTCTTTTACTTTAGCTCTTGCTTCTCCTGCTTGTTCCCGGGCTTCTTCCTCTTCTTGCTGGTACCTCCCTCAGCGAGGTGTACTTTAGCCTCAGAGTTGGTCCTGCTGGTCTTGACTTCGGACTTTTGGTTGTCTTCCTCGATCCTTAGTCTCACGATCAAGTCTTCCAGCCCATGTCCTTCCTCTTATGCTTGAGGTAGTTCTTAAAGTCCTTCCACAGGGGGTAGCTTCTCAATTAGAGCAGCCACCTGAAAAGACTCGCTGAGTTGTATGCCTTCGGCGTGAATCTCATATAGAATCAGCTGCAGCTCCTAAACTTGGTCAATGACCTTCTTAGAGTCAACCATCTGAAAGTTGAGGAACCTTCTGACGATGAATTTCTTCATCTCGGCATCCTCCATTTTGTACTTCTTCTCCAGAGAGTTCCATAATTCTTTAGCAGTTTTTGTACCTGTATAGACATTGTAAAGGGTGTCGTCTAAGCAATTCAGAGCATAGTTATGACATAGGAAGTCACTGTGACTCCATGCATCGAGGGCATTGATCTTCTGTGGATCAGCCTCATTTTTTGCCACCTTTGGAGCCTCTTCCTTCAAGAATTGGGCCAACTTGAGCATCGTCAGGTAGAACAAAGTCTTCTGTTGCTACCTCTTGAACTCGGTACCGTTGAATTTGGCCGGCCTTTCGGCGTGGACAGTTTTCGGGATCGCTGGCACTGGTGTTGGTGCGGAGTTTAATGATGCCATCTTCAAGTACACTGATCTCATCTTATGATTCTTGTTTGTCGGAGGTGGTATACTTGATTAGGATCTGGTATAGTCGAGGCAAGAGTTGGACTCTTTCTCTGTAAGACGAGATTGTCCCGTATTTAGTGACTATAGACTGCATCAATCGTCTCCAAGATAAAATGACTAGGCTACTTTCAAGTTCGTAGCACAACAACCTTAGATATTTGGACTTTTCTGAGTTAGAGAGAGAGAGAGAGAGAGAACTATTGCTAAAGAATGATTATGCAATGAGTTTTCGGGGTACTTTGCAAATGAGGGAGAGAGGCCTATTTATAGGTTGCTGGATGGGAGGGAGGCAGGCAGCCCGAAGAGTCGCATCTGTTCGGATGGCAGTCAGGCTGCCCATTCAGGCCCCTTCACCAGCCAGATCGTGCCTCTTCGGTGGGCGTTCTGGATAGGCCTTATCACCAGGCAACTTGCATCCCTTCGTTTACCAGATTGCTCCAGCCTCTTCGCGTCCCTATGTGGATATCCTGGAAGGTGCTCGCGGCCCCTTGTCACTTCGCTAGCTACGTAGCTCTCTCTGGACTCGGGCAAAAGACTTAAGGCACCTCCAGACGATGCGCATGTGCGAAGTGCTAAGTACACCACAAAGCGCCCATTGTGACCTGCAACCAATGCGCCATGCGCATATGTTCGTATGAGTGCGCAAGCGCGTGCGTGTACTCGTGCTCGGATGGTGCTATGCACCATCCTCGCAACGGTCCGAGTTGGCTTTCTGGGCGGTCAATTTATTTCCTAGCTAACAAGGAGCTTCTCCTTATAAATTAGAAAAAATTTCTACCATTTTCCAATGTGGGATTGCCCTTTCCCATTCTATATTGGGCCTCCCACTTTTGGACTTTTTGCTTGAAGCCCATCATTCAATTCCAACAGAATCATCATTTGTTGAACTTTTACAGCAGCCACATGTTGGTGCAATTTTGCAGAAACCATGTTGCAATTTTATGCAGATTCGCCACCTAATTTATTGATGCAAAATTCCACCTCTAAGCTACTCATTTCTGCAGGTTTACCATCTGGTGTAAGAGGGAAGTGTACTCATTGTGGCACTAGCTGCAGGATCAGAGTTATCTGCACTTGCTGTAAAATGGAAAAGAAAAACAACAAGTGTTGGAGACTTGGGCCAACATAAGTGATGATGAGGTGACTTGGGAAGACATTTCAGATTTGCAGAGCAAATTCCCTGAGTTCGTTGATGGGCTTATGCTTCAACTTTGAAGACAAGGTTGCTAAAGGAGGAGGATGTTATGAGAAGAGGATCTTTCTGTAATAAGGCCAAATGTATAGGATTGTACTGAACTTTGGCTTAAACCGACTTAAGGGCCTATAAATATGTAGCTTAGAAGTAGTTGTGATAATTCTGATATTTTTGACATTAATCCTGAGAAACAGAACGTTTCTTCTCTTCTTCCTCTTATCTCTCTCTTCTATTCTCCAATCCCAAATTCTATACCCAATTGTATATTAGAACTCTAATTCCCAATCAGGGACATAACACAACCTTGTTCCAGATGCACCATGGCTGGCCTTTGTTAAACTTTTGTTATCTGTCCTCGGACCTCTATCAAACTGATGAGAATTCATTCCCAACTTAACTGCTCGGTCATCTACATCTTTTGATGTGCTGGCTTTGGTTGCCTTCCGATTGGAATAAACCTGATGGGGAAGAAGGCCAAGCAAAAACTTCTTTAGCGATTATCTCTAACATTTTTCTGAGTTGGGTTTCCTTCCAAGCTAATAGTTTGCAACGAGTTGTAGTTGGTTGCAAGCTGACCCAGACACTTGGCTGTGGAGATCTAGTTGAAAAGAAGATCCAGGACTACAAGCTTCAGAAGACGATGCAGACCCTCTACTTCACTTATTTTGTTTCCCGCCAAGTACAACTCTTTCAAAGATAACAAGAAGCCAAACATGTTTAACAAAAAGAATTTCATTAGAATTAGAGATTGAGGGACTCCGAAAAAAATGCCAGCGATATCTACTGAAATTCAATGATAACATACCATGTCCAATTCTCAGTATCCGATTATAGCTCAAGTCCAGGACATGAAGTCGTGTAAGCTCACGTAATCCCTCGATGGCGAAAATAATGTTTTTGGATAGATCCAGAGTAAGAAGTCCTCTTGGAAGAGAACCTGAAGTAATTTTTGTTGGAACAAATATTAGTACATTATGGTATGAACATGTAAATATAAATCGTAAGCATATAAAGAGAGGAGTTTAGAGAATGCTCACGATCACACTTGGAGCTAAATGTGTAAACTGTCGTCTTCAAAGTAGTGACTTTTGGATTGAATCCTGGACGAGGCCACAGTTTAACCGTGTGCCCTTAAACTCATATTACCCGCCTATATGCTTCAGGCCTCCGTGGGTAAGAGAGTTCCCAAGGTACAACGCCCAATCACGTGTACAAAAGGAAGCACTTTCGCACACCTTTCGAACCTTTGGTGGTGTAGAACTCCGACTCTTATGGAAGTGAGAATGCTATGCAAGGGGGAGAAAAGTAGAGAGCTCAAGGAAGAGTATGAGTTAGGGATGGTTTGGAATGGAGGAGGAGGGCTCCTTTTATAGGAAGCCTAGGCCTCCAACATTCAAATCCGCATTAACTCTGGCCATTAACTAGCCCATTAACTTGGTGAGTAAATGGGTGGTTACTAGACCATAAAAAACTCATATTAACTTGGCGGTTACTCTCATTAGGTTGGCTCGAATTTAATTTCAAAAATTCAAAATTTAAATTCAAATGCCAACTAGGAGAAGAAGGTTCTAGAGCGTGGGCTTGTCCAAGAGGAAACCCAATTAGATTTTGGCCCGATAATCGCTTCAACAAGTCCGGCCCAGCTCTAAAAAGATAAGGCCTTGGAATCTGGAACAATTCTCACAAACCCACAATCCTGTAACCCGCAGCTAGACCGCCTTTAAGCCAATTTGTCATTCACCCCGAGAATTGGATCTTCGTAAGTGTTATATATATCGTTACGAAGCTTTATCAATGAGCTTCGTATTGATCTCACAAACACCCAAATTCAATTGGTGTGACCTCTAATTAGGATTCTCTCTCTAATTAAATATTTGGGCCCAGAGCCCAATACACTCAATTGTATTGGGCCATCTCTTCCTTGGTTATTAAACCAATTCTCCAATAATCCCCCACATGAATGCAAAATTGCTTATATGACATGAGCCTACCAATACTACACGCAACTTGGAGTTCTGCGAGAATTTGTTGCATCAGGAAAGGTGGTTGAAAGCCTTGAACCTTCCTTAGTGAAATACCTTCGGATATACTTGCCAAGCAGTGGACGCGATGCCTTGAACTGTTCGGTATTTTATGTATACCAAGACAAAGATACTCACACAACTCCTTCTCAAACCACTACTCGGTTCTTTCGTTGTTGTCCATTTTGGCCCTGGACTGCCTTGGAAACTTCATCGAATGCTCTAGAGATTTAGCCCTTAACTCATCTCATAGAAGCGGCCCCTTCACATTCGATATAGGTGATCTCTTATAAGGAGTATCCTGCCATACCCTACTTATATATATACTCGAAGTATAAGGATCATTGAAAGCATATAGCTTAACCTTCCGATGGACAGGTCTATCACTCTTTCATCATAGGAATAGGTAGGGAACTCAATTTTCTGAGTGCTTTGTTCGACCGTAGCCTCACAATTTGGTTGTCCCATTGAACCTGCAGATCAGGGTTTACGATCCAGGTTGGGTTGCCATCATGGGTTTAGGTCATTTTGTGGGCTTTAATCCCATTCCCCTCGATGATACCTCTACTTGGTCTCTCGTTGGACCTTTAGTTAATGGATCTGCGATGTTCTCTTTTGACTTTACATAGTCTAAAGATATTACACCCGTTCTCAACAACGTTCTCACATATTTATGTCTACGACGTATATGCCTAGACTTTCCATTATACACATTATTTTATGCTCTTTCAATAGCTGACTGACTATCACAGTGCACGCTAATAGGAGGCACTGGTTTTGACCACATTGGGATATCCTCCAAGAACTTCGGAGCCAATCCGCCTCTTCAGCTGCTAGATCCAACGCTATGAATTCTGATTCCATAGTTGATCTAGCAATGCAAGTTTGTTTGCATGATCTCTACGAGACCGCTGCTCCTCCAATTGTAAATATGTATCCGATAGTGGATTTTATATTCTTGGAGTCCGAGATCCAATTCGCATCTGAATACCCTTCCAGAATGGCTGGATGTCTTGTATAGTGTAATCCATAGTTAGCAGTGTACCTTAGGTATCTAAGGACTCTAACTATCGCTTTTCAATGTTCATCATTGGGATTACTCGTATATCTCAACAATCTGTTTACCGAGTTTGCAATATCTGGTCTAGTACAGTC
Organism: Hypericum androsaemum; assembly: GCA_963995505.1. NCBI lineage: Eukaryota > Viridiplantae > Streptophyta > Magnoliopsida > Malpighiales > Hypericaceae > Hypericum > Hypericum androsaemum. The sequence goes on from OZ023180.1 coordinate 11,827,630, forward strand.
CATGAGGTACATTAGACTGCCTATAACTCTAGAATAATCTAGTTGTCTCACACTCTCTCCGGGATTCTTGCAGAGACTTGACACCACTTCCATAGGAGTTCTCGCAATTACATTGCTATCCCTATCGAATTTGTCAAGTATCTTTTCGACATAGTGACATTGGGAAAGCGCGTAACCTTCTGAAGTCTTGGAGATTTTCATCCCAAGTATTACATCAGCTTGTCCCAAGTCTTTCATGTCGAAATTTCGCGACAACATTCTCTTGGTAATTTTGATATTATCATTATTACCCACGATCAACATGTCATCTACGTAGAGACAAACTATCACATAGTCGATATCATCTCCTTTCACATAGACATAGTTATCACATTGATTTATCTGAAACCCATTAGATAGCATTACACTATCAAACTTTTCGTGCCATTGTTTAAGTACTTGTTTTAGTCCATACAAGGATTTTACAAGTTTACACACCTTATGTTCTTTACCTGGAATCATAAACTCTTCGGGTTGTTCCATATAAATTTCCTCTTCCAAATCTCCATTAAGGAAGGCCATCTTCACATCCATTTGATGGATCTCTAGGTTAAAAAAAGCCGCCAAGGCTATGACTAACCTAATGGACATTTTCCTGGAGACAGGAGCATATCTGTCAAAATAATCAACACCCTCAGTTTGCTTGTAGCCTTTAACAACAAGTCTTGCCTTGTACTTATCCACTGTACCATCAGGCTTCATCTTTTTTTTGAAGATCCACTTATGTCCTAGTGGTTTACTACCCGGAGGTAGATCTACTAGTTCCCAAGTGTGATTATGTAAGATAGACTCTATCTCACTATTCACCACTTCCTTCCAAAGAGCAGAGTATGTAGAAGACATTGCTTCTTTGTAGGTTACTGAATCCTTTTCTAACAGATATGTTAGGAAATCTGATCCGAAGGACTTTTCTTTCTTAGCCCGTTTTTCACATCTAGGTTCTTCAACTTTATCTTGAGGTTCCTCTCCCCCCACATTGCTCCCACTTTGGTCAACTTGACTGTCAACATCAGTTCGAGCTTTGTGAGAAAAGATTTTCTCGAAGAATGAAGCAACCATAGCTTCAATGGTAGTATTTGCATGGATATCAGAGTTATCTGACTTGTGTACCAAGAATCGATATGCAGCACTATCTTGTGCATAACTGATAAACACATAATCCACCGTCTTGGGTCATATCCTTGTCCTTTTAGGAGGTGGGATCAGAACCTTAGCAAGACATCTGCAAACCTTTAGGAATTTGTAGCTAGGCACATGACCTTTCAACAATTCGTAAGGTATTTTATCCAACTTTCTGTGCGGTACCCTATCGAGCACATAGTTGGCCGAAAGCACTGCTTCCCCAACAACTTGGAAGATTCTTAATCTTCTTGCCAAGTTGGTTCTCGACTTCATTCTTATAGTGAATGATAAATCTATTGCTTCGTCTTTACTTCTCATCAAGTAGACATAGCAATCTCTTGTACAATCATCGATCAAATCTCGCACTTGTATTTAAGATCGATGTTGACTTAGGTAATAGGTTTAGTGACATAAGCCTTTGTAAAGACTTATAATTCACATGACCTAATCCACCACTTCACAATTGTAATGATTCACGAGAAAATGCAAAATTTTTATTCTCCTTAGCATTCATTACAAATGTACTAGTGCTAATCTCGCAGGTCGCACTTCCATCAATCTAAGTATTCGACTTTGCCTTAAAGGCTAAAGTCATTTCACTCATTTTGAAAATATTGGTCAAAAATAGTCTTTGCCAATAGACATTCTGCCTTTCAACAGAATGACTTTTTCAAACTCAAACACGAGTTGAAAGTCTTTCTTGTCGAGCACAGCTCCGGAGATAAGATTCTTCCAAATCTCAGGTACATGTAACACATCGATCAGCTCTTGTCCGAGGTTACCTTGAGGACAACCATCTCTTGCCTTCAATCTTGGATACTTCCGAGTTTTGCGTGTAGCAATTCTCATCATCCATTAGTTGATAGATCTTAAGCATCTATTTGTTCGCACAAATGTGGCGTGTGGCCCCTATGTCCACCCACCAACAAAATTCACCTCGACACAAGACCATGAGGTTCATGTCATCAAGGTCAAAGCTCAAGTTTATCTCATTAGCATGAGCATGCTTCTTGTTCTTGCCCTCAGCAACACCACGTTTGTAGCAACCCTTAGCCCCAAGGCTAGATTCGCCACAAACAAATAAGATATTGGTGAAGCTCTTATTATGAGCATATCCCTTGGAATCTTTAATGCATTTCTGCTTATTCCCACGGGTGCTCCTGCCAACCTTGACCGTATTGGCCTTGGCAACCACGCCATTTGGTTTTTTTTCTCAACCTTTCGGTTATTACTTGATATACGACATTCTCAAAAGGTCCTTGAGACTCGTTATCTTCCTCGTATATTTGAGATACATCTCAAAGTCCTTCCACAATGGCGGTAATTTTTTAATTACTATCACCGCTTGGAAAGCATCATGGATAAGAATCTTATGAAGATCTCTACCATCCTTCTCGGATTTACTCTCTTTGAGATACCAGTCAAGTTCAAGGCAGTTATGAAGAACATCATCTTTTCTTGCCACCTCTTCAAATTACTACCCTTGAACTTTTCTGATTTCTTCAATTGAAAAAAACATTAGTGGGTTTCTAAGACCCGGCATCACGACCTCAGCATCGCTAGCCCACACAACAAGAATCTCAGCGTTCATGTTGTTATTAGCGTTCACTTCACCAATCAATTTCACAGATGTAGCAATTGATATGAACAACGTGTCTATAAAAAAAAAAATGGGCCCAACCCAAATCCATTTTCGTCAAGTACAGAACATTTGACCACACAACTACTCAACACCGGAGGAGAGTGTCGTGAAAGCCGAAACAGATTCATCATTTAATTAGTCGGTAGACCACGTCTAAGACTCGACTTTGACAACCAAAGAAAATACGTGCATGTAATGCACACATTAACTACCGAATAAAATATGTTTATGACTTAACATTCCTCGAGGCAATTATAACGTTTCTAAAGACATGACGAGTTAAAGTTTTAACCATTTTCTCCACCCGTAGTCATGTCTTCACAAACTTTAACAACTTTGTACTCAAGGATCATTTAATTTAGACAACTAAATAATCACTTAATTGGTTGCAAATAACATTTACTGTCCAAATGAATGAGAATCCCTCGTTGACTACTTCAATTCACAATAATTTTAAAAATTCATTGCATCGGCTTTAGACAGTAGTGTTACCAAATTTTGTTGGTAGGGTGATTGTTTTCCCTAATTACTCAACAATTTACATCCCTTTTGTGAATGGATTTCAGCAAGTAGACTAATTACACTGTAACTCTCACTCTTCATATAATACCCCAGACTTACAGAAGAATGTGGGTGGGTGGACAATACGTTTACACCACATGTAATGACCGACAGTCCCATTATGATTATTTAATAGGATGAACGTTCAGACTTTAACCAGAAACCCAATGGTTTCATGCATTAAGGTGGAAACGTTCTCAATTATTTGATCATTCAATTTTCCAAACTTCTGGACTTTTCATTTCTATTCTACACACAGGATAACAAAGAACATTTGTTAATATCATATGCTAATCTAAAGTTCAATTCACGTTGTTGCAACAGCAATAATTATAATACCATGTTTATATATATTATTTTTTCCAACGTTGTGGCACTAAGCTACCTTTATAATTCCTGAGTATGCTCGTTCCCGGAGATAGAACGCACACAGAAATCTAACAAAAATTTCCTAGTGGAATTGCCGATACTATTTTTTTTAGTCCCCCACAAAGGAAATTCAACAAGCAAGTTTATATCATAGTCACTTAGCGATGACAATAATAACAACAGAACTAAAAACGAGATTGATAAAAAGCTGGAAAGTATTGTTAGTATAAGCTTGTATACCACAGAATACTCTGTCGACAACGATATACATAATAACCATAGTTTACCAATATTAAGACAATATGAGTTTAAGATTGTTGGAACAAATATTAGTAAATTATGGTATGAACATGTAAATATAAATCGTAAGCATATAAAGAGAGGAGTTTAGAGAATGCTCACGATCACACTTGGAGCTAAATGTGTAAACTGTCGTCTTCAAAGTAGTGACTTTCGGATTGAATCCTGGACGAGGCCACAGTTTAACCGTGTGCCCTTAAACTCATATTACCCGCCTATATGCTTCAGGTCTCCGTGGGTAAGAGAGTTCCCAAGGTACAACGCCCAATCACGTGTACAAAAGGAAGCACTTTCGCACACCTTTCGAACCTTTGGTGGTGTAGAACTCCGACTCTTATAGAAGTGAGAATGCTATGCAAGGGGGAGAGAAGTAGAGAGCTCAAGGAAGAGTATGAGTTAGGGATGGTTTGGAATGGAGGAGGAGGGCTCCTTTTATAGGAAGCCTAGGCCTCCAACATTCAAATCCGCATTAACTCTGGCCATTAACTAGCCCATTAACTTGGTGAGTAAATGGGTGGTTACTAGACCATAAAAACCTCATATTAACTTGGCGGTTACTCTCATTAGGTTGGCTCGAATTTAATTTCGAAAATTCAAAATTTAAATTCAAATGCCAACTAGGAGAAGAAGGTTCTAGAGCGTGGGCTTGTCCAAGAGGAAACTCAATCAGATTTTGGCCCAATAATCGCTTCAACAAGTCCGGCCCAGCTCTAAAAAGATAAGGCCTTAGAACCTGGAACAATTCTCACAAACCCACAATCATGTAACCCGCAGCTAGACCACCTTTAAGCCAATTTGTCATTCACCCCGAGAATTGGATCTTCGCAAGTGTTATATATATCGTTACGAAGCTTTATCAATGAGCTTCGTATTGATCTCACAAACACCCAAATTCAATTGGTGTAACCTCTAATTAAATTATATTTAATTAAGATTCTCCCTCTAATTAAATATTTGGGCCTGGAGCCCAATACACTCAATTGTATTGGGCCATCTCTTCCTTGGTTATTAAACCAATTCTCCAATAATTTTCCATGGAACAGTAGTGAAGGAATCATTGCTTTAGAATAAAATATAGTATTAGACTCCATATCTGAAAAAAACTAGGAAGAAATGGGCTTCTGATCAAAGAAACAAGCCTATGAAATTGCCTGACAAATTCAAGACCTTCAGACCAACAAATGCACTTAAAAATGGGATTATAGCCAATCCATGATTTGACAGCTGAGCTACGGTAACAGAAGGGGTTTGGATTGGATACGGAATGCCCCCATTCCAAACCGTTTGAAGTGAAGACATGCGGGAACTTTTTTACAAAAGTGCTAAAATATGAGGACCAAAATAAAAAAGTCATACATGTTGGTATCGTAAACGGGACATGCCGGTATCGCAAACACAGGCTGGAACAAAGGTCGGTATCACGTAACAGCGCATGCCAGCATCATGACCAGGGCATGTCGGTATCGTAAACAGGAAATGCTAGTACGGTCCCCCTTCACTCTAAACCGTCTGGAATGAATTTCTTCACTCCGGACTCAATCCACTTCTGTAACATAAGCACTTAAAGAAGCGATGTATCTTTTAGCCGCTTCCATGCCAGGAGAATCCTTCTCGACCACTTTTGCAACAAACAACCCACCATCTGGAACATCTGCTGATTTCTTTGGTGGGTCATCTTAGAACTTTGGCCTGCGACATCATGACCCAGTTGTGGATTTGAAGATTCCGCATTTCCCAAATTCACATCATCCATGATAGGTATTACCCGGTCTTTGGCTGATGCCATGTAATTAGAACCATCATAATTATCATTGAAGGCATTTGTGTGATCGTTTATCTCAGCTTTGCACAAGCTATCATCTTCTACTTTATCTTCCATGATTTGCAGTCGGACCTCGTGTTTTGCAATATCTTTCCACCTTGATTATAGTGTATCAAGATTTCAGCATTTCGACCCAAATAAGCATTTATCAAAATCAACGGCTGAGGGGCCAATATCCTGTAAAGAGCATCCTATCAGTGGTGCAATTTAGGTGGGAGCTCAAAAGGCACCGTTACCTTGCAGCGATCGAATGCTACGCCAGCCGACCACTGTCGGAGACTGCCTGAGTCGCCTGACTCTGCAGCACCGCCGTCGTCTGCGCGAGGAGTTTCCTCAGAAGCCGTTCCACCTCCAGCCTTAATGAGATAGAAACTCGACCGAAGGCTTCTAGAGAAGACCGACACCGGCCGAGGTCGCCTCCCATCACCGCCACCAGTCTCGACGCTCAAGCCGACGCCTGAGTCCCTGTCGCTGCTGCATTACACCGCCGCTCTGTGGTGGTTGTTGCTGGTTTCAACTTTCCCCCTTTCCTCAATTGGGAATGCTGAATTGGAAATTTTGGAAAATTGGGAATTGTCGGAGCTGATTGGGTTAACTCAGAGTTTTCCATATTTGAGGGTTGTTTTCTGAATTCACAGAAAGTTAGTGGATTGATTCTGTAATTTGACAAAAAAGTAAGAATTCTAGAATCTAGGTGAAAAGAGGGCAAATTACTGTAGTGTCTCTCGTGTTTGACTAAATCAACGATTTAGTCCCCCGAGTTTCAAAAATTATTCTCCTGTCCCCCGTGTTTGATTTTATTATACTCTCGGGTCCCTCGCTGATGTCATCTTTTTTTTGTCACTAAAATGACAATAATACCCTTGCCCAACCAATCCATATCTTCGGTCATCTTCTCCGGTCACTTTTTCTGGTGAAAACCAACTTCCGATCATTCCTTATTCTTTCGATCTCCTCAATCTCTCTCTCTCTCTCTCTCTCTCTAAACCCTCCAACTTTGAATCTCTCTGTTAGAGCTTAAAGAGAGGGGAAATGCTGAGCTATTCCTTCCGCCATAACAGAACCAAAGAATACGAAGAGGTGGAAGAGACCCACTATGACGTCGTTGATTGGGTCAGTTCTTGTTCCTGTTTTGATGTGTTAGAAGAGCAACCTTCACAATTAATTTTTTAGACCCACCGGAGGGAAAATAATAGGCAAAAGCCCTTAATTTCCTAAACCAGAATTTGCGCATCAAATGTCACCACCGTTCACCGGAGGGAAAATGACGGGCAAGGGGGCAACCGCATTATAGCCCTTAATTTCCTCCACCTTCTCCAGTTCACTTCCTCTCTCTGAAGAAGAAAACCGCCTAGTAAGGTCTAGCGCGAAAGTGAACAAGTAAGGGGGAAACACAAGGAAAGGGATGAGTGGGGCGAGAGAGAAAGGGGCAAAAAAATTTCCATTGGCATCGGCGAGAGAGGAAGGCAATTACTTCTTAGTTTCTGGTTGTGGGATCGTCGTCGGTGAGAAAGGGACGCAGATGTACCTCACCAGCATCGTCGTCTTCATGGTCGGCAGCAGCTATGCCGCCGTCCCCCTCTACAGCCGCTTTTGCTAGGCCACTGGCTACGGTGGCACCATCCAATGCCGTGAGCTCACCATAAAAACAAACACAATACCCATTAAAAAAATTGAAACTTCAGTTATCGAAACCCAGTTGGCACCTTTGCCGCCCATGAGAAGAACCTAAACCAAAAACCCAATAGAGGGTTTCCTTTGCATGCCAGCGACAGAGCCGTGGTGAGGGTCGATCGAGAGGAAGGAAGACAAAAGAGCTTGGTTCCGATTTTTTTGGACGGCGATAAGAACAGATCCAATATGAGGAAGAGAATAGTTTTTTTAAGTATATAATGGTCATTACAATGACAAATACAAAAAAATTGATTGATGACGTCAGCCAGGTATATGAGAGTATAATAAAATCAAACGCGGGGGACGGGAGGATAATTTTTGAAACACAGGGGACTAAATTATCAATTTAGTTAAATATGAAGGACACCACGGTAATTTATACTAAAAATAGAATTGTACCTAAATACTAATAATACCTCTGATGTAATATCACTTCTAAGTATTTTTTTGGTGGAAGAGGAGTGGCTAAAACTCCTAAATATATAACGAAAATGGCCAATTACATCATACTAACTGCAAGGCCCCCTCTCGGCCTCTTGTGAGGTTGCAACCGTCAACCTTGTCAAAATCCTATCACGTGAAAACATAGTGGGAAAAATTCGTGATGGGGAAAGAGTACCTCAGGAAAGAATGTCCCCTCTTGGCGTTTAGGATATCGCATAACCTGGCCTTACACCATCACTAGATAATACATCTCGAGAAGGAAAGTCCCCTAGGCTTCGTGCCATCAACATCTCTGGAAATACGAGTACATCGAGGGAGACTAACTCCCCGCAAGCCATCCAAATACACATCGATGCAAAAGTCTGAGGGAACACAAAAAATAACATACTCAATGGAAATCTCAAGGGCAAACTTGGACAGCGCATCCGCCACCTGGTTATCCTTACGCTAGGTATATTGAAGTTCAATCTCCCAATCATTCGCCAGTAGCTCCCTTGCCCTCAATATGAGAGTAGCCAGGGGGTGGGCTCGAACAACTGGACGTCCAACATAGAAGATAGCCAGAGACGAGTCCACCTCCAACAGAACCCTCCTGAACCCCCTCCCTCAGGCCATCTGAAGACCAAGGATAAGGGCCCAGAGCTCTACAGCCAAGGAGGTACAACTCCCAATGCTCATAACGAACCCACATAACCAAATACCACCCAGATCACAGATGATACCACCACCCCCAGTAGGACCCGAGTTGTCCATCGAAGCTCCAACCATATTGAGCTAGACAAAGCCCTTCACAGGTCGCTGCCAGGAAACTAGAATCTTCTGACGAGGGGATAATGGAGTATTCTGGTCTGCTAGGACACGAGCAAACTCCCGTGCTTGTGAAGTGATGAGAAAAGGGGGTGCCCTAATGTAGTGCCAGGACAAAAAGCCGAGTCACTTCACCATCACTATAGCCACCAACAGACCCTCATAAAAATCGTAGCCCACAAAGAGCCCCTAATAGGAGTGGTGGTGTCTGAAATATTGGCCCAAAGCCACCGGCGAGGATCCATGTCAGTGTAGAAGCCACGTGGCGGTCGTGGTAGGAGAGAAGCCCACAACGACTTGGAGAACCTGCAATCACGAGATATGTGCATCAGTGACCTGAACCACATCTCAGGCACGTATCATCTCTGTGAAGTGCCTCTGCGCCCTCTCTGCTTTCATCATCAACCTGTAATGACAAAATAGCCAATTGAAAAATTGAATCCTCTCAGGAACTCGTAATGTCTAAATTGGTGTCCAGATCAGGTCCGTCGGTGGCATCTCCACATCCCTGCACAACACCCTGTAAAGAGACTGAGTAGAGAACCGCCCATCCTGAGTGAGGCTCCAGGATAACGAGTCTATCCAGTCTGGAAAAATCTATAAAAGAATCAAAGTCAGAGACCCAATAACATATAGAGGGAGGAAAGCCTCCAGACAAGGAATATCCCAATCATCCTTAGGGGACCAATACTCAGCCACCTACTTCCCAGCCTTTTTAGCAGGGAGATCACCAAGGAGGTAGTTTCAAAAAGAGCCACAGGTCATCCCAAAAGGACGTGCGAAGGCCATTACCCATATTTTAACGAAGACCGTGGGCAAAGGCCGGATAAGCCTTCACCATGGCCCGTCAGGTGGCAGAAGAACTACGCTTTGACTTTAGCAGATCTAGGTCGACGCCACCCCTACCATATTTGCCAATCAGGACATGCACCTAGAGAGAATCCTAAGATGGAAAAAATTTCCATGGCAGCTTGGCAAAAGATGACATATTGACCTTCCACATAGGCTAAAGACCAAGGCCACCTACCTTCTTAAGGAGCCACATAGAATCCTTACTAACGAGATGGACCAGCTGGTGGTCCTGATGGGTGCCCCAAATGAATTCGCAAATACAATGGTCCATATTGCAACAAAGACTGGCAGGCAATAGATCTATCTGCATAGTATAGGCGAGGATAAAATAGAGAATCGAGCGAGCGAGCGTCAGATGCCCTGTCCTACTCAAGGATCTTGCCTTCCATTCAGCCATCTTGCCTTGAATCTTCTTCAGAACGTAGTGGTAGGACTGATGACAGTCTCGTCTAAGGTCACTAGGGGCACCTAAGTATTGGCCCAGTTCTGAAGTCAGGGGGATACCCATCACGTTACTGAGCTGGCTCACAAGCTCATAGCCAACGTTCTGGGAAACCATGACCTTAAACTTGGACAAACTAACTCGTTGCCCCGAGCAACCAAAGAAGGTCTCTAAGAGGTCACGAACCACCTCAGCCTGGGTAACAGAGGCCTTGCACAGGAGGATCAGATCATCGGTGAATATTAGCTGAGAGAGGGGGAAATAAGATGCGAGAGACTCTCCATGCAAAGAATAAATATGTAAAGGGAGATAGGATCATCCTGACGAATCCCACAGGTCGGGGAGAAGGCCTCTGTCATCCCCTCATTCCAGAGAACCCGCATCAAAATAGTCGAGACATACTTCATAATCTAGGCGATAAAAGTCGTAGGAAGACCCGCCAGGATGAGCATCTTCCAGAGGAAGTTCCAGCTAAGACGGTCATAAGCCTTCTCGAGATCCATCTTAATGACCATCTAGCCAGTGTCACCCTTTTTCTAGGGCATTGAGTGGACCACCTCCTGAAGGATAATTATATTATCCGACATATAGTGGCCCATGACAAAGCTGAACTGCGTCGGACTGACCATAGTATCAAGAAGGGCTTCAGTCTACCCACCAGGATCTTTGTAATGATCTTATAGAGAATACTACAAAGGCTAATGGGCCAAAACTGGGTCAACAACTCAGGCTTCGGGACTTTAGGGAGGAGAGTGATTAACGTAGCGTTCAGGTGGGGAGGGAAACGACCACTGCGGAAGAATTCCTGGACCTGGGCACACATCGAATCGTCAACCACCTTTTAGTACTTTAAAAAAAAGGCAACTTTGTAGCCATCCTTACCCGGGGCCTTGTAGGCCCCATCTGGGAAAAACAATCACTGATCTCTGCACAACAAGTGGGGCTACACAGGTCAGATAAAACATTGTCTTCCAAGGCATGAAAGCCATTCCAGAACAGGAGGGCTGGCCAAAGTGGCTCCTCCTCAGAGTACAGGTATCAAAAGTGATCAACAGGCAAGGCGCAAAAAGAGTCCTGATCTTAAAGCCACTTTCCATTAGAGGATAGGAGACCACACACCCGGTTCCCATGTCTACGGACAATAGTCGAGGTACGAAAGAAGTGGGTATTGTGGTCTCTATAAGCAATCCAGTGTTCCTTAGACTTTTGCATCTAGAGGAGTGCCTCCTGATCGAGGATACCTTCCAAATCAATACATAGCTTGTCCTCCAGACATAGTAGGCCACACGTAACACTAGTCTCCAAGGACCTCTGAACACCCCAAGTCTAGCAATGCATCTATCCTTGTGCTTGAGGATATTTCTAAACACCTCCTGATTCCACTCACGTAGAGGGATTCTAATACACTACTAGCCAGGGAGGGCTTTGGCCACTAGGTGTCAAGGAAAGGTATGAAGAAGCAGCCAGGTAGCCTGAAAATGGAAGAGCCTCTCCCTCATACTCCCCCCTCACTCGGCCAAAGCTCGAGAAGGATCAGGGAGTGGTCAGAGGCCACCCGAGGTAGGTGTCTGACTACCTCTTTCGGCCAGTCTAAACGACAATCCTCATTGCACAAAAAATGATCAATGTGGAAGTCTTACGACCACGAGCTCAAGTGAATCTTGGTCCCAGAAACCCAACGTCAATGAGGCCTAAGGTATTAATATACTCCGTGAAATGCATATTCTGGTCTGAGAGGCCTCTGGAGTCCCTGTGTCGCTCATCGAGGGGCCGGATATCATTGAAGTCCCCTCAAAGAATCCAAGGTCTAACTATGGTGGTACTGAGAGTAATGAGCCGATTCCACATGAATTGACACTCAGTAGGTCTGGGGTTGGCGTAAATGGCAGCGAGATGGAAGGTATCCTGATGGTTACTAACGCTCGTCAGAATAAACTGGCTATCCTGAACTCGAATGGAGAGCTGAACCATTGATTCGTTCCAGAGGAGCCAGATGCCCCTATTACCCTATATGCTTTGCTCCTCAAGATTTGGGGTTCTAGGATAGCTGGAATACTCGGCTGATGACGTTGAATCAAACTCCTTGTGACTTGCAGGAAGCAGGAGTTTCCGACACCACAACTGTGATACCCTGTAAATGATATGTACTGTCTGAAATACCTTAAGTGATTTGATTGGTACTATCCATATCAATAAGGTGCACCTTCTTTTCTAGCACACATCTTGAGAGAACTCCAGGTTAAACGCATTTGGCCGGGAGAAGGATCAGGATGGGTGACCTTCTGGAAAGTTTTCGGGATGTGTGCGAGTGAGGACAAAGTACACTGGAAAAGACATGTATTGGTCTGTGGAGCCAGTCGGTCAGATCATGGGGTGTCACATATGGTGTCAGAGCAAATACGCTTCTGGGACTGTTCTGTATTCTGTTTGGCGCGATGAGGACGTCACGTATTTAATAAGGGGTGAATGCGATACCCTGTAAATGATATGTACTGTCTGAAATGTCTTAAGTGATTTGATTGGTACTATCCATATCAACAAGGTGCACCTTCTTTTCTAGTACACATCTTGAGAGAACTCCAAGGTAAACGCGTTTGGCCGAGAGTAGGATCAGGATAGGTGACCTCCTGGAAAGTTTTTGGGATGCATGCGAGTGAGGATAAAGCACGCTGGAAAAGATCCGTGTTGATTACGGCAACCAAGAGAACAAAATGCACAAATAACATAAACAGAAGAGGTTACGGCCTAATGCCTATGTCCACGGAGAGAAAGGAGAACTTTTATTGATGGATCCGAGTCACAAAGCCATATAAAACCCTTCGGTAACACGTCCTTATATAATGGACGAACCCTTTGTGTACAAGAAACCTATCTAGGTCGTCCTAAGAGTCCAAAAAAGGAGCCTGAGCAAAATAGGAAATGGTTGTCAGCCCCTACCGACCGCTAGGTCCTCAGAAACCAACTTTCTGTAACACCCCCAGCGGTCAATGTTTGAAAAACTGCAGTTAGACTGGTCGGACCGCTATCTAAGACCAAATTCGGGTCAATTTTTCCATGAAACACAGAAAGTGGTTCGACCGGCCAAAATTTGGTCAGACTACCTGGTCAGGTGCTTCCATTTTATTGGATTTAATTTAGAAACAAAACCTCCATTTCCACGCTTGGAACGTGTACATCACTTTTGGATCATAACAAACTTATATTTTTAACAATTCTCGATAATATGTTAACTAAGTCAAATGAATTAGACTAATATATCAAAAAAGAAAACTTGTATAATTATCTTTTTGTACTTCTAGACTTGTTAAATTGATTTTTGATGACTTTGTTTGGATAAATTGTGTAAAAAAGTTGGTAAATATTTGAACTTATTTGATATTTTATCATTTTTACGTTAAATTAAATTTATTAAACCTTATTTAGTAATATTAATATAAAATAGAAGTCTCGGTCAAACCGATAGTCCAAATGGTTTGACCGGGTGAACCAAAAATTTTAAGAATTTCAGATCACCTTCTGGATCGATTTTAAAAACATTGCTAACGGTCACTAGCTCTGCTCGACTTTTTCACTATTGCTTTTTCTCGACACTTCCCAAGAGCAGGGGAAGGCATACTAGCCGGGAGGAGTAACCGGAGAAAGGGGTTTTTGCCCAATATGGTGTTACTATACAAATTTATTTACCAATATGGTGTTACTATTTGAAAATTTCTCAAAATGGTGTTCCTTTTCCAGGTCGAAATTTTTTTTTGACCTGGGGTGTTCAAATCGAAAAAAGTTTTCGACATGGGGCTGAAATCGAAATAAATTTTTGACTTTTATTGTCAAAGGAATTTTTTCAACCTTCTTCTAGATCGAAATTTTTTTCAACTTGCAAAGAAAAAAGGCTCAGGTCGAAAAAAACTTTCGACCTGAGGAAAGAAAAAGCTACGGAGGAGAGAGAAATCAAAAATGGGGCTCCGTGTATTTGGTTTTAATTTCTCTGGTTGTGTCATATTTTGTATGTCAGATATATAGATTTCTCTCTCCTCTGTGCCACAAATAGAAAGAAGTGACACACAAGTCCACGAAAAGTACAGATATATAGATTCACCAAAAAAAAAGTACAGATATATATAATGATTCAAGTGAGTGACAAACAATTTTTAGTTAATGATATTCTGGCGAAGTTGTATTATAAGAGTTTCTTTTTATTTTTAAATTTATTAATATTATATATAAACTTTTAATTTTTATATATTTTTTTCTAATTTCTTTACATTTTTAAGAACTTTTATAAGATTTGAGATATTTTGTGAGGGTTCTACCAAAAAAAAAGATATTTCATGAGGGCATCAATCACAGAAACATATTTTTGATAACTTGTGTTATAAGAGTTAGGATAATTACATCGAAAGTAATCACGGAAAGGAGATAATAACTAGGGGTCTGGATTGGGCACGGAATGCTCAGATTCCGAACCGTTCGGAATGAAGACACGCGGGGACTTTTTTGCAAACGCGCTAAAATTTCGGGACCAAAATGAAAAAAGCCACGCACAAACGCAGGCCGGATACAAATGCCATTATCACGTGACTGCGCATGCCAGTATCACATAACTGCGCATGCCACTATCACATAACTACGCATGCCAGTGTGACCTTTTTGCAAAAATGCTAAAATATGGGGGACCAAAATGAAAAAAACCACGCGCGCCATTATCATCAACGGGACTTGCCACTGTCACAAAATACACATGCCATTATCACATAACTGCGCTTGCTATTATCACATAATTGCACTTGCCATTATCACATAACTACGCTTGCCACTGCGGTCCCCCTTCACTCCAAACCGTACGGAATCGATTCCTTCACTCCGTGCTCAATCCAGACCCAATAACTAGAATACAATTGTTTTCTTTTGTGATAATTAGAATTCAATTGTGGAAAACCGAGAATGTAACAAGTGTAAATAATTTGGGTGAGAAAGTAAGCGTGTGACACTTTTTCTTAAGAAAAAGTAAAATCTGACACAACCAGAGAAATTAAAACCAAATACACGGTATCCCATTTTCGATTTCTCTCTCCTCTGTAGCTTTTTCTTTTTTTAGGTCAAAATTTTTTTCGACTTCGGTCTTCTCTCTCCTGTAGGTCGAAAAAACTAAGTACGTAGGAATGTGTGAAGAGCACCTAGCCCAATTTCCTTTAATTTGACTTAACACCCTTTCAACTTTGTCTTGTCTTTCTTGCTTCACCTAACTTAATTCATAAAATACTTTTCAACCTAATCTAAATTACAATTCGCTCGGGATGTTTTGAACCCACTCTCTGTGGTTTGACATTATACCCGTACCTCCCTTTATTGCAAGGTGAAACAAAAAATACACTCTTCAATGATCATCGAGGATGAAGGATTTCGTGTAATCATAAAAATAACTAGATTACACAAATCCAAAAGCTAATAATCGTAAAGACTTAATTGTTGTTATCTTTTCATTGAATTTTTTACAGGTTCCATATTTACACGGTCTTCATGTAACATAAGCTCGTTATCTATTGATCCGTACTCACGAATTATTGATCAAAGTGGAGATTGAATCCACCTACTAAAAGCCTGAGGTTGAGAGATTCTCCCTTGCATCCTTTCCTCCGTCTTTTTCCATATAAAAAGACTTATAGGGGAGTCAATGTGGTTAAACCCACAACAACAACATCCCTCAAAAATAAGGAGATTGGTTAATTGTGGGTGAATATTTTAATTTTAATATTTGAAATTCTAACAGAGGACTTCCCGCTGGAAGTTGTCGCGCATATCTTCTCGTTTCTCCTAACTCTAACCATCGTCCTCACATCAATGATCTCATATCGGTTCTGCCAACTGTGGCCCTGTCCTTATCCCTGACCTTTGATTTCAGCTCCAGCCGAACGACGTCTCATCCTACTACTTCTTTATAGACCATTCTTTGCTCCTCCGTGACCTCTCCACTGGGGTCCACCACCTAGCCATGGAGCACGCCCCATCGGGCCCCTACAACATGCTCCAAGGGGTTGTTGAGGTACAAAAATAATCCTGACATTGTCAATGTATCTGTAGCTCCCCGATGTGGCAAGACCATTTTTGGTCCATTATCTTGCGGGATCGCCTCCGGTCTCTTGATTAGACGGATCCTGTCTTTGGTTGGCATCAAGATATGATCGATGTTCGATTGGTTTTGTCGATAAGTCCCGAGCTCTAAGAGGATGGTTAGTCTTCAAGAGGCAATCGGTCTCCGTGAGGGCGGTCGGGCTTCCAAGAGGATGGTCGATCTCTTAGAGTATGATCAAGCTCCATAAGTATGGTTAGTCTCTATAGTAACGGTTGGATCTCCAAGAGGACGGTTGGGTCTCCAAGAGCACAGTGGGTCTCCCTGAGGACGGTTGGGTCTCTAAAGGGGTAGGCGGATTGTTCCATCTCTAAAGGGGTAGGCGGATCATTTTACTTCAAAAAGGAGTAGGTAGATCATTCCACTTTAAAGGGGGTAGGCTGATTATCCTGACTCATGGTCTTATTCATCCACTTGCTCGTACACGTCCACCTACCCATCCGCATGGTTCAACTCGTCCAAAGAGTTTAATTCATCCACCTTCCTCGAGGCCACTTGCATCAGTCCGCTTTCTCTTTGGACGTTCGCCCATTTTCACTGATCTGCCAGCCTCGCAGTCGTCCGTCTACTATCGCCCATCCACTTGCTTATAAGTTGTCTGCTCACTTTCATTAATCCGCTCACCTCTCGGTCATTTGCCTATTCATGCATTTGCTTGTGTCATCCACTCATTCAGTCGTCCGTACATATTCACTCATCCACCTGGCCTATTCGCTGAACCCATACATCTATTGATCCATCTTGGATGTTCTCGGCCTGTTAGCTTAGATTTTTTTGGCCCGTTTGTATTTCATTTGGGCCGGTACATCGAGTTGGCTTGGACGCATTTGGATTTTCCTATACTAGGTCGGGAAGAGATCTTCCTATTTTGGAGCCAGATTCTCTAATATTTGGTCATAATTTGAGGATTTCCTTGTTTGATCAATTCTTTCAATATTCGGCCAAGGCCTGGAACATTCCTATTCAAGCCGGGTTTGCTTGGTTGTCATGGCCTGATCATTCCTATTCGAGACCAGATCTCTTTATTTTGGGAAGTCGGCATGGATTTTCCTATTCCAAGCCGGGTTGAGTTGGAAACAACCTAAAGTGAGTTTTTCTATTTTGAAGACAGGGGCTAGTTTAAGGCGTTCCTTATATAAAGAGGGCTTAGGCAAAGGAGAAGACATCCACCAACACAACCAATAACAACTTTACTCTTTTTTCTTTTTCCTTAGCTCGTAGCTTAGCTTAGCACTTTTTTTACCCTCTCCGTTAGGCCGACCTTGGGATGATCACTCTAGACCATCTCGAGTTTTCTTAGCGCCCTGTAACCTCTTTACCTGTAACATATTTTGGCATGCTCGGTGGGACTAATGCGGGCGTCTGAGAAGGCTGTTTAATCTTGTTCGATCAAGTTGTCCAAGAACCATGCTGCTCAAGCAATCTCCAAGGAGGCGGCCCCACCCTCTTCCTAGGAACTCATTGGGAAGAACTCTTCCAATGCAGTTTCAGGTAAGGAAGCAGCACCACCCTTTTCTCAACAAAATATTGGGAGAAATTCATCTAACTCAGCTTACAAGATGGAGCCGGCCCTCTCTATTACCCAAATGGGTATCGGGTGGAATACCAACAACACGACTCCCTTCAAGGAGCCAGCTACCAATAACATGGCTTTGCTTAAGGAGCCGGCCGACCAACTCGCCATTGTTACCGGGACGCTCAAGACTGTGACTGAGATGCTCAAGGTTATCACTGTTTAACTTCAAAGGATTTATTGAGATTACAAAGAGGGTCGATAAAGTCTCAAGGAGGTAATGAGATGGTGTGACAAAATTTGGATGCGAAATGATGAGTCCTTTCAGGCGCTCCCTAACCAACCCTAAGGAGTTCAGAATCATATGGATGAGCCACTTTAACAAATGACCCAAGGTCTTGGTGATGGTGACAGCAAGACTCCATACTTCACAAGTCTACTTGGCCGACCCCCATCTTTTGAGGCTTTCGATTTCGGAGGTGTGAGAGTCTTTTACTAGTAAGGAGACCTAAGCAGATTCTTTTGGGAAAAATGAGACGGTGATGGCTGACGACATTGTTCATGATCCGACCCTGTCACCATGATTCATGAGGTTGGATCTAGAGGAGTTAAATCCAAGCTTTCCTACTCCTGAGCTTGTTCCTCAGTTCGCAATGTGGAGGCAAGAGGAGCGCAATAAAGGTGGCATCCATCATCACCCAACATTGGGAGTTACCCAACAACAAGGGATGGAAGAGCAACCCTTATTTTCCCAATCCAAGGGTGTTACCCCACATCAATTCTTAGAAGGTTAGCCATCAATGGGTCCTCACCCTATTGCTCCTATTGCCATAGTTAGTTTTGACCGAATCCAAAAGAGAAGTCCCAAGCAATGAAAGGCCAATCCAGAGACCTGAGGGGCAAGACTCGCGAGGTAAAGAAGACTGCCTGATAATGGTGTCCAAAAAGGTCAGAATCCTTTTTGTCCGAGGGCAGCCGATGGTCCTAAGCAAGGTAAGGCCGATCTTAAAACCCGGGGGGCAAGACTTCGTGGGGGGGGGGGAGGGCAAGGATGGCCAACCGATAGCGGTATCCCAAGGACTCAGAAGTTTTACCATCCAAGGGAAGCCAGCGAGATGTGGAAGCTCTGTGAAGCTGACAATACGTGAGGCTCTGCCATCCTCGTATCAAGGTGGACCTTCAAGATGGGTCCAACCCATGCCAGTGTGCCTTCAACTAGCTTGGAGACAAGAGGGCAAGAGCAACCCATACAAGATGTTCTGACCAAGACTCAAAGATGTTGCCTTGAGAGGAAGGTCAAAAGACATAAACAAGTCATTGGCTACCTCGAGGGACAACTTGCTGAGCAAAGGGCCAAGCTGGAGGAAAGAAAGGTGCTCCTAATTCACCCATGGGTCAAACACCATTTGGCCTTGACTCAAGGCTGAGCCAAGGAGGTTGAAGCCTATAAGGCAAAGAAGGTAAAGGACCTCAGGCACGTTAAGGAAGTTCAATCTAAGTCACCCGCTGACCAGGTATGTCAAGTTTGGTATTAGGTACGTCAAGTTTGTGGTCTTCTCTAGCAAGCTAGCAATCAATATGGCCCCAGCTAGCCTTAGACCAAAACCTAACCAGCAAAGCTACCCCAATGGTAACATGATCAAAGAAGACCCTACTGAACCTCAGAAAAGAGGAAAGTCCACAGCCGTACCCATTGGTGGAAGATTTCAGCAATAATGTCACTACGGAAGGTGTGTGTTCATCTGAAGCTTCTCCACACCATGGCGCACAAGTCTTAATGAACAACGGGGCAATGGTGAAAATGTTTCTCCAATTACTCTTTAGGAAGTTTAGCAAGGAGGAGGTCGGCCGGACCGATATGATCATGGAGACGACCGGACCATGATACCAATGAGTGTGGCCTGAAGCAGTGTAGATGATCGATTTGCCTGGTGTGTGAGCTCGACCGAGCAAAATATTCTGCCACACTTGGGGGGGGGGGGGGGGGCTTTGCAAGTACTCCCCTTAGTTATGAGAAGTAAGCAATAGGCAAGGTGACAAGGCGATTGGAGGTCTACACCTTGTCATCTTATAAGTGGGCCGGGTATGCCCTCTAGAAGATGGCCTACATCTTTTGGAGCTTCTAATCTTCATTTTGTTCCAAGTGTCAATGCTTCTCACCTGACCGTGCCAAAGCGTTAACATGCGGGGGGCATTGTTGAGGTACAAAAATAATCCTTACATTGTCAACATATCTCGAGCTCCCCGATGAGGATGGAGGTGTTTCTTTATTTCTTTAGGACTTGGAACCCCCTGAGGATGAAGATATTTCTTTATTTCGTTTTATCCAAAATAAAATCAAAATAATATTAGAATATTTGTTAAGCCCATAAATTTTGAGTTAAGCTAGAGAACATTATAAATTTATAACAAAGTTTTGTTTTACTTTTATATTTTCTGAATTTGAGTTGGAAACCATGGTACTGACCTTTTGAAAAATTTTAGATCATGGTTTACCATTTTTGTTTTGTCCTAAACCCCAAAAAAATTGTTTTGTTCTTTGTAGTCACTAAGTTATAATTAATGACTGTCGCTCAAGGTAATTTTAAAATTATAAAAATTTTAAAATAACTCAATTTTTTTTTCATTTTTCTTTTCTCTCTCCCCGCATTCTTTCGCTCTCTTCAGCAAGGAGTTGTTAGCCCCATTGGCGTCGCGCCGCCATCGTTATGCCACCCTCCATGTTGGATATCTGAATCTATATAAAAAATTTTGATTTTGGATATCATATATTTTGTTCATTCTTACCCACCACATCACTATTCAGACATCGCTCTGACGCATGTTGCAGCCTAATCGCGAGTTGACAAACGGCCTCAGCTCGAATTGCTTTACTAGAAGAGTTGAGAAGATTATACAAGATCTTTTTAAGAAATCGAGTCTTGCAGTCGAAATCCACTGCCTGCGTGTTCCATCGAGATCATGTTGCAGAATGTGTAGCATGTAAGGTCTGAATGATGGCAGTGCGATGTCTATAGGTCTAGTTGCTTCTTGTCAAAGAGAGAGAAAAAATGAGAGAGAAGAGATGAAAGAAACAGGGAGAGAGAAAAAAAGGAAAAAAGTTCGGGATGTTTGAAAAGTATGTAATTTCAAAATTTGTCTAGAGTGACCATACAAGGTGACTTAATATAGATTATAGATCATAAGGGACAAAACAAAAGTTAATAACAACTAAATTTTAAAAAAAAAGTGACCATGTCTATTTTTTACCCCTAGAATTTGTTGTCTTTATAAAAGTCACGCTTTATTATAAATTTAAAACTTTAAACATTTCAATTTTTTTGGGTCCTCTTTCTTTCTTCTTCTCTTCCCTCACTCTTTCACACATTTCTCTCTTTTGGCAAAGAACAACCAGCGTCGTTGAAGTAGTGTTTTTTTGGTAAGTAAATTTCTATCAACAAAAGGATTAGTAATATTTACAATCTGCTAGGACTAGAGCAGCCCGAAAGCAGAGCCCAAAATACATGAATGAGTTACGCCAGGAGCAACCCATAACTACCCAAAGCAATGTCTAAGCAAACTATCCATTGGACTCCAGGAACACGCACAAATCTTGGCAAGCATACTCGGAAGACAGACCTGACCACGCATACCATTCTTGAACGTGGAAGAGTACCGAATGCAAAAGAAGCTCATAGTCGATGGTGGCTCCGTTGAAAATAGCCCCCAAATCCGTTCGTTGAAGTAGTATTTGCAGTCGTCGCCACACCACCATTCAACCATTTGGGTTACACACCGGCGCATCCCATAATCTCATCTAAGCGTGGTACGATGATAATGAACTTCGTCAGAATGACCCAATTTTGTCACGGATCGTGTCCAACCTCCCTAACTTCGGCTCGGTGCAGACATTCTTGGCAAATTAGAGATCATGCTGCAAGATGCATCGTCGCGTGGCCTGTGCGGTGACTTGGTGGCAGAAACACGACAATTGGGGTGGTGGTTCCTTGAGAAAGAGAGAAAAAAAAGTAGAGACGGAGAGAGAAGGGAATATAGAAAATAAAAAGAGGGGGGAAAACAAAAAAATGTTCATGATGTTTTTAAAAATTTACAAGTCGAAACTAATATATTAAATCAAAAATTGGTAGATGACTTAATGTACATAGTGACCATAAAAATAAAAATAATACATACATATAATAAAATTAAATTCGTAAAAAATTAGCGAACATTGTCGAAATGCAAAAATAACATGTATTAGACTTGGGGTCGACTAAGAGAATCATCGAAGTACCCCTGTTCGGACGACAACTTACCTTGTGAAGGGTCCTTAAAATTGGGTTCTTGGGTGCCCTCAGGTCAGGTTGAGCTCCCTCAGGGTAAAGCAGCTTAGAAACCCTCAGTCTGAAGTAAGCTTGGGTACCCTCAGCCTTAGATCAACTTGGGCACCCTCAAACTTAAATAAAGTCAGACTCCCTCATGTCGAGTCAGACACTTGGAGAGGTTGGTAAGACTTCCTCAGGATGGGTCACACACTTGGAGAAGTTAGGAGGACTCAGTAAAGTCGGGCACTCGTTGGCTTGTAGGAGCTACCTCTGTCGGACACATGCAAGCTCATAAGGAGTGTCCATTCTTGGTAAATTGGTTGTAACTTTTGACTCAAATATCAGAATGAGGTGATTCTTACATCCATGAGAAGCTAAGAGGTAGATCTCAAACTTCATGTATCTAGGGCATTGTCTAATTCTGCTTAAAAAAGGCGTCAAAACAAAGCTTCAAATTTTGGGACCACTTTCATTGTTGAGGGTCATCGAACTTTGATAAATTGATTATATCTTTTGACTCAGACCTTGGGTTGAGGTGATTCTTTCACATATGGAAATGTAATAGGTGGATAGGAGTCAACATCTGGCATTGACGTTGATGCTTAAAGCTAAGTGGTTGAGTCGACCATGACAAGGGGTCAACAGGTGTTGGGAGAGAATTCATAACTTTTTATTCCACAGTCAGATTGAGGTGATTCAAGTTATTATTTAAAGACAAGACATATATCTACAATTGTATAATTACCGAGTCTTCAAATTTGAAGTGCAATTATGTCAAAAGTCATTTCAATTACCATTTGACTAGTCAACCTACTATGGTCGGCCATCATAAAGCAAGGGTCGACCGGTCGACCATTAGGGAGTAAGGGTCGACCATTCGACTAGTTATAGTCAACGATCATGAAGCAATAGTCGACCATAAGGCAAGGGTCGACCAATCGACCATTAGGATATGAGTCGACGTGACTAATGGGCAACTAGACGCGTCGATATCAATTTTGTAAGAGGAGTCGACGTCGACTGATATACATTGAGGCATCGACCATTTTGGTCGACTGTTATGAAGAGGGACTCATCAACCATATGAATTCTGGAATCGTCGACTATATGTAGTAGTAGTTTTGTTAGGGACTTTGGGTTTTATGTTATTGCTTATAGACTACTGTGACATGATACTTTTCACTTAGAAGCCATCAAGTTTGTGTGAGAGAGACAACATGAAAACGGAAACTCGTTTTCTATAGCGCAACTTTATGTGGAGACCGGATTGAGTGGGGACTAAAAAAAATTTGTCCACAGGTGGGGACTACATTTTGGGCCGTCAGATTTAATTATCTTTAAATCTGATGGTCAATAACCTATCAGGTATTATTGATTTGCATGTGAAGTGATATTGATTTGCATGTGAAGTGATATTGGTTTGGAAGATGCTGGTTTACATATGAAGTGATATAGGTTTGCATGTGAAGTGATATTGGTTTGCATGTGTAGTGATATTGGTTTGAGTTAGTCCCCAGAGTTGGGGACTACCCCAGTCCCCACCAAATCTACCCGGGTAAACATGGAATTGGGATTATGAGAATGGGGACGGATTGTGTCCGGTTTCTAATAAGCCCAATACGGCCCGAACGGAATTTAATCAGAGCTGTGAATTTTGCTACGAAATGTGCGTGTAAAGATCTAACGGTGGATCTTTATCGCGTGTTCCTGAGAAGCATTTATAACATCTTTGTGCAAGAGCCGCATGTTCCTTAAGCTGCATGTCCTCTGCGGTGCATTTACGACGTCGTCGAATTAATTTGCACATGGCCCTTTGGTAACAATTGACTGGTACATTTATTACTGCTCATACAATAAAATATTATAAATTAATGGTTGGTCACAATTAATTACTTGTGATCGAAGTCTTTTTTTGTTAGCAATTTATTGATTGATTTTGTTAGCACTTTTAATTTTGTAAGCTTCTTTCATTTTTTTTGGAAGCAAATCTATTAATTTATTAAATGGCATGCCAGGTTATGTATAAATAGAATGTCTGATTAATATTTAATAAATTTTATAATAAATTAAATAATTAATTAAATAGTTTCCCTGGTGATGTTTAAATGGCAT
Source organism: Hypericum androsaemum (assembly GCA_963995505.1). Taxonomy (NCBI): domain Eukaryota; kingdom Viridiplantae; phylum Streptophyta; class Magnoliopsida; order Malpighiales; family Hypericaceae; genus Hypericum; species Hypericum androsaemum. The sequence goes on from OZ023180.1 coordinate 11,851,757, forward strand.
GCCCAATTATGTCAAAATGACATGCCTGATTACAGCCAAATGGTGTGCCCGACTAAGAATAAATGGCATTCCCGATTACGATAATAAATAGATAAATAAATTTATTAAATGACATCCCCGGTTATAATAAAATGGCATGTCGGGCTATGAATAATTGCATGCCCGACTATGTCTAGTGACATGTCAGGTTACGACCAAATGGCATGCCCGGTTACGACCAAATGGTATTTCTGGTTACGATAATAAATTAATTAATTAAATGGCATACTTAGTTATGTTAAAATGGCTTGCGAGGCTATGACTAAGGGTATGCCCGGCTATGTCTAGTGGCATGCACGGTTAATATTTAATAAAACTTATAATAAATTAAATGACATATCTGGTTATGTTAAAAATTTAAAATGGCATGCCCGACTATAACTAATGACATGTCCAGCTATGTATAATGGCATGCCCGATTAATATTTAATAAAATTTATAATTAATTAATTAAATGACATACCTAGTTATGTTAAAATAGCAAGCCTGACTATGACTAATGATATATCTGAGTATGATAAAATGACTATATTAAAATAATTAATAATTAGTTAAATAATATATCAGTTTGATTTGTTTCTCCCCAACCCTCTTGTGAGAGGTGGTTGACCCGGATTATAGCGGTAAAATGGAAAAAAATACTTCGACCACAACCAAGAAAGTGAAACGGATGCTCTAGGTTCTTTTTTTCCTTCCACCAAAAACAGGAAACTAAAAAATGATGATCAGGTGTTTGTTCTTTTCGTTTGACCAAAAAATTATTCTGAAGATAGATCTCCTAACTTGAAAAGCCTTAGTACAACAAAACAATTCGAGCATAAGAAATAGTAGTCGAGGGAAGATGGCAGAAAGGCAATATACAGAAGGATAAAGAGAGGGTTGAAGGAGGTTGATTGAATGAGAGAGGGAGAAGAGAATTAGAATAAAAAGGGGAGATAGAGAGATCATGGTAGGTGGATGGGTGGGGGGCGTGGGAGTTGTAGAAAAAAGAAAAAGAAGAGATAAGGAGAGAGAAAAAGTGAAGAAAAGTGGGTGGTTGAAATGAGAGTTTCCTTGAAGTACAAAGATATGGTATGTATTATAATATCATAAATAATATAAATTTAAAAGTTTCGGTCCAATCGATGGTTCAACTGATGGTCAGACCAGTTGGGTCGAAAAAACACAAAATGCCGGGTCACCCTATGAGAATGCGAATCCGAATCAGAAATAGATCAATTATAAATTTTGAAGAAGAACAAAAAAGCAACATTATGCATTTAAATGAGGGTACCTTGATGACTTGTGTGACATGGTCATCGTCAAAAACATGTTCATAATCGGAAACGAGCTTATTGTCTCGCATGATCCTGCCGTCGATCTTCAGCGTTTGCCGGTAGATCTCGACGTGCAACGATGTGTTCCTATAGATTATATGCTTCAGAATAACGGTGTCATTTTGGTCTACTTCCACTATTTGTGTTGACTGGTTATGGCTTACCTGTACGGTTGGCATTGCAACAATTTGGAGGAGGCAGATCCAGTTTATTATGTTAATTTGCAAATGAATTGTTGGAGCTTGATGGTAGTATAATTTAAAGTGCATAATCATGCTTTTTTTTCCGAGTGGATAGTTTGTACGTAAAGGGCATGGAGCTAGCTAACCATCATCATGCAATATGTCAGACAATTATAAGCAATTTTTATTTATTTGTTCCAACTAATTAAAAAAATTTGAATTCGAATAATTAGAAACTCAAGAAGTATTAAACTTTGTTGGGAGAGAAAATTTGGCCACATTTAAAAAATACTCCATTTCAAATGAAGATTAATCGACTAGCACATATTTGGAGACTCAACAAGTATATAAAAACAATTATAAGAACTTTTTAGTAAGATTTTACCAACTCAGTTGGTTAGTTCAATTTCGGCACAGGGAGGAACTTTGGCTCATACTTTATGTTTCCGTTCCACCCAAAATTGAAAATTTTAGTTTAGTATAATTAAAAAAAAAATTTGTAAGATAACCGTAAATTTAGAAAATAATAAAGTCTTACCTGATAAATATAGCAAGCCAACTTCTTTTTTTAAAAAGTAAGACAATTTTTTGGAAAAAAAAGTTATTTTAGTACAATGTGTGTCGCGACCCGGAAATAGAGGCGACAATGTCGAGGTATTAATTACCCCATTAGGCATCAGACTTTTATTACAAAATGGGACGATTATCTAAAATAAATTCCGAAACAACCAAAGCGAATTAAATATTCAGAAATCCGAAAAAATATGCTAAAAGCTGAGATTTTGAGAGTCTTTATTATTTGGCCAGAAAATTGTGATGATGCATGCAATCACTCTACTGCCGCTCTCGGATCCCACCTGAACGATCTAAAATACATACAGCTAGGGTGAGTTGATAAACTCAGTAAGTGGAATGAAACCAACTAAACGAAATACACGAAAAATGATTTCACTTTGCATACCGAAAGATATCCATACAAGTATTTCCTAACCGACTATCCTAACCGACTATCCTAACCGACTACCCTAACCGACTACATATCACACGCATAACAGAACTTATCATAACTCGAATTTTGCAAAACACACAAAATCAAAACTTATCAAAGCATTATGGTTTCAAAAATCACACAGGTCAGATCTTCGAGAAAATCAGACGTATCGACACAGATTATTGTTAGATGGAGGGGTCGGCTTAAGCCAGACTCTGAACTCAAGCCATACATGTTCCAGACTGACATACGAATCATCTCAGGAGATCTAAACCCCTCGATCTATGAGGTAACAAAATTCCCACTTACCTGACGTTGATCCGGGCGAGCCTAATCCAACGATTTGTCCGAGACTCCCTCTAATCTGAGTCGTCCTCTCACAGATTCGTCTTCTCCACCTTTTATTTGAGAGGCAAACACGTGACTCATAACAGGAATCATTTAAAATCAAGTTTATGAGGATCGAACAGTATTAGTGACTTACCCTCCTCGTACAACGATTCTCCGATGGTCTCGTCCTCTCTTGGCACCTCCTTCCGAGTCGAATTTTGCTCCTCACCTTCACAGAGAGAGGAAATCCGTGGGTGTTATTTAGGCTGCCATAATGGACGGCCTATATGCCTATTTATATAGATTTTCGAGGCTAAAAACCCTAATTACCCTAATTATAGAAAATTACCATTTGCTCCCCCAACTCTTATAAAGTTCTCACTTTAATTTTTTGATTCTTGCAATGTGATTTACCCTTTTTTTGACTAATTATCTTGTAGTTCAAAACTATCTTCTAGATATTTTTCTACTTGACATTTAGATGACAAGTTTTTTTTGGTTGACTATTAAATTAAATTTTTAACGTTTTTTATTTTTTTATAATATACCCCCAACTCTTATAAAATAAAGATTGAAATTTTGAGTTTGGTATAATCTGTAGAAAAAAAAAATTGATCTTGGTAAGACAACAAAACATTTAGAATATATAAAATATCACCTAATAAATACTTCAACACATATTTAAGCAAGCGTATAATAAAATTTTCATTAACCCTTGGAAGGATCAATGCAAGGCCAACTTCTTTTATATTTTCCTGAAAGGTAAGGCCGTATTGTTGCGAAAGAAGTTATTTTAGTGCAATTGTGGACTTTTTGACTAAGTTAGTAGACAAAAAATTGTATATTAAAATTTAAACATTTATCAGTTGGATAAGTTACATCTCTCCCTTCATATACGGAAAAAAGTTTCAGGTGTTGCCTATATCTTCCCACCACTCCTATATCTTCTTACAAACAAATACGAAGCCCCAACCTTCTTGAAACTTTTTTTGAGAAATAACGTTATCGATTTTATTCGTAGAAGGTTCACATAGGAAAATCATGATACCAAAGATTACATGTAGTATCTAATTGGGAGGAGATTGCCTCGATCGAGTCATTGTTGTTATCCAATCATTCAACTCATGTTTACGCAAGTATATAATAAAATACTACCTAAACCCTCTGAAGGAGCGCTTATCTCTTCCTGCAACCTTTTCGATGAGATAAGCGCTAACCAGTTGGTGATCTTCCATGTTTGGCTTCTCCGCTATCTTTTTTATGAAACGCAAGTTTTCTTTTGAAGGAAAGCAATTTACGGTTTGTTGTATGGGTTTAATTATAGGTGAAAGTCCATTTTAGTATGATATAGTTTGATACAAAATATATTGTAGTTATAAATAATTGAATCAGAAACAGAAGTTTTTTTGATTTACACTCAAATATTTCACATTTTTTATTGATAAATATACTTCCTAAATTATAAAACAAAAACAAAATTTAAAAAATAAATATTTTTAATTCGTTGATAATTCAATTTGAATTCTAATCGGCTCATACAAATAATAATTCGTCTTTGAATTTTCCTTGGACGAATCGAATGTGAATTCAGATATCTCGAATTCGTCAAATAAACTGGCGAACTAAATCTCTGACCCGAATTCGTTGAATACAAATTATATTTTTGATAATTTAAATTCGTTCGAATTTGATCACCCTACCAAGGCCCGTGAATTGTATGTTTTCGAGCATTTAACATTTTTTTGAAGATAAATATTTACACCAAATTACATTGGCCTAAACATTCCTCAAATCATGGTCCTCCTTTATTGACGTTGTTCTTGCGTCCATGTAGCCAACAGAAAAGATTTTATGGAACGAGGACAAAAAGCAAGAGAAGGTTCCGGGCTAATCAATCGAGGAAGAATTAATCGACTGAAATTGGACCAAGTTTTCTGAAATATGATTTATTTAAGTCATGGTTTTCTATTCAAGTATTAAGAATGTCAGATAATATTTAGATATCATTCTTAAAATGAACCCGATGGCATTCAAGTATTAAGTCATGGTTTTTGAGGTAGTTGGATTCACTTTAGAAATTTTTAGGTTCAAGTCTCACGAATATGAAATATATTACTGAGAAAATTATCCCAAAAATAGAATACAACAATACTCGAATTTGAATATAAGAATTTATGCCAAAAAAATCCTTCATGTGTGATAATTCGTTGCACTATCCATCGCTGTTGATTTGGTGATATTATTTTTTGACTTCATGGACACGGTCTCTGAGTCCAAGTTAGACAGAATTTTATTGTCTCTACTAAATTTTAATTAGGATTCAAACACAACCCTTCTATTTATCAAAATCGGACCATCATAGACTAAACAAGGTCAAATGGTTTTCCAACTCCAAAATAGTTAAAAAGGTCAAATAGTTCAAAAAGGAAATAGAGACGGCAAGTCGGAAAATATGGATCTTGCGAATATAGATTCAAATATGTTTATTTGGGACTAGATACATAATTGAAGAATCCTTAATTTTGACGCCTAAATTTGATCTGTAAGATCTTGACAAGATTCAAACTCAATTGCTCTAGAATCACGAATTTAACTCTCATATAATATCTATATCCGATCAAAAGTCACGTAATGATCGGATCCAAATTTATATCTGGATCCACATTTAAAGCAAACACGACGGGAAGTAGAACGCAAAAAGATGTGAGGCCTCACCTTGAACATGCAATGGGGGGATTCCAGGCGCTTAACGTGGGGAGTACTTTCAAGCATCTTCACGACCACCTGCCACGTGCGATTGCACCACAGCGCCTCCGTTCCATATCAAGGTCAACCTGAAAGGCAACAAGCGACGACAGGTCCCTGACGATGGCTCGCTCTACTGGTAACCAAATCAGAATCAGGTTCTCAAGGGCCGGGCAATCTAGCTCCAAGTCCAGGCCAAGCCCATGTTCCCACGGCTGCATGGGACCCAACTCTAAGATCTTCAGCCCCAGCGAACAGATCCTCAACTCCCTCGCATCACACCCACCCGAAAGCCTAAACTCCTCGTGGCTAGGGCACCATGAGCCTCAGGGATCAGAGGGAGGGGAGATGTACCGGGAAGGCGGGGAGGGTGAAGTGGCAGCGCTCCAGGGAGAGGGACTCGAGTGGGCCGGTGGCACTACGGATGGCGGAGAAGGGGAACTCGTAGCACATGCGCAAGGGGTCCAAATGGGAGAGCTCCACGGTGAGGTGGCGTACCCCAGCTTTGACGACATGGATGATCTAGGAGTTAAGGGAGGGGCTGGCACATGGGCGGAAGGGGAATTCGAGCAAGCGGAAAGAATTGAGCGGCGATGAGTGATCGCGGAGAAGAAGTACCTTGTCCACGAAGAGGCAGTATGACATGACTTTAGTCGACCGAGAGTTTCTAGTGTTGAAACTTGTGAACTTGAAGGTCAGGGATGGGGACCGAGCCCATAGTTGGCAAAACCGACGCGAGACCATGGAGGTGAATACGATGGATAAGGTTAGGAGGAATGTGAAGATGTGCAGGATGACCTCCAAGGGGAGGTCCTCGAAGGTGGTACGACTGCCTTTTGCTTGGGGAGAGTCCATAACTTGTCTTTTGGGTCGAGTTTCTGGGAATTTTGCCTTCTGATCAGTTAGACTGCCTCTATTTGGGTTAGCGATTTTATAAGCTATAATATTTAGTGAATTTAATTTTGTTACCATTTAGATAAACTCAATTTATTGCTCTTTCAAGAGAAATAAATTAATTCTTGGGTTTTAGTTACCATATTTTGAAATATGAAACACTCTCTCTCTCTCTCGACAAAAAGAGCAACTAGGATTTTTGTACAGTTTTGGCACCACTGCGGGCCTCCCACACTGGCAAGCTCATGCCTCAGCCGCCGTCGGCCTCGGGGATGATGTCCCCTCTCTTCTCTCTATCATTCGTAGCTAACCAGGCTAAAGCGGCCACGTTTCTGCCCTCTGGTTCTTTTTTGCCTAGCCCCGGGGCTACGGCTTCCATGCTAGTCGCCATAGGATTCGCTTCCACGACTTCTGTGGTGGCGTCACTGGGGCTCACTCGGGCCCGCGGAGATGGAGGCGGTGGTACATTGACGATGCCTTATGCTCAAGCCCCATATATGCTGGGGTTCGAAAACCCTATCCTACGTCTTCTCTATCAAGCTTGTGAGTCTCTCGCTCACAGGCACAATTACCCTTCATTGGCATCGTATCAGGGGGTGGTGGAGGCCGCTGACTTGGCTGGGGAGGGTCGTGACCAAGATCTTAACTTAGGGGGTGTTAAAGAAGGGGCACATGCACACATGGATGCACACGAGGTTGCCTCCCACACAGCCGAGAAGGATGTCAAGGTTGCTAAGAACCCTAAGGCGACGCAATCACAAGTCCCATCGAAAAATGGTGCAACATCCTACATGGATCATATTCACGGCTCATCTGAGGGCTGGACATGTATGGGTAATTTCATTCAACCCATATTTGAGAATGATCAAGCTATGGTTGTATTAAGCCCACCATGTTCTTTAGTTTATGAGAAGTTTGGTGATCGTGCATTAATTGGGCGTTTGATTATGCTAAAAGGCTCGAAGCCATGCTCCTCCTATGATCTACGTAATACAGTTATGAAGTGTTGGAAGGTTCAGAGCTGCATGATGATTCCTCTTGGCTTAGGTACTACGAGTTCCCCTTTTTTTCTGATCATAATAGGAATTCAGTTTGGATCTCTTCGGCTTGGAAACTCCCTCAGAAAAGCTTATTCTTACAGCCTTGAGTTCCTTTTTTTAAACCCATTCGGGTTACGACAACGATGGCTAATGTATGGGTGCAGCTACTTGGTCATGGGGTAGAGCACATAGCCACAGTTATTGTATTCAAATTGGTAGCATCAGTAGGTACGCTTATTTTTTTTGGACTCGGGTGTGCTAAACAAGTTTAATAAAGCCATTTTGCGAGTCCTTGTAGAGGTTGATATTTCCAAGCCATTACGAGAAAAGATCTTGTTGAAATTAGCAAGTGGAAGTTGTATGGTGGATGTGGTTTATGAAGATCCTCTGAGCCTTTGTGATCATTGCAAAGTCATGGTCACTTGAGTGTTTTCTTGCAGGAAGCTGCACCCAAGAGTGAGTGATAAGAAGTTGTTAAATGAAGTGAACTCGCCAAGGGGAAGCAATCTAAGCAAGATCGGCTCAGCTTAGTAGTCTAGCTCGAGGTAAGCGTGTATGGCAGGAAAATCATATTGCAAGCTCTAATCTGAATCCTAGTAGGAAGGAAGTTAGTGCTTCTACTGTTGTGTCAACCTCGAATGCCTTTGATGTATTATTGGAGGATGGGGAGATAGAAGAGGAGGCAGAGAGAATGCATGATTCAGATCAGTCCTCTACAATCAGGGCCTCACCAATTGTCTCTCAGGGGGAGGTTGCGAGGCAAACTTTAGCTTCAACTCAGGAGATGCAAGTTGGAGATGTGATCCCTCAAGCTTTTATTGGTGTTGCTCCTTCTGATTCTAATGATGCGTATACCCTTTCTTCACATGAGATGGGTGTCCCCACTTCTAATGCTTTTCAGGTTTTAGGCGAGGATGAAGTTGAAGTTGGGGAGTCGGTTGAGACAGCGTCGGAGATGCCATTTCCATTGCTATCTCCAAATAAATCAGATGTGATTCCGGGTACTTTAGCTAAGGTGCACGAATGTGAGGAGGTGAGCTCTCATGCTTTGCCTTATTTTGATCACAACAATGAAGCGCTTGCGAAGAATTTGAGCAATGTTGTTGATCTTGGAATTGATAATCCTCTTATGTTGGCAGCTGTGAATATGGAAAGTGTTGATATATCAACTGCTAATTTTGTGGTCACTGACTTTGGGAAGAAATAGCTACTAACAATGCTTTTTCGAGTGATGAGGTGGCTAAGGTACTTGAGCAGCAAGCAAATAGATTATTTAATGGGCATGCCCACGATGATTCTGACATATCCGATAGGGATAGCTCTCTTTGTTCTTTAGAGAGATTGGAAGATTGTGACATGCATGGGCATGGTTTAGCACTGACCTACTCGGGTGAGTTTTTTCCATGTCTTTTGAGCACTAAAGCTGACGTTCTTGAGCAGCTAGCAGATGGAGTATCAAGTCGGCATGTTTGGCATACTGATGGCTCACTTTTGGGCATTAAAGTTGCTGGTTTGCTAGCTTTGACTGTCAGGAAGCAAGTTTGAGATCTGGGCTCCGATGGAGGCTATTAAGAGATTTTGGACTTGAGTACGGGCCTATCCAAGCGATGGGATGATATGGAGGATGATGTTTCTCCTTTCCCGGCCCAACAGAAGCGGGACAGCCCAACTCCGCAAGCCTCAGCTCACAAGCAGAAGACGGCCCAAAAGAAGTAAACTGCAGGCTCAAGTAAACAAAATTCTGGTCTAAAGCCAGGCTTTTGAGGTTCCAGACCCATGAGTAAGGGCCTGATTGGTGTGAGGCCTTTTTCACCTTCGGATTGGGCCAAGGCAGGCTTCTCTTGCCCTCCCATGCCTATCTTAAGCCATAAGGATTTTGGGATCAAAGTTGTTACAGGATCACATAGCCCGGCTGTTGATTTAATGGCCAAATTTGTAGACGAGAAGCTCGAGTTGGAGGAGGAGTGCATTAATAATCCTTCTTTAGCAGATCCACCTACCAGAAACATGTGTTCCCAGTCGAAGAAGTTGTCTTTTCAAGTTGGGAAGTGCTAGCTACCTGATTTGGCAGTTTTCACCCTTGACTACTTGACGTGTGAGCTAGCTCGGCTGGAGTTCTTTACTATGGCAGCACGTTTAGCTAGCCTTTAGTTGCCTGTTTAGGCTTTGGAGTTTTTTAGTAGCTTTAGGACCTTTCTTTTTCTTTGTCTCGCTTCCCACCTCCTGATGTATTTCTTTTTTTGGTAATCAAATTTTGACATTTAGTCAAAAAATTGTAAACAGAAGCGGATCTACCATATTTGGGCCTACAATTGTTATCATTCTAGTTCATTAATTTTTTTTGGAGTTTTTTAGTAGCTTTAGGACCTTTCTTTTTCTTTGTCTCGCTTCCCACCTCCTGATGTATTTCTTTTTTTGGTAATCAAGTTTTGACATTTAGTCAAAAAATTGTAAACAGAAGCGGACCTACCATATTTGGACCTACAATTGTTATCATTCTAGTTCATTAATGTTTTTTGATGGGTTGAGACTTTAGACTCCTTGAGGATGGAGGTGTTTCATTATTTCCTTTTGTCCAAAATCATATAGGTTAGTTAGAATGTCCAAGGAACCTATAAAACCTAATCTCTACTGACCCCACAGGTCAGAAAATCGTGATGGACGATCATTGGCCTGCAGGCTTATGAACCGCCAGCCTACGAATATATCCTAAGCTGACCCCACAAGTCTGATAGTCGTGAGGGACAGTCACCAAACAACAGGTCATTAGAACCGCCATCTTAGCCCTCCGTTCTCAAACTGACCTTAGCACAAGTAGTCATGAGAACAAGCATATTAACCCACATACTAAACCGTATGTAGTTATAGCCGCGTGCCTCTGTAAAAATCCCTGCCACTAGAAAACCCAGTGGAACAAAATTGGTAACAGAGAAAAAGAGCACAAAAATGACGTTAAAACTGCAATTCCTATGAAAATCACAAAAAAGGTAGCAATGATAATGCCTCCCCACATGTGGCAAAATAAAAGCCGATGCATTACACCACCATTTATCCTCATGGAATTTTGATAGAGCATCGGCCATAGCGTTCCCTTTTAGGAATATATGTGAGATTCTAAACTCCATATGCAACAACCTATACAGCGTATGCAGCCATCCACTTTTGAATTTCTAAGGCACCTCCAAACTCCATTCTTGAAATAAAGAATACACATGTACAAAGTCAGTTTCCAGCCACAGACGATGCCACCCTAGCACATTTGCCACCTCTACTGCTACTATTGCTGTAAAAAGCTCAATCTCAAAGGCATACGAGATCCCCATCTTCCTCACAAAGCAACTGTGCACAAATCTTCTATAGTTCTTAAAAATACCAGCTATTGTCGATATACCAGGGGTCCCTCTGGAACTTCCAGCTGTATTACACTTCATCCATCTTAGCAAAGGACAATGCCATCTTACCTCCGTATTTTTTTTGCGCTCGCCCTGGTCTCCTTGTAGCATTCAGGGCACTCAATATTAGTAGCTCATCTTGTGAATTAAATATGTGCCCTATCTACAACCTACCTGTTTTTGGAATCATTACCTGAACAAGCATAACCGCAACACTCCGACTGCGCACCTTGTTATCAAATATTATGGCATTTCGGTCTGCCCAAATTGCCCAAATACACACGATAATTGCTGTCCGTTATCAAGCTAGTACTTGAGGGCTATAATGCACAGTCATAGCATCAACACAAATCTCCACTAAGCTCGTCCCCCCATGAAAAACCCTACTGCAAACTGAATAAATGGCATTCCACACGCGACCTGCAAAACAACATCCTGCAAAAACAGGGTCAATACCCTCCTTCGTTTCCCTGCATAAAACACAAATAGATGGCCCAACATATCTATGCTGCCTAAGAACATCAAGGGTATGTAGGGTTTTTACCTAATATGGTATTACTATTCATGTATAATAATCGATATGGTGTTACTATTTGAAAATTTTCGAAAATGGTGTTCGTTTCAGAGGTCGAAAATTTTTTTCGACCTGGGGACCGTAGGTCGAAAAAATATTTCGACCTGAGACCAAATCGAAAAATAGTTTCGACTTCCCTGGTTGAAAGCGTATTTTCGATTTGGTACCCAGGGCGAAAAAAGTTTTCGACCTAGGGACCAAATCAAAATTTTTTTTTGATCTAGGGATCTAGATCGAAATTTTCCTTCGACTTAGGTGGATGGCCTTATCCAAAAAATCTGGGATTCGTTGGTACCTAGGTCGAAAATTATTTTCGACCTGACTCCGAACAAGATCCAGAAAAAATGAAAAAAAGTCGAGTAAGTGGTTGGAAATCGAAATAAAATTTCGACCTGGGGCTTATATAATCCCTCCGAGCATTTCTTCCTCCTCACAGAAGAACAATTTCACCGTTTCTAAAATTTTTCCTCCGAAGGTACGTTTCAATTTGCAATTTTTTTGTGAACTTATGATAGATTATGCTACCTCTAATTATGTATCAATTTATACTTTGTCATAAATTTTATTATAGTTGATGAATTTCTGCAATTCGATTTTCAGAATAAATTTTGTCATTGTTATGTTACTTATACAACAATCTTGTCATAAATATGAAATTAACCATATCGGTAATTAATCATGAACTTATGATAGATTATGCCACCTCTAATTATGTATCAATTTATACGTTGTCATAAATTTTATTATAGTTGATGAATTTCTGTAATTTTATTTTCATAATAAATTTTGTCATTAATTTGTTATGTTACTTATACAACAATCTTGTTATAAATATGAAATTAGTGCATAAGAAAAAATAAGCAGGAATTTAGTAATTTGTAATAATTTTATTAGATAAAATTATCAAAAATTACATTTGATGATAGATTATGCCACCTCTAATTATATGTGAATTTATACTTTGTCATAAATTTTGTGATAGTTGATGAATACGGTCAATTTTATTTTCTGAATAAATTTTGTCATCAATTTGTTATGTTACTTGTATATTGTCATAAATATGAAATTAATGCATAAGAAAAGAACATATATGTCTCTTGTTTGGTTGTTTATTAAATTCATTCGCAAATTTTAATTACATTTGATGATGGATTATGCCACCTCTAATTATGTGTCAATTTAAACTTTCCCATAAATTTTGTTATAGTTGATGAATTTCTGCAATTTTAATTTCTGCAATTTTATTTTGTGAACTTATGAATTAAGTTACTCTAATTAAGTGTCAATTTCTTTTGTTATAGTTGAAAAAATGGCTTTGCGGAATATATGAATAACTTTGAAATATGATGGAAAAATGTACTACAACAGTGAAATCGGATTTTATTACATCGGTGGATTTGAAAAAAAGATCAAGTGTTATGAAGATTTTTCCTATGATGTGTTATTAACAAAAGTATATGAAAAGACTATTGGTCCTGGTGAAGAAGTTCGTAGGCTGCTATTTAGATATCCTATTAATAGAGAGAAATTTCATCAAATGCCTATTGAAAATGATGGAGATGTTAGGAATATGGTTTACACAATGATAAGGTTTGTAGGACCGTACACGAGTGTGATTTATTTGGAAATCATTGTGGAGAAGAGGGTGTCAAATAATTACCAAATATTGGATGTTTATGAAAACTAGTTAATGAGTAATGATGGAGCTGGTCCGTCAAGAGTGTCGCCTTTTTTACTTCCTTCTATAAGAGATAGTCATGGAGCTGGTCCGTCAAGAGTGATGCCTGTTGTTGTTCCTTACATGAGGGATCCTGATGTCAATGATTATGAAGTTCAAACAGTTTGGTTTGAATATGATCCTACAGAAGTACATCCATATGCAACTACAAATTTTCATACAGAAGAAGAAGAAGAACAAGAACAACACAGAGAAGAAGAAGAACTATACGGAGAAGAAGAAGAAGAAGAACAATATGGAGAACCACAGTTTGATGGTCACTATCAAGTTACTGCAACTAAGCATGGTGAACAAGAATCGATGAGTATTTATGATGAAGATTGGGGACCTCACACCGAAATGGATGGAAGTTGTGATGGTGAATTGAAGGAGGGTACAATATGGAATACCAAAGATGATGCAAAGAGGGAGATCGAAAGATTCTCAATAAAAGTGCGGCGCAAGTTGAAGCTTAAGGAAATAAGACCCCGAACTTACGCTGTGAAGTGTAAAAAATGGGAAGAAAGGTGTAAATGGAAGATTCGTGTCTCTGCAAAGGGATTAATACTTCCTACATGGCAAATACCTGTAGTGCAGAACGACCTTCAAAAGATCATCGACAACTCAGTTCTGCTCACATTGCGGAAGTAATTATGAATATAGTTGCGCAACAACCAGACATTCTAATTAGGTTTATTATAACTGAAATATAAGACCGAATTGGATTCGAGCCCTCATATAAGAAGGCTTGGTGGGGAAGAGAGAGGGCATTACAACAATTATGGGGGGATTGGGATGAATCATACAATCGCCTTCCGCAATGGTTTGCGGCATGCAAGGCTAAGAATCTTGGAACTGTTGTAAAATGGGAATATTATCATTGTGTCCCAGGCGTAGACCATTATGTGGTTCCTCTTGAACCTGGGACAAAAATCTTCAGGCGAGTTTTCTGGAGCTTCAAGCCCTGTATTGAGGCTTTCCAACATTGCATCCCTGTGTTGGAGATTGATGGAACATTCTTGTATGGAAAGTACAAGCATGCCCTTTTGATCGCCACTGCTGTTGATGAGAATAATGCTATAATTCCAATAGCATTTGCCCTCGTTGAGAGCGAGAACACCAGTAGTTGGCCCTGGTTTATGAGACAAATCAGGATGCATGTAAATCCTGACCGAGGTGACATATGTGTTATTTCTGATCGGCACAGAGGTATATTTAGGGCAATGGTGGATAAAAATGGTTGGGGAGAAAGTTCGGAGACTGCCCATCGATATTGTCTTAGACACATTGCAAGCAATCTTAACACCCGCTTCAAGAACGATGCCATTAAGAATGTGATGATGATTGCAGGTAACATCAATAACTTGTAAAGACACAAATCTTATATGAAACCAATTTACAATATATTACTCCATGTATAATTGTATGACTATTTTTGTTGTAGGAATGCAAGCACAACCGAAGAAGTTACATGATAATCTGCAGGAAATAAGGAGGGCTAAGCAAGAGGTCTACGATTGGATACTATATAAAGATCCGACGTTGTCCAAGTTGACCTTAGCTTGCGATGGGGGCCGGCGCTATGGACACATGACGACGAATATTGCAGAGTGTGTTAATAAGGTCTTCAAGAAAGTTCATCGTTTGCCGGTAACAACTATCGTGATCGAAATATTTGAAAAACTAGCCAACTACTTTAACGAGAGATCAATTAAGTGCATTCAAGAGAGTGGTACTGGGTAAATAGTTTTATCGAAGAAGCTGGAAAACCAGTTAGATCGGTGGGCAAAGAAGGCCTGACGACATAGTGTAAAAATATACTGTGTCCCCTCATCATTTTCAGATGCTGCCGGAATATGCTGCATCATTCCAAATTATCGTAGCACCCGGTCGGGATAATGCCACTCCACATGAAGAAAGCATATCAACGGAACTCGTGCCAACCACAAAGCTTGATCCCTATGACATACTGCGACAACTTAGCAATGATATCAGAAGTGTACGGCATCCAAACCACCTACAATACAAACACGCAAACAAGCTCATCAAATATATTTTTCCTAAAATATTTCTAAATAAGTAAAATTTTCTAATGTCAATTAACAAAAGTTACTTACATCGTGTGTTTTTAACTCGTCGAGCATGCGGCGGTAGTAGGACACGTTGGTCATTTTTTGGGTCTGACCTCTATCTATATTGCCAGTCCACCTACAAAATTCATTCATTATGCATTTGATAATAATGTAAAACACATTACTCGATTGTAAATAGTATTCAATAATAGTATGAGTACCTGAAGCCGAGTGCCTCATCATCACCTTGCTCCCGAGGCTCACGGTAAATTGGGCGAGTTGGGATGATCCTTTCATAAGCCTACATACAAACCAGTTGCATAGCCCCGCAAATTATTCTCGCATCTGGGCTAGTAGCTTTGCATAACTGGTGGTACACGTGCGCCAAACATGCACTACCCCAACTATATGTGCCAATTGCCTCAACATCAGCAAGAAGTGGCAACCATCCCACGTGGACCATTCGGTCCGCGGACTCTGAAAATAGCGTACATCCGATAACTCGCATTATGTTTGCTCGAACATATCGCTAAACGAGCTCATCATCAGCATCGTCTGGGATATTCATAGGCGTAAAGTTTGCATCCAACCACTCAATTAAAATTCGATTGCCGTTAACAAATTCTGGACTATCCTGTGGGCTGATGCCGAAGAGACCGTAACACAAATCTTTCTACTGGGGAGGTGCCTGTGGTCCCGTGGCTGGATTTCCATCGATAGGAAGCCCCAGCAACACAGACATATCTTGGAGAGTAATGGTCATCTCTCCCTCAGGCATGTGAAAAGTGTGTGTCTCAGGCCGCCATCGCTCCACTAGAGCGGTAACCAGTGCAGTATCGATTACAACATCGCCAATGCACCAAACATCCCAAAAACCGGCGGCCTTCATATACTCTATGAATTTCAGGTTACTCACACCCGCTGTGAGCAATCTGCGACGACGGAAGCTCAACGGCTTGTTATTTGGAGTTTGGTTCTCAACCTACACAAAATAGCCAATCGAAACTATTAAAAATATATCATTAACAAAATATTGAATATAATATTCGTTACTTTTAATTACGTACCTCACGATTCCAAACGAGTTATGAACGGTGCACATTTTGGTAACGTAACTAACTGTCATCTATCGGTCCTCCATTTCCCAAGTAACATGATATGTCTGACTGTGAAGCCATATGTAAATTCTCTAACAACAAACTCGTCAAAAGAATGAATCATAATTTCGTAATTAACACGATAAGAATACAAAATTATATTATAATTCTTAATTAATTTATTAATAAATTTAAACAAAATGTAATTAAGATATTTATTTAACACACAGAAAGTTAAATCCTAAAATTAATTAACAATATTAACTCAGAATCTCTAATCAAAGAGTTATAATAAATAACAAACTTAAATTCAATGGTCCAATTAGCGCCTATAATTCAACGGTCCAATTATATCCTAAAATTAATTAAAACTATTAACTCAAAATATTTATTCTAAAAGTTATATTAATTAACACACTTAAATCCAACGATATAATTAAATCATAAAATTACTTAACACAATTAACCATGGTTTTAAAACACGGCCCGGAGCTCGACCCAGAAGTTCCACAGTTTTCGGGCCGGTCGGACCATCGGTCTGACCAAAACCAATTTTTTTTACTTTTTTAAAGAATATATATACTATTTCAAATAGACTTAATTTTCATACAACAAAAAAGTTGGTCCGTTAAGTACAAAAAGTGATAACATGACCCGCTCTTGTGCCCAATTGGTTGTCCATCCGGTCGGACTATTGGTTGACCAGCATTTTTAAAAGCATGCTATAAACTCACATGGTCCAATTCGAATCCAAAAATTATATTAACCTAAGAATTAATCAGAAAATTATATTAATTAACAAAATTAAATCTAACGGTCTAATTATATCATAAAATACAACGGTCCAATTATATACTAAATCCAACGGTCCAATTATATACTAAATCCAACGGTCCAATTTAATCAAAAAATTAATTAAAACTATTAAATCATAACATGTAATCAATAAATTATTGTAATTAACAAACTTAAATCTCATAATTCATACCATACTTAAATCTAATAACTAAACAAAATTACTTTAATTAACACATTTAAATAATATATTATCCAAATGTACCCCACATAATTAATTATACCGTTAAACGACGGAGACGAGGACGGCCGGACGACGGAGACGAGGATGGATGGCGACGAGCTGCGGTGGTCAAAAGTTTTTGGGGTATAATGGCCGATTGCGGGCGGGGTCGAAATTTATAGAAAATTTTTTTCGATCTGGGTAACCCCAGATCGAAAATTATTTTCGACTTGGCCCCTATCCGGAAACAAAAATCCAACAAAATCCACTTTCCCGGATTTTTTTTGGATAAGGCCATCCACCTAAGTCGAAGAAAAATTTTGATCTGGATCCCCAGATCAAATTTTTTTTTTCAATTTGGTCCCTAGGTCGAAAATATTTTTCGACCTAGGTACCAAATCGAAAATACGCTTTCGACCAGGGAAGTCGAAACCATTTTTCGATTTGGTCTCAGGTCGAAATATGTTTTCCACCTACGGTCCCCAAGTCGAAAAAATATTTCGACCTCCAAAACGAACACCATTTTCGGAAATTTTCAAATAGTAACACCATATCGGTTATTATACATGAATAGTAATGCCATATTAGGTAAAAGCCCGGGTATGTAGCCTTCCATATATAGCTCTCCAAGCCGTATCTGTTCGCCTGGAAGGAATAAAAGATGCTCATATCCAACTATCCCATCTCACCTCTTGGAAGAATGTCGCATATTCTTGTAGGCAATTTTCTAGGTGATGGTCCCATCTACCGCGTGCTGCCACACTAACTTAATTTCTCAACACTTTTTCCCTTTCCAACACTTTAACTTAATTTCTCAAAAAGAAAACACTATCTAACTTAAGAAGTATTCCCTCAAAAAAAAAAAACTTAAGGAGTGGGAGTCAGCAATGCCTGAAGGTGATCGAGCCAACTTAACTGGGTCATGAGGGTGATTGCTCTCGTCAAAACCATTCCACACCCTGCGAGTGTCCTCAGTAACAACTTTAGGAAATCATGAGGGTGATTCCACTCATGGCACGAGGCAACACCCGATTTTATCTCTCCCAGAGAGTCAGCCCTTGGCTATGGTAACGGGAAATGTGCAACGCAAGGATATTTCTTATTCTTTAGCGGCTCGTGGGAAGGTCGGGGAGTGGACGAACTCAGGTAACTACTTCAGGCCTATTCTAAAAGGCGATAGATTTGTGGTTGTGTTGAGCAAAGAACGATCTGAAATATGTGAGAATTATGGAAAACGTGCTCTCATTGGGAGGAAGATGATGCCAAAAGGTACGAAACCGTGTTTGACGTTTGAGTTGAAAGCTGCTATTGAGAAATCTTGGTCTGCTCAATCTTGGAAGATGATCCCCCTTGGCATGGGATACTTTGGTTTTCAATACTCGTCCGAAAAGGATAGGGAACTAACTTGGAGCTCTACGGTTTGGATGTTGCCTCAGGGTTCTCTTTACATGCAGCCGCGGGTTCTTTTTTTCAAGCCTACCAAGATCACCATCTCTTTTGCACGAGTTTGGGTGAGGCTAGATGGGTTAGGTATGGAGCACCTAGCTTCCGATATCATCTTTGGTTTGGCAGCCTCGGTGGGGGAGCCAATTCGAGTGGATTCACCAATTAATGAGTTGCCTACACACGTCTAAAAGTGTACATAATAGAAGAAGAACGTCTAAATTGTAGTCAAATGTAATCAATTTGGACACAGAAAACCCATATCGAAAATTCGGGAGTGAATTTGGTGTTAACGCTGTAACGTGTGCAGCACCATCCTGCTCAAATCTGGATCGTTGATTTTTAATCTGAATAGTTAAAATGACACACGTATGACTGCGCTCTTTCCTCCTTGTTTATTTCCCATTTTACCCCTATCTGTAGACCCTCCCCTCATTTTTTTAGGGATAAGTACCATTTGAATCATGTGGTTTATACAAATTTTACGATATGATCCTGAAATTTAGAAACGACTTTTTTGGTAGTTGTGGTTTTACGTTTCTTGCGTTAAAGGCTCGAGAAGGCTCCCGAGCCAAAAATTAGCTCCAAACCTAGAAACAGTACCGTTTTAAGGGTGATGTGGCATGCCACCTCAGACTTTTTTTTAGCAGTTGATAACGTGAGTTGGCACGACTTAAATATCCTTTTTAATCTCTTATCTTTTTATAATTTTTTAAATTTCCCCTTTCTTCTTCTTCTTCTTCCCCTCCTCCCCTCTCTCTCCTCTTCGTCTTCTTCTTCTTCTTCCCCTCTCTCAGGACAAGCCCCTCTCGTACACATTTCATAGTACACCTTGTCTGCATAATCAACCGATCCCAATTCCAAAAAATCCTCAAGAACCTAATTCAAAACCCCAGAATCCAACTAACCCATGATTCCTGGGCTCAAAAATCATCCAGACAGCCTCCTCCGCATTCCCCAGAACCCTAACCCTAAAAGGAATTTGAGATATAATAATAATCGTAAGCCTCAAATGGCCAAGTACAAACTGCCACCTCAACGATCCCTCCCTCCCCTCGACGAGTACGACTATGATGGCGATGACCTAGTCTCCGAGGTGCGGATAAGACGAGCAGGCCCCTCCCCGTCTCCACCCTTCCCTCATATGCTCCAGTGGCTCTCCAGGCCCTCTACCATCCGGGGAACCAGTAGGTGTGGTCCACCTTGACCAGGAGAGCTCTGCCCAGGTGTGGGTCTATCTGGACCTCTTCCAGTCCTAGCGCTGTGAGTCTGATATCTAGAAGCTCTGACCCATTTGGGAAGGAGTAAGACAAGCACGACTTCGCCCTAGACACCTTGCTCCTCGCGATAGTTACCGCCGGCTCTAGGTTGGAGTACTCGACTATTGTTGGGTCTACCCTTCCTCTAAGAAATTGAAAAACAAATATGAATTGGAATGGGCGTAGGAAAAAGATTAGGGATGGTCATTTGTCAGGGAATGATTGTGAATTGTAGATTTCCTTGGATCTATTGTTCGAGTTTAATTCAGGAAATGGTGCTTCTCTTATTGATTATTTTTTATTTTGGTTTTTTTTAATGGGTTTAAAGTTTGAAGAAGATGGGTTGGGTTGGGTTGTGAGTTGAAAGTGATGGATTGGGTTGGGATTAAATGAGGAGTTTTTTGAAAAATTATTAAGAAATAAGTGATTAAAATAGATTTTTTTTCGTGCCAAGTCCGCATACCATCCGTGCATTAGTTTCCAACGTGGAGTGACAATTTAGCAGCAAAAATGACGTCGTTTCTAGGTTCAGAGCTAATTTTTGTTCGGGAAGGTGGCCGAACCTCTAACGCAAAAAACGTGAAATCACAACTACCAAAAAAGTTATTTTTAAACCTCAAGATCCTATCGCAAAATCCATGTAAACAACATGATTTAAATGGTACTTATCCCTTTTTTTTTAAAGCACGCAACTGATCATTTTATTATCCCAGAACACATACAACAAAGATTCCCGTGCTCGGCCCCAAACTTGATCCTTCAAAAACATTCTCTCGTGTTCAGAAATTTCAGGCAGGGGTATGCTCCTCATTAATGACTAAAAGGACGCGTTATAAATATTCATTGTGGCCTTTTGGCTAGTGTGATTAATCAAATGATATTGCACGTCAAAAAGTAGTTATTTTTGTTGGTATTTTGTCGTTGTAGTTGAGGTGAAGAAGCAGTGCTCTGCACCGTACAGCTCATTACCAAGACCGGCCCTTGTATTTTTGGGCACATCAGGTAACATTAATGGCACTTCAGGTAAGATCAACGACACATCAATTTTCAAAAAAAAAAATACAAGGAGAGATTAGTTTTACAACGGTAAAAACATCTAACATCGGGTTCCATCATGAATACTAGCTATATATTGCTATCATATTTATGGAGACTAAAACATCTTTTCTAACATCAAGTGAAAAAAACACTCAGGCATGTCACGTTAACGTTAACCCATTGAAATAAAATTATCCTACATTAAGCATGTGATAAGTGTGTAAACACTCACCTATTCGTTACGTGTTTCGCTTGTGTTAAGTCATGTTTTTGGTTATTTTCATCTAGTTGTGTTGAGTCTTATATCATTTTCATGTATTTGTGTCATGGAGTAGATTTTTACCCCTTGTCGTATTTTGTGATAGGAAGTGACGCTCATTGGAGGTCGTTGAAGGGGTGATTTTGAGAGACCATATTGCAAAAGCCATAACTTTCTGCACGAGTGTTCGATTATATCATTGGAAAGCTTGAACTACATTTTATTTTTTATAGTTGAAGCCAAATTTGAAGTGGAAGAGGGACAAAAATACAAAATACAAATATGTGACGAAGCTGTGTAGCCCAACTGGCGACGGGAAGTTGACTGGCGATCGCCAGTCATGCCTTGAAAGCTTTCCATCGCCAGTCCATTGGCGATCGACAGGAGGGGTGGACAGAAACCTTTCGTAAGGCCCAACTGGCGGCCGCTACTCAACTGGCGACCGCCAGTCCATCCGATACAGAATTCTGAGATTTCTTATTTAGTCAGATTTCATATTCATTTCAGTTTTATTCGACTTTTGGCCTCTTGTTTTAGCCTTAGGACTAAATTTATATTATTTTACTTATTACTTGGCTAGCAAGTCTTCTAGTTTAGGTGAAACTCCTCTAGGTTTTTCTATTCTCTAGTTTAGTCGATTGGCTATATATAGGCCCTAATCTCTTATATTTATTACATACTTTCTACTACAATATTGAGACAGCCTAAGGAGCTTAATAAAGTCAAGATTTCATTAAGCTTCGTGGAGGAGATTGGCGAGGCTTGCTCGAACGACTAGGCCTTCTCTTTCCCTATACTTATGCTTTTCGTTATAATGTCTTTTATTTTTATCTCTTGCTTTGTTGCCATGCTTAGCGAGTAGATTTTCTTAGAGTGCGATGCCCTAGCATGTGATTGATTGCCTATGTTTATTTATGGTTCGAATATCTTGTGTAGTAGTTATTAATTGGTATGCTTAATGCTTAGCATAATTTGATCACTTAGGTTATGATTATAGTTGATGAGAGTGGACCGAGAGGCACTCGAATTAATAGAAAAACTAATTAACATGTTCTTAGGTATTAATGAGATGTTTTGATATCGTAAGAATAACCCGCTATGAGAAATCATCATAATTTAGATTAGCATAGTTCTAAGGTTAATTGATGAGCGAAAATATTAATTAATAACTTAGACCTTTGCTATCTTAGTTGTATCTCGCTAATGAGCGAAAGCGTTAGGGGGATGCATTAGAACACTCCGAGTACTAGTTGGGACTTAATAAGAACCATAATCTCGACATAGGTAGTTAATCCATAGGGTATCGTACTCGTTTATCTCTATTGAATTTATAACTCTTTTATTTATATTTTTAATCTCGTTTATTTAGTTGCAATCCTGTGACAACCTTATTAATCTTTTAATTCTCTCGCTTCACATAATTGATTGTCTAAATTTTGTGTTAAAATCTCAGTTCAAAATCCTACTTATTCACTATACTATTTGTTTGCATATTTAATTGCTTGTCAATTTCTCGTATATCAAGTTGGCGCCGTTGGCGGGACAATAATGAAAATCACTCCTGCATGATTAATGGGACAATGTATACAAATCCTTAATGTTTAAATCTTACGCAATTAAAAGTATTCATTTAAGGACACACTGAAATACTAGTTTACATGTTTTTCATTCACCGCCATGATGAAGGGTTATGGTAACCAAATTGGGGGACAGTTTGAGCAACTTGTCCAGACTAAAAAGATTAAATTTTTTTGCATGATGTGTTTGGATTTACAAGTTTGGAGATTGTAGAGCACAAAACTTGTTGGGAAGGTATTATCTAGTGTCAGCTTTGATTGAAAAAAAGGTTTCCAAAAATCCAAACCTAGTTTTTTTGCTGAAGTGTGTACATTAGTTTTGTGTTTATTCGACACCAGAGAAATCACCTCTAGAACTAAACAAGAATGTCTCCTATTTATAATTTTCTAATACACATGTTTAGCATATCTCAAAGACCATAAATAAGGAGAAACTCCAAGGGTTATGTCCAAAAAATCATCCATCTTTTCTTTCTCTTTCTCTTCTTACTTATATCTTTTCATTAAATTAATTGTTAACAAATTTGTATCTTTTGATTTTAATCAACCAAATGACACAACAATTAAATAATTGAGTGCAAGTGGTAGTAGCAATGCTACTGTTTCAATCCAATTGATGCAGCAAGTGGATGCAGTAATGATACTGCTTCAATCCAAGTGACGCATCGATTTCAAATTGATGCTACATGCTGTTTCAATCTTTAAAATCAAAAACTACAACAATCCCCCACTTGGTTAACAATTCAATCTGCCAATCTCATATTCTTATGCATTTAAAAAGTGTCTTTCGATTTAAACCTTTTATTAGTGAGAATATTTCAAAGTTTGAACGAAATTGATGGTTGCTAGTTGCTTAAACCTCGATTCCTTGTGTCCAAACCCAAAATTTTTTCACACATAAGCTATGAACATTTTGTTTAATTCACAGAGAATTTCAGCACCTTTAATGGGCCTTGTGCTCTTCTTAATTTATGAACATTTGTAAAGTTCTACCTCCGAACTTTGTTAAAAGCGGCACCACTCCCGATGTTCATATAGGTGGAGTTGTCCTTTTATGTCTTAGTATTTTAAGACAATATACTTGTTTCTTTGTCCAACAAGTTAACTCCATTAAGAGTATCTGTAATACTTCAATCTCCAACACCTAAACAAGTACTTTGGTCCGTACATTATTTTCCGTCACAACAATAACTTGTTATTACTATTTAAACTTTTAGACTAGGGGTAGTACTAGAATAGAGGTTAGGTTCCCAATATTGGTGATTTTGTTAGAAATTCTAGATCAATTCCCAAAATCATGCACTTTTATTAATTCTCTCGAGAGTCATTTGGTGAATAGATCTTCCAAATCATTGTCGATCCATATAAACACTATCGTGAATATACCCGCCAATGTCTAATTTTTCGGTTGTACACCAGAATAAATGCTAGACATAGTCGCTTGACTATCACGGTGCAAAGAGATGACTAGTATAGGTTGTGGCGACAACTCAACATCTAATACTAGATCCCTTAGTCATTCTCCCTCTTTGCCTGCATTTTCCAAAGTTATGAACTTCGACTTTATCACTTAATATGATATACATGTTTCTTTCTCTGATACCAAGAAATTGCACCTCCTACGTATTAACATCCATCTTGAAGTTAACCGATAGTTCATTAGCTAGTTATTCAACTAGCTTCCAAGTATCTTTCTAGCACAAAAGGAAAGTTGCAAAGGTCCAAAATCAGCCAATCCACTTTATTAATAACTGTGTATGGTGCATCTCTTTTGATGAACAATACCATATTCTTAAAAAAAAAATTGAAAAATGAACACTCCCTCCAATAGTTCAAATGCTCAGTCATCATGCACCGCCAAGTACATACCAATATACTTCAAAAGATCAACTATAATGGTTATCAAGTAATGACTTGTTATCTTGTAGTCGTCTCACAAATTTGGTCACCTTAACGAGTCGTACTTATACTCATCTCGCTCCTCCTTTTCTTTATAGTTGAAACCAATATCATAGTAGAATGAAACTAATATCCGAGAAGATGGAAATCAATATCATAGTAGAATGAAACCAATATCATAGTAGAATGAAACCAATAACATAGAAGATGGAAACCAATATCATAGTAGAATGAAACCAATATCATAGTAGAATAAAACCAATATCATAGAAGATGGAAACCAATATATGAGAAAATAGAAACCAATATTCCCATACTTGTATTTTCATAAATTGTATTGTTTTGCTGATATTATTTTAATTATTTTAATTATTATATTTTCAATATTGCCCCTATCCTTTCAGTGGGAATTACCCATGTCCCCACTGAATTTGAACCCTATCAATTAGATCATCTCTATTGTCCATTTTCATTCAACCAAAATCTGTGAATAAATGCATGGACAAGCGGGAAGCTTATACTAGCAATCAGTTACTCCACCAACAAATAACAGAATGTCTAATTTCCATGTCACCTTTAGAATATTTAGAATTGAACAAAGCTAGTAAAAGATAGAAGTCGTGCATGAATGTTTCCTGGCTTTTCTGAAATTCTATATCTCCCCAGAAAACGAAAATATCAACCACATCCAATTATTGGTTCAGAGACAATCTGAATCAACTCCACAAAAATTCATGAACTGTCAACTTTATCTTGATAGTTGACATTTCACAACTCTATCATATAAATCAAAGCCCCACAATATAACTTGAAAAATTTCCCTTACGATAGCAGATCATCGTAAGTAAATCTAGTCAATTATAGACCAAAAAACTACGAACTCTTGAATGGCAAGCATAACTTTTCATTCACAAATAACACTTTAAGATTGTTGTGGTATAGTAGGGATAGAATCTGATTCTTATAGTGTCGATAAATTCGACGAGAATACCAACCAGAAATATCCACATTAACTTTCTTATTGTAGTCCAACTTTAGGAATTGCCCCACGTCCATGTTCTTCAAGTGGTTTTCTCCCTGTTGCACAGAGTATCAAGACTTAACAAATTTTAGTGACTTACGAGTACTAAGGAGACCCCTTCTTGCCCCCACTATATGTTGCCAACGAGTTTTGGCAAGTATACTCTTTAGGATTATTCAAGAATTCTAGATACTCTATAAGGCAAGTAATAGAGTATCACTTCTAGAACTAAACAAGAATGTCTTCATAGTGGACAATATGAGAAGAGAGGAAATATAAGAATGAATAGGATCATCTTGGATGGTTAGTGAAGTCTCCTATTTATAGTTTTCTAATAGACATGTTTAGCATGTCTCAAAGGCCATAAATAAGGAGAAACTCCAAGGGTTATGTCCAAAAAATCATCCATCTTTTCTTTCTCTCTCTTCTTACTTATATCTTTTCATTTAATTAATTGTTAACCGTATCTTTTGATTTTAATCAACCAAATGACACAACAATTAAATAATTGCGTGCAAGTGGTAGTAGCAATGCTAATGTTTCAATCCAATTGATGTAGCAA
Source organism: Hypericum androsaemum (assembly GCA_963995505.1). Lineage (NCBI taxonomy): Eukaryota > Viridiplantae > Streptophyta > Magnoliopsida > Malpighiales > Hypericaceae > Hypericum > Hypericum androsaemum. Next base: position 11,878,222 of record OZ023180.1, read on the forward strand.
GTGGACGCAGTAATGATGCTGCTTCCATCCAAGTGACGCATCGATTTCAAATTGATGCTACATGCTATTTCAATCTTTAAAATAAAAAACCACAACAGAAGTTGCTCAAACTCTGCCTCAATTTCGTGACCTTCACCCTGCATCATGGCAGTGACAATGAAGAACATATAAGCTAGCATTTCTGTAATCCATTTCAGACACCTCGGGTTCGTAGCAGCGAAAGATTAAATTTTTTACCAACACCGAATCTGATCATGGCAGTATAACATAAAATAGGACAACAACATCGTTATAGAATTTTTACAGTGTATTGTAGATCGAATCTTCAACTACGATATCCATGTAGTCCTCGTCTACGAACTCTTTGACAATTGAAATCTTCGTGAATTCGCTAGAAAAATTCGATGCCGAAAAATAACTAGATAAATATATGTATCTAGGTTTGTAAGTTGTGTGTCACTTTCCCTAGACCCATACACATACGTACGTATGTATGTATCTATCTCTCTCTCTATATATATTAATTCTTAACCTAGTAGAAATGGAAAACGTGGGCACCAAGTTGGAAGCTCTTGGTGGCTTCCAATGTGGACTTGCTCCCTTTGAGCCTTAGCCCAATTTGTATTTTCCTTCACCGAGTCAACATGTCCAAGATTCTAATATATATATATATATATATATATAATTAAATTAAATAATTATAACTATAATTTTATCTAATCGAATTATAATATTTCTCTATAGATTAAATATTCTTGATCAAATTAATATTTAATCTAACAAATTTTAATTCGTAAATTAAGACTATTTTTTAAGTGATCTATAAGCCCTCACATGTCAAGTAATTAGTTAAACTAATGGTCTTAGCCAAACCCTAGACAATAGACCAGACAATCTCAACATATGAGGTACGTTGCGAGGATAATGCAACTACGTGTAATGTGAAGCTCACAGTGATACGGTCCTTTCATTCGCGAATACTCGATTAAGTCTAGAACATGATGAAGTGTCTATTCAAACAACTTAATCATATTATCTCATTCTACTAATTGATCATGTTGTCACTCTTAGACACCATTCCAAAAGTGACATACATTGGCCAATGACTAACGTTCAAATTAATTATGAGAACACAAGTATTCTCTCCAAGTCTATTTGAGGAATGAATCATATTCTTGGCTTAACTACCACACACATGCACTTTGGAATGTCCAACACATGTCGTGTCTACCCCATCAAGAGTGCAAACGTTGGTCATGGTCAAAGCCCATCACTCCGTACATGACGTGTGTATTGACCTCAAGTCAGAGGACTATTACACTACTCCACAAACTGATATTTTCGTAGACACGTAAATAGAATACACCAAACAGTTTCTCGATCGGGCATGCCAATACTCTTTAAAGTATTTGTGCATCAATCATGAAATACCTGGTATCTCGTAGTTGTAAGAACTAGTACATCCTCCAAAGATATGATGCAGATCGCACACCAATCTCAATCGCATCATCGATATCCCATTCTCGATGATCATTGATTATGGCTGTTTAAGAACTATATTCATGGTCATCTGAGACTCACATTCTCAATGACAATATTCGTTCATGGGAACACTAACATGAATATATGCAAACAATCAAATATTATATTTAATTAGTGTAATGTCGAGTATAATAAATTAATAATACAAAATAATTGAACGTGATCATGTACAATATCTTTACTAGTACTATCTCTACAACATATATACTAACACCCAAAAACCTATACTCCATTAGGGCGGGGCACCATGAGGACTGATCAGAGACCATGAAAACCAGGAAGAAGACATGGGCGAGCTTTGGGGACCTAAGCGAGGGAAGTAGGTTGGAGAGGATGAGGTGGCAGGGTCTAGGGTGGGGGACTCAAGTGGGGAGATTGTGTGGCGAAGGGAGGAGAAAGGGAAGTCGTAGGCCATAGGAAAGGGGCCTAGGGAAGAACTGCACCTCGAGGTGGCGGAACCCAACAAGGACAGCATGGAGGATCCATGTGCTAATGGAGGCACAAAAGGTGGTGTGGTAGGGAAGCCAAGGAGTCAGAAGGATTCGAGCAGATAGGAGCAGTTGTGATGGAGGAGTGTTTGTGCACAAATAGGCAGAAGGATCCATATTTTTATGAGATAGTCGCTTACCATATATGGAGGTTACTATACATGAGCTTACCATATCTAGAAACTAGAGCTTACCATATTCTGGAGAATAGATGATAGAGCTTACCATATATAGAGTGTACCATATTTGGAGCTCACCTTATTTGGAGACTAGATGATAGAGGTTACCATATATGCCATATATGGAGAGTACCATATTTGGAGCTTGTATATCTGGAGACTAGAGCTTATCATATTTGAAAAATTGGTGGGACTCTTTCTGAGGAGTTGAATACAAATTCCTTCATATGTGATAATTGATTGAACTACCCTTGTAGTTAATTTTTTAAAATATGTGGTTTCTAGAGTTGGGCACAATGGGATCCTTAACGACTGTCAACTCTATCGATCATCAGACTGGGTCAAGTCAGACAATTCAGCTTCAGGACCAGGTTCAACGCATCTTCCTCGGCTGTTTGGGACCTAGCTCAATGACTGCTGCATATTAATTCACATCTTTATTTGCTATATTATTTATATTATTTTTGGTCTATTTAGTCTTAGTATTATTGTATTTGATTCCAGTTGATTCATGAGATTGGACATTTACACTGTGTATTATCTTGTAGATAGTTAAAATCTATAGAGCATACTCGAGCACGAAACAAAAGAGTATTGGATCAGAAGCAGTTCAAGACCAAAGATGGGACTTGGACACGTACGTGCATCTTTCCTCCACGTACGCGCAACTTGCAGGACAAGTAAAACCATCACATTGAGGAATGTCAAAAAAAGGGATGAATCACATAAGAGGGAGAGAGAGAGAGAAACAGATCAAGCCAGCCACCGAAAAGGAGATAGATGGTGAAGAGAAGGTGGAAAAGGAAATGGTCGAAGGAGATGAGTCGTGGCCCTCTCCCAGCTTGAATGAGAAGTTGACACTATCATACGTTTAAGAGAAAACTGCATATGTCATGAGAGTTCATGCATTTTGCAAGAATGAGTTTGAACAACTCCAACTTGGCATTTCTTGGGAAGAATTTCTCCATGTCTGTCCTCGTTTTACCAAAATTTTGAAAGATGAAGAAGGGATGTGCTACGTAAAGGAAATGACAGATTTTAAATATCTTGGCAAAGAGTGTAAATGGACAGCAATGATGTACTTTGGTCAAAGGGAGCCCAAAGTAACCAAGATTCAAGATGAGAAAGCCAAGGCAATGGACAAAGGGGAGGTGGTTGAGGAAAAGAAAGAGGAATCACCACCGTCAAAATATAAAGATTTAGGAAGCTTTGAGATTCGCATTCATTTAATCCAAATCAGTGAGACGAAGGATTTCTATGTTCCTCCACGAGTCAAAGAGCACCCAAAAATTGATAATTCACCTTTGTTACCTACTTGGACATGCCAGATCAAAGGCCATATTGCGCGAAGTTCCTTACAAAAGTAAGCACACGAAAAAGTGAAATGATGGCAAGACAACCCCTTTGACAACAAAGAGCTACTATATCTCCAATGACATACCTCTAAAATTACAAGATCCAGTGAGTCCTTCTATTACATGTACTATTCGTGGTATTCAATTTCTACACTTTTTATGTGATTTGGGTGCCAACATTAATCTTGGCTATTTTCAGAAAACTCAAATTAGGGAACATCCAACCTACACCAAAGATGCTTGAACTTACTCATCAATCTACAAAGAAGCCACATGGAATTATAAAGGATGTGCTAGTACAAGTCGACAAATTCCTTATACCAGCAAACTTTGTGGTGTTAGACTTTAAAGAAGACTAGAGCTGTCCATTGGTCTTGGGACGACCATTCCTAAACACTAGTCATGTAGTGGTGGACGTCCACAATAGAAAGATGACTTTTCAAATAGGCCCGAACAACATATCATTCCACGCAACTTATGGGCATTTCCACCCTTCTTAGATTTTCAGGGAGTATAAGTCAAGCTAACGACTTTAAATTAGCACATTTTATTTTTCAAAATTTTTGTTATGTTTGTTTTGTTCTAGCATTTTATTATTTATGTTTCAATAATTTTTGCAGACAGGCGACTACTAGAAGCTGGCGAACTTGTCCCTCGCAGCGCATTTACCAAAAACCAATTCCATATGGGCACGTATGCTGACCCGCTCGATACAGGAAATTGGCATGCGATTACCACCTTTGGCGTACACCAACATAAAGACATATATACAAGGATATATTAACTCATGCATAATACCAAAGACGATAAGAAGATGCAGACTATTTTACTCCAGCACAGAACATTTCAAGAAGAACAATCTAAGAAAAAAAAGAGTCTAACGACCCTACTAGTCAAGCTTGCGCAGCATATACCTCATGTGCCTCCACGCAACAATTGATCAGGTGAGTACTGTTATCCATCACTTTTCCCTTTCAGTATATGTGTTTTTAATTCTGTCTATTACGCGATGTTGTGCGAGTCTATTTCCCTCACATTGAGGACAATGCATTTAATAAGAGTGGGGGGTATCTACATGTTTTTATTTTATTTTTGCATGTGATCGAGTGTGGTTACTATAATTAGGATATGTGTTTGTTTTATTTGATCGAGTCACCCATTTAAACTTGCAATCTTGAGCTTGTGAACTATGGAGTAGCAATGATAGTGTAAAGCCCATATTGAAAAGTAAGTCTTCCTTTTCAAAAACTTCATAACTAGACTAAGTGATCAATGGGTTCCGTGGCTGTGATAGCACATGAGTAATTGAGGGGACACGCTCTTAGTAGCCAATAACTCTGTAAAGAGTGGATTTTTAGGTCCACCTTGCAATAATAGGTAGTAGGGGTGTATTGTCAAACCACAAGGAGCGGGTTCAAGACATTTCGAGTGAGTTGTAATTAAGATTAGGTTGATTGGTATTTTATGAAAGATTTTAGGTAAAGCAAGCAATGACAAAGATTAACTTGATAGGGTATAAAGATAATTTAAAGGAAAATGGGTGAGGTACCCATCGTACATCCCTACGTGCTTGGTCTCTTTTGGGCTTTTATGTCTGTGGTGGGCCTAGTTGAACTAAGGTATGGTGGTTTACGGCTAAGTATATCATGCCACAAAGAAGGTATTAGGAGGGTCCCGACGAGAACATCGCACACCCAACTACATACTACCTTTTCAACCTCACCTAGGTGTCGAGGCTACCACCTTTTCTCTCTTAAACCTCACTCATTAACGCTCCCCCCTTGGGCCAACTACATACTACCCTTCACAGCTAAGTCCATCAAATAATGTACAATCTAGCGGTTAGGCTTTTTCATGCTCTCTTTCACGGCTAAGTCCATCAGGTCATGCTATAATCGATTGGGAAGGACTCTAGGTTGGTTCTAGTGCTACTCGCCCCTAGGTTCTAATAGAGGTCTGTTACCCAATGCATTATCCTCTATAACTTCTACATGCCCTAAAGGTTAAGCCTATTCAAAACCAAGCATTTTGGGAGCACAAAGGAACCCGACCCAAAAGGAAATTACTCACACATCATCATTTAATAAAAATAACAATGCTTGAAAGGGAATAATATCAGTTGAGCAAAATTAAAAAGAAGGGATAGAGAATGCTCAATCATCGTGATAAGTCACTCGATCCTCTCCCGACATCCACTCCTTACTCCTTGAGCTACTCCTCCAACTACTTAAAAACCCTAAGTTTAAGTCTTTTGTCAAGGCTTACAAAATGTGGGGTTGAGGGGGCTATTTATAGAGAAGTCTCCCCCTCAACCCTACAATAATGTGAAAATATCCAAAAAGCCCTCAAAATGTCTATTTCTCCCAGACAAAATTTGGCAAAAATGCCATCCAATGCAAGTTGCGCCATTCGGTGAGCTGAGCTGCGGGTACGAACTTCACTCGGCGGCTTGGGCACTGTCTGCTGGGTGATTCTGTCGTTTGGTGGGTTCTTTGTGAAAAGCTCACTTTGCTTCTCTTCGAACGCCGCTCGGCAGGTTTGTGGCATCGTCCGGTGGCATACAGAGAGTTGAAAATTTTTTGGATAAAATCCTACCGTCGTCCGTCAGGAAAGGCGGACGCGGCGGGTTTCTGCAGGAGAGACACTAACCGATGCAGACTTTACCGTTCGGTGGTTGTAGCTTGGTTCCATCTCTCGGCTCGACTCTTCCAACGCTCGCCTCTTCTCACTTGATCCTCGCATCACTGCAAAATTCTCCTCCAAAATACACGTAGATAAAAGGGTGAAACCATTCTAGGCAACGAACCTAAAAATAGCATAAAATGATTTTAAAAAACTCAAAAATAGGTCTAAATGACTCTAAAATATGGTGACAAAGTGAGCGTTTCTTGCGCTCATCACTCTGGCTTTTATATTATAAATATTTTCAATAGCTTGAACTTATGCTAATTGTCAAAAACCTATTTTGAAAAATCTTTTCAGCAAAGAGCAGCGGTTAGGTATCAGTAAACCTTGAATAAAGATGAATAAAAAATAAAATAAATGAAAAAAAAAGCTTGAGAAGTCCAGGGCAAAAGGTTATTATAAAAAAATTATGCCACTAGTCAATAAAAAATTAAAAGGTGGACTTAATAGATGAGATCAATATTAGCCTAACTGGGATAAGCTCGATGATGGTGGAGGTAGTTATAAAAAAATTGAGTTCGAAGAGCCATATGAGCAGCTCGTCATGCTAAAGTCTAAGAGTGAGTCCTCAAGTCGCTATTGAAGCTAAAAATTTTAGGGTGAGGTGAAATGATGGAGCAATATGTCCAATATGTCCAAGTACGAGAATTCAAACGCGCAACTATAGCAACGAGCTTTCATGATGCTGTTGATATTTCATGGCAACTGGATTTTTTTTAGAAGTAAAATTTATTAATGAACAAAACTCCTCTGAGTACATCTCCCAAACAGGAACCCCCAAGAGTACTAACCCTCAAAGGTTGTTACCGTGGGCCTGGAAAAAACCCACGAAGAGAAAGAGTTCTTGAACCCACACGTCAAGTCCTTTGTGGCATAGAAGAATTAGAAAGTTGCGGATTGTGGCATTTATTACATAATCGGAGGGAGGGGAGGAGGACGGGGGAGGCGGGAAGGTTGTGGCAAAGTTCCATGATGAGGGACTCGAGGGTGACGGTGCCGCGACCGAGGGATGCGAAGGGAAAGTCATAAGCCATAGGGAAGGGGTTCTGCGGGAAGAACTCCACCTCAAGGTGGTGGACCCTGGCCCGGAGAGCGTGGAGGATCTAGGTGTCGATGGAGGCCCGGAAGGTGAAGTGATATAGGAAGCGGAGGAGGCGGAAAGAGTCCAGCAAACCCTGGTGCACAAAGAGGTAGAAGGATCAACCAACGACTGCCCGGGAGCTGTAAGCCGCCGGGAACATCAGGAAGTCAAAGGTCAGTGATGGTCACCGTGTCCACAGATCGTGGAAGCGGCGGGAGCCCATGGATGTCTACACGGCAAATAAGGCTGGAAGAAGCGAAAGGATATGCAGGATCACGTGCAGGAGTAGGTCAATGGTTGCGTCATTACTGGTTTCACTTTGTTTTGTGTTCTTTATGAAATTGATCACTAGGATGGCAAAAAGACCGAGACCCAGTAAATCAGACCCTTACCCTACTCCATGGATCTTAGGGTCTATGGGTCTTGAGTAGGGTATGGGTTTGGATCTATCTATTTAGATAGGGTCCGGGTCTAGATAGTGTCTATATAAATCCAGACCCAGACCCTACCCATAGATTCATTAATTAGACCCTATCCTAATTAGACCCTAATTAGATCCTACTTAGATCCATATTTATTATATTGCTAAGATAATTATAATACAGCCGTAAAAAGAATAAGCGCACACCCAGCCATAGAAAAAATTATTTTGAAGTTGGAACTTTATATTATGCAAAAACACTTATAAGTTTTAGTTTTTGATTGACGAGGTAGTCGTATGTGTTTCATTTTATGTTGTGGTCAGTAATTATCAATTTGAACTAGTTAGTTCATAGTTTACTCTCAACTTTAACTTGAGATTATCATTTTATTACATAGACTTTGATTTTTTTCTTTATTTTTTATTTAGATTATATTGAAATAATAAAAATATGTTGTAAAGTAATTATCAAAAAAATAGAATATTAAAGGGTTGGACCCTACAGACCCTGTAGACCCTGGGTCTCCTGGAGGGTAAGGTATGAACCTCGCTGTTGCTGATGTGTCAAGATAAAATCTTTAAATTTTGTAACCTCGCTGTTGCTGATGTGCCATAGTAAAAACTTTCAAAACAATCCCATGCTAGTTTACATTTGTTTCAAAACAATCCCTTTTCTCCTTCCCTTCTCGCAAAAACAACCCACCCCCAAATCCCATGCTAGTTTACATTTGTTTCAAAACAACCCCTTAAAACAAACCCCAACCAACCCCCAACACCAAAACAACACAATCTCTCTCCCCTCTCTCCCAAATTGCTCCGATAAACACCAACTGCTCACAACCATCACCAGACCCAAGCCAACCTTTTTATCGACCCAACTTTTCTGAGCAACAGTATACAAAAGGATGCAGGATCGAGGTCTGTCGCTGCCACCAACTTAGATCTGTGACTAATCAAGAACAAAAGTGTTTACCTTTGTGAGAGGGGAACCGAAGACCTTCGAATTCCAAGACAACCACAAAGACCCAACAAGAAAAGATGTAAACTTCAACCGGACGGGGGAAAGAGGGAAACTGGGTCGGGCTTAAAAAGAGGAAATTATCCAGGTGGCGGCGCCTGATTGACGAGGGGAAGAGAGGGCTAGGACAAGTGATGGTGGTGGCGGAGGAGGTGATGACCTGGCTCACTGGCTAGTTTGTAATCTTAGCGTTTGTAATCCGTTTAGGGTTTGTGGGTTTGTTGGTTGATTGTTGGCCATGGAGATGGAGATGGAGGTTTGAGGGTGCAGAGAGGAGAGAAACAAGAGTGTGGAGAGATGAGGGTGAAAAAGGAGGAGAAAAAGAAGGGGGATATTTAAAAATCCAACAACAATTTGAGATTGTTTCCAAAAAAATTCACCACAACAACTCAACAATATGGGGTCCATTTTTTTGCTGAGTTGGCATAACGTAGGAGACTAAACAACGTCGTTTGAATTTCGGGCAGGTGGGGAGTTGTCCGTGAGATTCTTTTGAAACATCAGGAACTTGTTAAATACATTTTTTTAAAATAGGATTGTAATTGTCAAATGGCCAAACTACAAGGTAGTAAAGTAAAATTTTCCTTTAAAACATAGGTGATTGGTTGTTTACAAGTACAGCCCTTTAAACTGATATATTGGAGCTTTTATTATGAGGGGTTTACAATTATAATAACAAAATCAAGTTTTGGTCCAAAATTAATTTACACCAAAACAATTAATTTGTATATATTTAAATCACAAAAATTAATTACAATCATACCTACTAACGAATAGAAAATTGCAATAATTCATAGACGAAAGAGGAGGATGATGAAAAAATTATCGAATAATCAAACCTAATATAACAAATTTGTAAAATATGTAAAAGAATATGCAATTACTTGAAGAAATCGGTTTATTTTCAAGTTAGAACCGAGATCTAACACTATAAGTTTAAAAAAATAGTTATTGCTTAGAATTATTTTTAAACTTTTAACACTATTCTCTATTTGACAAAAATTTTTTAATTAAATAACTCCGAATTATGTAGTGCCACGTCAGTAGCCGTTGCAACAGTTCTTCCCTCCTCAACGGCTACCCCCTTCAGACAGTCAAAATTCCTAGCTTTTGGTGAATTCCCCCCTCCCGCCCAATTGCATCTCCTACCCCAATTCGATCTACCAGGTCACTCTCCTCCTCCAGCCCTTCCACTCAACAAGCTCTCCCTCGTCCTCTGTTGGACGATGCCATTTCACGAATGGAGGAAGGCCTAATCTCGGTGGACAAATGGAGAGAAAGAAGCCAGGCCTACTTCGTCACTCACCTCAACGTGGAACACACCCAGGACCTGACCTCCACCTGATCCAACGGCCCGATCTACTGTTCCTGCGTCATGGCCATTGATGCCCAGCACGGTCCCGGTACACGCTGTTTTATCTTTACTGCCGAGTTAGGATATGCACACTAGATGCTTCCGTTTATTCCTCGACGAGAATTAGGTGATTTTGGTTTGCTTAGGTGCGGTCATGTTCTTGTTTCGCAGGGAGCTGGGGTGCCGTTTATACACTGGCAATTTTTGTTGGGAGGCGAGCAGCGCGAGGGCCAGATCTGGAAGGGCGATGCTGCTTGGCAAACTTCAGGATGAGAGTGCCCATATGCTTTACATAGATCCATCTTACTAGTTCATGCCTCGTGAAGTTGCTGCTCAACAGGTGAGTTTGATCAGCTGCCTCTCGGAACTCAGGACACTTGCTTCGTGCTCGCCAATTGTTTGTTTGTTCTCCTAGTGTATCCACTCTGTTTTCTCTGCTAAATATTTATATGGTTTGTGCCTAAATTCTATCCCAAAAGAATTTTCCTTTTATATGTATGCCAAGAAAGTAGCTTAGTCATCCTACCATTGTTTGACACCTTGCCAACTTGCAACCAGGTTTACTCTTTTAATCTTATACTTTTCCAACCTTTCAAAATCATTTCTAGAGTTCTTAATATGTTCTAATAGGTCCCAAAATGAGCCTTATGACAATAAAATCACGTAATAAATAATTTTCACAAAACTTTTTGTTACTGTTAAAATTAGACTTATTTCAGAATAGCTTAAGTTCTTTCTCTGTTTTGGCTAGATTATTTCTTATATCACAAATATCAAATCACCAAATTATAGATCTAAGTGTTACGAATCCACACAAATTAGAATCACCTCATTTGGAGTCTGAACGATAAAGTTAGGCCTATTTTACCAAACAACGACGGGGTATGCCTAAATCCTTCCAAAACTAACCTTATTATTTTGTAACAAATTCGGTTGACGGGTGAAAGTATCACAATAGTCATCCCGAAAACATCGAAAACAAACAAAAAAACATAAATGTTTTGTGAATTTTCTGACGTGGCACATGGATCAGCGTACTCTAATTGGCAATAGGCGTACGCTAATGGTGGTCATTGCAAAATCCAATGTATGCTTGCTTAGCGTACACATACACTGGCTTGTCCTTGCTCCTTGTTGCCTCACGAACTTCTCCCGCTCCCATGCTCCTAGCTGCACATCCGCTCTTTGCTCCGAGTGGCTCCCAAACTCCTACAAAAAATGGCAAGGCTGATTTATCCACTCTCACGATACAACTGACATAAACTATCAATAAACACAATGAAACAAATACAAAACTAAACGGAAGACCTTCTAAAACATCAGAAATGACATAACAAATAAGCATGCAACATGATTCGCATTAATAGACGTTGAAGACAAAGAATGAAGTAACTCTTTTGGTGACAAAAATTCAAAGACGAAGGGTTGAATTCCACATATTCAAGAGAGAGTGAGCTGAGATCACCGTGGTTAAGACAAAGAGCATTCATAGAAAATCATTGTCTTGGAATGCTTATTGGATCTACACCATAGAATCATCTTCCAACATTGTCTACCGACTTTGCCATTTTTAAATACGAGTGGATACCACACCCACACCTTACAATCTTTGAAATCCATGCCAAACTCTGATCGTCAAATTACCTCATCCAAGTCGGGGCCCAGTTTCTGCTGATTCCGTTACCTGTTTCATCGTCTATACAAGTCAGAAATGTCAAAACCCAAGTTGGTGTTGTGCTTCCTCGTCTAACTCAGAAACTTTGACCTCCAAATCGCTATTGCACTTCCTCGTCCAAGTCAAAAATGTCGAGCTCCAACAATAGTGACACCATACTCGACAAAATGTTAGGGTTTTAGGTTGTGCTTGAGTATGCTTCCTTATCCAATAGGCTAAGCTGAGCTTCCTTTTTGACAAAATGTTAGGATTTGGGGTTATTTTGTTCAAATGTCGAGCGTGCTTGTGAGGATAAGTGGAAGAGAGAGGTATAATAGATACATTTATATATAATATTTAAGGGGGGATCTGTCTGGTTTGCCATTCTTTTTATTTTTCATAGGACATGCAATTTCAACGTGATTTTTGGCTCTCTTTTGCATATCGTTGGTTTTGTCCAAGTAGATTTTACGACAACATGGTTTTTAATATTGGCCTGCGGCTGCAGCCATTTACGCGTATTTATGTGGGTTAGTGGGTGTGTTCCTCATGTCTACCTCTGTAATAGTTAAATTGAGGCTATGGGGACTAGGCTGACAGTTTACTGGCCTGATAGTTAGTGGCCGTCCTTTTTGACTGCCCGATTTGTGGGACAGCTTAAGGTTAGTTGGTAGGCTAACGGTTCACTGGCATGCATGCTGGCTGGTGAAATTTTTTCTTGACAGTCCGATTTGTGGGTCACCTTGACGTTAGTTAGGTAGTTATTTTGGACATTTTGTTGGCCTATTGGCCTGACTATCCCGAATGTGGATAGCTGGAGATTATTTTATTTTGTGTTTTATTTTTTCTTAGTAATAAAAGTTTGCAATTTATTTTAAAAATAATATTTAAGGGGAGATTTTGAAAAAATATAAAGAAACGAAATATTATTTTGAATACTTTTCACTTACCCACCCACATCAGCTACTTTGGGGTAAGAATGTCACGCAGGCACAAAAATAATGACATTTTGATGACTCATCACAGGCTGCTATTTGAGTCATTAATTATCATGTTTAAGAAATTACAAGGATTTTTTTGATAAATTTTACACCCGAGGTCTGTATGTATGAAACTACCAAATCACAGGGTAGTAAAGTGTACTTTTTTTATAATAAATTTAGTAAAAGTTGATGTCATGCATCTTCAAACCCAAACACGATTTCTTTTGGTAATACCAGATAGACCATTATTACATATATCCCTAGCAAATAAAAAAATTATCTATGGGCCACAATCTCCACCTGGACCACCATATGAAATTATTGCCCCGTTCGATGGATCATAGTCCCAACGAAGAATGCTATAACATTTTTTACTGTCACTAAATAATTTTGTTTCTGAATAATCAATATCTACGACACGATAATTCTCGTCAACGGTTTGAATCTTCCGAAAAATTGAAAAAGTTCTACTGTCAAAAGTAGCAAATGTTCCTCTCCTCATGGGCGGACTAGCTTGAAAATCAGGTGCATGAATTACTCCACCAAACGAAAGAGTAGTAACTCCGTTATTCAATTTGCTAAATGATTCTTTTGGCCAGTAGCCAATATTTTGAACACCGTACACCAACCACCAATTACCTGATACAATATCCTACAAGAGTTGAAAGAAAATTAGGGAGCCAAATATGATGAAAATTATTTTATATAAAAAATCAAAATTACTGGCTCTTCTTGTTCATAAGGATATTTTTTGTATTTTGTCTATTAGCACATCCATAATATCAATGGAAGAAAGTAATAATTGAAAAATGTAGCTATCGTGTGACGTAAATAATTTATAATAAATATTTCAAAAAATAATCAGTTCTTGTTTAGGAAGGCATACATTTGTATCCACTTTTCAATATTCATTAAATGTCAACCGAAAATTTTACTCGTTATTACTCTAGTAACTAGTCACGTGAAGGCGTTAATGTTAGATTTAACTAAAAGAAAGATGTAAGCTCTTTGAACATATATGTTGTTACTCTTAATAAAAATTTAATTATAAAAATTTAAAAGACAGTAAATTTATCAAATTGATTTTATTCTGGTCTAATTCTAATTTATTACAGATTTTTAAAATTTAACTGTTAATAATTTGATAAATTTCCGAAGTCATAGTAGTGATCATAGTAAAAAATTTATTTTCATGAAGCAGTTCTTATATAAATTATCTATCATTATAATTTACCTGGCCTATTGATAATTTGAATTCGAATTGTTTTTCTGGAGTAGATATAGTTGAGAATCTTATGCCTAAATGGATCTCTTGATTTATTTGCACAAAACCTGGACATAATGTATTGTAGCAACCATTTGTGATATCATTTGCCTACACGAAAAAGTACCTTACATTTCATAAGTTATATACAATTATATAGTATAGAATTATAAAGAATATTCAAAATTATGGATGAAAAAGTAATTTATTACCCTCCAAAATGCCGTCAATCGAACTTTGTTATCACCATAGAGTTTTGGGTTCACCTAAAAAATATTATTTATAGAGTTAGTTTGATTTTGTGTAATAATTAATTTGATAATGATATTTATCATCTTAAACTATGCCCATAATATACTTTAGACAAAACTATGTAAAAACATAATTATTACAATGTCTTATGAGAATTCTCATTTGCATATGCTTACATTAAAGTGTAGCTTACTTCATAGAAGAATGCAAAATCATGATATGGTTTTTTGTTTTGAAATTGGAATATACTAACACATAAAATATTTGCATCTAACTAAATATATGGTGAGATTGAATATGTTATGATTATCTATATATCAACTACTTAAAATTTTTTTCCCTAAATCAATATTTCTTCCAAAGTATTTAGTTCGTGTAAAAAATCTAGATTATTTTATAACTCTTTTAGGTATGGTGTGGTTTTGAATTATTTTTAAAATTTACAATCACGCCTTACCTTCATTTTAAGAGTTAATTTTATTTTGGATAAATTACGCTCAGGTCCTTGGGGTTTGGTAACATTGTCTCTCACGTCTTTCATTAAAAAAAAAGATTTGTGCGTCCCCCCCTCACATGTCACTTTTGCTTAAATATGCGATTTTCTCTAACGAACTCCAACCTGAAAAGACAAAAATGTCCCATGCACTTAAAAACAAAAGATTCCTCTTTCCTTCTCTCTTCACCTCTTTCTTACTCCCCACTTCATCTTCTTCCGCTCTCCTCTCTCCATTGTCATCATCCCAAACCTCAAACGGTTACTCCCTCCTACCCAGAATCACAAGATCCAAATTCAGAGGTGCTCAAAATTTTAAACTTTTTGAGTTTGTTATTCCTAGAAACCACCGTTACAATCAAAACAAGCACCCAATAAAAAAATTGATATACCAACAAAACAGCTAAGTGCACACACTAAAAAGGGGATAGCGCAACCCATGGTACAAAAAAGAAATCATAGACAGATACCCCCAAGGGCATCTTAGTGATTTCGAACAGGGTTGCACCAATGTTCCTATTTGGTAGAGAAAGGAAAGATGGGAAAATACGCTCCTTTAAAAAATGGAGGTCAAAATCTTAAAAGAGATGGTACCCACCCCCAATTATATATAACCTGAGGTATGCTAATGCCTGTTCTCGAGTCTTTTATGGGTTAAAAGCATTCTTCCATGATAGTGAGAGCGATGGTCAATTTTGAGTTACATTTTGGTTTTCTAATTTTCAAAATTAGGTTTCTTGAAATTTTTATTTTAACTAAAAATATTTGGGATTGAGTTTTGGTTGAATATTAGGTGGAATAAGATGAAGTGGGAGGAAAAAGAAGGTGATGAAAGAAAGAGAGAGTATTTTTTTGTTTTAAGTTTAACAGGCATTTTTTGTCGTTTTAAGTGGGAGTTCGGCGGAGAAAATCATATATTTCAGCAACAGAGACCCGAGAGTATAATAACACTAAACATGGGGACGAAAAAAATTTTATTTTTAAAAATGAGGGATGCGAGCGGCGACATTATCTAACCCAGGGACTTGAGAGTAATTTATCTATTTATTTTTTTTCATTTTGATAAGGAAGATTAGCTTCGTGTAATTTAATTAGTCCCTTGCTCTATTCATTATCTCCAAGATACAAAAATTTTTAGTTTCAACAAAAAGGAAAGAAAAACAACCAACACATCTACATTACATTAAGATGTGTTTGTAAACAAAATTAATAAATAAATCTTCTTGTTATATAGAGTTAAAGAAAATCTATGGGGCTTTAATGTTTCTGAATTCAATCCAATACATTTTATATATATTGCAAAAGAAAATTATTAATATTCACAAAAAATCTATAATTTCACTAATGTTAAGTTTTATTTAAAAATTATCAACTCGACCTAAATATCTCAGTAGGCACTAAGTTTAACCATAGTTAAGAAAGATTTAATTAAACTAAATAGTTCGTATTAAAGTCTTGCATGTCCATCAATTAATTTATCAAGAAAATTTTCTTGAAAATAACATTGTCAAAAAGGTTTATTATTTTGAATACAAATAAAATCATTATCTTATTAAAATAGTAAGTTATTACTTTAACTATTCAACATAAATGAAATGATAATAACAATATCTTAAAGAAAAAACTAGTCTCTCAAAATTAGTGAAGATACTTACCATCCATCCAGCAGCAATTTCAACATAATCTTCTTCTTTTCCATTTTGAAGCATAACAAAAGATCCACCATATTGATTTGGTTGCACTGATGGTTGATTTATTTGGATAGTTGCACTTGCTCCATGATATATTTTACTAGTAGCAATCAATGTAGCTGACTATTTCATTGTTAAAGTCACGCATTCAACAAAAAAAGATTCAATATATAAAATAATCAAATAGATAATGCTAAATGAATAAATAAAAATTTGTGGTTATTCTTGGAAAACACCATTACTATTTCAATTAGACTAGGTAACATAAAAATTGTATGACAATTTTTTATGGTGACTAAGAAATTTGATTTTGAGAGACTAATATTAGTATTTATTACATATTAAATGTCCAGAATATGAGTGTAACTAAATTCATATTTACATCATCTTCTTGCTAGCTATAAAAATTAATTGACATTTTGTATATGAGTGTAACAAGCATGTTTATTTAACATAGACGTGCAAATAAATAACTGTAAACTTACATGATATTTTCCAGGATCATCTAGTCTCAATGGCTCTATCACTCCACTTTTTCTTCTTTGAATAGGTACCGAATCATTTGGACAACCATTATCTTTAAAACTTGGCTCTTCCTCCTTCCCTTTCCATTTTAAAACTTGGCTCCATCTAAACACATGTCTATATATTTTAGAAAAAAGTTCCAATTTAAATTCTCTTAATCAAATGACACTAATAAAAAATATATACCTGAATTTTATGATTTTTGAGCAAGGGATGTTCAAAAGTCGGTTGCTTATGTATATCAACGCATTCAACATTTGAAGACTACAACAGTAAAATGAGTAAAATAATATACAACTTTAAACGTCCGTGCTAAAAGATAATACAATAAGTGTTATAGACATTAAATAAATATATAATAATATAATTGCCAAATAGAATTAACAAATAAAACAAGTAATTGAAAAGCTCATAGAAATTTATGACTTGCAAGTTTATACATATTAGACAAACTATGTACTCAAAGTTTAAAATTTAGAAGAAAAAGAAAAGAAAAGAATATGGATATTAGATCAAGAACTATAAACAGTATAAGATGTTACCACAGTTGTTGCATCATCAAAAATCTTAGATTCGTTGTGGATGTCTTCTTCGAACAAAATATTTTTTCTTAATCCTTCCATGGCATAATAAGTCAAACTAATGCATAAAAAGAGCAGTGTTACATATGCTTCCATCGTCATTTTATTGTATTGTAAAACTTAGATAGACTTCATTCGTTTTATATGGGAGATTCAACCATCAGTTATTTTTTTGCCTTTTTTGTACTTACCATTAATAGACCCAAGAAACCCCAATTAAGGAAACAAAATGATAACAAGATTTTAAGAATCAAGATCAATCCATAAATTATTTATGTGAGAAATTAAATCTTAAAGATTATATTTATTATTAACAAAGATAACTGTAATGATAGCAATAAAAAGAAGGGATTGGATGGAACTGGTTGTGGAATGTACTAGAACGTGTAATGTTATATGCGGAATGTGGAAAGAGGATTGTGGAATGTGAATGGGAAGTATGAAAAGATCCATAAAAATAGAAAGATGGATCTTGGTAGGGGTAAACTCCAGCCTAATCGGGACAACTCAAAGATAAAGAGGTGGCTCTGCCTGCCATTATCTGCGAGTAAGTCCTAAGACACCAAATGAGTGAAGCTAACTGCTGACATAAACTATTTTGGGGCTAGGTAAAATGATGGAGCAACGTGTTCATAATTATCTCTTTATGTCATGTGCTTTTTGTGGTGTTGTTACTAGTAATCTTCATTATTTTTTGAATGAAAAAATATGGGAAACTGCTTTGATTTGTGGGCTGGACTTGAATTGCATAATTGAGCTGATATGAAGTTTTCTTTGGGTAGTTCACTGTTGCTAGAGAGCCAACAATTTTGAGGTGCATTTGATGCGCCTTACTTGAGGACAAGCAAGGAAACAAGTGTGGGGATGCGATGAGTGTATAAATGCTCATGTTTTGTTATATCTTTCGTATGTGTTTAAGTGGTATTCTTGTCTGTTTTCATCATGTCTAAGTGAGTCTTTTATGTTTATGTGAGCGTCGAGTCTTGGGGAGAGATTTCTACTGGTTGCTATGTGTTTTTGTAGATAATTGGAGTAGTTCGGGAGCGTTTGGAGCATGGATGAAAGTACGAGGAGGCTGGGCCAAAGGAGCAAGAATTCCAGCAGCCGCTACCCCTCTGGCCCTCGCTGGGGTGGGCAGGCAGTAGCTGCGAGGAGAGACCCCCTATCGGCCGCTACCTCCCCAATGGCAGCTAAGCCCCTGAGGGCAGCTTCGTTTGGACTTCTTATTTAGTTGGGGTTTCGGCCCGTTTTAATTATATTCAACTTTTGGCCTCCTGTTTTGGCCTTAGGACTATAATTATATTATTTATTTGGCCAGCAAGACTTCTAGTTTAAGTGAACTCCTCTAGGTTTTACTATTTTCTAGCTAGGCGTTTGGCTATATATAGGCCATAGTCTCTTAAGTTTTAGACATACTTTCTACTGCGACCTTTGGAGACCTACTCTTGAGATTAATTGAAGGACGCAATTCCAGTTAACCACGGGGAGATTGGCAAGGCCTTATCATAACGACTAAGCTTCCTCTATCTCTCTCTTATGTTATTTGTTGTTATGATTCATTAACCTATTGTGCTTCATGAATATGCTTAGCGAGTAGATTTCTTTAGAGTGCGATGCCCTAACATGTGATTGATTGCCTACGTTGATTTGTGGTTCGAACATCTTGCGTATTAGTTATTGATTGGTGAACTTTTAATGCTTAACCTAATTTGATCACTTAGGTTATGATTAAAATTGATGAGAGTGGACCGAGAGGCACTCGAATTAATAAAAAAACTAATTAACATGTTCTTAGGTATTAATGAGATATCTTAATATCGTAAGAATAACCCGCTAGGAGTAATCTTCATAATTGGGATTAGTATAGTTATATGTCTAATTGATGAGCGAAAGTATTAATTAGTAGCTTATGTCTTTACTATCTTGATTTTATCTTTCTAATCAGCGAAAGCGTTAGGAAGGTATACTAGAACACTCCGGGTACTAGTTGTAGCTTCGTAAGAATCATAATCTCGACATAGGTAGTCAAACCATAGGGTACCGTGCTCGCTTATCTCCATTGAATTTACAACTCTTTTATTTACATTTTTAATCTCTTTTAATTACTTGGAACTCTGTGACGAACTTTTACAACCTTTAATTTCTTCGCTTCGCATAGTTAATTGTCTAGATTTTGTGTTCAACCCTCAGTTGGGAACCCTACTTATCCACTATACTATATGTTTGCATGCTTCATTGCTTGTCAATTTCTCGTACATCAAGCGGCAGTGCAAGAAGAGATGACTTACAGGCTCGGATTCCAAAGAGCAGATGGGACATCCGGTTGCTCTGGTTGAATTAATGACACCAATCCTTAGCAGATAATCTCGTCTTTAGCCTCCCCAGCAATGCAACCCGCATGAAATGGCTGACTTTGGGTGGGATGAACTTAATAAGCCCCTTTTAGAGCACAGGCGGAGATAAAAAGTTAAACCCATCGAACGCCGTCTGGTACACGACGGCCTTGATGCTGAAGCCATCATCGCGACTCGGTATAAGTACCTACCCGTGCTTCTAGCTACGTGTCAATCGTCTTATGAACTAATGCAATTAAGGATTAGATGTTGTGTCAGCTGCAAGTTTCTAATAAGCCAATGTCAAATATACTCAGTTTCATAATTACTTAGTGTCGTATCAATCAATTCAATTGATGGGTATCTGGGTAAGATTTTTTTTTTGAGAATTTTTTTTAGAATGCAGATAACGATCTCAAAAAATGAATTTATTAGATGTTGAAAAAGACAACATGTTATAATTGTTAGTTACAATTATTCTATGTTTGATTTTAACACAAATACATTGTCATAGTCCTCGTGAAATTAGTCTGATTTGGCATGAATAATTTAGGAATAGAAGACCCAGAAAGAAATGGTCGAAATTAACAAGAAAGTTTTCTATTCGATGGATACTTTGTACTCCAACTTGCATTGTGCATTATATTTTTTATACCTATTTTAACACACATTTTGAGTTTAAATTTGTCACACTTTCTAGTTTTGTCAAGATATACTTAAATTTGGCCATTGTTAGAATCTGATCACGATTCGATTTGATCGTCGAAAATCGGATTCAATT
The DNA here is from genome assembly GCA_963995505.1 of Hypericum androsaemum. Classification (NCBI taxonomy): domain Eukaryota; kingdom Viridiplantae; phylum Streptophyta; class Magnoliopsida; order Malpighiales; family Hypericaceae; genus Hypericum; species Hypericum androsaemum. The sequence continues at coordinate 11,898,902 of OZ023180.1, forward strand.
AAAAAAAATTAGAAAGTTATAATTTTTTCTTAAATATTAAAAATTAAATAATTAATTTGAATTCGATTTGAATTCGAAAGTTCATAATTCGTATTACATTTGACTTTGGACAAACTGAATACGCTTTAAGATTTTGATGAATTCGAATTTGAATCAATTCGATTCGATTTTGAACCGTGGTTGGGTGTAGGTTGCATGCCTTGTTAAAATTATTTCGCAGTAAAATTTAATAAAAAAAACCTACGACACAGAAAAAGAGCGCTCGAATGTTAGTAGTGCAAAAAATCATAATACGGAAGCAAAGAAAGATCTTTGTCTACATAGGGTGTATTTGTTGAAATAGATTCTAGGACTAGATGATAGTTTTGGGGTAGATTGGGATTCTACTTATTTGATAAAACTAGTAGATTACAATCTACTAGTAGCTTAAGAATAGTTTAGGTTTTTTGCAATTTACCTTTTTGGGGGTGAGATTATAAAATGGAAATTAGGGGTGAGATTATAAAAAATCCTATTATTCTTAGAAGTCCAGAGAACCTAAACGCACGACACAAATGCAATTATCCAAACAGCATGAAGTTGTGGACTAAACTATAAACGCATCACCGCCAAATAAGGCTCCGCAAAACTCTCACGCAAAAAACCTCATAAAGCCTGGTTCAAAAAGCACTAGCAAACAGACAAGCCACCAGCACATGATCAAATAGACTCCTTCACAGAAAAAAGTTCAAGTCTACCTACATCAAGAAGCTGGACAACATATCGTGGCATTATCAAGTCAGTGATATCTCAACATAAACTTATCTTTGAATAATCCATCGATACTAGTCGATTTCTATCTAAATAAGCATGTTGTTATTTCGATTTCATTGCATTTGTGCCTATGATTCTTGAAAACGAAAAAATATTTTGGGTTTATACCTGTTTTTCACAATAGGTGATCCCCTATCCATGATAAGAAATGTTTTGACAACATGCCGCGGTATTTTCTCTGTTCTGAAATTGGTGTTTGGTCTTGATCAAAATAGGATAAATAGACGATGTCCACTTTCTATTTTCAATTACGCGAGTATGTGTAAATTACTTTGACCGCAAGAAGGTTACTAAAATAATAAATTTAGTAAAAGTTGATGCAATGACATTACAAAGCCAGACACGATTTATTTTGTAATACCAAATAGACCATTATTACATATATCCCTCACAAGTAAAAAATAAAAGATTACCTACGGTCTACAATCTCCACCTGGACCACCATAAGAAATGATTGCTCCATTTTCCGGATCGTAGTCCCAACGAAGTATGCTATAACATTTTTTATTGTCACTAAATAAGGTCGTCTTTGAATAATCTATATCAACGACACGGTAATTCTCGTCAACGGTTTGAATTTTTCGAAAAATTGAAGAAGTTCTACTGTCATAAGTAGCAAATGTTCCTCTCCCCATAGGTGGACTAGGTTGAAAAATTGGTGCATGAGTTACTCCACCAAATGAAAGAAAACTAACTCCGTTATTCAATCCGCTAAATGATTCTTTTGGCCAGTAGCCAATATTTTGAACACCGTACACCAGCCACCAATTACCCGATACAATATCCTACACGAGTTGAAACAAAATTATGGAGCCAAGTATGATGAGAATTACTTTATATCAAAAAAATATGGAAATTACTCACTCTTCTTATTCTTAAAAATATTGCTATTTTGTGTCGTTAATATTTATAATATATTAAAAAAAATACTTAGCTCTTGTTTAGGAAGGCATACATCTTTACCAACTTTTCATATCTCATCTAATGTCACCAGAAAATTTTACTCGCTCTATCTAGTAACTAATCACGTGATGATGTTAATGTTTATATTTAACTAAAAAAAATGTTAACCTTGTTGGACATATGGTGTTACTTTTAATAAAAAAACATAATTATAAAAATTTGAAAGAGAGTAAATTAATCAACTTGATATCAAGACATTACCTTTATGAGGAAGAAAATATTAGTAAAGAAATTAACCAAGTTGATTTTATTTCGGTCTAATTCTAATTTATTACAGTATTTTAGATTTAATTTTTGATAAAGATTTGACAAATTCTGGAACTCAAAATGGTGATCATAGTAAAATAGTTAATATAGTAGTTCTTATATAAATTATCTTTCAGTATAATTTACCTGGCCTATTGATATTTTGATTGCAAATTGCTCTTGTGGACTCGAAACAGTTGAGAATATTACGCCTAAATGGAGGTCTTGATTTATTTGCACAAATCCTGGACATAATGTGTTGTAGCAACCGAATGCAGCATCTCTTCCCAAATCCCAGAACGCCGTCAAATGAACTTTGTTGTCACCATAAAGTTTTGGATTCACCTAAAACAATTGTATATATAGAGTTAATTTGAATTTGTGTAATAATTAATTTGATTATGATATTTACCATACATTTTTTTCACCAAAAAGGCACATTAATGCATGAAAGCATTACCTGAACAAAAACCATTAAATCTAAAAAACCCAACATTACCCACCTACAGCTTCTAGCTATAGAATTAGTTGTACTAATACTCAGAACCTGACATCTTCTGAAAAAAAAATATTCAAAACCTGACATAAAGATCTCCGAGTTGGTTGGAACAAAAAACGAACTAGACCCCACCAAAAACAAATCTAACTTGCTGAAATTTCTTTATCAGTTCTGTTACTTGGCATTTCAATGGCGGCTGGCATCTTAGAACTAATTACCATCTTAAACCATGCCATAATATACTTTATGCAAAGCTATGTAAATATAATTATTGCAATTTATTATGAAAATTCTCAATAGCATTTTTCTAGATTTGAGTGTAGATTATTTTTTAGAAGAATGAAAAATCATGATATGATTAATTTCTTTGAAATAAGAGTATATTAACACATAAAATATTGTTAACCTAAATTTGTAAGTGTTTTAAAATATGTGCACCTAACAAAATATATGGTAATATTTTAATGTGTTATTGTTATCTATTATATTAACTACTTAAAACTTCTTACATGTTAGGAGTTCAATTTGCCAAATCATTATTAATACCAAAGTATTTAGTTCATGTACAAAAACTCGATTATTTTATAACTTTTTTGAAGTCTAAGGAGTATTGCTTTATAAACTACTTATACCTTTGACTAATTATAATTATAATTGTGTTATATATTATACCTTTGATTATGATTCATATACCTTTAAAATATACTTAGCAAAAGTAGGTATATTACAAAATTTTAATTCCCACATAGCATCATGTTTTTTTGCGAGAAAAAAGAACATGATACCATGTGGGAACACTATTGAAATTTTGTAATATAATTTTTGCTAAGTATATTTGTCAAAGCTATATCAATCACAATTATAATTCACAACCACAGTATGCCTTGCATTATAAGAATGATTTTTTTTTGATAAGAAAGATTACTTTGCCTAATTTAATTAGTCCCTTCAAAGAGAAGTTCTATTCATTATCTCTGAGACACAAAATTTTAACTTTCAACAAAAAGGGATAAGAAAATGGACCAACATACAAGTGCTACATAGCATTAAAATATGTCATTTAACTACTTGTTAACAAAAATAGTAATAACTCTTCTAGTTATTTATAGATAAAAAACTCTACGGGGCTTCAATGTTTCTTAATTCAGTCTAATAATTTTTTATATCTTACAAAAGAAAAAATATTAATTCACATAAATTTTTTGTTAAATCACTAATGATAATTATAATTAAAAATTATGAAATAAACCTAAATATCTTAGTAGGCATTAATTTTAACCATAGTTATGAAAGATTTAATTATTTGAGGCTCGCGACTGCAACTTTGCACAATTTGGTGTGAGAGAGTGGTGTGGTCATCAAATTTGGGTGCCCGGATCCGTAGTTATAGTCTTACATTATTGGTGGAATTTAGGTATTCTTGATTACCCATTTGTGGGCTAGCTTGAGCTTGGGAGTCCAATGTGAGGTCTTGTTGTTTATGTAACACTTTTATTTTCTTTGATTTAATAGATTGTGCAATTTATTCAAAAAAATGAAAGATTTGATTTTACTAATTATTTAGTATTAGAGTCTTGCATGTTCATCAATTAATTTTTCAAGGAAGTTTTCGAGAAAATAACCTTGACTGCGCAGTTTATTCTTGTGCATACAAATAAAACCAATATCTTATTAATATAGTAAGTTGTTACCTTAACTATTAACATAAATGAAATGATAATGACAATACCATGAAAAAACTAGTCTCCGTATATTAGTGAAGATACTCACCATCCATCCAGCAGAAATTCCAATTTTATCTATTGTTCCATTTTCCCGGAGCCAAACAAATGATCCACTATGTTGATTTGGTTCCACTGATGGTTGATTTATTTGCATAATTGCACTTGCTCCACGGTATATTTTGCTAGTAGCCTCCAATGTAGCGGACTATTTCATCGTTAAAGTCACACGTTAAGACAAACAACATCAATATATATGCCAATCAAATAGAGAATGTTAAATGAATAAAAAAAAATTTCTCTAGAAAATCAACATTTTTTTTATTTTTAGTTTAATGTCATAAGTGCGTGATCTTCCTCTTCTCTTTTCTTATTATTTTGCTTATTTATTATTGTAATTTGGTAAAATTTCACTTTAGTACCATATAGTTATGTACTTTGACACTCCACTAACTTGTACTTTCAAAATGTTAGATCAGATGACAAATATTTCTCTAATTTGACACTCCACTACCTAAACAACTTTTTTGGACATAAATACTCTCAAATATAATTAAATTAAACTTTTTTAAACAAATAACAAAAAATATTACAAGAGCGGAAGAATAATTTTTTCATAATGATTTTTTATTTGTTTCAACGGATAATTTATAGGCAATTTTTTTCTTAATTATAGTTAAGGATATTTATGTCTAAAAAAGTTCTTCAAGTAGTGAAGTGTCAATTAGAGAAACTTATATCACTTGGTCGAACATTTTGAAACTACAGGGTAGTAGAGTGTGAAAGCGCGTAACCACATGATACTAAAGTGCGTAACCACATGATACTAAAGTTAACTTTTACTTTGTAATGTATAGAATCCACAAAATGTAAAAAATTTAAAATTCTAACTATTGGATATACCACAGTTCAGGTTTATTCTTGGGCGACAAATTCATTATTGAGGGGGTCAATTGTCTTGAGAAACGTACAACGGATGGCAATATGACATTAGAAAGGTCTTTGACACAATACGCTGGACTTTCTGATTGGAGTGCTTCAATGATGGAGTTTTTCAGAGAGGGTTACTAGGATGATCTATGGTATTTTGAGCTCAGCCTTGCTATCTATTTTAGTAAATGACACGCCGAAGGGTTACTTTGATTGCTCCAAAGGGTTCTGCTAGCAGACCCTTTGTCTCCCCTCCTATTTTGTGCAGCGGAAGAGGTACTTAGTAGGAGACTGCAGAAGGCGACTGTCTCAGGGGAGCTATGTTTCTATATGATGGCCAAGTTGTCTCCTTCCCATCTCATCTGTTATACGCGGATGATGTGATTATATTCTGTAGGGCCACATAGGGCAACTGCATAGTCCTTTTGAGGATATTGCAGGAGTCTGCGAGGTACTTGGGACAGTTCTTTAAATCACAATAGTCTAGGGTTCAGTTTGACTCTAGGTTGGTAGCGCCTTTGAAGGAAAAATTGAAGTTGATACTGAGAATTATAACGAGGATACACTTCCTACGGGGGTGCTATTGTTCAGTGGTCCTTTTCAAAAGAACCATTTACAGGCACTGGCGGATAGCATAATAACAAAATTCTCACGCTGGAAGGGCTCGAATTCATCAATGGCCGAGAGAGTTTGTCTTGTAGAGTCTGTCATTCTGGGTTCAATTGTTCATTCTATGATGGTATATAAATGGACATCATGCCTTCTACATTCGGAATTTAGTAGGGTCAGGGGATATACAGAGGAGGGATGTTTTCCATGTGTCTTGGAAGAGAGCTTGCACCCAGAAAAGAGGAGCAGGCTTGGATTGAGATCTTTGAGTATGATGAATGATGCTTTTTGTCCACGCTTTCTTGGGATATCATACACCATTATGCGTTGGGGTAGTTGGATTCGGGTGCTCTATATTCCACCACGCAGATTCATTACGATATAGCGCGTGATACATGGACGATTGTCTACTTTGGATCTCTTACAACGTAGAGGCTTTGTTGGTCCGTCTTTTTGTGCGTTGTGTATGGTAGATGAGGACAGTGTGGACCATGCATTAGCAGTTTGTCCCTTTGTACTGAATGTATGGAGCAAGGTTTATGACGTGTTTTGAATTTCTTTCCAAGGGAGTTATAGCTTCTTTGAACTCTATATCTCGGATATACAATTGAAGCTCAGTCCGCAGTGCCATGCTTTATGGAGGGTGTTTATCACTTGTGTTTGGGCAATCTGGATATAGGAATATTTTTTAAGGTCTTGCTCATGGATATATGTCGGTGGCATCATATATTTGGGACTTGGTTGTGGAAGCTGGTGTATTAGATGCCGGGCCTATGTTCAATTCATAGGATGATCTTTTGAGGGGTCCCAGGTTGTCTGGGTAGGTCACATGGTATCAAGAAGGTACAATGGCATGATCCGTTACTGTAGTGTATAAAGTGCAACACAGATGGGAGTTCACGTGGTTCCTCAGGTCCCTCAACAGCTGCGAGTTTATTCGAAAACTTCAGAGGATTTGTTTGCTGTTGTTTTAAGAAGAGTATGGGAGTTTGCTAAGCGTTTGAACTCGACGGCAATGGTGATTTCATATGACCGAGGTTGGCATTTGTATGGTTAGAGACAAATTCTACTTCTGTGTTCTCTTTGTTTCAGGACAGGCAACAGAGAGTGCCGTGCAAATTCAGCAACCGATGGTTACACTGTTGCAGGCTCTTGCAAAGATAGATGGGATGGAGTTCAAAGTTTTGCATATTTTTTGGGAAGGAAATGCAGCTGCTGACACTTTGTCAAAGTTGCATAAAGATAACTGGTAGTGCAATGCTCCTAATTTCCTTTTGCGTCATGCTGGCCGAAATTTATTTTTTTGTCCATTTTATAGATTCTCGTAGGCACCCTTTTTTTCTTTCGTTGGTTTTTTTCCACGGAGTTTTCCAACGACAAAATTTTTACTGAGGTTGACGGTTATAACATCGTGCACTCTTCTAGGAAGGAGTAGGAATTAGAGGGTTCAAATTCAGTGGGGACATGGGTAATTCCCACTGAAAAGGACAGGGGCAATATTGGAAATATAATAATTAAAAAAAATCAGCAATAAATACAAGTATGGGAATATTGGTTTTCATTTTCTTGCATATTGATTTCCATCTTCTATGCTATTGGTTTCATTCTACTATGATATTGGTTTCATTCTACTATGATATTGGTTTCATTTTACTATGATATTGGTTTCCATCTTCTATGATATTGGTTTCATTCTACTATGACATTGGTTTCATTCTACTATGATATTGGTTTCATTCCACCGTGATATTGGTTTTCATCTTCTCCAATATTGGTATCCCATTATAAGTAAAAAAATATACCATTTGAATGTATTGGTTTCATTCTTCTTGAATATTGGTATCATCGTTCTAGGATATTGGTGTCATTCTACTTTGATATTGGTGTCATTCATCTATGAATTTTTGCTAGAATTTTAAGCACTAAGTTCAAACAACAACCAAACACCAACATAAAGTCCCAATCTTTAAATACAAAATCATCAGAACTACATGAAATCGACCAATCCAGCAATAATCAAAGTCGAAACAGCGTATGGACAGGGACAATATTAGAAATACAATAATTAAAATAATTAAAAAAAATCAGCAATAAATACAAGTATGGGAATATTGGTTTCCATTTTCTCGGATATTGATTTCCATCTTCTATGCTATTGGTTTCATTCTACTATGATATTGGTTTCATTCTACTATGATATTGGTTTCATTTTACTATGATATTGGTTTCCATCTTCTATGTTATTGGTTTCATTCTACTATGACATTGGTTTCATCCTACTATGATATTGGTTTCATTCCACCGTGATATTGGTTTTCATCTTCTCCAATATTGGTATCCCATTATAAGTGAAAATATATACCATTTGAATGTATTGGTTTCATTCTTCTTGAATATTGGTATCATCGTTCTAGGATATTGGTGTCATTCTATTTTAATATTGGTATCATTCATCTATGAATTTTTGCTAGAATTTTATGCACTAAGTTCAAACAACAACCAAACACCAACATAAAGTCCCAATCTTTAAATACAAAATCATCAGAACTACATGAAATCGACCAATCCAGTAATAATCAAAGTCAAAACAGCGTATGGGTCATTTCTCTCAGACCAAATAATCAACGAAAAAGCTGGTGAAAAAAACCCAAAAAAGGACTAAATAAAAGAGGGAATGAGACTTCAAGAAAAAACCCAAATAATCAAGGAATGAGTAGGGGGGGATGGGTGGGATCGGGATCGGGGAGTGGGAGGGGGGGGGGGGGGGGGGGGGGATCGGGATCGGGGGGGGGGGGGGGGGGGGGATGCGGATCGGGATCGGGGATGGGGGGGTTGGGTTTGGGAGAGGCAGGGACGGGGTGGGGGGGGGGGGGGGGGGAATTATATAGTGGAACCCTAATGAGTATGTTTGGATAAAAACTCGAAAATATCCTCAACAGATTCTGACCATCAGATCTGTAAAAAAAAAATTTGATCAAATCTAAAGGTCTATATTTAATCCATACCATGGGGATGATTTTTATGTAGTCCCCCCTGAATCCAAATCCTGAATTAGATTATAACTGCTCTTGATTACCTTTTTGTGAAATAGCTTGTGAATAGTCTTCAGTTAATTTTCTAAAGACAAATGCATTATTTTCTTTCCTTTCAATTGTAAAAAAAGTTTACTTATTCAAAAAAACTATTCGGTATACCAAAGCACATCTATGTTATCAAAAAGTACCTACTTTAATGGTACAAGGGATGGGTGGCGTGAAGAGTAATAAGGGTTCAAATCCTAATGACGACATAAATATTCTCATAAAAAAGTACCTCTATGTTGCAATCTTAATGAAAATTTTAATGAGTATATAATATTTAGTATATGGTGTTAACGTATAAAAAGTAGATGGTGTTGAAGTGAAATTATGTGATAATACTTGGTGAAATTCGGGCATTTACGACACATCCTAAGAAAATCTGTGATCAAAATTTTCATTAGGCTGATTATATGGATAGTATGATGTATCTACCGTAGAACGATGGTTGTTAGAAATAGTACACCATATAAAATATTCACTAATAACTAATGACATGATCTATAAATTTTTCTAATGTACTAGTAAATAAAAATTAAAGTTGCAACACCTCTTCGATTAAACAAAAAAAGAAACTATTTGGAGAATCCTATTTTTAAACTTCTTGGAAATTGTAGTTTCAATTAAATTAGTTAACATAAAAATCGTATGAAAATTTGTTATGGTGACTAGGCAATTTGATTTTCGAGAGATTAATATTAACATATATTTCATATTAAATATCCAAACTCCAATATGAGTGTAAATAAATTTATATTTACGTCATCTTCTTGCCAACTAGAAACTAGTTCACACAAAAGATAAAAAAGGTATTGAAAAGAAAATTAATTGACATTTTGTATAAAAGAATGAAAGTATATCAAAGAAAGTTGACATGCATGTTTATTTAACATAGGCGTGCAAATAAATAATAGTAAACTTACATGATAAGGTCCATAATCATCTAGTCTTAGTGGCTGTATCGCTCCACCTATTCTTCTTTGGATAGGTACTGAACCATTTGGACAACCATTCACTTTAAAAAATCTAAGTGTTTGGTTTTTATCAAATTCCAAAGCTCTTCCTCCTCTTCTTTTTATTTTGAAGCTTGGCTCCATCTGAACAAACACGTGTCTATATTTTTATAAAAAGTTATAGTTTAATTTCTCCTAATCAAATGATACTAATAAGAGATATGTACCTGAATTTTATGATTTTTGAGCATGGAATTTTCAAAAGCCGGTTGTTTATGTATATCAACGCATTCGACATTTAAAGACTACAACAATAAAATGAGTAAAATATTATATAACTGTAAACATCTGTCAAAAGATAATAAAATAAGTATAATAGACTTTAACATAATATATAATAATATAATTGCTAAGAAAAACTATGGAAAGGGCAGACAAACAAAAGAAAAGAATATGGATATTAGGTCAAGAACTATAAAAGGTATAAGGTGGTACCACTGTTGTTGCATCATAAAATATCTTTGACTCGGTGCGGATGTCTTCCCCATATAAATTGTTTTTTTCTAATCCTTCCACTCCACAATAAGTCAAACTAATGCATAAAATGAGGAGTGTTGCATAGAGTCCCATCGTCATTTTATTGAATGATAAATTTTATACAGACTTCACTCATTTTATAGGGGATATTCAACCATCAATTAATTTTTTTCCTTTTTTGTACTTACCATTTATAGACCCAAGAAATCCAGAATTATAGAAACGTAATGATTACAAGATTTTGAGAATCAAGAACAATACATAATAAGTATGAGTATGAATCCAAGAAATTATGCCACAATCAATGCTCACCATTTTTTTAATAATGGAAAAAGCTAAATCGCCAAAATTAGAAGAGCCAATTTTGGAATGTTAGCTAAGGGTTAGGTTGCCAATTTATATTGCCAAGTAATAAACATTAACTAAAGAAATTGACTATCAGTAATAAGTATGAGTAACGGTGACTGATTTTCTCATATCTTAAAAAATAAGCAAATTGAGAATGAATTCTACCTTCATTTTTTGTCCTAGCGTCAGTTACTTAGTTGTAACTTGTGATATTTATATGTTACAGAAAATAAGGACATTTATAATGTTCTCCCCATTATTACTTGTTGGCATTGTTTATTGGTATCAAGAATAGATAGGGAAGTACCAATAAGTACTTAGATTAATTATTGATAGAGTTGTTCTAGATTAAACCATTCTCGAGTTCGAATACTTAGAATTGTAACAATGTTATATACTAGTTGGAGAACTTTTCTTTCAAAAGTACCACACAGCTCGAATTTGGATTAATCAGCACGGTGTGATTGAAATGTGAGGTTCAAAAGCATTGGCATCGTATTAAATTTGTTATTTTGGAATATATTGATTGAATTGCTATTGTTAATTGATTGGAAATATTTGGATAACTTTTTGAGCATAATTACTAGAAATGGTTTAAAATTGCTGAATACAATTTTTATTAACATGGTCCGGCCTTAAGAGGAGAATTATTGGAAGGCTTATATTGATGTGCGGCATTGTTACGTGAGGCGTGATAATTTAAGATATCACAACAATATGTTGATTATATAACTAGTATATGATCTTGGAAACTAAGACTATAGAGGAGTGAGTAGTGAAGAAGTAGATAATATGGACAGATTTGAGCAACGTAAAGATTATAGGCCAAGTAAACTATTATTTGAACCCCTATTTTTAATCTGGTAGGACTTTTTATCGGCCGCAAGTTGTGAACCAGATGATGCGCGGGAGTTTTGGGCCACCCTGCAGTAAAGATAAATAAGAGTATCAAAAATAGGGACGAGCTTAGAGGTCGCAAATCAAGCTAGTCAGGTTAGATCTAGGACGTATCTATTTTTGTTGTTTTCAAATGGGGTGAAGTCAAGCAATCAAAGATGCTAGATAAACGAAAAGTAGGGTCGGGCACTTTCCGTGTTCCTTCCTGACTAGGTAACCTTGTAAGCTTCTTAAGATCGTGACGGCCCACAGATTCTAAATCGGCTTGCTACTTCACAACAATCACAAGCCAAAGTGGGTACTAGGACAAGTCGCCAACCTGTCATGTACCAAGTTTCATCGTACTCGTGCTTTGACACGGATAGCTACTCCTTAGCGGTGGCACCTTAACCACTAGCCCCACTCTTGAACGCTATCCTATAGACTACTAGGATTGGCTTACAGAGTCTGGCATTTCCTGTCATGCCAGGTAGTCTACTCCCTGGCTCTCCATGGCCACCTACCTCCCAGAGTTTAGGTCGAATACTACTAAATTATCTAGTGTGAACCTACCCGAGCTAACGCACCATCGACTATCTAGCTCAAACTAGGCACATTCAGGGCTAAAAGTATTAAGACCTCTGGTTCATGCGTGCTCTAAGGAGGCACTTAGGGCACCCGACTCTTAAGAACTCTACTCACTAAGCATGGTAAATACAAATGAAATATAGATAGATAAAGCCATAAATGTCACAAGCAAGATAAAAGAGGAAAGGATAGAGGGCTTAGCCGTATATGCTCCCTCAGACCTCCCATTCTGATCCAGCCCCTGGTCGGCTCCCTACCCGAGAGAGTCGCCTCTCTTCTAGCTAAATATCTCTCCAAAAGATTATCTAGGTTAAATGGGAGGGGGCTATTTATACAAGTCTTTGTCTAACCCTAAAAGGAAAATTACATATTGGTGACAAGACCAAATATATGGTTCAATCATCTAGAAACAATATTCCTTGAAGATCCACGACGTGGTAGCTTGTGGTCCGAAAAAATAAGCTTGGTAGCCAAGGGTAACAACCTAGCGAGGAAGCTTTCTCGAGAAGGAGCCACCCAGTCTAGCCTTCGTCAGTAAATCTCTGCGCGGCCATGAGCTATGTGCAATTTTCTATAATTTGTACAAATTTTGTCTGACATGCTTTAGTGCTACGCAGCCCAGGTGTCTTCTGGATCTGCTCAGGCCTGTTGTCCTCAACTCTGCTCGGGTTACAAATATCATCTGAGCAATCCAGACAGTTGACTGCTTTGGACCATAAATGGCAGCTCGTAGCGCGCTCTATGGTCATTAGCACTTGCTCTGCTCCTTCCTTGGCTCAGCCCCTTGCATCCTTGACTACATCTTGACCTTGGTATATGCTTGACCTCCTCTGAACCTCCCTTTAGTGCTCGAGATCCCTGAATTTCTCCTAAAACATAAAATAGTCACAAAAGACTCCACTCTAGGTAACAAGCCTATAATGGGTGAAAAGAAGCAAAACAAAAGCTAAAAAAAGACTAAAAACTACATAAATGACTCTAAAATGGCCTAGTGAGATAAGTATTTTGGACACTCATCACACCCCCACACTTCAACCTTTACTTGTCTCTCAAAAAATAACTAATCATGGGTGCCCTAAAATCACATTAAGTAGGGGCTAGGCAAGACTAATTCAAAATAAAAGTCCCCCAAACCTTCAGCTTCCCATTCAAAGACTACCCAACAACCGGGTAGTTCACTCGCCTAAGAGTGCAAAGTAAAGAGATATAGATCAGCCCCCTTGGTTATTTAACCAAGTCATTCCTCTATGTAGACTATGCTAGAAGGTTGATCACTCAGAGGTTATGAAGTTTATTAATAAGCTCACATTTTGAAGGTAGTCAACTCCCTATCACTCGCAAATAAATTTGGGGTCTCAAAATGTCATACATCCTAAATCACAAGTGCTTAAAAATGTATGGGGCTTCGTGATGGGGCTTAGGTACAGGTAAGGGTAAACATATTTGGGAAGTAACTAAACCACCCAATCTTAGAATATAGCTACAAATTTTTTGACTAACTCTCATCTATTCTAAACAACATAACCTTATATTCTAAACACTCATTCCCAATTTACATCCATCCCAGTGACCAAATAGCATGAAGTCTTGCCATATTATTCAACTGCTTTATTGAACTCCACACTTTCTCTTTTTGGGGGGTTTCACCACTTTTTCACTTTTTCACCTTTTTATTGATTTTTCTTTTTTTCTTCTTTTCTTTGACTGTCTTCTTTATCCAAACTTGGCATAACTATATAAGACACACCTGTGGGCAGGATCTCTTCATCTCTTTGAAAAGCTCCCAAGCTTCTAGTGCCTGAAGTTGCTGATTTGTTGGATGATTTTATTTATTTTTGCAAAGGAGAAGTATTTCCGGAGGAAGGCATCTGCAAGCTCTTCCTAAGTGGAGATGTTGGTCTCTTCTAAGTTGTTGTACCACCTCCTTGCCCTATCCTTTAGAGTAAAGGGGAACATACTGAGCTTTAAGGCATCATCGTTCATCCCAGGGATTCTTAAGGTGTCGCAGATTGTGAGGAAGGTGTAGAGATGTCCACATAGGTCTTCTGAGTTTTGACATCCAAATTGGATCGAGTTTGAGATCAGCGTTAGGATGGCTGGTGGGATACTGAAACTTGTTGCCTCCAGTGCTGGTCGAGGGACTTTGGCTATGAGTGTCCTCGATCCAACTCCACTACGCGTGGAGGTTCTCTCCTTGGACCCTCGTCTTGTTGTCTTCTTGGGTTCATTGTTCTATGTCTTCTTTCTCTCCTTAATGTTCTTTCGATCTCCAAGATGTCCTACTCAATCTCCTACTGATCTTCCTATGATCTAGAGGATCGTGTCCTTGGCATACGCTATAAGAGTGATTACCTGCAAAAAGGAATATATTCAAATTCTATCAAGGCAGGTAGCATAAATGGAGTACAGCAGGTGTTCGATAAATGCCTAAGAGGGTCTTGATGGTCAGATCTGAGATAATAATGCTAAAATAAACTAAGATAAATTAAGAAATCAAAACGTAATAAAGAAAAACTACTAGATCTATACTAAATCTAACTAGATCTACAAAATTAACTACAAATTAAAATTGACAACTAATTAGATCTAACTACTAAACAAAAAAATAACATCATAAAACTAAGATAACTAGACAACAAAACTTATCTAAGGCTGCCGCTCCCTGGCAATGGCGCCATTTGATGCGTAGGAATTTTGGACCACCCTATAGCAAAGGGAGCCGGCCTAGAGGTCACAAGATCAAGCTAGTAGCGTTAGATCTAGGATGGATCTATTTTTGTTATTTTCAAATGGGGTTGAAATCAAGCACTCAGAGACGGGCATGGATTCAGTACGCGAGTGATTATCAAGTTCCGTCCTGAAAATGATACAACAGGGGTAAAAAAAGAATTCTGCAAGGGAGGCGGAATGCAAAAGCACGCATGGACATGACCAAATTGGAAGTGTTTGATGCACTGTCCACTTTATTTTTTTTATATTTTAAGTGTTATTATTTTTTATTTTTTTAATCTTAAACTTTAATATTTTATTAGAAATTAGTTCGATATTGGCATGAATTGATATGATAAAATGGCATGATTTGTAATGACAAATTGACATGACTTATTATGAAAATTGGCACGACTATTATTTATTTAATTTTTATTACAAATATTATTTAATATTAATTAGTTAGACATAACTGGGTATGCCATTAGACATAGTCGGGCATGTCATTTAATTAATTATTGAATTTATTATAAAATTTATTACATATTAACCGGGCATGCCATTAAGACATAAGTAGGCATGCCATTAGTCATAGCCAGGGTATGCCATTTTATTTTAACCGGGCATGCCATTTTATTATAATCGGATCTTCCATTTGGTCATAACCGCGAATGTTATTTTATCATAACCGGCCTGGCATTTGGTCATTACCGTGCATGCCTTTTTATTGTAACTGAACATGTCATTTTATCATACCCAGGTCTGCCATTTAGTCCTAACCGGACACGCTATTTTATTTTAGCAGGCCTACCATTTTTTCATAGCCGAGTGAAACAACGTTTCTCTTCACATCCGTCTGCAAAAGCCCTTGTGATAAAAAAGGTGAAACACGTTTAAGGACCTAACAGGTCAAATGAAAGACAGGAGTAGATTGCTTCGATCAGAAGCGAGTCGGCTATCTGATGTTTCGTCCGAATGACCAGATCTCACTTTGCAACCAAGTGGAGCACATAGTACAACAAATGTTGGAGTTCGTCTAGATTACATGACAATAGTTGCTGGCTCCAACCCTAGAATACAGGACAATCAGATGAGGTTTTTCCATGGAATATGGTTAAATTCTTTACGCCAGGGATAATGACGGCTAAACAGAAGCTACAGAGTCAATTATGGGTCAGACAACTATATCCACATCTGCCGTGCATAGGATAGGTAGATAGTACAATGTCATCAGCAGCGGCTCTAACATTCCCCTGGTATCTTCGACTCGACCCTCATATGCTACCCTATTGCGTCCCTAGACTGGGGGTGGGACTAATATAGGTAAACATATCAAACCAGTTATCCCTTGATCATTTTTTATTCGTTGTTGTTGAAACTCATATTTTTTGCTAACACTAGGGATTATACAAAACGGGCATGTATTGGGAGACTTATTATCTCAAAGGATACTATGCCATATTTCTTGTCTAATTTGTAAGGTTTTATTGCAAAAGCATGGTCAAATACATCATGGAAAATGATGTCGCTGAGACTAGGAAGTGAAGGTTTCCGTTTTGATGTGGAAAAGACAAAGAGGGAGCATGGCGCTCAACAGTAAGGAAGTTGGCTCAGGGTGTTCTATATTTGCAGCCTTGGACGATGGACTTTACACCTAAATGAATGACATCATTACTAGTGAAGATTTGGGTGAAGATTTCAAGTCTGAGTATTGAAAATATTGACCCGGATAATGTTCTGGGGATTGCAGAAGTAAGGTATGAGGTGTATGTTTGAGTATTGGTGTAATACCCAACTCTATTAATCATATTTGTGTGACTTAAGTGATGTATACTTAGTCGTATTGATTTTAAATAAGATTTGGAATAACATTGCCATCTAAATAGAGTGTCAAGGATAGTTGGAAGCAAATAATTTCTTACCTTAGACAATTCTGAATATGGTGTGTTAAATTGATCATAATGTACTCATTAGGAATTTCAATGAGATGATTCAAAATGGTATAGAAAGATAAGACACAGATCTACAAATTATATACTTCGAAGTTTTCCAAATAAGTAGCATAAGAGGGTCAAAAAAGAGTAGCAAATTAGTGCATTCTGATTGGACAACAAAAGAGGCAGCCAATCATGTCTTCACTTGGCAACACCTTGTTATAACGGGAAGGAAGAGGTGGCTTACTATTCTAGGAACTTAAAAGATATGAACCTATAAGCTTTGAAAGATATGGATTTGTAATGCTAGCAATTTGGACCAAGTCCAGCAAGTGGATAAATAACACATTATGTCGTTGGTTTTTAAAGTGCTTTGGTTACACTTCTCAATCTTTATTTCAACAAGGATTTAAGTTCTTACGCATTTATGAAGTGTATTATAGATATGGGTTAGTATTCTAAGGATTCTTGATCAACATCAACAAGCCTACTCAAATAATTCTCAAGCGTTATGAAGTTAGTTGGACAAGTTTGGTTATCACTAACACTTGTTCAGTAAAATGAACACAACTTTCTCGATATTGCTCCAAATTAGATAAATGAAGATGATTTAGAAACTAGATACATATACCTACAATTTATTAGACAATAAGTTTGGGCAACAAGCAATAGAAGTAAGTAAAAAAGGGGATAAAATTTACTAAATTCTGATTAGATGATGAAGAGGTAGCCAATCACATTGTTTTACTTGGCAACACCATGTTACAAGGTTAAAGTAAGAGGTGGCTTACTCTTCAAGATATTTTAAGAGACCAGCAACTTATGGGATGAGTACTAAAAGAAAGATAGACACGGCCAAAATTAAAAGGAAAGAGAGATAAAAGAAAAGACCAAGAGGAAATATAATCAAGAACGTCGAGAAAGATTGGACTGGTAAGTGTGTTTTTGCTCCAAATTAAAAGTTGCTAGAATGCTGTTTGGCGCCATTTCTGGCATTCGACGAGCTAAGCTAGCAAGGCAATTCTTTGTTTTGGGTCTTGGTCTGCAGATGCTGACTCCACTCGGCAAGATTTCTACTACTCGACGGGAAAATCTGCCGATCGGCATTTGGGCCTGGGGATCATTTCTTCATCCTTCTTGTCGCTGTTCGGCTGGTGTTTTTGCCGTGAAAAATTAGGCAGTAGGTTAGGGAAGTTTGGATGTTCACCTGGCACCATTCGACGCATTTCCCATCATCCATCGATTGGCACAAAACATTCGACGGTTAGTGCTAGTTTTGCTGATCGGCTAGTGTAGTGTATTACCTCGCTTGCCTTCTCTCACCTAGACTCCTTCCATGATCTGCATCTTTGAGTGCTCCTCTCGTCCTGACAATCCTCCAAAAGGCACATAAATAATAAGTAAAATCACTCAATGCATTAGACCTAAAAATGGCTAAAAAGACAGGAGACTAAAAGATGAAGGACTCAAAAATGGGTCAAAATGACCCATAAATGGCGTGATAAAATGAGTGTTTTTCATGCTCATCAATTAGTTATGTGCATATGTGCTATTTTTGGTAATACTTAGATTGGTTGGTGATAAATATGGTATATGTGTGTGGCCATCTAGAGAATATGTGATTCCTAGCTTGGAGCCAATTTTTGAGGGTGTGACATGTCGATTTCTCTTGGATATGGTCTTGGACATTTGATTATATGATAGTTACCTTTGTTTCTGGTGAGAAATGGAGAGATTTTCTCATGCTAGCCTATGTGCACATAGACTTTTTTTTAAAGAAACAATGTGCCTATAGACTGGGATATCCTAGTTTACTACTATATACTCAGTATATGATTTTGATGATGGAGTTGGATGGCCATGTTGATAGCCCTGTGCTGGAGAGGCAGAGTCATAATTTAAACCTATTTAGAGCTCACGTATGGGACATCACATAGTTTGCCCATGTTTTATATGTGTGATCATATGATAATTATGCATAATAGTATTGTCTTGAATGGTGTTAAGCATAGTTAAGTTCTTTCGCTCACATGTATTTGACATAACTGATATGTTATTTTCTATCTTCTTACAAAGTATTCCAAAATACTTACCCCCTCTCCTGTTTTGCAGATTCACCTATATGGCTTTGTATCCGTTCGGAGATAGCTTTGTTAGTGTCGAGTAAATTTACTTGTTCACAACTTGAAGAAAGTCTTCGGGTTCCATTATTCTATTTTGTCTAGCAGCTCCGTAGCCATAGTGTTCAATTTGATCTTGGGGATAGTGTAAAAATAATTGTACTTCATTTTGCTTTTGAGACTGATTTGTAAAGCAAAAATATGTTTGAGGCTGGCTAGACTCGTTATTTATTGTAAACGAGTTAGGGTTTAGCACCGATCACCGACCAACAGATTGGGTCGTTACAGACTTGGTATCAGAGCTCTTTGTTTGGTCATTTGAGAACTCAGTTTCAGCCTAGATTAGAGCTTGAAACTAGATCTCAAATATAGGCGTAAACCTATACTTTAAAGTTTTAATTTTTGAGTCAACTTTCTAAAGGTGTTACAGAGCATAGGATTTGTCATATCTTGTTGTTAATCATCTTCCTAATTCTGAGATCCTTTGAATTGTGAAAGTTTTTTGTGCATTTTTTTGTGGACTCACAAAGGGTTTTTGAATGCCCCGATACAATAAAAGGATTAGGGGTTTGTCGAACCACGAGGAGCGGGCTTAAGAAATCCTTAGAGAATTATAAGTTAAATTAGGTTGGTTGGTTGTTTTAATGAGCAAGCAATTGACAATCTAAGATTTGCTAGGAATAAAAAGCTATGAAGAAAATGGTAAGGTACCCATCACGCAACCTTTATGACTTGGCTTCTCATGGGCTTACTACACACATGGTGGGCCTAGATGAATCTAAGACATAGTGCTTCACGGCCAAGTCCCTTCCATTTGATCCCTTGGCTTATGAGTTGTTAACCTCACTCAAGCTCACCCAGGTGATTAGTCAAATCCTCTATCCCACTCTTTATCACTCCACCCTAAGGCCATCAGGTTTCCTCTAGTCAATCAATTATGGGTTCTATGTTCTGCTTCAATATCAAGTCCATCGGGTCATGCTACAATCATTTGGCAAATACCATAGGTTGGTGTTAATGCTAATCATACTTAATACCAACACAAGGTCTGTTGAGCCAAAAGCGTTAAGGCTCCTAACTGATACACACTCTAACCTAAAACCCATCTGAAAGGGAAATAAGGACTACTATCATTTTGATAGATTTTTGCACAAAGCCTGGACATTTTGTACGTATAGCGTGAAATATTCAGAATGGAAATTACAGCCAGTTTAGCATGCTACACAACCACTTCTCTGGTAAGTCATCGAGATTTTTACCAAGTGGAAGTAGTCGCCACTATTGACACGTGTCGCAGCAAACCCAATTGTGTTCTGCTGTTGTTGTAGGAGCAACATCAGACACTGGAACTGCGGCCGAGTGTGAAGCAAACTGGGATGCCTTACCATAGGTCTCAAATTTTGAAAACTTATCAATTTCCTTAGTACTCACCCGCTCTTTTGCAGCATTAGTACTGCGATCAGTTTTGCCTTCAATCTTAAAGCTTTTCAACCGGTCATCGCCACTCATTTTTGGTAGACTTTTCTAACTTTCATCATCATCTATATCCCCAAAGAACTCTTTGTAATGATCCCTAATTTTCCCATTATTCTAATTTTCTCATTTCTCATTAGGGCACCCGACCCACGAGAAGACTACTCACAACAAATTACGATGAACATTAATATGTTAAAAGGGATACAATGTCATAAGAGCAAAAATAACAAGATAGGGTTAGAGATGGCTCAATCGTGGAGGCCGCCTCGCTCCTTTCCTATCATCAAGCTCCTTTCCTCCTCATGGGAGCTTTTCCTCTTAAGCCTCCTAAAACCATAACTTTTAGATGTCTAATGTCAAAAGCTTAGCCAGGTTAAATAGAGAAGGGCTATTTATAATTCAACCCCAATCTCCATCCGTAAAAACATGAGACCGAAATATTTGTAAAATATCTTTATAATCCAGGCAAAAGGCTAAAATGTCTATAAAATATCTCTATGCAAAATTCTTCGTTCAGTCATTCGGCGCCTGTTCTGCCATTTGGTGGCCTGAGCTGGTAGTGGGGAATTCATCTCTGGGAGCCATTTGGCGGATGCAAACTTCGATCGACAGCGGGCATGCCATTTGGTGGGTGGATTCGCCGATCGACATATTAGCTTGGAAACCCATTTTTCTTTTTCGCGGTCGTCGTTCATTGGTAAAATTGTTGACCAAATTAGGTCAGGGTGCTCTTAGTGACCCATCACGCACAAGCCCGCCGTTTGGCGGTGTGCCTGCCATTTTGTGTTCAGAGACATTCCACCGTTCGGCGACATAATTATCGATCGAATTTGAATGGGATGATTCGAGGCATTAAGGATATCCGCGGGTGCCATTCGATGCCTTTTCTGCAGTTCAGTGGCCTACATAGGGCAATCACCGCTCGATGCATATCTTGTTGTCGTTCGTCATTTTTGACGATTCTTCAGACTCAGCCTTCTTTCCTCTTGGTCCTTTCCACTTCTTGGCATCATCATATGCTCCTGTCATCTCAAACACCTTCTAAAGTCACAAGAATAAACAAGTAACACCATTCAAGGTAACAAACCTAAAAATGGCCAAAAAGACTCGAGGCTCAAGGACTTAAGACACGAAAAAGGGTCAAAATGACCGTTAAATGGCGTGATGAGATAGGCATTTTTTATGCTCATCACACCCCGCACTTGAATCTTTGCTTGTCCTCAAGCAAAAGACTAAAGCATGGGAACTAAAGACACATAAAACAAAAATAAACAAGATAAAACTTGGCAACTCTTCAACACAAAAGTGGCCCCCAAAACTTTGAACACTTGTCGCAAGACTACCCCACAACCAAAAAGTTTGCTCCCTTAAGTATAAAAATAGGAACATGAAGAGACCACACTATTGGGAGTTTAAACAAGTGCTAACCCAAGGTGCGTGAAACCCGAGGGTTGACCACTCAGAGTGTAGGAAACTTTAAAGCTCACTATATAGTAGTTAACTACCTAACCCTCGTGTATATGCCCGGGGTCTTGGGATATCCTATGTCCTACCTAGTGGAGTTACAATTCATCTGAGGTTCGTAATCAAGGGAACTTTCACGTAGGTTGTAATGTGGCCATAGTAAAGGTGACAATAATTAGATGGGAAGTAGCTAAACCACCCAATTCGAGGAACTTGTTACAACGGTACACTAGCTCTCATCTATTCTAGTTCACTCACCCTATGTCTAAATGCACACAAACCCGATGCAACCTAAGCCCCATTACTGCATAACACAAGCTTTACCTTTTATTTGATTGCCTAATTCACAATATCAACACAAAATCATCTTTTTGTTATTTTCCTTTCTGTTTCACCCCTCTTTTCTTTTCTTTTTTTTATTTTTTTCATTTATTCATTCTTCGCAAATTTTTGGTTAGGCAAAGCTTGGCATTTTTGTTGGTCTTTTCTACCCGATTCCCCAATGTTCATTCCCAAAAGTTAGCCTATTCTACCATGTTATCCGTACAAACATCCCCAAAAGGCAGAATCATGCGCATCCTCAGACTAAGTGTCAAAGATGGGAATGATTTGGATTAGAGTTCAACATGGCATGTGTATATATCAAGGAAATGGCTTAGGCTCAAAAGGGTTTAAACAATGAAAATTTAAGGGGGTTCGGTTCTAAGACTGTAGACTCGAATCCCTCAAAAATGACCCCCGTCATCCACAAAACACCCACAAAATTAAGAAAGAGCTGAGTACTAGCAGGATACCCCAATACTCCGGAGCATATAGACACCTCGTGAATAAAATTGAAGATGGTTGTTTCCTCCTTCGGCTCAAAATTATTTTCATAAGGTCACTCATCAACCCCCAAGTCCACCCACCAAGGAAGACCACAAGTTTAAACAACCAAGAGTGTTGAATCTCCGTATTCCAATGCTTTATACCCGGGGTATAATTCCTACTCGGTTTGGGGATTTGCTTTTGACAAAAAATTTAAAAATTTTAGGGGGGTCCTATTATGCTAAAATCGTGTCAAAACTTCACCTATACAAATTAGCTTAGACCTAAACAAGTATACAAACCACAATACTAACCAAATGAATCAAATATGCACACGATAAAATAATATCACTTGCATGACTAATACAGAAAAGTTGGAGGAAGGTTCAGAGACGTCCTTGTATTTTATCGAGGACAAAATGACAGAGTACATGTGTATTGCTAGTCTGTGTGGGCAGAAATTGCAGGATCCTGTGAATAACAATCGATATCCACACAATACATAATAAAAGGACCTCCATGGCCAACATCATCTGTCTCGTGTCCACTGTCCCGTATACTGCATGTAGGCATATACATCTGTGGTGAATGCCTGGAGCTGAGACTCCAACAGCTCTTGAGAAGCAGCTAAGGCAGTAACCTGACTATGGGTCGCCTCATGTGCCAGTCTCTGTTGCTCCATCTGCTGTACCAAATCACGCGGAATCCTCTCTTCGTTCTCCTCATCGTCCTCATTCTCGTCCCTTTCTACTACACGAAGCTCGAAACGGGACCGTTGTCACAACTTTTGAACTCAAGCCCATGGTTTCCATCCATACCTCACAGTCATGGGGTTTTGTACCACCGAATGTGTCTTTTGTAAAGCAGAGATATCCAACTCTCGGGGCTCCACTTGGTCAGCAAGTCTCATCCACCGCTGCTCCTCCAAAGTGCACACAGACCTGGGTATCAAAGTCACTATGTGACCGTAGCATATATGCTTCTTGGTTCCTGCGGTGACCTGACGGAAGCAATAAATAAGATGCATGTAGAAGTTACAGGGCACCCCCTTATGAGCACAATATAAAGAATGGAGCTTGTAGCCATAGATCTTGTTTAGCTCAGAGCTGGCAAATATTTCCTGGGCCAGAAACCTGTGCAGCACTATCAGAGCATCCTTGCCAATCAGCTGAAGTGGACTTGGCGACGTGTACCTCTTCAACTTGGTAAGGTACTTCCACTCCTTAGTCTTGGTTGCCGTATTGGTGAAGCTATATTTCCCACCCATCGGGAACCCCAGAGCTTCACAAACTTCCCACTCAGTCATTGTATACTCCTTATTACAGTGTGTCGGAAGGAGATGCTTTCCTCGCCCAAACCAATACTCAGTGAGCAGAAGAACTCTTCCGTGAAAATTCGATATACCTCAATAGGTGCTTCTCCAACCAGCAGGAGCCCCGGCTCAGACAACTTGTCCTTGGCCCCCAACACATAAGAGATAAAATGAGGGTGCTGCTTCATTTGAACTTCAAGATCGAGATAACGAATATGCTGATACTAGACGATTACGGACACACAAATAAAAACATCAGCTCTTTCATAATTACACTCCGAGAAAGGGCTTAAACTCTTCTCTTGGGCAAGGAACCAAACGAGATGGTTCTATTCGGAGATTCGTAGATTTAACTCAACGAAGTCAAAAATTAGTATCACCAATAAACAACAAGGGGCAATACAAGGAATCATCATTAGGATTTGGTGGTAAGAAACTTGAATTCATTTAAAAAAAATTTGTGTTCAAATCTTACAAATTTAAAAGAAACCATTAAAAGTTGTTCCTTAATAGGAATCAATAGTGCTCGAATCTGAAAACAACCGAAAAGATACAAGGAATTATCACACATAAAGGAGGAATTGGTTGTCAACTCCTCTCTTGTCCACAAAATTTTTAGATATGGCTTGCTCTTGTCTCCATCTATGCTAAGCTCCATATATGGTAGTCAGCAATCTCATAAAGAAGACCAAACTAAATGAACAAGTAGAAGCACCAACCCGTGAAACTGGCCACAGGCAAAGTTGCTAAGAAACTCTCGAAATAGAATTGGTAATGGATTCTTCAGAGAAGAGTTTAGCTAAGGCGATGGCGGGCAGTAAGAAGACTATTGAAGACTTATACCTGCATGTGATCCTGCATATCCTCACGTTTCTCCCAACCCCAACCCCCATTTACACCTCCATGATCTCCCGCTGGTTCTTCGGTTTGTGGACCTAGTGCCCCTCCCTCACCTTTGACTTCCATTTGTACCCGGCGGCCAGCTCCCTGGCAACCATCGGCCGCTCTTTCTGCCACATCTTGCACTAGACACTCCTCCTTCGCAGCCGCACCAACCCGCTCCACTCTTTCCGCCTCCTCAGCTTTCTTACCACTCCATCTAAAAGTAATCAAAGAACCAAAATAATATCCCATCAAGTTACCGAGCACCATCACCATCGCCCAAGAAAAGGAAAACAGGAGAGAGAGGGGGAGAGGACTGAGGTTAGAAAATTAGGGCACCCAAGTCACTTAATGAGGTGCGATATTACCATTGTACCCTTAATAAATAAATAAACATTTTAAAAAATATAAATATTTAAGGAATTTCTCCCATAAGGAATTGCAGCAGCAGTATAGCGTAGTAGTGAATGGTATCTGCGCTATAGCGTCGCTGAATCTAATTACTCATAAGTCAGAGGGTTGGTGTACTTGATTAAGATCTACGGCAGTCGAGGCAAGGGTTGCACACTTTCTCCGTAAGACGAGATTGCCCCGTATATTTCAGTGCGGTACGGACTACGACAATCGTCCCCAAGATACAACGACTGTTCCGGCGTTTCCAAGAACATTGCACACGTATCTCGAAACTTTCGGGCGAACCCTTATATACCAAGAACTTTCGGACGGACTATTTGCAAGTGAAGAACGGGGGGAGAGGAGAAGACAACAATGCGTATGAAATGCACTTGCTGTTGGGATGAGGAAAATGGCAAGGGGGCAGGCCTATTTATAGGCTAGAGGAGGCAGGAAAGCAGCCACCCCGAAGGGACGCGTTCGTTCGGCCAGCAGGCTGGCTGGCTGCGCTCGTGACCCTTCGGTGGCTTCTGGATCCTTCCAGGCGTGCCCAGCCTGTGCTGGCGCCCTTTCGCGAGGGATCTCGCAGCCCTTCGGCCTTCTAGAAGTCTCCTGGACATTCCAGCCCTTCGTGCCTCTTCGGTGGCCATCCTGGAAGGCGCTCGCAGCTCCTCGTCGCTTCGGTAGCTACGCAACTCTCTCCAGACTCGGGCAAAATACTTAAGGCTCCTCCAGCTCCTCGCGATGATGCGCACGTGCGAAGTACCAAGTGCGCCACAAAGCGCCCATTGCGACCTGCGTCCAATACGCCATGCGCACACGCACACGCACACGCACACGCGCGTGTGCGTGCGCGAGCTCGTGCTCGTGCTCGGATGGTGCATAGCACCATCCTCGTCGCGGTCCGAGTTGGCTTTCCCTCCAGGTGGTCAACTTTTTTCCTAGTCAACAAGGAATTCCTCCTTATAAACTAGAAAATGTTGGTGCCACTTTCCAATGTGGGATTGCACTTTCCATTTCCCTTTTGGGCCTCCACTTTGGGCCTTTCCACTTTGGGCTTTGAATTGAATTTTCATTCAAACCCAACAATCCCCCACATGAATGATGATTAATGCATACAGACTCTAATTGAAAGTTCTGACGTGTTATTATTGCATCGAGACAGGTAGCTTGCGGCATAAACCAAGATAATAACATTTACACAATAATAACCCTAGTATATTTGGGTTCTCACGTTGTGTCTGTTTCTGCCATGGACCGTATCTTGGGTTCATAAGTGTTTTTCCCATTTGAAGCGGCCTCACTTCACACTTACATAGGTGATCTCCTATCAGGAGTATCCTGCCATACTCCACCTTTATGAAGGTATAGGAATCATTAAAAGTGTAATGCTTAACCTTACCACACTTCTGCAGGTTAATACCTGGGCAACTTCTGAGAATGAGATAGGTTCCAGGTGATTAACTGAACCCTCCATAACTTAGTTGTCTCATTGAACCAAGTTTGTGGGATCTCCACTCATCATGGTTGAATTACTACTATGGACGTTCTTTAGTGTGTGGATTTTAATCCCATTCCCCTTACTACGTTGTACATTTGATCTCTATT
This sequence comes from Hypericum androsaemum, assembly GCA_963995505.1. Classification (NCBI taxonomy): domain Eukaryota; kingdom Viridiplantae; phylum Streptophyta; class Magnoliopsida; order Malpighiales; family Hypericaceae; genus Hypericum; species Hypericum androsaemum. The sequence continues at coordinate 11,925,767 of OZ023180.1, forward strand.
AATTCCTTTCGTAAAAGGATCAGCTAAGTTGTCCTTGGACTTTACGTAATTAATGGTGATCACCCCACTAGAGATCAACTGTCTAACGGTATTGTATCTCCGACGGATATGTCGAGACTTTCCATTGTACAATGTACTTTGTGCTCTCCCGATTGCAGACATGCTATCACAATGTATTAATACGGGAGGCACCGGTTTGCTCCAGCATAGAATATCCTATAGGAAATTTCTGAGCCATTCAGCTTCTTCCCTAGCTTTGTCTAGCACTATAAACTCTGATTCCATGGTGGATCGAGCTATGCACGTTTGTTTAGAGGACTTCCAACACACAGCTCCTCCTCTTATGGTGAATACGTATCCACTCGTGTATTTAGAGTCCTTAGTGTCTGATATCCAATTTGCGTCACTGTATCCTTCTAATACAGCTGGATATTTAGCATAATGTATGCCATGGTTTATGGTATGTTTTAAATACCGTAAAACCCTTTCCAGAGCTAGCCAGTGATCCGTCCCTGGATTACTTGTGAATCTACTAAGCTTACTAACTGAGTACGCAATATCGGGACGTGTGCAGTTTGTTAAATATGTCAAGCTCCCGATAATTTGTGCATACCTCAGTTGAGATACTGGGTCCCCTCGATTCTTGGCTAAGTGTAGATTCAAATCTACTGGAGTCTTAACCGGAGGTTTGTCAAAAGCTTCAAATTTCTTGAGCACGCTTTCCACGTAGTGGGATTGCGTCAAGATAATTTTGTCAGCTTTCCTAGAAATTTTTATTCCTAGTATGACGTCTGCCAGACCCATATCTTTCATGTCAAAGTGATTCTTTAACATGTTCTTAGTTTTCACAATAACCTCTTTATTGCTTCCCATAATTAGTAAGTCATCTACATAGAGACATAAAATTACGTAAGCTTCAAGTGTGCCCTTAATGTAAATACATTTATCGCACTCATTGATCTTAAATCTATTCGACAGCATTGTTCCGTCAAATTTTTTGTGCCAGTGTTTCGACGCTTGTTTTAGCCCGTATAGTGACTTGACTAGTCGACACACTTTATGCTCTTGACCGGGAGCCACAAACCCTTCAGGTTGCTCCATGTATATCTCCTCTTCCAGTTCTCCATTTAGAAAAGCTATTTTTACGTCCATTTGGTGGATCTCGAGGTTATAGAGTACTGTAATAGCTATGAGTACTCTAATTGATGTGATTCTTGTGACCGGTGAATACGTGTCAAAGAAATCATATCCCTCCTTCTGTTTGAACCCCTTAGCTACCAATCGAGCTTTGTACTTGTCGATTGATCCATCAGCTTTGTATTTCTTTTTTAGGATCCACCTGCATCCCAAAGGTTTGCAGCCCGGTGGGAGATCCACGATTTCCCACGTGTGGTTTTGCATAATGGATTCTATCTCACTATTGATAGCTTCCTTCCAGAGAGGAGCATCTGGACTGGACAATGCCTCTTGGATTATCCTGGGTTCATCTTCTAACGCGTAGGTTAGATAATCCGGACCAAAGGATTTGGTTACCTTCGTCCGTTTACTACATCTAGGTTCATCATCTTCCTGATTTGACCCTTGCGTTGTCTCGTGAGCCCTTTTCTTTGGACTTCCTTCCTTTCTTTCCTTATTAGGAAAGCTATTCTCAAAGAACGTTGCGTTCCTTGATTCTATGACCATTCCCGCGTTTACCTCAGGATTTTCAGATTTATGCACCAAAAATCGATAAGCACTACTATTTTGTGCATATCCGATAAAGATGTAATCAATGGTCTTGGGTCCTATTCTCACCTGCTTAGGCTTAGGTACTTCGACCTTTGCTAGGCACCCCCACACTTTAAGGTAACCGTAGGAAGGCTTCCTTCCTTTTCGTAGTTCATATGGGGTTTTATCCCTTTTCTTGTATGGTAATTTGTTTAGAATGTGGTTAGCTGAGAGCATAGCTTCCCCCCACATGTTCTGGGGTAAGCCCGAGCTAATCAACATAGCGTTCATCATCTCCTTAAGAGTTCGATTTTTGCGTTAAGCTACGCCATTCGATTGAGGTGAGTAAGGAGCAGTCGTCTGATGAATAATGCCATGTTCTCGACAGAGTTCATCAAACGGAGCTACATATTCTCCCCCTCGATCACTTCGGATCATTTTGATTTTCACGCTGAGTTGATTTTCAACCTCATTCTTATATCTCTTAAAGGCATCAAGCGCTTCGTCTTTGCCCTTTAGGAGATATACGTAACAGTATCTCGTACAATTATCGATAAACGTGATAAAGTATTTCTTCTCGCCTTTAGTTTGCACGTGTTTCATATCGCAAGTGTCCGTATGAATTAACTCTAAAGGCGTAGTACATCTTTCCACCGAATGGAAAAGTGCTTTGGTCATTTTAGCCTCCACACATACTTCACATTTATTGGATGGGTTGAACTCTAGATTCGATAATAAATTTAAACTTACTAACTTTCTTAGCGAGTTTAAATTTATGTGTCCTAATCTACCATGCCATAAATTGGAACACTCGGCCAAGTAAGAAGAAGCGTTAACTTTATTTTTACCGTTAAAGGTGCGATGTACAGTTATTACATTCATCTTAAACAGCCTCTTTTCTAGATAACCCTTTCCTATGAATTGACCCACTTTGGTCAGTACAAACTTATCAGCCTCAAATATAAGCTTAAGACTGGCTTTGCTTAACAGTGAGCCGGAAACTAAGTTCTTGCGGATGTCCGGGACATGCAGCATATCCTTGAGGGTTAGCTCCTTTCCTAAGGTCAGCTTCAGGACCACCTTACCCAGACCGATGATCTTGGACGTTGTGGAGTTTTCCATGAATAGCTTTCGGCCGGTGATCGGGATATAGCTCGAGAACATCTCCTTGTCTGAGCAGATGTGGCGGGTAGCTCCTGTATCTACGAACCACTCTCTCGGATTGTCTACCAGGTTGGCTTCAAACACCACGGCTGACAGATCCATTTGAGACAAGTCTTCAGCCATGTTAGCCTTTCCTTGGTCGTCCTTCTTTGACTGGCGACAGTCCTTAGCCATGTGGCCAGGTTTGCCGCAGTTGTAGCAGTTAACCTTGATCTTCTTGTTCTTTTTATTCTTGGGCTCTTGCTTCTCCTGCTTATCCCCAGACTTCTTCCTCTTCTTCCCACCTTTTCCCTCGGCGAGGTGCACGGTGTTTTCAGAGTTAGCCTTGCCTTGCTTGACTTCAGATTTTCGATTGTCTTCCTCGATCCTTAGTCTCACTATCAGGTCTTCTAGGCCCATGTCCTTCCTCTTGTGCTTGAGGTAGCTCATGAAGTCCTTCCAGAGCGGGGGGAGCTTCTCGATCATCGCAGCTACTTGGAAGGACTCGCTGAGTTGCATCCCATGGGCTTGGATCTCATGAAGGATCAGCTGCAACTCCTGCACTTGGTTGATGACCTTCTTGGAGTCCACCATCTTGAAGTCGAGGAATCGTCCGACGATGAATTTCTTCATCCCGACATCCTCCGTTTTGTACTTCTTCTCGAGTGAATTCCACAGCTCCTTAGTGGTCTTGGCATCTGCGTAGACGTTGTAGAGCGTGTCGTCTAGTCCATTCAGGACGTAGTTCTGGCACAGGAAGTCGTTGTGACTCCAAGCTTTGAGAGCGTTGATCTTCTGTTGATCCGTCTCATTTTCTGCCACCTTCGGAGCCTCTTCCTCCAAGAATCAGACCAGGTTGAGCGTCGTCAGGTAGAACAACATCTTTTGTTGCCATCTCTTGAACTCGGTACCGTTGAACTTAGCCGACCTTTCGGCGTGGACAGTTCCCGGGACCGGTGCTGAGCTTGTCGATGCCATTTTCAAGTACACAATCTCGTCTTACAATTGTTGTTTGTCAGAGGGTTGGTGTACTTGATTAGGATCTACGGCAGTCGAGGCAAGTGTTGGACTCTTTCTCCATAAGACGAGATTGCCCCGTATATTTCAGTGCGGTACGGGCTACGACAATCGTCCCCAAGATACAACGACTATTCGGGCATTTCCAAGAACGTTGCACACGTATCTCGAAACTTTCGGGCGAACCCTTATATACCCAGAACTTTCGGACGGACTATTTGCAAGTGAAGAACGGGGGGAGAGGAGAAGACAACAATGCGTATGAAATGCACTTGCTGCTGGGATGAGGAAAATGGCAAGGGGGCAGGCCTATTTATAGGCTGGAGGAGGCAGGGAAGCAGCCACCCCGAAGGGACATGTTCGTTCGGCCAGCAGGCTGGCTGGCTGCGCTCGTGGCCCTTTTGCGAGGGATAGCTACGCAGGTGTCTCCAGACTCGGGCAAAATACTTAAGGCTCCTCCAGACGATGCGCACGTGCCAAGTGCGCCACAAAGCGCCCATTGCGACCAATGCGCCATGCGCACGCGCGTGCGGTCCAAGTTGGCTTTCCCTCCAGGTGGTCAACTTATTTCCTAGTCAACAAGAAGTTCCTCCTTATAAGCTAGAAAATGTTGGTGCCACTTTCCAATGTGGGATTGCACTTTCCATTTTCCTTTTGGGCCTCCACTTTGGGCCTTTCCACTTTGGGCTTTGCATTGAATTTTTATTCAAACCCAACAATAAGCCCGGACTCGGAAGAACAACAATGCCAATAAAAAAATGTGCCAGTCTGAGCTAATCACAGCATATTTCTGCCGCCAACAGACAGATCCTTCCAATAGTGTATCATATCTAGATCTCTTTATTAAAAACCATATGGCAGGACAGCTGAAAAATGCAAAGTCTACCCAAGAAAACTTACCGCATTCACATCAACATGAAGCTCTTCAAACCATGCAGTTGCATCTCTCTCTGTAAACACTGGGAATGTATATACAGGCAAGGGCAATAAGGTGTGGCGGATATATATGAGTACAAGGTCCATCTTGTATGTGTCATTCACAATTCCCCTGCACGTTAAAGGTTACCAATAATATTCAACATGCCACTTGCCCCTACAATCTCAACAGGATTTGTCATCAACATGCATCTATTTGTAAGCATCTATTTGTAAGAAGTGCTATTATGTTCTCAACATGATATCTTTTGAAAGTCGGCTATCTTCAGGGTGGTATCAGAACTCTGGACTATTATCCCTACAATCTGTTGCTTAGATAACTTCCAATTATTTTATGCTACCGTCAGGGATCCTCAAATTCTTCCATCAGCTTTTTCAAGTAAACAGGAGTCGTTGAGAAACCCCTTTGATTATTCAAGTATTGCCCCTCTGAAATACATGTCCTAATAGTTACTACTCTTCTCCAACGATATTATGGATACCCTTTGAGCATTATTATGAACTGCTTAACAAGTAAAAGATAACAATTACGGGTCCGGTTTCATGTGTCAAATGACTCGTTTGTTTCTTGACATTAGTTTTCCGAAAGTTCCACTTGAGCTTCTTCCATTTCTTAGAGTCATGATTAATGGTAATGGAAGGTTCTGAGAATATCTTCTTACCTTAACTGAAGCACCAAATCCGCTGCAGAATATTGCCATATCAGTCAGGCCCTTGATTCCAGCAATGGCTAGCACAAGATCTGCATCCAATCAAGCACTTAATAACAACTAGATGATCTGCAGAATAATAAAGATCCTATTCTAGAACCCTCTATTGATACGTATAAATGTACATCACAGCAATTGTAATTACTATCAAAAAGTCAAAGTCTTTACGTGGTATCAGAGCCACAAACTCTAACTGAAAAAATTATCCATCTTTCTGTCCAGAAAAATCTAGCTCGATGGCAGCAGCCAAATCAGTTTCCTCCCTTCCCAACCCCTTCAATCAGCTCTCAAAAAAATTGAATCCTCAAAATTATCTCACATGGAAGGCTCAAATGGAGCTTCTACTCAACAGCTACGACCTGTATGAGCACATCGATGGCAGTCTTCCTCAGCAAGAGAAGATGGTTACTGCTACACCTGGTGGCCCTGTGACTCCCAACTCGGAGTATAAGCATTGGTTCAAGCAAGACTAACGTACGATTTCTCTCCTCATCTCCTCCGTCACTAGCGCTATTCTTTCCCAAGTCGTTGGCTGTAAAACCGCTAACGAGGTGAGGGTTCGTCTCAATCTAATATATGGTTCTGGTTCCCCTGCTCAAATCACTCATCTCAAGAAGAGCTTCTACGCCCTCAAGAAGGGCACCAACACCATCGATGCCTACCTCACCCATGCCAAAGGCATCGTTGACCAATTGGCCGCCTTTGGTGAACTGGTCTCTGAGCGGGTTCTTGCTGAACAAGTCATTCATAGACTCGATGATGCCTATCATCCATTCGCCCGGTCCATCAAAGTTTGTCCAGATGCACTATCAATCGATGACCTTCACTCTCTCTTGCTCAACGAAGAACAGAATCTTCAGAGCTCAATTTATCTAGCCACACTTGTTCCCTATGTCAATTACGGTGCCAAAATGGCATCTCGTGGTGGTCGCAGCGGCCGTGGTGGCGGTGGTCGCGGCCGCTCATCTTCTTCCTCTTTGGCTGGGCGTGGAAGTTATCCTGGACTAGGGTATGGACACAACAGCGCTGGGCTTTTAGGGCCAGGCCTATGCAGACCTTCTCCATCAATTGCTTATGGGCCTCAAACTAATTGGAGCCCACCGATGACATCCAATGTCACAATTGCTTCGGGTACGGACATATTTCTTGGGATTGCTCGTAACAAAAATTTGGTCAGAAAAGAGGGCATCAGATCAACCACACAACTTCACCTCAAGGATCTTCATGGGTACTGGATTTGGATACAACATACAACATACCACATCCATGGTAAAAAACTCTCCATCTCTCATGTTGGTGCCATGTAACTTCCTTTGTCAAAATCCTTGGTTTCGCTTAAAAATGTTCTTTGTGTGCCAAAGTGTCGCACTAATCTTATTTCTCTTAGTGCACTAACCCAGGATAATAATACTGTTGCGAATTTCAGGCTCTGACAAAATATTTTCAAACTAATGGGATTTTGTATTGTGTGTCATGCCCTTATACACCCGAACAAAATGGGTGTGCAGAAAGAAAATATCACCACATTGTTGAAACAAGCCTTTCCATCTTGCATCTTGCATCATGCATCCATACCACATCATTTTTGGTCTCTTATTATTTATTCTTCTACTTACATCATAAACCGCATTCCGACACCATTATTACAAAATTATTCTCCATATGAGCATCTTTTTGGTGACCCACCAAAATCGATAAATTTATGTTTTATATGATGCTTGTGTTATCCATGGTTACGACCAATAACCAAAAACAAACTTGAACCTCGCTCTTCTCCTTGGGTCTTTATGGGATATAGCCACCAACGTAAAGGTTATTGCTGTTATAATTGAAAAGCCATAAAATTCATATAGCTCACCATGTTCTATTTGATGAATCGGTCTTCCCTTTTGCAGACCCAAAATATCGTGGTTCGAGTCGACTCAAATCCAATACCCATGACCCAAAGACAACAGATCACGGCCCTCTAAATTTCTTTTTCCCACCGGTTGGGCCAAACCCACTTCCACCAAAGCCCATGGAGTCGAGACCAATACAAAACCACCAAGCGGAACCAATAGTCGAGCAACCTACAGCTCCTTGGCCCTTACAAGTCTATCGGTGACGAAATGCCCTAAAACCCCAACCACGTGTCGCTTTGCCACTGCCGATTGTCACTCCACTATCGTCGCTTGTCGCTCCACCTCTGCCACGTGAGCCGACTGGTGGCCACCCCATAAAAACCATGTCGAAGGCCAGGCTACAGAATCTTCCACAAGCGAACATGGCGAGCACTGCTGATCCAAAAGAAGAGGAACTTTCTTGCTTCACAAAGGCGGTTAAGAATCCCAAGTGGTATGTAGCTATGTCGGAAGGGATACATGCCCTAGCCAACCGAACATGGACCTTGGTTCCTTGATCCCAGACTCCGAATGTACTTGATAACAAATGGGTATTTCGAATCAAACAAAAACCCAATGGTATAATTGACATATACAAGGCAAGATTGGTGACAAAGGGATTTCAGCAAAGATCGGGCATTAATTTTACAGACACATTTAGTCTGGTGATTAAGCCGGGTACAGTCTGGCTCCTGCTTTCTATCGCCATCTCTAACGGGTGGCCAATTCGACAGCTAGATGTGTCCAATGCGTTCCTCCATGGGACACTTCAGGAGGCAGTGTACATGCACCAGCCACGTGGTTTTGTTCATCCTGACTATCGTACTCATGTTTGTCGATTGATTAAGTCAATTTATGGTCTCAAACAAGCACCACGTGTATGATTTTTGTGTCTTAAGGACGCGTTGACAAAGTTTGGTTTCTGTGAATTCCAGACAGAGATGTCCCTGTTCTATTTTGCCCAAGGTGGTTCACGGTTATTTGTTCTACTATAGGTTGATGATATGATTGTGATAGAAAACAACACTACCCTTCTTGGCTTGCTGCTTAAATTTTTACAGCAGAATTTTCATATTAAAGACCTGGGTCAATTTCATTACTTTTTAGGAGGGAAGTAACTTGGTAGAAGCGTGTATTACATCTATCTCAAAGGAAATACATCAACGAAATTCTCGCCTAGTCAAAAATGATGAACTGCAATGAGATACAAACTCCGGCAGCCCCTGTTCAGAATGAATCCAGCAATAACAAAGTGTGTGATCCTACACTATACAGACATATCATGGGGAGTCTACAATATTTGGGCATTACACGCCCTGTACTAACATTTGCTGTCTGAAGGGCTTCGTAAGCGATGTATGATCCAACACCTTCAAGCTGGGCTAGAGTGAAGCGAATCCTGAGGTACCTAAAGGGCACAACAGACCATGGGATTTAACTACATTGTAGCATGACGCATAACTTGTCTGGATTAAGCGATGCCAACTGGGCCAATGATCCAAAAGACTGTTGTTCAGCCACGGGATATGCTATTTTCCTTGGCCCCAATTTGGTCTCTTGGGCATCATACAAGCAAACATCAGTCTCCTGATCATAAACAGAGATCGAGTATCGACCTGTCACAATGGTCGCTTATGAAATTATATGGCTCTAATCAGTGCTCAAGTAGATCAAGCTTCCCTGCCGCTCACCATAAATTATTTGGTGCGATAACCTGGGTGCAACTTATCTTTCGGCCACCCCGGTGTTTCACAGTCAATCCAAACACATGAAAATCGAATTCTATTTTGTCCGCGAAAGGGTTGCTGATGGCTGTCTCATTATGCGCTACCCCAGCAAGGATCAGACTGCCGACGTCCTCACCAAACGTCTTCATCGGCATCAACTTGAATGAACTCTGACACAAGTTGACGGTTGTTCCACCCCCATCAACTTGAGGAGGCGGAATGGAAGGTTCTGAGAATATTTTCTTACCTTGACTGAAGCACAAATTCTGTTGCACAATATTGCCATATCATCAGGCCCTTGATTCCAACAATGGCTAGCATAAGATTTGCATCCAGTCAAGCACCTAATCACAACCAGATGATCTGCACAATAATCACGATCCTATTCTAGAACTCTCTGTTGATATGTAAATGTACATCACAACAATTGTAATTATTATTAAGAATTCAAAGTCTTTACAGATGGTTCCATTAGTTTTCCTAAACAGCATTAATAGTCCGTATTAAAAAACATCATTAACAGTAAACCGATCAAAATCCTTGACTTCATGGATGTAAGGAACAGTTAAATGTGCTCTTAAGGTGTATGTACAGGTTTAACCACCATGTACAGGGCTTCCACTCCTTAAATGGGGCCTAATCACAGACAAATTTGTCATCTTTTTCTTGATTCTTGTGAAAAGAGACCAGACATGGGATATCTTTGAAGCATTCAACGCAATGCAAATTAGTTCACTGGTGTCAATGTCATGTAATAAAATATTAGTGCAAATTAGGAGACAAATGTTCTTTTAGCTATGGAGCCCCGCGTAATCATTCAATTATAATGCATTGTTTACACAAAAGAGGAAGAAATCCAGAGCCAAGGTAGGCCTCTCTAACAGTTAAAAAGTAGAAAAGTTTTAACTTACTAATAAGCCACCTTTCTCTGTAGAAGATAAAGAGATTTTAGAAACTTGGACCTACTGTCCAATTTGATCATGTTCAAAAAAAGTTTGCAATGTACATTCTCTTGTTTAAGGGATGAAAAAGAAAACTAATGCAACATTAGCAAGCTTCTGATACGAAAAACATCAACAATTGATCAGGAAACTCATGGATTTAGTGGATAAATCGGTTCTTGATGACTCAGATATACAATGGTTTCATAATAGGAGTTATATGCAGACAGATTTTTCTTCTTTTGCTTTTGATGCAAGATCTATATTTTAAAGTACAAAAGCAAATTCCAGAGCAATAATGTCAAGTAACAGACAAGAAGTGTCATTTTTACATTTTCAAGAGTTGTGTTAGGATTTTCAACCTCAGTCGTAATGATCATAGTGGCCACTGTAATCTTGTGATTTAGTAACCTCAAAAGATAGATGCTACCTTTTAGAATTAGAATCTTTTACTTCCACAGGTTTCAATCCTGGTCCTAGACTTCAATCATCCCTAGACTAAGAATTAAGGTTCTAACTACTCAAGTCCTTTCATAATAATGAGTAATGAGTAATAGAATGATTGTCAGACAGACAACAATGGCATCTTTGTTCTCTCCAAAACAAATGCTTTCTCTTTCTTTCTTGCTCTGCCAGCTTCTTTACAGTCCATTTCTCCTGCATTGCTCGGCAAGAGACACCATTACGAATAACAGTTCTCTATGCGACAGCATATGGGAAACTCTAGTTTCCCTAGAGGGGAACTTTGAGTTGGGATTCTTTACTCCTAATGGAAGCTCTAAGTGGAGGTACCTCGGCATTTGGTATTACTCGTCGAATCCTCCCGTGTGTGGATTGCCAACAGAAACAATCCACTTTCGAGTACTACTGGTACTTCTGTCTTTAGAGAAGATGGCAATCTAAAGGTAATGGATGGTGGTGGAAGGCCTTATTGGTCAACTAACCTCAAACCATCCACCTCTATAAATAGGAAAGCCAGGCTGATGGACACAAGCAACATGGTGATCAGTGACAAAGACAAAAATGATGGCTCGGAGAGAATCGTTTGGCAGAGTTTTGATAACCCAACTGACACATTTCTTCCTGGTATGAGGATGGGGCAAGGAGTGGCATTGACTTCATGGAGAAGTTACGACTAACCCGCATCAGGAAACTTCACGTTCGAGCTGGATCAGGAAGCAAACCAGTTTGTTATATGGAAGAGATCAATGAAGTACTGGATGAGTGAAAACTCTAGTAGAGATGGTATTTCCGGAGGAATGCCTTCTACTATATCTTACTTCTTGTCGAATTTTACATCAAGTCTGTCCTACAATTTTTCTGTCCCTTTCATCACATCCTAGATGTATGCCAACACAAGGATGGTCATGAGATTTTCAGGCCAGATTCAGTTCCTCAAGTGGGATTCTCAAAAGATTTGGTCACTGATTTGGGAAGAAGCTAGAACTAGATGCAGTTTGTATAATGCTTGCGGGAATTTCGGTAGCTGCAATAGCTATAATGAGGTTGCTTGCAGCTGCTTGCCTGGATTTCAGCTTGCATCGCCAGAATATTGGATTTCTGGGGACTATTCGGGAGGATGCACGAGAAGCTCGCCATTGTGCAGTGATAGTAGCAAACGGGACACATTCCTGAACCTAACAAGGATGAAAGTGGCGAATCGAGACTCTCAGTTCAAGGCTAAGGATGAACTGGAACGCAAGATGGAGTGCCTTTAATAATTGGAAATGCCAGGCATTCTCCTTTGAAGAAGTGACTGCAACCTGTTGGATATGGTTGGAGGACCCGAGGGACCTTCAAGAGGAGTATGATGGTGGTCGCGATCTCAGTGTACGTGTTAAAATTCCAGATATAGGTAAAACTTTTTCCTTTGGCGAATCATTTTTCGGTTCTCAGATTGATTCATTGAAGCATACTGAACACTTTTTTCAAGCTAATCAATAAAAACTTAGAAATACCATGGTTCTAATTCAACGTAAACTTCAGCTTATGAAGGGTTGTTTTGGAAAATTTACCGTTTGCAGAATCAATCTCAATAAGTTGCGGAACATGCAGCACGAACATCGTTCCCTATCCCCTGAGCACTGGACCAGGGTGTGGCGACCCGATGTACTTAAATTTCCACTGCAACATCTCCACCGGCCAACTTATCACCTTATCAAGTGATTAGATGGTGCAATGCCGATGGAGGAAACTTCCCTGCCAACTTTTCATCAACAGGAAGTAATGTAGTAGAAATAGCTTGGGATCCACCCTCAGACCCCACTTGCTCCTCTATTGCAGACTGCAAGATTGGCCAAACTCAGCCTGCATTGAAACAGGAGATGGAAAGAGAAATTGCATTTGTAAAAAAAAAAATTCAGTGGGATGGCTTAAATATCAATTGCACTAGAGGTAATATAAATCACAAATCCAAGCATGATCCCGTCTACCTACCTATATCAATTGCATTCATTCTGATTAGCTTTTGTTGTCTGTTTTGGAGAAGGTCGTCAAACTGATTTTGTCTTTAGTAGCAAATGTTTCCTTGCCTCTTGTTATTGTGATAGCTTTTTCAAGTGTAGCTGTACTTCTTGTTCTTACAAGCTACATTATCTGCATGTACTTGCGGAGAAAAAAGCTCGCAAAGGTGCAAGGTACTCATAAAACCACCATAAAAACTAGTCTACCACAATCACTTGGTTCATGCTGCTAAATTTTTTACGTTATTTCTTGATCCAGGGACCAAGGGAATCATACATCAAAATAAACGAGCTACTCTTTATCAAAGCCAGAAACTTATCAAAGACATAATCGATTCAGGTCGGTTAATGAAGATGAGACAAAGGCCATAAATGCACCCCACTTTGACTTGGAAAGCATACTAGCAGCAACAAAGAATTTCTCTAATGCAAATAAGCTCGGTCAAGGAGGATTTGGTCCTGCCCACAAGGTAATATTGAAATATATGCCTTGGTCAAAAGTTGATTATTATAAATGAAAGTCCCAAGTTGAAGATTGGATAGGTTGTGGTTAAAAATTCGGGTTCCTGTGAACTTCGACAACCATGCTAAGTTTGCAGGTGGAGTCGAACTTGTCGTAAAGAGGCTTTCGAGTTGCTCCAGTCAAGGGATGGATGAATTCAAGAATAAAGTAGTGTTAATCGCCAAACTTCAACACAGGAACTTTGTCAGGCTGTTGGGCTTCTCTGTTGAGGAAGATGAAAAGATACTACTCTATGAGTATATGCCAAAAATAAACTTAGATTCTATCATATTTGGTTAGTTCCTTAATTAACCTAGTAACATTCAGCCATGATGCCAATTTTGCCATCTTGTATCAATCTCTGAGCTGTTTTGTTCTTTTTCAATCCATACATCAGCATGCGATTGGAACTGCTAGAGGGCAACTGTATCTTCACCAGGGAGTCCAGGTTGAGAATCATTCACCGAGACCTGAAAACTAGCAACATTCTTCTAGATGAAGAGATGGACCCCGAGATTTGTGACTTTGGATTGGCAAGGATTTTGGAGGAAAAGAGACAGCTGCAAACACAAATAGAGTAGTTGGGATATAGTAAGCACCAAGATCAATAAGCAACCACCGGAGCTGATTTCTTAGACCTTGTCATCCTCAGCTTCTAAACCTTTAGCTTCATTTAAGGCATAACCACTGACCAATCTTGTTTTGTTTGCGAAGCGGCTACATTGCTCATGAGTATGCACCGGATGGTTTATTCTCATTCAAGTCAGATGTGTTCAGCTTCGCTGTCGTGGTTCTAGAAATCATAAGTGGTAAAAGGAGCACATAGAGTTCTACCAGGCCGAACAATCTCTGAGCCTTCTAGGCTATGTAAGTATGATGAACCATTGACATTGTTCACACATTCATCAGTGATGATTAAAACTGCAACTAAGGTGAATTTTTAAATCCAAATGGTTTAATAGGCATGGAACCTATGGAGGGAAAAAAGCGATGGAGTTACTAGACAAGACACTAAGCAGACCTATAACAGAGAAGTATTCTTGAAGTGCTTGAATGTCGGGCACTTACGAGTGCAAGAAGATCCGGGGGACCGTCCTACCATGTCCAATGTACTTTCCATTTCCATGCTAGGAAGCGACACTACTGCACTTCCAAGTCCTAAACAATCCACTGCTTCCCTTCAAGCAAGGCTTCCACATCTAGCAAGCCTGAAACTTGCTCCCAGAATGGCCTAACTGTCAGTCTGGAAGATGACAGATAGCCTACTGATCAAGACTCTCTTTAGGCAAAGGGCTACCAAAGAACGTGTTTTTATCATTTACAATCTTCTAAACTTGCTTCCTTATGGTAACTAGCATTTTTCTGATAATTATCTTGCACCTCTAATAGAATATGGATTATTCAAGAGGCTATCTCTGAACTAGGTTACATTGTAAATGATGTTTTTATGTTATTGGGGCTTGAATCAAAATACCTAACCACTTGGACCAACTACCATTGGTACTCAGTGATATGAATCAGATCTGCAAGAAGCCATAATTATTTAATAATTCATTTTTGCATTTCAAAGTCGATTTAGAAAGTTAATTATTTGTTAATTTCATTTTACATGAGTTCTATTCTATTTAGAAAGTTACAAAAAAAGATAATTTCATTTTATTAGGAGTTCTAGTCTGTTTAGGAAGTCAATTATGAGATAATCACATTTTTGAGTATTCTTGGTAGGATTAGAGTTATTTTCCTTTTTCGTTTCCCTTTTTAAGTCATATTTATCTAGTTAGAAGTTTTATTTAACTAGAATTCTTTTTGTAATAATCTGCCTATATATAAAGGCTTTATCAATGAGAAGTTTTATCTAGTTATAAAGGCTTTTTAAGTCATATTTATCTAGTTAGAAGTTTTATTTAACTAGGATTCTTTTTTTAACAATCTGCCTATATATAAAGGCTTTATCAATGAGAATGAGAAGAATAATTTGAGTACAAAAATGTGGGCTTTACTCTCTTGGTTCTTCGGAACTGTTCAAACACAGCGGAGGGATTCTGTTCGTTCACCTTCGACTTATCAAGCGGGTCTACATCACCATTTGTGGCGTCTTCATCAAATCAAGGTTCTTGTTTCCTTACAGCAGCGGGTCGAGGTTGTTCATACCGAGGTTCTTGCAAAGGTGCAAACAATGGGTCGATATTTCCACCATTTTGAAGTAGAAAGAACTAGCTTCCGAGTGAATTCCCACGAGATTCACATCAGTTGGTATCAGAGCTTAAGCTCTACTTCAGATCATCTATCTTTAAATTTTGTTTTTTTATCATTAGTTTTCTTTGTTCTTATTGTATTCTGAGTTCGAGAAAGAAAAAAAGAGAAAAAAAATTCCGAAAAAAAAGAAAGAAAGAAAGAAAGGGAGGCAGCCTAGAAAAGAAGAAGAAAGAAGGCTGTTAAAAAAAATCCGAAAAAAAGAAAAAGTAGAGTGGAAAGAAAAGAGAATTGTGAAAAAAAAGTCTTGCAACTACACAAGAAGAGATTTTGAAGCTGATTTGTCAATGCTTGATCCAAAGATTATAGAGGCCATGATGAGTGGGATGAGGCATATAATGAGAACGGAGGTCAGGAAGCTCAGCAAAAAGGTGGACCGGATATTGTGCAAACAAGAGCAACTACACGATGTTCCTAATGTCTGTAGGGGAAAACAAATTCAACAAAGGAAGATGAGGGTCAGAGATGAGAAAAATTTAGGAGCTGATTTTGTTGGAGGAGTCGATGTAAAGAGGGAGAACACCATTGACACTAAGCACGACATTGAGGAGAAGGTATGTAGTTCTGATGATTTGGAGGTTACATCTGAAGAGATTATTGAAGAAGAGGTTTTGACATGGGAGAAATTTGGTGAATATTCTATTGACTTGTTTGATGGAGAATGTTTTGATGAGCATACCATGTCGCTTTTTTATTTGAGGAATATGCTCAATGAATCAGAAGTTGTGAAAGTTGTTCACATGAACAAGTGCATAATTCCTATTGATGGTGAACATGAAGAACTTGTTGTTGCTGTTCAAAAGAAAGAGGTTCAGCCCATATCTTACATGTCTCCAGATTTTCTTGTTGAATATGTTGAGCGTAATGATTTCTTGGGAGTGAACAAGTTTGATTATATTGGAGGTTCACCGTTGATCAACATCTGGAATAGTTTGAAGTTCAAAGAATGGCTTAAACGGATTAGTAGGGCTTTGGCTTTTGAGTTGGAGATGATTTCAGATTCTTTAAGATCGAAGTACTTGTTCTGTTAGAACGGAAGGTATCAAGTGCAGCCACGACGTTCAAAGAGTTCATCTTGCACCAGCATGGTTGTGAATTGGCAAAAGCATGACAGATGCAAGGATTTGAGGACAAATCCATTTCAAGAGGAGGAGAATGATATGAATCAGATCTGCAAGAAGCCATAATTATTTAATAATTCATTTTTGCGTTTCAAAGTCTATTTAGAAAGTTAATTATTTGTTAATTTCATTTTACATGAGTTCTATTCTGTTTAGAAAGTTACAAAAAAAGATAATTTTGTTTTATTAGGAGTTCTAGTCTGTTTAGGAAGTCAATTATGAGATAATCACGTTTTTGAGTATTCCTGGTAGGATTAGAGTTATTTTCCTTTTTAGTTTCTCTTTTTAAGTCATATTTATCTAGTTAGAAGTTTTATTTAACTAGGATTCTTTTTGTAACAATCTGCCTATATATAAAGGCTTTATCAATGAGAATGAGAAGAATAATTTGAGTACAAAAACGTGGGCTTTGCTCTCTTGGTTCTTCGGAACTGTTCGAATACAGCGGAGGGATTCCGTTCGTTCACCTTCGACTTATCAAGCGGGTCTACATTACTGTTTGTGGCATCTTCATCAAATCAAGGTTCTTGTTTCCTTACAGCTGCGGGTCGAGGTTGTTCATACCGAGGTTCTTGCAAAGGTGCAAACAACGGGTCGAGATTTCCACCATTCTGAAGTAGAAAGATCTAGCTTCCGAGTGAATTCCCACGGGATTCACATCACTCAGAAGATTGGATGGCTGATATAATAGCCAAATCATATAGTTTTTTCATAAGATCAATGGAACCGGTAACATTAACAAGTTACCCTTCCCAGTTCTTGGGCCCCTATGAAAGAAGAAGCTTCCACCAAAATTCTCATAAATCACTGTTGGAGAGAATTCCATATCAAAAGTGGCAAGTGTGTTGCAATGTAATACCCGTAACAGACATAATTCTTGCAATGTAATTTCTAAGATGGGCATATTTCTTGCATTATATTTTCTCTCGTTAAAGGTGATCAGTGTTGTCCTAGTCATCCGAATTCCCACTTGAGCGGAAGATGTTTAACTGTAATTTGGTAGCCCCCGAGGATTGACCCAAGTATTAAAAGTATGTGGTACGGATTTTCACATGCGTGGGCTTTTCATATCCCAATCTTCAATTGCTTCATTATCTTCAATCTAGCTTCTTAAGATATCGTTCCTAGGGACCCGTAGACGAAAACCAGCAAAATAACAGAAGACCATATTGGAACTCGAAGTGCAGAATTAGTGTATGGAAATGGAAAGCATATGTGGACCTGTGACATCTTCAGCTCCATGGCTTACTTCACTTGCTACTAATTGCAATACATTTCTTTTTCTTCTAAACCTCTGGATTGAGCGAGGGTGAGCAAGGCCCATGTCACTGCATAAGTTTCTTGACATAGCTTTCCTCCACTGATTGTTCTGATTAACAAACATGAGTAGTTGCTGCGAAGAACTATAAAAGGCTCCGAGATGAATCAGATTATTGACCACCACAACAGCATAGAACTTGTCGATAAGATGGACAGGCAAATGCTTATCGACTGATCTATTGAGATCCTCAAATCAAGACATTGAAGATGACTCTATAGACAGTTGTTCACAGGAAGATCAAGATTCTAGGTTTAACCCTAATAAGATATAAAAGAAATCCTAAAAAAATGTAGCTCAACTGGTAATAGCAGGATGACAACAAAGATTGCAAAAGTACCATAAAATATACACCCGCGAGATTTATACGAGGTCAGAACTTTCCACTTGATTTAGAACTTTGATGATATGCTGGACATGGACGTGATACTGTTTACAACATCGGGATACTAAAATAGAACATTTGGGCAATTCTCTAGCTGTGTTTTGCTTGTAAACATTCTGAACGGTGGCAAGGAACATTTCCTCCAGATCGACATGGATCTCATGTAGAATGACAGGATTAGTGGATAGACCAACAAGGAAGCACCTATAACTCAGCATTAGCTATCATTTTTCTCATCAACAGTGCATCACAACCTACAAGGTTAGCGGAAGAGAGAATTAGCTGCTCAATCATAAGAATCATCTTCAGCAATTTTGGCCCCACAACCTACTCGTCTGAGTGCTCTCATCTTGTTCACGCACAATCCTCGATAATTGCTCATCATCCTGCCTCTTTTCCTTTCCGGGCTCAGCTGGATCACTATTTTCACAAGTTTTGGTCTGAAAATGATCAACTCTTTTACATCCTTTCATTTTCTGATTCATATAGCATTCTCTGTATGTGAGCTGACTTATTTCACAAAAGCGGCCAAAACTGTAACAAGGGACTGCCCGCATTCTAGTAAGATTAGTCTTTGTTGTGTGTGTGTATCTATATATATGCATGGTTTGCAAGCGTTCTGGCCAAACCCAAACCTTGAAACAGATAATACCGACAGAAGTGTCTTAAGGCCAAAGATCAAAAAGAGACCCTGGTCTCTAGCTAAGAACTATAGTTTTCCATCAGAGGCACCTCAGTTATGCATAACACACCATACTGCATTAGCCTATACCTCCGGTTGTCAGTAATAACACCTTTGTTTTAAGCACTCGGGCGATGTGAAGTATAAGATCCTCTTTCCCCCAAAGAGTCAATCCCTATATCAATGTCATGTTGTAGTTGAGATGCAATAATATCAACCACCTGCAGTCAGACATAAAAAAAACTAAATCATTTTAAACTTTCAATAGCCAGCCCATCCTAGATTTAAGAAAAGGAGAAACCGCTAAAATAGACTTAAAAAGAAATCAAGTTCCTAGAACGCCACTTGATCACACGAAACAGAACATGGAGAATGAAGATGGATAGTTACCTAAGTCAACTAGTCCTCATTGAAAAGACTCCTTTCTACATAGAGAAAACTATCTTATCAATGGACTTGAAGTAACATGTAATGCACGGATCGATGACGTGACATTTACTGATTGGATGAAAAGGAAGACGCGGGAAAGTTGATAAAATACGGGTAAAGTAGCTGGGTTCTAGTATTGTGAGGTCAATTGGGCTTATGCTGTACCTGGGCTGGGAATTATAAATAGAATTGTACATGGCTGAAAGGATTATTCTGAATTTTACATATTCTAATAGAGACAGTTATCTCTTCTCCTTCCTTTCTCTCTCTCTCTCTCCCCCTTCTTCTTCCAACGGTTCCGCCATTAATTCCAACTAAAGGCTTGGACTTTACATGGTATCAGAGCCTCTCGTCCTCGGATTGAAAAGCTAATGACTCGTAAGAGAGCTATGGAACAACCAAATCAAAGAATCGACCAACAATTGAGGAATCAGGTCGGGATCCTAAAGGAGGAAAACATCGAGCATCGAGCTCAGTTCGAAGAGCTTCGTGATCGAATGGAGTCAATGGAAAACCTCAACCGTGAGAGATTTGACTCTCTGGAGGCCACTTTGAAGTTGTTTATGACCGCCACGGAGAAATTGCCAGTGGTTGACCAAGATTTGCCTCTACTTCCTAACCCTCCGGGTCCCCAGAAGGAAAGCTACCATGGTGATTCAGGTGGGTCGCGAGCTGAAGAGAGTCATCCACAACGCCAACCTTCGCCAGAAACGGTTGCTTCACGGCTCGGGTTCGAAGGAATTTCTGAGATGAATCACCTACATCACGCAGTTGAGCGTTAAGAAATTATGTAGGTAATTCCCGGTTCGTTAAAGATTGATATTCTTTTCTTTTGTGGAATTAACCCTAGGGATTGGGTGCGAAGATGTGAAAAGTACTTTAGGATTAATCGAATCACAGATGAGAAAAAAATTGATGTAGCTAGTCTTTACCTGGATGAGAGGGCAGATATCTGGTTCTTGTCATGGATCTTGGATCATAGGAGGGCAAGATGGGAAGAATTTGTTGAGGCCTTGTATCTAAGATTGGGTGACAGGGGTTATGATTCTTTAGTAAAAGAATTTAATCAATTGAGGCAAACAGGAAGTGTTGAAGATTACGTGAATAAGTTTGAAGAGCTTAAAGGGTTGATGCTGTTAGAGAATAGACAGTTAACAGAGAAATACTTTACCTCAAGTTTCTTGGCTGATTTGGAAGAGGACATTAACTCTATGGTATCTGTTGTTAGACCCGCATCATTAGTTGAAGCTATTCAATCAGCAAAGTTGAACAAAATAGCAATTTCGGCCATGTTCAAGGACAGAAAGCTTTACAGGAATGTGGGAAGTGCAAATAGTTGAGCCACATATAGCAAGAACACTAACTATTCGCCTGAAAGTAGGAGTAACAGCTTTTCTAGCTCTAAGAGTGGTAGTGGTAGCAATAATGTGAGTAATAATAATTCCAAAATAGTCAAGAAGGAACCAACTTGTTATACATGTGGGGACAATTGGTTTAGAGGTCATGTTTGTGCTAACAAGAAGAAACCTACTCTCAACTCATTGACTTGGGATGAATATGAGGAATTGGATAGTGAAGAGGAGTTGAATGAGGATAAGAAACAGTTTAGTGGAGCTGCAATCATTTCCTTGCAAGCTATTGAAGTAGACAATAATACTCAATGTGGAACTTTGAAAGTGAAAGGCAAGAGTAAGGAGAAACCACTCTTGTTATTGTTGGATTCAGGCAGCACATTCAGCTTCATCGATGAAAATGTGGTGCAGTCATTGTCCCTTAAGTCTGATTCAATCTCTCCAGTTGTTGTTATAGTAGCCAATGGTGAGAAGATGATGAGTAAAGACCAATATAAGGGATTTGAGTGGGAGATGGGAGGCCACAAGTTCAATATAGGCATGAGAATCTTGAAACTTGATGGTTATGATATGGTTTTAGGCACGGATTGGATGAAGGGTGAGAAAGCTGGAACCTCAGTTGAGTTTGACTTTTGGAAAATGCAAGCCATTGTCAAAAAGGATGGAAAATCGATAGTGCTTAAGGGAATGACCAAAGATGATGTGCACAAGTTGCAGGTGATGAGAGTGGATGCTACAGAATTGACTTCTGCAGAATGTTATTATATGAGGTGTAAGCAACTACATAAGGCAATAACAAAAGGAGTGGAGAGTCAAGTTGAAGAGATCTTTTGGTAGGCTGAGGTGGTTGAGAAAGTGCCAGGAAACAAAAATTAGTATATCAAGACTAAAGATATCAGTTTCCAGGCAGAATTGCAGAAGTTGTTGTCAAGGTTTGATGATATATTCCAAGAGCCTACTAAATTACCTCCTTCTAGGATATTTGATCATGAGATAACATTGATCCCAGATGCAAAACCTGTTAGTCAGAGGCCCTATAGATATCCCTATTTCCAGAAAATAGAGATTGAAGATCAGGTTAAGGCATTACTTCAAGCTGGTTTTATACAACCAAGCAGAAGTCATTTCGCTTTTCCTGTCCTATTGGTGAAGAAAAAGGAAGGACCATGGTATATATGTATCGATTATAGACAGTTGAACAATATAACTGTGAAGAACAAGTTCCCAATTCCCATGATCGTTGAGTTTTTGGATGAGCTACATGGTGCGACAGTGTTTTCAAAGCTTGATCTAAGGTCTGGTTATCATCAAATACGGATGAAAGTGGATGATATACCAAAGATAGCGTTCAGAACTCACCATGGTCACTACGAATTCAAGGTAATGCCATTTGGTTTAACAAATGCACCAGCAAGTTTTCAAGCTCTTATGAATGATGTGTTTGGTGAACATCTGAGAGACTTTATCTTAGTATTCTTCGATGATATACTAATATATAGTAAGAACTATGAGGAGCACATTAGGCACTTGACAATGGCATTGGAAATATTCAGAAAGCATCAATTCTTTGCTAAATTGAGCAAGTGTGCATTTGGAGCAGGTCAAATTGAGTACTTGGGGCACGTTATAAATGTTGCAGGAGTTAGTACTGATCTAGCTAAGATTAAGGCGATGGCCATTTGGCAATTACCTAGCAATGTTGTCGATGTGAGAAACTTTTTGGGTTTAACGGATTATTACAGAAAGTTTATCAAGAATTATGGTATAATCTGTAGACCCTTATATAATCTCTTGAAGAAGGGTGGGTTTGTGTGAAATTCTACAGCAGAGCAAGCTTTCTATCAGTTGAGAAAGAGCATGACTGAAGCTCCCGTATTGGCTCTTCTTGATTTCCATCAACCTTTTGTATTGGAGACTGATGCATGTAAGGATGGAATGGGAGCAGTTTTAATGTAGCAGGGTAGACCTTTGGCTTATCTGAGTCAGTCCTTTTGTCCTGAAAATGCTGGGAGATCGATTTATGAAAAAGAGTTACTGGCCGTGTTAGCAGCAGTGGATAAGTGGAGACCATAACTAGAAAATTGCCACTTTTGCATCAAGACGGATCAATCAAGCATCAAGTATTTGTTAGAACAAAAAGTGAACACAAGTCTGCAGAAGAAAGCCATTTCGAAACTGCTTGGTCTGGACTTTTCTATTCTCTACAAAAAGGGAAAAGAAAATATTGCGGCTGATGCTTTATCCAGAAAGCATATTAAAGAAGAATTGCAGACTCGAGGTGAGCTACTCTTACTCTCGACCACTGTCATATTTCCTAAATGGCATTTGGAGATCATGGACTCTTATCAGCAATATGCTTTTGCTCAAAAGCTGCAAACTAAGTTGTTGGTGGATGAAGGAGCAGAACCGCATATATGTGGGAAGTTATGGTCCTTTAAGATCCCATTTAGTAGAGAAAATGCACAAGGCAGCAATTGGTGGTCATTCTGGAATGGTGGGAAGTTATGAACGCATCAAGAAGTTATTTTATTGGCCTGGACTAAAGAGAGAAGTACAACCTCTGCCTATCCCTCAGCAAGTATGGCAGGATATCTCAATGGATTTTATTGGGGGATTACCAAAATCTCATGGGAAAGATGTCATCCTAGTGGTTGTAGAGAGGTTCACGAAGTACAATCTCTTCTTGGCATTAACACATCCTTTCTCTGCTCTGCAAGTGGCTAAATTACTAGTGGATGGGGTCTGCAAGCTACATGGAATTCCCAGAACTATGGTGTGTGATAGAGACAAGATTTTCACAAGCAAACTCTGGCAAGAACTTTTCACTCTCTTGAAAACTACAGTTCAGCTTACTACTGCATATCATCCCCAAGGAGATGGCCAAACAGAAAGGGTGAATAGATGTCTTGAGACCTACTTGAGGTGCTACTATTTTGAGAAACCCAAGCTATGGTTCCAGTGGTTGGCTTTAGCTGAGTATTGGTACAACACTAACTATCTTCAATCACTCAAGATGACACCATTTGAAGCTCTTTATGGCTATGCTGCACCTGAATTACCTAGATGGCACGCATAATCGAGTGCCATTACTGCAGTGGATGATTATCTCACAGCCTGGGTAGCTGTATTGAAGATCATAGCTGCTAATTTGCTCCGAGCCCAAAGTCGTATGAAGGTGCAAGCTGATAAACGAAGATCTGAATGAGAGTTTGAGGTGGGAGATTGGGTGTATCTGAAACTGTAGCCCTATAGACAAACAAGTGTGGCGATGAGAAGGAATCTTAAGCTGTCAGCAAAGTTTTATAGCCCTTATGAAATGCTGCAGAAATATGGTAAAGTGGCATACAAGTTAGCATTACCCAGGAGTAGTTTAATTCATCCTATCTTCCATGTTTCTTTGCTGAAAAGAGGGTTACCACCAGCTGTTGTGGTCATGCCTGAGCTGCCGACTATGAACACAGAAGGTGAATTCAATGTTCAACCTGCTAGGATTGTTACAGAGAGAAAATTGCAGAGGGGCAATCAGTTGGTTGATCAAGTTTCGGTGTCTTGGACCAATCTCAGTACTGATGATGATTCTTGGGAGGATTTAGCTGATGTCCGTACTAAATTTCCATCGATTGTTGCTGCTCACAACCTTGAGGACAAGGTTAGTTGAAGAGGGGGAGTTGTAATGCACATATCGATGAGGTGACATTTACTAATTAGATGAAGAGAAAGACGCAGGAAAGTTGATAAAAGGTGGGTAAAGTAGCTGGGTTCTAGTATTGTCAGGTCCATTGGGCTTATGCTGTACCTGGGCCGGGAATTATAGATAGAATTGTACATGGCTGAAAGGATTATTATGAATTTTACATATTCTAATAGAGACAGTTATCTCTTCTCCTTCCTTTCTTTCTCTCTCTCTCTCTCTCCCTTCTTCTTCCAACGGTTCCACCATTAATCCCTGCTAAAGGCTTGGACTTTACATAACACCAAAAGGACAACAAGCAAACAATTGGCGAGCATAGAACAAGATGTTAGGGGCCGACTGATAAATAGTCCTGAGTTCTGAGAGGCAGCTGATCAAACTCACCTACTGAGCAAAAACTTCACAAAGCGGGAACTCATAAGATGGATTGCAATAAGTGTTATGTACGTAAAACATATGGACACTCTCATCCTTAAGTGCGCCAAGCAGCATCACCCTTCCATAACTTGCACTTGCACTGCTCGCCTCCCAACGAAAATCAGAAGTGTACAAACTACACCCAAGCAAACCAAAAAAAACCTAATTATCATCGAGGAATAAACATAGATACCTAGCGAGCATATCCCAACTCTGAAGTAAAGCCAAAATAGAGTGTACCGATATCAAGGACGCGGAGAAGGGAGAGAGCTTGGAGGTGGGGTAGGAGCAGTAGATTGGGGCGTTGGACCAGGTGGAGGTCAGGCCCTGGGTGTGGTCAGCGTGAAGGTGAGTGAATAAATAGGCCTGGCTTCCCGCTTTCCATTTGTCCACCGAGAGTAGGCCTTCCTCCATTCAGAGGACGAGGGAGAGCCTGTTACGTGGAAGGATTGGAGAGGAGAGGGGCCTGGTGTATCAAATTGGGGTCAGAGATGCCATTAGGCGGAGGGGAGTTCACCAAAAGCTAGGGTTGGGTAGCTGCTGAGGAGGGAAGCACTGTTGCAACGACTTCGCCTGTATGTGATTCAAATTATTTAATAAAAAAGGGTAAATTATCCTCTGATCTCTGTGGTATTTGGACTCTGTATTTTAGAAATACAAGTAATCATTCATGTAGTTTAGTTTATTTATACTCTCGATTCCCTTGTTGATATTATCGATCTATTTTATTATATTTTAATCAATAAAATGACTACTATGCCCTTATAATTAAAAAAAATCTCCTCCCTCCTCCAATCCTCTCTCTTCCTCCCAACTATACAGAGATGACTACATGCATTTTTTAATGGTAAAGGCTGAGAGGCACCAGCTCACTAATCTTTATTAACAACAAGCTAGCGCATAGGTTTGTGTACAATGAGGTAAGCAAACTCCTTTAAGATCGTCTAAATACACATCAAGATAATAAGATAGCGAAGAGCTCAATAATACATAATCAAGCCCTAATGATAGGGCATACTTAGAAAGGGCATCAGCAATACTGTTTCTCTCTCGCCATGTGTGCTGTAACTATACCTCCATGCTCGATTCAGGAGGTACTTCGCTTGACCAATTAGGTTACGAAGCGCGTGGCGTGGTGCAACATCTCGACCAACCATCATTCGTCGATAACCATGCTCCCATGCCAGCTCAAGTCTCAAAGTCAGCGCCCAAAGCTGAGCCATAACAATCATACAGAGGCCAATGCTCTAGGCATAACTCGAAATCCAATGTCCCCCAGCATCTCGAAGGACACCTTTAGCGCCCAAGAATCCCAAATTCCCTGCTAAAGCCCCATCTATGTTCAACTTCACAAAGCCATCTTGAGGGCGGGTCCAAAAAATTAGGGCCTCTCACCGTGGGGTGGTGGAGTCTTCGGGTTAACCATAACACTAGCAAACTCCTGTGTCTGGGTAAGAATAAAGGAGGGAGAAGACCCCGGTGTAGTGCCTGGTCGAAAGGCCCCATCGTTGCCACTTCCATAGCCCAAGGAGGGCCCTCACTAGGTCCAGTAGTATAAAAAATGTTCTCTGAAATCCATGCCTTGAAATCAGCTGCACTGAAGAAGGTCGGCCGCCTGCTAAGGGAAAAGGCCACCACCTACACATCCTTTGAGATCCTTCAATATAGATCAAATCATTTATTTGACTATTTCTCAGGGATCTAGTGGTAATTTACCCAAAAAATTGTCAAATACAAAATAGTGTTAAAATTTAAAAATAATTCTAAGCGCTAACTAATTTTTTAAAATAAAAATTATAGTGTTAGATCTCGGTTACATAAAGTGATTGCATATTCTTTTGCATATTTTTTTAAATTTGAAAAATATTTTAAGATATTTATTATTAGCTAATTTTGTCATCATCCTTCGTCGTCTAAATTATATAGAAATCCAGGAGTTATTGAAATTTTCTATTAGTTAGTAAATATGATTGTAATTTTTTTGTGTGTGATTTACATATAGTCAAAATAATTGTTTTGGTGTATATTAATTTTGGACCAAACCTCGATTTTGGTATGATAATCGTAGCTCTCATAATATAAGGTCCAATATAT
The DNA here is from genome assembly GCA_963995505.1 of Hypericum androsaemum. NCBI lineage: Eukaryota > Viridiplantae > Streptophyta > Magnoliopsida > Malpighiales > Hypericaceae > Hypericum > Hypericum androsaemum. The sequence continues at coordinate 11,952,534 of OZ023180.1, forward strand.
CACTTTAAAGGGCTGTACCGTATCTTCCAATCATTATAAGGTCCAACGTATTACTAAAGAGAATAGTGCACATTATTCCTCTCAATTAACAACGCGGGATCGAATGTTTTAATAGGATAAACAAGGACAACTCTGTCATTATGATGAATGCTGTTCAGACAACTCGGCTGGCTTGATCTAGAAACAAAGCTCGCAGATTCTTCACAGGGCTCCCAGAGTTCCCTCACTCTGACTCCTCCGCATCGAGAGCTCTGATCTCAAGTGAAAAAATTTGCTATTCAGGTCCAAGTGGAGATGGTGATTGCCGGTCACAGCTCTATCTCCTCTCGGTGGAAGAACAGATCGACCCTGGAGCATTTTGGTGAGGTTACAGCCTGATTTTTACGGCTATGAACAGATGTGGATGACAACCTGTTATGAGAAGAAGACCTTTCTATAATAAGGCCAAATGTATAGGACTGTATTGAACTTTGGCTTAAATCGACTTAAGGGCCTATAAATAGGTAGCTTAGAAGTAGCTGTGATAATTCTAATATTTTTGACATTAATCTTGAGAAACAGAACGTTTCTTCTCTTCTTCCTCTATCTCTCTCTCTCTTCTATTCTCCAATCCCAAATTCTATCTTAGAACCCTAATTTTCAATCAGGGACATGACAAATTGGTATCAGAGTCCGCAATCTTCTGACGAATTGCGAGCTAATGGTGAATATGACAAAGGTGGATGAGCAAATCAAGGCGTTGGAAGAAAATTTCTCGTCCAAGGTGACGAACCTAGAGAGGAATATGGATGCGAGGCACAGCGAGTTGGACGAACACTTGAAGGAGAATACGACACGAATGGAGGAGAGCACGAGACGCATGGAGGCGATGATGGAGATGATGCGTAGGTAAATCGCAGAGGGTTTCAAGAACTTCAATAACTTGAGGGGTAAAAGCGTCGAGGAGGATTGCTGTTTACCCTTGTTTCCTTCTGAATACGGAAATGGGTTAGGAGAACCTTCCGGCCAATTCTCGCATTCTGGGCATCTTTAAGAACGAAAAACAGAGGCTCTAGGGCAAAGGCAACAACTCAGGGTTCTTGAGGAGGAAGGCGAGCAACACCGGCAACAGATGGAAGGGCTTCAGAAAGGGTCCGAGGATTTTTTTCGATTAGTTCTCGCAGATGATGACGAAGATGGAGACTCGTTGGAATAAAAAGCTTGACGAACTGCTTGAGGCTATTACGGAAAAAGCCCATGTGAAGGACAAATCGCATGAAGAGGACATGAATTCACCCATGCTTCCTTTTACCAACTGATTTTGATTTGCCACGGACAATGGAAAAAGATGATGGTAGTGGTTCGAATGAGGAGAGGATGGATATTTTGGTCACTACTAAAGTTCCGGCTAGAGGCGATGGGTTTAAAAAGGATGTGAGACCTTCTTTGATTTTGTTTCCACAAGATCTTCTTCATAGGGTGGATAAAGCCAATTGTAAAGAATCCCAAGTCATTTCTGGAACATGTGACCCATCGATTGGGATGGGCGAGGTCTTGAGGCAGTGCTCTACCCTTCCAGAATGGGTTCCAGAGCTGAACACCTTAGATAAATCAAATAACTTATTTGTTCCAAAGGTCAGAAATTTTACTCTTTCCTAGTTTCAAAAAATGTGCTTGGGTAGTGTAAGATGGGAAGCTTTTCTTGAATAAGGGTGTTCATAAGAGAAGTATTGAGTTCAATCAATTGAAGTTAGTGGTTGTAGTTAAGAAATATGTGAGAAAGTTTGAGAAACTCAAGGACAAGATTGGTGGTTGTAGTATTAGTGATGTTGGTGATGGAGCATCTGATATTACAGAACTCCAATATTGTGAGATGCCATTGCTTGGTTACTGCCCAGAATTTTAGGACAAGCACTGCACATAGCTTCCAGTATTTGAATACAGAAACCTTACAGATTATTTAGATGTAATAATTGGAGAGGCAAGTGAACACATAATGGGCCAGTGAGATAATTCCACGAGAAGAATGCTGAAGAAGTTTGTTACTCTTATCACTATTCAAAATGTCAAATTGTTTGTGGATTTATGTCTGAAATTTCAGCAGCAATTTTGGCGATATCGGCCTCGATGGCGATCAAAGGGAGAACCTAGTTGCTTAGTGGAGTTTGAAGCTCTAGTTGATGTTGAACCTAGAGTGCTTATTGATGAAGTCGATGATGTAGAGCTGCAGAATATTCCACGAACATGAATTGCAGTGTTCATTGTTGGTATACATGGAGTTGTGCAACTGTTTAATATTGGTACCTTATCCATTACTTTGCTACCTTCTCCGTTGCAACTTCAAAAGCTATATTCCATTTTTGTGTGGCTTGATGATAAACCTCAGAAGTTCTATCTCTTCCTTGTTCTCATGTTATCTCGATTCTATGCTTGTTCTGACATGAACCTTGAGGATAAGATTCTATTTGAACCAGGGAGCCAAGCTGTAAGTAGGGCAAGTATGACTAATGTTGTCAATGAAAATGAGTACCTGAGGAACCAACCCTAAGAGAAAGAACAATAGGAAAAAGAATAAAGGTGGAAGTAATGACAAAAAGGGTGATGAAGAAGAGCGAAAGTTGGTACTGCTATTTGCTTTGATTCCAAAAGTGGAGTTGATATTCATGGCTTGCCATCAACTGTTGTCTTTTGTGTTCAAGGAGGAGGATGATATTATGAAAGGAGTTCATTTGGCACACAGACAAAGAAAGACTGTAGATCTTCTTAGTTTTACAGATTCAATGTCTGCTATTGATTCAGTGTTGCTGCAGATTCAATGTCTGCAATTTTTACAGTTACAGGATCGTCAACTGCTGCATTTTTGCTGGAACCAAATTCAACCATTACTGCAGAATCTGTTATTTTTCGGAGGTGGTGTACTTGATTATGATCTGGTATAGTCGAGGCAAGAGTTAGACTCTTTTTCTGTAAGATGAGATTGTCCCGCATTCAGTGATTATGGACTGCAGCAGTCATCTCCAAGATAAAATGACTAGGCTACTTTCGATTGAGCGTCGTCAAGTAGAACAGCATCTTCTGTTGCTACCTCTTGAACTCGGTACCGTTGAACTTGGCCGGCCTTTCGGCGTGGATAGTTCCCGGGATCACTGGCACTGGTATTGGTGCAGAGTTTGATGATGCTATCTTCAAGTACACTGATCTTGTCTTACGATTCTTGTTTGTCAGAGGTGGTATACTTGATTAGGATCTGGTATAGTCAAGGCAAGAGTTGGACTCTTTCTCCGTAAGACGAGATTGTCCCGTATTCAGTGATTACGGACTGCGGCAATCGTCTCCAAGATAAAATGACTAAGCTACTTTCGAGTTTGTAGCACAACAACTCTCAAAGTTTCAGGCAAACCTTAGATATTCGAACTTTTCTGAGAGAGAGAACTATTGATAAAGAATGATCATGCAATGAGTTTCGGGGTGCTTTGCAAATGAGGGAGAGATGCCTATTTATAGATTGCTGGATGGGAGGCAGGCAGGCAGCCCGAAAAGTTACATCTATTTGGATGACAGTCAGGCTGCCCATTCAGGTCCCTTCCACAGCCAGATCATGCCTCTTCGGTAGGCATTCTGGATAGGCCTTATCACCAGGCAACTTACGTCCCTTTGTTTACCAGATTGCTCCAGCCTCTTCGCGTCGCTTCGTGGATATCCTGGAAGGTGCTCGTGGCCCCTCGTTACTTTGGTAGCTACGCAACTCTCTCTGAACTCGGGCAAAAGACTTAAGGCTCCTCTAGACGATGCGCACGTGCGAAGTGCCAAGTGCACCACAAAGCGCCAAGTGCACCACAAAGTGTCCATTGCGACCTGCGTCCAATGCGCCATACGTACATGCGCGTACGAGTGCACGAGCATGAGCGCGTGCTCAGATAGTGTTCCGCACCATCCTCGCAACGGTCCGAGTTGGCTTTGCAGGCGGTCAACTTATTTCCTAGCTAACAAGAAGTTTCTCCTTATAAACTAGGAAATGTTTGTATCATTTTTCAATGTGGAATTGCCTTTTCCCATTCCATATTGGGCCTCCTACTTTTGGACTTTTTGCTTGAAGCCCATCATTCAATTCCAACATAATCATCATTTGTTAAACTTTTACAGCAGCCACATGTTGCTGCAATTTTGCAGAAACCATGTCATAATTTTATGCAGATTCGCCACCTGATTTATTGATGCAAAATCCCACCTCTAAGCTACTCATTTATGCAAGTTTACCATCTGGTGTAAGAGGGAAGTGTACTCATTGTGGCACTAGCTGTAGGATCAGAGTTGTCTGCACTTGCTGTAAAATGGAAAGGAAAAACAACAAGTGTTGGAGACTTGGGCCAACATAAGTGATGATGATGCGACTTGGGAAGACATTTCAGATTTGTAGAGAAAATTCCCTGAGTTCGTTGATGGGCTTAAGCTTCAACCTTGAGGACAAAGTTGCTAAAGGAGGAGGCTGTTATGAGAAGAGGGCCTTTCTGTAATAAGGCCGAATGTATAGGATTGTACTGAACTTTGGCTTAAACCGACTTAAGGGCCTATAAATATGTAGCTTAGAAGTAGTTGTGATAATTCTGATATTTTTGACATTAATCCTGAGAAACAGAACGTTGCTTCTCTTCTTCCTCTCTCTATCTCTTCTATTCTCCAATCCCAAATTCTATCCCCAATTGTATCTTAGAACTCTAATTCCCAATCAGGGACATAACACAACCTTGTTCCAGATGCACCATGGCTGGCCTTTGTTAAACTTTTGTTATCTGTCCTCAGACCTCTATCAAACTGATGAGAATTCATTCCCAGCTTAACTGCTCGGTCATCTACATCTTTTGATGTGCTGGCTTTGGTTGCCTTCCGATTGGAATAAACCTGATGGGGAAGAAGGCCAAGCAAATACTTCTTCAGCGATTATCTCTAACATTGTTCTGAGCTGGGTTTCCTTCCAAGCTAATAGTTTGCAACGAGTTGTAGTTGGTTGCAAGCTGACCCAGACACTTGGCTGTGGAGATCTAGTTGAAAAGAAGATCCAGGACTACAAGCTTCAGAAGACGATGCAGACCCTCTACTTCACTTATTTTGTTTCCCGCCAAGTACAACTCCTTCAAAGATAACAAGAAGCCAAACATGTTTAACAAAAAGAATTTCATTAGAATTAGAGATTGAGGGACTCCGAAAAAAATGCCAGCGATAGAAAGGCAAAAGAGCAATCTACTGAAATTCAATGATAACATACCATGTCCAATTCTCAGTATCCGATTATAGCTCAAGTCCAGGACATGAAGTCGTGTAAGCTCCCGTAATCCCTCGATGGCGAAAATAATGTTTTTGGATAGATCCAGAGTAAGAAGTCCTCTTGGAAGAGAACCTGAAGTAATTTTCACTGGAACAGTAGTGAAGGAATCATTGCTTTAGAATAAAAGATAGTATTAGACTCCATATCTGAAAAAAACTAGGAAGAAATGGGCTTCTGATCAAAGAAACAAGCCTATGAAATTGCCTGACAAATTCAGGACCTTCAGACCAAAAAATGCACTTAAAAATGGGATTATAGCCAATCCATGATTTGACAGCTGAGCTACGGTAACAGAAGGGGTTTGGATTGGATACGAAATGTTCTCATTCCGAACCGTTTGAAGTGAAAACATGCGGGAGCTTTTTTACAAAAATGCTAAAATATAGGGACCAAAATAAAAAAGTCATACATGTCGGTATCGTAAACGGGACATGTCGGTATCGCAAACACAGGCTGGAACAAAGGTCGGTATCACATAACAGCGCATGCCAGTATCATGACCGGGGCATGTCGGTATCGTAAACGGAAAATGTTAGTGCGGTCCCTCTTCACTCTACCAGGAGAATCCTTAAAGAAGAGATGTATCTTTTAGCCGCTTCCATGCCAGGAGAATCCTTCTCGACCACTTTTGCAACAAACAACCGACCATCTGGAACATCTGCTGATTTCTTTGGTGGGTCATCTTAGAACTTTGGCCTGCGACATCATGACCCAGTTGTGGATTTGAAGATTCCGCATTTCCCAAATTCACATCATCCATGATAGGTATTACCCAGTCTTTGGCTGATGCCATGTAATTAGAACTATCATAATTATCATTGAAGGCATTTGTGTGATCGTTTATCTCAGCTTTGCACAAGCTATCATCTTCTACTTTATCTTCCATGATTTGCAGTCGGACCTCGTGTTTTGCAATATCTTTCCACCTTGATTATAGTGTATCAAGATTTTAGCATTTCGACCCAAATAAGCATTTATCAAAATCAACGGCTGAGGGGCCAATATCCTGTAAAGAGCATCCTATCAGTGGTGCAAGTTAGGTGGGAGCTCAAAAGGCGCCATTACCTCGCGCGAGGAGTTTCCTCAGAAGCCGTTCCGCCTCCAGCCTTAATGAGATAGAAACTCGACCGAAGGCTTCTAGAGAAGACCGACACCGGCCGAGGTCGCCTCCCATCACCACCACCAGTCTCGACGCTCAAGCCGACACCTGAGTCCCTGTCGCTGCCGCATTTCACCGGCGCTCTGTGGTGGTTGTTGCTGGTTTCAACTTTCCCCCTTTCCTCAATTGGGAATGCTGAATTGGGAATTTTGGAAAATTGGGAATTGTCGGAGCTGATTGGGTGAACTCAGAGTTTTCCATATTTGAGGGCTGTTTTCTGAATTCACAGAAAGTTAGTGGACTGATTCTGTAATTTGACAAAAAAAGTCAGAATTCTAGAATCTAGGTGAAAAGAGGGCAAATTACTGTGGTATCTCTCGTGTTTGACTAAATCAACAATTTATTCTCCCGTGTTTCAAAAATTATTCTCCTGTCCCCCGTGTTTGATTTTATTATACTCTCGGGTCCCTCGCTGATGTCATCTTTTTTTGTCACTAAAATGATAATAATACCCTTGCCCAATCAATCCATATATTCGGTCATCTTCTCTGGTCACTTTTTCTGGTGAAAACTAACTTCCGATCATTCCTTATTCTTTCGATCTCCTCAATCTCTCTCTCTCTAAACCCTCCGACTTTGAATCTCTCTGTTAGAGCTTAAAGAGAGGGGAAATGCTGAGCTATTCCTTCCGCCATAACAGAACCAAAGAATACAAAGAGGTGGAAGAGACCCACTACGACGTCGTTGATTGGATCAGTTCTTGTTCCTATTTTGATGTGTTAGAAGAGCAACCTTCACAATTAATTTTTTAGATCCACCGGAGGGAAAATAACAGGCAAAAGCCCTTAATTTCCTAAACCAGAATTTGCGCATCAAATGTCACCACAGTTCACCGGAGGGAAAATTACGGTCAAGGGGGCAACCGCATCATAGCCCTTAATTTCCTCCACCTTCTCCAGTTCACTTCCTCTCTCTGAAGAAGAAAACCGCCTAGTAAGGTCTAGCGCGAAAGTGAATGAGTAAGGGGGAAACACAAGGAAAGGGATGAGTGGGGCGAGAGAGGAAGGGACAAAAAAATTCCATCGGCATCGGCGAGAGAGGAAGGCGATTACTTCTTAGTTTCTGGTTGTGGATTCGTCGTCGGTGAGAAAGGGATGCAGATGTACCTCAACAGCATCGTCGTCTTCATGGTCGGCAGCAGCTATGCCGCCGTCCCCCCTCTACAGCCGCTTTTGCTAGGCCACTGGCTACGGTGGCACCATCCAACGCCGCGAGCTCACCATAAAAACAAACACAATACCCATTAAAAAAATTGAAACTTCAGTTATCGAAACCCAGTTGGCACTGACAGAGAGAGGAAGAGAGATAGAGACACGCACGATTGAGGCACCTTTGGCGCCCATGAGAAGAACCTAAACCAAAAACCCAATAGAGGATTTCCTTTGCATGCCAGCGACAGAGCCGTGTTGAGGGTCGATCGAGAGGAAGGAAGACACAAGAGCTTAGTTCCGATGTTTTTTGGACGGCGACAAGAACAGATCCAATCTGAGGAAGAGAATAGTTTTTTTAAGTGTAATTTGGTCATTGCAATGACAAATACAAAAAAATTGATTGATGATGTCAGCCAGGTACATGAGAGTATAATAAAATCAAACACGGGGGACGGGAGAATAATGTTTGAAACACAGGGGACTAAATTATCAATTTAGTCAAATATGAAAGACACCACATTAATTTGCACTAAAAATAGAATTGTACCTAAATACTAATAATACCTCTGATGTAATATCACTTCTAAGTTTTTTTTGGTGGAAGAGGAAGGGCTAAAACCCCTAAATATATAACGAAAATGGCCAATTACATTATACTAACTGCAAGGCCCCCTCTCGGCCTCTTGTGAGGTTGTAACCTTCAGCCTCGTCAAAACCCTATCACGTGAAAACTCAGTGGGAAAAATTTGTGATGGGGAAAGAGTACCTTAGGAAAGAACGTCCCCTCTTGGCGTTTAGGATATCGCATAACCTGGCCTTACACCATCACTAGATAATACATCTTGAGAAGGAAAGTCCCCTAGGCTTCGTGCCATCAACATCTCTAGAAATACGAGTACATCGAGGAAGACTAACTCCCCGCAAGCCATCCAAATACACATCCATGCAAAAGTCTGAGGGAACATAAAAAATAACATACTCAATGGAAATCTCAAGGGCAAACTTGGATAGCGTATCCGCCACCCGATTATCCTTACGCTAGGTATATTGAAGTTCAATCTCCCAATCATTCGCCAGTAGCTCCCTTGCCCTCAATATGAGAGTAGCCAGGGGGTGGGCTCGAACAACTAGACGTCCAACATAGAAGATAGCCAGAGACGAGTCCACCTACAACAGAACCCTCCTGAACCCCCTCCCTCAGGCCATCTGAAGACCAAGGATAAGGGCCCAGAGCTCTGCAGCTAAGGAGGTACAACTCCCAATGCTCATAGCGAACCCGCATAACCAAATACCGCCCAGATCACAGATGATACCACCACCCCCAGCAGGACCCGAGTTGCCCATTGAAGCTCTAACCATATTGAGCTAGACAAAGTCCTTCACAGCTCACTTCCAGGAAACTAGAATCTTCTGACGAGAGGGTAATAGAGTATTCTGGTCCGCTAGGACACGAGCAAACTCCCGTGCTTGTGAAGTGATGAGGAAAGGGGGTGCCCTGATGTAGTGCTAGGACAAAAAGCCGAGTCACTTCACCATCACTATAGCCACCAACAGACCCTCATGAAAGTCATAGCCCACGGAGAGCCCCTAATAGGAGTGGTGGTATCAGAAATATTGGCCCAAAGCCACCGGCGAGGATCCATGTCAGTGTAGAAGCCACGTGGCGGTCGTGGTAGGAGAGAAGCCCACACCGACTTAGAGAACCTGCAATCACGAGATATGTGCATCAGTGACTTGAACCACATCTCAGGCACGTATCATCTCTGTAAAGTGCCTCTGCGCCCTCTCTGCTTTCACCATCAACCTGTAATGACAGAACAGCCAATTGAAAAATTGAATCCTCTTAGGAACTCGTAAGGTCTAAATTGGTGTCCAGATCAGGTCCGTCGGTGGCATCTCCACATCCCTGCACAACACCCTGTAAAGAGACTGAGTAGAGAATCGTCCATTCTGAGTGAGGCTCTAGGATAACGAGTCTATCCAGTCTGACAAAATCTATAAAAGAATCGAAGTCAGAGACCCAATAACATACAGAGGGGGGAAAGCCTCTAGACAAGGAATATCCTAATCATCCTTAGGGGACCAATACTCAGCCACCTACTTCCCAGCCTTTTTAGCAGGGAGATCACCAAGGAGGTAGTTTCAGAGAGAGCCACAAGTCATCCCAAAAGGACGTGCGAAGGCCATTACCCACATTTTAACGAAGACCGTGGGCAAAGGCCGGATGAGCCTTCACCTTGGCCCGCCAGGTGGTAGAAGAACTACGCTTCGACTTTAGCAGATCTAGGTCGACGCCACCCCTACCATACTTGCCAATCAGGACATGCACCTAAAGAGAATCCTAAGATGGAAAAAATTTCCATGGCAGCTTGGCAAAAGAAGACATATTGACCTTCCACATAGGCTAAAGACCAAGGCCACCTACCTTCTTAAGGAGCCACATAGAATCCTTACTAACGAGATGGACCCGCTGGTGGTCCTGATGGGTGCCCCAAATGAATTCGCAAACACAACGGTCCATATTACAACAAAGACTGGCAGGCAATAGATCTATCTGCATAGTATAGGCGGGGATAAAATAGAGAATTGAGTGAGCGAGCATCAGATGCCCTGTCCTGCTCAAGGATCTTACCTTCCATCCAGCCATCTTGCCTTAAAACTTCTCCAAAACGTAGTGGTAGGACTGATGACAGTCTCGTCTGAGGTCACTAGGGGCACCCAAGTATTGGCCCAAGTCTGAAGTCAGGGGGATACCCATCACGTTACTGAGATAGCTCGCAAGCTCATAACCAACGTTTTGGAAAACCATGACCAAAGAAGGTCTCTAAGAGGTCACGAACCACCTCAGCCTGGGTAACAGAGGCCTTGCACAGGAGGATCAGATCATCGGTGAATATTAGCTGAGAGAGGGGGAAATAAGATGCGAGAGTCTCTCCATGCAGAGAATAAATAGGTAAGGGGAGATAGGATCATCCTGACGAATCCCACAGGTCGGGGAGAAGGCCTTTGTCATCCCCTCATTCCAGAGAACCCGCATCAAAATAGTCGAGACACACTTCATAATCCAGGTGATAAAAGTTGTAGGAAGACCCGCCAGGATGAGCATCTTTCAGAGGAAGTTCCAGCTAAGACGGTCATAAGCTTTCTCTAGATCTATCTTAATGACCATCTAGCCAGTGTCACCCCTTTTCTAGGGCATTGAGTGGACCACCTCCTGAAGGATAATTATATTATCTGACATATAGTGGCCCATGACAAAGCTGAACTGCATCAGACTTACTATAGTATCAAGAAGGGCTTCAGTCTACCAACCATAATCTTAATCTATGTAATTATCTTATAGAGAATACTACAGAGGCTGATGGGCCAAAACTGGGTCAACAACTCAGGCTTCGGGACTTTAGGGAGGAAAGTGATTAAGGTGGCGTTCAGGTGGGGAGGGAAACGACCACTGCGGAAGAATTCTTGGACCTGGGCACAGACTGAATCGTCAACCACCTTCTAGTACTTTTGCAAAAAGACAACTTTGTAGCCATCCTTAACCGGGGCCTTGTAGGCCCCATTTGGAAAAAAAATCACTGATCTCTGCACAACAAGTGGGGCTACACAGGTCAGATAAAAGACTGTCTTCCAAGGCATGAAAGCCATTCCAGAACAGGAGGGCCGGCCGAAGTGGCTCCTCCTCAGAGTACAGGCATCGAAAGTGATCAACATGCAAGGCACAAAAGGAGTCCTGATCTTAAAGCCACTTGCCATTAGAGGATAGGAGACCACACACCCGGTTCCCATGCCTACGAACAATCAAGGTATGAAAGAAGTGGGTATTGTGGTCTCTATAAGCAATCCAGTGTTCCTTAGACTTTTGCATCTAGAGGAGTGCCTCCTGATCGAGGATACCTTCCAAATCAATACATAGCTTATCCTTCAGACATAGTAGGCCACGCATAACACCAGTTTCCAAGGACTTCTGAACACCCCAAGTCTAGCAATGCATCTATCCTTGTGCCTGAGGATATTTCTAAACACCTCCCGATTTAACTCGCGTAGAGGGATTCTAATGCACTACTAGCCAGGGAGGGCTTTGGCCACTAGGTGTCAAGGAAAGGTATGAAGTCAGAGTGAAGCAGCCAGGTAGCCTGAAAATGGAAGGGCCTCTGCCTCATACTCCCCCCCTCACTGGGCCAAAGCTCGAGAAGGATCAGGGAGTGGTTAGAGGCCACCCGAGGTTGACTACCGCCTTCGGCCAGTCTAAATGACAATCTTTATTGCACAAAAAAAGATCAAGGTGTTTGGAGATCCAAGTGAAAGTCTTACGACCACGAGCCCAAGTGAATCTTGGTCCCAAAAACCTAACGTCAATGAGGCCTAAGGTATTAATATACTCCGTGAAATGTATATTCTGGTCTGAGAGGCCTCTGGAGTCCCTATGCCACTCATCGAGAGGCCGGATATCATTGAAGTCTCCTCAAAGAATCCAAGGTCCAACTATGGTGGTACCGAGAGTAATGAGCCGATTCCACATGAATTGACACTCAGTAGGTCAGGGGCTGGCGTAAACGACAGCGAGATGGAAGGTATCCTGATGGTTGCTAACGCTTGCCAGAATAAACTGGCTATCCTTAACTCGAATGGAGAGCTAAACCGTTGATTCATTCCAGAGGAGCCAGATGCCCCTATTACCCTATATGCTTTGCTCCTCGAGATCTGGGGTTCTAGGATAATTGGAATACTCGGCTGATGACATTGAATCAAACTCCTTGTGACTTGCAGGAAGCAGGAGTTTCTGATACCACAACTGTGATACCCTGTAAATGATATGTACTATCTGAAATACCTTAAGTGATTTGATTGGTACTATCCATATCAACAAGGTGCACCTTTTTTTCTAGCACACATCTTGAGAGAACTCCAAGGTTAAATACATTTGGCCGGGAGAAGGATCAGGATGGGTGACCTTCTGAAAAGTTTTTGGGATGTGTGCGAGTGAGGACAAAGCACGCTGGAAAAGACCTGTGTTGGTCTGTAGAGCCAGTCGGTCAGATCATGGGGTGTCTCATATGGTGTCAGAGCAAATACGCTTCTGGGACTGTTCTGTATTCTGTCTGGCGCGACGAGGACGTCGCGTATTTAATGAGGGGTGAATGCGATACCCTGTAAATGATATGTATTGTCTGAAATGCCTTAAGTGATTTGATTGGTACTATCCATATCAACAATGTACACCTTCTTTTCTAGCACACATCTTGAGAGAACTCCAAGGTAAACGTGTTTGGCCAGGAGTAGGATCATGATAGGTGACCTCTTGGGAAGTTTTTGGGATGCGTGCGAGTGAGGATAAAGTACGCTGGAAAAGATCTGTGTTGATTACGGCAACCAAGAGAACAAAATACGCAATGAACACAGACAGAAGAGGTTACGGCCTAATGCCTATGTCCACAGAGAGAAAGGAGAACTTTTATTGATGGATCCGAGTCACAAAGCCATTAAACCCTTGGATAACACGTCTTTATATAATGGTCGAACCCTTGGTGTACAAGAAACCTATCTAGGTCGTCCTAAGAGTCCAAAACAAGAGCCTGAGCAAAATAGGAAATGGTTGTCAGCCCCTACCTACCGCTAGGTCCTCAGAAACCAACTTTCTGTAACACCCCCTAGCGGTCAATGTTTGAAAAATTGCCGTCAGACCAGTCGGACTGCTATCTAAGACCAAATTCGGGTCAATTTTTCCATGAAACACAGAAAGTGTTTCGACCGGCCAAAATTTGGTCGGACTACCTGGTTCGGTACTTCCGGTTGATTAGTTTGCCCAGATCAGAAAAATTAGTATTTATTTTTCCATTTTATTAGATTTAATTTAGAAACAAAACCTCCATTTCCACGCTTGGAACGTGTACGTCACTTTTGGATCATAACAAACTTATATTTTTAATAATTCTCGATAATATGTTAACTAAGTTAAATGAATTGGACTAATATATAAAAAAAGAAAACTTGTATAATTATCTTTTTGTACTTCTAGACTTGTTAAATTGATTTTTGAAGACTTTGTTTGGATAAATTGCGTAAAAAGTTGGTAAATATTTGAACTTATTTGATATTTTATCATTTTTATGTTAAATTAAATTTATTAAACCTTATTTAGTAATATTAATATAAAATAGAAGTCTCGGTCAAAACGATAGTCCAAATGGTTAGAACGGGTGAACCAAAAATTTTAAGAATTTCAGATCATCTTCTGGATCGATTTTAAAAACATTGCTAACGGTCACTGGCTCTGCTCGACTTTTTTACTATTGCTTTTTCTCGACACTTTCCAACAGCAGGGGAAGCCATACTAGCCGGGAGGAGTAACCGGAGAAAGCGGGTTTTTGCCCAATATGGTGTTACTGTACAAATTTATTTACCAATATGGTGTTACTATTTAAAAATTTTCCAAAATGGTGTTCCTTTTCCAGGTCGAAATTTTTTTTTGACTTGGGGTGTTCAAATCGAAAAAAGTTTTCGACATGGGGCTGGAATCGAAATAAATTTTCGACTTTCATTGTCGAAGAAATCTTTTCAACCTTCTTCTAGGTCGAAATTTTTTTTTGGTTTGCAAAGAAAAAAGGCTCAGGTCAAAAAAAACTTTCGACCTGAGGAAAGAGAAAGCTACGGAGGAGAGAGAAATCAAAAATGGGTCTCTGTGTATTTGGTTTTAATTTTTCTAGTTGTGTCATATTTTGTATGTCAGATATATAGATTTCTCTTTCCTCTGTGCCACAAATAGAAAGAAGTGACACACAAGTCCACGAAAAGTACAGATATATAGATTCACAAAAAAAAGTACAGATATATATAATGATTCAAGTGAGTGACAAACAATTTTTAGTTAATGATATTCTGGCGAAGTTGTATTATAAGAGTTTCTTTACATTTTTAAGAACTTTTATAAGATTTGAGATATTTCGTGAGGGTTCTACCAACAAAAAATATATTTCGTGAGGGCATCAATCACATAAACATATTTTTGATAACTTGGGTTATAAGAGTTTGGATAATTACGTCAAAAATAATCACGAAAGGAGATAATAACTAGAATACAATTGTTTTCTTTTGTGATAATTAGAATTCAATTGTGGAAAACCGAGAATGTAACAAGTGTAAAAAATTTGGGGGAAAAGTCCACTTAAGTACCCTGTGGTATTACCGATTATCACTTGAGTACCCTGTGGTTTAAAATCGATAGAACCGGTCCGACTTTTTCCAATTTTTATCACTTAGGTCCACTCAAGTCCGGTTCGGGATTTTTTTGCAAAACGCGTCGTTTTGACGCTTATGTGGACTGCCACGTCGTAGCGACCCGGATTAGTCATTGCTGACATGGCGATGGATAAATTATCAAATTAGTACCAAATTAATTTATTATTTTTCAAAAAAATCCTTATCCTCCCATCTCTCTTTCAAAAAAATCCGGGTGCTGCTAACCCTGGCTTCCGCTTCGATTACGTCCCCAACGATAAGATCCTCCTCAACTGCGGTGCCGCCTCCGACGCCACCGACAGCGACGGCCTCCGGTGGACCTCCGACGTCGGCTCCAAGTTCCTCTCCGCGTCCGCCAGCTCCGGCACCGACCAGGCCTCCTCCCAGGACCCCTCCGTCTCCCAGGTTCCCTACATGAGCGCCCGCTTCTTCAAGTCCAACTTCACCTACACCTTCCCGGTGTCCCCCGGCCGGAAGTTCCTATGCCTCTACTTCTACCCGGCGGCGTACCCGGCCCTCTTCTCGGTCTCTGCTGGGGGATTCTCGCTCCTTCGCAACTTCAGCGTCTCCCAGACTGCGCAGGCCCTCAACTACGCCTTCTCGGCAACGTCCTCCCTATCAGATCTATTCCCGAGGGTGCCGTTGTTTGCAATGTCGAGCACCATATCGGGGACCGGGGCGTGTTTACTCGGGCCTCTGAGGATTATGCGATTGTTATCTCGCACAATCCCGATAACGACACCTCAAGGTAGCGATCTTGGTTTATATATGCGCCGAACCATACGGAGGGGACGGGTTGGATTCCAATTTTGTTGTTAGGTTGAAGATGGAAAAAATGGGGAGATTGAAGAACATGAATGGAAGAAGAGAGAGAAAGAGAGATGGGAGGATAAGGATTTTTTTGAAAAGTAATAAATTAATTTGGTACTAATTTGATAATTTACCCATCGCCATGTCAGCAATGACTAATCTGGGTCGCTACGACGTGGCAGTCCACATAAGTGTCAAAAAGACGCGTTTTGCAAAAAAATTTCGAACCGGACTTGAGTGGACCTAAGTGATAAAAACTGGAAAAAGTCAGACCGGTTCTATCGATTTTAAATCACAGGGTACTCAAGTGATAATCGGTGATACTACAGGATACTTAAGTGAACTTTTCTCAAATTTGGGTGAGAAAGTAAGTGTGTGACACTTTTTCTTAAGAAAAAGTAAAATCTGACACAACCTGAGAAATTAAAACCAAATACACGGTATCCCATTTTCGATTTCTCTCTCCTCTGTGGCTTTCCTTTTTCTCAGGTCAAAATTTTTTTCGACCTGAGTCTTTTCTCTCCTGTAGGTCGAAAAAATTTTTCGACCTGGGACTAAAATTGAAAAGATTTGTTTCGACTATGGAAGTCAAAAAATTTTTCGATTTGGTCCCAGGACAAAAATATTTTTCGATCTGAGCTCTTCAAGTCGAAAAAAAATTTTGACCTAAAAAAAGAACACCATTTTGTGAAATTTTTAAACAGTAAGACCTAATTGGTAAACAGTAACACTGTGAAAAACCCCGGAGAAAGCAGGATTCTAGGAGTCTTGGTACGTTTCCCCAAATCAGAGAGAGAAGTCAAAGTTGCTCTTACAGCTTACTAGTCATATATCACTTGTAAGTTCTAACTCTTTTCAACCCTCTTTCTCGACATTGTCTCCGTCTTCCAAGTTTTGCCTTTTCTGCTACAGGGCGAAGAAGACCAGCCCAATCGTCGGCGGCTCTCACTGATGATACGACGACCGACTCCACCTTCGGCGACTCTGGTGAGTACGGAACTTCCCTTCTGCTCTTTTTAAACGCTAAAATGGCAGAAAGTTATGTTTTAATTGTGTGGCTAATTGTTGTAGACGGTACCGGTGAACCCTGAACCCTTCCTGGATAATTTGACCGGGAAGAAAGTCACTGTGAAGCTCAAGTGGGGTATGGAGTACAAAGGTTCGTTCCGGGTTGTTCCCTTTTACTTTTAGCTCTCTCTCTAAGCCAGCTTCATTTTGTTTCGCGTTCGTGCCATTACAGTTGCCGCTGTTGTTGGGTACTTCTCCCATCTTTAGTGTCTTTTCATCTTTTGAGTTGCAATGAACGTTTCTAAGCAACGATTTTGTTTTCTCTCGGTCCGGTAGGATTGCCAGCCAAGTTTGTTCATATCTTGGTTTACTGGTCTCCTTATGATTATTTGCTTCTTGCTGGCCGGAATGTAGATATAGTATTTCTCTAATGGGTGTTCGAGCTTTGAGCCAGATGTTGCATTCACTATATCCAATCCTTGTTTTTTGAAGGATTACATTGATTCAAAGAATTGGTTTTGTGAGATTTTCGTTATCACTTGGATGTTATAATGTTTATAGCTTTGTTAGCATATGGATGCCTTGGTTCCATATGATGATTTGGGCAATTATTGTGCTGGCTATGGCTGTCTTTGTTTTCCCCATCTTTTTAGTTTGCTCCGCTACTTTTGTGTTGCAATGTTTGAGAACTTGATGAGAAATAATTGTTGCCCCGCTTCTGTTTGTTCATCTTAGATGTACTGGGTGGATAGGTAATGGACGTATGTTGTGGTGCTCATTATCGTACAAGCTTTATTAGCTAGTCATGTAATTTTGGGACGGTTCAAGCATGCGAGTGACCAGGTTCCCCTGATTCTCTTGGTTTCATGTACTTGTTGCAGAGTGGTCGGTCAACTTCATGTCATGGAAGAAGAAGAAGCATGCTTTTTGAGTGGATAGGTCGTCTCTAATTCAACTTTTATGCTCTGTCATTCATATCACTTGGCTTTTGAGTCCATGGTTGATTGATCTTGCTCCTACATGATACTTGTCTTCCATATCAATTTGTAGGAGCAAGTCATGTTGTTTTATGCTCTGTCATTCATATTAATTTGTAATCTAAAATTTATTTCCATGGATTTATTTGGTTAAAGAGAGATGCGATCACCGTGGACAGTCTGAGAAGGAACGCCACCGTGTTTGGGCTGCAGGACTTGGAGGACGAAGAGCTTGCGAGTATGGTCAGGGAAAGGGACTCGAACGGGGACGGCGCGTTGAACCAGATGGAGTTCTGCGTTTTAATGTTCAGTTTGAGCCTCGAGTTGATGAGGGAGTCCAGATCCTGGCTTCATCAGGAGGAGGTCATGGACGAGGAGCTATATATTGTAATTCTTTTGGTGGTGATCTGCCTTTTTCTTAATTTTGTAGATAGTTAACAGTGACTCGTAATTTGTTCTTGGGCTGGTTGCCTGTTGATGATTCGTAGTGGTCCTTCAATTCTGTGGTTTGTTTTGTTTGAACTTAAATTTGCTTCATTCACAAGAAGATGTGTGCATTGAAGTTTTTGTTGCCATTGTGCTGAACATCTTCATAGTCATCGTAGATGTAAAATATGTTTAGCCAAAAATTCAAAAAAAACCCGTATTTAAAAATAGGGATAATTGTCCTCAGGTCTTTGGCATATGTCGTAATTAAGACTAGGATCTCTGTTATTCGAAATATTATTTTGTCGTCCCTATTTTTTGTAAAAATATTGATCTTGAGTCCCTGATGCCGGTATCAGAGATTTTCTCTGGCGAAGGGCGACCTCAAAAGACTAAAATAAAAATACCCTTCAGTCAAAAAATAAGTAACCCGACCCTCCCCCTCGGTATCAGGGGCCCTCTGATACCGGCATCAGGGATTGAGACCAATATTTTTACAAAAAATAGAGACGGTAAAATAATATTTTGAATAACAGGGATCCTAGCATTAATTACGACACAAGCCAGGGACCTGAGGGTAATTTTCTCTTAAAAATAAGTTTAGTTTTAAATTTGAAAGAGAGTTTATTTCTTTTAACAGTAACACGTCCACTATTATTTGGCGTAAGAAGAACAAGGTCGAGAAGCTAAAAGACGTTAATGGAAGCTGGGTTTCGGAAAAGCAGGAACTTGAAGGGCTGGCAGTGGACAATTTATTAGTCTCCTACGGAAAAAGTTTTCAGGTATTCCATATATATGGGAAATCTTCTCACCCATTCCTCTATCTTATTACAAACAAATAGGAAGCCCTAAACTTCTCTCTATATAAGGACCTGAAACCAACAATATTAAGCTTATCCTAAATTGCTCTTCATCAAGAAGATAGCGTAGCAGCCAAGGATGGAGAATTTTCTTGGAGTTCGCTTCGTGTTTCGCCCGACGGACAACGAACTGGTTCGATCATATCTCCTCAACAAGTTACTGGAAAACCTCTACCTTGCGACACCGCGGTTCGTATATGCGACCTTTACGGGAACATGGAGCCGTGGGAGATATGGGAAAGAAATGAACGACCAGGCATGGACTCGGACGAGGAGTATTTGTACTTCTTCACCAAACTCAAGAAGCTCAAGAAAGGAGGTGAAGGTCCAAGAATCTACCGCAAGATCGGTCCGAGTGGCAGTACTTGGCACGAGGAGACCGTGGAGAAGGTGCTCCTCGTAGAAGGGGTGCATTGCGGTATTAGGAGCTTCCGATACGAGAACAAGAAAGTCCAGGCGCAACATGGTCGCTGGTTGATGAAGGAGTACTGCCTTTGTGACTTCAAGGACAATTACGTGCTCTGTCGGTTGAAGAAAAACACAAAGGGAATCAAGACAGAAGGAAACACAGTACAACACTCATCCTATCATATCGTGCCGGACAATCAGATGGTAATACTAACTATTTTTTAAAGCGGTATATATATTTTATTGTGTAGGCAAAAGAGTACATACAAGTGTTCAATTCGAATTCTCTCTAACGAGATTGCAATCGCATGCCTCGTTAAAACTCTAGCGTGTTAAATTAGTTAGAATAACAATAATAGGAAAAGAGTGCCCGAGTTAGCTACTAAAGCACCACTCAACACTCCACGTTACACAGTCTCGCCTCAAGAGTTTACTAACTACTTAAAATTTAGATTTTCATGAATATAAATAAGTGTTTCTCCCCTCGCTGATTCATATTTCTGGTTTCATCCTTGAATTCAGATTGGAACTGGATCACAAGAACTCCGCCAACACATATCATTCATATTTCTGGTTTCATCCTTGAATTTAGTTTTGAGAAATATGCCAAAACACTCATCTTGTCCTAGTGTAATAGGAAAATAGATCGACGTAAATCATACACCCTTCTTGCACTTGTTTTACCGAATCGCTCTTTAAGGTCGATCCAAACTTCATGTGCCGACTTTGCATAGCGT
Source organism: Hypericum androsaemum (assembly GCA_963995505.1). NCBI lineage: Eukaryota > Viridiplantae > Streptophyta > Magnoliopsida > Malpighiales > Hypericaceae > Hypericum > Hypericum androsaemum. The sequence goes on from OZ023180.1 coordinate 11,972,611, forward strand.
ACACTGCTCCTAACTTTTTTGTCGATTGCTATGGCTAGCCATCCCTTAACCATTGTATCGCAGCGTAGCCAGCTGTTGTAATCTTCCGCAGTCGTCTCCGGCTTTGGGATGCTACCATTGACGAACCCGAGTTTGTTCTTGGCCAACAGAAAATCGGTCATCTCTCTAACCCAATCTCCATAATTTCTCTCATTAAGTAGCTCGCTCATGTTGAGTTACCCTGGGTTATCGGATGGGTGAAGAAAGTATGGTGAGGTCATGTCCGTCGCCGATGAGCTTTCGTTTTTGGCCATCTTGGTGGGGTTTTGTTTGGGCGGCGGGTGGCTTATTTTTGTGTAGGGTTAATAGCAGAAACATTGATACCATGAAGAAATTGAGCCACTTGTTTATTTCATTAACAGAGGCGTACATATATAGGCGATAGCCACACATAACTTGCACTACAAGTTAGCTAACGAAGTGCTAGAAAACAGGAAAGAAGCAAATACAAATAAAGAACAGGAAGATATGTTCCGAAATCAGATTAGGAAGACCCGTAACAATCTTGATCTCCTACATCTAGCAACAAATCCAGCAAACCCGGTGACCCAGCGACAAAGCAACATACCCACCTAGAGATGAACTACCGACAACCCTCATACAATAGTAAGTTGGGGCCTTGGGCTTCAGTAAAAAACTCAGTCATTGAAGAAAAAATGAATGACAGAAAAACAAACAACTCTCATAATAACGCTTTCTCAACTCAAAATAAAACAGAAAAAGACACTACCCAAAAACCCCTACACACTTGAACGCAGCGATTCGATATAGAAAAACAGATCCTGAAATCGATAAGAGTTAATGTGAAAGTTAAAAATCATTGTATCATTTTCCTATAAATAGCAAGCTTCTTGAAGATGTAAGGCAGGTGATTTAGAAGAAATAAAGTTATATTTTAGAGTAACTCATCATTTGAGTTGTTCTTCATTAGATTTGAATAACTTAGGTTGATGCCTAAGGTTGTTCGGCTCGTATGTTTGTTGTTCCTAGGGGATTGATCCTTTCTACCCTACTTTCTGCCATCACGATAGTTTTGTATTTTTACTTAATTTGGCTCTCGTTATGAAAATAAAACCACCAGTAATTGACATTTAGACTATGCTTGAAACTAAACAAATTGCAACTCCGTACAATTTGCATGGGGTTAACTTGCAGTGATCAGGTTACGACTCATGTAACCGGCCACCTCCAATGGAGAGCATATGTATCCCTAAGGGTCAAGTAATAAAATTTCTACCGACTAAAAAAAAATGCACAATACAAACCCTCCCCTATGTACAATCTTCAACCTCCGCCAGGCAAACTATCATAAAACGTGAGAACTTGCAGAATGTCCATGATTTAATCTTTTTGATGTAAAAGTTTTGCTTATAAAACAAACCCGGGGCCAGAGTATACTTGCAATTTGCTAGTCGCTGCCATTCAACCTGATCTCCTCGCTGCTGTTTGGATGGAAGCAATGGTATCCGACTCGATTCTCAACATAGGCGAGTGATTCATGTCAATATGGCATATAATTCTTTCATTTAAATAGAAGATTATTGGACAAAAAGACAGAACACAGATAAAATAGCTAGCAGACACGAGCTGAAGCTAGTACTTCCTTGGGTACATCCGACACAACACATAACTGTCTCTAAAGTCACTGAGGCACTACTCTTTCAACCACCAGCTACTCCGGAACGTTCTTATTCTTGTATCGCAAGCACTTAATACAGCAAGTCACCCATCAACGACGATTACCCTCGACGCGCCCTTTTCGATGAGAAGCGCTTATCTCTTCCTGCAACCTTTTCGATGAGATAAGCGCTAACCAGTTGGTGATCTTCCATGTTTGGCTTCTCCGCTATCTTTTTTATGAAACGCAAGTTTTCTTTTGAAGGAAAGCAATTTACGGTTTGTTGTATGGGTTTAATTATAGGTGAAAGCCATTTTAGTATGATATAGCTTGATACAAAATATATTGTAGTTATAAATAATTGAATCAGAAACATAAGTTTTTTTAATTTACACTCAAATATTTGACATTTTTTATTGATAAATATACTTCCTAAATTATAAAACAAAAACAAAATTTTAAAAATAAATATTTTTTTAATTCGTCGATAATTCAATTTGAATTCGAATCGGCTCACACAAATAATAATTCGTCTTCAAATTTTTCCTTGGACGAATCGAATGCGAATTCAGATATCCCGAATTCGTCAAATAAACTGGCGAACTAAATCTGTGACCCAAATTCGTTGAATACAAATTATATTTTTGATAATTTAAATTCGTTCGAATTTGGTCACCCTACCAAGGCCCGTGAATTGTATGTTTTCGAGCATTTAACATTTTTTTGAAAGTAAATATTTACACCAAATTACATTGGCCTAAACATTCGTCAAATCATGGTCCTCCTTTATTGACGTTGTTCTTGCGTCCATGTAGCCAACAGAAACGATTTTATGGAATGAGACAAAAAGCAAGAGAAGGTTCCGGGCTAATCAATCGAGGAAGAATTAATCGACTGAAATTGGACCAAGTTTTCTGAAATATGATTTATTTAAGTCATGGTTTTCTATTCAAGTATTAAGAATGTAAGATAATATTTAGATATCATTCTTAAAATGAACCCGATGGTATTCAAGTATTAAGTCATGGTTTTTGAGGTAGTTGGATTCACTTTATAAATTTTTAGGTTCAAGTCTCACGAATATGAAATATATTATTGAGAAAACTATTCCAAAAATAGGATACATCAATAATCGAATTTGAATATAAGAATTTATGCCAAAAAAATCCTTCATGTTTGATAATTCGTTGCACTATCTCCATCGCTGTTGATTTGGTGATATTATTTTTTGACTTCATGGACACGGCCTTTGAGTCCAAGTTAGACAGAATTTTATTGTCTCTACTAAATTTTAATTAGGATTGAAACACAACCCTTCTAACTATCAAAATCGGACCATCATAGACTAAACAAGGTCAAATGGTTTTCCAACTCCAAAATAGTTAAAAAGGTCAAATAGTTCAAAAAGGAAATAGAGACGGCAAGTCGGAAAATATGGATCTTGCGAATATAGATTCAAATATGTTTATTTGGGACTAGACACATAATTGAAGAATCCTTAATTTTAACGCCTAAATTTGATCTGTAAGATCTTGACAAGATTCAAACTCAATTGATCTAGAATCACAAATTTTAACTCTCATATAATATCTATATCCGATCAAAAGTCACGTAATGATCGGCTCCAAATTTATATCTGGATCCACATTTAAAGCAAACACGACGGGAAGTAGAACGCAAAAAGATGTGAGGCCTCACCTTGAACATGCAATGGGGGGATTCCAGGCGCTTAACGTGGGGAGTACTTTCAAGCATCTTCACGACCACCTCCCACGTGCGATTGCACCACAGCGCCTCCGTTCCATATCCAAGGTCAACCTGAAAGGCAACAAGCGACGACAGGTCCCTGACTACGGCTCGCTCTACTGGTAACCAAATCAGAATCAGGTTCTCAAGGGCCGGGCAATCTAGCTCCAAGTCCAGGCCAAGCCCATGTTCCCACGGCTGCATGGGACCCAACTCTAAGATCTTCAGCCCCGGCGAACAGATCCTCAACTCCCTCGCATCACACCTGCCCGAAAGCCTAAACTCCTCGAGGCTAGGGCACCATGAGACCAAATCGGAAGCCAACGATCCCGGGAGGTAAACGGAGGTGAGCCTCAGGGATCGGAGGGAGGGGAGATGTACCGGGAAGGCTGGGAGGGTGAAGTGGCAGCGCTCCAGGGAGAGGGACTCGAGTGGGCCGGCGGCACTACGGATGGCGGAGAAGGGGAACTCGTAGCACATGCGCAAGGGGTCCAAACGGGAGAGCTCCACAGTGAGGTGGCGTACCCCAGCTTTGATGACATGGATGATCCAGGAGTTAAGGGAGGGGCTGGCACATGGGCGGAAGGGGAATTCGAGCAGGCGGAAAGAATTGAGCGGCGATGAGTGATCGCGGAGAAGGAGTACCTTGTCTACAAAGAGGCAGTATGACATGACTTTAGTCGACCGAGTGTTGAAACTTGTGAACTCGAAGGTCAGGGATGGGGACCGAGCCCATAGTTGGCGAAACCGACGCGAGACCATGGAGGTGAATATGACGGCTAAGGTTGGGAGGAATGTGAAGATGTGTAGGATGACCTCCAAGGGGAGGTCCTCGAAGGTGGTACGACTGTCTTTTGCTTGGGGAGAGTCCATAACTTGTCTTTTGGATCGAGTTTCTGGGAATTTTGCCTTCTGATCAGTTAGACTGCCTCTATTTGGGTTAGTGATTTTATAAGCTATAATATTTAGTGAATTTAATTTTGTTACCATTTAGATAAACTCAATTTATTGCTCTTTCGAGAGAAATAAATTAATTCTTGGGTTTTAGTTACCATATTTTGAAATATGAAACGCTCTCTCTCTCTCTCTCGACAAAAAGAGCAACTAGGGTTTTTGTACGGTTTTGGCACCACTGCGGGCCTCCCACACTTGTCGGGCTCATGCCTCAGCCACCGTCGGCCTCGGGGATGATGTCCCCTCTCTCCTCTCTGTCATTCGTAGCTAACCAGGCTGAAGCGGCCACGTTTCTGCCCTCTGGTTCTTTTTTGCCTAGCCCCGGGGCTACGGCTTCCATGCTAGCCGCCATAGGATTCGCTTTCACGACTTCTATGGTGGCGTCACTGGGGCTCACTCGGGCCCGTAGAGATGGAGGCGGTGGTACATTGACGATGCCTTATGCTCAAGCCCCATATATACTGGGGTTCGAAAATCCTATCCTACGTCTTCTCTATCAAGCTTGTGAGTCTCTTGCTCACAGGCACAATTACCCTTCATTGGCATCGTATCAGGGGGTGGTGGAGGTCGCTGACTTGGCCGGGGGTCGTGACCAAGATCTTAACTTAGGGGGTGTTAAAGAAGGGGCACATGCACACGTGGATGCACACGAGGTTGCCTCCCACACAGCCGAGAAGGATGTCAAGGTTGCTAAGAACCCTAAGGCAACGCAATCACAAGTCCCATCGAAAAATGGTGCAACATCCTACGTGGATCATATTCACGGCTCATTTGAGGGCTGGACATGTATGGGTAATTTCATTCAACCCATATTTAAGAATGATCAAGCTATGGTTGTATTAAGCCCATCATGTTCTTTAGTTTATGAGAAGTTTGGTGATCGTGCATTAATTGGGCATTTGATTATGCTAAAAGTCTCTAAGCCATGCTCCTCCTATGATCTACGTAATACAGTTATGAAGTGTTGGAAGATTTAGAGCTGCATGATGATTCCTCTTGGCTTAGGGTACTACGAGTTCCACTTTTTTTCTGACCATAATAGGAATTCAGTTTGGACCTCTTCGGCTTGGAAACTCCCTCATGGTCATAGCCACAGTTATTGTATTCAAATTGGTAGCATCAATAGGTACGCCTATTTGTTTTAGACTCGAGTGTGCTAAACAAGTTTAATGAAGCCATTGTGTGAGTCCTTGTAGAGGTTGATATGTCCAAGCCATTACGAGAAAAGATCTTGTTGAAATTAGCAAGTGGAAGTTGTATGGTGGAAGTGGTTTATGAAGATCCTCTGAGCCTTTGTGATCATTGCAAAGTCATGGTCATTTGAGTGTTTCTTGCAGGAAGCTGCACCCAAGAGTAAGTGATAAGAAGTTGTTAAATGAAGTGAACTCGCCAAGGGGAAGCAATCTAAGCAAGATCGGCTCAGCTTAGTAGTCTAGCTCGAGGTAAGCGTGTATGGCAGGAAAATCATATTGCAAGCTCTAATCTGAATCCTAGTAGGAAGGAAGTTAGTGCTTCTACTGTTGTGTCCACCTCGAATGCCTTTGATGTATTATTGGAGGATGGGGAGATAGAAGAGGAGGCAGAGAGAATGCATGATTCAGATCAGTCCTCTACAATCTGGCCTCACAAATTGTCTCTCAGGGGGAGGTTGCGAGGCAAACTTTAGATTCAACTTAGGAGATGCAAGTTGGAGATGTGATCCCTCAAGCTTTTATTGGTGTTGCTCCTTATGATTCTAATGATACATATACCCTTTCTTCACATGAGATAGGTGTCCCCACTTCTAATGCTTTTCAGGTTTTAGGCGAGGATGAAGTTGAAGTTGGGGAGTCGGTTGAGACAGCGTCGGAGATGCCATTTCCATTGCTATCTCCAAATAACTCAGATGTGATTCCGGGTACTTTAGCTAAGGTGCACGAATGTGAAGAGGTGAGCTCTCATGCTTTGCCTTATTTTGAGCACAACAATGAAGCGCTTGCTAAGAATTTGAGCCATGATGTTGATCTTGGAATTGATAATCCTCTTATGTTGGCAGCTGTGAATATGGAAAGTGTTGATATATCAACTGCTAATTTTGTGGTCACTGACTTTAGGAAGAAATAGCTACTAATAATGCTTTTTCGAGTGATGAGGTGGCTAAGGTACTTGAGCAGCAAGCGAACAGATTATTTAATGGGCATGCCCACGATGATTCTAACATATCTGATAGGGACAGCTCTTTTGGTTCTTTAGAGAGATTGGAAGATAGTGACATGCATGGGCATGGTTTAGCACTGACCTACTCGGGTGAGTTTTTGCCATGTCTTTTGAGCACTAAAGCTGACGTTCTTGAGCAGCTAGCAGATGGAGTATCAAGTCTGTACGTTTGGCATACTTATGGCTCGCTTTTGGGCATGAAAGTTGCGGGTTTGCTAGCTTTGACTGTCAGGAAGCAAGTTTGAGATATGGGCTCCGATGGAGGCTATTCAGAGATTTTGGACTTGAGTACGGGCCTATCTAAGCGATGGGATGATATGGAGGATGATGTTTCTCCTTTCCTGGCCCAACAAAAGCGGGACATCCCAACTCTGCAAGCCTCAGCCCACAAGCAGAAGACGGCCCAACAGAAGCAAACCGCGGGCTCAAGCAAACAAAATTCTGGTCTAATGCCAGGCTTTTGAGGTTCCAGACCCATGAGTAAGGGCCTGATTGGTGTGAGGCCTCTTTCACCTTCGAATTGGGCTAAGGCGAGCTTCTCTTGCCCTCCCATGCCTATCTTGAGCCATGAGGATTTTGGGATCAAAGTGGTTACAGGATCACATAGCTCGGCTGTTGATTTAATGACCAAATTTGTAGACGGGAAGCTTGAGTTGGAGGAGGAGTGCATTAATAATCTTTCTTTAGCAGATCCACCTACCAGAAACATGTGTTCCAAGTCGAAGAAGTTGTCTTTTCTAGTTGGGAAGTGCTAGCTACCTGATTTGGCAGTTTTTACCCTTGACTACTTGACCCGTGAGCTAGCTCGGCTGGAGTTCCTTATTATGGCAGCACTTTTAGCTAGCCTTTAGTTGCCTGTTTAGGCTTTGAAGTTTTTTAGTAGCTTTAGGACATTTCTTTTTCTTTTTCTCGCTTCCCACCTCCTGATGTATTTTCTTTTTTGGTAATCAAGTTTTGACATTTAGTCAAAAAATTGTAAACAGAAGCGGACCTACCATATTTGGACCTACAATTGTTATCATTCTGGTTCATTAATTTTTTTGATGGATTGAGACTTTAGACTCCTTGAGGATGGAGGTGTTTCATTATTTCCTTTTGTCCAAAATCATATAGGTCAGTTAGAATGGCCAAAGAACCTATAAAACCTAATCTCTACTGACCCCACAGGTCAAAAAATCGTGATGGACGATCATTTGCCTGCAGGCTTATGAACCGCCAGCCTACGAATATATCCTAAGCTGACCCCACAAGTCTGATAGTCGTGAGGGACAGTCACCAAACAACAGGTCATTAGAACCGCCATCTTAGCCCTCCGTTCTCAAGCTGGCCTTAGCACAAGTAATCATGAGAACAAGCATATTAACCCACATACTAAACTGTATGTAGTTATAGCTGCGTGCCTCTGTAAAAATTCCTGCCACTAAAAAATCCAGTGGGACAAAATTGGCAACAGAGAAAAAGAACACAAAAATGACGTTAAAACTGCAATTCCTATGAAAATCACAAAAAAGGTAGCAATGATAATGTCTCCCCACATGTGGCAAGATAAAAGCTGACGCATTTCACCACCATTTATCCTCATGGAATTTTGATAGAGCATCGGCCGTAGCGTTCTCTTTTAGGAATATATGTGAGATTCTAAACTCCATATGCAACAACCTATCCAGCGTGTGCAGCCATCCACTCTTGAATTTCTAAGGCACCTCCAAACTCCAGTCTTGAAATAAAGAATACACATATACAAAGTCAGTTTCCAGCAGACGATGCCACCCTAGCACATTTGCCACCTCTACTGCTACTATTGCTGTAAAAAGCTCAATCTTAAAGGCATACGAGATCCCCATCTTCCTCACAAAGCAACTGTGCACAAATCTTCTACAGTTCCTAAAAATACCAGCTATTGTCGATATACCAGGGGTCCCTCTGGAACTTCCAGTTGTATTACACTTCATCCATCCTAGCAAAGGACAATGCCATCTTACCTCCGTATTTTTTTGCGCTCGCCCTGGTCTCCTTATAGCATTCAGGGCACTCAATATTAGTAGCTCATCTTGTGAATTAAATATGTGCCCTATCTACAACCTAGCTGTTTTCGGAATCATTACCTGAATAAGCATAACCGCAACACTCCGACTGCGCACCTTGTTATCAAATATTATGGCATTTCGCTCTGCCCAAATTGCCCAAATACACACGATAATTGCTGTCCGTCATAAAGCTAGTACTTGAGGGCTATAATGCACAGTCATAGCATCAACACAAATCTCCACCAAGCTCGTCCCCCCATGAAAAACCCTACTGCAAACTGAATAAATGGCATTCCACACTCGACCTGCAAAACAACATCCTGCAAAAACAGGGTCAATACCCTCCTCCGTTTCCCTGCATAAAACACAAATAGATGGCCCAACATATCCATGCTGCCTAAGAACATCAAGGGTATGTAGCCTTCCATATATAGCTCTCCAAGCCGTATCTGTTCGCCTGGAAGGAATAAAAGATGCTCATATCCAACTATCCCATCTCACCTCTTGGAAGAATGTCGCATATTCTTGTAGGCAATTTTCTAGGTGATGGTCCATCTACCGCGTGCTGCCACACTAACTTAATTTCTCAACACTTTTTCCCTTTCCAACACTTGAACTTAATTTCTTAAAAAGAAAACACTATCTAACTTAAGGAGTATTCCCTAAAAAAAAACTTAAGGAGTGGGAGTCAGCAATGCCTGAAGGTGATCGAGCCAACTTAACTGGGTCATGAGGGTGATTGCTCTCGTCAAAACCATTCCACACCCTCCGAGTGTCCTCAGTAACAACTTTAGGAAATCATGAGGGTGATTCCACTCATGGCACGAGGCAACACCCGATTTTATCTCTCCCAGAGAGTCAGCCCTTGGCTATGGTAACGGGAAATGTGCAACGCAAGGATATTTCTTATTCTTTAGCGGCTCGTGGGAAGGTCGGGGAGTGGATGAACTCAGGTAACTACTTCAGGCCTATTCTAAAAGGCGATAGATTTGTGGTTGTGTTGAGCAAAGAACGATCTGAAATATGTGAGAATTATGGCAAACGTGCTCTCATTGGGAGGAAGATTATGCCGAAAGGTACGAAACCGTGTTTGACGTTTGAGTTGAAAGCTGCTATTGAGAAATCTTGGTCTGCTCAATCTTGGAAGATGATCCCCCTTGGCATGGGATACTTTGGTTTTCAATTCTCGTCCGAAAAGGATAGGGAACTAACTTGGAGCTCTACGGTTTGGATGTTGCCTCAGGGTTCTCTTTACATGCAGCCGCGGGTTCTTTTTTTCAAGCCTACCAAGATCACCACCTCTTTTGCACGAGTTTGGGTGAGGCTATATGGGTTAGGTATGGAGCTCGGCTTCAATTTGGGTGAGGAAAGCTCTAATATCATCGATTCAGTGAAGAGAGCAGCAACAGGAATTGGGTTGGACAATCTCCAATCTTGAATTTGTAAGACGCTCCTTTATGGAGTCTGTTCCTCCAAGCCTTTGGTCTCCTAGATTTGTTCTGCTTTGTCTCTTTAGATAAAGCTTTAGGAATCTTTTCGAATCTTAGGATCGTGTTTTTTGGTTTTGGAGCAGTAGACAGGATCTTTTGCACTTGGGGGATCTTTTGCTGTTGGTTTATTAATAAAATTTAATTATCAAAAAAAAGAAGGGAAAAAGTGTTGAAGAGCTGAGACTTACTTGGGCTAGTAAGAGCTCGAATATTGCACCATCTATAAAATTAGTGCGTGACATTATGCTATCCCATTCGAGTTCAAGACTTAAAAAAAGTTTGTGTTGTGTAGAAAATGATCATATTTATACATACATGGAACTTCGTATGTTTTTATACCAAACAAAATATCAGGCATTGTTGTTTGACGTTGATAATTCCATATAAATACTTCGTGTTGTTCGTTTAATTTGTAAATGCAAATTTTTTAATAAAATTTGTTTAAAGGTTCTAAATTAGATATGAATATTTTAATGTGATATGAAAATCGATTAATTTGTTAATGTTTGTTGTTAGCACAACTACTCATATTAGATAAAAGGAAAAAATAGTCATATGTCCTTATTGTTTGAAGAAATTGAGTAATAAGGACAACTTAGTATTAAATAGTCCTTCATGTTTCCTAAATCGAACTAATTAGTCCCTGAATATAGATTCTAACAATTTTTCAGGCGAGACATTATTAAAATTATCAAAATACCCCTAACTCTAAAAAAATATTAATTTATCACTTATCAACAACTAAAATCTCTCTTTCCAACTGAATTGGGGTAATTAGGTTTTCTGTAATTGAGAATTGGGTATTCAAATGACAGCCTTTGCAATTCAGATGGAGGACGGATGGAGGACGGCAAGCACAAATCACGAGGGAAGAAAAGGATGATATCCCTCTGGTTTCTATCTTATAATGGAGGAGTGGTGGAAGAAAAACAATGGGTGGTTAACTATTGATGTGGATCTTGTTTTCAAGTTGGGGCACAGAGTTGGAAGTCATGTTTTTTGCTGTATTCGTCTTCTTAATCCGAAGGTGAAGAGAAAATTCTCCAACATTGGTCCTCCTTGTTTCTCTTTCTGTTAATGTTCTTGGAAAAGAAAGTTGGGGGAAGATTAGAAAACCCTAAAACACTGAATTAGATGGAGTGAGGGGTATTTTTGTCATTTTAAATAGGGCACCATCGAAAAAATGATCGAAAGTTGGGTTCAGGGACTAATCACTTGATTTATGAAATATGAGGGACTAGACAATACTAGATTATCCTTATCAATTAATTTCTTCAAACATCAAGTACCTATCACTATTTTAGATAAAATTGTTAGCAATCTAATGAAAAAAAATTCAAAAAGTCTACTTAACTTGAATTTTGGTACAGAGACAAGAAAAACGGAGTTCGTCCAAATCTCATCATAATTCACTTTGTTCAAGGGATGTGTCCACTGACCGATATGCCTAACATAATAAATCTTTTCTCCACTTTTTTAGTAGATGCAATTAACTGTAAAGTTAAATATAATTTTATCTAAATTGTACGCACCAATTAATGAGTTGCCTACACACGTTTAAAAGTGTACATAATAGAAGAAGAACGCCTAAATTGTAGTCAAATGTAATCAATTTGGACAGAGAAAACCCATATCCAAAATTCGGGAGTGAATTTGGTGTTAGCGCTGTAAGGTGTGCAGCACCATCCTGCTCAAATCTGGATCGTTGATTTTTAATCTGAATAGTTAAAATGACACACGTACGACTGCGCCCTTTCCTCCTTGTTTATTTCCCATTCTACCCCTATCTGTATACCCTCCCATCATTTTTTAGGGATAAGTACTATTTCAATCATGTAGTTTACACAAATTTTGCGATATGATCCTGAAATTTAGAAACGACTTTTTTGGTAGTTGTGGTTTCACATTTTTTATGTTAAAGGCTTGAGAAAGCTCCCGAGCTAAAAACCAGCTTAGAACCTAGAAACAGTGTCGTTTTAAGGGTGATGTGGCATGCCACATCAGACTTTTTTTTAGCAGTTGGTAACGTGAGTTGGCACGACTTAAATATCCTTTTTAATCTCTTATCTTTTTATAATTTTTCAAATTCCCCATTCTTTTTCTTCTTCCCCTCCTCCCCTCTCTCTCCTCTTCGTCTTCTTCTTCTTCTTCTTCCCCTCTCTTAGGACAAGCCCCTCTCGCACACATTTCATAGTACACCTTCTCTGCATAATCAACCGATCCCAATTCCAAAAAAAACCTCAAGAACCTGATTCAAAACCCCGGAATCCTTATTTCAATGGGTTAACGTTAACGTGACATGCCTGAGTGTTTTTTTCACTTGATGTTAGGAAAGATGTTTTAGTCTTCATAAATATGATAGCGATATACAGCTAGTATTCCTGATGGAACCCGATGTTAGATTTTTTTACCTTTGTAAAACTAATCTTCATTGTGTTTTTTTTAAATTGATCGTTGATCTTACTTGAAGTGCCATTAATCTTACCTGATGTGCCCAAAAATACAAGGGCCGGTCTTGGTAATGAGCTGTACGGTGCAGAGCTCTGCTTCTTCACCTCAACTACAACGACAAAATACCAACAAAAATAACTACTTTTTGACGTGCAATAGCATTTGATTAATCACACTAGCCAAAAGGCCACAATGAATATTTATAACGCGTCCTTTTAGTCATTAATGAGGAGCATACCCCTGCCTGAAATTTCTGAACACGATAGAATGTTTTTGAAGGATCAAGTTTGGGGCCGAGTACGGGAATCTTTGTTGTATGTGTTCTGGGATAATAAAAGGATCAGTTGCGTGCTTTAAAAAAAAGGATAAGTACTATTTAAATCATGTTGTTTACACGGATTTTGCGATAGGATCTTGAGGTTTAGAAACAACTTTTTTGGTAGTTGTGGTTTCACGTTTTTTGCGTTAGAGGCTCGACAGCCTTCCCGAACCAAAATTAGCTCTGAACATAGAAACGACGTCATTTTTGTTGCTGAGTTGTCACTCCACGTTGGAAACTAATGCCCGGATGGTATGCTGACTTGGCACGAAAATAATATCCATTTTAATCACTTATTTCTTAATAACTTTTTTAAAAATTTCTCATTTAATCCCAACTCAATCCATCACTTTCAACCCACAACCCAACCCAACCCATCTTCTTCAACCTTCAAACCCATTAAAAAAACCAAAATAAAAAATTATCAATAAGAGAAGCACCATTTCCTGAATTAAACTCGAACAATAGGCAAATCTACAATTCACAATCATTCCCTAACAAATGACCATCCCTAATCTTTTTCCTACGCCCATTCCAATTCACATTTGTTTTTCAATTTCTTAGAGGAAGGGTAGCCCCAACAACAGTCGAGTACTCCAACCCAGAGCCGACGGTGACCGTCGCGAGGAGAAAGGTGTCCAGGGCGAAGTCGTGCTTGGCTTACTCCTTCACAAATGGGTCAGAGCTTTTAGATATCGGACTCACAGCGCCAGGACTGGAAGAGGTCCAGATCGACCCGCTCCTGGGCAGAGCTCTCCTGGTCAAGGTGGACCACACCTACTGGTTCATTCCTGAGCTCAAAAATCATCCTGACGGCCTCCTCCGCAATCCCCGAAACCCTAACCCTAAAAGAAATTTGAGAAATAATAATAATCGTAAGCCTCAAACGGCCAAGTACAAACTGCCACCTCAGCGATCCCTCCCTCCCCTCGACGAGTACGACGATGATGGCGATGACCTAGTCTCCGAGGTGCGGTTTGTTTTTTTTAAATAATATTCTTGTTGACGGTTTTGGTGAAAGAATGAGCAACTTACCCATTAACCATGTTATATAATTTCACCATCTCGACCAAGATAACTACACCGCCTCTTGTTATACTTTTAATGTATTGCCACGTTTTTACCTTTTTCTTAACTTGCCACCTTTTACATTCAATTGCCACCTTTTACATTATAAGCTTGAGTTTGGTAAATATTTTACAAGCTGCCACGTTTTCCACTTTTCATCCTTTCATCTTTTCTTCAACTTATCACACTAATAGTGCGCATGGTGGAAAACTCAACGGCCAAGCTACTAATTTAATATACTTCAAGTTGTTTTCATTAGATGCCAACATGTTCTTTCTACCACTCGTATTTAATTTAATTTTGGTAACGGTTTCAAACTAAGAATGTTTGCTTCTATATTTTACACTTTTTAAAACAGTGGCACGTCCAAAATTTAATATACCATCTTAATCAATTTCTCTTTTTACATTACTAACGATGCCAACAATTGTACGTCAAATTGTAACTATGAATCATAAAATGGCCAATTATTGTAGATAATTTCTATCATAATATATTCCTAGCGAACCAAATGACTTAATAATCTTGATTAAATCCAATTAAGTTAGTTGAAATGTTGGGATATTACTGATGATGATGCTATTGAGGCCGATGAAGCTCAGCTTTTCATAAGACCTTTGGGGCCTGATAAGCCCTTAACTTACTCATGATTTTGTATGCCTTAGATCATCTCATGGCTTGAGATCTTGTGTAGCCATTCAGGCATTGCTTACGTCATCTACAATGTTTGACTTCCTTGGCTTTGATCCAACCGTTTTCCTTGATGTATGGATACAAATGAGTAAGCACGGACAACGATTTGGATGGCCTCCAAGGACCGAGAAAGAAATAACTTTTATTAAGATATGGCTCTAGGCAAGCCGAATAAGGCTAAGTACAAAATGATTTGATGACCGTTACAAATGTTACTTAAAGCCGAACGCGGCTTCTATAATTAATTATCTTCCACCTATTGCGGACCTGGCCCATATAAAAAGCCAACTCAGCTACACCGCTTCCGTCGTCGCCAAGGGCTTAGTTACTTTCCTCGTCCATGTTCTCGAGTGTAATCTTCGAACAACTGATTGTCCACTCCTTTCCACATGCTGGGGCGATAGATTTTCAAGTACAATTCATTTATCGGTCGTTCGTGAACCTTGCCATCGACATCAGTGAGTCGATAAGACCCATTAACGTCATGTACTTTGAATGGTCCTTTCTAGTTGGGAGACCATTTCCCGTGTTTGGGATCCTTGCGTCCTAATGGAAAGATGACTCTCCACACCAAGTCTCCTCTCTCGAAGTACTTTTCACGGACCCTCTTATTGTATGCATTTTTCACGGTCTTCTTTAGTTGTACAATGGCATCTAAAGTTTTTAGTCTCTCCTCAGGAAGGTCTTCAAGGGCAGCTAACATAGCTGAATCATAGTCCAAGCTAGATAGGTGTATCTGTTCAGCTCTTCTCAGCGATAGTACTGTCAACTCCTAGGGAATCATAATTGATTGTTTTGATTTCATGTTCCAATCCTCAGTTCGAAACTCTACTTATTCACTATACTATTTGATTACGTACTTCATTGTTTACAATTTCTCGTACATCAAATTGACGCCGTCGACACAAAACTGAGATTTTAGGAATAAAATAAAAAATAATTAGTTTTGTGTAGTAAACTTGCTAATTTTGTGTGCTTTCTTTTTCAAGATTCTGTAGTGCATGCCAAGAATCTGGAGTGAAGGACTAGACCTTGACACAAAACTCTGTACTTGTGGTTGACATCAGAGTACTCGAAAGGGTAATTAGGCATGAGAAGAGGAACCAAACCAAAGCGATGGCACACAATCAGGAAGAAGGATGCTGTTGGAATCATCTGTTCCCTACATGGAATAGGAATCCTAATGGTTTACAATAACCACCTATAGGTCCCAACGCTTTTCAAAATCTAGCAGTATGTGTCAAACTACTACAAAACTCGCTCCAATTTGGCAGCTTGCCAAGCGAAGACCCTCAAGGCCATCTCTCTTGGTTTGAGGAAATCTGTGATATCATGAAGTTTCAATGGGTCAATGATGATGTTTTGAAGTTACGTCTCTTCCACTTTTCCTTAAAGGACTGAGCTCGCATTTGGTATAATAATTTAAAGGGAGAGATGATTCAAAGTTGGAATGATCTAGCCCATGCTTTTCTTCGGAAGTTCTTCTCGATGGCCAAGTCAGCCAAGCTCTTGCGGGACATAAACACCTTTATACAAGCTGATAGGGAGAGCATCTATGAGGCTTGGGAATGGTTCACGGATCTCCAAAGTTCCTTCTTTCAACATGGAATAAATCAGGAAAACTTCATGAAGATCTTTTACAATGGGTTAGATGGCCCATCCCGTGATCATATTGACGCCTCACCTCAAGGGGTGTTATTGAGAAAGACTGTTAATGAAGCCTCTCATTTAATGGAGGAGATGGCTGAACTCAATGGTATGTGGCCAAAAGTACGCGCCAAGTAACCCCGTAAAGAAGCAACTCGAAGGGTACTTGATGTTGATGCCAACATGAGGCTTGAACTAAAGTGGAGGTGCAAACTAATGACCAAGGGCAAGGATAAGGCAACTACGGTGCAAAATACCTGTGAGCTTTGCAAATAATCACATCAAACTAATGACTACCCTCAGTTGGGGGAGATTCAGGCTATCGCTGATAGGACACAACCAGGTATGGGTTACTGAAGACAAACTAATGCTCAGCCAAATTTTTCTCAATTTGGCCAGCAGGCAAACAACACTAGTGCCCAGTAAGAACCTAAAAAGCCATATTTGGGAGATCAAGTAAAAGCTATGGGCGATAAAATTGACCAATTGGGAGGAGTAGTTCAGCAATCCATCCAACAATAAACAGTAACTGTACAACAGATGGATCGTTGTGGGGCACGCCAACAAGAGATGGAAACATACCTAAAGGGACAGGCCACGCAACTCAAAAAGATGGAGAACAAACATGGAAATGTGGCTGCAGCAACACTCAAAGGCCAACAGGTTCCCTTCCAAGTAACACAGAGGCCAACCCTAAGGGAGATATCAAAGCCATAACCTTAAGAAGTGGCAAGGAGATCGAAGGATCACCAAAATAACCAAATCACCCAAGGTAAAGGAGATAAAAAAGGAGAAAGAACCTGTGCAAATCGATGAAGAGGAGGAACCCTATGTCCCCCCACCACCTAAGGTTCCACCACCACCATTTCCTAAATGACTCAAGAAGCAACTAGTGTTGAACGAAAGATTCCTTGGCTTTATCGAAAAGATGAAGGTCATTCAAATCTGGATTTCTTTGTTAGGAATGCTAGATCAAATGCCACATTATGCCAAGTTCCTCAAGGAGCTCATCACAAAGAAGAAGAAATTGGATAAGAAAGAAACAGTCTCTTTGACTGTAAACTACAGCTCACTCATATCCAAGGACTTACCAACTAAGCTTAAGGATCCAGGGAGTTTTATTATACCTTATTATATGTTGGCGATGTTGAGTTTGCTAAATTTCTTTGTGACCTTGGTGCTAGTATTAACCTCATGCCTTTAACTATTTTTAGGCAACTCAGACTTGGAGACCTCAAGCCAACTGAGATGCGTCTTCAGCTAGCAGACCAAACGGTCACGAGGCCACATAGAATCGCAAAGGATGTGCTAGTTAACTTTGAGCAATTCTATATTCCAGTAGATTTTATGGTCTTAGATTTCGACCCCAACAAGAATTGCCCTCTTCTTCTACGAAGCCATTCTTTAACACCTGTCATGCCCTGATTGATGTCAATGGAGGAAAGTTGACTCTAAATGTTGGTGATGTAACATTAGAGTACCAAATGGCCAAGGCGATGCAATACTAACAAGAGGATGAAGCTTGCATATGCATCGACTTGATGCCCAATGATGCTTTTGGTGTTGAAAAATAATGGAGTTGGAACACTATAGAGGAAGAAGATGAGGAATCTCTTGAGCAAGCATGCTAAGTTGAAGAGGTCGAAGAGGATGAAGAAGTAGACAAGGAGGAGGCCAAATTGGAACTAGAACTCTATAGGGGGCACTCACACAACCATCCACCATTAAGGCCCCCACCTTAGAGCTGAAGGAGTTGCCTCCCCACTTGGGATATGCCTTCTTGAATGAAGGTGGAAGGCTGCCCATCATCATCTCCAATAAGCTTACTCAAGAGCAAGAACATCAAGCCCTTACCTTGGTGAACTAGAGCATCAAGGCCTTGGGATGGCAAATTTTAGATATCCAAGACATCAGTTCTGACATTGTGATTCACTGCATCAATATGGAGGATGGAGCCAAATCCAAGGTGGGTCATCAAAGAAGGCTCAATCCTAACATGAAGGAGGTCGTGAAGAAGGAAGTAATCAAGCTTCTTGACGGTGGAATTATCTACCCTATTTCAGATAGTGAACGGGTGAGCCCTATGCATTGTGTGCCTAAGAATGATATTATGACAGTGTAAACTAATAAAGAAGGGTAGCTCATCTCCACAAGAACAGTTACCAGGTGGCGTATATGCATCGACTACAGAAAGCTTAACGCCGCCACTTGGAAGGATCACTTTGCACTTCCCTTCATTGATCAAATGTTGGAGCACGTAGCGGGACATACCTTCTATTGCTTTCTTGAAGGCTATTCTGGGTATAATCAGGTACTCATCTATCCTAGAGACCAATAGAAGACCACTTTTACTTATCCCTTTAGCACTTTTGCCTATACGAGAATGCCTTTCAGACTATGCATGCTCCTGCCACTTTTCAAAGGTGCATGATGCCGATATTTTGGGGGATGAATGAAGACATCATGGAGGTGTTCATAGATGATTTCTCCGTCTTTGGAGATTCACTCAAGGGCTACCTTCACAACTCAGATAGAGTGCTTAAGAGATGCGAAGAGAAGAGACTCATGATTAATTGGAAGAAGTGTCATTTAAAGGAAGAAGAAGTCATTATGTTGGGCCATAAGAACTCCAAGGCGGGAATTGAAGGTGATCGTGCCAAGACCGAAGCAATCAAAAAGATGCAACCACCCACGACAGTCAAAGGAATCTGTGCCTTCCTTGGACAAGCTGAGTTTTATCGCCGCTTTATTAACGATTTTTCTTCTATTGTGAAACACTTAACTAACCTATTGAACAAGGATGTTCCTTTTGAATTTGATGATGCTTGTTTGGGTGCTTTCAGGAAACTTCAAGAAGCATTGGTCACCGCTCTCATCACCACCTCACCATCTTGGGACCTCCCATTAGAGCTCATGTTCGATGCCAGCAATGATGCCTTGGGTTGTGTCCTAGGACAAAGAAAGGAAGGGCATTTACATGTCATTTATTACGCAAGCCGCATACTCACCAGAGCACAACTTAACTATACGACCACGGAGAAAGAGATGCTCGTAATGGTGTACACTTGCGACAAGTTTAGGCTTTACCTACTAGGCTCTGAAGTCATCATCTACACTGACCACGCTGTCTTGAGGTATGTCTTCGCTAAACAAGATGTCAAACCCCAACTTATTCGTTGGATTCTACTTTTGTAGGATTTTGACTTGGTGATAAAGGATAAGAAGGGCATGAAGAATGTGGTAGCGGGTCATTTTTCTCGCCTAGAGAATAGCAATGGGATGGAAAAGAAGAGAGGATCCTTAAATACTTTCTGAATGAAGCATTATATTATGTGCAGTCAGTGAGACCTGCATGGTGTGTGGACTATGCCAATTACTTCGTCAGTGAAGTCATGCCTGAAGTTTTGAGCTACTCCAAGAGAAAGAAGTTCCTCAGTGATGTCCCTTTTTATATGTGGGATGAGCTATATTTATTTCGGCATTGTGTTGATGGCCCACTCAGGCGACGTGTTCCGAATGAGGAGATACCAGCTGTTCTCCAAGAATGTCATGGATCGGCTTATGCCGGTCACTTTGGAGCAACAAAGAAAGCTACAAGGGTGCTTGAATAGTGGTTTTTATTGGCCTACTTTTTCAAAGATGCAAGAGAGTTTGCGGAATACTGTGATCGCTGTCAAAGAATGGGAAATATTTCTCGAAGGGATGAAATGCCACAATCAAGCATCTTGGAAGTTGAGCTATTTGACGTGTGGGGGGATCAACTTTATGGGTCCTTTTCCTTCATCTAAAGGCAACAAGTACATCATTGTGGGGGTCGACTATGTCTCCAAGTGGATAGAGACATGGGCTACCCCAACTAACAATGCAAAAGTGGTCTTGCTCTTCCTCAAAAAGCTCTTTGCTCGATTCAGTGTTCCTCGTGCGATTATTAGTGATGGTGGTTCCCACTTTTGCAACCATCCTCAAGCACTATAGTGTCACTCATAAGGTAGCCACTCCTTACCATTCTCAAATTAGTGGCAAAGTTAAAGTTTCTAATAGGCAGCTGAAGAGGATTCTAGATAAGATGGTAAGTTCAGCCCAAAAAGATTGGCCTTTAAAACTTGATGACACATTATGGCCTTACCGCATCGCATTCATGACCCTTATTGGAGCAACACTCTATCGTCTGGTCTATGCATGGCGTATCACCTTCCAGTGGAGCTCGAACATCGAGCATTTTGGGCGCTCAAGGTATTAAACTACGACTATAAGCTCGTTAGAGAATGCTGAATCGTGCAACTCCATGAACTTGAGGAAATTCGTGCAAGTGCCTCCAAAAGTACAAGGCTTTATAAGGAGACCACGAAGAAAAGGCACGATGCTCATATTGAGAACAAGAACTTCCAGGTTGGACAATAAGTACTTCACTACAACTCTCACTTGAAGTTGTTCCCAGTAAGCTAAATTCAAGGTAGAGTGGGCCGTTTGAGATCATCGATGTCGCACCTCAAGGAGCAACTGAACTCAAGAATTCCAAGGGCCAATCGTTTAAAGTCAATAGCCAGTAGTGCAAGCTATACCTTGGGAATGATGTGGAGCGCACTCGAGTTGTGCACACATTGTTCCCACCATCCGCACCTTAGTCTGAGGGAGTAATAGTGAAGCTAATGGCTTAAAATTAGCATTTTAATTTTATGTGATTTTATTTTTCGAGTTTTTGCTTTAGACTAATTTTATGTTTTGGTTTGCAAATTCTGCTCACAAAAAAATAGTAAAACTTGTGATCATAAGCCAAACAATGTTCGATAGTGGCGGGGTACATAAGTTTGACCGAGTTTTAACTGCCACTCGTAATTAAACTAGCGCCCGTTAGTTTGGCAAAAAAAAAGACCCCCGAACAAAGAAGAAGAGCACTCTGGTGACCACCACTTGTCCCACCGGTGACTTCCACCTCCGGTAGACCACCTCACCACCTCTCCAAGTCTGGGTGTCCCTCTCTCCATCAGTAGTGATCTCCATCGGCCCTCACCAAGGTTCTAAAGGGAAAAACCCAAAATTTTCTTTTGGGGCCGATTGTAGCTCCTTAGGAGCTCTATGTCTCTGACTGCCTACACTACAACGAAGCCCAGACCGAGGCCTCTCTAGAAGTGTGACCTGCCCATCTCTTGTCACTGGCTAGCAACACTCCGGTAACTTTCAAAAATTATTATTCAATGTCTTCTCAACTCGCAAGATGACCAAGAGTGCTAGTGCGAGCAAGGTGAGCAATAAGAAGCAGCGTGCCCACGAAGAAAAAAAAAGAAAGGCCTCTATGCCTCCACCTTCCTAACCATCGCCATCCCCTTCGTCATTGGCATCTCCTTCACCATCGACATCCCCCCTCTAGACGCTTCTGCCGCCCACACCGAGATATCCTTTCCACTATTTCACGATTGGGAAGTTACCAGGTTTACTAAGTTTCAAAAATTTTGCATACATGCATACAATGTGATTGAGTGGGATGACATGCGTACACTTGGTATAGGAAATGCCCTTTGCATTGTTTTACAATCAATAGAATTGGAGTATTTTATGGACAACATGGTTCAAGCATATCCTGGGTTGATGTCATAGTTTTATACCACGTTAATCATTGCTGAGAAGAAATCTTCATTTACTGCACGCCTGTTCGGTAAACCATTTACGGTTACTGAACCAATCCCAGTTAACATTCTAGACATTAAGCCGGGTAGGGGTCTGTTAGATTTTGACACTGATGAGGATGTGGATAGGGGTTGGTACGCCAACACTACCTTCCATGAGTATACAGCTGGCCAAGCTCCATCTGTCCTCATTTGTGATCCATATATGTCTTTGTTGTATAGTTTTATGTGCCTGGTATTCACTATTACTAATGAGGATAGTAGAATGACCCGTACATAATTATATATCAAGCATTGGATGCGTGGTAGGCTTGCCTTCGGCACATTTAATTTGATTGTGGAAGTTTTTAAGAAAATTATATCGGGTCGTCAAGCTTTGGACTTTTTGGGTCACATAATCACCTGCATCGCAGAGCATTTTTTCCCTGATCATCTTGCAAGATACATGAGATTATCTCATTCCCCGACTATGATCGACATTCCACTCCTCTATTCCTGTCACCTCATCAACACAACCGAGAGGAATGGCCAGGAGGTGGTACCCTTCAAGGAATGGAAGCACTGGGGGAAAGTGAAAAGACATCTCCAACAATAATCTGTGCGGATCCTGGCTTACCAAGCAGACTTGATGGAACTGACAGAGTGCATTACCGGTATGGAGGTTCATATGACAGAGATGGCCACTACCCACGAGACCCATTGGCAAAGGCACCACAAGCACACTGCCCGATTAGCGGCAGCCCATCAAGAGCTCAACACTCGCTACAGCTCCTCTGTTGTTACAAAGAAGTGCTCTACTAGGAGCAGCGAAACTACAATGCCCCGATGGAGTCTATTTAATATGCTCACTATGCTAGATTACGTGCCACCCAATAAGCGTAATTCGTGGCCCAGCAGGCTTCTCATGACTGGATGCGGGCTTGGGTTGAGACACATTCCAAGTCCTTTCCACCACCTCCTCTCTCTCACAGTTAATAAGGCAGTACCAGTCTACTTCTCTTTCCTTTTCTGTAATGCTTATTTCTGCATTATACGATTGTGCTATTATTTTATGAGTTGTGATGTTTGTTTGTGTCTTGCCCAATATTGAGGACATTGTGTTCAGTGAGTGTGAGAGGGCGTCTAATATGTTGTGTGTTTTCATTTTTTGTTCGTGTGTAATCGAGTCTAGGTCTGAGGTAGAAGTGTGCTTAAGTCTGATGAGGTGTCATAAGCAGATGAGGAAACTTCACCCTTGAATTGTTTGCTTTCTAGCAACCGAATATCCTTAGGAAGGTTCATGCCAGGAAAAGAGTTGCAAGGATAGGATAAGGCCATTATTGCAAAGTAGTTCATGCTTTTTAACACCTCATAATTTGATTAAGCGATTGCTAGGTACAGGACTAAGAGAACACATGAATAGTTTAGGGAACACGCTCTTAGTAACCAAATCATGCATGCATATGAAAAAGATTTTAGCTAACTTGCGAGTCTAACCGAGTGATGTGCTTACTGCCAAAAACCCATTTTTGAAAAATCTTTTAGGCGAAGAAGGGCAGCGGTTAGGTCAATAAATTAGAGCAAAGCCCCTACCCGAAAGGAGAAGGAAAGGAAAGGTGTGTGGAATGTGAAAAAATAAATGGAATGTGAAAAAAGGGAAAAAGTGATGAACAAAGAAACAAAAAAAAGGATACGATGGAAGTGGTTGTGGAATGTATAACATTATATGTAGATTTTGCTATGTGATGTGTAAAAAGATCCATAAAAATAGAAAGATGGATTTTGATATGGGTGAACTCTAGCCTAATCGGGATAACTCAAAGATGTGGAGGTGGTTTTGCCTACCACTATCTGCGAGTAAGTCCTAAGACGCCAAACGAGTAAAGCTAACCGCTAACGAAAATAGTTTTGGGGCTAGGTATAATAATGAAGCAACGTATTCTTAATTATCTCTTCATGTCATGTACTTTTTGCGATATTGTTCCTAGTAAACTTCACTGCTTTCTGAATGATAAAAATTATAGATAATTACTCTCAGGACCCTAGGGTATAGTCAAATAGACTCTGAGGACCCTGTAGTTTTCCTACTAATTGCTGAGCCCCTGTAGTTTGGTTATTATTATACTCTCGGGTCCCTGGCTGATGTCAGCAGTTATTTTTACCTTTTTTGTCATAGAAATGACCTTTATGCCCTTACGCAAAAAAAAACAAAAAAAAGCAATAAACCCATCGCCGCAGATGGCCGCTCGAGCCCACGACGTCGCCGCCATCACCAGCAAGGGCGCCTCTGCCATCCTCAACTTCCCTGACCTCGTCCCCTCCTTCCCCCGCCCCGCCTCCTCCTCCCCCTGCGACGTCCAGGCCGCCGCCACCCGCGCCGCCCACATGGACCCCACCTTGGAGCTCTCCTCCACGTCATCCTTCTCCTCTGAGGAAGAGGAGGAGCTCGGGGAGATCGTGAAGCTTCCGAGCCTGGGGTCCACCTGCTACAACGCCACCGAGCCTGTCGTCCTGGCAGAAGATGACACGTGGCCCTGTTGGTCCTGACAAGCATGCGGGTCGGGGTCCGATTGGACCGGCGAGGTAGACGATGGGTTTATTGCTTTTTTTTTATTTTTTGTGTAAGGGCATAAAGGTCATTTCCATGATAAAAAAAGGCAAAAATAACTGCTGACATCAGCTAGGTACCCGAGAGTATAATAATAACCAAACTACAGGGGCTCAGCAATTAGTAGGAAAACTACAGGGTCCTCAGAGTCTATTTGACTATACCCTGGGGTCCTGAGAGTAATTATCTCTAAAAATTATGGGGAAATACTTTGATTTGTGGGCTAGACTTGAATTGCAAAATTGAGCTGATATGAGGTTTTCTCTGGATAGTTCACGATACTAGGAGGCCAATAATTTTTAGTGTTTCTGATGCTTCACTTCCTTGAGGACAAGCAATGAGATAAGTATGGGGTGTGATGAGTGTGTAAACGCTCATTTATTTGTTATGTGATTCATATGTTTAATCATCGTTTGATTAATTTTTAGTCTTATTCCATTATGTCTTTTGTTATGTTGATGCATTCGTATTGGGGAATACCATTTGTTGCGTGTTTTTATAGGAACTTAGAGCGGTTCATGGGCATTTGGATCAAGGATTGGATGATAGGATAACTCGAGTAAAAGGCCAAAAGGACTCCCCATCGTAACTGAACTGGTGATCACCAGTTAACCTTGTGAAGGCCTCCCCATCGCTAGTTCACTAGCTACCACAAGTGAGGGGATACCGAGAGATTTATTAAGACTCAACTGGCACCCACAACCTACCTGGCGACCGCCAGTTTGCTCGAGACCAGTTGATGTCAGACTTCTTATTTAGTCAGGTTTTAGCCATAGGACCATAGTTATATTATTTACCTCATTACTTGGCTAGCAAGATTTCTTGTTTTGGTTAACATCCTCTAGGTTTTCCTATTTTCTAGCTAGACATTTGGCTATATATATGCCACAGTCTCTTAGGCTTTATTCATGACTTTTACTGCGACTTTGGAGATTAATAAAGTCAGAATTTCGTGCAATTTCGTGGAGGATATTGGCAAGGCTTGCTTGAACGACTAAGTCTTCTCTCTCCCTACACTTATGCTTTTCGTTATGATGTTTCTTATTGATCTTGCTTCATGAATATGCTTAGCGAGTAGATTTTTTTAGAGTACGATGCCTTAAAATATGATTGATTATCTATATGAGTTTATGGTTCGAATATGTTTCATATTAGTTGTTAATTGGTGTGCTTAATTCTTAACCTAATTGATCACTTAGGTTATAATTAAAATTGATGAGAGTGGACCAAGAGGCACTCAAATTAATGGAAAAACTAATTAACATGTTCTTAGGTATCGATGAGACATCTTAATATCATAAGGATAAGCAACTAGGAGGAATCTTCATAGTTGAGATTAGTTAGTTCTATGTCTAATTGATGAGTGAAAGAGGTTATTAGTAATCTAGGCCTTTTCTATTTTAGTATTATCTCTCTAATGAGCAAAAGTATTAGGGGAATGCATTAGAACACTCTGGGTAGTTAATCTTGATATAGGTAGTTAATCCATAGGGTATCGTGCTCGTTTGCCTACATTTGATTCACAACTCTTTTATTTGCTCTTTTAATTTCATTTAGTTAATTGCAAACCTTTACAACCTTTAATTTTCTCGCTTAGCATAATTGATTGTTTTGATTTCGTGTTCTAACCCTCAGTTCAAAACCCTACTTATCCATTATACTATTTGATTACGTGCTTCATTGTTCGTAATTTCTTGTAGCTCAGTTGGTATAGTGATGGTGTTGCTTAAGTCTTCCACCACTGGTACACCTAGGGCTTTGTCCCCAATCTCAAGTTCCACCACATCTTCTTTAATCACATCTCCCTTAAGGTAGTTGGGCTGGCCCTCTTTCGGCCCAAAAAATGGCCGATAAGTTGAAGACCATATTGACCGACAAGTCTCGATCGTCTTCACTAAAGTCATCTTTGCTCATGCTATCTTCAAGTTCCACCATTCCCTTCTCCTCTTCCTCACGATATTTTTTTAACCTCCATTTTATATATTCTTCTTTGTTACTAGTGCTAACTTCAGGACTCAGTTTCTCATCTTCTACGTCCTCACCTCCACCATCCCCAATGAGGTCATCCCAACTCGGTAACTCTTCCTAACTAGTGACATGAACACAATGTAGTCTTACCTTGACATAGTCCCTGATCCTTACATATCCAGGCCGAACATGGCCTTTTTCTTATCGACATGATTGTGGACCTTGTTGTCTTTACTAGGGCTACTGCTCTGACTCTGGTTATCGTTAGGGCCTTCGTCTATCTTTAGCTTCTCGAAGGCTCTGAACCTCACACAGCCTTAGTTTAGATCAATAAATGACCTCTGAGATTGTTGACTCCTCCGGTGAAGATTTGTCATTAGGGAGTATCCCACTCCTGACTTGGGGTACGCAAATCGTCTTGTCCAGCTTCTCCCTGAGGTCAATGTATCTCCTCTGTTTCATGTCTCATCTATCTTTGTCATACTCCTCGCTTGGTGTTCTTGCCTCATCAGACTCCTTTATTAGTTATTTGCTCTTGTCACTTCTTGGGGCTTCAACTTCCATAGGTCGGCCATACTCGGAGGCCATATGGCATTATATCATGGGAAGAGTTAACAAGGTTTCTTGCATCTTTATCAGAGCCTTGTGTCCAGCTAGCTGTCTCTCGAGGTCCTTTGCAATCTACTTCTCAGCTTGCGTCTTTCTCTCAAGATGACGCTTCTGAGTCTTTGTCAAAGCTCTGAGTGTTAGTGGCTCTGGTGCAGGCCTCTTTTCCCCTAGTTAGTGGAAAACTTCTTGTTATTGGTCACGGGTGTCTTGGGGATCCACCGTGATGCCGAGGTGGTGGACCCTCCAGTTGCTGTCTGACACCCTTGGTAAGAAGGACTAATGTGTCCTTGTGGGCTGTTAATTTTGATATTGATCTTGCCTATCGAGGGTCTCCCTTAGGTCTCTTGGAGGGCCTTGCCTCCCGAGTGTCTCTCTCAGGTCTCATCGAGGGTCTTACCTCCCAAGTGTCTTATGCTGATCTTTCCAATCGAGGGTCTCCATCAGATCTATTAGAGGGGCATTGCTGCCCGATTGTCTCTCTCAGGTCTCTTCGAGGGCCTTGCCCCCCGAGTATCTAATGCTGATCTTGCCTCCCCAGGGTTTCCCTCAGGTTTCTTGGAGGACCTTGCCCCCCGGGTTTCTTCCACTAATTATGCCTTCCGAGGGTCTCCCTCAGGTCTTTTGGAATTTCTTGTCCCTCGACTGTCTCTCTCAGGTCTCTTCGCGGGCCTTGCCCCTTAGTGTCTCTGTTAGGTCTCGTGAGATATTCTTTCTTGTCTTGTATTGCTCTTCTTTTCACTTCTCCTAAGGCCAACCATTGCAATTGGGACCATGAAGGAGGCTATTTGCAGTAACTCTTTGGCAAACTTGAATCGACCGTCTCTGATCGCTTATCGGATCTGGTTTTGAAAGACCACCTTGTTGGCTGCATTGTGAGACTTATTTTATGCCACTTGTAGTATCTCATTGCCTTCAGCTCCTTCTCATCCAGGATCGTGCAACCATTGGGCAGGGTGATTTGGCCGTTCTTGAGCAGGTTGTCAAAAATTTCATCAGCCTTAGTCACATCAAATGATTATTTCTTTTCAAACTCGGTTGGTACCGTCACCTACTTCTGAAGAGGCTCTCGCACTTGTATGGCTTACCCTTAGTTAGTTCAGCTACCATCTCTTCTGCCATCAGATCATCTTCCTAACCGTGCTCGCTATCCAACTGATCAATCTCCAAAGTAGGGTCATAGGTGTAAGTACCCTTAGAGGAGGCAGCCTTCCTATCTTTCTCACTAATCAGCTGTTGAATGGTGATAGCCTTCTATGCCAACTCAGAGAGGTCTCAGAACCTCTCAACTCTGAGTTTCTTTCGAAGGCAGAAGGTGAGTCCTTGCATGGCCAGGGATGTTAGGTCAGGCTCTGATATGTTGGTTGGACAATGATTCTTTGCCTTCCAAAAGTGGATGATGAACTTCTCAATTGATTCACCCTCGAGTTGTTGCATATGGGAAAAATTCAAGATGGTTATAGTCGGCTCTGGCCGGTAGACTTGATTATTAAACTTTTGTTCCATCTCTGGCCAAGTCGGCACGGAACACGGTAGGAGGCAGATATACCAAGTAAAGGCCATCTTTGTAAGGGTCATCAGGAAGTGACGTAGACGCATGAAATCGTTAGATAATGTCTCACTGTACTGGATGATAAACTGCGCTATATGTTCCACTGATGATTTATTATCTTCACCCGAGAACTGAGTGAAGTCTGGGATGCGGTATAGCTTAGTGAACCTCGGGTATGGGGTGTGCCTTGCTTCAATCCCTATGTCCCTAAGTACTTCAACGACCAGCTCCCTTTGTTGTGTCGCCTCATACTCCTGATGAGGTCCTTGATTATAGCCATATTGCTCCCTAGGGTTTAGGTCTTCTACATCCTTGATGGGAGGTAGTTATGGATCTGCCCTTGTTTGGGTATGCTTGTATGTCAATTGTCTATTGACGGGGTAGTCGACCTCCTCTTCCTCGAACTCTACTCTTTTTTGCTGTGTATACTACTACTATGGAGTCTAAGTAGAAGTAATGGTGTCAAAGAGGGTGTTGCTTTGGGTATTCCCTTTTTCAAAGGTGTTGCACCTGGTGTTAACCCTAAAAGGTTGGTATCAACCTCGATCTGCTTAGACATTGCTTGTCATTACTCCAACAGTCTTATAGTACTCTGAGTTATTCGTACCCTGAGACCCCCTATTGGAGGATACTTGGAGCGCCGAGTCCATGGGATTCCTGGCCGGTTAGTTTGGGCCGGTTACTCCTGATGTGCCTTGAGTCTGGTTGATGGTGTGCTCAATGGGTAATGGGGTACAGATGGCTTTGCCCTTGTTCATGGCTTCAGTCACCTTAGCAGTTATCAGAAGCGCCATGGTTTGGTTGAAGTAATCAACTATGTGGTCATGGTGCTCCCTGGCTACCCTATAAATTGTGTCATCTACATAATTGTATACCTTTCTAATCTGGTTGGAGACATGATGAAGAGACTCCTTGCTGGGCTGAGAGATCCCCTCAAAGCGGTCTTTAGTGTCATTGCTTGTCCACTAATGATCTGCCATCATCTGATCTAGCCAGATGATTATGGCTTTGAGTGTTTCACAAAGACCTTGGTCAGTTGGCTCCTTGGGGGGTGCCGAGTTGATGGTGTTCCTCCCACTACCCGTCTGAGTAGTACGGAGGGCAGGCTCCTTAGTGGGAGCCGTATTGGTAGAGTTTCACAAGGTACTAGGTTGAGCAGTCAGGAAAGCAGGCTTCTTGAGGGGAGCTACATTGGTAGTATTCTTCCCAATGAGCTGTTGAGAAGAGGGTGTTGCTGTGTCCTTGCTCTTGGTCATCTTGATTATAGTAGGTTAAATTGCCTTCTCAAACATCCTCCTAGGTCCCACCAAGCGTGCCAAAAACAATATTGGTGAAAAAATACGAGAGAACGTCGATTGATCTCATGACGGCCCAGAGTACTCGTCCCAAGGTTGGTTTAACGCTAAGGTAACAAAGGTTAGCCGAGGCCGAAAGCTAAGATAGAAGCTAAAAAGCTTGAGAGAGATTTTGTATATGATTTGTGTGATGTGGTGATGTCCCTTCCGTTTGCCCCTTGCTCTGCTTATACAGAAAATTCGACCACCTCGACCTCTTACCCTAGATCGCCTCCTAGTCGAACTTGGAGACCTTGAAGTCTATCTTCATCAAAAACGAACTTGAAAACCCCATGGTTTACCCAATTTCTCGAGCTTATCTCGCCTTCTCCGAAGTCTATCTTTATCTCCTAAGACCCCGAGTACTCTCAGCCTCTTTTAATGTTATTTTCAATAGAGTTCGTCTTGAACTCAGCCTCTTTGAGCTTTCATCTTATCCAAGTCCTGCGCCAACACGAACCCTCCTTTCACGTATTGGGTGATGACCCTTCGTGAGGAGAGCCCGTGATGATCGGAGCCCAATGAGACTCACAATGTTCGGAGACTAACAAGACTCGCGATGATTTGGCCCTATGAAGGTTTGCGATGATTTGGGCCTATGAAGGCCTACATCGATTGGGCCTATGAAAGCCTATGGCGATTGAGCCTTAGAGAAATCCCGCGATCATACGAAAACCTTCAAGTCCGCAATGATTAAGCCAACCCGAGCCCGCCATAATTTTGGGATGGATGACACCCGCGATGATCCAATTCGAGCAATTTGCAATGATTCGTCCTCAATAAAGCCCGCGACGATTCGGCCTCAACTACTTTGCGACGATCCAACCTCAATGAAGCTCGCGAGGATCCGGGCTCTTCATAACCCACGATGATCCGGCCTTCACCAAACCCGCAACGATCCCGGCTTCCTCTTTCTGTGACGATCCAGCCCGCAACGATCTGGGCTTCTTCTTTTCGCAACTATCTAGCTTGCAACGATCTAGGCCCTACTCGTACCACAACGACCCGAGCCCTACTCGTCCTGTGATGATCCAACTCGTGATGATCCGGGCCCTACTCATCCCGCAACGATCCAGGCCCTACTCATCCCACGGAAGCCCGGATACAATCGTCATTTTCCATTCTCAACAGTATCTTTACTAATATTGAGAGACTTGTGTATCTTACTATTATAATAAGATAATGGTTTTAATTTTTCGCAAATTAATAAACCGTGTAGTCAAGGTTATTTTATCGAAAACTTCCTTGATAAATTAATTGATGAACATATAAGACTCTGACAGTAACTATTTAGTGTTATTAAATCTTTCATAACTACTATTGAACTTAGTGCCTACAAAGATATCTAGGTCGAGCTAATAATTTTTTAATTATACTTAACATTAGTTAAATCATAAATTTGATGTGGACATTCATTTTTTTTTCTTTTGCAACTTAGGTTAACTATATTTTATGTATTAGTATATTCTTATTTCAGTGTAATAAATCATATCTTAATTTTGCATTCTTCTAAAAAAATAATCTACACTTAAAATTTAACAAATGAAAATAAAAGCTCTTATAAGAATTGAAATAAATTTTTTACATAGTTTTTCCTAAAGTATATTATAGGCACGGTTAAAGATGATAAATATCATAATCAAATTAACTATAAATATATTATTGTTTTAGGTAAACTCAAAATTCTATGGCGACAACAACGTTCGATTGACGGCATCCTGTAGTGTAATAAATTACTCTTTCATCCACACTTTTGAATATATTTTTGCAATTCTATACTAATTAATTGTATATAAATTTTTAAATGTAAATTATTTTCTTCGTGTAAGATGATTGCTTAAACGGGTGCTAGAATATGTTATGTCCAGAATTTGTGAAAACAAATCAGATGCTTTATTTAGGCGGAATATTCTCACCTATATCTAGTCCACACAAATAATTCGAAGTCAAATTATCATTAGGCCAGGTAAATTATACTGAAGGATAATTTCTATAAGAACTGCTGTATGAATATATATATTTTTTATTGTGATCGCAATTATGACTTCGGGAATTTATCAAATATTTATTAACAATTAAATTTAAAACACTGTAATAAATTAGAATTAGACCCAAATGAAATGTAGTTGTTTAATTTCTTATCTTTTAAAATTTTAATTTTTTTATATTAAGGTTACACCTATTTTTTAGTTAAATCTAAACATTAACACCATCACATGACTAGTTGCTAGAGTAGTAACTACTCTAGACTAGTTATGAGTTACTAGAGTAGTAAGGAGTAAAATTTATGAAAAGTGGATACAAATGTATGTCTTGAGCTAATTATTTTTGCAATATATATTATAAATTTTCTATGTCACATGAGATATAATTTTAAACTATTTACGTCCCACATTATTATTATGGATGTGCTAATAGACGGAATAGAAAGAATATCCTTAAGAGTAAGAAGAAAGAGTAATTCTCTTATTTTTTTTTGATATAAAATAATTCTCATCATATTTAGCTGCCTAATTTTGTTTCAATTTTTGTAGGATTTTGTATCAGGTAATTGGTTGTTGATGTATGGTGCTGAAAGTATTGGCTATTGGCCAAAACAATCATTTACCAAATTGAATGACAGAGTTACTAGTCTTTCATTTGGTGGAGTAAGTCATGCACTTATTGGACAATCTAGCCCATGGGAGAGGAACATTTGCTACTCATGACAGTAAAAATTCCTCATTTTGGACTATTCAAACCGTTAACGAGAATTATCGTGTGGTTGATATTGATTATTCAAATACGCATTTATTTAGTGACAATGAAAATTTTTATTGTATACTTCGTTGGAACTATGATCCGTCGAACGCATCGATCATTTCTTATGATGATCCAGCTAGAAATTGTGGCATATAAATAATACTTTATTTTTTAGGAAAATTACTCTCAAGTCCATCGGATTTGCTTAAATATACTCAAAAATTCCTCTTGTTTGTAAAATGATCTTTTTGTCCCTCTAGTTTGATTTTATTATACTTTCGGGTCCCTCAATGAGTATTTTTCATTTTTTGTTATTGAAATGACGAAAACACCTATAAATAAAAAAACAAAAGAATTGCTGATGTCATCATCTTCTACCCACGACCCATTTCCAACCTAATCGATAAAACCACTGCCCTACCCTTACAAAAAACCAGCTGCTCTACCGCCTTCTGCCCTTGCCATGAAGAAAACAAAAATTGAATGGATTGTTGAGGGGATGAACGGCCAGAATCTCGACGGCCGCAACAT
Source organism: Hypericum androsaemum (assembly GCA_963995505.1). Classification (NCBI taxonomy): domain Eukaryota; kingdom Viridiplantae; phylum Streptophyta; class Magnoliopsida; order Malpighiales; family Hypericaceae; genus Hypericum; species Hypericum androsaemum. The sequence goes on from OZ023180.1 coordinate 12,005,803, forward strand.
CACCATCAACGAAGCTCAGTCTTTGGTAGCAGTGCGCAGAGGCAGAGGCAGGGACGGCAGGACGAGGAGGAGAAGTAGGCCCAGTGACGAAGCTAGGTCGGCTGGTGCGAGAAAACAAAATCTCCTCGCTAGACCAGATCAACCTTTAATCGATGATGGTGGTTCAATCGATGACGGTGGTGCAATCGACGATGGTGGTTCTTCTTTCCCTCTACATTGATAGGGGTTCAGTCCCGATGTTGACGATGATGGTGGTTCCAGGCGTAGGCCAATAGCGTTGACAGCGACCTGAAGGGATTTTGGTGAAGCCCCGAGAGAAGCCATCATAGTCAGATCCGAGGAAGCAGAGGATGAGCCTACGAATGGATCTCCGGCCGTGCCCACTGAATTCAAATATGAGATCCACAAAAGTTGGAATAGGAGGTGCCGACGGGATCCGATCTAGACTTTTTTTCTTATATTGTTGTTATTTCCCAGGTTCCCAGCGGTTCATTGATCCGATGGCGATTGGAAGGAGGAACGGAGGAAGAAGAAGTATGATGTCAGCAAGTTTTTTATTTTTTGTGCTAAGGGTATTTTGGATATTTTATTGACAAAAATGAAAAAAGAGCTGCTAACGTGCGTCAGAGACCCGAAAGTATAATAAAATCAAACTAGAGGGACAACAATATCATTTTTCAAAAGGGTAGAACTTTTGAGTATATTTAAGCAAACTCGAGAGACTTGAGAGTAACTTTTCCTTATTTTTCTATTATTAAGAATATATATAATAATGGTCTATCTCGTATTAATAAAAGAAATACTGCCTTGCTTTTAAGAGGAATGACATCAACTTTTACTAAATTTAATAATTTAGTAACATTCTAACAATCAAATTAATTCACAAATACTCATGTAATTGAAAATAGAAAGTGGACGCGGTCTATTTATCTTATTTTGATCAAGGAAAAACATGAATGCCTAAAAGAGAAAATACCACGACATATTGTCAATTTTTTTTATTATTACATAGGATCGCTTATTATGGAAAACACGGTACAATGCCAAAACTATTTTTTTTACCAGGAACCATAGGCACATATGGAATGAAATTGAAATAGCAATAAGCATATTTCGATAGAGATCGACTACTGTCAATTGCTTATCCAAAGATCAATTTATGTTGGGATTTCACTAGATAATATCTCAGCACGTTGTCAAACTCCTTGATGTAGTTAGACTTTTACTTTTTTCTGCAGAGAAGCCTATTCATTGTGTGCTAGTGCTATTTGAATCATGTTTTATGAGGCTATTCATGTTCTCTTTAACTTGTGTGAGAGTTGCGAAGTTTCGTGTGGAGATGATGCATTTGCAATTTAGTCCACAACTTCTTGCTCTTTGGATGATTGTATTTGTGTTCTGCGTTGGGTTCTCAAGACTTCTAACAATATGAGAACTTTTCTATAATCTCGCATGTACTCTCCATTCGATTGTTCTGTTCATTGGTTGTTGATTGATGAGCCCAATTCCTTGAGTTGAGATTGTGTATTATAGAGGTTGAAGAACGCTCCTGATTGAGCCTAGCACTAGCTGTACGGCCTCTCTCTTTCCTAATCGCCATTTGGGGGTCCCTTGGAAATACAGTAATCACTGGGTGCATATTTTTTCTAAAGAAAATGTAGTTGTAGATGCATTATCTAAAGTGAATGAGGGTTGATGGTGGTGCTATACTTTGGACTTTATTATCCGTTATATGGACAAAGATATTTTTTTCTTCTGTATTATCATTTCTTACATGTAATGCTTGGGCACTCTTTTTCAGGATCGTAAATTCTTCCATCAGATTTTGCTACAACATGGTTATAACGAGGTGTGCAGTTACAACAGCGAACACATTTTATGAGCGAGATGTGTTTCAATTTATTTGAATTTCTCTCTTGACCATCCCGTTGTGGGATTAGCTAGATAATAGATAAAAAAATCCATGGTCACTTATCTTTAATAAATTTTATCCCATAGTTACTAATCTATTTTTGTCTCTTTAAGATAACTAATCTATCTTGTATGATCACAAATCTATATTAAGTCATCATTGTAACATCACTAATCTATAGGTAATTTTGAAATTTTTACAATTTTAAAGCGTCTCTAGTATTTTTTTATTTTTTCTTGCTTTCTTTCATTCTTCTCTTCTCTCACTTATAGGGTGAATTTTTTTTTTGGTTTAGTTAAATTTCTTCCAATTTTTTAGAACGTACAATTGTAAATTTAGTTTCAAGCAAGGTTTATAAAATGACCCGAAAGCTGACTCGAGATTTAGGCTAACCTCCAGGATGACCGGCCGGACCAGATCTTTTTCTATTTACTAAGATTTATATATATTATTCTTACATTATCAAGAACAAACAATTTTAGGTGTGGGAATTGGATTTGGTTCTGATTTAAAAAATAAGTCAGGATAAATCTCGATAAAATGGGAGCCATTGGATTGATTTATAAATCAAGTACAGGATCAGACGGTTAAGATTCACGCAAGAGTATTATTGTATTTTTCTCTCCTCTTTCCTCTTCTCAATCTCTCTCTTCCTAAAAAAACCTAATTTACTGCCGCCCTCTTCCCCCTTTTTCTTAAACCCCAGGAGACCTCAAAATTTGGACCAACTTATCGATTGCAATATTGATGAACCTTCCTCCACTTAAAGGTAATCCTATGGCAGACAGTTCGGCGAGGGAAGTCAATGAAGTGGCAGTAGTTGTTGTTGTTGATGATAAGGTTTAAGACCCTGTCATCCCCTCACCAGCAAGGAAGAATGAGAAGCCACGAGCAGCCCAGCTGGTTTAAGCTAGCTGTGGAACCGTAGGCACCCGCGACCACATATTGCTACATAGCTTTGGGTCATCAAAGATCGAGTTCTTGGAGAGAGGCGAGGCGATGACCACGTATTGTTGTGTAGTTTTTGTTCTGTAGTTGAGAACAAGAGCTTTTCACTCACAAAATTTGTTTATTTTTGTGTAATGTGCCCGATTATGTCAAATGGACACTCAGTTATGTAAAATTATTTATTTTGGCATGTTGAATGGTGTGTCCAATTTTTTCAAATGGTATGTTTGATTATGTCAAATGGTATATCTCAGGTATGTCAAATGGTATACCCGACTAGTTCGATAATATTAAAAAGAAATATTCTAATGGTATGTTTGATTATGTCAAATGATATGTTCAATTATTTCAAATGGCAGACTCGATTATATCAAAATAGTATGTCCAGCTATGTCAAATGGTATGTGCATTATATTCAATGGTATATTCGAATGGTATGTAAAAATACTTATGATAAAAAATAAAATAATTAATTAATGATATAGTACAAAAATTGTACATGGCATACCATTTTATCATGACAAGGCATACCATTTTATTATGACACGGCAAACCATTTTTTCATTACAGGGCTTACCATTTTCTAACACGCATGCCATCTCTTTTCTTTTTGTCAATTTTGCCCCTACTATTTGAATATTTTATAATTTTGCCATTGGTCCATTTGTAAATCAGATTAGTCCAGAATATAATACTCCAGGACCAAATTCCATTATGATGGGTAGCTCACTCCTGAACTTCAAGTCATAGATCAATATATTATTTTTTAAAACAAATTAGAACATTTAAGACATATCTCAAAATATTTAAAGCAAATGTCAAAATATTTAAAACCTAAGCTACTCTGGAGCATACCAAATGTCAACCATAAAAATTGAGATTAAACTTTCACAGCCTTTTTATAGAAGCCCTAAAATTATAGGGCAAATTACCCTTAGGTCCCTGAGATTTTGACATCCTACCTCTAGCGTCCCTAGATTTCTGAAAATGATCTTGTAGTCCCCCTAGAGAAATTAATCAGGGGTCCTTCGCTGACATTATCAATTAATTTTTCTTGTAAAATAATTTATATACCCTTAAAAGAATCAATAAAAAAATCAAAATTTCATCTCCCTTTACTCAAACTAGAACGCCAGTGTCAACAGAACACTGACTTCTACCCACTTAAACTAGAACCAAGTCGCCTTGGATGACAACCATTCACCCTCAGCTTATGTTCTTTCGACGATGAGGTCAAAGATATATATTTCCATGTGTTTCCCCCTTCTCGTTATCATTATCTTCTGTACCGAAGGACCCCCACAGCACCACCACCACCCCCCCAACTCCCCGGCCCCCGTGCACCCACAGTCAATCTCACTCACCCAATCGGGAACTCCGCGGTGAAGGTTAGGGTTTTCGGCAATGACAAAGCGATGGGTTGATCCGATGGGGAGGTGGGGGACAAGGAACTGGAGTTTGACATCGAGGAAGGGAATAATAAGATTGCGGATGAGTTGATGCCTATTATCCCTCGGTTCGGCGGCAGAGGCAGAGGAGGTGCAAGGTGCGCTGACGAGGAGGAGGACAGTGAGAGCCATGGCGATTTGCAGGTGCAGGATAGGCAGATTTGGTTAGGGAATAGATGAGGAAGGTGCCGGCATAGGAGTGGAGGGCAGGGATAGGAGATGGTGATTAGCTTATTTATTACGGTGGATTTGATGGCGATAGCTATAATATTGTTCATTACGGAGGATTCATGTTTTTGCCTGGGCTTGTTTATGATACCAGGAGGGGTGATACAAAAGATATCATCGAAGAAGATGAAGAGTCATTGAAGAAGGTGTAAGGGTCACAGAAGGAAGGTAGGAGACAATCGACATGACTTTTTTTTCCTCAATTTTAGGGTTATAAATGTTAATTAGAATTAAAAAAGTTAATAAATAAACTGATGACGTCAACGAGGGACTCAAAAGTATAATAAAACCAAACACGGAGGACTACAAGATCATTTTCAGAAACCTAGGGATGCTAGAGGTATGGTGTCAAAACCTAGGCACTCGCGTTCTATCTCCGGATTATAAACCGATGACGTCAACGAGGGACCCAAAAGTGTAATAAAACTAAATACGGAGGACTACAAGATCATTTTCAGAAACCTAGGGATGCTAGAGGTAAGGTGTCAAGACCTAGGCACTCGCGTTCTATCTCTGGATTGACTTGATTTAATTTTGTTTGATTTGATTTGGGAAAAATTGGATTTCTCTGGTAATATTTTTACTTTCCTTTTTTTGTGAAACTAACAAATCAGAATTATCTAGGGCAGTATCCTGTTTCAATGGAGTGGTCCGATAAAAATTTGTCCTATTCGTTAGGTTGACATTCTTATCAACAAAATTGACACAGTATGAGTGTCAATTCATGGTCTGACCGGTCAGACTGCATTTTTAAGACCATGGCTTTCATGAGAGTTTTTTTTTTCTTTATTGTTAATATTATGTCATGTTTAGGCTTTTGTAATGAAGGAAGCATATTATATTAGTATTCTTAATTGGCCTCAATTTAGTGACAATAAATTCAATATCTCGAATTTTGTTATTCTTTTTTCTCTCCCTAATTAATGCTTTCTCTCCACAAAAATGGCTGGAGGCATAGAGGCATGGCATTGTGTCAAATATCGAGTTTGTACCTATGGATAAATTTATTAAATTTTGATCATTAAATCTATTTGATATATTTCTAATCACATCAGATGGCCCACATGCACGTCGTCACCATCAAAACATCCATGTAATCCTCAATCAATCCACTCTAAAATTATAACACTCAAATCTAAAAATTTGGAGGCTGACATGTAAACCTTTGAGGGATCATGTAGCCAGACTAGTGTGGATGTAAATTGCAAGTCCGCTTGTCAAATTTTTTGTTGTGGATGTCTTTTCTTCGAGCACGAAACTTTCAAGTTGTATGCTTCACAACACGCGGCCGATAAAAAAGTCCTACCATGTTAACGGGCTTTCAAATAATAGTTGACTTGGTCTACAATATTAGTTTCTAAGATCGTTATGCAGGGTTAGTTATCAGGTCTCATGTCAACGACAATACCGCACAACAAAATAAGCCTTCCACTAATTCTCCTCTTAAGGCTTGGGCGATGTAACAAATATTGCATTCGGCAATACAAACCATTCTAGCAATTATTCTAAAAAAGTTATCCAAATATCCCCAATCAAGTAACAATAGCAATTCAATCAATATATTCCAAACTCAAAAATTTATACGAGGCCAATGCAGTATATCAATGCATCTAAACCTCACAATCTATCTTTTTAGTTTATATCATTTGGTATTCAGCCATTAGCTAACTTATCTAGATTCCTGAGTAGAACTTATAAAAAGTAGCAGAGCTCTCCCAACAATTATTTTATATTGTTGTGTTGCCAATAATTTAAACTAAAAATTTGGTTAAACTAAAATAATTTTATTACCAGTTAATCTAAATGTTTGTCCACAACATCTAACCTGATTACAATAAAGAACGCCAACAATAATGGGACAAAATTATAAATGTCCTTATTTTTTGATAACTTATAAATGCCATAACTAACCACCAAGTAAATGACGCTAAGACAAAAAAAGAAGGTAGAATTCATTCTTGATTTATGTTTTTAATTTATGAGAAAATCAAGACTCATATTTATTACGAATAGTCAATTCTTTAGTTAGTGTTTATTACTTATCAATATAAAATTGGCAAGCTAACAATATATGAGAAACTTTACGGTGATCCCTCCATACCAAGTCATTTGATGACTTGGTATATCTTTACCAATTAGTTAATGACACGTGGACAAGTGAGACCATTTCATATAATTTAGTATAATGACTATTTAATGTATATAATCTTGTCATTAATGAAAAAGATTGTCAAAAAATTTAGATTAAATAATTGTGCTTCATGCCACGATAAATTAAATTAATTATGTTCCACTATTAGAAACTTCTCTGCACCGATTTTTATTTTTACAAACTTATTTCATTCCATGTATTAGAGAATTCATGGTAACAAAAAAAATAGAAAATTCAAAGAATTCATAAAATACCTTTAAAAATCAGTGATAGATGATTTCAAAAACATAATTTGTTTTCTAGGTATAGAGAAAACACCTTTGGCTTTTTTATTTCAAAAATTTCTTAATTAAAAAAATGAGTATCAAAACTTTAAAATTTATAATTACAGAATAATGTCTAATATTCTTAACCTAATAATCAATCTCTTTTTGTTTTTTCGTGGAAAACTAATCTCTTTTGTTGACAGTCACGGTTATTTCATTATCATAACATCATTATTCAACTTTTTATTGCACCAGATATATCAATTTTTACTAGATACCTAACTCTCCATGATTATCATCAAACGTTGCATTATTTTAATAGTTTTTCTAATGAATTCTCTCTCCACCCAAAAAAGGAAATTAACTTAAATTATCCTAGGATCAAGCTGATTATTTAATATAATTTTTTTGACAATTAATTGTAAGATTTTATACCTTAAATAGTCATTGGATTAGATTGTATGAAGTAGCCTCACTCGTCCACATGTCACTAATTAATTGGTAAGAACATACAAAGTCATCAAATGACTTGGTATGGAGGGATCACCATAAAGTTTCTCCCAAAAATTGCTCTATTAATTTTGGCAATTTAGCCTTTTCCATTATTACAAAAATGGTAAGCATTGATTGTGGCATAATTTTCAATAGCATAATATTATTTTGTTTCTATAATTCTGAATTATTTTGATCTTTAATAGTAATTACAAAAAAGGCAAAAATAGCATGTTCTTGTGCTCGTAATGTTTGGGCACTCTTTTTTAGGACCATAAATTTTTCCATCGAATTTACTACAACATGGTTCTAACAAGGTGTGCAGCTACAACCTCGAACACATTTTATGAGAGAGATGTGTTTCTATTTATTTGAATTTCTCTCTTGACCATCCGGTTGTGGGATTAGCTAGATAACGGGTAAAAAGACTCCATGGCCATTTATCTTTAATAAATTTTTAGCCCATGGTTCCTAATCTATTTTTTGTCTCTTTAAGATAACTAATCTATCTTGTATGATCACTAATCTATATTTTTCTTGGTTTAACCAATTGGTATTCAGCCCATTGGGCCGACTAATTCAATTTCGAGCAGGGTAGGACCTTTAAAAGATGGCAAAGATCTCCCAACAAGTATTTAACACTGCTGCGTACCTAAGGACTCGAACCTGAGACCTGGTTAAGCTAGAACAACTCCCTCACCAATTGATCTAAGTGCCTCTTGGATAAGTTAGAACAACTCTCTCACCAATTGCCTGTTGGATAAGCTAGAACAACTCTCTCAACAATTGATCTAAGTGCATGTTGGTATCAATAATCTACATTAAGTCATCCTTGTAACATCACTAATTTGTATAAAGTGACCCTTTTATGCTCACTTTAGGCAGATTTGAAATTACTACAATTTTTAAAACATCTCTAATATTTTTCTTTTTTTTTCTCGCCTTCTTTCATTCTTCTCTTCTCTTACTTATTGGGTGAATTTTTTTTTGTTTAATTAAATTTCTTCCAATTTTTTACAACGTACATTTGTAAATTTAGTTTCAAGCAAGGTTTTGGAAAATGACCTAGAGACTAACCCAGGATTTAGGCTGACCTCCAAGTCGACCGGTCAGAAGATATTTTTTATTTAATAAAATTTATATATATTACTATTACATTATTAAGAACGAACAATTTTTGGTGTGGGGAGCGGATTTGGTTCTCACTTGAAAAATTAGTTAGAATCAATCTAGAAAAAATGGGAGTCATTGGATTGATTTTTAAATCAAGTTTAAGATCTGACGGTTAAGATTCACGCAGGAATATTATTATATTTTTCTCTCCTCTTTTCTCTGCTCAATCTCTCTTTTCCTCCCCCAAATAAACCTACTTGATTGTTGCCCTCTTCCCCCTATTTCTTGAACCCCAAAAGACCTCAAAATCTGGACCAACTTATTGATCGTGATATCGATGAACCTCCCATTCCACTTGAAGGTAATCCTATGGAGGATGGTTTGGCGAGGGAGGTCGATGAAGTGGCAGTGGCTATTGTTGTCAACGATAAGGTTGTAGACCCTATTGTCCCCTCACTGGAACGAGAGGCCATGACCAGCCCAGCTGGCTAAAGATCACTGCGAAACCCTAAGTGCGAGGAAGAAGAAGAAGGCCGTAACCACATATTGCTGTGTAGTTTTGGGTTATCAACGATCGAGTTCTTGGACAGAGGTGAGGCGATGGCCACAGATATCTATGTATATTTGATTTTGTGGTTGAGAATAAGAGCTTTTCACTAAAATAATTGGTTTATTTTTGTGTAATGTGTCTAGTTTTGTCAAATGGCATACTCAGTTATGTAAAATTGTATGCCTGAGAATTTTGAATGGTATGCCCAATTTTTTCAAATGGTATGTTTGATTATATCAAATGGTATACATTCGGTATGTAAAATGATATGCCCTACTAATTTGATAATATTAAAAATAAATATAATAAAATGGTATGTCCGATTATGTCAAATGGTTTGTTTGATTATGTAAAATGGTATACCCATGTTATGTCAAATGATATACCCGATTATATCAAAATGGTATGTCCGATTATGTCAAATGGTATGAGCATTATATTGAATAGTATGTAAAAATACTTATGTTAAAATATAAAATAATTAATGAAATGATATAGTACAAAAGTTGTACATGGCATATTTTATCATGATAAGGCATACCATTTTATTATGACACAGAAAATGATTTTCTCATTACCGGGCTTGCCATTTTCTAACACGTGTGCCATCTCTTTTCCTTTTGTTAGTTTTGCCCCATCTTTTTGAATATTTTATAATTTTGCCACCAGTCCATTTGTGAAATAGATCAGTTTTGAATATAATGCTCCAGAACCAAATCTAGTCCCGTTTGATGGGCAACTCACTCCTGAACTTCATGTCATAACTGAGAACATTATTCTTAAAAAAAATTAGAACATTTATGGCATATCTCAAAATATTTAAATCAAATGTCAAAACATACAAAACCTAAGTTACACTAGAGAATACCAAATGTCAACCATAAAAATTGAGATTAAACTTCCACAGTCCACGGAATTTTGACATCCTACCTTTGGCATTCCTAGATTTTTGAAAATGATCTTGTAATCCCCCTGAAAAAATTACTCTGGGCTCCCTCGGTTAAATTATCAATCAATTTTTCTTATAAAATGATTTATATATCCTTAAAATAATCAATAAAAAATCTAAATTTCATCTCCCTTTCCTTCGACTAGAATGCCAGTGTCACCAGAACGCCGACTTCTCCCCGCCTAAACTAGAACAAAGATATCTCCCAACCACAGTTCCTTAGACGACGAGTTCGAGGATATCTATTCCTATGTTTTCCCCCTTTTCGTCATCATTATCCTTTGTACCAGAGGGCCCCCAGCCTCGCTGCCCCGTGCACCCGTGGTCGATCTCACCCCCCTATTCGAGAACTCCATGGCGATGGTTAAAGTTTTTGGCAATGAGAAAGTGGTAGGCTGATCAGATATGGAGCTGGGGGACAAGGAGCTAGAGATTGAAACCGAGGAAGAGAATAATGGGATTGCGGATGACACAATGCACCGACGAGGAGGATAGTGAGAGCCATGGGGATTTAGGATGGGCCGATTTGATTAGGGAATAGGGGAGGAAGGTGCCAGCACATGAGTGGAGGGCGGGGAGAGGGATGTCGATTAGCTTATTTATGTGGTGGATTCGATGTCGATAGCTGATATATTGTTCATCGTGGAGGATTCATTTTTTTGCCTCAGTTTTTTATGGTACCAGAAGGGATGATACCGAAGATGTTGTCGAAGAAGATGAAGAGTTGTCAAAGGTGTTAGAGTCACCGGAAGGGAGGTAGGAGACAACCGGTATGACTTTTTTTTTAATTTTAGGGGGATAATAGTCCTTTATAATTAAAAAGTTAATAAATCAATCGATAACGTCAATGAGGGACCCAAAAGTATAATAAAACTAAATACGGGAGACTACCATGTCATTTTTAGAAACCTAGGGATGCTAGAGGTAGGGCGTCAAAACCTAGGCACTCGCATCTTTGTTAATTTTTTCACTTTCCTTTTTTTGTGAACCTAACGAACCGAATTTTCTGAGTCAATATCATGTTCCAACCGAGTTGTTCAATCAAAATTTTTTCCGTTCGTTAGGTTGACATTCTTACCAACAAAACTGACACGGTATGAGTTTTAATTCATGGTCAGACTGGTCAAACTGTAGTTTTAAGAACATGGACTTCAAGACCCTTTTTTTTCTTTTTTGTTAATATTATGTCATGTTTAAGCTTTTGTAAAGAAGGAAGCATGTTATATTGGTATCCCTAATGCCTCAATGTAGTGACAATGGATTCAATATCTAGAATTTCGTGATTCTTTTTTCTATCCCTAATCAATGCTCTCTAAACAAAAATGACAAGAGGTGTGAGAGGGACAGTATTGTGTCAAATACCGAGTTTGCACTTATGAAAACATCCATATAATCTATTTGATATATTTCTAATCACATCAAACAATCCACATGCACTTCGTCACCATCAAAACATCCATGTAATCCCTACTCAATCCACTCTCAAAATTATAACACTCCAATCTAAAAATTTGGAGGCTGACATGTAAACCTTTGAGGGATCATATTTCCGCCAGCCTAGTGTGGCTGTAAATTACAAGTCTGCTTATCAAATTTTTTGTAGTGGATATCTTTTCTTCGAGTACGAAACTTTCAAGTTGTCTGCTTCACAACACGTGGCCGATAAAAAAGTCCTACCATGTGAACAGGCCTTCAAATATTAGTTGACTTTGTCTAAAATATTAGTTTCTAAGATCGTTGTACAGGGTTGCTTAACACGTCTCATTTCAACGATAGTAACGCACAATAAAATAAGCCTTCCAATAATTCTCCACTAAAGTCTGGCCAGGTTAATAAATATTGCATTCGGCAATATAAACCATTCCTAGTAATTATGCTCAAAAAGTTATCCAATCATTCCTAATCAAGTAACAATAGCAATTCAATCAATATATTCCAAAATAAAAAATTTAATACGATGCCAATGCAGTATATCAATGCATCTGAACCTCACAATCTATCTTTTTAGTTTATATATTTGGTATTATACTATTGACTAATTAATCTAGATTCAAGTTAGGTCGAATTTATGAAAGGTAGCAAAGCTCTTCCAATAACTATTTTACGTTGTTGCGTTATGAATGATTTGAACTAAAAAGTCTGTTAAACTAGAACAACATTATCACTAGTTGATCCAAGTGTTTGTCGGCACCACAACTTTTATCTCGATACCAATAAAGAATGCCAACAATAATGGTACAAAATTTTAAATGTCCTTATTTTTTGAAAACTTATAAATGCCATGACTAACAACCAAGTAAATGACGCTGAGACAAAAAAAGAAGGTAGCATTCATTCTTGATTTATGTTTTTATTATATGAGAAAATCAAGAGTCATATTTATTACGAATAGTCAATTCTTTAGTTGGTGTTTATTGCTTATCAATATAAAATTGGCAAGCTAACAATACCATAATTGCTCTATTAATTTTGGCAATTTAGCCTTTTCCTTCATTACAAAAACGGTAAGCATTGATTGTGGCATAATTTTCAATAGTATATAATTATTTTGTTTCTATAATTCTGAATTATTTTGATCTTTAATGATAATTACAAAAAAGGAAAAAATAGTTGAATTTACCTATAAAATGAATGAAGGCTGTATAAATTTTATCATTCAATAAAATAACGATGGGAGCCTATGTAACACTGCTCATTTTATGCATTAGTTCAACTTATTATGGCGCAGAAGGATTTAGAAAAAATAATTTGTATGGAGAAGATATCCACACCGAGTCAGAGATTTTCGATGATACAGAGATTCCATTGGATTTGGATTCAGGGGGGACTACATAAAAATCATCCCTATGGTATGGACTAAATATGGGCTTTTAGATGTGATCAAATTCTTTTTTTACAGATCTGATGGTCAGAATCTGTTGAGGATATTTTCGAGTTTTTATCCAAACATACTCATTAGGGTTCCACCATTTTCCTATATAATCCAAAAAAAAAATCATCTTCCCCGCCGCTCTCCCACCCCCTTCCCCCCCTCGCCAATTGCCTCTCCTCCCCTCGAGAAAAAACCTTGCGGCTCCTCTATCCTCTCCTCTCAATTTTCTCTCTTTTTGAAGCCCGACTCCGACCACCGCAAACCAACGAAGCCCGACCCCCTACACCACAGAAACTTTGAGAAGCTTTCGGTTCGCTTTGGATTTTTTTTGATAAAATTAGAATTGCCTCCTTTTGGGCGTTTTAGTTAGTGACAGGAAACATTGCATGTTTTGTTTATAAAATTAGAAAATTGCATGTCGAAAAGAAACCCAAGATTTGTAGATCTCGAATGCATCGATCTCTATGAAATTGCAAAATTTAGCCTCGATCTCGGTTGCATGTAAATTGTTTAGGTAAATTAGAAACGCCCCGTTTTGGTCCTTTTTGATTTGGTTTTTACAATTAAAAAAATGCCCCATTTTGGGCGTTTTCGGTTTGAATAGTTTTTTGTAGTGCTTCCCCGCCGCCCCACTCCCACCTTCCCCCACTGGATTGGTCGATTTCATGTGGTTGTGATGATTTTGTATTTAAAGATTGGAACTTTATGTTGGTGTTTGGTTGTTGTTTGAACTTAGTGCTTAAAATTCTAGCAAAAATTCATAGATGAATGATACCAATATTAAAGTAGAATGATACAAATATCCGAGAAGAATGATACCAATATTCGAGAAGAATGAAACCAATATTCGAGAAGAATAAAACCAATACATTCAAATGGTATACATTTTCGCTTATAATGGGATACCAATATTGGAGAAGATGAAAACCAATATCATGGTGGAACGAAACCAATATCATAGTAGAATGAAACCAATGTCATAGTAGAATGAAACCAATAACATAGAAGATGGAAACCAATATCATAGTAGAATGAAACCAATATCATATTAGAATGAAACCAATAGCATAGAAGATGAAAACCAATATCCGAAAAAATGGAAACCAATATTCCCATACTTGTATTTCCATAAATTGTATTATTTTGCTGAGATTTTTTTTAATTATTGTATTTTCAATATTGCCCCTATCCCTTTCAGTGGGGATTACCCATGTCCCCACTGAATTTGAACCCGATTCTATTAAGACAAGCTTAGTCCCTAAATTTGGAAACTAAAGAGAAGATTGCGGTAATCTAGGTATTAATAAAGTAATTAAGGGTAAAATTGAAAAATAATAGAAACAATAGGGGAGATGGAAAATTAGTTGGCACACTTTTTTATGGAAAGACTAAAAAGGTAAAAAATATATAAACAAATCTCACGTGAAAAGAGGAAGGGACTCTTTCTCTCTCTTTAAATTATTGTCAACTTCAAAAATCCTACTAGCTACCAGATTTTTTTTTAAAATAAACTCAAAGAACCAAAGAATGAAAATTCAATAGAAAACCAATATCACTACATTCGAAATCCAATATCACTGCATTCGGAAATCAATATCACTGCATTCGAAAACCAATATCACTGCATTCGCAAACCAATATCACTACGTTCGAAAAACTAATATCACTACGTTCGAAAAATCAATATCACGATGTTCGGAAACCAATATCACCAATTCGAAGACCAATATATCACCACATTCAAAAACCAATATCACTACGTTCGAAAACTAATATCATTACAGACTAAAACCAATAGCATTACTTACTCAAACCAATATCATTACAGACTCAAACCAATATCAGTACATTCGAAAACTAATATATCACCATATTCGAAAATCAATATCACTACGGTCGAAAACTAATATCATTACTTACACAAACTAATATCATTACAGACTTAAACCAATATCATTACAGACTAAAATGAATATCAATACATACTCAAACTAATAGCATTACCGTCTAAAACCAATATCATTGCATATTCAAACCAATATCAATACATACTCAAACTAATATCTTTACTTACTCAAACCAATTTCATTACAGACTAAAACCAATATCAATACAGACTCAATCCAATATCAATACATACTCAAACCAATATCATTACATACTCAAACCAATAGCATTACTTACTCAAACCAATATCAATACATACTCAAACTAATATCAATACATACTCAAACTAATATCAATACATACTCAAACTAATTTCATTGCAAACTAAAACCAATTTCATTACAGAGTAAAACTAATATGAATAAAGACTAAAACCAATATCAATACAGACTCAAACCAATATCGACACAGACTCAAATCAATATGAATACATACTCAAACCAAAATAATTACAGACTCAAACCCTAAATTCAACAACTCCATTGAGCTGGGCATCGAGGCGGCAGTTGAGATCGTGTGTCTTCTGGCAGACCTGGAGCTCGAGCTCGTGCATTTGCTGGAGATAGTATTGCCTCAGCCCATCCCCTTGCTGCTGCTTCCCGCTACTGTTACTGTTCACCGTCCAAGTGTCCTCCGCCTTTCTCGCCGCTTCAACTTCTAGCACCGCCATCTCCTCTCTCTCTCCTACTGTTTTGCCAATTGGGACTTCTTCTTCTTCTACTTGTACTACTCGTTGAGAGAGAGAGAGAGAGAGAGATTTCTCTTTTATGGGAAGAAAAAGAGAGATTTCTTTTGTTTCAAGAAGAAGAGGCGGCCACGATCTTTTTTATAGCAAATTTAGGAGATAAAAAAGTTTAAATGGATGGGGGTGGAAACCCTAGTTGGTATGGGATGGGTAAAAAGTCAAAAGTATCCTTGATAGATTAATGGCCCTTGGATTTGTAGATATTGGTTTAAAATCAAATCTGATAGCCTATATTTAACTCCCCACCTATGGACAACATTTCTTTAATACCCACTCAATCCATTCTCACAGCGACAATGGTACCACCGTCTAATTCTTTTCTGTTGTTTGTCTTCAAAATTGTAAACTTTAGTACATTGATTGTCTTGTATTTTTTTTTAAGTTTGTCTTGAATCTGTAAACTTAGAAATCATAAATTTTTATGAGCTTTTCAATTTTTTAATTTATTTGTAAATTCTATTTGTAAATTATTTTTTTTAATAATTAGCAAACGTGATTAATCAAGCAAAAAATAAAAAAGTTATAACTTATAAAAAAAGTTATATAAACATCCAGACCGTGATAAGATTCCCATACTCAAACTATCTAACAGAAGCTCTCAGTCAAGAGTAATTTAAATTTCATCAATAATGAATACTACAACAACAGATTTGTGCACCCATACTAAGTGCCCAGACCAATCCCTCAAAGTAGAATATAGATGTTGTAGCGACAGGTCTCGGTAAAAAATTCTATCGCCGTCAAATCCTACGGAAAAAAATAGTGATAGAAAAAATTAAAAAAAGAGCGTAAAAATTACGCTGCATAACCTATAAAAAATAGAAACATGGAATCATAGGAAAAATGCATCCAATATGGGGCAACAAGCAATCCCGTCCAATTTGGCCATTATATTATTATATATTTACTTAATGTCTATCATACTTATTGTATTATCTTTTAACATGGATGTTTACGGTTATATATTATTTTACTCATTTTAATGTTGTAGTCTTTATATATTGAATGTGTTGATGTACAAAAACAACCGGCATTTGAACATTCCAAGCTCAAAAATCATAGAATTCAGGTACATATTTCTTATTAATAACATTGGATTAAGTAAATTAAATTGAATTTTATCTTATAAAATATATGAGTTCAGATGGAGCCTAGCTTCAAAAAGGAAAGAGGAGGCGGAAGAGCTTTGGGATATCATAAAAATGAAATCATTGGATTTTTTAAAGAGAATAGTTGTCCAAATGGTTCGGTACCTATCTAAAGAAGAAAAGGTAGAGTGATAGAGCCACTGAGACTAGAAGAACCTCAAAAACATCATGTAAGTTTACTATAATTTATTTGCACATTTATGTAAAAACATGCATGTTAGCTTTCTTTTATATGCTTTGATGTACGCAAAATTGTGAACAATTAAACGCATAAGCAAATAATATAGTGGTAAGTAAGGTTCTTAGAACTGAGGGTTGAACACCAAATCAAGGCAAGTAATTGTGTGCGGGAAAATTAAAGTTTTATAATGATTGTGAAAGGTCGCAAGTAAATAAACGAGATAAAAAATGCAAATAAAAGACGAGTTGTAAATCAATGGAGATAAACGAGCACGATACCCTTATGGACTAGCCATCTATGTTGAGACTATAGTTTTTATGAAGTTCTAACTAGTACCCGGAGTGTTCTAATGCATCTCCCTAACGCTTCCGCTCATTAGGACGACAAAACTAAGCTAGAGTAGTTCATGATTACTAACCAATGCTTCCGCTCATTAATTAGACCAAGAACTAAACTAAAATCAATTATGAAGTTAACTCCTAGCGGGTTATCTCTTAGTATCAAGATTCTTCATTAATACCTTAAGATATGTCAATTTACTCTTCCATTGATTCTAATGCCTTCCAGTCCATTATTATCAAGTTAGATTAAGTATTAAGATCATCAATTGACAACTACTACGAAAGATAATCAAACCATAGCTAACATAGACGAGTAATCACATAATTAGGACATCGCACTCACAAGAGAGCTACTCGCTAAGCATGTTAACAAAGCAGAATAGATTAACGAAGAACATGATAGCAATTAAGATAAAGGTAGAGATAGAGAAAGCTTAGTCGTGATGATCAAGTCTTGCCAATCCGTTCCTCGTAGCTAACTGAAATCACGGCTTTATTAAGCTCCAAAGGCTGTGTCAAAGTTGCAGCAAAAACGTCTATGTTTTCTAAACCTAAGAAACTAAGGGCTATATATAGCCAAAAGTCTAACTAGAAATTAAGAAAGTCTATAAGAGGTTCAGCTAAATTGGAAGTCTTGCTGGCCAAGTAATAATATAAATAATATAACTTAAGTACTAAAGCCAAAACAGGAGGCTAAAAGTCTAATATAACTAAAATAAATCGAGTTCCCGTGTAAAGAGGAAGTCCAAAAAATCCATCGTCGAGGACCTGGCGCCCGCCAATGGAGTTGGCGCTCACCAACACAACTTTCTGTAATGGACTTGGCGCCCGCCAAGTATTTAGCGCTCGCCGGGTCGCTGATCAGCTTCATCGCATCTTTGTATTTTGTAGTTTTCACCCTCTTCCACTTCGCATTTGACTTCGACTATAAAATACTAAATGTAGATCTCTCTTCAAGCTTTCCAACGGTATTTCATTTGATACAATCGGACACTCGAGAAGAAAGTTATGAATCTTGCAATATACTCTCTCAAAATTACCCCTCGAACGACCTTCATTGAGCTCCAATTTCCTACAAAATATGACAATGGGTAGAAATCCATTTCCGAACATAAATATAGTAAAACGATCATAAGACTTGACATGACATGATGAATATAACTCAAAACATTACTAAACACGCACGAAATATATGACAAAATATGAGCGTTTACACACTCATCATGCTTTCATTCTTTTATACAAAATGGCAATAATCTTTCTAGTATTTTTTTTCTAACTTATAAGAAGATGATGTAAATATGAATTTAGTTCCACTTATATTGGAGTGAGGAAATTTAAAATGGAATAAATGGTAATATTAATCTCTCAAAAATCACCAATAACATATTGTAATACATTTTTTATGCTAACTTTTCTAACTGAATAGTATATTCGAAAATTTTCAAGACGTTTGGAATTAGGATTCCCCAAGTAGTTTCTATTTTTTCTTTAATTGAAGAGGTGTTGCAACTTTAATTTTTATTATAGTAATTTAGGCAAATTTATAGATCATGGAATTAGTTATTAGTGAATATTTTATATGGAATAACATTTCTAACGACCATCGTTCTATGTTAGATACTTCATACTATCCATATAAACGATCTAAGCAAAACTCGTTAACATATGTTTATAAGATATTTTGTATTAATTGAAATAGGAAAAAAAAACTAGAATATCACCAAATATTATAACATAACTTCACTTCAACAACATATACTTTTTAATATTTTAACACCATATTGTATACTTATGAAAATTTTCATTATGATCCGAATATAAATGTTTGGTTAGAATTTTACATTTTTATATTTTATGGACCCTACGTAATTCAATAACATTACCATATAAGCTGTTAAATTAAAAAGAAAAAGAGAAAAGAAAGAGCACGGGGGGCCATAAAATGACGGTGTTCTCCAAGAATAACCATAATTTTTTACTTATCTATGCAACAATCTCTATTTGATTATTATATATAATGTTGTTTGTCTTAACGCGTGACTTTAAAATTGAAATAGTACGCTGTTTTGAATGATATGAGCAAAATATATCGTGAAGCAAGTGCAATTATGCAAATAAATCAACCATCAGTGCAACCAAATCAATATAGTGGATCATTTATTTGGCTTCAAGCTGGAAAAGAAGAATACATTGAAATTTCTGTTGGATGGATGGTGAGTATCTTTACTAATATTGAGAAAGTCATTTTTATTTAGGATGTTGTTATTCTTATTTCATTTATGTTGAATAGTTAAGATAAAACCTTACTATTCAATAAGATAATGTTTTTATTTGTATGCAAAATAATCAATCGTGTGCTCAATGTTATTTTCTCAAAAATTTCCTCGCCAGATTAATTTATGAACATGCAAGACTTTAATACTAACTGTTTAGTATAATTTTTTTAATCTCAAAATTCTTGTGCCACTCATAGTTTTTCAATATAATTCTTGTGCTGCACAAATTTGGATCCATAGTTTGGGTGTTGAAACATACAAAATTCTATCAATCTTCACACAGATTCCACTTACGCAACCATGATGTCAATATTTCTGAAGATTTGATATTTTCCTTGGGCAAAATGCTTAAGTCTATCAACCATATTCTTTATCGTGCATCACGGCCAAGAAGCTTCACTCTAAAATATTAAAACCACTAGCATAAAAATAAGCAGTACAAGTAATGTTTCTTCACTTCGAGCCATTAGAGTAATCTAGTATTAAGCATACTCTAGGTTCTGTTATTTTCTGCCGATTTAAAGCATAATATTACCGGCCCTACGACTAGCACCCTCACCCTTGCATTTGTTGACATGTTTATAGTAATTCTCAAGAGTGGTCTTCCGGATCCTAGATGAACGCGTGCACCTCCAATAAGTTGCCTCAACCATCTTTAACAGGTTCTTCTTCCTTATTCTTGGAGCCACAACGTTTACGTGGCTTAGTGTTAGAGTTGTTCTTCCTTCTTTCTGGAGGCACCAACTATATAGTATAATTGATTTTTCATACCTATGGTTAAACCTAGTGCCTACTAAGATATTTAGGTTGAGGTAATGATTTTTTAATTATAATTAAAATTAGTGAAATCATAAATTTTATTTAAACTATCATATTATTCTTTCGTAACAGTTACAAATTTATTGGATTGAATTAAGAACCATTGAAGCCCAATAGAATTTTTATCTCTAAATGACAAGAAGAGTTAATTACTATTTTTTTTACAAATAGTTAAACAATACATTTTAATGTTATGTAGCACATAAGATGTATGTTGATCTATTTTCTTATCCTTTATGTCGAAAGTTAAAATTTTGTATCTTGGAGATAACGAATAGAAAATCTCTTGAAGAGACTAATTAAATTAGGTGAAGCTAATTTTTCTTATCAAAATTTAAAAAAATTAATTCTAAAAATGCAAGGTGAGTTATGGTTGTGAATTATAATTATGATTCTGACAAATATGCTTAGTCAAAAGTAGATATATAACAAATTTTAATAGTGGTCCCACTTGATATTTACAAGAGATTTGTTAAGTAGTTTATAAAAAATACTTCTTAGACTTCGAAAGTGTTATATAACAATCAAGTTTTTGTACATGAAATAAATACTTTGGTAGAAATATTTTTTTGGAAATCCAACTCTTGACGTGCAAAAAGTTTTAAGTAGTTGATATAATCGATAACCATAAAACTTTCAAATCTTATCATTTATTTAGTTAGATGCACATATTTTAAAAACTTGAAAATTTGGGTAAGCTATATTTTATGTATTAGTATATTCTTATTTCAATGCAATAAATCATAACATAATTTTGCATTCTTCTAAAAAAATAATCTACACTAAAATGTAGAAAAATGCAAATGAGAATTCTCATAAGACATTGAAATAATTATTTTTGTGGGCATGATTTAAGATGATAACCAAGTTAATTATTACACAACATTAAATTGACTGTATATATACACTATTGTTTTAGGTGAACCCAGAACTCTGTGGTGACAACAAGGTTCATTTGACGTCATTGTGGAATGTAATAAATTACTCTTTGATCCAGACTTTTGAGTATATTTTTGAAATTATGTACAAAATAATTGTATATAAATTTTGAAATGTAAGTTACTTTGTTTGCGTAGGATGATCTCTCAAATGGTTGCTACAACATATTATGTTTAGGATTTGTGCAAACAAATCAAGAGATACATTTATGCGCGATATTTTCTGGTGTATCTAGTCCTCGAAAACAATACGAAGCCAAATTATCAATAGTCCAGGTACATTATACTAAAAGATAACTTATATAAGAACTGCTATGTGAACATTTTTTTAGGAAAAATTACCCTCACGTCCCTATACTTTGGTCACCCTCCCCCTAGGGTCCTTGGATTTTGGAAAATAATTTTTCTGTCCCTAAGTTTTGCTGATAATAGACTCTCGGATCCCTGAAGCCAGAATATTCCATATTCTCCGGCGAACTCCTACTTGAAATGACCAAAACGCCCCTCTCACTTAAAAAATAAAAAAATCCTTTCTCCTTCCTACCTTCGACTCCTCCTTCCTACCTTCAATCAACACCATCTTCGACAAAATCAAAACTAAAAAATAAATCTAATTTTTTTTAATGAGAATCATTTTCTTCTCCTCTCAAACATTTTTAATGAGAATCATTTTCCCACATTCAACCACTTCATCTACTTCTATTACAGAGATATTTTCTTCTCCTCTCAAACTCTCTCTCTCTCTCTCTCTCTCTCTCTCTCTCTCTCTCTCAAATCTCTCTCAATCTAAAAAATCAGTTCTCACCAAACAACCTTAAACCGACGACGCGGACATGGGCCTCTCCCTCCTTGCCGACAACCCGATGTGCTCCTGGACACCGACACGATGTGCTCTTGGATGACAACATTGTGGACAATTTCTGATGCAGGTGGGAGGAGCAAGGGGAGAGTGACGACGATATGCTCCTGGACAACGACATTGTGGAAGGGAAAATCCAATGCCAACACCTTCCTCCTCCAGGAACCCTCATCGGTACCCTCGTACAGAGAGGGAAGAGGAACCCTCATCGACTTAGGGCGGTTGACCACCGGGCCAGGGAAAAGGGGCAGGTGGCATTGGCGGATCTCGCGGTGTCCAAGATCCAGATGGGGATGCTCCAATAGCTCCTCGACCCAGGCATCCTCGTCTGTGCGGTGGCCGAGCTGGCATTCCGCTGGGTCGCGGTGGACATGGACGACTGGCCGGACTCAAAGGATGTCGCAGAGGAGCTCAGGCGGATCATTGGTTTTTTTGATTTTTGTTTATTGATTAGGTTTAAAAGTTTGAGGAAGAGGATGAATTGAGGAAGAAGATGAAGGGGAAAGAAAGATATTTTTATTTTTTTTAAGTGGGAGGACATTTTAGTCTTTTCAGGTGGGGTATCGCCGGAGAATATGTAATATTCTGGCTCCAGGGACCCGAGAGTCTATTATCATCAAAACTTAGGGACGGAAAAATCATTTTCCAAAATCTAGGGACCCTAGGAGGAGGGTGACCAAAGTACAGGGACGTGAGAGTAATTTGCCCTTTTTATAGTGTGATCGCTATTATGAAACATATATTATAAATTATTTACATCACATGAGATATAATTTTTTGGACAAATTACTCTAAGGTCACTCTAGTACGGTTATATCTATGATTAGCCCACGATTATCAAAATACATTACAAAGTGTCCCGTGTTTAGTTTTAATATACTCTGGGGTCTTTGTTGCCAGAATTAGAAATTTTCTCCGGAGAAAAATTACGGCTTTGCTGGAGAAAATCTCCGATTCTTGCATCAGAGACTCCAGAGTATAATAAAATCAAACATGGAGGACTATATAATATATTTTGATAATCCAGAGGCTAAATCATATATATAACTATAATAGAGGAACCCTAGAGTAATTTGCCCTAATTTTTTAAATTATTTCTTTCCCGCGTTGATATTATGGATGTGCTAATAGAAGAAACATAAAGAAATCCTTAGGAATAAGAAGAATGAGTAATTCTCATATTTTATATATAAAGTAATTCTCATCATATTTGGCTGCCTATATTTGTTTAAAATCTTGTAGGATATAGTATCGGGCAGTTGGTGGTTGGTGTGTGGTATTCAAAATATTGGCTAGTGGCCAAAAGAATCATTTATCAAATTGAATGATGGAGTTAATTATCTTTTATTTGGTGGAATAACCCATGCACCTATTGGACAATCTAGTCCGCCTATGGGAAGAAGAACATTTGCTACTCACCAAAGTAATACTTCCTCAATTTTTTGAACTATTCAAGCCGTTAACGAAAATTATCGTGTCATTGATATCAACTATTCAGATACCAAATTATTTAGTGACAACGAAAATTGTTATAGGATAATCCATTGGAAATTTGATCCGTTGAACTGAGCGACAATTTCTTATGGTGGTCCAGGTGGAGATTGTGGACCATAGATAACATTTTATTTGTTAGGGATATATGGAATAATGGTCTATCTCGTATTAATAAAAGAAATTGTGTCTGACTTTGAAGTGGAACGACATCAATGTTTAATAAATTTATTATTTTATTAACATAAGTGAATACGGCCTATTTTATACTATTTTGATAAAGGCAAAACATGAATGCCAGAAAACCAACTCATGTATGGTCTGATGGATACGATGTCAGTCCTTAAGTATGAGGTGGGAGGATCGAATCCCATGACCATCTAAGATCCAAAATTGTGAAAACAATTTAATTCTCACCAAAAAAAACATGAATGCCAGAAAGAGAAAATATCACGGCACGTTGTCAAAATATTTTTTATCATGACATGGGATCACCGATTATGGAAAAACACAGTACAATGCCAAAACTGTTATTTTACCAAGAATTATAGGCACAAATGGAATGAAGTAGAAATAACAACAAGATTATTTCGATAGAAATTGACTACTGCCGTTTGCTGATCCAAATATTAATTTATGTTGGACATCACTCAATTTTTGTCTGTAATGGAGTCTATGTAACAAACGTAACAATTAGGGTTCAAGAATTGAAGATAGAGGGAGGGAAAACAGAGATAGAAGAAGGGGAGGAAGAACAGAAATGTTCTGTTTCTTAGGATCAATTATGTCAAAATATCTAAAATGGTTCCTAGAGTTTTCTCTTATCTCCATTTATACTTCATAAGTCCTATTACAATTCAGTCACCTAAGAACTCTTATTATTGCTATTTATTCCTGTGATCATTACAACTCCCTCCTTCAATAAAAACCTTGTCTTCATGGTTCAAGGAACATCAAAATCGAAACACTGAACTTAGCTTCTCGTGCAACTCGTGAAACTGTAACTGAATTCTTGCTGCCAAAATGGTTTAACTTGTAGAGACGAAATATGTGCTTCAAGTCCCTTATCAAATACATGTAAAATCATCATCCCCATCTTAAAAGCAACCGCTTCCACAAGCCTTGTAAATGTAATCAAGAGTAGTACAACAAGGACTCGAGTATTCTCCATCACCATCTTCAATATATCAACATCGGAGAAGCACAGCACATGTACAAAATCTGAACCCTTTTTCAGATTTGACTAAATTGTTATCACGGCTACAAGCTCTTGCAACCAACCTCATTCGATTCTCAAAACTTCTCACATTCTGTAGACAAGGTTCAGTCACATTTTCCCCTTGTCTCGCACATGCTTTAACACTCTCAGAACACCTTTCATCATCTGCGAATGCACTGCCAACAATGCTGAACCAAAGAAGCTTGCAAGTCCGCCACCCATCTGCTGGAATTCCAATTCCATTTCCATCCAAATCCTTGCTTCTCGACTCAACAATAGCACCAACACATGAATTGACAACAAACACATACTCCTTCCTCTTTGATATCAACTCATTAAGCTTGCTACTCTTTTTCAAGGATATGAATTCACCATCGTACCTTGGGAGATCATTACAAATCCCTGGCATCAACAAAACCTTGTCCTCAAGGTCCAAATCATAACATGCCCCTTTCCTATTCGTTAAACCTTGAATCCAAATAAATTCTGCTTCAGCTCGATACTTCATCAACTGTGAACAAAAACCAGTTCCTATAACTTTGATAGCTCGACATTCTCTTAATTTCTCAAGGTTCCTCTTTGCATCTTTAGTTGCTCCATAATCTGCAGGAGGTTGCAACCCTATAATAAAATGCAGTACAACATTTGCATCCACTAAAATTGCAGAACCTGCATCTATAAAAATGATAGCAGGTGATGGTGATGCAGCAATCGATAAATCTGCAGAGGTGACCAAATGGGTTGTTGGCTGCGGCAGCAAAGAAGCACTTGGCAATCCTGCGAAAGGCAACAATCTGACGATGTCAATAGGTTGCTACTGCAGAAATGCAGCAAATGATGCATTGGAAAATGGCGAATCTGTAGAAATGAGTGGCCTGTAGATGGAATTTTGTAGCAGACTTTGCAGCAGTGAATCAAGTAGTTTAGATTTAACATCAAAACCAAACTCTTTTATTGTTGGTAACTCCACAAAGAATGGCAGGCCTATAGACTCAGGAGATGAATCTGCAATTGCTTCTAAAAATTGTAGATCTGACTCAAGATCAAGTACTTCCTTGTTTGTCCAAGAAATACCCTTAATTGCATCTGTTTTTGTATTCAGGAGAGAAATCTGTAACTGGCAGTCCATGAAGTCTTCTTGTTCTCCAAATTTAAGATGTCCAAATCCACCAAAATCTAAAACTGAAACTTCCTTGCAAGAGACTTGACGAGATGAAGTCTATATCTGCCTCGTTTGGTTGAACAGTGTCATCATCATCATCCATTTTGTTCAAGATGTCTTCAACCTTGATCCTCATACACTCTGGCATAATACACTCTTTAACTCTAATGTTCATGACATCATTATGGATTTGACCATCAAGAGAGTCAACAAACAAGGGTCCAGAATCATCAAATCCATATTGAAGTGACCCCATTTGTCGAGTTGCTCATGAACTCTCCACAACACATTCGTCGACTTGCTCATGAACTCCATCGCAACTGACGAATCCTACTTGCTCCTCATTCTCAAAGCGTATTTACAATGCCTCGACAAACTCATCCTAGTCAACATTGTCGAAGCTCAATCTCCACGACAAGAACCACTCTCTCGCCTTACTCGTCAACAAGTCAACTACTAAACTATATTTATAGACCTCCAAAGATGGATTAATCTCAAAGAATTTCTCATAAAGCTGAACCTAATCATACGGGTTAACACCCGAAAAAAAAGAAAGACTAGAAAAACCTATTCGAGATAAGGCAGCATTTACCTTATTCTTATGAACTTCTGAGGCCCACTCGTCTAATAACTCATCCAGGTACCGGCTCCAACGAGGCTCAACACCATACATTCGAACCACGATCCAAGAACTGACTCCGGCGAGGCTCCATTCCATAGTTCTGACCCAAGAACACTTGGGTCCTCTCCTGCTAGTAAGAAACATGCTCTGGCCCCGGCGACTCCTTCGACAACAAATTCTGGCGAGGCCCATAAAACTGAAATTGGTAAGTGATAGAGGATGAATTTCTTAGAGTCCAACACTCGAAGAAAACTCGATAAAATCAAGTCTGTTCGGATAAATCCAAAGAGATACTTGAAGTTTTGATAGAAAGATGAGCAAAAGAAGAGAATCCCCAATTTTCTTAGAGCAACTCTAAGAAACCAAATTCCATTAGACAAATCAATAATCCCCTAGGTTTCTTCCTTTCATTACATATATAGTAGTATTTCCTAAGCCCAACAAAAGCTACGGCATAAAACAAAGCTATATTCGAATTAATAATAATAAGATAATGGTCCACAACAACAAAAGCCCAGCAACAATGATCTTCTATTTCTCTTGTTGCCCGCTCGTGAACTCGTCATCCGATATTCCTACGCCCGGTCGTCCACGTCATTTCTTGTCACCCACTTGGCCTCGCTGCACATTTGTCACCTGCGCTTCCGCCTTTGTCGGTCTTCGTGTCACTTGTAACTTCCACTGCTCACACCTTCAGTTCCTTGTCACTCGCGTCTTCAACTGCTACTCCCAAGGCGATGACCAAATTCTCCATGTAACAATCCATCCTGCTTAAGTTTCTTGTCCTCAAGAAACTAATAGGGTAGCAAAATTTGAGGCCCAAAAGGAATCCCAAAATGACAGCAAGAAAAGATGATGCCACTTCCAAAAACATCTCGGCAATGGTCTCCAATTTGAAACACAACCTCGAGAGCATCTTCAGCGAGTATGGTCTCACCTTCCTCTTCCAATCCTTAGCAGAGTCAATCAGTTGGGTATAGAAAATTACACGTTCATAATGTCCCAAAACCTTGTCTGCTTCACCAACCTTCAATGCATTCTCAAAAACTTTCCAAGTACACTGTAACAACCCTTGGATTTGGACAATTGAAGAGACCACACAACGGCCTAAATGACATTGTCTGCACTCTTCCCTCGTGCTCGTTCAACTTAGTATGTGACCTCTCAACAATCAGCCTCTCAGTAACGGTCTCACCCTCTGCGACTAGCCAACTAGGTACCATCACGTCATCCATGCCACTCGAATTAGTATCGCCCTCCATCCCGCTTAAGTTCCTTGTCCTCAATGAACAAGAAGAGAAGATTGCACATAAAGGATGAAGGCCTTGACAAGCCAGACCTGCTACAAAAGTTATAACATGTTGTCCTGCCATTCCAACTTTGTCACCTCTTGCTATAAATATTCCATGAAATTGATTCAATCATGTCCTATCTCCTGTTACAACACGTACTGCAATGGCTTCCATATTTGCTTCCACCTCTACAATCAAAACCTCCATCAACTCAACACAAAACCACTGCAACTGTCGGCTATCTCCTTTTCGTGAACCCTGAAGCTGCACTTTGTCATTCTTTAGTCCATGTTGGACTTGTAAAAAGAGCCTCGAGGTCATGCCTTTGGAGGAAAATCGTGATATGGCATATTGGTCTACTTGCAAGACCAGCTTTATCTTTACAAGGATAATAGGAAAGACATGTGCATAACGTCTCAGTTCAGAATTTCCGCCTTTAGAAACAATTTCATATGTGAAATTGCCTATCAAGAAGCAAACTAGTAGAAGAACATCTTCCACGGTCTTGTCAAACTCTGCTCTTTTCTCTGTTGTGATGATGTAATATTTAACCTGCTCATCACAAGTCATGACTTCCCACTTTCTACCATGAGTACCTCTCTGAAACTGGTGGATAGGTAGTGCATCAAAGAATTCATGACCGATGATAATTGTTGGTAATCTTGATGGAACCTGATCAATTACAACATGCCACGATACAGGTGTTCTGGCCAATCCACTTGTAGCCTGCACCTTCCCACTTCCATCGATGTTAATATTTAAACATTTTAGGTTAGTATGCTGGAGCTTCTGTAACGTAGGACTGTATTCCACCAGGTGAACATGCAACAACTCTTTGAAAGTCTTAAACTTTGCTGCACCATGCAGAAAATCAGCCATAAGTGTTCCTCGTCCTGGACCCAGCTCAACTAATTTCACTTTCTTCGGTTGTCCCATATGCTCCCATAGACACATAGCCCATACACCTACCATCTCTCCAAACATCAGGCTCACTTCAGGTGAGGTTATGAAATCACCTTCTACACCAAACACATCCCTATTGATGTAAAATCCAGCTTTGGGATTGGTTAAAACCTCCTCTAGGTACTCTTGTTGCGTGGTATTGTTGTTGCAAAGGGGTAGCATATTGAGCACCACCACTGAATCTTCCACTCGACAATAATTAGCATACATGTCAACCAAACCACTACTAACACACACATTTTTCTCAAGCTAGTGTCTTATAACTTTCTTGGTAGGCTCCCCAACATCGAAGTTGTCTGCATTGCCAGCTGCAATATCATCTGTTGCTTCATTACAGTCTAAAGTACAAGCTTTTGTTGGTTTCTCATGCAACATCTCATCGTCATCCACCAAGTCATTAGATTTTCCCATAAAAACACAAGACTCCTCAACCCCCATCTTGTAATGATAAGATTTATCATAATCTCCTTCCCAGACAGCTTGCGAGGTACTTCCCTTCAACTTCATTTGTTCAAAACCGTGGGAGATACCACTGTCCAATTGCACAATCGCATCATCCTCATAATAGTTCGCACTCATAACGTCATTGAATTCAATAACATACTCCCCTTTTTCCTCGAACACCTTATGTGCATCTTTCCAAGCAACCCCTCTGTTCACAAAGTGCCTAAAATCACATTTAGTCATTTCATCGAACACCTTTGGCGCATCTCTCTTTTTACTCTCCTTACTCAAATCAACCCAAAAATCAAAACCAAACTCAGTTGGGTCGACCTCTAGGATCCTAGAATATCCTTTCTCGTCAAGTTCATCCTCCAATTGAAAACGCCCCAAGTTCCACTTTTAGCAAATCCTTTGGGAAACTCAGAAACAAATACCTTATGTTCCAACCCTCCTAACCCACTTCGATCGAAACTGCCTTAGGAAGCTCTACCATCAACTACTCACCATCAAACTTACCTTTTATCTCGACCGCATACTCAACCACCTCGACTTCTTCCTTGTAAACCATCTGCTCACCCTTGGTATGGCCGAATCAACCGTGTCAACGAGCTTCTCCTTAGTTCGGAATTGAGCTAGGTCGTCCTTCATGGATTCTCTGAACTCTCCGAGTATGTCTTTAATGATAGCCACCAACTCTTCCCTTGTAATGTTATTCTCCATTTCCATTTCCATTTTTTTTATAGCAGTAACAGGCCAAGGATGGATGGCTCTGATACCAAATGAATTTCTTGGAGTCGAACACTCGAAAAAATCAAGTCTGTTCGGATATATTCAAAAATATACTCTTGAAGTTTTGATAGAAAGATGAGCAAAAAAAGAGAATCCCTAATTTTCTTAGAGTAACTCTAAGAAACCAAATTCCATTAGACAAATCAAGAATCCCCTAGGTTTCTTCCTTTCATTACATATATAGTAGTGTTTCCTAAGCCCAACAAAAGCTACGGCATAAAATAAAGCTATAGTCCAATTAATAATAAGATAATGGGCCACAACAACAAAAGCCCAGCAACAATGATCTTCTAAATCTCTGGTTGCCCGCTCGTGAACTCGTCATCCGATATTCCTACGCCCGATCATCCACGTCATGTCTTGTCACTCGCTTGGCCTCGTTGTACATTTGTCACCCGCGTGTCCGCCTTTGTCGGTCTTCGTGTCATTTGCAACTTCCACTGCATGCACCTTCAGTTCCTTGTCACTCGCGTCTTCGACAGTTACTCCCAAGGCGACGACCGAATTCTCCATGTAACAGTAAGCCATAATTTTGCTGCACAACAATAGCTAAGAATTTGAGGATTGTCTTGCTCTGTTACCAATTTGTAATAAACCTAACAATTAGGGTTCAAGAATTGAAGATAGAGGGAGGGAAAACAGAGATAGAAGAAGGGGAGGAAGAACAGAAACGTTATGTTTCTTAGAATCAATTATGTCAAAATATCTAAAATGGTTCCTAGAGTTCTCTCCTATCTCTATTTATACCTCATAAGTTCTATTATAATTCAGTCACCTAAGAATTCCAATTTTTGCTATTTAGTCCTGTGACCATTACAGTCTATTCATCATGTGTTAGTGGCTTGTCTGTTTGCTAGTGCTACTTCAACCACACTTTATGAGGCTTTTCATGTCCCCTTTATTCTGTGTGAGTTTTATGAAGCTTGGTGTGGCAAATATCTATTTGTAGTTTAGTCCACAACTTTATGCTCTTTGGATGATTGTATTTGTGTCGTGCTTTTGGGTTCTGTAGACTCCTAGGAATATGTTTTTTTTCTTGCTCTTTTTTATTCTTCTCTTTTCTCCCCTTTTCTTTTCTATCTTTTCGGTAAGGAGTCGTAGGTTTCTTTTCTATCTTTTCGGTAAGGAGTCGTAGGTCCATTGATGCTGCGTTGTTGCTGCCAAATTCTTGTGACCATTAATCAAATGACTAATTCAGATTATCCAAAATTTAATCTTGGGCCAGCAATTGGCCTGATTGCATGACAAACCAAGTTCCTGTGACCATAAATTTTTTAAGGGAGTTTTTGTTTTTTTGAGAAAGGAATAACTTATAAGCATTTGGTTATTCCACAAGAAGGGGGATTCCATGGGGACAAGGGTAGTCTCCAAATTTGGGGACTAAAAGAGAGATTGTGGCAATTTAGGTATTAATAAAGTAGTTAAAGGTGAAATTGAAAAACTAATAAAAACAAAAGGGGAGATAGAAATTAGCTGGCACACTTTTTTATGGAAAAACTAAAAAGATAAAAAAAATTTAAACAAATCTCACGTGAAAAGAGGAAGGAACTCGCTCTCTCTCTTTAAATTATTGTGAACTTCAAAAATCCTACCAACTACCAGATTTTTTTTAATAAACTCAAAGAACCAAAGAATAAAAATTTAATAGAAAATCAATATCACTAAATTTGAAAACCAATATTACTACGTTCAGAAACCAATATCACTGCTTTCGAAAACCAATATCACTACATTCGCAAACCATATCACTACCTTCAGAAACTAATATCACTACGTTCGAAACCAATATCACTACGTTCGAAAAACCAATATCACTACGTTCGGAAACCAATATCACGATGTTCGGAAATCAATATTACCACATTCGAAAATTAATATCAACACATTCGAAAACCAATATCTCACCACGTTCGAAAACCAATATCATTATAGACTAGAACCAATAGCATTACTTACTCAAACCAATATCATTACAGACTCAAACCAATATCAATACATACTCAAGCCAATATCATTACAGACTAAACCTAATATCATTAAAGACTAAAACCAATATCAATACATACTCAAACCAATATCAGTACAGACTAAAATCAACATCAGTACAGACTTAAACCAGTATCAATACATACTCGAACCAATATTATTACAGACTAAAACCAATATCATTACATACTCAAACCAAACAAAAGAGGTCACGAAAACTAATATCACTACTGTAGAAAACCAATATCACTACTGTAGAAAACCATTATCACTACTGTAGAAAACCAATATCACTACTGTATTCTCCTTCCGTCGTTTCTTCTTCTTCTTCACAGACAGCAAGTGGCGGCGGTACTCCAGGCGACGGACGAGTGACGGCGAGCACGTCTCCTCTAGGCACGGTGCGGGTTCGTGGGCTCTCTCCACGAGCTCTCTCTCTCCGCGAGCTCTCTCTCTCTCCTTGACGGCTCCTTCTTCTTCTGCCAAGCTCTCTGTCTCCTCGACGGCGGGATGACGCCGGGCAGCAGCGGATGGGACTCGGCCAGCAGACCCGACGCCAATACCATGGGACCTATTTTCTGGATTTCTGTGCCGGAGGTGGGTGGTTCTTTGGTTGGGGGGGGGGGGGGGAGAGTGAGAGAGGAGAGAGAGAGGGAGAGATTTTTTAATTAGTGAAAGAGAGGGTGGGAGAGGAAGAGAGATGATTGGTTTAACCTAGTTTTTTGTTTAAAAAGTCAAAAATGTCCCTGATTGGTTATTGACCATTGGATGTAAATTTTTTTTTAAATCGAATCTGAGGGCTCTAAATCTAGTCCCCACCTATGGAAAACTTTTTATTATTCCCCACTCAATCCGTCCTCCCACAGGAACCACGCTTTTGAAATTAGTCTCCAGCTTAGCAAAATAAAAAATTCTCAATTTTCTCAAACCATAAATACCTAGAGTCCCTTTCCCACTCCCCGTCTTAATCCTGAAACCCTTAGTTATTTTAGTTAGTCGCTCGTCTCCTGGTCCATGTAGTGTCTGCTGCCGTCCCGACTCGTAGACTAGTCTCGATTCGCTGGCTACCATGACCCTCTACTTTTGGTTCCATCTCGTCTCCTTCCTAGTCTTGAATTTTTTTTTCCTAACTAGGTTCCAGGTCAACTGGTCAAGGATTAATGGGTTTCAATCTTATGGTGTTATCGTTGCTTTTTGTCGATAACCATGAATCCTAAAACCCTTAATTATTTTAGTTAGTCACTCTCCTCAAGGTCCGTGTAGTGTATGCTGCCGTCCCGACTCGTAGACTAGTCTCGATTCGCTGGCTACCGTGACCCTCAACTTTTGGTTCCATCTCGTCTCCTTCTTTGTCTGAATTTTTTTTCCTGACTGGCTTCTAGGTCAACTGGTCAAGGATTAATGGGGTCAAGGATTAATGGATTTCAATCTTATGGATTTATCGTTGCTTTTTGTCAATGATTTGGTAGTTGTTTCCTTAAAAAAATAGCTCAAATATGGTTTAAACACAACATAATCTCCTGCAATTAAATTGATCTTTATGGATGTATCAGACAATGAAGGTGTAATTGAAAACTAACAAAATGGTTAATGAATATCCTTATATTATAACCTTCTATTATAAACATGAAAATTTGTTTTGTGATTTGAATAATTCAGATTATATGTATTAGTATTAAAAAAATTGAATTTTGGATAATTCACTATTTGAATTCGGATTAGAATGGTAAAATAGTCAATTCTTATAGTTTCGATTCAGATAATTCGAATTTGGATCATTTGAATTCAGATTATTTGAATGCTCATCCCTAGTAACACATTTTTTTTTGGAAAAAAAGAACTTTATAAAGAAAGGAAAAGAAAGACCAAAATATAAATTATTCCTTATGACCTACCTCCCTCCAGACCCACAATCTAGGCAGTCTAGGAGGTGGGGTCATCTGATCGATAGACCAGGAGAGAGCCCGACCACCCTATAATCTATCTCCACTGACTCCACAGGTTGGACAGTCAGAGTGACGCCCCCAGCCTTCAGTCCAAGAAGATGTTGCCTATCATCTATCCTAGTTGACCCCACAATCCGGCAGTCTGGGAGGTCAACTACTAGACAAGAACCCAGTAAAGTTGACTGCCTAACCCCCCTAACCTCGAGGTATCTGATACAAGAGATTCATCCTGCCCTCCTACCTCAAGGGACACACGCACCCATTACCCACACACCTATTGTATGTGGTTGCAGCCGGGGGCCTCTTTATAAAATTATGTCACCTCCTAAAAATAGGGAAAAAGAGTACAAACATTCTGTTATTAATATATAACATGTGCATCATCAATGTGGCAAAAACAAAGTGCTTTGGCTGAACCCACAAATAGCCATCTTTACTATTTCCTGCTCCTTCTTCTTCTGGATGTTGGTGTTTGGGCTGTCGGGTTAGGTTGTGGGTTTCCTAGACCAGGTTTGATCTGAGAGACGTGTTGGTGGGGCACTGGGTCGCATACAAGTTCAACATTGAAGTGGAGGACCGCACCGTCTTCCCGGTCAAGCTTCCACTTTTTGGACCATATTTTTAATGTGTTAACTTCGTTGAGATATTGGTCTCTTCTCTTTCAAATGCTGGCTTCATTTTGCTGTTTTGGTTTGCCTCCTGCATTGTACGAATGAGTTTTTGCGTTACGATTGTAATTGAGAAATGTAGCATGCAGAATTGCTGTGCGGTTTCATGGACTGATTTAGCAAGTTTCAATTTTGTCCATTTTTAATGTAATATTTTCTAGAGCAGTTTGTTTTCTTATGCTCTTCTTTGTTGTCCTGCATCACTGCCATTAGTTGCTATGTGGAATATAGTATTTTTTGAGGGAATGTGGAATATAATCGAGGGGAATACTAATAGGCAACACAGCTTTGAGTTTACTTGCACTGGTTTAGGTAATTGTAGTTTATCCGCTTGAATGTACCATTTGGTGGTTTGTAATGGTTTATTACATTATGATACAATGGTTTATTATTTATGATACAATAATTTGCACGCTTACGATACAATGGTTTACACAGTTATGATAAAATAATTTATTATATTACGATAAAATAGTTTATCATGTTATGATAGAATAGTTTGCACACTTACGTTACAATGGTTTACATGGTATTATACAAAGGTTTGCACAATTACAATACAATAGTTTATCATGTTATGATAAAATAGTTTATTATGTTATAATACAATGGTTTGCACAGTTACGATACAATGGTTTATCATGTTATGATAAAATACTTTATCATGTTATATCGAATGGTATGTTCAGTTATTAAATAATTAATTAAATTATATATTGAATGGTATGCCCGGTTATATCAAATGGTTTGTCCATTTATATTAAATGGTATGACCGATTATATTAAATAGTTCGTCCGGTTATTAAATAATTAGTTAAATTAAATATTGACAAGTATGTCCGATTATATTAAATAGTATGCTTGATAATATCAAATGGTATTCTTAATTATATCGAATAGTTTGTCCAGTTATTTAAAATACTTATAATAAGAAAATTAAATTATATATCGAATGACATGCCCGTTTATATGAAATGGTATGCCAACTAATGAGTCATGAAAATTTAATACATTAAGATTAAAATTACATGATATATATATATATATATATATATATATATATATATATATATATATATATATTAGAAAGAGAAGTCAACCCAACAAAAGTGACGTGTGAACCACTAACCTCACACCCCACAAAGACACACGTGCCCCTTTTTTATTTTTTTTCTCTTTGATTATCTATTTAATTACAATACTTCCCTGCTCCATTTACAGTTAGGTCCGTCCCATTTGTTGCACCATATAGTGCTCGACGGGCACTAATCACCATAGTAAATAAAATATAAAACCTATTTAAACAACAATGCTAGTTAGATAGAAGTTATCTTAAGATAAATGCATAAATATTTTTTAAGATGAGAAATTTTATGTTGGTCTATCTCTACAATCCATAAATTATAAGTGGACAACTGGGACTTTTTGTTAGTCCACGCAATGTATATATAATCTAATTATGGAATATAATCCTCATCTAAAGGAAATAGTATCTGAAAAGGAAATTTTATTTTAAAAAATAAACCATAATTCTCTAAACAACTTCATTACCTTTTTTGATTGCTAATTCACTAAAATTCTCTTGGAAAAACTCACTCCAAGCTTTTACAGAAGTACTTTCTCTTGATGGATTTTAATTAAAAAATTTATATCGTAAAAGGTTGGATGATATACCGATGAAGGTATTTTTCTTAACTTATATTATTGATCATCTAAAATTTTATCTCTATTAAAATGATGGTGTGCATGTAAAATGCATTGATTAATATGTATTCTAGACTTGAGACGAGCACAAATTCTTTTTTTTAGTTAGAACCTTTATTAATAAGGAAAATAAAAAGTAAAAGATGGGAAACATTACGCTCTTCTTCGTGGATCTGGTATTCCTGTATGGAGCACTATGGCAGTCATCATATCCATGCTCCAGCTCATTCAAGTCTGACCACAAATCAACCTCATCCGCCCACTTGTTCTTGGCTTTACGCACTAGTGAGCCCATGAACTTTAAAGAATCAGGAAGGTCACCGGTGTCAAAAAATGTCTTGATTCCATTTCCTTTGTGTTCTGGTATAGGTAAGGGACCCGTAAGAGGCAAGGAAGAAGCCAGTCCTAAAACAGATGGGGAAGAACCCTGAAGTACCGGAGTTCTATTACCAAGGAAACCCGACTTCAAATCCTTAGAACCCGAAGACTTCATGCTCTAAGCCTTTATAGGCAGCACACCTCCTACAGCAACATAGGATGCCCTCCTGACCTCACGCAAAACCTCGTCACCAGTAGGACTCCCACCAACTGTATCTGAACTAGTAGAAACCAATCCCACCATAATGCTAGTAGAACGAGACCACTCATGACTCGAACTTGGATAGCGGGGTCTAAAAAATCCTCTTTGTTCATGGAGAAAATCAAATTGCCGGTCCCATCACCAAACAATTCTTCCAAACCAAAAGAAGACTCCACGATCATACCAGAAGTGAAAATTTGTCACTGCTCGAAAACACTTCTGAATTCACACCTACATCAACACCACTCTCCTTCTCAATCGTACCCATAAGGGAACAATTAGCGACCACCAGTTCAAGTGGGCAGCAAGTATTCTTGGCCACCTTCATCAACCTATTCCTGTGCACCAGCCAATTGGTCAACAAACAGAAGAGCTACCACCATCTCAGCAATGTTAGGAACACTCAGAATTTGATCTGCCGTCTTATCATAAACATGTTCCAACTAATCCTTTCCAAAGGTAGTAACAACCAAAGAAATAGTTGCATCTGAGGCCACTTCCAATATTGCAATCCATCCCTTGCACCTCAGCATTATTAGAAACAATAGGAACCAAAGCTAAAGAGGTCTCTTCTGCATGATGGTCCTTCTCAATAATCCTTGCAATCATCAACTTTGGATTAACATCCAGTTCAGGCTATGACAAAAAAGGGATCATGGCAAGAGAAGCCCCTTCTACTGCATCACAAGGCATAATAACACCACCCTCCTCACGAAGCACATCAAATGCGTTGGAAGTAGGGACAATCCCCGCCTCAATTACCTCACTCATAAAACTAGAAGTCTATTCCAACATGTCTGCCTCCTTGAAAATATGTAACTTAGAGGAAGTAGAAGCTTGACTTAAAATATTATCATAATTCTGCTTCCAAACCCTCCTGTCTTTATGCATAACTCTCTTGCCACGAGTAATTTCACATCTTTTTTGGTCACCAACATCATCATGCGGATGTAGCTTGTGGCATTTTTCTTGCGAATGTACAATGGTCCTGCAGTGAGTACATAAACTAGGCAAATTCTC
Source organism: Hypericum androsaemum (assembly GCA_963995505.1). Classification (NCBI taxonomy): domain Eukaryota; kingdom Viridiplantae; phylum Streptophyta; class Magnoliopsida; order Malpighiales; family Hypericaceae; genus Hypericum; species Hypericum androsaemum. The sequence continues at coordinate 12,043,876 of OZ023180.1, forward strand.
AAAGATCAAGCTCACCAGCCAACTAATATTGGCCAACTCAAACAAAGCTTTGTCACAAGGAGGTTGAGACACATCCACATCAACCAGAACTCATACCGAGGCCCCATTAAATCTGTTGAGCACAGCAGAGTCCATATGAATGGGATCACCCGCTGTCGCAGCCAAATCAAACACAATATCCTATGCGATATGTTCCATACTAAGTCCCTCGAGCCTGACCCAACATGGCTTTGAGACTTTAGGCATCACCAATGTACCAATAATCGCTCGTTTGCCAAAGTTCGCACATATTACAGAGCATTCTTCATTCAAAACCACAGTAGACATGTCATCTTTAATGATGGGTTTTATGAACGAACCCAGTCTGCATAGGACTTTGCACCGTCTTCTGCTAGACCCTTCTTTGACCGGTGAAGTGCAACCATGTTGTTCCGATCATCCTGGACAGTCTCAATCAAAGCATCAGACGGTCGTGCATCCTCTGCCAAAGATCCTTCAACCGGGGCATCGGTAATGACCTCATCCCCGTCGGGAAGCGAAGGCAAAGAAAAAAGTCTGAACCGAATCACTAGGCATAACCTGCAAGTTGGAAAACACAATAGAACACATCATAGCCTCCAAACATAAGGACCAATACTACAATAGACCAGGTTGCAACTAAGGGACCCCGGTGAGGCTCGCTTGTGGAGACCATTCTGACAACCCCAGGTTAGCCTCTGCAGTAGAGGATGGCATAGGACACAACGATGCGGCCCGGGAGACTGCCATAAGTAGCGCCAAAGGATGCAAGGCAACCCTATCCGCAGGGCGAAAGAGAGGTCCATCCATAGCCAGATATGGAGAGGCCACTGCGATATGTGGGACCGCCGTAGTGATTAAAGACGGAGTGGTGGAAGTCGTCCGTTGATCCTCAATCTTCTTGCGAACTCACACGAAGAGAATTTATCTATAGATTAAAATCCTAGCAACATCTATTCTCTCTCTCTTAAAGCTGCTTTCATGCACCAAAACTAATTCTCCTATTTTGGTGGCCAGGCGATCGAAGAACACGCTGGACCACGCATGCAGCGCACCGCTTTTCAGGCTTGAATAGGGGGGTTCTATGGTCCATACCTTCAAATCGCTTTGCTCCGCAAGAGCTATCAGCAAGGTGTCTCCTCCGAGGGCGCGCAGTTGAGGTGAGTTTATACAAAACTTTAAAAGTTTTTTTATAATGTTCTTCATTTGGGTTGTTGGGTGTAAATAGGCGACAAGGACTTAGTGATCCATTTTCTGTCAGCCTCTGATGTTTGGTAATCCATCCCCTTCCATTTTATCCCCTCTCTCCCAGAACAATTCACACAGTGTTCCCTTCCGTTTCTCCTCCCTCCTCAATCCCATCTTTTAGCAAATCCATCCCGGAAACTATCACACTAAAAGGAATTAAGTTAAATTAAATTAAAATACAGGCGAGGAGACATGTAGTCTACCAAAGTCTTCAGCGTGGATGACACCGCCCCCTTCTTCAGCTTCCTCACGTCGCCGCGATCATATGTCTTCTCCTGTAACAACTTCAAATCCCATCCCCTCCCAAGCCGTAACTCTGATATCTTAATTCTGATTTTGCAATTTCTTACTAATTTCTTTTTGCAAGGTACATTTGAACCTTGTACCTCCTTAGCTTTTATATTGACTATTTTTTGCTAGTTTTCTTCTGGTGTCTTTTGGAATGTAACAAATTAGTATTGCAATAGTTCTGCCAACGAAGAACACACCGGCGGTGGGGCTGGTACACAGGTCGTCGGACGACAAGTCGTTGGCGCCATCGGCGTCTGCAGATGTTTTGAAGGCAATGTTTGCGAGGACAATTTTTTATCTTTCTGATCCATTACTTCCGCGATACTAAAGAAAATAAATAAACAAATTACGGACCGCTCTTACTTATTTTTTATCAACTTATCCCCAACATCAAACAAGCGCCTGCAAACCACCGATGCCTTTTATAGGGTGAGCCCATCCTTACTTCTCTCTCTTATCTTTTCGTTTAATCAGTACTGATTCGATTTAAGCCTCTTAATGAAAAGATTCGTAATCCTCTTGTCGCTTTTTTTGGCTTGGGTTTGGAGCCCGAGGACACTCGGGGAATCAATCGAGTCAAGAGTCGAGTAAAAATATTGAGGACATCCTAAGAGTCGGGCGGCTCGTGAGAAGAGCTTGAGGATGATCGGGTCGAGAAGTGAAGCCGAGGGGGCGAGACGAAGTGAAACAGAGCGGTTGAAGATGACAAGGCGGGCGCCGGGTCATTGGCGGGCACCAATGGGAACCTGGAGTAAGCCAAATAGTTGGCTTACTCTAACCATCGGGCAGTAGGGTGCACCTGGCGGATGCCTGGTGCTTGTCGGACACCGGGTTGGCCCAGGAATGTTATTTTTCTTAAACAATTATGCCCCTCCCGACCCAATAATCCTTATAGGGTTTGTGGCACTATAAATATCCATTGTAAGCCTCATTTGAGGTGTTGCCCAAGTGTAGAACTCTAGAGAAAGAGTGGAGAAGCCAAAAAAGAGAGTGAGCTCCCAAAGAGTGTGGGAAGCCATAAGTGAGATCATTGCTTGTATGAGTGAGTGAAGTTCTAAGAGCAAAAATAGTAAAATCTCTCCTGGCTTTGTCGTCCCCGGACGTAGATCATTATGGATTGAATTGGGTGAACAAATACTTGTGTCCCTCCTTCTACTTTTCCTTGTCTTTGCGTTTGTTCTTCTTGTGGTGTTCGTGTTTTGCTCGTGTGCTTGTGTGTTTGTTGTGTTGCTTGGGTCCACGGGAAGTGGGTATTTTCTCCAACAACTGGTATCAGAGCCCAGGTTTAGGGCGTGGTGGGAGCAACCACGATGGGTAAAGTGAGATCGCCCGTGGAGAAGTTCAACGGTTTGGATTATGGCTTTTGGAAGATGCAAATCAAAGATTACTTGTACAGTAAAGATTTGCACTTGCCACTTAGTGAGAAGAAGCTGGATGATATGAAGGAATAGGAGTGGAAGCTCCTATACCAGAAAGCAATGAGTGTGGTTCACTTATCCTTGTCTAGGAATGTGGCGTTGCACACAGTGAAGGCAAAGTCTACCAAGAAGATGTTAGCGACATTGTCCGAGATGTATGAGAAGCCCTCGGCCACCAACAAAGTGCATTTGATGAGGAGATTGTTCAACCTCAAGACGGCGGAGAGTGATTTAGTGGCCAAGCACTTACATGATTGCCCAATTGAGCTCGGTGAAGATTGACTTTGACAATGAGATACAGTCCCTAATTTTGCTAAGTTCCTTACCTGATAGTTGGTGTGGCACTATCACGGCAGTGAGTGCCTCGATAAGGAAGATGATAGTTAAGCTAGATGAGGTGAGGGATTTGATCTTGAGTGAAGAGATCTAAAGGAGTGAATTCAGAGTAGCCTCGAGTGCAGCCTTAAGTGTGGGCCATAGGAGGTGGTACGAGTCAAAGGGGAGGAAGGACTGTGGTAGGTCAAGATCTAAGCCGAGTGGTGGATCAAAGAGGGATTTGATCTTGGTACAATGTTGGAAGTGTGAAGAGTATAGCCACTTCCAAAATTAGTGTATGACACCAAAGATGGAGGATGAGTCGGCCAATACAACGACGGATGACCATGGAGATGTATTGGTCTTGAGCAAGTGGAGTCCATTAGAGGAATGGGTAGTGGATTTGGGAACCTCATTCCACTTTTGTAGCGATGCGAGGGTGATGAAGAAGTATGTCCTAGGTGACTTTGGCAAGGTTCATCTAGCGAATGGTGAGACTTTGTAAGTTGTGAGCATGGGAGAGGTGCGAATCAAGACCCCTAATAGATTGTTGTTACAAATGAAGGATGTGAGGCATGTTCCCGGGTTGAGGAGGAACTTGCTATCTGTGGGGCAACTAGTTGAGGAAGGCTATAAAAAATCACCAAAGGAGCCATGGTGGTGGCTGACAAGGGGTTTTAATGCCCTAAAGCAATAAAGGGAGTAGGGGTGAAAATGTCAAACCACGACGAGCGAGTTCAAAATATCCCGAAGAAATGTAAGTAGATTAGGTTGATTATTGTTTGTTTGTTTTTAGGGAAATGGTGAAGCAAGACAAGACAGCGAGAGAGTTAAACAATAAGAGAAAAATAGGCTAGGCACCCATCAAGTAACCCCTTACGGTTTGATCTCTACTAGTCATATTAAGTCCATGGTGGGCCTAGGTGAGTCTACAGCATGGTGCTTCTCCAAAAAGTCCTTCACACCACAAAGTAGGGATCTAGGTATCAAGTTGAATCCATGAACACTCCCCTTTCAATGTGGGTTATCAGTCACACGAGAGTGCACGCATCACCTACAATCTTCCTAGTTCCCAACTCATTAATGTTCTACCTAATAAGCGGCTAGATTCGACCAATTTTCACCCTAATAATCACTTCTTTTCTATAGCAAAGGCACCCAATTTTACCCCTAAAAACTATATATTTAAGGGCATTTTTGGTCATTTCTTCAGCTGCTAGGGTTTGGAGGTGGACTCTCTATACATAGCCCCCCAAACCTCTCATTTTGTAAGCTTGAACACCAAAGACTAAGGCTAGGATTTTTAGAGAGAGAAAACTTATTGGAGGGAAGGAGCGGATGCAAGGAGCAGGTCGAGCAGCTCTACGATCTTGAGCATTTTCTTCCCTTCTCTTTAAATTTTTTCTTATGAAATTATTTACGTACTTATGCATGTTTATTATTAAATGATTACGTGTTAGTAGTTTGCTTTTAGGTTGGGTGCCATAAGGGCACCCCGAATGGTTTGGTTTCGAATGGGCTAAAATGATTAGGCGTGAAGCGGGTATGGATCTATAATGCATTAGTTTAATGATGACCTTGTAGTAGGACTGAGTGTGGATAACACCTTTCCATTCTATAGGTTCTTACCAATTGTCCACAGCATAACCCGAAGGACTTCATTGAGAAGAGGGACATGGAGATACCTACCCGAGTGGGCTAGAGGAGATCTAACGTAGTGAGACCGGAGAGTCGAATCTAGTAGGCTATTACATGGAACGTTAATGAGGTGGGAACTAGGAGGATTATAGGTGACGCGTGCACTCTCGTGTGACTGATAACCCACAGTGAGAGGGGAGTTTTCATGGGTTGCACTTGATACCTAGATCCCGACTTTGTGGTATGAAGGACTTGATTGAGAAGCACCATGCCGTAGACTCACCTAGGCCAACCATGGACTTAACATACACAGTAAAGACCAAACTGTGAGGGGTTGCTTGATGGGTGCCTGGCCCATTTTTCTCTTATTGTTAAACTCTCTAGTTGTCTTATCTTGCTTCACCATTTTCCCAAAAATAAACAAAAATAATAATCAACCTAATCTACTTGAATTTCTTTGAGATTTCTTAAACCCTCTCCTCGTGGTTTGACATTTTCACCCGTACTCTTTTTATTGCTTCGGGGCGTAAAAACTCCCTTGTCAGCTCTACAGTTCTAGGCTTAAACAAGAGAAGGCCCCATTCCTCCCACAAACACTTTCACAAAAGAGAAGACGGGAGTGTTAGTAGAATACTCCACCCATCCGGAACATATGGGCACCTTATGAACAAGAATTGGAGATAGTAATCTCCTCATTAGGCTCAAGTTCTATTCAAAAGGTACCACATCAACCCCACAAGTTCACCCACAACTAGAAATTGTGAGTCTAAACAATCAAGGGTGTAGAAAATCTGTATTTATACACTTTACGCCCGAGGTATGTTCCTCAAACGGTATGGGGTTTGACCATTGACAAAAAATCAAAACTTGAGGGGGTACAAATCGTAAAAAATGTCCCAAAAGTTGACCTATTTAATAGTGATCTAGACCTAAACATGCAAGTTCCTACATGGAACTCCCCCCCTCTCTCACACTTGAATGACACATTGTCCTAAATGTGAGAGGGTTTACACAACTAAACCGAAAGAAAAGAAGTGCTTTAATGACCACCGTGGTCCAAGAAGTAAAAAAGACATTTCAATCAAAAACACACATCAAGGCCACCGTGGCCACAATATATGCCAGGATTGAAAACTAAAATTATACAAGCTATAAAACCTTAAAGTGGACGAGGGTTAAGAGAATGTCCCTGGTCATGTAGGTTGGGACAAGTAATCAATCCAAGATATATGACAGAGAGCTTCTATGTGCTGCTCACCGATGGATGCTAATTTCTGCCGACCGGCAGTTTTTGGTTTATCTTGACGCCAAGGTGCTCGGCCCCATGTCCACCATTGCCATCTTCCCAGAACCTAAGATGACATAAAATTGCAACCTACCATCCTATAAGAAATCCTACTAGTTTGAGATAAAGTTTTTATTACAAAATTTTGCTAATTTATAGTCTTTAGCTTGACTCATTTCCTCTGAGCTCACTAATTGCCCGAAAGTGCCCAAGGTGGCACGAAGTCCCAAATGTTTAGTTTTAACCCATTCCGTTCTGTTAGAAGTCTGACAGTAACACTATTTGTTTGCCTAGTGTTTTGATTTCGATGGCTGATCTTTCTTGACCACAAGTGGATAGTGGTTCTCCTTCTGAATCGCATGGTGTGGGGCCAAAAAATCTAGTGAAGGTACCTGCATGCCCATTCTGTCCCATTCCTATGTAAGAATAGAAGGTTGCTTTCTTCGTAGGCTTGGCAAACCCTTCTCCCATTTGAAAGGAGATTTTTCTCTTGTCATCATCTATAACTGCCATATAAGAGGTGAGAAATGGTTTCCCAAATAGAGGCACATAAGTTTTGGTGTTCTTCACTTCGACCACCACAAAAGTCATTGTTTTAACATTCCCTCTCAGTCGCACGTCCACCGCGCATGTCACTCTGCATGGAGTTAGTACTGTACCATCGGCTAAAATAAGGGTTGTTTGATACCTCCCCTTCTTTAATTTTTTGCTATTCGCCTTCATCATTAGTTGAATCGGCAATCGATTTCACCCTTGAATTCCTTGCAAAGCACTCTCTATCATCAAAAGCTATGGTTTCTAGTTTTGTCACAAAGTAACTTGTGTATTTTGGCAGGGTGCTATTGCACATCGAGAAAACCTCACTAACTTGATCAAGCTAAAGGGTACAAGATTGTCTGTTAACATCGATCTTGGCTTGGGTATGTGCCAGAAAAGGTCTTCTGAGAATTACCATCTCTTCTACATCATCTGGGTCTTTGATGACCAAGAAATCTAATAGGATGTGATTCCATCGGACTCCCACCTTGACTTTCATAACTTCTCCTAGAGGAATCGTGAGTGATCTATCAACCATACGAATATTGCTCAGCGAAGGGAGGAGGAGAGGGGGTTCCTTGAGTTTGTTCCAGAGGGAGTATGTCATGATGTTCACTGAAGATCCTGTATCACAAAATGCTCTATTAATGTCTACTCCTCCTAATGTGATTGGAATCACAATTTTTCCAGGATCTTGCGAGGGTTGGTCAGTACTCTGCCTCATCTTCCCCTCGCTCATCATAGAGCATTCTTCTTGTGCTATTGCTTTTATGGCTAGTAATGCCCCGTCGTGCTGCTTCAAGGTTCATCCCACTCGCTCCTATTTGATTTCCTTCGAGCCCTTGGTGGGATGCCAATTGTCCCTCCACTATTTGTTCTAGGTTGGCCATGCGAGATCCTTGCTGGTTTATGCTTGTCATCACCTCCTTTTGGCTCTAGATCATCAGCTCTATCTTATCTAGCATAGTGTCCCATTTTTCTGCCCTTGTCTCCATATTTTCAATCCTTTTGTAAAGTAACCTACTGGGCACCAATCCTTGACCTTGCAGCTTAGGAAGCAAGGGAGGCCCTGGGTCTGGCACAATAGCTAAGGGATAGTCTTTGCGCGTGTATGCCAAGTTCGGGTGATTGTGAATTCCCGTCTTGTAAGAATTATAACCCTTATTGTTTTGATAAGGTTGACGTTGACTCTGTCCCATGTAATGAACTTTTTCCACCCTTTCTTGGCAGTCCTTAGCTTCATGCCCATCTTCTCCACAGTCCTCACACTTGATTTGGACACATCCCACTTTCCTCACTTATTGATGGTTGTCCTCCTATTGCCTTTCCAATGCAGCTACTTTGGCCTAAAGTTGGACCACCAAGTCTCTCTTTGCTCCACTTATCTGAGGTCGTGGAGGGTGGAGGTCACATTTACTCGAGCAAGCTGAGGTAGAGGAGGATATCTCTTCAAGAATTCACATACCATACTCGTGCTTTTCCTAGCAAAGTGAAAGGAAAAAGGCATAGCTTAATATCATCTTCAAAAATTCCCTGGAACTTGAAAGTGTCGCATATAGCATTGAAGCAAGAGAGGTGGTCCCGTGGGTCCTCCCTGGCCTCTCCTCTAAATTCAAGAGATATAGTAAGTGAACTGAGAATGCCAAATGGAATAGAAAAATTTATAGTATCCACGCTCGGATATGGTACACCTGAGGTTAGACCATCAGCCGTCAATCTAGCAAAGTCCGTGAAGGGGACATCATCCTCCTCAAAGTGTGGAGCACCCTTTCCAGGCGCTCCACTGGGTACTTCCTCTAAGTTAATCTTATGCTTCATGCATCTTTCTCTCCTCAAGGTTTGCTCAATCACCCCAATATATTGTGCTAGTTCCCTCAAATCAGTGCATGACCCCGAAGAGCGCATTCGTGGCATATAAAAGCAAGTACCTGTGAGAGGAGGAGAGCACACACACTAAGATTAAACTAAAGCAAGTGATATAAACTAAAAACAACCTAAACTAAAACATAAATTAACTAGGGTGCCTTATTAAATGCTGCTCACTGGCAACGGCTCCAATTGACAAGGGGTTTTTTACGCCCCGAAGCAATAAAGTGAGTACGGGTGAAAATGTCAAACCACGAAGAACGAGTTCAAGACATCCGTAAGAAATGCAAGCATCCCCTCACAATTTGGTCTCTATTGGGCATGTTAAGTCTGTGGTGGGCCTTGGTGAGTCTACGACATGGTACTTCTCAATCAAGTCCTTCACACCACAAAGTTGGGATCTAGGTATCAAGTGGAACCCATGAACACTCCCCTCTCAGCGTGGGTTGTTAGCCATATGAGAGTGCATGCATCGCCTACAACCCTCCTAGTTCTTAACTCATTAACATTCTACTTAATATTCGGCTAGATTTGACCATAATATCTCACTACGTTAGATCTCCTCTAGCCCACTTGGGTAGGTATCTCCACGTCTCCCTTCTCAATCAAATCCTTCGGGTTAAACTATGGAAAATTGGTAAGAACCTATAGGATGGAAAGGTGCTATTCATACTCAGTCCTACCACAAGGTCATCATTGAACCAACGCATTATGCATCCCTACCTGCTACATGCCTAATCATTTTAGGCCATTCAAAACCAAATCATGCCAAGTGCCCTTGTGGTCCCCAACCCAAAAGCGAACTACTCACACATAATTGTTTAATAATAATCATGCATAAGTATGGAAATAATATCACAAGAATAAATGTAAAGAGAAGGGAAGAGAATACTTAAGATAGTAGAGCCGCTCGACCCGCTCCTTACATCTGCTCCTTGCCTCTGGTAAGCTTTCTCTTTTCAAAAACTCTAGCTTTAGTCTTTTGTGTCCAAGCTTACAAAATGAGAGGTTTGGGGGCTATATATAGGGAGTCCACCCCCAAACCCTAGTTGCCTAAGAAATGACCCAAAAAGCCCTTAAAATATCAAGTTTTCAGGGGTAAACCTGGGTGTTTTTACCGTTTGGTGGATGATGGCGCCGATTGGTAGTCATGAAGATTGTAGTGCTCGGTGGTGATTCTTCCATTCGCAAATAGATTTTTCGGAGTGGTGGATGTCTTATGAACGAGATTCCTCGCTGATCGGCGGGTACCGTGCTAAGCCAAAAGTTACCGAGCTTTTCTCTCGAAGGAGTCCGGAGGGCTTCAATAAATAGAGCATTCGCCAAGGGATGAGCTCTTCTGTCGATTGGTGGTCTTCACAATATTTATGTTGCTCGCTGACGTGTTTTGCCATTTGGTGGCTGCAGCTTATTCATGGCTTGCCTCTTCTTGACTTGAGTCCCTCCGAGCTGTGCACCATCGGTTGCTCCTCACTATTTAACTTACCTCCATAAACAAAAGACAGAAGTGAAACTATTCGAGGTAACGGGCCAAAAAAGGACATAAAAAGACTCAAGACTCGATATAAAAAGACTCAAACTCGGGTCTAAATAACCCTAAGATAAACATTTTTCACGCTCATCACTAGCTCAAGGAGTGAAGAAGGGGACCTTGTATGCGATGAAGAACACCCACGAGTGGCAAAGTGGCCATGAGAATGAGAAGGGGATGAAGGTGCTTTGTTCAAAAGGGAAGCTACCAAGCTTGAAGACCTTCGAGGTAGGTCTTTGTGAGTATTGTGGTCTTGGAGAGCAGAAGAGAATGAGCTTTTCAAGAGGTGGTGTTTCCCGAAAGGAGGAGAAGCTTGAATTGGTCCAAAGTGATACGAGGGGAATGGCACCGGTGGCATCTTTGGATGGTTCATTGTGCTACAAGACCTCCACTGTGAGAAGAATTTTAAGGTGTGTTTGAGATCAAGAAATGGCAGAGATTACAAACTCCAAGAGTTCAATGACAAGAGGAGTGTGTCCAATGATGTGAGTTCTAGCATTGAGATGGCCAAGCTAGACATCTTAGACTCGGGTGGGAGCAAGAAGGTACTGAATGGCCGGAAGGCCAGTGAGAACAAGGCGAAACCAAGTTCCCACCGCCAGTGGTTTTACAGCAGAGTTCTACGAGTGAAGGTAGTTCATCACAAGGGTTCTCCCCTGCCAATAACTATCTCTTGTCGATAGATTGTGGTGAGCTAAGAGATTATGCAGGGGCACAGGTGAGTGAGCTTGGGCACAAAAGGATGCTTGCAAAGGTTGAGAAGATGGAGTCATTGAGTTCTAACGAGACTTGGGAACTAGTCAAACTTTATAGTGGTAAGGCAATGCATAATCGGGAAGCTAGAAGAGTTAGGCGTGTGGAAAATGAGAACATGTGTTGTAAGGAGAGATCTCAAAAGTGGAAGACTGCAGGTGCTTTCACGTGTGGTCAGGTAAGGTATGCAAAGGGGCGTACAAGACCAGTGACAGCAAACTCGATGGAAGTGGAGAGAAGGCTTTTGAGAAGTCCTAGAAAGCAACGTGAGAAGGCACTGAAGTAGGTGCCCGTCCACTTGACAAGCTTTGTAGAGAAGGGCCTAAGTAATAATGGCAAAAGGCTAAAGTTACAAGATGTGTTGATGCAGATGTAGCATCAAGCTACCTCTAGAGAAGAGGTGGCCTTGCACGAGAGATGACCCAATGGGTGGATTTGAAGAAGTTAGAGCTATGCTTGCTTTCGACTAGCCTTATGAAGTGATGAGAAGAGCCCGATGCACCAATTAGAGGAGAAGGTCATCTAGTGACGGGTGATAAGTACCAATTGGTGAAGATGGTCACCTAATGATGGGTGATAAGTGCTAAGTGAAAAAAAAGTCATCCAGTGAAGGGTGTCAACAACAAAGTGAAGAAGGTCATCAAGCGAATGGTGACAAGTTGCAAAGTGAATATGGCCATCAAGTGAGTAGTGACAAAGTGATGAGGATCACCTAGTGATCGGTGATAAATGATGTGGTTATTCTCCGGGTGGGAGGTTGCCAAGAGATGAAGAAGGTCATCCAGTGACGAGTGATTGGTGTTGTGGTTAGTCTCCGGGTGGGAGATTATCAAGTAAAGATGAGGATCGCCTAGTGAGAGGTGGTTCATGTTGAGGTCAGTCTCCAGGTGGTAGATTATTGGGTATAGAGTCTGAGGATGTCTTAATAGTTGATCGATTAGGTTTGGGCCCGAGGATGCTCGGGGAATCAATCGAGTCAAGAGTCGAGTCAAGATGTTGAGAATATCCGAGGAGTCGTATAGCTCGTGAGAAGAGCTTGAGGATGATCAGAGGTGACGATCGGTTCGAGAAGTGAAGCCGAGGGAGTGAGACGAAGTAAAACGGAGCTGTTGAAGATGATCCGGCGGGCGCCCCGTCAGGCAGTTGGGTGCACCTGGCAGGTTGGCCATGGAATTTTTTTTTTCTTAAACAATTATGCCCCTCCAGACCCAATAACCCTTGTAGGGTTTGTGGTACTATGTAATACCCGACCATATTAGATCAAATTAGTTGGGTTTAATCAGGTATGTCATTTGGTAAAATAATACTAAACCATGTAGGAAACTAATAATGCTAATTGGTCATCGAAAAATATTAGAAATATTGTTAGATATAATTTGGTACGAATTAGATTGAGGTATCAAATAATATTAAGTTTATGAACTTAATTAACAACTAAATAAAAAAATGACACATCAACTAGAGAACGTGACAAGAAAGAGAGATGATCATGTGGTTGAATTTGAAAATTTGACACCAAGTAAATAAAAGATGAAGGTAGGAAATAAGTTTGTTAAGTTTCTCTTAACTAAAGAATAAGAACCAAATAAAATTAAATAGAAAAAAGGGGTTGAAAACGTGGCAACCCATTAAATGAAATTAATAACGTGAGTGGAAGGTTTTCATAAATTCCACGGAAACAACAACAACAAAAAAAAACTAGATAAGGCAGTAAGATATCAAAGGATTTATTGTTGGAGAAAATTAGAATTTATTTACGGAGCAGATTATGGAACTAGAAAAAAAAAAGAATTAAGATAATCATAAGGTAAAAAGAAAAGGGGGAGTCAAAAGGTAAAGAAAACGTGGCAACATGTGAATTTGCCACCCAAACTCAAAACCCCTATAAAATAGAAAATATGTTGAAATAAAAATGGATCAATAATTTCCACGGAACCAAAGAAAGAAAATGGGCCGGGAAAGGAAAAGGGGCCGAAGAAGAAACGAAAGGAAGGAAGAAATGAAAATAAGAGAAAAACCATAGAGAAAAAGTAGAAAAGAAATAACAAGTGCACCTTGTTTAGGAAGATATGGGAAATCACTTGGTAAGCTAAACTTTAATTCTTCTAATGTTGATTCTCGTAATAGAATTAGAAATTAATTATGGCAATAACTTAGGATTAAGTGGGATTGATTTACTTTGTGTTAGGACTGAAATTATAAATTTATTTGGAATCATGGTTTGATCATGTTCGATTGGTCAAGAAAATACAATTTTCTTTAAGAGTAAAAAAGTTGGCATAGTTACTAGTACTTTCTGCAAGTTCAACTAAACCAAAGAAATAAGAAAAGCTATGGTAAATAAATTAAGTTGGAGAGTTTATCTTTTTGGTATCATAATAAGATATATTTTGTTGGGAGTTGATATTTTTAGCGAGTTAAACATATTTAGAAGGATTAATAGCTTTTTATATTTAAAGAACTCCGTGGAACATTTACGGTAATTTTAGAATGAGAAGCTTCATGAAAAGTAAAATATAATATTATAATTAAATGATAGATGAAACAAATTTGTAAGAGGATATAGAAACTACTTGGCTTGGTTTGAATAGGATAATAAAGGAGCAGAGGAAATAAATCATAAGGATTTAGAATATGGGATTGAGAAAACAATAATTATTTTTAGTGACTTATGGTTCGATTAAATTTTAGGAACCATTTTAATGTCACAGGTCTTGGAAAAATATTTTGAGAAATATGTGGAAAAGAGATCGTGTGGATATCGAACTCGAACAAGTTGTATTTCAAATGAAGGAATTTTTATATTGGAAAGAGGATTGCCGATATAGATGGTCATCGGGCCGAAATTGGTAAACAAATAATATGTGACTCGTGCTTTCTTTGGCGCACTCTATTTATTTGTCATGATTTGAATATGGTACTGTTAGTGCATATTGTGCATTTGTTATATGGGCATTATGATGTGACATTATGATTTGTAAGTATTTGATTAATTTGGCCCCGAGTGGACACTAGAAATATTTGGTTTGTTCATTGGATATATTTGATTCGTTTGGAGCCTATGAATTTGTGTGATATGAATAACTATATGATATGGATAGCTCCGCTATGTGATATGGACGTCTAGTAGGCAGAGGTCTACCCGTGACCAACCGGGGATGTTGGCATATGTGCACATATACTGAGGATACAATAGATTCTGATATGATTTGTTTGGCCGATGGGGTTGGATTCTGATGGCGCCTTTGAGATATGGTATCCTCGTGTCAGGGTTGGAATGACACTATCTAGAACTTGCCGAACGTTCGTCCAGTTCTGTGATTTGATTTTGGAATTATGTGTTCATGTGTCAAATTGCGTAACGGAATGAGACGTTGCGTAGTTTGCTCATGTTTATGTGCCTTTGTGATTATATGTTAATATTTGATCATCTGATAAGTATAATTTTATGATAATGTAAATATCTGCATGATTCAATTGACATGTTAGTCATATGCATGCATTAAGTATGTTTGTGCATTGAGTAGCTAAATAAATTGTAATGCATATCTTATTTATTTACTGAGTGTTCCAAAATACTCATCCCTCCTCTTACTAGTTTTGCAGGAACTCGTACACGAGTTGTATTATTTCGGAGATCTACTATGATCGTACCAAGTCTAATTTGTTCTCCAGAACTTGCATCGATGTCTCCAGTTTGTATTTTTCTCTTTCACCTAGAAGCTCTGTAGTCACAAAATTTGCTTTGATCTTGGGAATGGTTAATTATTAAGAGTATATTAATTTTTTTAATCAAACAAAGCTTGACAAATGGTTATAAAATTTTGGTATTTAAAACGCAAGATAATATATGTTTTAGTTATAAGTTTATTGGTTTACGATTTGTAAGAATTAGAATAAGTTTGAGGCTGGCTAGATTTCTTGGTGATTAAAGGAGTCAAAGTCTAGCGCCGGTCACCGACCTGAGTTTGGGTCGTGACAGACTATAAATACCCATTGTAAGCCTCTCATTTGAGGTGTTGCCCAAGTGTAGAACTCTAGATAAAGAGTGGAGAGGCCAAAAGAAAGAGTGAGCTCCCAAAGAGTGTGGAAGCCATAATTGAGGCCATTGCTTGTATGAGTGAGTGAAGCTCAAAGAGCAAAGATTATGAAATCTCTCATGGTTTAGACGCCCCCGGACGTAGATTGTTGTGGATCGAACTGGGCGAACAAATATTTGTGTCCCTCTTTGTACTTTTCCTTGTGTTTGTGTTTGTTCTTTTCGTGGTGTTTGTGGTTTGCTCGTGTGCTTGTGTGTTCGTTGCGTTGCTTCGGTCCACGAGAAGTGGGTGTTTTTCCTAACATCTTTAATTTAATGAAACTATAGTATATTCTTCCACACACAAAAAAAACTATAGTATATTCATAATTAGGGAGAGCGGATTTATATTTTGGCAAGTAGGGTTTCAAGAGCGAATTATTTCACATTTTATCTGTTTGATTTTATTCTACTCTAGGATCTTTGGCCGACTTCATTAGTTATTTATTTCTTGATTAATTATTTTTAAAATGGCTGTCATCTTCTTTGGCAAACTTTTGCACGAGGAACTCCCGGTGTTAAGAGAGAGGTCTTTGTCGAGGAACAAGCAACATCTTAGACATGTGTGGAAAGAGTGGGTTCTACTAGAAAGGGTGAAGAGGCAGGGGACAGGGAGGTGCTGGCGTCTATGGTGACTCTTCCTGGTGAAAGAGAGGAGAGAGAGTAGGGGGGAGGAGGCACCAGATTTAGGCCTGGACATGTATTTTCGTCCAGAACCATCTTAGAACACGCAATGATTCGCTTAGTTATGATGTGTTTAGTTATGACAAAATAGTTTGTCCAGTTATGACGAAATAGTTCGCGACGAAGCGATCCTGATTTTTTTGGAACACGCTATTATTCACCCATTTATGATTAAATGGTTCGCTCATTTATGATGAAATGGTTCTCCCAGTTATGACGAAATAGTTCGCCTGAAGCGGTCCCGATCTTTATGGAACACGCTATGGTTCGCCAACTTATGATAAAATGGTTCGCCCAATTATTGTCGAAGGAGCCTCAGGATAGTCTTGCAAATGGGATTTCAGGACCAAATCCAATCCTGGGGAGGAGAAATGATTAATATTTCTTTTGTTCATGGTACAAAATTATTTTATATAATAAATTAATAGATGATGCTAGTGAGAGATCTGATTATATAATAAAATTAAATATAGAAGATAAAAAAATAATTTTTATTTTTAATTAGGAACCTGAAAAGCGATAATATCAAATACGAGTGACCCTAGCGTAATTTGATTGTTCAACATAAAAGTTTGGAGTCCGAGGCCGACATGTAAACCTTTGAAGGATCATGTTTCCAGCACCATTGTGTGGCTGCAAATTGCAACCTTTGAAGGATCATGTTTCCAGCACCATTGTCTTTTCTTCGAGAACAAAACTTTCATATTGCCTGTTTCACAACACGCGGCCGATAAAAAGTTCTACCATATTAAAAATAGGCTATCAAATATTAGTTGACTTGGTCTACAATATTTCAGATTCAGTGGAGACTATATAAAAGATGTTCATATGGAGGGGACTAAATTTTGGCTGTTAGATTTGATTGTCTTTAAATCTGATGGTCAATAACCTATCAAGTGATATTGGTTTGCATGAAACTGGTTTGCATATGAAATAATATTTGGTTTGCATGTGAAGTAATATTGGTTTGTATGTATAATGATATTGATTTGCATTAGTCCCCATCGATGGTCTCCACTGAATCCGACCCCAGTCTACAATACCTTTGTTGCTCGATAGTCAAATCTGAAAATAGTATCTTATTCTTCACTATTCAGTCCTCTACATTCTTAGTTTCTAAGATCCTACACTAGTTGTATAACCAATCTATTATTGTGATACCATAAATTATCACGTCTCGTGTCAACGACAATGCCACACAACAAAATAAGCCTTTCAATAATTCTCCTCATAAGGCTGGATCATGTTAATAAATATTGCATTAGGCAATATAAACCATTTCTAGGCAATATTGCATTGGATTAGTGGAATATAGGTCAGAGGGAAGACAATGCTATGCTTGCACTACCTTTGGTGTCGGAGGATGTGGTGATAGTCATAAGTAGGGCTGGTTTGGTGGAGCATGCTCATCCTAATTCGATGGCGGGAGGGGAGCCTGATCATGATTTTGCTTTGGTGTCATATTAGGAGGCGACAGGTCGTGCTGCTCTCATGGGTCTATTAGGTGAGCCAGGGGATATTCATGATGGGGTCAGTTTCTTAAGGGGTTTGGCTGCTAATGAGTGTGAAACCGCGGATCCCGTTGAAGATGATGCTATGCAAATAATGTCAATACTTCCGGGTCAAAAATGGAGAGATCTTGCAGAGGAAGAACGTCCTGTTGTTTTGCACATAGAGCTATACATGAGGACATTAAAGCGAGTAGGGAATGACATGTAATAGGGTTACCTAGCGGGTCAGATAGAAGGATCTAGTATTGGGGGAACAGTGTACTGTTCTTTGAGTGTCAACTACTACCAAAATATGGGTTAGCTAGATATTCGTGTAGGGGCGGGACATTTATATAACTTTTCTTTTCTTTTTTTTTTTAAATAAAGCTGGACATTTTTTTTAAAAACTAATGCTTATTCAATAGTGGGCCGTGAGATGTTTGGTTTGGTGGGTTAGGAGTTAATTAATGCTTATAGGAACTTGGGTTGCTAGGCAATCAGGCCTATTGGTAGCTCCAAGATTAAATTTTAGATATTTCGGATAATCAAACAAGTCATTTGACTAGCTGAATCCAAATCTAAATCAAAAATGTAATTTTTTAATAATCTGAGTCCAAATACAAAATTATCTAAATCTGAATCTGATTTATTTAATATTTGATATTATGCTCAATCCTACACGTTACCATTCATGTCTCATGTTTTCGAATCCTTCGACGTGATCATGTCGAAACATGCAAATGTGAGATTTCAGTACATGACCCAATTTTTCTAACAAATTGTGTCTAATCTCCTCAACTCTTCTAGAGTAACTTGGGGTTGAGCTTTGTTGATGGCTCAGAATCAAATTGCAGAATGAAAGAGTGGCAACAACAAAAGATTTGGAATCAATTGATGCTTAATAAAACATGATTTCGACATTGAAAGTCTTTATATGGATTCAGATATGTGACGTGGTAGGTGATATGGTAGCGACAATACGATGTCAATGGGCCTACGAATCCTTGCCAAAGAGATATAGAAAGGGTGAGGGAAAGAAGAGAAGAATTAAAGAGAGTGAGAAGAAAGAAAAAAAAAGGGGATGTTTTAGAAATTGTACAATTTCAAAATTATCTAAAGTAACTATAAAAAAAGATTAAATATAGATTAGTGACAATACAAAGATGGCTTAATGTAGATAAGTGATCACACAAGATAGATTAGTTATCATAAATGGTCAAAAAATGGATTGCTGACCATGCGCTAAAATTTATTAAAAATAAGTGACCATAGGTCTTTTTACCCACTATCTAGCTAATCCCACGAAAGGGTAGTCAAGAGAGAAACTCAAATAAATAGAAATATATCTGACTCATACGATATGTATGAGATTGCAACCATACACCTAGTTAAAACCATGTCGCACTAAATCCAATGGGAAAATTTACGACCTTCAAAAAGAGTGCCCAAACATTACGGGTGAAAAATGAAAGTACGGAAGTTAAAAAAAAACTTTTTCCATATAACGGATAATAAAGTCTAGAGCTTAGCACCACCATCAATCCTCATTCACTATAAATAATGCATATACAACAACATTTTCTTCACAAAAAATCATGTATAACAACAAACTCTATGTCACCATGCTCCCTAAGAATCTGCACCCAATGGTTTGTGAATTTCCAAGGAACCCCCAAATGGCGATCACGAAAGAGAGAGAGGCCACATAGCTAGTGACAGTCTCAAGCAAAAGCGTTCTTCAACCTCTATCATCCGCAATCTCAACACAAGGAATTGGCCTCACCAACCAACGATCAAAGAAGAAGAAGAACAATTGAATGGAGAATTACAGGTGAGATTATAAAAAATTCTCATATTCCTAGAAGTCTAGAGAACCCAAACGCAGCACACAAATGCAATCATCCAGAGAGCATGATGTTCTGGGCTAAACTGCAAACACAAAGGTTTGCAAAACTCTCATACAGGATAAAGAGGACACGAAAAGCCTCATACATCTTGGTTCAAATTGCACTAGCAAACGGACAAGCCACTAGCACATGATGAACAGACTCCTTTGCAGAAAAAAGTTAAGTCTAACCACATCAAGGATTCTGACAATATGCTGTAAGTGAGTGATATCCCAACATAAATTGATCTTTGGATAAGCAATTGACACTAGTCGATCTCTATCGAAATAAGCTTGTTGCTATTTCTATTTCAAAAAAATAGTTTCGGCATCGTACTGTGTTACCACAATAGGCGATCCCATGTAATGATCAAAAATATTTTGACATCATGCCGTGGTATTCTCTCTTTCTGGCATTCATGTTTTGCCTTGATCAAAATAGTATAAATATGCCGTGTTCACTTTCTATTTTCAATTACGGGAGTATATGTGAATTAATTTGATTGTCACAATGTTACTAAAATAATAAATTTAGTAAAAGTTGATGTCATTCCTCTTCAAAGTCAGGCACAATTTCTTTTATTAATACAAGATAGATCATTATTACATATATTCCTAACAAATAAAAAATTATCTATATGCCACAATCTCCACCTGGACCACCATAAGAAATGATCGCTCCGTTCAACGGGTCGTAGTCCCAACGAAGTATACTAAAACAACTTTCATAGTCACTAAATAATTTCGTATTTGAATAGTCGACATCAACGACACGGTAATTCTCGTTAACGGTTTGAATAGTTAAAAACATTTAGGAAGTTGTACTTTTATGAGTAGCAAATATTCCTCTTCTCATAGGTGGGCTTGATTGTCCAATAGGTTCATTGGTTACTCCACCAAATGAAAGAGTAGCAACTCCATTATTAAATTTGGTAAATGTCTCTTTTGGCCAATATCCAATATTTTCAACACCGTACACCAACCACCAATTACACGATATAAAATCTTACAAGAGTTGAAACAAAATTAGGGAGCTAAATATGATGAGAATTACTCAGTTTTCTTATTCCTAAGGATATTCTTTTTGTTTCATCTATAAGCATGGACTTTGTGCTTGGTCTACCGTGTACGCAGTCATGATTTGATATTTGTCATGGTGGATCACTTCTCTAAGATGGTACCCTTCATCCCTTGCAAGCGCACTTCAGATGTTGTGCATATTGCTCAACTTTTTTTTCGCAAGGTTTTTCATTTGTACGGGCTTCCGAGTTTAATTATCTCTGATCGTGATACTCGCTTCCTGAGTCATTTCTGGTGCACTTTATGGTGCATGGCTCATACTGAGCTACATTTTTGTAGTGTGTATCATCCTCAGACAGACGGCCAGACCGAGGTGGTGAATCGCTCGCTGGGTAATTTGTTGTGTTGCTTGGTTGGTGATAATATCCGTTCTTGGGATACTAAGTTGAGTCTGGTTGAGTTCGCCCACAATGTTGCTGTCAATCGGAGTTCGGGCTTGTTCCCATTTTAGATTGTGTACGCGGTGATTCCGCCTAGTCCTGTTCACCTATTGCTCCCCTCTACCTCAGCTGACTACAAGCAGGCCGCCGACCTCATTGCTGATCTTCAGGCCATCCATATATCTCCCCAGGCTCAGCTTGAACAAGCCAACACCCCCTACAAGTCTGCTATTGATGCTCGTCGACACGATGTGTAATTTGATGGTGGTGATTTTGTTTGGGCCGTGTTAACCAAATATCGCTTTCTCGCTCACGAGTGTAATAAGTTATCATCTCGCAAGATTGGTCTGGTTGAGATCGTCGAGAAGATCAACCCCAATGAGTATAGACGGCGTCTCCCCAGCCATTTGCACACCTCTGACGTGTTCAATGTCAAGCACCTGGTTCCTTTTGCTGGCGACGATTCTTCCGGAGATGAAGCTGATTCCGATTCGAGGGTGAATCATTTCGAAGGGGAGAGAATGTTGGCGATAAAGCTGCCTTGCTTTACTTGGACAAGAATGACCGTGACTTGTATTGGAAGGCAGCTATTTAGCGATAATTATTATGCTTTAGTTATGTAATTTGCTTATTGAGGACTCTTTTAACTGTTTCCATGTTTGATTAGGTTACTTATGGGATCTTTATAAAGAGAACCCCTACTTGTCTTTGTTTTCGTTAGACTTTTGATAATTGAAATCTAGGGTTCTCCCTAAACCACTTGCTTTTCCCGAGTTTTTGAGCTAAACACGGGTTCACGACTACTATCGTTAAGCTTGTTTGTACCTTTTACTGCATCACATTTTTTATACGTAATTCTTAGGCACTCTTTTTCAGGACCATAGATTTTTTCATCGAATTTACTACAACATGTTCTAATGAGGTGTGAAGCTACAACCTCGAACATATTTTATGAGTGAGATGTGCTTCTGTTTATTTGAATTTCTCTCTTGACCATCCATTTGATGGATTAGCGAGATAATGGGTAAAAAGTCACATGGTCACTTATATTTAGTAAATTTTAGCCCATGGTTACTAATCTATTTTTCGTCTCTTTAAGGTAATTAATCTATCTTGTATGATCACTTATCTACATGAAGTCATCCTTGTAACATCACTAATCTATATAAAGTGACCCTTTTATGGTCTCTTTAGGCAATTTTAAAATTTGTACAATTTTTAAAGCATCTCTAATATTTTTCTTTTTTTCTTGGTTTATTTCATTCTTCTCTTCTCTCACTTATTGGGTGAATTTTTTTTGGTTTAATTAAAATTCTTCCAATTTGTTACAACGTAAAATTATAAATTTAGTTTCCAGTAAGGTTTTGGAAAATGACCCGGAGGCTGACGAGGGATTTAGGCTGACCTCCAGGTCGTTCGGTCAGACCATATCTTTTTTATTTAATAAAATTTATATATATTACTATTACATTATGAAGAACAAACAATGTTTGGTGTGGGACCGAATTTGGTTCTGACAGTTTCTAAAAAAAGGATTTGGTTCTGACTTGAAAAATTAGTCAGGACCAATCTGGATAAAATAGGAGCCATTGTATTGATTTTTTAAATCAAGTACAAGATTTGACAGTTAAGATTCACGCAGGGGTATTATTGTATTTTTCTCTCCCCTTTCCTCCCCTCAATCTCTCTCTTCCTCCAAAAAAAAACCTACTTGACTACAGCCCTCTTCCCCCTATTTCTTGAACCCCAGGAGACCTCCAAATCTGGATCAACTTATCGACCGCGATATCGAGTAACCTCCTGTCCACTTGAAGGTAATCTTATGGAGAACGGTCCACCGAGGGAGGTTGATGAAGTGGCAGCGGTTGTTGTTGTTGACGATAAGCTTGAAGACCCCTTCGTCCCCTCACCGGCAAGGAAAAACGATAAGCCGCTACCAGCCCAGCCAGTTAAAGCTCGTTGCGAAACCCTAGGCACGAGGAAGAAGAAGAAGAAGGCCGCGACCACAAATTGCTGTATAGTTTTGTGTCATCAACGCTCAAGTTCTTGGATCGAGGCGAGGTGATGGCCACAGATTGCTGTGTAGTTTTGATTCTGTGGTTGAGAAGAAGAGCTTTTCACTCACAGAATTGGTTTATTTTTGTGTTATGTGCCCAGTAATGTCAAATGGTATACTTAATTATGTAAAATGGTATGCCTGGGCATGTCGAATGGTAAGTCTAATTTTGTCAAATGGTATGTTCGATTATGTCAAATGGTATACGTTGGGTATGTCAAATGGTATATTCGATTAGTTCGATAATATTAAAAATAAATATTATAAAATAGTATGTCCGATTATGTCAAACGGTATATGTTCGATTATTTCAAATGGTATACCCTGGTTATGACAAATGGTATACCTGGTTATATCAAAATGGTATGTCTGGTTATATCAAATGGAATATTTGATGTTATGTAAAAATACATATAATAAAAAAGAAAATAATTAATTAAATGACATAGTATAAAAGTTGTACATGGCATACCATTTTATCATGACACGGCATACCATTTTTGTAGAAGCCCAAAAATTTATAGCAAATTACCCTCAGATCCTTGAGATTTTGACATCCTACCTCTAGCATCCCTAGATTTCTAAAAATCATCTTGTAGCCCCCCGGGCAAATTACTCTGGGCTCCCTTGCTAACGTTATCAATCAATTTTTCTTATAAAATGACTTATATACCCTTAAAAGAATCAATAAAAAAATCAAAATCTGTCTCCCTTTCCTCTGACTAGAATGCCGGTGTCAACAGAACACCGATTTCTCCTTGCCTAAACAAGAATCAAAATACCTTGGACGACAACCCAGGGGGCCCAGCCGCCGTTCCTTGGACGATGAGTTCGAGGATATCTATTCCTACGTGTTCCTGCTTCTCGTCATCATTATCCTGTGTACTGGAGGACCCTTAGCCGTCGTCGCCTCGTGCACCTACGGTCCATCTCACCCTCCCATCTGGGAACTCCGTAGTGAAGTTTAGGTTTGTCAGTAATGACAAAGCGGCGGGCCAATTCGATGGGGAGGTGGGGCACAAGGAGCTGGAGTTTGACATCGAGGAAGGGAATAATGGGATTGCGGATGACTCGATGCCTATTATCCCTTGGTTGGGTGGCAGAGGCAGAGCAGGTGCGGGATGCGCCGATGAGGAGGAAGACAGCTAGAGCCATGGTGATTTATAGTTGCAGGATGGGCCGATTTGATTAGAGAATAGGGGAGAAAAGAACTGGCACAGGAGTGGAGGGCGGGGAGAGATGTCGATTAGCTTATTTTTGAGGTGGATTCGATGGCGATAGTTACAGTATTGTTGATCGCGGAGGATTCATTTTTTTTCCTCGGCTTGTTTATGGTACTGGAAGGGACGATACCGAAGATGTCATTGAAGAAGACGAAGAATCATCGAAGAAGGTGTAAGGGTCATCGGAAGGTAGGTAGGAGACAACATGCATGACTTTTTTTCAATTTTAGGAGTATAATAGTCATTTAGAATTAAAAATTAATATATCAGCCGATGATGTCAATGAGGGACTCACAAGTATAATAAAACCAAACATGGAGGACAACAAGATCATTTTTAGAAACCTAGGGATGCTAGAGGCAGGGTGTCAAAATCTAGGCACTTTAGTTCTACCTGTGGATTGACTTGATTTAATTTTGTTTGATTTGATTTGGGAAAAATTGGATTTCTCCAGTAATTTTTTCACTTTCCTTTTTTTGTGAACCTAATGAACCGAAATTTTTTGCGTCAACATCCTATTCCAACCGAGTGGTCCGATCAAAATTTGTCCCGTTCGTTAGGTTGACATTCTTACCAACAAAATTGACACAGTATGAGTTTCAATTCATGATCTGACTGGTCAGACTGTATTTTTAAGACCATGGGTTTCAGGACAGTTTTTTTTTTCTTTATTGTTAATATTATGTCATGTTTAGGCTTTTGTAAAGAAGGAAGCATGTTATATTAGTATTCCTAATTGGCCTCAATTTAGTGAAAATAGATTCAATATCTCAAATTTTGTGATTCTTTTTTCTCTCCCTAATTAATGCTCTCTCTCCACAAAAATGGCTAGAGGCGTGAGAGGCACGACATTGTGTCAAATACCGAGTTTGTACCTATGAAAAAATTCATTAAATTTTGACCTTTAAATCTATTTGATATATTTCTAATCACATCACGGCACACATGCACGTTGTCAACATCCATGTAATTCCTACTCAATCCCTTGTCAAAATTATAACACTCCAATCTAAAAATTTGGAGGCTGACATGTAAACCTTTGAGGGATCATGTTTCCGGAGCCTACTGTGGATAAAAATTGCAAGTCTGCTTGTCAAATTTTTGTTGCGGATGTCTTTTCTTGGAGTACGAAACTTTCAAGTTGTCTACTTCACAACACGCGGCCGGAAAAAAGTCCTACCATGTTAACAGGCTTTGAAATAATAGTTAACTTGGTCTACAATATTAGTTTCTAAGATCGTTATACAGGGTTAGTTATCACGTCTCATGTCAACGACAATACCGCACAACAAAATAAGCCTTCCAATAATTATCCTCTTAAGGCTTGGCCATGTAATAAATATTGCATTCGGCAATAAAACCATTTCTAGTAATTATGCTCAAAAAGTTATCCAAATATTCCCAATCAAGTAACAATAGCAATTCAATCAATATATTCCAAAATAAAAAATTTAATACGATGCCAATGCAGTATATCAATGCATGTGAACCTCACAATATATCTTTTTAGTTTATATCATTTTGACCATTGGCTAACTAATCTAGATTCGAGTTGAGTAGAACTTATAGAGGTGGCAAAATTTTCCCAACAATTATTTTACATTGTTGCATTGCTAATGATTTAAAGTAAAAATTTGGTTAAACGAGAATAACTTTATCACTAGTTGATCCAAGTGTTTGTGGGTGCCACAAAATCTATCTTGATACCAATAAAGAATACCAACAATAATGGGACAAAATTATAAATGGCCTTATTTTTGATAACTTATAAATGCCATAACTAACAACCAAGTAAATGACGCTGAGACAGAAAAAGAAGGTAGAATTCATTCTTGACTTATTTTTTTAATATATGAGAAAATCAAGACTCATATTTATTACGAATAGTCTATTCTTTAGTAAGTGTTTATTACTTATCAATATAAAATTGGCAAGCTAACAATACCAAAATTGCTCTATTAATTTTGGCAATTTAGCCTTTTCCATTATTACAAAAATGGTAAGCACTGATTGTGGCATAATTTTCAATAGTATAATAATTATTCTGTTTCTATAATTCTGAATTATTTTTATCTTTAATGGTAATTACAAAAAAGGCAAAAATAGTTGAATTTACCTATAAAATGAATGAAGGCTGTATAAATTTTATCATTCAATAAAATAACGATGGGAGCCTATGTAACGCTGCTCATTTTATGCATTAGTTCAACTTATTATGGCGTAGAAGGATTTGAAAAAAAAAATTTGTATGGAGAAGATATCCCCACCGAGTCAGAGATTTTTGATGATACAGCAACAGCGGTACCACCGTCTACTTTCTATAGTTTTTGGCCGTATATCCATGTTCTTTTCTGTTGTATATCTTCAAAATTTTAAACTTTACTACATTGATTGTCTTTTTTTTTATTTTTATAAAAGTTTGTCTTGAATCTATAAACTTAGAAATCATAAATTTCTATTAGCTTTTCAATTTCTTAATTTATTTGTAAATTCTATTTGGCAATTATGTTTTTTTAATAATTAGCAAAGTGATTAATCAAGCAAAAATAAAAAGTTATAACTTATTAAAAAAGTTATATAAACATCCAGACCCGTGATAAGACTCCCAAACTTAAACTATCCCACAGAAGCACGTAGTCAAGAGTAATTTAAATCCCATCAATAATGAATACTACAACTACGAATTTGTGCACCTATAGTAAGTGCCCAGACCAATCCCTCACACTAGACTATAGAGGTCGCCGCAGGGCTTGGTAAAAAATTCTATCACCTTATAATCATGCGGATAAAATGAGTGATAGGAAAAAAGAGCGCAAAAAAATACGTTAACGCTGCATAACCTATAAACAATGGAAATATGAAAAAATCCGTCCAATATGGGGCGACAAGCAATCCCATCCAATTTGGCCATTATATTATTATATATTTACTTTATGTCTTTAATACTTATTGTATTATCTTTTAACACGGATGTTTACACTTATATATTATTTTACTCATTTTAATGTTGCAGTTTTCATATATTGAATGTGTTGATATATATAAACAACCGGCTTTTGAACATTCCATGCTAAAAAACCATAGAATTCAGGTACATATTTCTTATTAATAACATTTGATTAAATAAATTAAATTGAATTTTATCTAAAAATATATATATATGGGTTCAGATGGAGCCAAACTTCAAAAAGGAAAGAGGAGGCGGAAGAGCTTTGGGATATGATAAAAATAAAACAGTTGGATTTTTTAAAGAGAATAATTGTCCAAATGGTTCCGTACCTATCCAAAGAAGAAAAGGTGGAGTGATAAAGCCACTGACACTAGAAGAACCTCAAAAACATCATGTAAATTTACTATAATTTGTTTGCACATTTATGTAAAAACATGCATGTTAGCTTTCTTTTATATGCTTTCATTCTTTTATACAAAATGGCAATTATCTTTCTAGTATTTGTTTTCTAACTAATATGACGATGATGTAAATATGAATTTAGTTACACTCATATTGGAGTCTGGAAATTTAATATGAAATAAATGGTAATATTAATCTCTCAAAAATCACCAATAATATACTATCATGCATTTTTTATGCTAACCTTTCTAACTGAAATAGTATATTTGAAAATTTCCAAGACTTTTGGAATTAGGATTCCCTAAGGAGTTTCTATGTTTTTGAATTGAAGAGGTGTTGTAACTTTAATTTTTATTATAGTAATTTAGGAAAATTTATAGATCATGGAATTAGTTATTAGTGAATACTTTATATGGAATAATATTTCTAACGACCATCGTTCTATGTTAGATACTTCATACTATCCATATAATCAGTCTAAGCAAAATTTGTTCACATATGTTTAT
Organism: Hypericum androsaemum; assembly: GCA_963995505.1. Taxonomy (NCBI): domain Eukaryota; kingdom Viridiplantae; phylum Streptophyta; class Magnoliopsida; order Malpighiales; family Hypericaceae; genus Hypericum; species Hypericum androsaemum. The sequence goes on from OZ023180.1 coordinate 12,071,510, forward strand.
AAGATATGTTGTATTAATTGAAATTGGAAAAAAAAAACTAGAATATCACCAAATATTATAACATAACTTCACTTCAACAACATATACTTTTTTATATGTTAACATCATACTGTATACTTATGAAAATTTTCATTATGATCGCAATATAAATGTAATTTAGTATATCCTTAGTTAGAATTTTACATTTTTATATTTTATGGAGCCTACGTAATTCAATAACATTACCAAATAAGCTTTTAAATTAAAAAGAAAAAAGAGAAGAGAAAGACCACACATTCAATATAGCTCTTTTGACTCTCATATTATAATCATAATATTAAACTTAAAGTGTTGAGTTTTAAGAGAGCACGAGGGGCCATAAAATGATGGTGTACTCCAGGAATAACTACAAATTTTTATTAATTTATTCAACATTCTCTATTTGATTATCTTATATATTGAATGTTGTTTGTCTTAACGCGTGACTTTAAAAATGAAACAGTACGCTGTTTTGAATGCTATGAACGAAATTTATCGTGGAGCAAGTGCAACTATGCAAATAAATCAACCATCAGTGCAACCAAATCAATATAGTGGATCATTTATTTGGCTTCAAGCTGGATCAGAAAAATATGTTGAAATTACTGCTGGATGGATGGTTAGTATCTTTACTAATATTGAGAAAGTCATTTTTATTTAGGATATTGTTATTATTATTTCATTTATGTTGAATAGTTAAGATAAAACCTTACTATTCAATAACATAATGGTTTTATTTGTATGCAAAATAATCAATCATGTAGTCAAGGTTATTTTCTCTAAAACTTCCTTGACAAATTAATTGATGAACATGCAAGACTCTAATACTTACTGTTTAGTATAATTTTTTTAATCTCAAAATTCTCATGCCACTCATAGTTGTTCAATATAATTCTTATGCTGCACTAATTTGGATTCATAGTTTGTGTGTTGAAACATACAAAATTCTAACAATCTTCACATAGTTTGCACTTTACGCAACCATGATATCAGTATTTCTATTTTCTAAACATTTGATGTCTTCCTTGGGCAAAATGCTCAAATCTATCAACCACATTCTTTATCATACATCACGACCAAGAAGCTTCACTCTAAAATATTAAAACCACTACCATTAAACATAAGCAGTACAAGCAAAGTACTTCCTCACTTCGAGCCATTAGAGTAATCCAATATTAAGCGTACTCTAGGTTCTGTTATTTGCCACCGAATGAAATCATAATATTACCAGCCGTACAACCAGCAGCCTCAGCCTTGCATTTCTTGACATATTTATAGTAATTCTCAAGTGTTTTCTTCCAGATCCCTATTAAGTTGCCTCAACCATCTTAGGGTTAGGGTTCTTCTTTCTTCTTCTTGGAGGCACAAAGTTTAAGAGGATTAGTATTCTTCCTTCTTCTTGGAGGCACCAACTATATAGTATAATTGATTTTTCATAACTATGGTTAAACCTAGTGCCTACTAAGATATTTTGGTTGAGTTAATGATTTTTTAATAATAATTAACATTAGTGAAATCATAAATTTCATTTGAATTATCATATTATTTCTTTCGCAACAGTTACAAATTTACTGGATTGAATTAAGAACCATTGAAGCACATTAGAATTTTTATCTCTAAATGACAAGAAGAGTTAATTACTATTTTTTTAACAAATAGTTAAGCAATACATTTTAATGTTATGTAGCACATAAGATGTATGTTGATCTATTTTCTTATCCTTTATGTTGAAAGTTAAAATTTTGTATCTTGGAGATAATGAATAGAACATCTCTTTGAAGAGACTAATTAAATTAGGTGAAGCTAATTTTTCTTTTCAAAATTTTTAAAACAATTAATTCTAAAAATGCAAGGTAAGTGGTGGTTGTGAATTTAAATTATGATTCTGAAAAATATGCTTAGTCAAAAGTAGATATATAAATTTTTTTAATAATGGTTCCACTTGATATTTACAAGAGATTTGTTAAGTAGTTTATAAAAATACTTCGTAGACTTAGAAAATCCAACTCTTGATGTGCAAAAAGTCTTAAGTAGTTGATATAATAGATAACCATAAAACTTTCAAATCTTACCATTTATTTAGTTAGATGCACATTTTTTAAAAACTTGAAAATTTGGTTCAGCTATATTTTATGTATTAGTATATTCTTATTTCTATGAAATAAATCATAACATAATTTTGCATTCTTCTACAAAAATAATCTAAACTAAAATGTAGAAAAATACACATGAGAATCTCATAAGACATTGAAATAATTATTTTTGTGCATAGTTTTGCATAAAGTATATTATGGGCATGGTTTAATATGATAGATATCATAACCAAGTTAATTATTACACAAAATTAAATTAACTGTATATATACCCTATTGTCTTAGGTGAACCCAGAACTCTATGGTGACAACAAGGTTCATTTGACAGCGTCCTGGAATGTAATAAATTACTCTTTGATCCACAATTTTGAATATATTTCTGAAATTTATACTAAATAATTGTATATAAATTTTGAAATGTAAGTTACTTTGTTTGTGTAGGATGATCTCCATAATGGTTGCTACAACATATTATGTCCAGGATTTGTGCAAATACATCAGGAGATACATCTAGGCGCAATAATCTCAGCTGCATCTAGTCTGAAAAAACAATACGAAATCAAGTTAACAATAATTCAGGTAAATTATACTGAAAGATAACTTATATAGGAATTGCTATATGTAAAATAATTATTTTTACTGTGATTGCTATTATGAAACATATATTATAAATTATTTACATCATAGGAGATATAATTTTTTGGGCAAATTACTCTAAGCTCCATCTAGTATGATTATATCTACGATTTAGCCCCTCGATTATCAAAATATATTATAAAGTCTCCCGTTTTTTGTTTTATTATACTCTTAGGTCTTTGAGACCGAAATTGGAGATTTTTCCAAAGAAAAATTTGGGAAAAATAGGTCTTCGACGGAGAAAATCTCTGATTCTGGCATCAGGGACTCTAAAGTATAATAAAACTAAATACGGGAGACTTTATAATGTATTTTGATAATCGAGGGGCTAAATCATAGATATAACTATATTAGAGGAATCTTAGAGTAATTTGTCCTAATTTTTTAATTATTTCTTTCCTGCGTTGATATTATGGATGTGCTAATAGAAGAAATAGAAAGAATATCCTTAGGAGTAAGAAGAATGAGTAATTTTCATTTTCATCATATTTGGCTGCCTAATTTTGTTTCAACTCTTGTAGGATTTAACATCGGGCAATTGGTTGTTGCTGTATGGTATTCAAACTATTGGCTACTGGCCGAAAGAATCATTTACCCAATTGAATGACGGAGTTAATTTTCTTTCATTTGGTGGAGTAACGCATGCACCTATTGGACAATCTAGCCCGCCCATGGGAAGAGGAACATTTGCTACTCTTGAGAGTACAACTTCCTCAATTTTTCGGGAAATTCTAGTCGCTCACGAGAATTACGTTATGTCTGATATCGATTATTCAGATACAAAATTATTTAGTGACAATGAAAATTGTTATACTATAATTCTTTGGAAATTCAATCCATCGCATGGAGCGATAATTTCTTATGGTGGTCCAGGTGGAGATTGTGGACTATAGATACTATTTTCTTTGTTTGGGATATATGTAATAATGGTCTATCTCGTATTAATAAAAGAAATTGTGTCAGACTTTGAAGAGGAATGACATCAACTTTTACTAAATTTATTATTCTATTAACATTCTTCAATCAAATTAATTCACATATACTCACATAATTGATAATCGAAAGTGGACACAGACTATTTATCCTTTTTTGATCAAGGCAAAACACGAATGCCAGAAAGAGAAAATATCACAACATGTTGTCAAAATATTTTTGATCATGCATCACCTATTGCGGAAAACACAATACAATGCCAAAAATATTATTTTACCAAGAATTATAGGCACAAATGGAATGAAGTAGAAATAACAATAATCTTATTTCGATAAAGATTGACTAGTGTCGATTGCTTATCCAAATATCAATTTATGTTGGTGTTGCGGGAAAAAAAGACAACAATGACCCGATATGGATCCGCAGTGGTCGTCCCAAGGTCAGTCTAACTAAGAGCTATACTAGGCTAGGCTAAAGCTATGATAGGCTATGGAGATAAAAGTAGTTGTGTTGTGTGTTTGTCATTTTCCTAAAAAAAGTGTTGTGTTTGTCATGCTTTCTTCCTTGCTCGAGCCCTCCTTATATAGAGTGTCTTGACCTAGCCCCCTTGCCTTCAGAATCAAAAATCCTAAGTCGACTTTAATTCACGAAGACTTTCGGCTCCAAATTTCAATCCCAAGAGACCCGCTTCAATAAAGATTAACCCCGCAAAATCCATTAATTTGTGACTGTTGCCAAATATGAAGAGATTTGATTCGGCCCAATCAAACCGACTTCCAAAATGAAGGGGTTGCAGCTGCGTCCAGCAAGCAATCTCGGCTTAACAAAGAACATTCCAGATGCCCACCAAATCTTGGAGATCCCGCCTCAGTATAGAAAATCTTAGATCATCTCGGTCCTTCTCGAACATTCTCCAAAGATAGCGTCGTACCTGAAATGGACTTATTAAGCCCAAGCGAACTCCAAACCCGGGCAAGCCCAATTCTAAGCGAGTACTTCACGGGCAAAGTCCTCTAGGCCGAAGCGAGCACTTCTCGGGCGAGCCCCTCCAAGCCCAAGCTAGCACTTCTCTTACGAACTCATCAAAGCCCAATGAGAGCTAGTTCAACTGGGAGCGAGCTAATGAGGTGAGACCGAGCAAACAAGCTGAGGGCGAGCGAGCAAGCAGGCAAACAAGCACTCCGTAACTGAGCAAGAAAATACAAGCTAGCAAATGCGGGTGAGCGAGCACTCCACGAGGGAGCGGCCGAGCAAGTGTGGGCGAGCGAGCACTCTGCAAGTGAGCGAACACTCCACGAGCGAGCGAGCACTTTGCGAGCAAATGGTCAAGCTAACACTCTGTGAGTGAGTGAGGGAACGCGGGCAAGCAAGCACTCCACGAATGAGCACTTTGTGAGTGAGCGCGGGCAAGCTAACACTGTATGAGCGAGCTAGCAAACTGCGGGCAAGCAAAACCAAAGTCTGGCTTAACCCAAAGCCAAGATTATTTTTGAGTCGCAACAATGCTCCCTACGCATCAATACTTTGAGGCAATTTGAATGAGAAGTGTCGACATGTTATCTTGTATGCTTTGATAAAACTTAATGGCTATTAGCTCCCTCCTACAACTTAATGGGCTTGAACCACCTCATTTACTCTTATTCGGCCTCTTCCTTGACCAAAGAATAAATGACCCAACCATCTCTTTCCTTGTCTTCCAAAATAGCCAAACTTTTCAAAAACTCCATTTCTTCCCTTCTGTTCACCAAATCTGAATTTCAAGCTTCCATAGAAGGAAAATTTCGACCTCCTCCTCCTCCTACATGAAGATTCTTCCATTTTACTTACCTTCATGCTCAAGGTAAGCTACTACTTCACCTCCCCATTTCCATCCTCAAAAACCCTAGGTTGTTCATAAAGAGGGAAGTTAAAGTAGCTCACTTTTCTCCAAATCTTGTGTAGGTAGAGGGACTATTCATATTCTTTAGAAGTTGCTCTTCATCCATGGCCACTCGTTGCAACTTGTTCTTGCTTGGTTCGTCTTTGCTCATCTTCAAAGGTATGTTACCAAGCTCCCCTTTTTGCCCACCAAGTGTTTGTAAAAATGCTAAGCTAGATCTTTCCTTAGCCATTTCCAACACCTTTCACTTATTTGTAAAATGACCAAAATAGGCCCACTTGCCTTTTACTTTAAACCTTGCCTTGCTCCATTTTACCTTGGTGTTCAAAAGTACCATTTATAAGCCTAGCATTTGCTTAAAGAAAAATACTTGCACAACGTGACCCTTGTAGAGATTTAGAGTGCCTGATGGTCTCCTCTAAGCAGATCGCTCAAACCCTTATAGGCATAGAGCAAGGCTAGTGAGCTCTATGGTCCGTAGCAAGCTGAGCGAGCGCGAGGAGAGCGAGCGCGAGGAGAGCGAGCTCTACAGCCCGTGATAAGCAAAGTAATTGCAAGGCTAGTGAGCTATATGGTCCGTAGCAAGCTGAGCGAGCGCGAGGAGAGCGAGCTCTATAGCCCGTGATAAGCCAAGTTAGAGCGAGGCAAGCGTGCTTTTCCTTCGGCCAATCTCCAAGCGTGGCAGGTTTGGGTGACTGCCCCTATGTGAGGCGAACCGCTCTCTTAAGAAATTTGAGCCCGCTCATCCGAATCCTAACCACTATGTTCGGCCAAAATTTCCAAGCTAGCATGACTCGCCTTATTTTTCTTTTGCCATCATGTCGTCTCTCGAACTGTCTTTTCCCTTAATTTCAGGACATGACATCATCCCAGTTCTCCACCTCTGAGTGAGTCCTCTCCGTTAAGCAATCCAATGACACCACCCTTAGAATTTCTAACATTGGAGAAAAGCAATCCACCGAGGATACCTCCTCCGACGTAAAAAATTGCACCCTCTGGCCTACTATCTCGAAAGTCACTAATTTTGAGAAGTTGCTTCCAAAACACCACTTGGATATTCTCCTCATCCAAGGAGAACCCATTGACCTATCTTTGTGGGGGAGTACTAGAGGATTTTGAGTATGGCCAACCCTTCTTGCAGAATTCAAGAGCTAGAAAATTTATGTGAGCTCCTCAGCTGGGTGATTTAGCTACTTCCCACATATATTATACTCACCTAACCTTCAACCTATTACAATCTAATGAAAAGTCTCCTTGATCATGAGCCTCACATTTATTGAGGCACCACTGAGTGAGATGTATGAAACTTTGAGACCCCGGACGTGTACTGAGTGATAGGTAGTTGACTACTCATATATTTGAGCTTAAATTTTTGAACCTCTGAGTGGTCAACCTTCTAGTGTAATCTACTCAGTGCAAAAACTAGGTTAAACCATCAAGGATGTGGTGTCTACACATTCTTACTCCTTATGCTCAGGTAAGTGAACTACTCAGTCGTGGGGTGGTCTTTTGATAAGAATTTGAATTTTTGGGGTGTGTCTGATGTGCCTTACTTAAGGACAAATAAGGAAATAAGTGTGGGGGCGTGATGAGTGTGTAAATGCTCGTGTTCTATCTTGAGTTTCATAAGTTTTTAATCGTGTTTGTATTTATTTTCATTGTATCCAATTGAGTCTTTATGTCATTTGTATGTGTTTGAGTCCTGGAATGGATTTCTACCATGTGTCGCACATTTTGGTAGGTTGCCAGAGTGATCATGAAAAATTAGAGCGAGTACGGGATGACGGGGAATGATCGATCAAAGTGGAGCTGAACCGGACGAGGGTCCCCCAATCTCCAAATGGGTAAAACCCTAACTCTTTCTTCTTGAGTACATTGCCACTAACTGGAGATTCTACACTAGGAGTCACTTTGAGCATTGTTGACCACCGCAACGAGGTCTACAACCCGAGCCACTCTGTTATGACTGCCACCGAAGATCGCCGTCTGGTGACTTTTCGGTGATTGTCGGGCCTCCTCCGACCACTTTCTAAAATTGTTGTAAGACAGATCGTACAAGCAAGGTGGGACAAAAGAAGTAGCCTCCCATAAAGAAAAGGAAGGCTACCGCGCCTCTTCTTCCCTTGCCATCTCAGTTCCTGTCAGCACCAGCGTCTCCCCCACCTGAAGCTGCAACAGTCCAACCCGACACCACCTTTCCCCCCTATCATGATTGAGTGGCAGCCAGGTTTGCTAAATTCAAGACATTTTATTTTCATCCTTACCCTGTGATTGAGTGGAATGATATGCACAAACTTTGTATAGCTGATGACCTGCGCAGTGCTTTAGATTCACTAGGATGGGAGTATTTCGCTAGCAATATGGTCCATTAATATATTGGCTTACTGTCTGAATTTTATACCACATTGGTGATTGCTGAGAATAAGTCATCATTTTCTGCCCGACTATTTGGTAAACCATTCATTTTCTGCCCAACTATTTTATACCACTGGCCGCGCTGCTTTCGCCCTCATCAAAGCCCACCATTTATCAATTTTGCATCGCTTCATATCTAAAGCCTTCACCGAGACTAAGAAGGAGAGTAAAGTGAGCCGTATGCAGCTATATATCTTATATTGCGTACATCGTAGGGTTGCTTTCAATACATTTAATATGCTTTTAGAGGTTTTTGATAAGAGTATCAAGGGTCAACTGACTTTGGTATTTCTTGATCATATAATCACCCGCATTATGGAGCATTTTTCCCTGATGATCTTTTAGGTTACACGAGGCCTGCTACAAGCCCCATCGTGATCGACATTCCCCTCCTCACTGTATGTCACCTCATTGAGAAGACCAAAAGGAATGGTCAGGAGGTAGTTAGTTTCTTATAAGGAGTGGAAGGACTGAATGCCGGTAAAGAACTATCTACGCGATGAACCTGCGTGTGTCCTGGCATACCAAGCTGATTTAGTCAAACTTACAGAGCACATTACCGATTTGGAGATTTATATAACCAAGATGGCCACTACATATGAGGCCCATTGCATAAGTCAACACGAGCATAATGCTCGCTTGGAGGCAGTCCAGCATGAGCTCAACACTCGCTACACCTCTTCTGTTGCTACACAAGAGGTGTTCTATCAGGAGCAACAGGATTACAACACCCGGATGAAGGCCGCCCAATAAGCATAATTTATGGCCTAGCAAGCCCACTATGACTAGATGCGGGCATTGGCAGAGATACATCTCAAGTCCTTTCCACCACCACCGCCTCCAAGCAATGATTAACAAGCCAGTACCAGTTCTCTCCTTTGTTTCTGTTATGAGTTTATTTGTGTTATGAGTCCGTGTTTCTATTTTTGTACCTTGTGTTGTTCATGTTCATGTTTTGTGATGTTTGTTGGTGTCTTACCCTTACATTGAAGACACTGTGTTCAATAAGTGTGTGTGTGTGTGTGTGTGGGGGGGGGGGGGGGGTCAATGTGCATTTTTGTTTATGCTAGAGTTTGTGATCGAGTCAAGGTCTAAATTTAGGATTGTGTTTGTTTATGTTTGTGGTTGAAGTGGTGTCTAAAGCAAATGATGGACAACCCCCTCGAATTTTCAACTTTTGTTAGAAGTGAAATCCCATACCTTGTTAGGAACCAAGCCTGAGTACGACGAGTATGAACATGTAGGAACAACACCCTTGGCTGTTTAGGTTAGTGGTTGCACTTAGTAGATTATACTAGCAGCATTGATGAGTGACCTTGTGAGATTTTAGAGCCAAAGGAGGAGACAACTGTCTCCGCATAGCATTAGGTGAATACATTGCTCCGGTCATCGGGTTTTATGCCATCACTTTTTACCACTTTGGTAGTGTGGGTGTAAGTGGGAGGATGGGGGCCATCTTTGATTTTGAAGCCTAGTGCCTTAGAGCAAAAAATTCTTTATATCCTTTGTTTTAACCGTTGAGCTTGAGCCTATTTCTTTGCAATACTATATGTAAGCCAATGTAAGCCTTATATAAACAATCTTACCCACATTTGATCACTTTGGTCCGAGGATGCATTAAGTCTTAGTCTTTGGGGTATAATTGTAAGGGTTCACTTGGTAGATTAGCTCGGGAATGAACAATGGGGGAAATGGGTAGAATTGAGGCCAACAAAGAAGCCGAGACGTGCTGCCTTAGATATGTATGGATGTGATCGAAGAAAGTTGTCAAAAAAGTAAATAAAAAAAAGAAAAAGAGGATTTAAAAAGCATGAAAAGTGAAAGAAAAAGAAGAAAAATTGTGAAAAAAAAGTCAAAAGAAAGTGATGAGAAGGGAATGGGAAAGTTAGAAAAGGAACAAGTGTTGTAAGATGGGAAAGTGGAAAAGTGAATAAATGGCATGGCTCGAGCTACGCGGTCAATAGGATTGGGTGTAAATTGGGATGAGTGCATATTAGATATAGTGTGAGGTGTTTAGAACATTTTCTAAGCTCGAATATTTTGTGAGCTCCTCGGCTGGGTGGTTTAGCTATTTCCCATATATATTATCCTCACCCGACCTTAACCCCATTACGAGCCAATGAAAGTTCCCTTGATCATGAGCCCCACATTTCACCACTGAGTGAGACGTATGAAACTTTGAGCCCCGGACGTCTACGCGAGTGATAGGTAGTTGATTACTCATATATGTGAGCTTAAATTTCTGAACCTTGGAGTGGTCAACTTTCTAGTGTAATCTAATTAGTGCAAAAATTGGGTTAAACAATTAAGGATGCGGTGTCTACACCTTCTTACTCATTGTGCTCAAATAAGTGAACTACATGGTCGTGGGGTAATCTTTTAATGGAAGTTCGAGATTCCTGGGTGCGTCTGATGCGCCCTATTTGAGGACAAACAAGGAGTTAAGTGTGGGGATGTGATGAGTGAGTAAACTCTCATTTGTTTGTTATGTGATTCGTATGTTTAATCATCGTTTCGTTTATTTTTAGTCTTATTCCATTATGTCTTTTGTTATGTTGATGCATTCGTATTGTGGAATGAACTTCTACCGGGCGTCATATGTTTTATAGGTACTTGGAGTGGTTCATGGGCATTCGGATCAAGGATTGAACGATGAGACGACTCTAGTGCAAGACTGGAAACATGTTTTATTGCAAGTGGATTGGCGATTAGAAAGAAACCATTACGAAGATCTTGGAGTTGAGCCAACTGGCGACCGCAACCCAACTGGCGATCGCCAGTCGAGCTTAGTCAGCCTGCCCATCACCAGTGCATTAGCGATCGATAAGAGCAGTGCACAAGAACTTTTGCGAAGACCTAACTTGCGACTGCAAGTTGATTAGCGATCGCCAGTTCCCCGAGTTCTAGAATTTTTGAACTTCTTATGTAGTCAAGATTTTAACCCGTTTCAGTTATATCTGACTTCTGGCCTCTTGTTTCGGCCTTAGGAACATAGTTATATTACTTTACTCATTACTTGGCTAGCAAGACTTCTAGCTTAGATTAACCTCCTCTAGGTTTTCCTATTGTCTAGCTTGGACGTTTGGCTATATATAGGCCATAGTCTCTTAGGTTTAATTCACACTTTCTACTGCAACTTTGAGATAGCCCTGGGAGCTTAATAAAGTCAAAATTTTGTTCAGCTTCATGGAGGAGATTTGCAAGGCTTGCTCGAATGACTAAGCCTTCTCTTTCCCTATACTTACGCTTTTTGTTATGATGTCTTTTATCAAAATCTCTTACTTTGCTACTATGCTTAGTGAGTAGATCTCTTTAGAGTGCGATGTCCTAATGTGAGATTGATTACCTATGTGAGTTTATGGTTCAAATATCTTCAGTATTAGTTGTTAATTGGTGAACTTAATGCTTAACCTAACTTGATCACTTAGGTTATAATTGAAATCGATGAGAGTGGACCGAGAGGCACTCGAATGGAAGGATGAACCATTTAACATGTTCTTAGGTATTAATGAGACATCTTGATATCATAAGAATAACCTGTTAGGACGAATCTTCATAATTTGGATTAGTATAGTTCAAAGTTTAATTAATGAGCGAAAATATTAATTAGTAACTTAGGTCTTTGCTATCTTGGTTTTATCTCCATAATGAGCGAAAGTGTTAGGTAGTTAATCTCGTTACGAACCTTTCGCTCATTAGAGTGATAAATCTAAGATAGCAAATTCCTAGATTACTAATCAACACTTTCACTCATCAATTAGACCTAGAACTAAACTAATCTCAATTATAAAGATTCCTCCTAGCGGGTTATTCTTATGATATTAAGACGTCTCATCAATACCTAAGAACATGTTAATTGATTTTTCCATCAACTCGGGTGCCTTTCGGTCCACTCTCATTGATTCTAATCATAACCTAAGTGATCAAGTTAGATTTAGCATTAAGCACACAATTCAATAACTAATACGAAAGAAATTCGAACCACAATCAACATAGATAATCAATCATATAGCTAGGGCATCGCACTCACAAGAGAACTACTCGATAAGCATAATCATAAAGGATATGATATTAATGAAAGATATAATAAAGACTAGCATAAAGATAGAGATAAAGAAAGCTTAGTCATTCGAGCAAGCCTTGCCAATCTCCTCCACATAGCTAGCCAGAATTGTGACTTTATTAATCTTAAAGTAGTCTCAAGGTCGCAGTAGAAAAAAGTGTGTATAAACCTAAGAGACTATGGCCTATATATAGCCAAACGACGAAGTTAGAGAATAGGAAAACCTAGAGGAGTTTCACTTAAACTAGAAGACTTGCTAGCCTAGTAATAAGTAAAATAATATAACTTTAGTCCTAAGGCCGAAACAGGAGGCCAAAAGCCGAATATAACTGATACAAGTCGAGTTCCCATCTAAAAAGGAAGTCCAAAAAAATCTGGCCTACGAGACCTGGCATCCGCAAGGTTTAGCTCCACTTTAATCGGTTGTTCACGATCACTCTAACAGCCCACCAAAACACACGACACATGGTAGAAGTCCATTCTATGACTCAAACACATACAAATGACACAACGACTCAACTGGATATGATGAAAATGAATACAAACATGATTAAACACTTTGTAACTCAGGATTACACGCTCATCACGCCCCCACACTTATTTCCTTCCTTGTCCTCAAGTAAGGCGCATCAAACACACCCCAAAATTTCAAACTCTTATCAAAAGACCACCCCAGGACCGAGTAGTTAGTTACCTGAGCACAAGGAGTAAAAACGTGTAGACACTGCATCCTTGATGGTTTAACCTAGTTTTTGCACTAAGTAGATTACACTAAAAGGTTGACCACTCAGAGGTTTAAAAATTTAAGCTCACATATATGAGTAGTCAACTACCTATCACTCGCATACACGTCCGGGGTCTAAAAGTTTCATAGGTCTCACTCAGTGGTGCCTCAAGTAGCGTGGGGCTAGTAATCAAGGGGACTTTTGTTGGGTTGTAATGGGGTTAAGGTCAGTTGAGGATAATATATGTGGGAAGTAGCTAAACCACCCAGCCGAGGAGCTTACAAAAATATTCTAGCTCTCGTCTATTCTAAACATCTCACACTATATCTAATATGCACTCATCCCAGTATTACACCCAATCCTATTGTTCACAAACCTTGAGCCATGCCATTTATTCACTTCACAACCACTTTCCAACCTTCCACTGGCCCATCTTTCAACACTTGTTCCTTTTCAAAATTTTTCATTCCATTCTCATCACTTTCTCTTGTCTTTCTTTTTTTCGTACTTTTTCTTCTTTTACTTTCACTTTTCATGCTTTTTTTCTTTTATTTTCACCACTCACATCATCCCTATCCATACACATCTAAGGCAGCAGGTCTCGGCTTCTTTGGTGGCCTCAATTCTATCATTTTCCCCCATTGTTCATTCCCGAGCTATTCTACCAAGTGAACCCTTACAATTATACCCCAAAGATTAAGACCTAATGCATCCTCGGACTACGGTGATCAAAGGTGGGCAAGATTGTCGATATAAAGGTTACATTGGCTTACATATAATATTTTAATGAAAAGGCTCAGGCTGAACGGGTTTAAACAAGGGATATAAAATAGGTTTTTAGCTCTAAGGCTCTAGGCTCAATATCAAAGATGGTCCCCGATATCTAACTTACACCCAAACTGCCAAGGCGGTGCCAAGTGATGGCATGAAACCCGATGACCGGAGCAATGTAGGCACCTCGTGCTATGCGGAGACGGTTGTCTCCTCTGTCAGCTCTAAAATCTCACAAGGTCAGTTATTAATGCCACTAGTATAATCTACTAAGTGCAACCACTAACCTAAACAACCAAGGGTGTTGTTCCTACACGTCCTTACTCATCGTACTTGGGCTTGATTCTTAATAAGGTATGTGGTTTAACTTCTAACCAAAACTTTAAAATTTGAGGGGGAGGTTCATCATCTACTTTAGACACCACTTCAATCACAACCACAACAAACACACTCACTAATTCAGACCTAGACTCGATCACATATGCCAAACCTAAAATGTACATTGACCCCCCACACTTGGTGAACATATTGTCCTCAATGTAAGGGCAAGATAACAATCAAACATATCATCACATCAAGAAAGACCACACGGACATAGCAGACATTATAATAAAAGATAAGAAGAAAGGGAAGAGACTAGTATCGCCCTGTCAATTATCGGTGGGAGGAGGTGGGGATAGTGGGGTAACAAAATGAGCACGCAGCCACTCAAACTGAGCTTGTTGGGCTACTTCCATCCGAGCGTTGTACTCTTGCTAAGCAGTGAAGTGAGCTTGTTGGGCAACCTCCATTCGAGCATTGTACTCATGCTATCATTCCCAATGGGCCACATTTACAGTGGCCTGCTCTTGCATCTGAACTTGCATACCTTCAAAGTGCTCCTTGAGCTCATTCAGCGCAACTTGGTATGCCAGGATCCGAATAAGAGCATCTTCCTTGAGCCGATCTTTGATAGCTTTGCGCTCCTCCCAAACCTTAAAAGTCACCACTTCCTGGCCATTATGTTTAGTCTTGGTGATGAGATTACAATGGGGAAGTCTGTTGACGTCAATGGCAACCAGGGGGCCGTTGGGACCCTTATAACCTGTATACTTATCAAGGAAAAAGTGCTCCGTGAGCCGTGAGATAATATGACCTAGGTACAAGTGAGCAGACTTTTCATTGATAGTGCGATGTAACACGTCAAGAAGGAGTGCAAACGTATTGAATGGCTGTTTATGATGCATGCAATGAATAGCATATAGTTGAGACAAGGACACCTTACTCTTTTCATATTGCCCATTAAATGTAAGAGTCCTGAAATGATGTAGAATGTTAATGTAAGGTTCCTTAATAAGAACACATGGAGCCTTGCCGAACTCATATTTTTCAAAACATGTGATGTCATAACATTCACGATGGGCCAACTTAGTAGGCTAAAAATCTAATGAACCACTGCCCCCACGAATGCCTATGATGCATTGCAATGTTTTCTCTTCTACTTCAATCGTACAATCAAACAAACGTGCAGCGAAGGATGCATTATTCTCAGTTATGATCAGTGTGCAATAGAATTTGATGGTCAAAGTTTCTTTAGAAGACACTGGATGAATGGAGAAGTACTCCCAACTGAAGTGTTGTATGGAACGGCATAAATCCTCCTCTACCCCCAATGTGCGCATATCACGCCAATCAATCACAAAATGACCCATATCCTCAAGCTTAGAGAATTGAGTATACATCTTCCCCTCCCAATCGTGGTAGATTACGAAAGGGGCTCTATACCTGGCAGTGATGTTCTGTGGTGCCAACGGTGGAGGTGGACAGATCGGTGACTTATTACAGTAATGTTTGTTTCTAGCTCAGGTCGAACTCGTTCCCCTAACCATGGTGGTGAGAAGGAGACTTTGGGCACAATTTTGGCAAAGTTGACATTCTGGTGAAGCTCCAGCGAGTGGTAGCCGGAGTGGTGGTCGGAGCTGATACGAGCAAGATGTAGGCCTCATCTTTGTGGTCAACCATGCCCAAAGTGACTTGTGTCGTTGAAGCTCTGTTTGTCGGTAATCTTCGCAAGAAGAAAAATTTAGGGTTTTACCCTTTGTGACCAAGGAGAGCTCACCACTAGTGAAGGATGGTTGGGGAGGAGCTACAGATGGACAGCAGGGCCATGAGTCCATGGGCCAAGGATGGGAGGTGTGGTGATGGCCAGTGGTTGCTCTGCTCGCGGGTCATGTCTTCTCCTTTATCTCGTTGGCTTGTGGTGGAATAAAGGGAGAGAAATCCCTGATTTGGTTAAGTACCCCTTTTTTCCTGTTGTGGGTGTCTACCAAGTGCCCAATTTGGGGCAATCTAAAATACTCTTGGCGCTTGCTAGAGAGGTGGCGCCTGCTAGAGTACTGAAGCAAAGCACAAACAATAAAATCATATGGAATGTAAAATATGAAACATGCTAATTTTGACTCGTTAGCTTGACATGATAGTCCCTGAGACTAAGGTGCGGATGGTGGGAGCAATATGTGCACAGGTTGCTAGGTATAGCTTGTACCATTGGCTGTTGAATTTAAACATTTGATCCTCCGAATTCTTGAGCTCAATAGCTCTGTGAAGGGCAACAGCTACAATCTCGAACGGCCCGCTCCATCTCGACTTTAACTTTCTGGGGAACAACTTCAAGCGTGAGTTATAGAGGAGCGCTTATTGTCCAACCCAGAAATCCTTGTTACCAATGTGAGCATCGTGCCTTTTTTTCATTGTCTCCTTATAGATCCTTGATCTTTCGAAAGCACTTGAGCTGATTTCCTCAAGTTCTTGGAGTTGTAGGACTCTATGTTTGCCAGCGAACTTGTAGTCATAGTTCAACACCTTGATCGCCAAAAATGCTCGATGTTCGAGCTCCACTGGAAGGTGACATACTTTGCTATAGACCAGACGATACGGTGTTGTGCCAATGGGGGTCTTGAAAGTGGTGCGGTAATCCCATAGTGCACATCTAACTTCAAGAACCAATCTTGTCGAGCAGAACTTACCATCTTCTCTAGAATCCTGTTCAATTCCCTATTAGACACTTCAACTTGGCCACTAGTTTGAGGATGATAAGGAGTGGCTACCTTGTGAGTGATAGCGTAGCTCTTGAGAAGTGTGGCAAAAGGTTGGTTGCAGAAGTGTGAATCGCCATCACTGATAATCGCACTAGGAACACCGAATCGAGAAACGAGCTTCTTGAGGAAGCAGAGGACCACCTTGGCATTGTTGGTTGGGGTAGCTCATTCCTTTACCCACTTGGAGACATAGTCGATTCCAACTATAATGTACTTGTTGCCTTTAGATGGAGGGAAGGGACCCATGAAGTCGATCCCCCATATGTCAAATAACTCGACCTCCAAGATGCTTGACTGAGGCATTTCATCCCTTCGAGAAATATTTCCATTCTTTGGCAGCGATCACAACGTTCTGCTGACTCTCTTGCATCCTTGAAAATGGTCGGCCAGCAAAAGCCACACGCAAGCACCCTTGCAGCTGTCCTTGTTGCTCCAAAGTGACCAGCTTAAGCTGATCCGTGACATTCATGTACGATAGCTGGTATCTCCTCATCCGAAATAATGCCTTAGTAGGCCATCAGCACATCGGCAGAAGAGATATGGCTCATCCCACACGTAGAAGCGAACATCGCTGAGGAACTTCTTCTTCTCAGAATAGCTCACGTCTTCAGGCATGATTACACTCACCAAATAGTTGGCAAAGTTTGCGTACTATGGGGGCTAAAGCAGATGATGAACCTCCCCCCGAATTTTATTGCTGCCCTGACAACGGAGCCAATTTGATATACGATAAATTGACAAGCAATAAAATGCAAAAACAAAAAGTATAGTGAAAAATAAGGTTCGTAACTGAGGGTTGGAACACGCAATCGAAATAATTAATTATGCGAAGTGAGAGAACTAAAATTTATAAAGTAGGTCACGAAGTTGCAAGACAGTAAACAAAATTGAAAACTTAAAGAACTGAGTGTGAATTCAATGGAGACAAACGAGCACGATACCGTTATGGATTAACTACCTATGTTAAGATTATGGTTCTATGAAGCTCTTAGAGTACCCAGAGTGTTCTAATGCATCCCCTAACACTTTCGCTCATTAAAGGGATAAAACTAAGATAGCAAAGGCCTAGATTACGATAAAACTAAGATAGCAAAGGCCTAGATTACTAATCAACGCTTTCGCTCATCAATTAGACCTATAACTAAATAAATCACAATTATAAAGATTCCTCCTAGCGGGTTATTCTTACGATATTAAGACGACTCATGAATACCTAAGAACATGTTAATTGATTTTTCCATCAACTCGAGTGCCTTTCGGTCCACTCTCATTGATTCTCATCATAACCTAAGTTATCAAGTTAGATTAAGCATTAAGAAAACTAATCAACAACTAATATGAAAGATATTGGAAGCACAATCAACATAGATAATCAATCACTTAGTTAGGCCATCGCACTCACAAGAGAACTACTCGCTAAGCATAATCATAAAGTAGATAGTATTAATGAAAGACATAGTAGATAATAGCATAAAGATAGAGATAGAGAAAGCTTAGTCGTTCGAGCAAGCCTCACCAATCTGCTCCACTTAGCTAGCCAGAATTGTGACTTTATTAATCTCAATGTAGTCTCAAGGTTGCAGTAGAAAAAGTGTGTATAAACCTAATAGAATATAGCCTATATATAGCCAAACGACTAAGCTAGAGAACAGGAAAATCTATAGCAGTTTTACTTAAACTAGAAGACTTGCTAGCCTAGTAATAAGTAAAATAATATGACTTTAGTCCTAAGGCTGAAACATGAGGCCAAAATTTGAATATAACTAAAACAAGTCGAGTTCCTATCTAAAAAGGAAGTCCGGAAAAATTTGTCCCAATAGACCTGGCGTCTGCCAACTCGCCAGCTTACTCCTGGCCATTCCTCGTCACTCTGTATTTGCTCCAATTATTCACGAACACTCCAACAACCTACCAAAATATGCGACACATGGTAGAAGTCCATTCCACGACTCAAACACATAGGAATGACAGAAAGACTCAATTGGATACGATGAAAATGAATACAAACATGATTAAACCATTATGAAACTCATGACAGAACATGAGAATTTACATGCTCATCACTCATTAGCCCCAATCGATAGGTATGAAGACGACCACATTGTATGACATGGCCTCTCTCTTTGGATTTTTTTTGGATGAAAAACTGGTCCTTCCCACGATGACTCTGACTGACGATACACTCTTGGGGCGACATACCACTTTGAAGCCAACTGGTCCACTGCATTCATACACGCCTACCAACTACCTGGAGACTTTATCGGGATGAAGGCCGAGCTTGCATATAGAAGGTATGACGAGAACATTGCTTTCCTCCTTATCTGGATCACCCACCACGTCACTTGTCCATCCTCCAAGCATCCATCTTCTGAGTACTTTGAATTTGCTACTGCACTAGCTGAAGAAAGGTAAGTAGCCCTAGGACCATTTGTTCTTAGACTCATATATAACCACATGTCCACCTACGTCAACACTCTCTGGATGGAGGACACCAAGTTCACTACCAACGGCCCCCTTTGGATGGTTCCTATGTGGTGCCTAGATTACTTCCCAAAAGTGAGGCAAACACTTTCTCCTTGCATCGGAGCAAAGCCCAGCTACAGTCACTACCTTAGCCAAGCCGAGATGACGAGACCCATCGTCGGCCTTTATGATTACTTCTCCATGTTTAACATCAAGGAGAAAAATGGAGAGCATACCGTACCATTACTTCATAAGCTGTGCCGTCCTTCATTCCTCACCTTTTCGGATGTGACTCAGAGCTCAGAGGCTTCGAAGGGCATCCTTACTGCTAGGGACCTCATAGGCGGATGTTCTAGAGGGCGGATGATTATAGAGTCCTAATACCCCAATTATATTGCGAGGTAATTCGGGGCTCATACATGAGATACCTTTCCCAACCACCTATCTCTTTCACAAACATTTGCCGAGCAAGCCAAGTGGCTGGATGTGAAGCCATTCCTCAGGGTGAACAACTTTCTCCTCAAACACAGCAAGATGGAGACGTGCATCTTCTCTAGTGGTCGGACCCCAGCTTTTGTCTCCAGGTGGGAAACCCTCAAGTATTGGGAAGCACCGAGATACAGCTATCTCGTACATTTAACATGGTAGTTCCCCCTCTGAAGCTTCCCAAAACAGAAAAGGTGACCACTTCGCATGCAAAAAACCAAAAATCTGACCCCCAAAGCCAGTCAATCTAACCACAAGTGATGCCACCGGCCTCCCTTTGCTAGGTGCACTTTTTTATCCCGCTTTAGCCTTATTCATATTCTTAGTAAGTTTCTCACTTTTTTCCTTGTGCAGGAGCTACCTCTCAGGATTCTCCAACTCCAGCCGGTCTCGTGCAATACCCTTCTTCCTCATTAGAAAAGGTAAAGACCGATTCCAAGCACCTTACTTAGTCGTACTTAGTTTTTCAACTTATTATCGCTCATACTATTCTAGAGCCTATCGCCCGAGGCATCTCCTATGCGCGCTTTCCATGATCGTGACATCCAAATTTGTGTGTCGTCTCCTCTTTGGCTATGCCTAGACAAAACCTCCCACGTTGAGGTCGCCCCAATGCTAAAGCGGCCCCCAATCCTATTATTAAGGAAGACAAATTTGAGGAGTTCTTACCTAGTGTTGCTCTGATCGTTGCCTGTACTTGTGCACCTATGACGCTCATTCCTTGTACGGCTACTTCATCTTTCACTCAAGCCGGCGGGTCCTCCTCCACAATGGGTCTTAGGAGTCTTCAGGATGAGATTGTATGTCTTAGCGCCCGAAGCCCTCAGTCCGGGAAGGGCGATAAGTAGCAGTCCCCTAGTTGCTTCATTTACTTTTGATGGCCATGTATTTATGACTCTATCGATGCTTTTGTACCGAGATCCTCAAACATTACTCTTGCATGACCCAGATTTCTTCATGGTCATATGCCTTAGGTATCCATGATATGTATGCTCATGCTAAACTTATTGCAAGAACATATGACTTAGCCTGCCTTTTGGGAGCCGAGGAAGTAACTTAGTTTCATAATTACTTTTTGTTAAGTAATCTGATCAAAATGAGAGAATGAGACACAAAATTTACGTGGAAACCCAAAAACTGGGGAAAAACCACGGGCAAGTAAGACTCTCACTATGTAAGCCAAATCGGTTACAATGTATCTGGGAGGATTTGCTCCAAGCTGGGTTTATAATTAGGTTACATGAATAAATGGTATACATGAAGATTGATGAAATTATCACTAAAATCCATAACCAACGTAATAGGAATCCTACCACTACTCCATCGTCTACTAGAGTTATTTACATCTCCCGATTGTATGTCCACGTGTATTCTTTCAACAACCGATCATTCACACCTTCCCACACGCTGGGGCAATATTTCTTCAAGAATAGCCTATTTATTGGACGCTCATGAACTTCACCATTCATGTCAGCAAGCCAGTAGGAACCATTCCATTAGACATCGTATGCCTCAAACGGTCCTTCCTAGTTGGGAGACCACTTTCCAAGCTTAGGATCCTTACGTCCAAGTGGGAGAATGACTTTCCATACCAAGTCTCCCCTTTCGAAATGCTTCTCTTGGACCCTCTTATTGTAAGCTTTCTCTACGGTCTTCTTTGTTAAATAATCGTGTGCAATGCCCTTAGCCTTTCTTCGAAAAGATCTTTGAGTTCAGTAAACATGGCCGAGTTGTAGTCAAGTTGGGAAAGATAAGCTTGCTCAGCCCATCTCGAAGATCGAACCATCATCTTTAATGGGATCATAACATTATGCCCAGAGGTAAGGACGAACAGTTTCACCCCGGTGGCACCTTCTTCGTGGTGCGGAATGCCATGTCCTAGGCTTCTATCTTACCAATTTTTCTGTGCACGGCTTCAACACCTTTGTGGTAGTCTGCTTGACCATTACCTTGTGGGTGATCTTAAAGCCCATGTCCCTTGTAAACTTTTGGACATCTTCACCACGAGATGAAATGTGTTGGCCGGGGAGTGTTGAACTTGTCCATATCTTTGGCATTCTTGACATCCCTTCGCATACTCAATGCAATCATTTGCCACTTTGGCATCGTTGAGCTTACTTGGTGCTGGGTGAAGATTGCTCATCCTTAGTAGTTATAGGGGGTCTTGGCCATCGTCCTTAAAGATGTACTTGGGCGCTTTATATTGTGACAAGGCGTAGACCTCCATCTCTTCAATGGTCGGATTATTCCCAAATGGCAAGCCAAAGTGGTTGCCCCTCGAGTGCGACCGTAACCAATTGTTGGGTGGAAGAAACCTCCCTTTCAGTCAAGCAAACGATCACATCAATTTGGCCGTGTTCGTCACTCTATGCCATAGATGTTGACACTATGGAGCCATCATAAAAGGCCATTTCCATGTGATTAGTATTCAAGGCGAAGGGATTGGTGTCAAGGAAAGTTTCTAGCACTACCTTGCCAACCGGCTTCCATTGGATGAAGAACTGATGGAGGGAAGATGGAATGACTTATGCCAAATGGATCCAATCTCTTCCCAATAAATAGTTGTAGGAGTTTTTTGCATCTATGAAAAAGAATGCAACCTCCCTACTCATGGTTCCAACACTAACCTCTACTACGAGCATCTCTAGCGAGCGTGTGCTCTTGCAGGCAAAGTCTATCGTGACCATTTTGGTCTGGATTAACTGCTCCTTCTTCTTGTTCAACTTTCGAATTAGTGATTGGGGGATGATGTTGACGGTAGCCCCATTATCCACGAGAATTCTTCCCACCGGCTTCCCAAAGATGTGAGCCATAATATAAAATGGCTTGAGGTGCCTATACATATTCGAGGTGGGCTTTGTAATGCTGATGTTATTGCTAAAGTCTTCAATTATAGGCACCACCAAGGACTTCTCTCCGATCTTGTACTGCCCGAGGTCGCCTTCAATCACATCTCCTTCCAGGTAACTGGGCCGGTTCTCATTTGTTCTGAATATGGCCGGAAGGGTGAAGACCATGTTGACTGACAGGTCTTGATTATCTTTATTGAGGCCATCCTCGCTCATGCTATCCTCCAGATCCACCTTCTCGCCCATCTCATCTTCTTGAGCACACTACCTCATCCTGCATCTCATGTATTCCTCTTCGTTACTAGGTCTAGGTTGACCACGGCCTTTTTCTTATCGAGAGGATTGCTGACTTTGTTATCTTCACTAGAGATACTGCACTCACTTGGCTTCTCGTCCGGGTTAGGGTTATCACCTATCCTCAACTTCTAGAATGCTCCAAACTTTACATAGCTTGAGTTCAGGTCGACTAAAACCTCTACTTCATATGGGCTGCCTGGCTCTTCTTGTGAAAAGTTATCCCTATGGTGGACCTTACCTTCCATCTTAGGCACCCACCTCTTGTTCACCTTCTCCCTAAGGTCAGTACATCCCCTCTCCTTCAAGGGCGACTTTCCCTTGTCAGACCCTATTGTTGATGCCTTTGCCTCAGCGGACTCCCCCCCACACCTGAATGACACATTATCCTCAATGTGGGAAGAGCTAGGAAAAGAAAATGACAATAAAAAAGGATGACTTTGATGACCTCTGTGGTCAACAAGGTCTTAAAGATAATTCAATCAAAAGCACACATAAAGACCTCTATGGTCACAGGGAATACCATGATTGAGACTAAAACACAACGTCAATAAGATCATGACTTAGGAGGAGAGATATGGGACATCCCTGATTTGATGGGTCTTGGTTAAGTTGCACTTGAAGTGAGCGGAGTTGCTCCTCTGCTTCAGCCGCCAGTCAGTGCGTAGGCTGCCGCCCTGCAGATTATGGAAATTTACCGCCTTTGCTCAAACTCATCTTCTGGTTGTTAACGACTTCGGCTAGCCACCAACACAAAATTACTTGATCACCAAAAGGGTGGTGACCACCGGGGTGAGGGTCTTCTACTTCTACCTACAGAAAGGAAATTAAAACAAAACATAAACTGCTAATTTTTGGTCTTTAGCTTGACCTTGCCTCTCTTGAGCAGGTGTTTTTAAGGAGTGGTCGGGTCTGACCCAGGTAGTGTCTCCACTTCATTACTTGTTGTGCCCTCTTTTCTATTATTGTACAGGTGGACGACTAAAATCTTGCCCTGGTGATAGTGACGTGTTCCTTGTATACTTGACGATCAAAGACGAGTCTGTCACCATGTTTTCCTAAAACTTCAACCCTCTCTTTGCTGTCAAGAATTGTCAACTTGGGGAAGTAGGATGACATTTGCAATAATTCTTCTTCTGGTTCTTCCTGATTTGTGATAAACACCTTTTGCTCCTTGTTGATCGTCAGAGTGATGCGATTCCTTCCGGCTTGTATGGTTGCTCTTCTTGGTGCTAGGAAAGGTGATCCTAAGATCAAGCACGATGCCTTAGCAAAAGGCTTGTTGATGACCAAGAAGTTCGTTCGCACTTCCTTTCCGCGAATCTGCACAGTGACATCCTGGGCTCCTCCTAAGGAAGTTCCGAAAATTCCATCAGTGAGGTGAATGCTGGTGTAGGTGGGATACATCTCGATTGACCCCAATGCCTTCCACATCGAGTAGGTGTGTGCGTGAGAAACGCTCATTTTATCACCTCATTTTTTTGCCATTTCAACCCATTTTCGTGTCTAAAGTCTATGAGTCTTGAGTCTTTTTGTCCATTTATAGGTTTGTTGCCTTGGATGGACTCACTTGTTGTGTTGTAGGTCTTTTGGTTGTATTTGGAGAAGTTTGGGACCAATCGGAACAGGCACGGACGAGAGCTCGAGGTGAAAAGGCCAAAGCAAGATCCCTGAAGCCACCGGGCGGTGGAACATCTCACTGAGTGGCAGATTCGGGCTGCCAAAGTCCCTCACTGCCATCGTGCTAGACCTGACCATTGTTAGAATCCGATTCGTAATTTGGTTCGATTCGATTCGTTAAAAATGCAATTTGATTCGTCGATAATTCGATTCGAATTCATCCTAACATGAATTGAATACGATTTATGATTTTTTCAATTCGTTGAAACGGTAAATTGAATTTGGATTCGACCCAAATAATTTGACTCGAATTCGATTCAAATATTGAACCGGCGAATTATGAAAAAATAATTAACAAAAAAGAAGTATGGTGGACTGATTTGAAAGGGAGGGAAAATTGGTGGGGAAAATTTGAAATCTAAGCGTCTGACGCATCTGTTGGCTTCGTCCGTGTTCCGTCCCATCGTCTGCCTCCTTATCTCGATGCTAATAAAGTGGACATCCAATTTTTGTTCATTTGGTTCCACTTTTCCAACTTCCAAGAATGACCAATCACAAAGGCTAAAGCCAATCAAGTGGAAAAAGCAACAATCACATACGTCAATTTTTTACCATTACACCAACTTTTATAATCAAGCGGAAAAATAAGGTGCAGGTTATTGTCTACTGCTATGGTCCAAAATGGGGTTGGATTGAGTGGGAACAAGGTTTGTCCTAATGAAATGGATCAAAGTTTTTGATTTATAGACACGGTTTTTGATGACTGTTAGATTTGTAGACACAATTTTTAATGAAATCTGATGGTCCAAACGAAATTCCTTCCGTATGGACAACTTTTATGTTGTCCCCACTCAATCCAAAACCGTTCAAAATAAGGTGAGCAAAATAAGGTGTTATTGTCTATTGTTATAGTGCAGGTTACCGTTTTATTTTTTTATTTTTTATAATTTCGATTTATTAGCATAGGTGCAGGTTACCGTTTTCTTTTTCTTCTTAAATTTTCTCATAAATTCGAATTTACTATTAAAGATGCAGGTTACTGTTTTCAATTTTGATTTTTCAATTTTTTTATAAATTTAAATTTACTTCAAAAAACTGTAAATACTCTCTTCCATTCTTCAAAATTTACACAATCCATTCCAATCCCAATTCTCTCTATTGATCATTTGATAATCTCTCACAAAGTAAACTAATTAGTTACATTAGTCATATTATTATTAGTCCATTACTATCTAATTATGTCATCAACTAGAGCAAATAAGGGTAAGGAAAAACGTGTGGAATGTCACGATTCTATTGAATCGAATTTTCCACCGATTTCTTCTTATCCTATTCCGGAGGAAATGATGAACGTCCATGATGTAGCTCAACGATAAAGTGAAGATTCAACATTCAATAATCCACAAAAGGTTGGAAGATCACCTTCTCTACTTTTTACTAAGCATTTCAAAAAAATCCTACCGGAGAAAAAAATGTTCTCAACATTATATGTAATTATTGCGGTAAACAATATTCTTTCAAAACTAGTTTTGGATATGGTACTTATACTACTCATTTGAAAACTAAACTTCCACACAAATTTGGTTTGGAAAAATCTCAAACTCAATTATCTACCAAACCTAATGTTTTATTTCATTACACCAACCAAAATAATAGAAATTAACTAGCTAAATTAGTTGCTACAGAACATTTATCTTTTAACTTTGGTAAAAAACATAATTTTATAACTTATTGTCAAAATGCTTTAAATCCTAGCGCAAAACCAATTTCACGAAGCACATTAACACGGTTTGTAAAAACTTTATACAAGGAAGGTAAAGAAAAATTACAAATTTTCTTCTTTAATTTTGATGGCCGTGTTTCTTTATGTTGTGATATATGGAGTGATCATTGACAAAATCATTCATATTTTGGTGTTACATGTCATTTGATTGATAATGAATAGAATATACAAAAAAGAGTAATTTCATATAGTATTTTTGATGATAGTCATAGTGCGAATAATTGTTTTAAAATGTTACATATAATCTTACAAGAATATAATTTAGTTCAATTTTTTTTAAATTTTGCTAGATAGTGCAAGTTCTAATAATGCTATGGTTAGAGATTTAGAAAATCTTTGTAAACCATCTCTTAGAGGAAAAATCTTTCATATTAGATGTGCATGACATATAATTAATCTTTGTACCCAAGATTAAATTAAAATATTAAATACTACACTAGTACCAATTAAACAAGCACTTAATTTACTCTAGGCTCGCCCAAAATTACGAAAAGAATGGGGAAAATTTTGTAAATTAAACAACATGAGACCAAAATATTTTCCACAAGATTTTCAACATCGTTGAAATTCTACTTATGAATTATTAAAAGAAGCTCTTCCATACAAAGATCTTTTATGTAATTTTTTTGTATCTCATGATCAAACTAATAATATTTTGTTACAACCTCACCATTGGGACCTTGTAGGAAAAATAAACGAACTTTTAGAATGTTTTAATGATGCTACACATATTTTATTGGGTATTTATTATCTTACATCTCATTTATTATTTTTGGAATACTATAATATATCGTCGGCAATATTTAATGCTTATGAAGATTTTGCATTGTCAATATGTGTTTCAGAAATTGCTAACAAATGGTTAAAGTATTTTAAGGACATTCCATGACTTAATTTAATTGCTACCATTTTTATGCTGAACATTAAAATTGAAGGTTTACAAAGTCTATTACAAGGATATTACGAGAATTTGAGTAATTTTTTTGAAGTAAGTTTTGATATAGAAAGGCATGTTATTTCAATTATAAACAATGTAAAAAAAGATATTTTAGATTTAATGAGTGAATATAGTAATAGGACTAGTGCTTCTACATCTAATGATCCAATTCCCGCTCCCTCAAATATAGTTTTGCGGAAAAATTATTAATGAAAAAACAAAAATGGCCACAAGGTTTAAGTTTAACCAACTCGAAATTTGATTTATATCTTAACACATAATTTGATCTTAAATTTGTCAAACTTTATAGATTTCCTTTATTGGAATGGTGGAAGAACCACACAGATCAATTTTCAGTTATGTCAATTGTTGCAAAAGAGGTACAAGCATTTAGTGAAGGAGGTAACATTTTGGACGACCGCCGGTATTCAATGACATCGGAATCTTTGGAGGCACTAATATTGGTTGCCGATTGGACTAAGGCAGAAAGACGACAACAATAATTGGTCTCAGAAAATCCTGACCAACTATACGACCTCGATGATGCCACAACCGGCGAAAGCACAAACACATTCGACTAGGTGAGTTGGCTCCATAAAGGTAAGAGAACTACGTGGGCTTTGATTCCTTTGAAGCTAAGCATACGTAGGCAACATAATTTGGTACATTAAGTGCAAGCCCAAATTTTAATTTATTTATTTTTTCCAAAAATATTAAACACTAAACCATACTTTTGAAATAAAAAATTGAACTTTTTGAATTTTCTTTAAAAAATTGAATTTTTTTATTTTTTCAAAAACATTACGAAAATATTCATAAAATTTGGTTGTTTTTGAATTTTTTTATTAAATATTAAACTTAATGAAATAATTCAAATTCAATTCAAATTCGATTCGAATTTGAAGAGTCATAATTCATATTTGATTCGACTTTAGACGAATTGAATAAGGTTTAAGGTTTTGATGAATTCGAATTCGAATCAATTCGATTCGAATTTGTTCGAATTCAAACCGTGGCCAGGTCTACATCGATGGTAGATTTTTCAGCCGGTCGGCGGGTTTGGCTGGCAAACGAAGGTACCGCACTTAAAACCCATAACTTTTTACTCCGGCATCACAAAGTTCTACATTTTATTCCCTGATGGTCGAAGTCTAACTCGGAGCGGAAGACAACCAAAATTGTGAATCTTTGTCGGCCAATGAACCAGAGCAGGCACCAGACGGTGTCAAATCCGCCGGACGGCGAGTGCAAGATAGTTTGCACACGAAACAAGGCCAATAATGACCATTTCATCCTTGTACTCATCCTGGCACATTAGAGTTTTGTTGGGGGCCTATAAATAGACCCTTTAGGTTCCCATTTCACTTAGTCTAGTCTCATTTGGGTTTTAGACCCTTAATTAGCCACATTCCCCCCCCCCCCTCTCTCTCTCTCTCTCTCTCTCTCTCTCTCTCTCTCTCTCTCTCTCTCTCGATGAAGCAAGCTAGGAGTGTTGAAGATGAAGAAGGCTAGGAAGTTTGAAGACATATAGAGTTTTTCTAAACCCTCCTCTTTAATTTAATGCTTGTGATATTGGTTTGCTTTTACTGATGTTGAGTTTGAGCTTGTAGATGTGTGAGTAGATGTTTGTAGGCTTGTGCGTATTAGTCAATAAATGTAATGCTTTTGGTTGGATCATGTTGGATTAGGGTCTAAATACACCTAAGCCTCGAGAGGGGTGTGGTAGTGTTATACCCTAGTCCAATGTCTAAACTCCCAGGAGGGAATCATTGAGGGCCTATGACTTAGCTAATTGATCTAGCGGAAACTGATGGACTTGACTGTGAAGGGGAGCCATAGAGCAAGCCGACTAGTGGACTAGAGGAAGTCTGATGTATGTGAGACTGGAGGGTAGATCGTAGTTTTCCTTAGTGTGGAGTAAAGCATGAAGCTTTAGATTTGCCTAGGACGGCCATGAGCTTAATAGAGACCTAATTAGGAAGGGTGTGTTCATGTGGTTGCCTTGCCCACTACTTCTACTCTTGGTTACCTAAGTTTTTTATAATAGTTTAGGTTGTGAATATTCTCCCTCCTCTAATTAAACACACCAATCACTATCTTACAAATCGTCTGAAACTAACTAGTGAGTCATTTAGGTGCTCTAGATCCCACTCCTCATAGTTCGACATTTCCCTTATTCTCTTTATTGCGATGGGGTGAAAAAGCCCCTTATCAATTGGCACCGTTGCTAGGGAGTAGTGCATTTGGATATCTATTTTACGCTTGCAAAGTAGGAGGAGGACATTGTTGATAGTGGCTTGTAAAAATGTAATTTTGGCTGGAGGATTATTTTATTTCATAGTAGGTTTATGAGTTGTCTCCCATTAAAACCAAATGGGAGTGGGACCATCTTAAATGAACATATTAATAATAAGCAGTCCAAGTCAGAAATTTTGATTAGTATGATAAATTGAACTTTACTTTAGTTATAGTATTATACTTTATACATTTTTTTTCTGTTAGAAATGTCAAATTAATTTTTCGAGTCATAAAAACTGACTAGAGGTTTTCTATTAAAATATTTTATTAAATATAATTATCTAGTTAAAATGGAAAATAATTCTTAATTTTATTACAAAGTTTAAACACTGACAAGTATCAAAATCATAATATAATCATTATTAATCTACCAAATTGGAAGACATATTCTTTTTTAAATTTAAATTTTGGGCAATTTAGTATGAACAGATCCCAACCAATTTGAATATTGGGTCACCGCCTACCAATACGCACCGTTTCGCTCCTCTCTCATTGCTATTTTCCCGCCATCTCCTCTCTTCCCTTTCCGCTTCTTCGCTTTGGCCCAATCATCCGGCCCGGCCCAATGTCCGCCTTTGAGGTCCTCGCCTTGCAGGCCCAATGAACGTTGATTCATATAGATTTATTTGGACCAACTCGTATACAAAGTCTTGGAGGAAAACACTAAGATTTTGTGTTTTTTGATGACTACTCTAGATTTACTTGGATGTTCTTTTTAAGATTAAAAAGGGAAGAAAACAATGTATTTGTCAAGTTTTGCAGGAAGTGCAAAATGAGAAAAGTACCACGATCATAAGTGTAAGAAGTGATCATGAAACATAATTTTAGAATGATGAGTTCGAGAATTTCTGTGATCAAAATAGAATTAGTTATAATTTCTCAGCTCCTAGAACACCTCAACAAAATGGGGTTGTTGAAAGGTACAACAGAATGTTAGAAGAAATGGCTAGGACTATGATCTTTCAGTATAATATGCCAAAGCATTTTTGGGCGGAGGCTGTCAACACTGCTTGTCATATTATAAACAGAACCTCCATTACATCATTGCTAAAAAAGACTCCATATGAGCTATACAAGGGAAGAAAGCCAAATATTGGTTAGTTCCACATATTTGGGTCTAAATGCTTTATGCACAACAATGGCAAAGAGCATATTGGCAAATTTGATGCTAAGAGTGATGAGACCATATTCTTGGGTTGTGCAAATAACTCAAAGGCCTATCGAGTATTCAACAAGCCTTGATACTTGGAAAGGAAGTTGCTGATCTTTCTGATGAGGAAAAGGATGAAGAGCATATTAGCACCAATAATGATGAACAGGAGGAAAATGCATAAAAGAACACTTTAGCCACAAGAGAGTGGAAAGTCATTGTTAAAGTGGAAGTCTATGTTGAACAACCACCTGGTTTTGAAAGCTTTGATAAGACTGATCATGTTTATTGTTGAAACAAATCTTTATATGATTTGAAACAAACTCCCAGAGCTTCGTATGAAAAGTTAAGTGGCTTTCTAATCGAAAAGGGTTTTAAAAAAGACAATATTAATACAACATTGTACATTAAGTGTGAAAAGAATAATATGTTTCTTGTGCAAATATATGTCGTCGATGATATTATATTTGGTGCATCAAATGATTCTATGTGCAAAGAGTTTGATGAAACCATGCAAAAAGTGTTTGAGATGAGTATGATGGGAGAATTAAAATATTTCCTTTGTCTTCAAATTAACCAATCTAAAAAGGAAATTTGCATAACTCAAACTAAGTATATCAAAGATATCTTAAAGAAGTTTGACATAATGAAACTGAATGAAATGGGCACTCATATGGCTGCTAGCACAAGGCTAGACAAGGATGAGGAAGGTGTTCCATTTGATCAGAAAAAGTATCGAGGTATGATCTGATCCGTACTTTATTTAATTGCCAGATGTTCTGATATACTAATCAGTGTTTACATGTGTGCTAGATTTCAATCTAGTCCCATGAAAACATAATTTATGGCTGTTAAAAAGATATTTAGATATCTAAAGAGGACAAACGACTTAGTTATTTGGTATCCTAAGGAAAGTGGTTTTGAATTGATTGGATATTCTGATGCCGATTATGGAGGTTGCAAACTGGATAGGAAGAGTACATCAGGAACGTGCAAATTGCTTGGGAATATGTTGATATCATGGTTTAGCAAGAAGCAAATTTTGTGTCTCTCTCCATAGCTGAGGCAGAGTATATCTCTGCTGGAAGTTGTTGTTCTCAACTTCTATGGATGAAGTAATAATTCCAAGATTATGGTATGAATTTTAATAAAAAACCAATTATGTGCGATAATACTAATGCTATTTGCCTTAGTAAAAATCCGGTGCAACATTCTCGCACCAAGAACATTTAAATTAGGCATCACTTCTTAGAGATCATGTCCAAAAGGGTGATATAGGGCTACATTTTGTATGCTCGAAAAATTAATTAGCAGATGAAGAGTGGATTTTTGGGTCCACTAGCAATAAAAGGAGTATGGGAATAATTTCGAACCATAGAGAGCGGGTTCAAGACACCCCGACCGAATCGCACATTAGATTAGGTTGAAAATATTTTATGAATTGGTTAGGTAAAGTAAGCAAAGACAAGAAAAAGTTGAAAAGGGTGTTAAGTCAAATTAAAGGAAATCGGGCAAGGTACCCTTCACACATCCTACGTGCTTGGTTTCTCTTGGACTATTATGTCTATAGTGGGCCTATGTGTACTATTGCATGACGCTTCACGGCTAAGTACTTCATGCCACAAAGAAGGTACTAGGTAGCTTTGGCGAGAATATCACTCACACCTAATGTTGGTAAGTTGTTAACCTTACCTAGGTGCCGAGACTACCACAACTATCCACCCTAAACCTCGCTTATGAGTGCACCACCCTAAGGCCAACTACACATCACCCACATAGGTAAAGTCCATTTATGACTAAGTCCGTCGGGTAAATGAGTAGTCTAATAGTTAGGCTTTTCCATGCTCCCCTTCACGGCTAAGTACTTTGGGTCATGGTACAATCAATTAGGAAGGACTCTAGGTCGTTACAAATGGTCTCATCATTAGGTTCCATTACCCAAAGCATTACGCCCACTAACCACTACACGCTCTAATGATTAAGCCCATTCGAAACCAAGCATTTCAGGGGTGCTAAGGCACCCGACCGAAATGAGAACTACTCACATATAGTCATTTAAACAAAATAACTATGCATTCAGGAAAGGAACAATGTCACAAAAGTGGTAAAGAGTAGGGAAAGAGAGTGCTCAATCATATTGGAGAGCCGCTCGATCCGAATCCATCATCCGCCTCTTGCTCCTCGAACTCCTCCTTCAATAACTAAAACCCTAATTTTAAGTTCTCAATGTCAAGCTTACAACTTAATTGGGGGGGGGGGTATTTATAGAGGAGTCTCCCCCTCAACCCAAAAATGAGGTTAAAAAGTCTAAAGCGCCCTCAAAATGACTAATTATCTAGGGCAAAATTTGATGAAAATGCCATTCGGTGCAACTGGTGCCATCCGGCGGGCTGAGCTAGCAAGCAATTCTGGGTTTTGGGCATCGTCCGGTAGGTGTGGAGTTCAGGCGGCGTCAAGGGAACTGACTGGCAGGTCATTCCAACATTCGGCAGGTTCTTTGTGAAAAGCTCATCCTTATCTCCTTGAACGCCGCTCGGTGGGATTTTACACCGCCAGGTGGGACACAGAAGGTTTGGGGAAATTCTGATGAAGTCCTCTTCCCATCTATCAGAAGGGGCATTGATCGGTGTGTTCTGCAGGAGAGGCGTTGGACGATACGAATTTCACCGTTCGACAGTTGCAGATTGGTTCTGACTGGCTGTCTTTGAGCCTGACTCATCCCATGCTCGCCTCTTTTCTCTTGATCCTCGTATCCCTGCAAAACTCTCCTCCGAAGGGTATGAAAACATAAACGTGAAACCATTTAAGGAAACAGACCTAAAAATTGCATAAATGACTCAAACAGACTCAAAATTGGGTCTAAATGATCCTAAAATGAGGGCATAAAGTGAGCATTTCTTGCACTCATCACACCCCCCACACTTGAATCTTTGCTTGTCCTCAAGCAAAAGAGGCAAGTATAGACACAAAATACAGACAAGTAAGGTCAAGAGTTGGCACTCCCTTATCACAAATAAACTTCCCCCGCAATATTGATCTTTCGTCATAGGAAGAACCCACGACCTAGTAGTTCACTACCCCAGATGTAACAAAATAAGAATGCGTAGAGACCATACCCTCGAGAGTTTAACCAAGTGTTAACCCAATGAGGGTAGGACTCAAGACTTGACTACTCAGAGGG
Organism: Hypericum androsaemum; assembly: GCA_963995505.1. Lineage (NCBI taxonomy): Eukaryota > Viridiplantae > Streptophyta > Magnoliopsida > Malpighiales > Hypericaceae > Hypericum > Hypericum androsaemum. Next base: position 12,105,181 of record OZ023180.1, read on the forward strand.
AAGGAGATTTGATTATCCTCGCTATTGTGTGGTCTACTCCTTATCCCTCGCGTACACATCCGGGGGTCTTGAGTCATCCTACTCGCACTCATGTTCGTCTCTCACTAAATAAGGGTCATGATCAAGAGGACTTAGCTCGGGTCAAGATGGGGTCAAAGTAATGGTGAGGATAATTGAATGGGTAGTGGCTATCCACCCAAATCTGAGGTGCTATTACATATAAACTAGCACTCGACTATTTTACTTGTGCACCGTACTTGAACGCTCAACACAATATACCCGAGATCTATAGCTAAAAGGCCAAAACCTTGCCTTTTATTTGGTTGCCTTATTAGTGTCACACTTGCTCTTTTTATGCTTTTCTTTTTTTTAATTTTTTTTCCATTCATTTTTTTCTCTTTTCATTTCTTGATTCTCTTTTATAAACTTTTTTGGCAAAATTTTGGTTTTGGCAAGGTTTGGCGATTGAATTTGTTCAACATATTTTCCCTAAAGTAAAATCCCTTAATGAGCCTATTCTATCATGAATCCCTGTAATACCCTAGTCCTTTAATAATATTTGTCCGACTTAAGTGAAGTATACTTAGTCGTAATGACATATTGGATTTGTATTTGGATTAAGATTGCTATATAAATATAGTGCCACTGATAGTTGGAAGGAATGCATTTGATATCTCGAACTACCTCAGATATGCTGCGATAAATTGAACATAACTTCTTTATCCGGGTTCAAAGGAGATGATTCAAAATGGTGTTGAAAGGTAAGATATGGATTTATAAGCTTTGAAAGACATTGACTTTGTCATGTTAGCAATTTGGATCAAGCCTAGCAAGTGGATAAACAATACATTGTGTTGTCGGCTCTTGAAAAGCTTCGGTTGGACTTCTCGGTCTTTATTTCAACAAGAATTTAAGTTTCTATGCTTTTATGAAGTGTGTATAGACATGATTTAGTCTTCTAAGGATTCTAGATCAATCTCAACAAAGCCTACATAAATAATTCTCAAGTGTTATGAAGTTAGTTGGTTATGTTTGGACAGCATTGACACGTGTTCGGTAAATCGAACACATTTTCCTCAATTTTTCTCCAAATAGTACAAGTAAATATGATCCTGAAATTAGACACATAGATCTACAATTGAGTAGAAAAGCATTTCGGATAAACAGTAACGTAGGTTGGTGAAAAATGGGACTCAAGGTGCTGCATCCTGATTGGACCCCATCCAATTACCCTTTACCACTTGGAAACTTGTTAGAATTAGTTGAGGACGTGAGTCATGCTGAATGGTGACTCACCTACACTATTTTAGGACTCAGAAAATTAAAGGAAGAGGCAAGAAACTCTGGAGATAAGCCACAAAACGAAAGAGAAGAAAAAGAAGAGAGAGATAGAAGAAAGAGAAAGAAGCAGGTCAACAAAGAATGGTTTGGTAAGTAGGTTTCCGCTACAATTTTGAATTTACAGTCCTCTCAAAGGTTGTAGAGGACTCAATGAGATTTTCAACCGTATATTATATGTCTTATTTGGATTAAGGAATCAATGAGAAATTGGTTTTGAATGGCAGACTAATAACTGGAATATATAAGTGAGCTGGTGGACAAAGAAGTGTTCGGTAAATATCTTTTGGCTTGGAATTGGACTTCCATGTCTTCATAAGAGTTGTAGAGGACTTCATGAGATTTCTAACCATATATGATTGGTCATAATTGGATAAAGAAATCTACCTAGAATATATTTTGAACTATGGACTATTTGTTGGAGTATATAGTCAAGATAGTGTAAGAAGAAATTCTTGGTACGTATATTTGGACTCCGAATTGGACTTTGGTGCCTTCATATAGTTTGTAGAGGACTTAAATAAATTTCTAGTGGTATATCATATGCTCTGTTTGGATCAAAGAATTATTATCAAACCTTAGTTGAGCTACAGACTGACTTTCAGGTTTCAAAATTGAGGTGGTTCAAGAGTAACAACTTGGTAAGTAATTTCTTTGGACTTCTAAGTTGATTTTTGGACTCGATGTGATCATGAAAGAATAGAGCAGTGGTATATTGATGAAGATATGTACTTAGTTTTGTGTGATATTGAGTCATAAGGGCTACTTACCAAAGTTAGTGTGAATGGCCTTACCTTGTGCTCGGTGTGTGTTCGGTTGGCCAAAACAGATCTTTTTATGAAATTATGATCACAAAAAATTATTGTACATGATGGTAAGTTAATAATGGACCAGTGACTGAAAGGATGCAAGCGACTTTGATGAACTTAAGTTATTTCTGATGTTAGTTGTCGATTGTGCCAAAGTTGGTTATTTTTAAGTGTTGGAAGTGATTTGCTTGGGAAAGTGAGAAGCTAACCTCACTTTGTGATTGGAAATTATTATATAGAGTATGTGAAGCTTCCACAAGGTTCTTGGTGGAAGAAATAAGCTTGGGAAGAAGGGTGGACGAAGGTACAAAGTGAAAGTAGAATTGAATTGGGAATGAGCATATAGATCATGACAGCTTTGGTTTGTTTGGTACATGTGCATGTTTTAGACTTAAGTATGTGCGTCTCATACATATGGGTTTTGTTGATGAATTCGTCTTGTTCATATATGTTATGTTTGGTTTTACTTGGGTCAGATTGGTGAAATGTGTGGCATATGTGTATGGCCAGCTAGAAAACATGTGTTTCCTAGCTTGGGGCTACTTTGATATGTATGTGAATATGTGACCAATATGTTTTGGTTTATGTGAATTTTGGTATGTTTGGTACGTTGTTTGTGGATGGCGGATGATGAGGTCTACCCGTGACCAACCGGGGCTGTTGGCATATATGCACATATACTGAGGATACAAGGATTTGGATATGATATGATATGTTTGGCCAGCGGGTTGGTTTCTGATGGCGCCTTTAAGACATATTCTCTAGCTGGCCACACACAAATACCACATGACACCAACCAATCCAAATATGACCAAGCATAAAACATATGCACATGACCACTTCATAGAAAAAATTCATATGCATAAGACGCACATATTTAAGGTCTAAAACATGCACATTTACCACAAAAATGAAACTTGTCATGATTTATATGCTTACATAATTGAAGACCATTCGTCGAATGTCCATTCTCCAATTCCATTCTCCTTTCACTTTTGACCTTCATTTAACCATTCTTTCCAAGATTGTTTCTACTACAAACCACCTTCAAGGAAACCTCATATACTCTGTATAACAATTCCATTTACAAAATAAGACCAGTTCCTAACTTCCCCAACCAAGTTACATATTGAGCACCCGATAAGCTCAATCACTTCTAACTTTAGTAAATATCACATATAACCTGATATCACACCAAAACTGCATCATTTATTCACTGAACTTAAACTCTCCTGTATGTTCTTGATAACTCAGAGTCCAAAACTCAACTTAGAATCCTAAAGAATCAACTTACTGAGCCTTTACTCTTGAACCTCGCTCAATCCTGAACGATAGTTAGTCTATTTTTCAACTGAGCTTTGAGGACGATTCCTTCATCCAAATATGGCATATAATATCATTTTTGAAACGTAATAAAGTCCTCTAGAATCTGTATGAAGACACCAAAGTCCAATTTTTGACTTACCAAACTTTTTTTTCCACTAGCTTAATTGTATGCTCTAGTAGTTTGTTTGTCATTCAAAACTAATTTCATGCTGATTCTTTATCCAAATTGGACATGTAAAATATGCTTAGAAAGGATGCAGTACATTGTGCCCAGTTTTTTACCTACTTCTGTTGCTTTTTGTCCAAATCTATTTTTATATAAATTGTAGGTCTATGTTTCTATGTTCCAAATCATACTCCTTAATCCGTTTGGAGAAATATTGAGTTTGTTATGCCCATTTTACCTAATAGGTATCAGTGCTGTCCAAATTTGTCTAACTAACTTCATAACACTTGAGAATTATTTATGTAGGCTTTGTTGAGATTGATCTAGAACTCTTAGAAGACTAATTCATGTCTATGCACCATTCATAAAGGTGTAGGAACATGAATTCTTATCGAAATAAACACCAGGAAGTCCAACCAATGCATTTCAAGAACCGGCAACACAATGTATTTTTTATCCATATGCTAGGCTTGTTCCAAATTGGTAGCATGAAAAATCCACGTCTTTCCAAATCTTATAGGTCCATATCTTATCCTTCAATACCAGTTTGAATCATCTCCTTTGAATTCCAAATGAAGAACTTATGATTATCACAGCATATCTGAGGTAGTCTGAGATACCAAATATTTTTCTTCCAACTATCTTTGACACTCTATTTACATATCAATGTTATTCCAAAACTAATTCAATACATCAATATGACTAAGTATACTTCACTTAAGTTGGATAAATATGACTAAAGGACTAGGATATTACATTCTCCCCTCCTTATAAAAATTTATCCCCAAATTTACTTGAATTGAATGTTTACTCACATTTCTATGTAATAGGCATGACCACTTGTTCCAAATATCTCTCCTATGTCTCATGTGGCCTTGCCAATTAAGTGGTCCCAACTTATCTCTAATGTTTATCACTTAATCTTGAAATGTCATTCATAATCATAATGGTCTCAACTTTCTTGAATGTAGACAACACTAGCTCACATCATATCTTCTAAACTTTGAACAACTTAGCAAACTTAGAATCATTACACGTTCTCTTTACTTGCAAAATATAATTTGAAATAGTTAATTTATCCATTTTCACCCACATAGAATCGTAAGTCTTTTAACTATCTAGAAGCATTCCAAATACATTCATTTGGATTTGCTCACGTTTGCATGCTACATCTCTAATATCCATATCACCAAAATATAATATACCATTTGTTCAAAGTCCCAAGCTTGGCAATCCATCATTTCTAACTTGTATCATAAGCTCACTAGTCTCTAGGTCCTTACATTGAGTTTTCATAACTCAATCTCGAAAGATAGGTCATATGTGAACTTATGTCACAAGCTTAGGCAATTCCTTAATTGTCTCAAATTCCAACTTAACTCTTACTTCACCAAATTTTTGAAATCTGAAACAAATGATCTCAAACTTCTCTTTATATGAACAATGTCTTCATGCCTTATGTGCAAAGACCATTGTTACCATCTCTAAATAATTTTATTCATACCTTTTTACTTGACCAACAAACATAGGCACATTCTCTTGTTGTGTAATGACACCTAAAACTCATTCTTGAAGTATAAAATCCTTTTGACATCGAAGGTAAAACTAATACCAATTATAAGTTTCAACTTGTAATCTACCATATTCTTGGTCGAAATATGTCCTACCAATACACTTTGCATCCAAAACATAATTATAGAAAACTTGGCAAATACTTGGTGTTCTCACATTATGTCCAATACCAACTTGTGACGTTTATGATATTTTTTCAAAATATTCAGATACTCCACCAAAAGAACTAAATTCATATTCGACTTTTCTTCACTTACTTTCTTCCCCTAATCCAAGTATCTATAGTAACCATTATGCATCAGCATATATTAAATTCACATATTCACTTAATACCACATTCTGACACAATACTGTTTTTAGCATATGCATCCTTCAATGTTATAGTAAGTATCTTTGCCTGACTTCTAACCAAACTATAACCATAATTTATAGATTCCTTTGACATCTGTTGGAGTTACAATGGCATACACTCGTACATATGGCGAGGTTCTAATCAATCATATGATATGGTTCAAGTTATAAATATGTATGAATAGGTCAATTAGATATCGATATTTTGATGATGTGCTGCCAGTTACACAATCCAAATCTACCAAAAGAAAGATTATATATATACACACTCAAATGGGCCTTTCAAAGAAATTATATATATCAAATGGAATAAGAACCTTCACCAAAATTTTGAGTAATTACCAAGTGATATCGTCATTACCTTATTCAGCTTGCGATAATCGACGCGCAACTAAAAACTCTCATCCTTCTTCAACACAAACAACACTAGATCTCCCCACGGGAAATACTAGGCTAAATATAACATGACATAAGCCTTGTAGTAAGTACGATCCCATAACCTAGATACCATAATCTTAATAACCAATCCATTGTCGTTTGATATGACTATAACATACCCAAAATATGAATTAATGTCTTCCAAATCCAACATATAGATATACCATCATCTCATGATCATCCACTCCAATTGGGCTTGATCAAATTATCTTAGATAAACTTATTGTATGTCTTAAGAATGATAAGCAACCACCAAAGTTGCATTCAATAAATCAGAAAACTTACTTTAGGTGATGCACTTAATGGGGTAACACAGAAAGTCTATGGACCACGATAGAAAAAAGTGCTTGTGACTAATATATAATCACCAATGATGAATAAAGACTATGCAATATCATGCCTCAATACATGTTAATGTATATAGATGTCAGAGTCCTTCCCTAGTAAAGCCAACATCAATTGGTTATTCTCATCTATCATTGGGCTATGATCGACTATTCTCACCCATTGTTGGGCCATAATCGGCTATTGTCACCTGTCATTGGGCCATAATATGTTGCTTCGCTAGGTAACCTCCAACATGTACGGTCTCTATATGTTCACATTTATTTATCTTGGAATCTCCAAGTAACTTAAATCATGAGACAACTACACATGCCCATAACAAATTAACATCATCATCTTTTAGCAAAATAGTTCACAACAATATGCACTGACAACTTTCATAATTTAAAAGATCTAAGGATTAGGAAGATGATCAACAATAAGACAAGATGAATCCTATATTCCTTAAAACACCTTTAGAAAGTTGACTCAAGAATCAAAAGTTTGATCAAACCTAGAGCTCAAACCTAAAGATTAATATAGGATCACAAGTAGGCTCTGATACCAAGTCTGTCACAACTTGAATCCGAGATTGGTGATCGACGCTAGACCCTAACTCATTTACAACACGAAACGAGTCTAGCCAGCCCCAATCATAAATTCTAAAGTTTACAAAATGATCAATCTCAAAATCTCAATGAAAGATTATTCTAAACATTGTCCCTAGTATCAAAATGAACATTAAGACTACGGAGCTACTAGACAAATGAGCAAAATAGAAGAGCCGGTGGAAGCAAATGGACTTGACACCAAGAAAGATTTCTCTGGATGGTTACAAGCCTTATAAAAGAACCTACAAAACTGGAGAGAGGGGGGGGGGTGACTAATACATGTGGGAGAAACATAACTTAACTATGTCTCACATCATTCAAAATAATACTAGAATATATACTAATCATATGACCACACACAAAAAATTGAAACATGAGTAAATTATGTGACGTCCCATTCCATCACACAACATGTCCCACAAACACATTATTGCATAGTCAATCAATGGTGAGCTCTAAATAGGTTTAAATCATGTCACAACCTCTCCATACAGGGATATCAACATGGCCATCTGATCTCCATCATCATAATCACATACTAAGTATATAGTAGTAAACTAGGATACCCCCAGTCTATGTGCACAAAGACTAACATCCCCGGTTAGCACGGTAAAACTAATCCATTTCTCATCATAAATAAACACAACATACTCATCACCCAATCAAAGATTCTAATACCATATCCAAGAGAAATGGACATGTCATACCATTACAAATTGGCCCGGAGCTAGGAAACATAGATTTTGTAGCTGGCCACACACAAATACCGCATATGATATTAACTAATCCAAATATGCCCAAGCACAAAATATATACACATTACCACTTTATAGAAAAAAATCATATGCATGAGACACACATATTTAAGGTCTAAAATATACACATGTACCAAACAAACTAAAGTTGTCGTGATCTATATGCTTACACAATTGAAGATCATTCGCCGAATGTCCATTCACCGATTCTATTCTTCTTTCACTTTAGACCTTCGTCCAACCATTGTTTTCAAGATTATTTCTTCCATAAATTACCTTCAAGGAAGCCTCATATACTCTATATAACAATTCTATTTACAAAATAAGATCAGTTCCTCACTTCCCCAACCAAGTTACATACTTAGCACATGATAAGCTCAATCGCATCTAACTTCGGTAAATATCTTATATAACCCGATATCGCACCAAAATTGAATCATTTATTCATTGAACTTAAACTCTTCTATATGTTCTTGATAACTCAAAGTCTAATAATCAACTTAGAATCCCAAAGAATCAACTTACCAATCATTTACTCTTGAATCTCGCTCAATCCTGAACCAGGCAGTCAGTATGTCTTTCAACTGAGCTTTGAGGATGATTCCTTCATCCAAACATGGCATATAATATAGTTTTATAAAGATGATGAAGTCTTCTACAATCTATGTAAAGACACCAAATTCCAATTCGGAGTCAAAATAGACTTATCTAACACTTTTTTTCACCAGCTTAATTGTATACTCCAGCAGTCAGTTCGTCATTCAAAACTAATTTCGCACTGATTCCTTTATACAAATTGAACATGTAATATAGGCTTAGAATGCGGATTCCATGAAGACATTAAAATCCAATTCAAAGTAAAGCACACCTTACCGAACCAATCTTTCTTGACCTGCTTCTTTCTCTTTCTTTTTTGCTCTCTCTCTCTTTTCTCTTCAATTTTGGTTTCTATCTCTTTGCCTTTTGTTTCCATCTTTTTTTCTATGTTTATTTATCTTATAAGGTTCCTAAATGGATGAGTATGCACGCCCACAAGCTCCTTGTGTCAATTTATCAAGTTTACAAATGTTTAACCTCCCATGTGGTCCCATCAGGATGTAGTATATTGTGCCTAGTTTTTGACCTACTTTCGTTACTTTTTGTCCAAATCTATTTTCTGTGAATTGTTGGTCTATGTTCCTAGGTTCCAAATCATACTCATTTGTTCCATTTGGAGAAATGTTAAGTCCATTATGCCTATTTTACTGAACATGTGTTAGTGCCATCCAAACCTGTCCAATTAACTTCATAACAATTAAGAATTATTTATGTAGGCTTTGTTGAGATTGATCTAGAACCCTTAGAAGACTAATTCATGTTTATACACACTTCATAAAGGTGTAGGAACATGAATTCTTATTGAAATAAACAACAAATGCACTTCAAGAACCAACAACATAATGTGATGTTTATCCACATTTTATGCTTGGTCCTAATTGCTAGCATAACAAATCCATGTCTTTCCAAATCTTATAGGTCCATATTTTACCCTTCAATACCAGTTTGAATCATCTCCTTTGAATCTGAAATGAAGAACTTATGATCAACTTATCACAATATATCTTAGGTAGTCCGAGATACCAAATATTTGTCTTCCAACTATCTTTGACACCCTATTTATATAGCAATGTTATTCCAAAACTAGTCCAATACGTTAATACGACTAAGTATATTTTACTTGAGATGAACAAATATGATTAAATGACTAGAATATTCGCCATAGTTAGCACCGAAGAACTGGAGGCAACCCTATCTGTAGGGCTAGGGAGAGGCGCATCTGTAGCCGGGGATGGAGAGGCCATCGTGAACTATGGGACCACCATAGTGATTAGAGGGGGAGTCGTGGAAATCAGCCACAGAACTCAGAAAGAGCAGGAGCGACGTTGGAACATGCGAGCTATGACTGCTTGTGCAGAGTATAACGGTGATAGAAAAGGTAAGGTTGACACCCCCCCCCCCCCCGGGAGGGAGCCCTGCAATGGCCGCCGGTCAGGCCAGGCAGCGGCGGTGCTGAAAACGCGGTGGAGAAGAAGAACAGCCAATATCACCCTAAAAGTTGCTTCATTTTTATTAGGTCATGAGATTTTCTTTTGAACTGACATGAAAACCATACATCTGTTTGCGATCCCGATGCTCGTAAAAAGAGAAATGGATTAAAACTAAGGTTTTTAAGGATACATTTTTTTTGAAACCAAAGGTTTTGGGATTATTGCTTTCAAGCACGTACGAAGCCTTGATCCCTAGTGGAAACAACATACAACACGCCTTTGCCCACCAGAGATGCTTAGAATTGATGTCCTGTCATAAAATTTACTGATAGTTGCATATTTTTTTTAGGTTAAATAGTTGCATGCGAGCAACATGAAGATATCATTGAAAAATTCCACGTAATTTGTTAACACTAATTAATGCGGCTTTGTGAAATCAGATTTTATTTTTAATAATGTTTCTTTTTCGGGCACTGTTTCCATTAAATCACATTATATTCTATAATTAGATCATATACAAATGGACATAAAAGGTCCCACTTGTTCAATTGTGATTCATTGACACATAAAATTATATTCACTAAATCACCAAATGACTTGGTATGTATCAACCGACATAAAATTTCTCCTCTAAGATAATTTTTTGGGGGCAAATTATCCCTTTGTCTTTGGTATTTCGTCATCCTCCCCCTCGAGCTCTTGGATTTTCAAAAATAATTTTACTTTTAGGTCTCTTGCTAACGTCATCGGCTCTTTTTTCATTTTTGGTCATGGAAATGACAATTATATCACTTTGGTCATCTACTCAGGCGAACCCAAGCTTCTGGTCATCTTCTCCTGTGACTCTTTATCTTTTTCGGCAAACTCTGGCAAATTTTTTCGGCAAACTCAGCCAACTTTTCCAGCATATTAAATTCATAATCCAAATACCGCCACTCCACCTGGGCTTCAACTTTGCTTGCGGTGCCGAAACTGTAGAAAACACCGAACTAATAACCGACTCCAACGGAACAAATGGAAAAAGGAGAGGGAAAACCAATGGAAAGAATAGAGAGGGAAAGGAAGATGTGCGAGGAGGAAATAGAGAGGGTATCACAGATCCCAAGGCACACCAACATCACGGGCGACTGCACCTGCATCCTCCTCAAGCTCGCCCGATTCGAGCTCTGCTTCTTCTCCTGCCCTGCCGATTTCTTCCCGCCTTCTCTCAGGTAACTATAAATGCCTGAACGATGCCATTATAAAAGTAGGACTCCGACCCAAATGACGCCGGAATCCGAAGCACCTGAGTTGGGGTGGCGGCAGAAGCGAGGGAAAAGGCGAGGACTTTAGGGTAAGGATCGGGCGGGTTCTTCGTCTATGCAATTCCCAATCTTCCCTCGCCTTCCAGCCAGCGTCTATTATTGTGTTCTTCTCCCACGGGGTCAAAGGATGTGTCTTTAATGGGCTAAGAGGGAAGTTTGGTGGCGTCTGAGTTGGAGCTTCTCGAGGAGCTAGGCGGGTTTGACTTTGAGTTTTGTTAGGAAGGAGATAGCGGTGATGTGGCAGGGGGCGGGTGGGACCGAAAAAGTTTATCGGAGTTCGTCGAAAAAGACAAAGAGTCGCTGGAGAAGATGACCGGAAGGTTGGGTTCGCCTGAAAAAATGACCAAAGAAGTAAGAAAGTGATTTTCATGACAAAAATAAAAAAGAGCTGATGATATCAATAAAGGACGCGAGAATTTCTAAAATCAAATTCGGGAGATGGTAAAATTATTTTCGAAAATCTATGAACTCGAGGAGAAGAATAACCAAACACCAGGAAAAGAGATAATTTTTCCTTTTTCTTTTGATCCTCAATCTTATTGCCAACTCACACCAGGAAAAGAGAATTTACCTATAGATTAAAAGCCTAGCAACATCTATTCTTTTTCTCTTAAAGGTGCTTTCATGCACCAAAACAAGAACTCCCTTCCGTTTCTCCTCCCTCGTCGATCCCTTCTCTCTTTTAACAAATCCATCCCCGAAGCTATCTCCCTAAACAAGAACTAAATTAAATTAAATACAAGCGAGGAGACATGTAGTCTACCGAAATCTTCAGCGGCGACGACACCGCCCCCTCCTGTAACAACTTCAATTCTCATCCCCCTCCCAAGCCGTAACTCTGATATCTTAATTCTGATTTTGCAATTTCTTGCTAATCTTTTTTTAAAGGTACACCAATGACAGGAAATTTGAATCCTGCACTTTCTTAGATTTTATAGCCATTAGGCTACAAACCTTTTGACAATTTCTTGCTAGTTTTCTTGTAGTGTTTTTTGGAATGTAAAAAATTAGTATTGTAATAGAATCAGAATTAGTATTGTCATCAGTTGTTTATTTCTTGATTATTTATTTTTAAAATGACTATCATCTTCTTCAGCGAACCTTTGCCCGAGGAACTCCCGGTGTTAAAAGAGAGGTCTTTGTCGAGGAACAAGCAATATCTAGAGATCACAAGCAAATCCATAACTCTCATGGAGCCCTACACGAAAACAATACTTTCTGAATGAGAAAAAGCATAAATGACCTCAAGTTTTATGGAGTCACTGGGCATTTGCACCGGCAGGTGACCCAAATAGCTCGGGAGGGAGCTACTTCGGTATCCTCAGTTTCCTCTCTTTGTCGTTCCTCCTCGTCTCTTCAATTATCTAATCAATGTCCATTCTTTCTTATACTTAACTCTACAAAAATAGTCTCTATATCTTCAAACACACAGAAAAATAATAGGAACCGGCCAATACAAGCAAAAGATTAGACCTTTAAGCTAAAAAATGTACCACTTGGGGATTCTATATGTAGCTTCGAGATGAAAATAAAGTTGACCCAGAAACAATTTCCTATTCGGGCACTGACCCAGCTGGTATTTTGGTAGAAGAGTGCAATCCTTGCAAAAAATTTCTTAGAATGGAAAGATGAAGAGGGAAAATTTGATCCTTTACGTTTGGTAGGCAAAGGTTTAAACCGAGAGTTGTAGCCCACGGCACATGTCGAGGACGAAATAGCCGGAGTGGACAGCGTGGGTCCTGCCGAAGAGGATGACGAGGTAGGGGATAGGGAGGTGCTGGCACCGATGGTGACTCTTCCGGGTGAGATAGAGTAGAAGAGAGGGGGAGGAGAGATGATTAATAATTTTTTTATTTTTGTTCAGGGTACAAAATTATTTTTTATAAAAAAATTGATGATGCTATAGACCTGATTATATAATAAAATTAAATATAAAAGACTTAATTTTTTTTTTTAAGTCACAACCCCAAGAGACGATAATATCAAATACGAGTGACTCTAGCATAATTCGATAGTCCAACATAAAAATTTGGAGGCCGAGGGCGACCGGTAAACCTTTGAGGGATCATGTTTCCACCACTATAGTGTGGATGCAAATTGCAAGCCTGTTGGTCGAATTGTATGTAGTGAATGTCTTTTCTTGGAGTACAAAACTTTCAAGTTTTCTACTTCACAACACGCGATCGCTAAAAAAGTCCTACCATAGTAAAAATAGGCTTTCAAATATGTTAGAAAATGTGGGTTGGAGGATGAAAGAACAATTTTGGTGTCGCTGACTTCAAGGATCTTCTAAGGATTCTTTCAAACAAATAGTTCGACCCTCTGGATAATCCGCGAGTACGATGGGTCAATGAACTTTTGTCGTCAGGATACAATGAAGCCTCACACCGTTTTTGAGTTCAAGGATTGTACTATCTTGATCCGACCAAGAACATACTATGAGAAAATTTAGATGATGCTTAGAGAGGAAATGAAGGTTGAATTGATTAGAAGTTGGATTGGAGATGAAATCCGCTATTTATAGAGATTGCCACTACCAAGTGATGCCATTTCATCACCCAAGAAGTTCCTGGAGCAATTCACAAAGGTGGTTAATGGGAGGGTCACTTCCCCTGAGTTTAAACTCAAGGGACACCAATTTCAAAATGAAATAAATGCCACGGGCATGGACTTCCCCACCATGGGCGAGGGAATTTTTGAAAAGCTGTAGATCATGAAATTTTCATTCCGAAAATATATTATAATAGCAAAACAGAAAAATGAGTCAAAAGTTATGCTATTTTGAAAATATCCAACATTCTCCCCCTATTTTCAAAACTTTAAAATAGTAAACAAAATAAAAGTTAGAACAACGGAGTGACTGCATTACTTAAGTGATTGCCTACGTACCCGTGAGGGATCAAGCCAATGTAGTTTAAGCTAGGATGGAATGAGCATCAACGTAGAAATCAATACATAAATAATAAGTATCTTTTGGATTTGAACCTTCACTTAGTGTAAGAAATTCAAAGCCTTATCGAGGTTCTATGGTGAACGAGTCTTGAACCAAGTACCCCTAGCGATAAAATTGGAACATCCACACATATTGACTTCAGAAGCTAGTGTCTTCTATAGCTCGCACGTTAATGGCCATGTGCTTATACCCTAAATTCATGAGTCTTCTTCAGAGAGCGGTTTTACTCTCCTAGGAAATGGCCTAATTTTCGTACTCATATAGGTAAGTCTTTTAAGGTATTTCTGAGAGACACCTATAACCACATAGACTTATTAAAAATTTGCATACATCCTCATTCATGCAGAAACGCTGCACCAATTTATAAATGGAAGGTTTAACTTGGTGTACCATAACCACTGTAATGACTTGTTGGTACCCATTGAACCTTGTTTATCCATTTCAAAACATAGGTTGGATTTTTGTCATTAGCGGTCAACCTTCTTTCACAGACCTTATCCCCATTTCTCTACATTTTATTGAAAATATTGCCTTTGGTAGACTCTTCGTAAAAGGGTCTGCCAAGTTCTTCTTCGTTTCAATAAATTCAATCGCAACTACTCCTCTCTTGAGCAATTGTCTTACCATTTGATGTCTTAGACTTGCATATCTAGACTTTCCATTATCAGTCTTGTTAGAGACGTTATAGATGGTAGCTTGATTGTCACAATTAATCAAGACCGCTGTAGATGGCTTCTTCCACAGTGGGATCTCTATAAGTAAGTTTCTAAGCCATTCTTCCTCCTTACTTGCATCAGCCAATGCTATCAACTATAACAACATCGTTGAATCAGAAATACAAGTTTGCTTCTTGGAACCCCAGGATACCGCAGCACCTCCTAATGTAAAGATCCATCCAGTAGCAGACTTGGACTTGGATTCCACATTATTCTAATTAGCATCACTATGTCCTTCCAATATAGCAGGATAGCTTTGGTAATACAAACCATAATTTATGGTTTCTTTCAAGTAATTCAACACTCTTACAAGTGCTCGCCAATGTTCAACTCCTGGGTTAGTTGAGAAATGACATAACACTCCCACAGCTTGAGCTATGTTCGATCTTGGGCAATGCATAGCATACATAAGACTTCCAATGACACTTGAGTACTTAAGTTGTGCATGTGTTCATCCAACATTCTTCATTAACTTAATACTAGGATCTAAAGGAGTGGGGGCTGGTTTGTCATCAAAGTGACCATACTTCTTGAGAAACTTCTCAATGTAATGAGACTAGTTTAACACCAACTCATCTCCACTTCTTAGGATTTTAATTCCCAAAATCACATCAGCCTCTCCTAGATCTTTCATATCAAAGTTGAGCCAAGAAACTTATTTGTTTCTTCTACACAATATAGGTTAGTACCAAATATAAGCATATCATCGACATATAAACATAGAATCACGCATCTAAAATCATCATGCTTACTATAGATACATTTATCTGCATCATTAACAACAAAACTATATGACAATGCAACTTTATCAAACTTCTCATACCATTTCATGGAAGCTTGCTTCAGGCCATAAAGAGATTTCACAAACTTGCAAACTTTATCAATGAATGGATGTAATGCGTGAAATAGGAGCATATATATCAAAGTAATCAATTCTATGCCTTTGCTTATATCTCTTAGCAACCAATCTGGCTTTAAACTTATCAATGGTACCATCGGCATCCTATAGGCTTTGTACCAGGAGGCAAATCACACAATATCCAAGTTTCATTAGACAAAATTGAATTCATCTCATCATTAATAGCCTCTTTCTAGAAGATAACATCTCTAGAACTCATAGCATCAGAATAGGTTTTAGAATCATCAATAACATGCATAACATACTTAACAATATTAAGAATCTCATTTTTATTACCCTCAATAAGATATGTTATGAATTCAGGACCATAGTCTTTTTCTATTCTTGTTCTTTTACTTCTTCTAGGTTCAAAATCTTTCGTATGAGCTAAAGTGTCATCATTGTTGTTAGTGTCTATCGATTCTAGACTATGCAACAATGGATCTCCAATGGGTTCATTTTGGGAACTATGCCTAGTTAAGTTCTCAAAGAATTCTACATCTACAGATTCTATAATCTCGAAGGTATCAAAAATTAAAAATCTGTAGGTTGTACTATTATGTGAGTAGCCTACAAATGCACATTCATAAGCTTTATTTCCTAATTTTGGTCTCTAGGATCAGACTTTCTAACATACGCTAAGTAACCCCATACTTTCAATTTTTTCAAGTTCGACTTTCTCTTAAACCATAATTCATAAGGGGATACATTCTTCTTTTTCAAAGAAACTCTATTCAGAATATAGCATGCGGACAATATGGCTTCTCCCCACAATGAATTAGGCAAAGTAGAACTTATTAGCATAGCATTTACCATCTCTATCAGAGTCCTATTCTTTCTTTCAACAATACCATTTTGTTGGGGTGTGTAAGGTGCAGTAGCTTGATGAACTAAGCCATGTTCTTGACAAAATAAAGTGAACTCATTAGGAAAGTATTCGCCACCACGATCAGATCTTAGGATTTTAATTTTCTCTCCTAATTGTGTTTCTACTTCAGCCTTGTAAATCTTAAATTTGTCAAAATTTTTATCCTTCGACTTCATCAAGTAAACATATGCATATCTAGTGCAATCATTAATAAAAGTGACATAGTATTTATTTCCACCACGAGTCATATGACTTTTAAGGTCACCAACATCACTATGTATCAATTCAAGGAAGGTAGAATTTCTTACTACAGATTTAAACGATATTCTATGTATTTTTGGTTGTGCACATAGTTCACATTTAGAAACATTTCCTGAATCACAATTAGAAATCAATCCCAATCTTTTCATATTTCTAAGAGAACTATAATTCACATGTCCTAATCTTGAATGCCAAATGTCAAAGGAGTTAGCAATATAAACAAAATCATTCTTTATTAAATTAAGTTTAATCATCCCATTATAAGTGTATCTTATTCAACGAACATCCCGTTCTTGGACAGTACAAACTTATCCGACTCAAAAGTAGTCTTAAATTTGGCCTTGTTAATAAGGACTCCGGAGACAAGGTTCTTTACAATATCAGGGATATGTACTACATTTTTAAGAGTCAAATCTTTCCGAGGTAAAAGGGAGTTCAACTGTTCCTTTGCCGACAACTTTTCTTCCTTGGTTGTTTGTTGATGTGACTTCTTCTCCGATAATTAGTTTATATGTCTTGTAAAGATTTTTGTCTTTACAGATGTGAATGGTTGCACCAATGTCATACCACCATCCTCAACAACAGCATTGGCATTTGGCACTACAACGACAAGTTTGCCCTTTTCATCCGCCATATTTGCCTCATTTTTCAAATACTTTTTTCGTAGACGACAGTCACGAGCATAATGGCCGAGTTTCTTACACCAGAAGTAATCACCCTTCTTCTTATCCTTTTTGTTAGGATTTTTTTCTTAAACTGAGAGTCATTCTTTGGCTTCAAAGAATTCTGAAATTCAATATTGTTAGCCTTAGAAAAATTCACAATTTGCTAATTATCCTTCATTTCTCGTTTACGAGAGTCCTCTTCGATACGAAGATGATGCTATAAACCTTCAAGGTCATAGTTAGTTTCAGCATGCTTCAATTTCTTCTTGTAATCATTCCACAAAGGAAGAAGACGGGAGATTATTACTCCAACAACGAATGTAGACACACGATCATTACCAACATCCTTGAGTTGATTGACGATGAGTAATAATTTGCTGACCTGGGCGATAATTGACTTATTGTCAACCATCTATAAGTCCATAAAGTTGTATATCAGGAACTTCTTATTGCTTGCCTCAGAGATCTTGTACTTGTTGTCCAGAACGGTCTATAATTCCTTTGCTGTCGGGATGCTTCTATGGGCGTTGTAGACATTGGTGTCCAAAGCATTGAGGATGTGGCCATGGCACATGAAATTCTCTTTCTAATTAACCTCTTAGTCTCAAACCCAACATAAACCTTTGTTTGGCCAACCTCCTTGGAGATTAAAAATCTAATTCTTCAACAATCTCCCACATGAATGCAATTGGTTGATATGATATTTTATGAACCTACTAATTCTATATGCAACTTGGAGTATTGCGAGAATTAGTTACATCAGGAAATGTGGTTAAAAATATTGAACCTTCTTTAGTAAAATACCTTCAGATATACTTGCCAACCAGTGGATGTGGTACCTTGAATTGTTTGACATTTTATGTATACCAAGAAAAAGATACTCACATAACTCCTTCTTAAACCACTACTCAGTTCTTTTGTTTTTGTCTATTTTAGCCCTGGACTGCCCAGTAAACTTCATCGAATGCTTTAGAGATTTAGCATTTAACTCATCCCATATAAGCTGCCACTTCACATTCGATATAGGTGATCTCTTATTTGGAGTATCCTGCCGCCACTTATATATATAAGGATCATTAAAAGCTTAAAACTTAATCTTTCCACGGTCAAGTCTATCACTCTTTCATCATAGGAATAGGTAAGGAACTCAATTTTCTGAGTGCTTTGTTCAACCTCAGCCTCATAATTCAGTTGTCTCATTGAACATGCAGATCAGGGTTTACGATCCAGGTTCGGTTACCATCGTGGGTTTAGGTCATTTCGTGGACTTTAATCCCATTATCCTAGAGAATACCTCCACTATGTCTCTTATTAGACCTTTAGTTAATAGATCCACGATATTCTCTTTTGACTTTACAAAGTCTCAAGATATTACACCCGTTTTCAATAATGTTCTCACATATTTATATTACACCCATTCTCAATAATGTTCTCACAGATTTATGTCAATAATGTATATATCTAGACTTTCCATTATACATATTATTTTGTGCTATTTCAATAGTTGACTGACTATCACAGTACACACTAATGGGAGGTACTGGTTTTGATTGCATCAGAATATCCTAAAGAAACTTTGAAGCCAATTTTCCTTTTTAGTTGCCAGATCTAATGCTATTAATTTTGATTCCATAGTTGATCTAGCAATGTAAGTTTGTTTGCAATCTCCATGAGATCGCTGCTCCTCTAATTGTAAATATGTATCTGCTAGAGATCTATTTAGCATCTGCATACTCTTTCAGAACGACTTGATGTCTCATATAGTTTAATCCATAGTTAGTAGTGTACCTTAGATATCTAAGGACTCTAACTATCACTTTCCAGTGTTCATTATTGTGTCTAGTAGTATATCTCGATAATCTGGTTACCGAGTTTGCAATATCCAGTCTAGTATAATCTATGGGTACATTAGACTGCCTATAACTCTAGAATAATCTAGTTGTCGTCCATTTTCTCCACGACTCTTGCATAGACGCGATACCACTTCCATAAGGGTTCTCGAAATATCATTGCTATCCTTATCAATTTTTTCAAGTATCTTTTAGACATAATTACTTTGAGAAAGTGCTTAACCTTCTAAAGTCTTGGTGATTTTCATCCCAAGTATTACGTGAGCTTATTCCATGTCTTTCATGTCAAAATGATGCAATAACTTTTACTTGGTAATTTTGATATTATCATTATTACCCATAATCAACATCTCATCTACATAAAGACATACTATCACATTGTATTTATTATCCCCTTTTATGTAGACATATTTATCACACTGGTCTATCCAAAAACTGTTTGATAGCATTACACTATGAAACTTTTTGTGCCATTGCTTAGATGCTTGTTTTAATATGTACAATAATTTTACAAGTTGACACACCATGTTCTTTACCAGAACCACAAACTCTTTGGGTTATTCCATATAAATCTCCTCTTCCAAATTCTGTTTAAAAAGGCTATTTTAACGTCCATTTGGGATCTCTAGGTTAAAAAAAGCCGCCAAGGCTAACACTAACCTTATAGAGTTTTTCCTGGAGATAGGAGCATGCATATCAAAATAATGAACACCATCGGTTTACTTATAGCCTTTAGCTACACGTCTAGCCTTGTACTTATCCATTGTACAATTCAGATTCATCTTCTTTGTTAAGATCCACTTGTGAACTAGTGGTTTGCTACCTGGATGTAGATCCACTAGTTCCCAAGTATGATTATGTAAGATAGACTCTATCTTACTATTCACCACTTTCTTCCAAATAGTGGAGTCCGTAGAGGACATAGCTTCTTTGTGGGTTACCAGATCCTTTTCTAACATATAAGTTAGAAAATTGGATCCAAATGACTTTTCTTTACTAGCCATTTTCTCACGTCTATGTTCTTCAACTTCATCTTGAGGTTTCTCTCCACCCACATTGCTCCCACTTTGGTCAACTTGACTGTCAACCTCTGTTTGAGCTTTGTGAAAAAATATTTCCTCAAAGAATGAAGTGTCCCTAGCTTTAGTTATTGTGTTTACGTGGATATCAGAGTTATCTAACTTGTGTACAGGAGTTAGTATATATCACTGTCTTGTGCATAGCCGATAAACACACAATCCACCGTCTTGGGTCCTATCATAGTCCTTTTAGGAGGTGGGATCAGAACCATAGCAAGACATCCCTAACCCCTTAGGAATTTTTAGCTAGGTATATGACCGTTCCATAATTCATAAGATATTTTATCCAACTTTTTGTGTGGTACTCTATTGAGTACATAGTTGGCTGAAAGCTGAGCTTTCTCCAACAACTTTGAAGATTTCTGATCTTCTTCCCAAGTTCGTTCTTGAATTTAATCTTATAGTGAGTTGGTTCTTGACTTCAATCTTATAGTGAATGAAAATTTTATTACTTTGTCTTTACTTCTCATCAAGTAGAGATAGCAATATCTAGTATAATCAACGATCAAGTATCGCACTTGTGTTTATAATCGTGGTTGAATTTGGATAATATGTTTAGTGACATAAGCCTTTGTAAAAACAAATATTTCAGATGACCTATCTACCATTCAACAATTGTACTGACTCATGAGAATATGCAAAAAATTATATTGTACCCAACATTTATTCCAATGGTACTAATGCTAACTTCACATGCTGCACCTCTATCAATCTAAGCATTAGACTTTGCCTTAGAGGCTAAAGTCATTATAATTATTTTAGAAGATATTGGTCAAATAACCCTTGCCAATAAATATTTTTCCGTCCAACATAAATGACTTTTTAGACTCAAACTCAAGCCAAAAGTTTTTCTTGTTAGGCACAGTGCCAGAGATAGGACTCTTCGGATCTCAAGCATATGAAACACATCAGTCAGCTCATGCCGAAGATCACCTTGAGCACAACCATTCCTTTGCCTTCAATCTCGGATCCTGTTGAGTTTTGCATGTAGCAATTCTCATCATCCACCAATTGATAAATCTTGAATATCTATTTGTACGTACAAATATGGTCTGTGGCTCCAATGTCCACCACCAATAAAATTTACCTTGACACAAGACCCATAAGGTTCATGTCATCAATGTCAAAGCTCAAGCTTGCTTCATCGACATTATCATAAGCATGCTTCTTGCTCTTGCCCTTAGCAGCATAGTGTTTGTAGTAACCCTTAGCTCCATGGCTAGAATTATTGCACATAAAGCAGGTACTGGTGAAGCTTTTTTTTTTAGCATCTCTCTTGGAATTATTAATGCTAATTCCATAGGAAGTCCCACCAACCTCGACCAAATTAGCCTTGGCAACCATGCTGTTTGGTTTTTTCTTAAGCTTTTGGTTATCTTGCTCGATACACAACATACTCAAAAGGTTCTCTAGACTCATCATCTTTCTCTTGTATTTGAGGTACATCTTGACATCCTTTAAAGATGGTGGTAATTTTTCAATTACCATCGCCACTTGGAGGGCATCATTCATGGATAAGAGTCTTATGAAGATCTCTAACATCTTCCTCGTGTTTACTCTCTTTGAGATTTCAGATCAAATTCAAGGTAGTCAAGAAGAACATCTTTTTTTTCTTGCCACTCCTTCAAGTTACATCCCTTGAACTTTTCTGGTTTCTCAAATTGAGAAAATATCAGTGGGTTTCTCAGACCTGGCATCACGACCTCAGAGTAGCTAGCCTCACAACTGGAACCTCAATGTTCACGTTGTTGTCGGTAGAATTCAATTCAACCATTTATCACAAATATATAGCAATTATAATAATATTTTCAACAAACTTGTCAATTAATAACTTGAGCCCAATACCCACAATTATTGGCACAACGCTTATTAACCAATTTTACAAGTTGATCTAATTTTAGTGGGGTAAAAATTTCTTTAACAAAAATAGGCCCACTAAGTATAATTTAACATTAAAAAACTCAAAGCTTATTTACGATTTTCACAAATTGATACAAGCTTCAAATGGCAAAACATCTTTAACAAAAATTTGATCCACTAGATGAATCTCAATTTAGAGGCCCAATAAATTTTTTTTTTAACCCGGCCGTTTTCCCTTATTTCGGACTGTTAACTACCATTAAGGACTTTCCATCAAAAATAAACAACCATTAAGGACTGGAAAGCGGATCTCAAACAAAAGGCCATTCAGAAAATAAATCTCAAATAATGAGCCCATCAGAAAAACTGGATCTTAGATAAAGGGCCGAATAACCATCAACCCGCAAGAATATATTATTATTAATATTAATTAATTAATAAAGGGCCAAATAACCGCATGCAACAGCAGCCAGAATCTTAGCATTGTGCACCTCTTTGTTTGAATAATAACAGTTGGTAAAACGGTTGGCCACTACAAGACCCTAAAACAAATCTTTAATTAATAAGAACCAAGAGGTAACTCCAAAACAAGAAAACATATGTCCCAAATGGGTTCAAGTTTCGAGAACCATACATTTGAATAAAAATTATTATTATTTTACTCATTTTATGTTGTAGTCTTCAAATGTTGAATGCCTTGATATGCACAAACAACCAGTTTTTGAACATTCTATGCTCAAAAATCATAAAATTTAGGTACATAGTTTCTATTAATATCATTTGAAGAAGAGAAATTAGATTGGAACATTATTCTAAAAATATAGACATTTGTTCAAATGGAGCCAAACTTCAAAAAGGAAAAAGGAGGAGGAAGAATTTTGGAATGTGATAAAAATAAAACATTTGAATTTTTTAAAGAGAATGATTGTCCAAATCGTTGGTACCTATCCTAAGAAGAAAAGGTGGAGTGATAGAGCCACTAAGACTAGAAGAACCTGGACAAGCTATTATTTACATTTTTTATATTTTGTGAATCCTACGTAATTTAATAACATTACAATAATAGCTAAGCTGTAAAATTTTAAAAAAGGATGAAAAAGACCGCACACTCTACATAGCTCTTTTGACTCCCATATGATAATCATGACTTTAAATTAAAAATTTTGAGTTTCAAGAGAGCACGAGGGGCCATAAATAATGGTGTTCTTGAAGAGAAATCACAAATTTTTATTTATTCATTTAGCATTTTCTATTTGATTATCTTATATTGAATATGGCTTGTCTTAAGGTGGGACTTTAAAAATGGAACAGCACGGTGTATTGAATGCTATGAGTAATATATATCTTGTAGCAAGTGCATTTATGCAAATAAATCAATCATTAGTGCAACCAAATCAATATAGTGGATTATTTATTTGGTTTTCAAATGGATGGAAGAATATATTGAAATTTCCGCTGGATAGATAGTGAATATCTTTACTAATTCCGAGAGACTTGTTTATCTTACTATTATAATAAGATAACGGTTTTATTTTTATGCTTATTAATAAACCGTGTATTCAAGATTATTTTATCGAAAACTTCCTTGATAAATTAATTGAGGAACATGCGAGACTCTAATACTAACTATTTAGTTTTATTAAATCTATCATATCAAAGATATTTAATTCAAGGTAATAATTTTTTAATTTTTTTTTGGAAAGTAAATTTTATTGAATCCACCAAAAGGTAATTACAAGTACAATTACATAGAAATGTACTACGCGTACAACTCCCGTACACCAAGGTACTAGACAGATAAATAAGAAGCTATCTAGCATAATCCAAAACATCTCCAACAAAAGAACAAATCTTCCTAAGCACGCCAAAGAGAAGATTTAAAATTAAGTGGGGTCAAACAGAAGGAACCCTCGAGCAGTAGTCTTGATCGCGTAGAGGATCTCAAAGGTGTCTTTCTCCCAAGAAATACCTATAAGTATTGCCAATCGCCATGCCTCTGATGTGAACTCCTCACCAAGAACATCGTCACACTCCTCCATGGACGCAAGGAGCGAGCTTAGAGGTAATTCCGCTGTAGAACACGATGAAGAGTACAAGCCACCATCCCTCTTTGGCTACGACTTGAATGCCACTGCCTTGGCCGTCAGTTTCCTAACCCGACAGCTACTACGAGTCAGAATCAACATAATAGATTTTCCCTTGTAGGGCTGCTTGATAACTCTGGAAGGCTGCGCTATAGGAGGGGAGAGGCAAGCCTCCAAGGTTGGCATAGAGGACGGCCAACTAATCGCCCCAATATCAGCCAAGAACTGTGAATCGATCGGACGGGCACCATCAACCCCATGAACACCATCCGAAGAGAGTACAACATCATCGCACAGCACAGCACCATCACGTGGAGGAGTGACGGCCAACTAATCACCCCAATATCAGCACAGCTAATAATTTTTTAATTGTATTTAACATCAGTTAAATCATAAATTTTATGTGGACATTCATATTTTTTTCTTTTCCAATTTAGATTAACTATATTTTATGTATTAGCATATTCCTATTTCAATGTAATAAATCATATCTTAATTTTGCATTATTCTAAAAAATAATCTACACTTAAAATGTAGACAAATGCAAATGAAAATTCTTATAAGACATTGAAATATTTTTGTTTACATTGTTTTGCCTAAAGTTTATTATAGGCACGGTTGAAGATGATAAATATTATAATCAATTTAATTATTACACAAAATTAAATTAACTATAAATATATTATTGTTTTAGGTAAACCCAAAACTCTATGGCGACAGTAACATTGTGAGGCGAACCACTCTCTTAAGAAATTTGAACCCGCCCGCCTTATTTTGGCCAGCATGACTCGCCTTATTTTGCTTTTGCCATCATGTCATCTCTCTAACTGTCTTTTCCTTTGACTTCAGGACATGATGTCATCCCAATTCTCTGCCTCCGATTGAGTCATCTCCATTGAGCAACCTAATGACACCATCCTTAGCATTACTACCTTTGGAGAAAAGCAATCAATCAAGGATACCTGCTCCGATGCCAAAAATTACACCCTTGGGCCTACTATCTCAAAAGTCACTGATTTTGAGAAGTTGCTTATGTTCCACCACTTGGACATTCCCCTCATCCAAGGAGAACCCATTGACCTATCTTGGTAGGGGAGTACTAGAGGATTTTAAGTATGGCCAACCCCTCTTGTAGAATTCAAGAGCTAGTACGACCGCCTAAGGAATTGCACCAACCACCATAGGAACGAACTGGCATCACCACCCTTATGTCGCTCCCTATGCTACAGTTTGAGTTATGCCATCCTCTCTTGGGCACTCTGCTTCTCTATTGGTATCCGAGTGCCAATGTCTTCATCTTCTCATCTAGTTAGCATCTTTGATCTTTACCCTAAGTATATCCCACCTTTTTGGCTTCTAACTCATTGGCCCCAATCTACAAGTATGAAGATGATCACATTGTATGACATAGCCTCTCTTTTTGGAATTTTTTTGAATGGCAAACCGGTCCTTCCCATGATGACTGTGACCGACGATACACTCTTGGGGAGATATGCCACTTTGAAGCTGACTGGACCTAGGTGCACTGCATTCATACATGCCTACTAGCTATTAGGAGACTTTATCGGGACCAAGGTAAGACGAACACGTTACTTTCCTCCTTATATGGATCACCCACCACATCGCTTGTCCATCCTCCAAGCGTCCTTCTTCTGAGTACTTTGAACTTGCTGCTACATTAGCTAAAGAAAGGAAAGTACCCCTAGGACCATTTGTTCTTGGACTCATATATAACCACATGTCCACCTACGTCAACACTCTCCGGGCGGACGACACCAAGTTCACTGCCAATGGCCCTCTTTGGATGGTTGCTATGTGGTGCCTAGATTACTTCCCAAAAGTGAGGCAAACACATTCTCCTTACACTGGAGCAGATCCCAGCTACAGTCACTACCTTAGCAAAGCCAAGGTGACGAGACCTATCATCGGCCTTTATGATTACTTATCCATGTTTAACATCAAGGAACAAAATGGAGAACAGGCCATACCATTACTTCACATGCCGTGCCATCCTTTGTCCTCAGCTTCTTGCACGTGACTCAGAGCTCAGAGGCTTGGAAGAGCATCCTTGCCACTAGGGACATCATAGGTAAATGTTCCATAGGGCGGATGGCTGTAGAGCCCTAATAACTCCACTTTGTTGAGAGGCAATTTGGGCTCATACAGGGGATACCTTTCCCAACCACCTATCTCTTTCATGAATATTTGCCTTCCCAGAAGTCCGATCAAGCCAAGTGGCTGGATCTCAAGCCATTCCTCAGGGTGAACAACTTTCACCTCAAACACATCAAGATGGAGAAGTGCATCTTCTCTTGGTGGGAAACTCTCAAGTATTGGGAAGCCAACGAGATGCAGCTATCTCGTACATTTACCATGGCAGTTCCCTCCTGAAGTATCCCAAAATGGACAAGGCGACCACTTCGTGCACAAAGAAGCAAAAATCTAGCCCTCCAGAGCCATTCAATCTAACCACAAGTGATGTCGCCGACTTCCCTTTGCTAAGTGCACCTTCTTTATCCCGCTTTAGCCTTATTCATATTTTTTATAAGTTTCTCACTTTTTTCCTTGTGTAAAAGCTACCTCTCTGGATTCTCCAACTCCAGCTGGTCTCGTGCAATACCCTTCTTCCTCATCAGAAAAGGTAAAGACCGATTCCCAAGCACCTCACTTAGTTTTTCAACTTATCGTCGCTCATACTATTCCGCAGCCTATCGCCTGAGGCATCTCTTATGGGCACTTCCCATGATCCTGATGTCTAAATTACGTGTGTCATCTCCTCTTTGGCTGTGCGCAGATGAAAACTCCTATGTCGAGGTTGCACCAATGCCACACTGGCCATCCTATTATTGAAAAAGCCAAATTTGAGGAGGTCTTACCTAGTGTTGCTCTGATTGTTGCCTGACTTGCCCACCTAAACCAGTGGGTCCTTGTACGGCTACATTATCTTTGACTCAAGCCATTGGGTCCTCTTAAACAATTGGTCTTAGGAGTCTTCAAGATGAGACGGTACGTCTGAGGTCTATCCCTCCTTTACATATCTACTTTACTTATACTTGACACACTACTCTTTTAGGCCATCTTGGCCAAGACGGGTGTCACGATTCCCAGAGTGATAGCATGCGAGAGCTCCACCCTACATGCTCCTTCATCCAGCTCTACCACCATGATGGTTTCAAAACCCAAGAAAGATGACATCGCCAAGGCTCTGGACTTAACACTTTCTTATTCTCGGAGTGTCGAGTCACACTAGGATGATGATCCCGATCGTACACCTCCGACCGAAGTGACCAACGCTCTTACCTTGCTTAAGGAAGAAGGCGGTCGTTTCCTTACTGAGGACCAGTTCAATTTCATTGAGCTCCTCTGTCTAGATCTACCTTCCATCATCCGCATGTAAGTTTCCATCATGTCACCTTATCTTATTTTATTATCACTTGTCGCTTAATCAATTCTCTCTTTTCAAGGTATAAGGAGAACAGCCAACTACAAGCAACCATTGCCGTGAGCAAGGAGAGAGCCGGGATGTATACCAAGGTCGTCAGTGATATGAAAGCCCAACTCGAGGCTTTAAAATTGAACTTTGTTAACCTTATTAACTTGTCATAAACCAGGGCTGCAAAGACCATCATATAGGAAGAGAAAGTCCTTCGCCGTGAAGAAGAACTAGCCAAAGCGAGGATAGAGTGGGAAAATGCACGTTCACAGGAAAATCAAACCATCCAAGAGAGGTCACCAGCTTGTGATGCTAGTGTTGATCTTCAAAGCCAATTTACAGAAACTGAGAAAGAGAGCATAGCAGCGGATGAAGCAGTGATCGATGCTCAGACTTTTAATAAGAAGAGAAGATATACATCAGAGAAGGCACGCACCACTCTCTGCCAGGTGATCAGATCCTTCAATCAAGGCACCGGAAGCCCTCAGTCCAAGAAGGGCGACAAGTAGCATTCCCCCAATTGCTTCACTTACTTTTGATGGCCATATATTTATGACTCTATCTATGCTTTTGTACCGGGATCCTCAGACATTACTCTTCCATGACCCAGATTTCTTCATGGTCATATGCCTTAGGTATCCATGATATGCATGCTCATGCTAAACTTACTGTAGGAACATATGACTTAGCCGGCATTTTGGGAGCCGAGGAAGTAACTTAGTTTCATAATTACTTTTCGTTAAGTAATCTGATTTAAACGAGAGAATGAGACACAAAATTTATGTGGAAACCCAAAAATGGGGTAAAAACCACGGGCAGGGTAAGACTCTCACTATGTAAGCTGAATCAGTTACAATATACCTGGAAGGATTTGCTCTAAGCCAGGTTTATGGCTAGGTTACATAAATAAACGGTCTACATGAAGACCGAGGAAATTATCACTAAAATTCGTTACAAGCATAACAGGAATCCTACTACTACTCCATCGCCGGCTAGAGTTGGTTACATCTCCTGATTGTATGTCCATACGTATTCTTCGAACAATCAATCATTCACACCTTCACACATGCTGGGGCAATATTTCTTCAAGAATAGACCATTTGTTGGATGCTTACAAACTTCACCATTCACGTCAGCAAGCTGGTAGGAACCGTTCCATAAGACATCGTACACCTCAAATGGTCCTTCCCAATTGGGAGACCACTTTCCAAGCTCAGGATCCTTGTGTCCAAGTGGGAGAATGATTTTTCACACCAAGTCTCCCCTTTCAAAATGCTTCTCTCAGACCCTCTTATTGTAAGCTTTCTTTACGGTCTTCTTTGCTAAATGATTATTTCCAATGCCCTTAGCCTTTCTTCGGAAAGATCTTTGAGTTCAGCCAGCATGGCTGAGTCATGGTCAAGTTGGGAAAGATTAGCTTGCTCGGCCCTTCTCAAAGATTGAACTGCCATCTCTAACGGGATTATAGCATCGTGCCCATAGGCCCTATGGTTGATATGTTCTTTGAAGAACTGGATCACCGTCTCTTAGTTCTCAACCTTCATTGGGACCACCGCCACCCACTTGGTGAAGTAGTCCGTCGCCACGATGATGAATGAGTGGCCCTTGGTGGATGCTGGATGGATCTTCCCAATAACATCAACCGTCCAACCCCAGAACGGCCAAGGGTTTACTACGGGATGAAATGTGTCGGCCGGAGAGTGTTGAACTTGTCCATATCTTTGGCATACTTGACATCTCTTTGCATACTCAATGCAATCATTTGCCATTCCCTGCCAAAAGTAGCCGTAGCGATGCATCAACCACCTCATCTTGATGCCCAACTGATGTGCTCGACATATACCTTCGTGTACTTCCTTCATTGTCAGGAAAGCCTCTTGATACCAAAAGTAACCCATCGATGGCCCTTCGATAGAGAGTGTCGTTGATGAGCTCAAAGCAAAAAGCCTTGTTCTTCAAGGCCTTGTCAGAGCAAGATCTCGGGTCTTTGAGGTAGTCGATGTATTCCTGCCTCCAATCCTGGTTGAGTTACAACAAACGAATCTCAATCATTGGGTTAAGCTCTTCTAAAACCGAGGTTGACCTGACCTTCACCGGTACAGAGTTGAACTTGGTTAATGCACAAAAATTAGACCCGGTCTGTGCTAACTTGTTAGCCTCCATGTTCTTAGTGCGATCCACGAATGCAATGATCGCATCCTCAAAGTTTTATAATAGTGACTGGGCTGTATAACAATAGGCTTGGAAGCCTTCCCGCTCGTATTTAAACACGCTAAGCACTTGTATGACCACTAATATTGAATAACCAAGTGCCTGGATGGTCTCGGCACCTAGGTCCTTCTAGATAAATAACCCCGAGTATCAAAGCCTCGTACTTGGCCCGATTATTGGTGCAAGGAAAGTCAAGAAGGAAGGACGCATTAGTCTTTACACCAGACAGGTACTTAATCATGATCCTGGCTCCCGCGCACTAATTGTTACAGGACCGTCAAACCATAGTGTCCGTGGCTTCTTTGCCACCAATCGAAAGTCCATCGAGGTATCGGCCGATACATCAACTGTAATATCCCACCTTGTGAATTAAACTTAGTTGAACTTAATCAAGTATGAAAAGTTATTAATTGAGGTAATTTTGTACTTTGTTGGAAATAATAATATCACTTAGTCATCAAGATATTTTAAAATTGTGGTTAGATATAATTTAAACGATTAAATATTTAAGTTAATAATTCGGTAGTTTGAAGTGTTTTACAAATATTAGTAAGATTTCCACCTTTCTAACGGATAACGAATGAATAAATAAAATAGGATAAACTAGTAAAAAAAAGAAAAAGAAAGAAACAAAGCGTGGCAATTAACTAAATAACCATAAAAACACAATCATCATTATAAATAGGAGGAGGTGGCCATGACTAGATTGTTCCTGTACAATCCACCGAACAACTACAGGAAAAAAGATAAATACCAAGTAATAAAAAAATAGAGTAAAATTGTGGCAAGTGAAACTTGGAGTACGTGGCTAAATTATAGGAAACTCAGTCAAAGGGAGTTTGGATTCAGGGGGACTACATAAAAATCATCCCCATGGTATGGACTAAATATGGGCCTTTAGATTTGATCAAAATCTTTTTTTACAGATCTGATGGTCAGAATCTGTTGAGAATATTTTCGAGTTTTTATCCAAACATACTCATTAGGGTTCCACTATATAATTCCCACCCCCCCCCCCCCCCCCCCCCGTTTTTAATTGGGTTTTTTCTTGAATTCGTCCCCCTTTTTAATTGGGTTTTTTCTTCCGATCCCGATCCCGGAATCCCCTCCCCCCGATCCCAACCCACCCACCCCCCCCCCCCCCCCCCCCCCCTTTTTAATTGGGTTTTTTCTTGAATTCGTCCCCCTTTTTAATTGGGTTTTTTCTTCCGATCCCGATCCCGGAATCCCCCCCCCCCTCCTCCCCGTCCCCCTTTTTAATTGGGTTTTTTCTTGAATTCGTCCCCCTTTTTAATTAGGTTTTTTTCTTGAATTCTCTCTTTTATTTAGTCCTTTTTTCGGATTTTTTTCACCAGCTTTTTCGTTGATTATTTGGTCCGAAAAAATGACCCATTTCGACTTTGATTATTGCTGGATTGGTCTATTTCATGTGGTTCTGAAGATTTTGTATTTAAAGATTGGGACTTTATGTTGGTGTTTGGTTGTTGTTTCAACTTAGTGCTTAAAATTCTAGCAAAAATTCATAGATGAATGATACCAATATTAAAGTAGAATGATACCAATATCCTAGAATGATGATACCAATATTCGAGAAGAATGAAACCAATACATTCAAATGGTATATATTTTCACTTATAATAGGATACCAATATTGGAGAAGATGAAAACCAATATCACGGTGTAATGAAACCAATATCATAGTAGGATGAAACCAATGTCATAGTAGAATGAAACAAATAACATAGAAGATGCAAACCAATATCATAGTAGAATGAAACCGATATCATAGTAGAATGAAACCAATAGCATAGAAGATGGAAATCAATATCCGAGAAAATGGAAACCAATATTCCCATACTTGTATTTATTGCTGATATTTTTTTTAATTATTGTATTTCCAATATTACCCCTGTCCCTTTCAGTGGGGATTACCCATGTCCTCTTGAGACTTGGCCTGGTTTTATCTTTTCCAATCTACCGCCTTACTTTTTACCTATTTTTTTTAATGCATCGGTGTCAACCTTTTGTGACACCACATTTTACTTCTTTTTCTTTCCATGGTTATCTTTCTTTTCCCTTCTTATCCTTTCTAAATGGATTTTACCAAATTCTGTTTCTCTAATTTAATTTTCCGGTAGATTTTGGGGAACTTATCTCATTATAATGAGTTGCCACGTTTCTACCTTTCTTGCCACATTTTAATCCCTTTCTTTTTTTAGTTTATCTTAGTTCTTTTGTTATTCCGTGAAGATAGTTCTGATTTATATTAGTTTAGTTTTATTTATTTATTTTTAGTCCTAGTTTGTTATAGTTAGAATCATTCAATCACATAATTTCTTTTATTCTCAATTAAGTTCACAACTAATGCTTTATTTAATACCTCAACTTAATTCCTACCATATCATGCCTAACACATTCCTAGGATTTTTGCGTTGTTATTAAGTCTAATTAAATTTAATTCATATGGTCTGGTATTACATTCTCCCCTCCTTATAAAAAATTTGGTCCCCGAATTTACGTAGACAAAATTTTCTTACTGATCATCTAAATAAATGAATACTTAATTAATAGCACATCATAGGTCTTTGTAGTTTATGTATTATTTTCTCACTCTACTTTGTAAATTAAAAACTTTCTATTCCAAAATAATCAAACTTTCTGATACAATAATTATTTGGAATTTCTGATATGTAAATGTTAACTTTATTCAGCTACTTGGAGCGCTAAAATTGTTGTAGGCTCAATGACAATGTCACCAATGTTGTGTTAAAACTAACAAACATGACACTAGCTCAATTGGCTCCAAATTCTTAAACGGGTCAATGTGTTTAAGATTGAGTCTATACCTTCTTCCAAACTCATTGTCCCTTTGACATGTGAAGACTCTAAGGTTCTCACATTAAACCTTATGTTCTTTAATCTTTAAACCAAATTAAACTGAATTCACTTGAATTCTTTTAAAATCTTTACCTTAGTTTACATTCATATCCCAAATTATTATAAATTGACTTATACCTCTTTTGCAAAAAAAATAAAAGAAAGTCCAATTGCCATTTCATAATTATGGCACAACAACTTGAATTCTAAAGAACTTTCTAACACTAACTTATTAAATGACTCATTCTTCTCACTTTATTGATCACAAAATACATCTTAACCATATAGGCCGATTTCCAACCACATGTCTTACCATCAGACCTTTCAAAACTCATTCTCCTTCTAAGGTAATACACCTTATATAAAAATTGTATTTTCTTTTATCTCTTAATTTTATGAATAGCCTTAGTATTTTTCTGAATACTCCAAAGTACATAAAATCGAAGTAACTTCTTCGATCAAAAAGCTTCAACAACTTATTTATTACATGAACTTTTTTCTAGTTCCACAAGTTACTTAATCAATTTTTTTTGAATTTCTCATCCAATACCATAACCCTAATCATAAATGGTACATTGATCTTATGTCTTGACCATACTGGTTGATTCACAACCACTAATCATCATGTCAAATTCTCACACAAAGTTTCAAGCTTAATTGTTTCAATTTTATGTCATACATAGTTCAATTTTTGTGTAAATCCAAACTTAATACTTCCTAACATTACAAAAAAAAAAAGTCATAACTGCTATTATCTCTTTTCTTCATTTTTCTTGGACTCAAACTTACTTATGTGTAATGCTCTTCATTTTTGTTTCTCCATATATCTCAAATCTTTTGTTATACTTATTGCTGTTTCAATAAATTTCCTTTAATTCTGTTTTTTGTCATACATTTGATAGTTCTACTCAACTCTTATTCAGGTCATCTCTAGACCACATGTTCAATAGTTTTACCAGTTCATTCAGTCAGCCAAACATACCCAAATCGTACTCATGTTTGACTATTAACTCCTAATGGCTTCTTCACCATGACTTAACCAAAAGGCTTTTTGGTTCCTAAAATTACATTTATCTATTTGTTTAACAAGGAAGAAAATTGCTTTAACATCATACCATACCTAATCATCTCCTCCGAAATCAGATATCTTAACCTATCACTAACTTAAATCCATGAACATTCCATCATAATCACCAAACTCCCAATACTGTCTTTCTTTACCACCGACACACTCACTAGGATTAACTTCAAATATAACTAAAATTTTATGATGTTCATTGTGTCAATTATATTATCTTCTTGTGCTCTTATTCATTATCCTTAGAAATATAATATTTCAATATGGCCATAAACTTATTTCTTATAGGCTTGAGCACTCAGATCATAATCCTTATGACAATTTTCATCATACGAATGAACCAGATAACATATCGCTACCTTATAGTGTACTAAGTTCCAAAGATTGTGTCGACTATGTCTTCTTTCATTAGCACGAGGACCTTATATCATTAATCTTATATTTGGACAAACTACCTTAAAGGTTTTACTAACTTAAATCTTTGTTCATTAAGTTTGCTTAACTCTTTTCCTTAAATAAAGTCATACTTCATAGTTACACAAACATTACACTTATCTCATTACAAAGACATCATACTACCCAAATCTTTCTTCCAAATATAAATTAGTTCATCATCCACCAAAACTTCTCATGAATTTTATTTTCCAACTTAAGTCGTATTGCCCTTCCAGATTTTCAGAATCTACCTTTTCCACTTATTCAATATACATTGTATAAGTTGTACCAAATTTCATATCAAAGCTCATATATCTTAGCAATTACCTCTTCTATCCGCATTACCATCCCCTTTTAATCTTTGATCTTAAAAAGGTACTAGCATACTTCAATGATTCTATCATCTCTTATTCTGTAGTTATCAATTTGATTCTCTAGTTTTTAACATATTTATTTTAGTATTTGTAGATGTTCAACATAATTATTATTTTTACAACCACATAAATGCTAAAGGGTGTACTTGATGGAGTGGTATATACAAAGACTTCAATCAAAGCACATATCAGTTTATCTTTACCTTGCATTTTTCTAAAGTTTAAACTCAAATTTCACTTTAGCCTGTCTTCACACTAATACAATTTCTCTGACTATTAAGTCACTCATATCTTACCACTTCCCATCCCAAAATTTTCACAATCCAACATAGGTTCCAAAGTCTACATATCATGTGTACTCCTATTTTCAATTTTTTTTTATCGTTTGATTTTGAGAGAGATATTCTTTATATTTTCTTTTCTGACTTTACGTTGTCTCAAACTCATATTTTTAGAAGTCAAATCATTTCTTTTGTTTCTCTCAGTGAGTCATTGTTTAGCTGATGATTTATCTCAAATTTTTCTTATATAAATAACATATGTTTCCTACTCTCTTATAGAGCTTGCATAATGTCATTTCAATATTGGAGTATTTATTGTAGCTATAGGCTATATGATTTGTAGATTATCAAAGTTTTATGTCAGAATTCTATCTCACATATTCTTCAAGACTTAGATTATATGCATCAGATCATTATTTGATTACACACAGAAACATTACTCAAATTCAAAAGGCTTCTCTATAGCCTTTGAAGTCTTTTGTCGAACCAACAGGTATAATTTTTTAGTTTGATCAAAACTATTGACCTTATATGCTTTATGTTGTTTGACTACCTTGTCTATAACTGTTGAGCAAATTATCTTATCAAAATTCCTTCAAAATATCTCTTTTCCAAAATCCATAGCCATAATTCAAATTAAGATTCATTCTCAATTTTAACTTACTCAGAGTATTCAAAGTTGTAAAGACAATAACTTAATTCCATATAACTTATTTCCATAATTTCATCCATAATAAATCTCATATTACTTTTCCAATATATATATATATATATATATATATATATATCCCAAAGCACACTTACAACTTACTTTCTCATATATGCTCCTTCCATATAACGTCGTTCAGTATTTCTCATTTTCAAACAAATTTAAACTCAAAAGTAGATTCTCAATGCACAAATAAATAAAATAGAAGAGTTCACAAAGATATAACTCAAACATTTGGTGAGATTCAAACAAATGGCCCAATATACATAGAAAGAAATCAAATATATAAGGGTGTGTATATGATTTGGACAAAGTGGTGATTAGTCACTTAATCAAAATCTCACCCAAGAAAGGATTTTCATATACATAAATACATATACTCAAATGGGCCCGTCAAAGGAATCTATATACAAATGGTATCAGAGTCCTCACCATAATGGAGAGTAAATACCTTGTGGTAACAAAAATAAATTATAAAGTTTCTCACATAAGAATCTCAAACACAAATATCTCACATCCCAAGCAAAGCATAGTTGCCCAAATTTCATATTCATCACACCATTATTGTCAAACATAAATAACTCTTCGTTGACACAGAAGAGATTACGACATGAGCAAATAAGACAGATGGAAAAGATGCAAAGATATAGGAAATCCTATGCTCCGTAGCACAACTTAAGATACTTTACATGATAATTCAAACAAGACTCTAACCTAGAGCTCTGATACCAAGTCTGTCACGACCCGAACTCAGGTCGGTGACCGGTGCTAGACTTCAACTCATGTTATTCCCAAAATAAATCTAGCCAGCCTCTACGTATTCAAATTTATAATCATAAACATTTAAACGTAAAATTAATAATTAGTAATCTTTAGTTTCATATTCCAAATTTACAAAATATAAGCCAAGCTTTTTCTTTTTAATACATACTCCCAAGATCAAAATAAATCCTGTGACTACGGAGATTCTAGATCAATGAGAAAAATACAAACGGGAGACCTTCAGACCAGTCCCGGAGAATAAAGCAAACTTGGTACGATCAGAATAGACCTCCAAATCTAACACAACTCGTATTTGAGTTCCTGCAAAACTGGTGAGGGGGGGGGGGGGGGGATGAGTGTTTTGGAACACTCAGTAAACAAATAAGATATGCATCGCAATTTAGCTACTCAATGCACAAACATACCTAAAACATGCATATAACTAACATGGCAAAGAAATTATGGGGAGATATACATTATTCAATGGTCATACTTACCAGATGACCAAATATAGCATATAATCATAAAGTCACAGAACCATGAGCAAACTACGCAACGTTCCATACCGTTACGCAATTTGACACATGGCACATAATTCCAATATCATATAACAGAACTGACGAACATTCGGCAAGATCTAGATAGTGTCACTCTAACCCCGATACGAGGATACTATATCTCATAGGCGCCATCAGAAGCT
This sequence comes from Hypericum androsaemum, assembly GCA_963995505.1. Lineage (NCBI taxonomy): Eukaryota > Viridiplantae > Streptophyta > Magnoliopsida > Malpighiales > Hypericaceae > Hypericum > Hypericum androsaemum. The sequence continues at coordinate 12,142,296 of OZ023180.1, forward strand.
AACCCCGCCGGCCAAACAGATCATATCAGAATCTATTGTATTCTCATTATATGTGCACATATGCCAACATCTCGGTTGGTCACGGGTAGATCTCTGCCTACTAGACGTCCAAATCACAGAGCAGAGCCATCCATATAACAGACTTTCATATCATAACAAATTCATCGGCTCCAAAACATACCAAACATATCCAGTGCTCCCGCTGGGCCAGATTGAACAAACTTTCACAAATCATAACGTCATACAATATGCTCATATCATAAATGCACAAAATGCACTCACATTACCATATTCAGATTATGACAAATAAATAGAGTACACAAAATAAAGTATGAGTCACATATTATTTGTTTACCAATTTGAAGAACGTTCATTAATGAATTTTATCCCCGCCCTGTATTCCTCTTTTTCCTTTACTTGATCCATGTTCAAATTCCTCAAAAGTACGAATGATTCAATCTCAATCTGCCACAACCAATATCAAATTGTCTAATTCAGTTAAAGCATAATATAGCTTCCCAATTTCAATTTCCTTGTCCATCGGTTCTGTCTTTGTTCTAGCTTCAAATAATAATAAATTTCCCATCTAAATAGACTAACACCACAATTCACCTTTAACGTAATTAAATTCATCTAATTTGCAATCACCGTATATAGTTACCAATTTATTAATCCATTACTCTATATCACTCATCTTTGTTCCCGTGTTTCTTACTGTCCTATTATTACCAAGCCAAATATTTATTAAATCTTCTTTCAAGTCAACTAACTTCTTTAAATGTATCATGAAACTAATCTAATAAATTCTTGGTCATCAAATTCTGAAGTGAAATTCCCTTTTTACCATTTTATATTTCTTAACTTACAAATTTCAAAAGTAGAAGCCAATTTTATTCCAATAATTTACATGAATTATTGGAAATTTTCTTACCTCGTTGACTTTTGTTTTAGTCGCTTCTTATTAATCTTTTTTTCCCTTTTGTGGCTTTTGCCTTTACTTGACTTCACTTTTTTTTTTCCTTTCTTATTGGTTCGGTGGAAACTGTAAATGACCAAATTTAGTTCCTTGGTAGGGATGGCAATGGGTAGGGTAGGGTAGGGTAGGGTATTGATAGGACCCTACTCATACCCTAGTATTTTTGGATGGACCCATACCCTACCCTCGACCCTACAAATTTTTTATTGTTAGATTCATACCCTACCCTCCTGGAGACCCAGGGTCTACAGGGTCTGCAGGGTCCGACCCTTTAACGTTCTGCATTTTGATAAATTTTAATCAAAACTTAATTTTTAAATAAAATTTAAATAAATTTAAGACATCTACTATGTTACACATCAACATTCAATAGAAAATTGATGAAACATCAAATTTTACAATTTAATTTCAATAGTCCAAGATTTTTTTAAGAGTTTGAAATACATAAACAATTCAACAAAAAAAAAATATAGCATGTCAGCTTCTAGTGATCCATCATTCACGACATCTTCTAAGTTAGTTGCGGAATAACATAATAAATATGTTAAAGTTAACCGTAAAGTATATTATATATATTATCAATATGATCTAGAGTCTAATTAGTGTAGAGTATAAAATAAGGTGAAAATGTAAGGGTAGGGTCCGACCCACAGATCTAGCTATGGATTCATACCCTACCCTAGACCCTACCTCTAAACATGGACCCATACTCATACCCTACCCTAGACCCAGTCAAAGTCAACATACCCTAGACCCGTAGGGTAAGAGTAGGGTTCGACTCTCAGAGTATGGGTATTTCTGCCATCCCTATTCCTTGGGGGTTGGCCTGATTTTATCTTTTTAAATCTACCGCCTTACTTTTTACCTATTTTTTTTAATGCATCGGTGTCAACCTCTTGTGACACCACGTTTTACTTCTTTTTCTTTCCATGGTTATCTTTGTTTTCCCTTCTTATCCTTTCTAAATGGATTTTACCAAATTCTGTTTCATTAATTTATTCTTTTTTTTTCTTTCTGCCTTTTAATTTTCAGGTAGATTTTGGGGAACTTATCTCATTATATTGAGTTGCCACGTTTCTACCTTTCTTGCCACGTTTTAATCCCTTTCTTTTTTTTTAGTTTATCTTGGTTCTTTTGTTATTCCGTAAAGATAATTCTGATTTATGTTAGTTTAGTTTTTTATTTATTTTTAGTCCTAGTTTGTTATAGTTAGAATCGTTCAATCACATAATTTCTTTTATTCTCAATTAAGTTCACAACTAAAGCTTTATTTAATACCTCAACTTAATTCGTACCATATCATGCCTAACACATTCCTAGGATTTTTGCATTGTTATTAAGTCTAATTAAGTTTAATTCATATGGTCGGGTATTACATGCCCGTAATTGAAAACTTCAGCAATAGCGTCACGATTGGAAAGCCCACCTCGAACATGTGTAGACACCTCAAGCCATTGTATATTGCGGCTCACATCTTCGAAAAGCCGGTGGGAAGGATTCTCGTGGACAATGGGGCAACCATCAACATCATCCCCCAATCACTACTCCAAAAGCTGAAAAATGAGAAGGATTAGATAATCCTGATCGAAATGGTCATGATAGACTTTGCCAGTAAGAGCACATGCACTTGAGATGCTCATGGAAGAGGTTAGTGTTGGATCCATCAGTAGGGCGGTTGCATTCTTTGTCAAAGATGCAAAAAGCTACTATAACTATTTGTTGGGAAGAGATTGGATCCATTTGTTGTAAGTCATCCCGTCTTCCCTCCATCAGTTCTTGATCCAATAGAAGCCGGATGGCAAGGTAAAGCTGGTGGCTGCTGACACCAATTCCTTTGCCTTGAATACCAATCACGTGGAAGCGGCCTTTTACGTTGGCTTCATGGTGCCAACATCCATGGCATGGAGTGATGAAGACGGTCGGATTGTTGGGATCGTGTGCTCGATCAAAAGGGAATTCCTTCCACCCAACGATTGGTACAACCGCACTCAACGGGCAACCGCTTAGGCTTGCCTTTTGGGAATGATGTGATCATTGAAGAGATGGAGGTCTATGCCTTATAACAATACAAAGTGGCCAAGTACATCTTTAAGAATGACGGCCAAGACCCCCTAAAACTACTAAGGATAAGCGATCTTCACCCAGTACCAAGCAAGCTCGATGACGCCAAGGTAAAGGTGAAGTATCCCTTGAAAGTGATACTTCTACAATCTGAGAAAGGAGGCCGGCCCATGTTCCTTAGTGAATAGCTTCCCGAAGACTTTGAGAAGGACTTAATTAAGCTACTAACAGTATCCGAGATTACTTCGCTTGGGATGATGACGAGATGCCAGGTCTAGACACGTCCCTTATAGAGCATCGACTCCTTATAAGGCCTGGTTTTTGACCTTACCAATAACCGATGAGGAGAATGATGTCTGAAGTGGTAGAAAATGTCAAGCTAAAGATAGATAGACTCTTAGATGCCAGCTTCATAGAGAATCCGATTGTGTAGAGTGGCTATCTAACATTGTACCAGTTGTAAAGAAGAATGGCAAAATTTGAGTTTGTATTGACTTAGAGATTTAAACTCTGCTACTCCAAAAGATGAATATCAGATGTCTATTGTTGATATGTTTGTTGATGATGTGGCCGGACATGAAGTCTTAAGCTCCATGGATGGCCATTCAAGCTATAATCAAATTTACCTTGCGTATGAAAATGTTCACAAGATGGCATTCTAATTTTTGGGGTTCATTAGAATCTTTGAATGGATCTTGATGCCGTTCGGGCTCAAAAATGCTAGAGCCACTTACAAAAAGGGGATGCACTTGATCTTCCAAAACTTCATCGGCAAGTTCATGGAGGTGTAAATCGACGATGGGGTGGTCAAGTACCATGATCATGCCCAATATTTAGAATACTTACAGGCATCATTCGAGAGGATACGTAAGCACCAACTCAAGATGAACCCTTTGAAGTACGCATTTGGAGTCTCAGCGGGGAACTTCTTGGGTTTTCTTATTCACAGGTGGGGCATCGAGATAGACAAAATAAGATCAAGGAGATCTAGCAAGCCCAATCTCCTCGAAACAAGAACGAGTTGCAACGTTTCCTCAGCCAAGTGAACTTTTTGCACCGGTTCATATCCAACACGGCAGGCCAAATACAGTCATTCACTAACTTTCTCAAACTAAAAGGAGGCAAGTTCCAAGGGATAACAAGCACCAGCAAGCCGTTGATGAGCTCAAAGTGTACCTATCTACACCTCCTGTCATCACTCTGGTGGCCCTGAACAAGCCATTATTACTTTACGTATCAGTAGCCTATGACTGAATTGGGTGCCTACTTGCTCAAGAGAATGATGAAGGAAAGGAACAAACCATCTACTACTTAAGTCGGTTCCTTTTGGGAGCTGAGATGAGGTGCTCGTCCATGGAAAAATTATGTCTTTGCCTTTTCTTTGCTTGCAGGAAGTTGAGATACTATCTCTTACACAAGAAGGTGAAGGCGATTGCCAAGACCGAAATCATCAAGCACGTGCTTGCCCGACCTATCATAAAGAGGAGACTTGGCAAGTGAGCATTGGCCTTGGTAGAGTTTAACTTGACGTTCGTTCCCCAGTGGGTGGTAAAAAGGCAAGCATTTGCTGACTTCTTAGCTGAAAACCCGTGTGTTGATGTCACGACCCGAATCGGTGGTAGGTGACCGGCGCTAGACTTCAACTACTTTAATCACAAAGAAATCTAGCCAGCCTCAAACGTATTCAGAATTTATAATAATAAGCCCTTAAATATAAATTTTAAAACTTAATAATCTTTAGTTTCATATTCTAAATTTACAAAATATAAGCCAAGTTTTTCCTTTTTAATACATATTCATATGTTCTTTTCCCAAGATCAAATTAAACTATGTAACTACGGAGCTTCTAGATCAATGAGCAAAATACAAAATGGAGACCTTGATGCAAGTCCTGAAGAACAAAGTGGACTAAGTACAATCATAGTAGATCTCCGAACCAATACAACTCGTGCACGAGTTCCTGCAAAACAGGTGAGAAGGGGGTGAGTGTTTTGGAACACCCAGTAAATAAATAACATATGCATCGCAACTTATTTAGCCTCTCAATGCATAAATATACCTAACACATGCATATAACTAACATGGCAATTGAATCATGCAGACATGTACAGTATCATAAAATCGTAATTACGAGATGACCAAATATAGCATATAATCACAAAGGCACAGAAACATGAGCAAACTACGCAACATCCCATACCGTCACATAATTTGACACGTGAACACATAAGTCCAAAATCAAATCACAGCACTGGATGAATATTCAGATGAATCTAAATTGTATCACTCCCTCTCCAACACGAGGATACCATATCTCAAAGTCACCATCATCAACCATCCTCCTCGACCAAATAGTTCTGCCCGCCGGAAGGCAACAATATCATATCAGACCAACCTCATCGGCCAAATAGTTCTGCCCGCCGTAGGCAACCATATCATATCAGACCAATTTCATCGGCCAAATAGTTCTGCCCGCCGTAGGCAACCATATCACATAACGGAGCTATCTATATCATATAGTTATTCGTATCACATAATTCACAGGCTCCAAACAAATAAAATATGTCAAATGAACAAACCAACATCTCTATTGCCCACTCGAGGCCAAATTAATCAAACACTTACAAATCATAATGTCACATCATAACGCTCATATGAAAAATGCACAATATGCACTAACAATACCATATTCAAATCATAACAAATAAATGGAGTGCGCCAAAGAAAGCACGAGTCACATATTATCTGTTTACCGATTTTGGCTCGATGATCATCAGAATCGGCGGTCCTCTTTCAAATAGAAAAATTCCTTCATTTGGAATTCAACTAGTTCGAAGTTGACATCCACAAATTCTTTCCAAATATTTCTCTAAATATTTTCATAGCATGTGACATTAAAATCACTAACCAATTTTATTGAACCATAAATAATTAGATTCCTTACTCAATGTTCACGACATCTTCTTATCCTTGTTTTTTTAAATATTCTCTTTTATTTTAAGTTTCATCCAAGAACAAGAAACTCTTAATAAAATATACCTACGGTTACTATTTTCTTCCAATTTAAGCCCTATTAAAAAAAATCATCATCCTCGCTTAATTGTCTTGTTCCATACATAAACTTAACAAAGCTTACCTCGTTAACTCCTCCTCCTTACCCTTTCTGTAACAAAAACTAGCTTACCTTTTTTATTTATTTGGTTTAGTTGAACTTACAGAAAGTCTTAGCTAATGCCAACTTCACTACTCTTTTCTTTTATAGTTGTTTTTGCTGTACTTTCATCCATTTCTATTATTTTATTAAGTTTCATTTCTTTCTCTTTTAGTATTTAGGCTCGCTAAATCCACGTTTACATATCTAATTAATTCCTGTGATTCATAAAAATTTAACCACCAACCTTAGCTCTTTTATATAACCTTCTACACATTAAAATTAATACCCTTACAGATTGATTCTTTTAAATCAACTTTGTATGATTAAATTTCTACCATACCTAATAAATTCAATCTAATGGTCATGTAAACAGCAACATAATATTTTCTAACTTTATAATCATTCGCTAATATTTCAACAGATACTTTAACGTTGAAAGGATTAGTCTTAGTATAATAACAAAGAAAAAATGCAACCTGTAATAAATTGGAGGACCTTACCTCACTAAACTCTCTCTTTTTTTTCCTCGGTCTACTTAGGGATGGCAATGGACAGGATCCGGGTAGGATTCATAGGACCCAGATCCTTATCCTCTTTTTAAATAGTCGATCCAGATCCTTACCCTTATCCTTTAAAAAAATAAAGATTCGGGTAGGATCTGGGTCCTAAAAAACCGGGTAGGATCAGGGCGACCCGCGGGTCCATATTTTTTATAAAATATTTAATTCAAAAAAATTAAATTATCTTTTGATAGTTTTCAAATAGCAATGAGATATTTTCATTCATTAAACATATCAATACAAAGAAATCAAACAAGCAAATAAAAAAAAAGTTGAAGTTGGGTAAGTTAAAATTGAGAATTTGGTTTGTGATTTTTACTGATATTACTTGGGGCCTGTGGTTGCTTCGTAGTGGTATTATCTTCAATGAGGCGAGGTGCGATAATGAGCTTCTCTTGAATTTGTGCTCTTTCATGCCCAAGAGTGGGTCTTTTGGACGAATGCCTCGATCATTCACAATCAATCGCTGCTCACTTTCTTGATTGCCTACAAAGATTTATAGGTTCCTCTTCTTCACCTCTTGAGATTGAGGGAACGTTTTGGTCGGGGGTGAGATTGTAACCGATATCAATATCAGGACCATGTATCTTGTCTTTCTTTTTTCGCTTGCTCTGTTTTGAATTTTCATTTTAATAAAGAATATTTATCTACCAAATAAAGAATATTTGTCTAATAATTAATATATATTATATTAATTTAAAAAATTCGGGTAGGATCAGGGCAGGATCCTATAGATCCATATCCATGCCCTTATCCTTTTAAAATATCAGGATCAGGGCAGGATCAGGGTCCAAACCCGGTCAAAGTCAACGGATCTTGGACTCTTCGGATCTGGATCAGAGTAGACCCTCAGGATAAGGATCTAATTGCCATCCCTAGGTCTACTTCTCTTATTCTTCCTTTCCATCTTTTCTGATTTCCTTTTCTGGATCCTTTCATTTTCTTTTCTATTGATGGCTGTTTCCTTTTTTTCTTTTTCTTTTAATGGAACTTATCCATGTAACCTTCCTCAATTTTATACATTTGACTGAGTTTCCTATAATTTAGCCATGTACTCCAAGTTTCACTTGCCACAATTTTACTCTATTTTTTTATTACTTGGTATTTATCTTTTTTCCAGTAGTTGTTCGGTGGATTGTACAGGAACAATCTAGTCATGGCCACCTCCTCCTATTTATAATGATGATTGTGTTTTTATGGTTATTTAGTTAATTGCCACGCTTTGTTTCTTTCTTCTTCTTTTTTTAACTAGTTTATCCTATTTTATTTATTCATTCGTTATCCGTTAGAAAGGTGGAAATCTTACTAATATTTTTAAAATACTTCAAACTACCGAATTATTAACTTAAATATTTAATCGTTTAAATTATATCTAACCACATTTTTTAAAATATCTTGATGACTAAGTGATATTATTATTTCCAACAAAATACAAAATTACCTCAATTAATAACTTTTCATACTTGATTAAACTCAACTAAGTTTAATTCACAAGGTAGGATATTACATTCTCCCCTCCTTATAAAAATTCGCTCCCCGAATTTACTGAAACAAGTTTTCTCAACAGCCATCTAATAGATGAATACTTTACTAATATCTTCTCATGGTTCTTTGTAGTTTGTGTATTGTTTTGTCACTCAACTTTTTACATTGGAAGTTCTCGATTCTAAAGCTTTTAAACTTTCTGATCAAACTTGTTTTTTGCACTTCTTATATGCCTAATGTAACTAATCTTAACTATTTGTTGTTTCAAAATAAGAGAGAGAACATGATCATATATGAATGATACATTGACCTATTCAAGAATTTAGAGCCAATTGAGTTAGTGGTATGCGGGTTTTGCCACAACAATGGTGATATTGTCACGTAATGAATTGTTTTAAATTTTATTTTACTTCCACGTAATTCCAAATGTAATATTTATACTTACATTTCTTTAAATCAGTTACCATTGACTCAATTTTCGGATCATGTATTCAATAATTTTACTCAACTCTTATTCAAGTCATTCATGGACTATATCTTTCGTAATTTTTCTAAAATTTATTCAGTCAACCCAACAAGGACAAAACCTTACATACATTTGATCCATTAATTTTCAAAGGGTTGCTTGTCACCATGACACAAAAAAAAACTTTTTGGTTCTTAAAATTGTATGTATCTATTGGGTTGTTGAAAACAAAACCTCTTCAACAACTAACCATATTACTTTTTCACCTCCATAAATCAAATTATCATTACCTTCCAATACTTTAAATCCACAAATACCTTGTCTTAGCTACTTACCTCCCAACAATCCTTTTTTTCTTTGCCACCAAAATTCTCATCATAAATCTTATGCTCTTCTTTGATAACCATATTCACCAAATATTTAAATAAAATCACGAACTTATTTTTCTTGTGGGTTTAACAATCAGATCATAATCCTTACAAGAAATTTTCATTGCACTAATAGACCAATTAACTTAATGCTTCCTCGTTGCGGATATCTCGAGTCTCATAAACTATGTCGACTATGTCCTCTTTCATTAGTATTCTGGCCTTATATCATTTGTTAAAGGTACCTTAAAGTATTAACTAACCAACAAAAATCTTTTCTCATAAGTTCCCTTAACTCTTTTCTTTAAAGAAATTTATACTTTTAACACTTTTTCCGATGCAAAAATATCATGCTACCCAATCTTGCTACCCAAAATAAACTAGTTCATCATCCACCAAAACTTCTCAAGAATTTTATTCATTTCATTTTTTTCGTAATCTATCATTTTCACTTATTCAAATTATATTACACTGTTTGACAACTTCCTACCTAAGTTCTCGAATCTTAGCAAACAACTCTTATATTCTCATTACCATCCCCTTTTAAACTCCAAGACTTCATTCTTCAAAAGACTTTAGCATATTTTGATAATTTTGTCTTTGTTTGTATATAGATTCTCTAATTTTCAACTTAATTATCTTGGTGTTTCGTAGATTGTTCAACAAATATTTTCTTTATAACCACACAAATGCTTAAGGATTTACTTGATGGAGTAGTATCTATAAATACTTCCATCAAAGCACATACCAGTTTCTATCTCCCTGTCATTTTCTAAAGTTTGAACCCAAATTTTAATTTAAGTTGTCTTCATACTAATACATCCCTTGTGACTATTAAGTCACTCGTATCTTATCACTTCACATTTCAAAATTTTGCTCAATCCAGCATAGGTTCCAAAGTGTACAAGCCATGCGTACTACTATTCTCATATTTCTTTATCCTCTAAATTTGAGAAAAAATTTACTTTATTATATTTTGTTTACCGAGTTTATGTTGTCTCAAATTCATGTTTTACAAGTCATATATTTTCATTCATTTATTTATTTAAGTAATTGTCTAGTGATGATATATCTCAAATTTTACTTATACAAATAATATTTTTGTCCCGGTATCTTATAGAGCTTACATATACTATCTCAATATTTGTATGCTCATTGTAGCTATAAGCTACCTGATTTATAGATTATCAAAATTTTATGTGAGTATTGTACCTCACATTCTTCAAGACTTAGATTATATGCATCAGATCATTATATGATCACAAAGAGTTGCTTTACTCAAATTTAGATGGCTTTCCTATAGCCTCAGAAATTTTTTCACTAATCAATATCTAAATTTTGTAGTTTGGTCAAAACTATTGACCATTTATGCTTTATATTGGGTGACTATCTTCTCCTTGAGCTATTTATCTTATCAAAAATTCTCTTTGCCAAAATTCATAGCAAAATTCAAACCAAAATGCATATTCAATCATAACTTCCTCAAAGTATTCAAAGTTGTAAAAGCAATAACTTAATTGTAATTTAATTCATATATCACAATCCCATAATTCCATTCATAATAAATCTCACACCACTTTCTCAATATATATTTTTATATTCCAGAGCACACTTAAGAATTAGTTTCTCATATATTCTTCTTCCACATAATGTTGTTCATAACTTCCTCTTTTCAAACATATTTGAACTCAAAAGAATATTCTCAATGCATAAATAAATAAACTTAGAAGAGTTCACAAAGACATAACTCAAATATTCGGTGAGACTCCAACCAATGGCCCAATATATACATAGGAAGAAATTAAATATATAAGGGTGTATACATGATTTGGACAAAGTGGTGATCAGTCACTTCATCAAAATCTCACCCAAGGAAGAATTTTCATATATATATAAATATATATACTCAAATGGGCTCTTAAAAGGAATACATATACAAATGGTACAAGATTCTTCACCAAAATATTGAGTAAATGTCTCGTAATATCAACAATGCATCACAAAAATTTCTATCAAAAGAATCTCAAACACAAACATCTCACATCTCAAGAAAAGCATAGTTGCCTAACTTTCATATTCATCACATCATCATGTTCAAAGAGAAATAAATCATCAATGACACAACAAAGATAAGGGACGAGCAAACGACACAGATGGAATGGACGTAAAGACATCAGGAATCCTATGCTCCGTAGCACAATTTAAGATACTCGACATGATAATTCAAACAAGACTCTAACCTAGAGCTCTGATACCACATCTGTCACGACCCGAATCGGTGGTCGGTGACCTGCGCTAGACTTCAACTACTTTAATTACAAAGAAATCTAGCCAACCTCAAAAGTATTCAGAATTTATAATAATAAGCCCTTAAATATAAAATTTAAAACTTAATGATCTTTAGTTTCATATTCTAAATTTACAAAATATAAGCCAAGCTTTTCCTTTTTAATACATATTCATATATTTTTTCCCAAGATCAAATTAAACTATGTAACTACGGAGCTTCTAGATCAAGGAGCAAAATATAAAATGGAGACCTTGATGCAAGTCCTGAAGAATAAAGTGGACTTGGTACAATCATAGTAGATCTCCGAACCAATACAACTCGTGTACGAGTTCCTGTAAAACTAGTAAGAAGGGGGCGAGTGTTTTGGAACACCCAATAAATAAATAACATATGCATCGCAACTTATTTAGCCTCTCAATGCATAAATATACCTAACACATGCATATAACTAACATGCTAATTGAATCATGCGGACATGTACAGTATTATAAAATCATACTTACGAGATGACCAAATATAGCATATAATCACAAAGGCACAGAAACATGAGCAAACTACGCAACATCCCATACCGTCACATAATTTGACACGTGAACACATAATTCCAAAATTAAATCACAGCACTGGATGAATATTCAGATGAATCTAAATCGTGTCACTCCCTCTCCAACACGAGGATACCATATCTCAAAGGTACCATCATCAACCAACATCCTCGGCCAAATTGTTCTGCCCGCCGGAAGGCAACTATATCATATCAGACCAACCTCATCGGCCAAATAGTTCTGCCCGCCGTAGGCAACCATATCATATCAGACCAACTTCATCGGCCAAATAGTTCTGCCCGCCGTAGGCAACCATATCACATAACTGAGCTATCTATATCATATAGTTATTCGTATCACACAATTCATAGGCTCCAAACAAATCAAATATGTCAAATGAATAAACCAACATCTCTAGTGCCCACTCGAGGCCAAATTAATCAAACACTTACAAATCATAATGTCACATCATAACGCTCATATGAAAAATGGACAATATGCACTAACAATACCATATTCAAATCATAACAAATAAATGGAGTGCGCCAAAGAAAGCACGAGTCACATATTATCTGTTTACCGATTTTGGCTCGATGATCATCAGAATCAGCGGTCCTCTTTCAAATAGACAAATTCCTTCATTTTGAATTCAACTTGTTCGAAGTTGACATCCACGAATTCTTTCCAAATATTTCTCAAAATAATTTCATAGCATGTGACATTAAAATCACTAACCAATTTTATTGAACCATAAATAATTAAATTCCTTACTCAATGTTCACGACATCTTCTTATCCTTGTTCTTTTAAATATTCTTTTTTATTTTAAGTTTCATCCAAGAACAAGAAACTCTTAATAAAATATACCTACGGTTACTATTTTCTTGCAATTTAAGCCCTATTAAAAAAATCATCATCCTCGCTTTATTGTCTTGTTCCATACATAAACTTAACAAAGCTTACCTCGTTAACTCCTCCTCCTCACCCTTTCTGTAACAAAAACTAGCTTACCTTTTTATTTATTTGGTTTAGTTGAACTTACAGAAAGTCTTAGCTAATGCCAACTTCACTACTCTTTTCTTTTATAGTTGTTTTTGCTGTACTTTCATCCATTTCTATTATTTTATTAAGTTTCATTTCTTTCTCTTTTAGTATTTAGGCTCGCTAAATCCACATTTACATATCTAATTAATTCCTGTGATTCATAAAAATTTAACCACCAACCTTAGCTCTTTTATATAACCTTCTACACATTAAATTAATACCCTTACAGATTGATTCTTTTAAATCAACTTTGTATGATTAAATTTCTATCATACCTAATAAATTCAATCTAATGGTCATGTAAACAGCAACATAATATTTTATAACCTTATAATCATTAATTCAACCGATACTTTAACGTTGAAAGGATTAGTCTTAGTATAAGAACAAAGAAAAAATGCAACCTGTAATAAATTGGATGACCTTACCTTACTAAACTCTCTCTTTTTTCCTCGGTCTACTTCTCTTATTCTTCTTTTCCATCTTTTCTGATTTCCTTTTCTGGATCCTTTCGTTTTCTTTTCTATTGATGGCTGTTTCCTTTTTTTCTTTTTCTTTTTATGGAACTTATCCATGTAACCTTCCTCAATTTTATACCTTTGACTGGATTTGGATTCAGGGGACTACATAAAAGCCATCCCCATGGTATGGACTAAATATGGACCCTTAGATTTGATCAAATTCTTTTTTTATAGATCTGACGGCCAAAATCTGTTGAGGGTATTTTCGAGATTTTACCCAAACATACTAACAAATGAAATACCTCCTCCTAATAAATGCTAGGTATTTCTAGGGCTTTTAGTCCCTCATCTTTATTGTTTCACAATCCCGCCGCCTCCTCCCCCAACCTTTCTCCCTTCCGCCCAGTGACCCTCACCACACACCTCCCACCTCCTCGTCGTCGTCTTCATCCCTTTGCCTCCGTCCCATCGTCCTTCGCAACTGCCGCTCCTGTCGCTCGCCTCCTTGCTTCACTGCTCTATCGCTCGCCTCCCCGTCATATCGCAGCACCGTCGCTCGCCTCCCCGTCAACTCGCATCACCGTCGCTCAACCAGACTTTGCCCGCCTTGCCGTCGCCGTTGCTCCCCGTCGTCCTCGCTTCGCCGGACTTTGCTCGCCTCCCCGTTAACTCGCCTCACAGTCGCTCAACCAGACTTTGCCCCCGCCTCACCGTCGTCCTCCTTCTCCGATCGCCTCCCACCCCCCCCCCCCCGATCCGCCTCTGATTCCCCCCCCCCCCTCCCCTCGATCTCCCCCGATCCTGCCACCCTCCCGGTCACCCCCCCTGGATCTCCCCCGCCACCCCCCCGGTCGCTGTGTTTCTTGGTTTTGATTTTGTCGTGTTTAATTTGATTAATTGAATTTTATTCTTTGATTTTTATTATTATTTTGACTTACTTTAATTGCCACGTAAGACTTGGAATGAAAACCAATATCACGGTAGAATGAAACCAATATCATAGAAGAATGAAACCAATATCCGAGAAGATGGAAACCAATATCCGAGAAGAATGAAACCAATATCATAGTAGAACGAAACCAATAACATAGAAGATGAAAACCAATATCACAGTAGAATGAAACCAATATCACGGTGGAATGAAACCAATATCATAGTAGAACGAAACCAATGTCAGAAGATGGAAACCAATAACATAGTAGAATGAAACCAATATCATAGTAGAATGAAACCAATAGCATAGAAGATGAAAACCAATATCCGATAAAATGGAAACCAATATTCCCATACTTGTATTCCCATAAATTGTATTATTTTACTGATATTTTTTTTAATTATTTTAATTATTGTATTTCCAATATTGCCCCTGTCCCTTTCAGTGGGGATTACCCATGTCCCCACTGAATTTGAACCCCAAGTCTCAAGGAACTAAATTTGGTCATTTACAGTTTCCACCGAACCAATAAGAAAGGAAAAAAAAGTGAAGTCAAGTAAAGGGAAAGGCCACAAAAGGGAAAAAAATTAAGAAGAAGCGACTGAAACAAAAGTCTACGAGGTAAGAAAATTTTCAATAATTCATGTAAATTATTGGAATAAAATTGGCTTCTACTTTTGAAATTTGTAAGTTTAAGTAAAGAAATATAAAATGGAAAAAAGGGAATTTCACTTCAGAATTTGATGACCATAAATTTGTTAGATTAGTTTCGTGATACATTTAAAGAAGTTAGTTGACTTCGAAGAAGATTTAATAAATATTTGGCTTGGTAATAATAGGACAGTAAGAAACAGGGGAACAAAGATGAGTGATATAGAGTAATATGCATGTTTTAGGTATGTTTGTGCATTGAGTAGCTAAATTGCGATGCATATCTTATATATTACTGAGTGTTCCAAAACAGTCATTCCCCACCAGTTTTGCAGGAACTCGAATACGAGTTGTGTTGGTTTGGAGGTCTACTCTGATCATACCAAGTTTGCTTCATTCTCCGGGACTGGTCTGAAGGTCTCCCGTTTGTATTTTTTTCATTGATCTAGAAGCTCTGTAGTCACATGATTTATTTTGATCTTGGGAGTATGTATTAAAAAGAAATAATTTGGCTTATACTTTGTAAATTTGGAATATGAAACTAAAGATTATTAATTATTAATTTTACGTTTAAATATTTATGATTATAAATTTGAATACGTAGAGGCTGGCTAGATTTATTTTGGGAATAACATGAGTTGAAGTCTAGTGCCGGTCACCGACCTGAGTTCGGGTCGTGACAGGGCACCACCATGAACTTCTCTCCGATCTCGTACTCCCCGAGGTTGCCTTCAATAACGTCTCCTTCCAAGTAACTGGGCCGGCTCTCCTTTGGTCTGAAGATGGCCGAGAGGGTGAAGACCATGTTGACCAATAGGTCTTAATTATTTTTACTGAGGCCATCCTCGCTCATGCTATCCTCCGGCACCACCTTCTCGCTCGTCTCATCTTCTTGAGCACACTACCTCATCCTCCATCTCATGTATTACTCTTCATTACTGGGGCTAACTGGTGGACTCAGTTCCTCATCTTTGTCATCCCCAATGAGGTAATCCAAACTCAGTAACTCATTCTCACTAGGGCCATGGACACCATGTTGTCTCAGCTTCTTATATTTCCCGATCCTTACGTAGGCAAGGTTTAGGCCAACTACGACCTTTTTCTTATCGAGAGGATTGTTGACTTAATTATCCTCACTAGAGCTATTGCCTCGAATTGGCTTCTCGTCCGGGTTAGGGTTATTGCCTATCCTCAGCTTCTCAAATGCTCTGAACTTTATATAGCATGAGTTCAGGTCGACTACGATCTCTTTTTCATGTGGGCTGCTCGGCTCCTCTTATGAAGAGTTGTCTCTAGGGTGGACCTTACCTTTCATCTTAGGCACCCACCTCTAGTTCAGCTTCTCCCTAAGGTCAGTACATCCCCTTGCCTTGTTGGGAAACTTTCCCTTGTCAGACCCCGTTGTTGGTGCTTTCGCCTCAGCGAACTCCCCCATACTTGAATGACATATTATCCTCAATATGGGAATAGCTAGGAAAAGAAAATGACAATGAAAAAGGATGACTTTGATGACCTCCATGGTCAATGAGGTCTTAAAGATAATTCAATTAAAAGCACACATAAAGACCTACATGGTCACAACGAATACCATGATTGAGGACCAAAAAAAATGACAACAAGATCAAGACTTAGGAGGAGAGATAGGGGACGTCCCTGATTTGATCGGTCTTGGTTGGGGAGCACTTGAAGTGAGCAGAGTTTCTTCCCTGCTTAAGCCGCCGGTCGGTTCGTAGGCTACCTGCCTTGTGGATTCTGGAAATTTACCACCTTTGCTCAAACTCTTCTTCTAGTTGTTGACGACTTCAGCAAGTCACCAACACAAAATTACTTGATCACCAAAGGGGTGGTGACCACCGGGGTGAGGGTCTTCTACTTCTACATAAAAAAGGAAATTAAAACGAAACATAAACTACTAATTTTTGGTCTCTAGCTTCACCTTGCCTCTGTTCAGAAGGTGTTTTAAAAGAGTTACGGGGTCTGACCCAGGTAGTGTCTCCACTTCATTGCTTGCTGTGTCCTCTTTTCTATCAATGTACAGGTAGACGACTGAAAATCTTGCCCTGGTGATAGTGACGTGTTCCTCGTATACTTGACAATCAAAGATGAGTCTGTCACCATCTTTTCCTAAAACTTCAACCCTCTCTTCGCTGTCAAGAATTGTCAACTTGGGAAAGTAGGATGACATTTGCAAGAATTCTTCTTCTGGTTCTTCCTAATTTGTGAGAAACACCTATTGTTCCTTATTGATCGTCAGAGTAATGCGATTCCTTCCAGCTTGTATGGTTGCTCTAGTTTGTGCAAGGAAAGGTGATCCTAAGATCAAGCACGACGCCTTAGCCAAAGGATTATCGATGACCAAGAAGTTAGTTTGCGCTTCCTATTCGCTAATCTGCACACTGACATCTTGGGCTCCTCTTCAGGAAGTTACAAAAATTTGGTCGGTGAGTTGAATACTGGTGTAGGTGAGATACATCTCGATTGACCCCAATGCCTTCCACATCGAGTAAATGTGAGATTGAGAAACACTCATTTTATCACCTCATTTTAGGGTCATTTCAATCTATTTTTGTGTCTAAAGTCCATAAGTCTTGAGTCTTTTTATCTATTTAAAGATTTGTTTCCTTGGATGGACTCACTTGTTCTGTTATAGGTCTTTTGGAGGAATTTGGAGAAGTTCGGGACCAATCAAAGCGGGCAAGGACAAGAGCTCGAGGTGAAAAGGCCAAAGCAAAGTCCCTGAAGCCACCGGGCGGTGGGATCTCTCACTGAGCGGTAGATTTGGGCTGCCAAAGTCCCTGACCACCGCTGGGCGGCAGATATTCCCGCTGGTCGGCGGGTTTGTTTGGCAAACAGAGGATGCCGCACTTAAAAATCCATAACTTCTTCCTTGAGCATTAGATTAAGTCATATGAGGTATCATTGGAAAGCTAGGACAAAGATCTACATTTTATCGCCTAAATGACCAAAGTCCCATTCAAAGCAGAAGACAGCCAAAATTGTGCATCTTTGTTGGCCCACGAACCAGAGCGGGCACCGAACGGCGTCAAATCTACCAAAAAGCGAGCGCGAGGCAGTTTGCACATAAAACAAGGCCAATAATGACCATTTCGTTCTTGTACTCATTCTAGCACTTTATAATTTTGTTGGGGGGCCTATAAATAGATCCTTTAGGTCCCCATCACTTAGTCTAGTCTCATTTGGATTCTAGACCCTTAGTTAGCCATATTTCCCTCTCTCTCTCTCTCTCTCTCTCTCTCTCTCTCTCGATGAAACAAGTAGGAGTGTTGAAGAGGGAGAAGTGATGTGAATCTTATTACGGATCCACGCGGAAGCCGGATCTATCTACGTTCAGATTGATGGAAATCTCAACCCGTTGTTTACGTCTTTGCAAGAACCTCGGTATGAACAACCTCGACCCGCAGCTGTAGGGAAACAAGAACCTTGATTTGATGAAGATGCCACAAACGGTGATGTAGACCCACTTGATAAGTCAAAGGTGAACGAATGGAATCCCTCCGCTGTGTTCGAACAGTTCCGAAGAACCAAGAGAGCAAAGCCCACGTTTTTTGTATCAAAAAAAATTCTCCTTATTCTCATTGATAATGCCTTTATATATAGGCAAATTGTTACAAAGAGATTTCTAATTAAATATAACTTCTTACTAGATAAATATGACTTAAAAAGGGAAACTAAAAAGGAAAATAAGTTTAGGACTCCTATGATTGCTAAAACCGTGATTATCACAAAATCACCTTCCTAAACTGACTTGAACACTTAAAGAAATGAAATTCTCACATTATTGACTTCCTAAATAGACTAGAACTCTTATAAAATGAAATTAACATATAATTAACTTCCTAAACAGACTCAAAAATCTTAAAAACGAAATTAATCTTCTTGCTGATCAGATTCATATCATTCTCCTCCTCTTGAAATGGATTTGTCCTCAAATATTCCAGATGTTGATCAATGGTGAACCTCCAATATAATCAAACTTGTCCACTCCCAAGAAATCAATATGCTCAACATTTTCAACATGGAAATCTTGAGACATGTAAGATACAGGGTGAACCTCTCTCTTTTCAATAGCAATAACAAGTTCTTCATGTTCACCATCAATAGGAATTATGCACTTGTTCATGTGAACAACTTCCACAACTTCTGATTCATTGAACAAATTCCTCAAATAAAGAAGTGACATGGTATGCTCATCAAAACATTCGCCATCAAACAAGTCAATAGAATATTCACTAAATTCCTCCCATGTCAAAACCTCTTCTTCAATAATCTCTTCAGTGTAACCTCCAAATCGTCAGAACTACATACCTTCTCCTCAATGCCGTGCTTAGTGTCAATGGTATTCTCCCTCTTTACATCGACTTCTCCAACAAAATCAGCTCCTAAATTTTTCTCATCTCTGACCCTCATTTCCTTTGTTGAATTTGTTTTCCCCTACAAACATTAGGAACATCGTGTAGTTGCTCTTGTTTGCACAATATCCGATCCACCTTTTTGCTGAGCTTCCTGACCTCCGTTCTCATTATATGCCTCATCCCACTCATCATGGCCTCTATAATCTTTGGATCAAGCATTGACAAATCAGTTTCAAAATCTCTTCTCGTGTAGTTGCAGGACATCTTCTTTTTTCTACTCTTCTCTTTTTTTTCAAAATTTTTTTGTTTCAGTCTTTTGCTTTTTCTTTTCTAAGCTGCCTTCTTCTCTATCTTTCTTTTTTTCGGAATTTTTTTCTCTCTATTTTTTTTCTTTCTCCAACTGACAAACAATAAGAACAACTAACTAAAAACTAAAGATTAAAAAAATGAAATTTAAATATAGATGATCTGAAGTAGAGCCTAGGCTCTGATACCAACTGATGTGAATCTTGTTACGGATCCACGCGGAAGCCGGATCTATCTACGTTCAGATTGATAGAAATCTCGATCCGTTGTTTACATCTTTACAAGAACCTCGGTACGAACAACCTCGACCCGCTGCTGTAGGGAAACAAGAACCTTAATTTGATGAAGACACCACAAACGGTGATGTAGACCTGCTTGATAAGTCGAAGGTGAACGAACAGAATTCCTCCGCTGTGTTTGAACAGTTCCGAAGAACCAAGAGAGCAAAGACCACGTTTTTTTGTATCCAAAAAAATTCTCCTTATTCTCATTGATAATGCCTTTATATATAGGCAAATTGTTGCAAAGAGATTCTTAATTAAATATAACTTCTAACTAGATAAATATGACTTAAAAAGGGAAACTAAAAAGGAAAATAAATTTAGGACTCCTATGATTGCTAAAAATATGATTATCACATAATCACCTTCCTAAACTGACTTGAACTCTTAAAGAAACGAAATTCTCACATTATTGACTTCCTAAATAGACTAGAACTCTTATAAAATGAAATTAACAAATAATTAACTTCCTAAACAGACTCAAAAACCTTTAAAACGAAATTAATCTTCTTGCTGATCAGATTCATATCATTCCCCTCCTCTTGAAATGGATTTGTCCTCAAATCCTTGCATCCGTCATGCTTTTGCCGATTCACAAACATGTTGGTGCAAGATGAACTCTTTGAACGTCGTGGCTGCACTTGATACCTTCCGTTCCAACAAAATAAGTACTTTGATCTTAAAGAATCTGAAGTCATCTCCAATTCAAAAGCCAAAGCCCTACTAATCTGTTTAAGCCTTTCTTTGAACTTCAAACTATTCCAGATGTTGATCAATTTTGAACCTCCAATATAATTAAACTTGTCCACTCCCAAGAAATCAATATGCTCAACATTTTCAACATGGAAATCTGGAGACATGTAAGATACGGGGTGAACCTCTTTCTTTTGAACAGCAACAACAAGTTCTTCATGTTCACCATCAATAGGAATTATGCACTTGTTCATGTGAACAACTTCCACAACTTCTGATTCATTGAACAAATTCCTCAAATAAAGAAGTGACATGGTATGCTCATCAAAACATTCTCCATCAAACAAGTCAATAGAATATTCACCAAATTCCTCCCATGTCAAAACTTCTTCTTCAATAATCTCTTCAGATATAACCTCCAAATCGTCAAAACTACATACTTTCTCCTCAATGCCGGGCTTAGTGTTAATGGTTTTCTCCCTCTTTACATCGACTTCTCCAACAAAATCAGCTCCTAAATTTTTCTCATCTCTGACCCTCATCTTCCTTTGTTGAATTTGTTTTCCCCTACAGACATTAGGAACATCGTGTAGTTGCTCTTGTTTGCACAATATCCGGTCCACCTTTTTGCTGAGCTTCCTGACCTCCGTTCTCATTATATACCTCATCCCACTCATCATGGCCTCTATAGTCTTTGGATCAAGCATTGACAAATCAGTTTCAAAATCTCTTCTTGTGTAGTTGTAGGACATCTTCTTTTTTCTACTCTTCTCTTTTTTTTTGAATTTTTTTTGTTTCAGTCTTTTGCTTCTTCTTTTCTAGGCTGCCTTCTACTTCTTCTTTAGTAGTTATAAGACATTCTTGCAGATTTTCTTTTTTTCTACTTAAAAAGGGAACGAACAAAAGGATGGGAAGCTTGAAGACATATTGAGTTTTTCTAAACCCTCTCTTTAATTTAACGCTTGTGACAATGGTTTGCTTTTATTGATGTTGAGTTTGAGCTTGTAGTTGTGTGTGGGTTGGGTGCCCATAAATGCATCCCAATGATCTAGATTTCGAATGGGCTTGTGCGTATTAATCAGTAAATGTAATGCTTTTAGTTGGGTCATGTCCGGCTAGGGTCTAAATACACCTAAGCCTCGAGAAGGGTGTGGTAGTGTCATACCCTAATCCAAGCTTTTCACTCCCAAGAGGGAATCATTGAGGGCCTATAACTTAGCTAATTAATTAATCTAGTGGAAACCCGATGGACTTGACCATGAAGGGGAGCCATGGAGCTAGCCGACTAATTGAATAGTGGAAGCCCGATGTATCTGAGAACAGAGGGTAGATCCTAGTCGTCCTTAGCATGGAGTAAAGCATCATGCTTTAGGTTCGCCTAGGACCGCCACGAGCCTAAGAGGGACCTAGTGTAAAAATTGAGAAACTAGAGTGTTAATTTCCTAAGGTTTGGGGAGCAAAGGGTAATTTTCCATAAACCCTAGTCGTATTAGGGTAACTTGGGGCGGATTAGGATTTTTAGCCTTGAAGCCATTATAATAAGCCCGTAGGCTATCCATCCTGTCACCAAATAACACCCATAATTATTCTCTCACTGTGAAGGTGAGGAACAAAATCTGATTCGGAAGGAGGTGCCAGGAGAGGACGAGGCCATCCAAAAATCACTCTACGAGGAGGGTAAGCTCTTATCACTATTTTTCCTTCTTAAATCCGATTTGAGTCATTCTCAAACAAATCACGTATTCTGTCTCCCAAACAAAAGGTGGAGAGGATGATTCTGTGAGGGGACAAGTCAGATTCGAAGGGGATTTGGATTAGGCTCGTGAAGGTTTGAGGATTTAGGAGCAACGTCAGGTAAGTGGAAATTTATGCTGCCTCATAAATTGAAGATTTTAGGATTTTGAACACATATGAGTCAAGTAGGGTCCTCACCTAATCTGATATTCTAAATTTAGTTCGGATCTAATTTTTGTGTTGCATGTGAATTCAATTCTGATTCTCTCGCTTACAAATCTGATAATCTGATTCTGTTTTTGCTTATGAACTCGATTCTGATTATGTTGTGCATGAATTTGATTCTGTTCGGATTTAAGTATAAGTTTAGATGTGGATATGGTATTTTTGTTCTGTTCGGACATGCAAGAATATTTTGCACCTTTTTGGACCCTATAATTTATACGCATCGTTTCAAAGGGGCTATCGGGTAACCCTAGGTGCGTGTGATCAAATGGATAGGGAGTGTGGAAATTATCTGGGCTCGTGGAGATACCCTTCTGTATTCTGGTCCCGCAACATGGGAACAGAAGGGTACTTTTTTGAGCCCCACGAGAATCCCGTTGTGGATATGTTAGGCTCTGGAGTACAATTTCTGTTTAGTCGGTTAGCGGATCCCTTTCATTTTGCTGGCTGATCAGTGTGTATATGTTCGTTCTAAAGTTGATATATTTATTTAATTTTGTTCCACTTACTGAGTTAATCAACTCACCTTAGTCGTATGTATTTCAGATCATTCTGATGAGGTCCGAGATCGGGAGTAAAGGGGTTCAGCTGCATGCATCTTCGTTGTTTCTTCTCAAATAATAACTTTTGTCAATTTTCTGACTTTCTGTATTTACTTTGACGACAATTGTTGATTCAATTAAATTAAATACTTTTGGATGTTTTAATCTGTTGCCTTTCGAGGTAATTAATACTTCGGGTATTTCTTACCTCTATTTTTGGATCGTGACAAATTATGGTATCAAAGCTTTTCTTAAAAAAAAGAAAATTTTGAAAACCACTTACTGCTGGCTGGGGGTTGGGGGTTGGTGCAAATCATTTTGAAACCATGATTTTGGTGTCAAAATTTTGTGATTTTGGTGGCCAAAACTACGTAAACTTTGAAAAGCCATAATTTTTTACTCGCTTAACCGATTTACCGTTATAACCACTTTTTAGAAAAAGAATTTCAAGATCTACAAACTTTATTTTTTGCCAGAATGATCAACTTTTGGGGCCTAATTCACAGCCATTTGAAAGTTACGGCCGTTTGAAGTTTTTGTCAAAATTATTGAGTGATTTTGGAGGAAAATTTGTACTTTTCTGGGAGTTTTGTGTTACGATTTGGTAAGGAGGCATTTTGGGATTATGGGATGAGTGTTCGAGTACAGTTGTGTTGTTCAGAGGGGGAATTCGGAGTGATCGAAATAATAGTTGTGCTGATTAATGAGATATGATGATAACATGTGATTTATATGATATGTAGATAACGTGTTATTGATATGATCTTGCTAGTAATAGAATACTTAATTTTGTGATTACACTTGATTCTGTGATTATAACCTTCGAATTATGGGCATAGTCTGATGTTCACAGGGCATGTACTTCACATGAACATGCGATAAACTGATTAATATACATGTAAGTGCCTTAATAGTGATGTTCACACATCAGGATACAAACCAATGGCACCAACGAAGAGAGCTGGAGCATCCGGGGGTCAAGGGCCGCAGCCGGGACTGGAACCAGGGTCTGAACAAGTTGAGGGTTACGGTGTAATAATGCATGACCACATAGAGGATGCTGTCAATAATGCCACTGGCACGAATGATGATATCAGGGATAACGAATCAGCTAACGGTGCTCCTGCTGCCCCTGCCAAAGCTCTCGCGACTCTTGCGCTGAACTCAGCAGAGTTAAACGTCGAGGGTGCACTTTTGCAGATTCTGACCCTTTTGGCTCAGCAACGCCAGTCACCAGTTGCAATCGCGCCATAGCCTATATCCCAACCCACCGCCGGGAGAATTCCTGAGGGTTAAGCCACCCGTTGTTGATGGTTCGGAGGACCCAATACAGGCAGAGAATTGGGTGATCGAGATGCAAAAGGCTTTCGAGATTGCTCACACCCAACATACTAAGAAGGTGAAGTTCGCTGCCTATGTACTGAAGGGTGATGCTCGTAGGTGGTGGCAAACTCAGGATAGGATTTACCGGGATAAGAGGTCATATGAGGTAGCTGAAGTGGAGGTGTTTGGCTGGCAAGACTTCCTAAGAGACTTCAGGGGTCACTTCATTTTGCCAGCCAAGAGGAGGGAAAAGGCACGGTAATTCGGGTAGTTGGTGCAAGGGAACCTGACTGTGGCAGAGTACGATTGAGAGTTTTCTAGACTTTTAAATCTTCAAGTCGGCGGCTGCTCTGGACGAAGATACCAGAGTTAGAAAGTTCAAGGATGGGCTTGTAGATGATATTAGGCATCTTGTGATGCCTTTCCTCCTACCCACCTATTCAGATGTACTCCATAGAGCACTGGTGATCGAACATAATTTGAAATCATGCCAAAAGAAGGCAGAGAAGGAATCGGCAAAGAGAAAGATGGGGCCATATAGAGGGAATCATTATTCTGAGCCAGCCAAGAGACCCTACAACCCACCTCCCGCTAGAAATAGTGGCGCATGGTGCGGGAGATGCAATCGTGCGAGCCACACTAAGGAGCAAAGTAGGTGAATAGTGTATTAATTTAATAAACTAGAAGGCTTGGAATTTTGGAGCATGCTATATATGTGGGAAGATGGGACACCAGCTGGCAGCCTGCCCTGAGATGCGTGCACGGGCCCCAATAGCAGCAAACTCTAGTGGCCGTACTACAGCTCCTGTAGGAGGGAACCCACCACCGAGAGCTGCGGCATGGGTGTATACTCTCAACCAAATAGAAGCTGGGCAATGGGGAGATGTAGTGATAGGTAAATCTTTGCCTAGAAAATTACTTATATTGCTAGAAGAATGTCATTTTAAGCGTAGGACGCTGTCACAGGTAAATTCTTAGTAGTTGGTTTCCCTGCAAATACATTATTCGATTCTGGAGCAACCCATTCTTACATTTTTGAACATTTTGTGAGGAGACATAAATTGTCGAGAAATAGATGTGAGGAGGAGATGGCGGTTAGAACTCTACTGGGAAATACCATTATTGTAGACCAGAGTTGTGACTGCGAGATCCTTATATGTGGCCAGCACCTCAAGGGACACTTCCGAGTCATGGGAATGATGGGTTTTGATGTCATCCTTAGAATGGATTGGCTGGCAAGGCAGCACTCCTGTATTGATTGCAGGTGTAAGTCTATTTTCTTCTGACCCCCAGGAAAGGGAGAATTCTCTGATGCAAGCGACTGTGTCAAAACCCCCTTGTTAATAATTTCTGTGCTAGAAGCAAGGAGACTAGTGCAAAGTGGTGCAGCGGTTTACCTAGCTACTATAATGGACGTGCAAAGCGAGAGGCCATTAGACCAGATCCCTATTGCTAGAGACTTTTCAGATGTATTTCCTGAAGAGATACAAGGGATACCACCAGATCACTGGAGCAAGACCGGTATCCAAGGCACCTTACTGCATGGTCCCAGCGGAACTAAAGCAGCTAAAAACACAGCTGGTGGACCTACTAGAAAAAAGATTCATTAGACCAAGTGTTTCACCATGGGGAGCAATGGTGTTATTCGTAAAGAAGAAAGATGGCTCCATGAGGATGTGTGAGGATTGTCGAGAGTTAAACAAACTCACTGTCAAGAATAAATACCCCCTACCGAGAATCGAAGATCTATTTGATCAGCTGAAGGGAGCGCAAGTGTTATCCAAAATAAACCTGCAGTCGGGCTATCATCAACTGAAGATTAGGGAGGAAGATGTGATGTGACGGCCTTCCATACTAGATATGGACATTACGAGTTCCTGGTGATGCCCTTTGGATTGACTAATGCTCCGACGAAGTTCATGGATGTGATGAATCAGACCTTTCGACCATACTTAGATAAATGTGTGGTGGTGTTCATTGATGATATTTTGGTATATTCACCAAGTAAGGAGGAACACGAGGAGCACTTAAGGATGGTCTTGCAAATACTATGGAAGGAACACTTATATGCCAACTTGAAGAAGTGTAAATTTTGGCTTGAGAGAGTTGCCTTCCTTGGACACATTATATCTGAAGAAGGAGTATCTGTAGACCCCAGCAAGATTGAGGTGGTTGTAGGGTGGCAGCAACCAAGTATAGTATTAGAAGTACGCAATGTTTTGGGTTTGGCAGGCTATTACAAACATTTTTTGGAAGGGTTCTCTAGGATAGCCATGCCATTAACAAGGTTAATTCAAAAGGGGTGAAGTTTATATGGAGTGAAGAGTGTGAGCAAAGCTTCCAGGAATTGAAGAAGAGATTAGTGACAGCACCCATACTGGCACAACCTAGTGAAGCAAAGGATTATTTTGTCTACAGCGATGCTTCAGGAAATGGGTTGGGATGTGTACTTATGCAAGAGGACAAGGTGGTTGCTTATGCATCAAGACAACTTAAGCCATATGAAAGGAATTACCCTACATACGATCTGGAACTAGCAGTAGTGGTTCATGCACTTAAGGTATGGATACATTATCTATATGGGGTCCGCTACAAGATGTATACGGATCACAAAAGCCTCAAATACATTTTTACACAAAAGGAATTGAATATGAGACAACGACGATGGCTAGAATTGATCAAAGATTATGATATTGGGATATACTACCACCCAGGGAAGGCTAATGCAAGGACACAACTCTTATTACTTTTAGACGGCAAGTTGAACGGGGAGAGTTGGAACATTTTTGCATTAGAGCTGACGACTATCTTTACTACCAGAATAGAATAAGTGTACCAGTAGCCAAAGAATTAAAGAATAAAGTGTTGGAAGAGGCCCACACCACCCGCTATGCGGGGCATCCAGGGGGGACTAAAATGTACCAAGATCTCAAGCTTGATTTTTGGTGGTCCGGTATGAAGAAAGAGATAGCAGATTATATAGCCAGTTGCATGGTATGTCAATTGATTAAGGCATAGCACCAAT
Source organism: Hypericum androsaemum (assembly GCA_963995505.1). Taxonomy (NCBI): domain Eukaryota; kingdom Viridiplantae; phylum Streptophyta; class Magnoliopsida; order Malpighiales; family Hypericaceae; genus Hypericum; species Hypericum androsaemum. The sequence continues at coordinate 12,169,792 of OZ023180.1, forward strand.
GACCACCAGGCCCCCTATAACCATTAGAGATTCTAGACTGGAAGTAGGAGAAGATTACAATAGATTTTGTGACGGGACTTCCGAGGAAACTTCAATGCAAGGATATAGTGTGGGTAGTGGTTAATTGCCTCACCAAGTTAGCTCACTTCTTAACATACAAAACAGGTATGTCTATTGAGCAATGGCAGAACTGTACATAAGAGAGATAGTGCGGCTACATGGAGTCACGGTGAGCATCACTTCGGATCGAGACACCAGATTTTTGTCTAAGTTTTGGAGTAGCATAGTTGCAGTCATCGAGAATGGGGTCAGAGTTAGTCTTCTTTTGCTTGCTCTTTTTCTGTTGGGTGAATGTTTGGGGAAGGAAATCTTAGAGTTGCATCCCTTTTATACCTGTCGTGGGTCGGGATTCAAAGACTTGCGACTGCCAATAGACTTGCGATCGCAAGTTGCTCAAAATAGCTTCGGCTTTTAATTTCTGGCGATCGCCAGTTGGCTTGAGACTACTTTGGATTAATAAAGTCACAATTCTGGCTAGCTACATGGAGGAGATTTGTTGTAAAAAGGAAGTCCATAAATTAAAGAAAAGTCCCCACTTGGCATTTTATTGCTTGTCAATTTCCACTTCCTAATCTTTCCACTTCCTTTGATATACAAGAAATTGACAAGCAAAAAAATGCACAAACAAATAGTATAGTGGAAAGTAAGGTTCGTAATTGAGGGTTGGAACATGCAATCAAAACAATTAAGAATGCGCAGCGAGGGAATTAAAGTTTATAAAGCAGGTCACGAAGTTGCAAGAAAGTAAACAAAATTGAAAATTTAAAGAACTGAGTGTGAATTCAATAGAGACAAATGATCACGATACCCTTATTGATTAACTACCTATGTCAAGATTATGGTTCTATGAAGCTCTTATAGTACCCGGAGTGTTCTAATGCATTGCTCATTAGAGAGATAAAACTAAGATAGCAAAGTCTAGATTACTAATCAATGCTTTTGCTTATCAATTAGACCTAAAACTAAACTAATCTTAATTATGAAGATTCCTCCTAGCAGGTTATTCTGACGATATTAAGACTTCTCATCAATACTTATGAACATGTTAATTGATTTTTCCATCAACTCGAGTGCCTTTCGGTCCACTCTCATTGATTCTAATAATAACCTAAGTGATCAAGTTAGATTAAGCATTAAGCACACCAATCAACAACTAACACGAAAGATGTTCGAACCACAATCAACATAGAAAATCAATCACATAGTTAGGGCATCGCACTCACAAGAGAACTACTCGCTAAACATAATCATAAAGCACATGATATTAATGATAGACATAATAAAGACTAGCATAAAGATAGAGATAGAGAAAGCTTAGTAGTTCGAGCAAGTCTTGCCAATCTCCTCCACGTAGCTAGCCAGAATCTCATCTAAAAAGGAAGTCCTAAAAAATCTGCCCTACGAGACCTGGAGTTTGCCAACTGGCTAGCATTCGCCAGCCTCAGCTATTGCCTGGCCATTGCTCAATCATTATCATCTGCCAACTTGCCAACTTACTCTATTCGTAAGGGATTGGCACCCGCCATAATATTTCACCCACAGAAAGATGGAAAATCTGAATAGACGATAAAGACCCTAGAAGATTTGCTGAGAGCTTGTGTTTTGGATTTTGGGGGGAAACGGAAGGGACATCTACCATTAGTAGAATTTTCCTATAATAATAGCTTCTAGGTGAGCATAGGAATGGCTCTGTATAAGGCCTGTATGGGAGGAACTGTCAATCGCCCATCAGCTGGAATGATATAAGGGAGCAAGAAATTATGGGTCCGGAACTAATTGAAAAGGTTCCAATGATACGAACTAGAATCCAAACGGCTCAGGATCATCAGAAGAAGTTTATAGATCAGCATTGTAGGAAAATAGAATTCGAGGTCAGAGATCATATGTTTTTGAAGGTATCGCCTACCAAGGGTATTTGAAGATTTGGAGTCAAGGGGAAACTGAGCAAACGTTATATTGGACCATTTGACGTGATCCAATAGATAGGGAAGCTGGCTTAACAATTGGCCTTGCCTCCAATTCTGGCCGGGGTATATGATGTGCTCCATATGTCTATGCTACTAAAATACATCCCCAAGGAGGGACAGGTAGTGCAAGATATCCCAACAGAGATTCGTCTGAATGTAAGCTATGAGGAGGTACCTCTGAGGATTGTCGATGTCAAACTTCAATAGCTTCAGAAGAGGACAATTGAATATGTCAATGTGTAATGGAGTAACTACACAGAGAGGGAAGCCACCTGGGAATTGAGCCCTGAAATGAAGGAGAAGTACCCTAACCTCTTCGAACATACAAGTAAGTTTGAGGACAAACTTTATTTTAAGGGGGGGAAGAATGTAAGAATCGAGAAACTAGAGTGTTAACTTTCTAAAGTTTGGAAGCAAAGGGTAATTTTCCATAAACCCTAGCCATATTAGGGTAACTTGGGGCAGATTAGGGTTTTTAGCCTTGAAAGCCATTATAAATAGGCATGTAGGCCGGCCATCCTATTACCAAAAATAACACCCACAATTTTCCTCTCACTATGAAGGTGAGGAGAAAATTTGACTCGGGAGGAGGTGCCAGAAGAGGACGAAACCACCCGGGAATCACTCTACGAGGAGGGTAAGCTTTTATCACTATTTTTCCATCTTAAATCTGATTTGAGTGATTCTCAAACAAGTCACGTATTCACTCTCCCAAACAAAAGGTGGAGAGAACGATTTTGTGAGGGGACAAGTCAGATTCGAAGGGGTTTTGGAAGGATTGTTAGATTAGGCTCATGAAAGTTTAAGGATTTAGGAGCAATGTCAGGTAAATTTTAGGATTCTGAACATAAATGACTCAAGTAGGGTCCTGACCTAATCTGATATTCTAAATTTAGTTCAGATCTAATTTTTTTGTTGCATGTGAATTCGATTCTGATTTTGTCTCGCTTACTAATTTGATAATCTGATTATGTTTTTGCTTATGAACTCGATTCCGATTCTGTTGTGTATGAATTTGATTCTGTTCAGATTTGAGTATAAGTTTAGATGTGGATATGGTGTTTTTGCTCAATTCAGACATACAGGATTAGTTTTGCACCTTTTTGGGCCCTATAGTTTATATGCATCATTTCAAAGGAGCTATTGGGTAACCCTAGGTGCATGTGATCAACTGGATAGAAAGTGTGAAAATTATCTGGGCTCGTGGGGATACCCTTCTGTCTTCTGGGCCCGCAATGCGGGAACAGAAGGGTACTTTTCTTGGCCTCATAAGAATCCCGTCATGGATATGTTAGGCTCTGGAGTCCTCTTTGTATTTAGTCGGTTAGTGGATCCCTTTCGTTTTGCTCGTTGATCAATGTGTATATGTTCGTTCTAAAGTTGATATATTTATTTAATTTCATTCCACTTACTGAGTTAATCAGCTCACCTTAGTCGTATGTATTTCAGATCGTTCAAGTGAGGTCCACGATGGGGAGTGGAGGGGTTCAGCTGCATGCATCGCCGTTGTTTCGTCTCAAATAATAAATATTGTCAATTTTCCGACTTTCAATATTTACTTTGTAGACAATTGTTTCTTTCAGTTAAATTGAATACTTTTGGATGTTTTAATCTGTTTCATAATAAATCTGTTGCCTTTCGGGGTAATTAATACCTCAGGCATTTGTCACCTCCATTTTTGGGTCGTGACACCTAGTTAGGAGGGGTCTCTTCATATGGTGCCTTGCCCACTGAATACCATCAAATGGTGCTTAAGCCTACTGGGTGATGACAAGGAGAAATGGAGTGAGCATTCAACAAAGAAACCCATTGAACGGCAGAATTGTCTGACAGACAGTGCATAACCTACTACCTCAAGTTCGTAACCACTGACCAGTGCCCAAATCCAGAATCGCCTAGCCAACTTAGCCTGCCGAATGGCAGAAGTAGGCACCGAACGGTGGAAAAATAGGGCACCACCTCCTTCGAGAGCAATATCTCTCCTCTGTCTCCAGCACTAAAAATAGGGACGTCTCTTGAACTCTTCTCTAATTGACCATGTCTTTATTGTGTTTGGTACGTTGATTTTTTCAATCATTGTGTTAATTATGGCCACGGAGGCTATGATTTATGCCTTTGATTGAAGTGTTTTCACCTTCTCTAGCCACGGAGGCCATTGAAGTATTTCTTTTTTTCTGTCTTGTAGCCTGAACCCTTTCACATTGAGGACAATGTGTTATTCAAGTATGCAGGAGAGTTCAATGTAGAAACTTACATGTTTAGGTCTAGACTAATTGGCATAGGTCAAGTTTTGGCATGATTTTGGTATATTTGGACCCCCCCCCTAAAATTTTGAGTTTCTCTTCAAAAGTAAACCCCATACTTAGTAGGAATCATGCCGCAGATATAAAGCGTAGGAATATAGAGTTTCCTCACCCTTGGTTGTTTAAACTTGTGGTCCCCCTTGGTGGGTGGATTACAGGGGTTGATGACTGACCTTATGAAAGGATTTTTGAGCCGAAGGTGGAGATAACCATCTCCAATTTTATTCATGAGATGCCTAGATGTTCTAGATTATTGGGGCGTCCTGCTAGTACTCTGTACCGTCTCTTCTGTGTGGGTGTTTTGTGGGAGGATGGGGGAGCAAGTTGAGCCAAGAGTCTTAGAGCCAAACTCCTTTTTATTCCCCTTATTTAACCCTTTTGAGCCTGAGCCATTTCATTTGGTATATACACATGCAATGATTAACTATTATCCAAATCTTTCTCGTCCTTTGACACTTAGTCCGAGGAAGTGCAAAGGAATTAATCTGATGTGGTTGATTGTAAGGGAAATATGGTAGAATGGCCTTTTATTTGGGATTGAACATTGGGGAAAAATGGTAGATAAGGCCAACTAAAGATGCCAAGCTTTGCGTGGATCTAAAATTTTCCATGTGTGAATAAATGAAGGAAAGGAAAAGAAAGGAAAAACTAAAGAGAAAAGTAGAAAAGAAAAGAAAAACAACAACAAAATGAAAAAAAGAAGAAAAGCAACAAAAAAGAGAAAGTTGCAGTATGAATAAGGTAATCAAATAAAAGCCAATGCTTATGCTCCATGGTCATAGGTCTTGGGTAAATATTGGGTATGAAGACGTGTAGATATACGGCGAGTGAATTAGAATAGACGAGGGCTAGTATACCATTGTAACAAGCTCCTCGGATTTGATGGTTTAGCTACTTTCCAAATGTTTATCCTCACCTTTACCTTTACCCCTTTACAACCGAAGAAAAAGTCCCCTTGATCACGAACCCCCACATGATTTGAGACACCATAGAGTAGGATGTAGGGCATCACAAGGTCCCAGGCATGTACAAGATGGATAGGTAGCCGACTACTAAAGAGTACGATTAAAAATTCCTATCCTCTGAGTGGTCAACTCTCTAGTTCTATCCACCTTGGGTTAGCGCTCTTTTAAACCTATGAGGATGTGGTCTCTACGTATTCTTATTTTTATATTTGAGGAAGTGAACTTCTAAGTCGTAGGGTAGTATTGCGATGAGGAGTCGAAGTTTTTAGTGATTCCTTTATATAAAGAGATCGACAACTTTTGCTCTTATATATTTGTCTGTGTGTCTATGCTTTGGTCTCTTGCTTGAGGACAACCTCATTTTAGAAACTTATTTTAGGGTCATTTTGACCCATTTTCATGTCTAAAGTCCATGAGTCTTGAGTCGTTTTGTCCATTTATAGGTTTATTGCCTTGGATGGACTCACTTGTTATGTTGTAGGTCTTTTGGAGGTATTTGGAGAAGTTTGGGACCAATCGGAGCAGGCACGGACGAGAGCTCGAGGTGAAAAGGCCAAAGCAAGGTCCCTGAAGCCACCAGGCGGTGGGATATCTCGCCGAGTGGGAAATTTTGGCTGCAAAAGTCCGTGAATGCCACCGGGCGGTGTATTTTCCCCGCTGGTCAGCGGGTTCATCTGGCAGATAGAGGATGCAGCACTAAAAATCCATAACTTCTTGCTACGGTATCAAATTACGTCATAAGGTACCGTTGGAAAACTAAGACAAAGATCTACATTTTATCATCTATGACCAAAGTCTAGTTCTAAGCAGAAGACAGCCAAAATCATGCATCTTTGTTGGCCCATGAACCAGAGCGGGCACCAGACGGTGCCAAATCCGTCGGATGGGGAGCGTGAAGCAGTTTGCACACAGAACAAGAGCAAAAATGACAATTTCATCCTTTTACTCATCCTAGCTCTTTAATGTTTTGTTGGGGGCCTATAAATAGACCATTTAGGTCCCCATTTCACTTAGTCTAGTCTCATTTAGTTTCTAGACCCTTAGTTAGCCACATTTCCCTCTCTCTCTCACTCTCTCTAAAGATGAAGCAAGCTAGGAGTGTTGAAGAAGGAGAAGGCTAGGAAGCTTGAAGACATATTGAGCTTTTCTAAATTCTCTCTTTAATATAATGCTTTTGACAATGGTTTGCTTTTATTGATGTTGAGTTTGAGCTTTCGGATGTGTGAGTAGTTGTGTGTGGGTTTGGTGCCTATGGATGCATCCCAATGACCTAGGTTTCAAATGGGCTTGTGCATATTAGTTGGTAAATGTAATGCTTTTGGTTAGGTCTTGTGGGATTAGGGTCTAAATACACCTAAGCCTCGAGAGGGGTGTGTTAGTGTTATACCCTAGTCCAAGCTCTAAACTCCCGGTGGGGAATCTAGTGGAAACCTAATGGATTTGACCGTGAAGGGGAGCCATAGAGCTAGTCGAATAGAAGCCTGATGTGTGTGAGACCGGAGGGTCGATCCTAGTAGTTCTTAGTGTGGAGTAAAGCATCACACTTTAGATTTGCCTAGGACTGCCACAAGCCTAAGAGAGACCTATTTTGGAGGGGTGTGTTCATGTGATTGCCTTGCCCACTACTTCTACTCTTGGATACCTAAGTTGTTTATAATAGTTTAGGTTATGAATATTCTCCCTCCTCTAATTAAACACACCAATCACTATCTTACATATAGTCTGAAACTAACTAGTGAGTCGTATAGGTGCTTTAGATCCCACTCTTCATGGTTCAACATTTCTCTTACTCTCTTTATTGCAGTGGGGTGAAAAAGCCCATCGTCAGTAGGGCATGATGTTGACCTTTGAGCTCATATCACATACTATCTTTGGAACGAGCACTCCATTCACTTTGATCGGGATAGTTAAGTTCTTTGGGTCACAAGTTGGTGAGAGAGCTTACTTCTCACTCGATGTGTCACTGTTCAGAGTAATTCTTTTTTTTCTCTACGTACTTCAAAGAAGTCGCTTCCTTTCCAGGTTCTGATCATATCATAAGGCATTTCTCTTCCTGGGTATTATTTCCACTCTTATGACTGCCTTGTTTCATCACAAGAATGGTCTTACCGCACAGAGTAACAACACATGCGGCAGTAATAAACTTGTCATCCACCGTCATAAATTCTTTGGATCCCTCCCCGATTCCGAGTGTGATTTGTCTTTTGATGACATCAATTTTTGACCTTGTCGTAGCAAGAAATGGCCTTTCCGAAATTAGTCCTTCCTGCATCTCCTCACCTCGTCTTAAGATAAGAAAGTTTGTTGGCACGTCCATTCCTTTGATTTTATTTCTAATATTCTTCAAACTTCTGTATGGCGTGGAAAGAGAATCATTAGCCATTCAGATGGGGTTATCAGCGAGTTGCAGTGGAGGACAGTTTAATGTTGACCAGAGGGAGTGAGACATAACGTTCACCGAGGATCCCAAATCATAGAAGTCGTCTTTTATTAGCATGTCCTTAATGGAAACTGGGTCCTCATGAGGAGTTTTTTCTCCCTCTTATTGGCCCATAGCCATCATGGTCATTACACACTCTCCCTGTTGTTTATTCTCTATCACGAGCACCACTTTCCTTTATCATGCGGGCTTGATCCTGGAGGAATCTCAGCACTCTATTCTCTAACTGTTGGTAGGCCATTGCTTGACCCTGCATGATTTGTTCAAGCTTTTTCATTCTAGATTCTTGATCCAAAATACTTGCTGTCATATCCTTGTTGCTTTGAAGTAGAGTCCCCATCTTATCCAGTATAAAACCCCATTTTTTGGCTCTAGCTTCCATGCTTTTCACTCTATTGGATCCTTGCTCTTAAGGTCAATCTTGTAAGGGAGGTCCCTGGTCTGGCACGATTGTCAGTGGGTTGTCATTTCAGATGTATGTAGGGTTGGAGTCATTCCTTACACCAGACTTATAGGAGCCAATTCCTCAATTAGTTGAGTAATTTGGGCATTGTCCTTGCGCCATATAGTAGACTTGCTCTGAGTGTTCTCCAGTTGAATGGTGAGGTGAGGTGTTAGAACCTTGTTCTCTAAAATCTTCACCATTCCCTTGGATCCTTGCCACTTTTCTAGCCGATGGGCTATTGTCGTTCCAATGCTTCTCGAGAGCTGCTACTTGTGCTTGCAATTGAACTACTAAATCCAAATCTTGCCCCCTCCTTGAGGTCGTGAAGGATGGAGATCACGCTCGCCTGAGTAGGAGGATGTGGAGGAATCAATTTCTTCCAGTATGCGAATGGCCTCTCTTCGCGACTTTCTTGAGAATGAACCACCTACTGCCGCATCAAGAGTTACTTTTGCAATAGCGGTGAACCCAAAGAAGAAGGCTATAGTAAATGATCTTCCGTCATATTTTTAGCAGGGCATGATCTTTTGAGGTCCTTGAATCGCTCCCAAGCTTCTCCTAAAGTCTCATCTTTGTATTGCTGGAATGTATTGATCAATCGCAAGATTTGGTTTATCTTGGCGGATGAGAAGTACTTGCCTAAGAATGCATTTGCCACTTCCCTCCAAGTAGTGATTCCTGAATCACTCAAGCTTGTATACCACAACCTTGCTCAACTATACAGGGTGAAAGGGAAGAGACAGAATTTGATGGCGTCATTCGACAGCCCTTGGATTTTGAAGGTCTCGCAAATTTCCAAGAACCTAGAAAGATGGTCTCTTGGGTATTCCTTGGCTTATCCACCAAATTGTAAGGATTTGGTTAGAGTGTTGAAGACTCCAAATGGAATTGTGTAGTTGTGGGAGTCTACGTCCAGGCATGGCACTCCGGATGTCATTCCATCGAGTGTGAAGCGAGCAAAATCTATAAAAGGGACGTCCTTATCCTCCCCCATGACTCATAGACCGCCCATAGCCTGGTCTCCATCACGATTAGCTTTGAAATTCATCTCTCTTTTCCTTCTTTTTTCTTTTCTCAAAGTTCTCTCAATTTTTTCGATGTCTTGATTAAGCTCTTCTTGGTCCACACGTGACCCAACGAGCGAGTTCATGGCATATCAGGTCAAGAGTCCATGGGAGAAATAAGAGTAGCACTTAACTAAAAAAAAGTAGAATCAACCTAACTATTTCACAAATCACAAAGATGCATTGGGGGATGCTGCTCCCCGGCAATGGCACTAATTCAAGATTAGATTTTTAGGTCCACCTTGCAATAATAGGAAGTACGGGTATAATATCGAACCATAAGGAGCGGGTTTAAGACATCCCAAGTGAGTTGCAATTAAGATTAGGTTGATTAGTATTTTATGAGAGGTTTGATTGAAGCAAGTAATGAAAAAGATTAAGTTGAAAGGGTGTAAAGACATAGACTCTAAAGACTCTAACTATCGCTTTCTAGTGTTCATTACTAGGTTTACTAGTATATCTCGTTTATCTGTTTATCGAATTTGCAATATCCAATCTAGTATAATCTATGAGGTATATTAGACTGTCTATAACTCTAGAATAATCTAGTTGTCGTACACTTTCTCCACGACTCTTGCATAGACTCGACACCTTCCATAGGAGTTCCAGCAATATCATTACTATCCTTATCAAAATTTTCAAGTATCTTTTTGACATAATTACTTTGAGAAAGTGCCTAACCTTCTGAACTCTTGGTGATTTTCATCCCAAGTATTACGTCAGCTTATCCCATGTCCTTTCATGTCTACGACAAATTTCACTTGGTAATTTTAATATTATCATTATTACCCATAATCAACATGTCATCTACGTATAGACATACTATCACATACTATTTATTAGCCACTTTCACGTAGACACATTTATCATACAGATTTATCCAAAAATTATTGGGCAAATTACCCTCACGTCCCTGGGGTTTGGTCACCCTCCCCCTAGGGTCCCTGACTTTTGAAAAATGATTGTCCCGTCCCTAAGTTTTGATGATAATAGACTCTCAGGTCCCTGGCTGACGTCATCGGCTCTTTTTTTCATTTTTGATCATAGAAATGACCAAAATACCCTTAACTAAAAATGAAAAGTTAAGGGTATTTTGGTCAAAAGTTAAGGGTATTTTGGTCATTTTCATGATCAAAAATAAAAAAAGAGCCGATGATGTCAGCCAAGGACCTGAGAGTCTATTATCATCAAAATTTAGGGACGGGACAATCATTTTCCAAAAGCCAGGGACCCTAGGGGGAGGGTGACCAAACCTCAGGGACGTGAGGGTAATTTACCCTTTGGTAGCATTACACTATCAAACTTTTTATGCCATTGCTTAAGTGCTTGTTTCAATACATACAATGATTTTGCAAGTTTACACACCTTATGTTCTTTACCCAAAACCACAAATCATTTAGATTATTCCGTGTAAATCTTCTTTTCTAAATCTCTATTAAAGAAGGCCATTTTAACATCCATTTGATGGATCTCTAGGTTAAACAAAGCTGCCAGGGCTAACTCTAACATTATAGAGTTTTCCTGGAGACAAGAGCATGATTTTAAAATAATGAACACCATCAGTTTACTTAGAGCCTTTAACTTCACGTCTAGCCTTGTACTTATCCATTGTACCATCCAGATTCATCTTATTTTTGAAGATCCACTTGTGACCTAGTGGTTTGCTACCTAGAGGTAGATCCACTCGTTCCTAAGTATGACTATGCAAGATAGACTCTATCTCATTATTCACCACTTTCTTCCGAAGAGCACAGTCTCTAGAGGACACAGCTTCTTTGTGGGTTACCAGATCCTTTTCTAACAGATAAGTTAGGAAATTGGATCCAAATAACTTTTCTTTACTAGCCCTTTTCCCACGTTTAAGTTCTTCAACTTGATCTTGAAGTTTCTCTCTACCCACATTGCTCCCACTTTGGTCAACTTGACTGTCAACCTCTGTTTGAGCTTTGTGAGGAAATATTTTCTCAAAGGATGAAGTGTCCCTAGCTCTAATTATAATGTTTACATCTACATCAGAGTTATCGGACTTGTATACAAGAATCAGTATATATAGTGTGCATAGCCGATAAATGCACAATCCACCGTCTTGGATCCTATCATAGTCCTTTTAGGAGGTGTGATCAGAACCTTAGCAAGACATCCCTAAACCCTTAGGAATTTTTAGTTAGGTACATGATCTTTCCATAATACATAAGATATTTTATCCAACTTTTGTGTGGTACTTTATTGAGCAAATAGTTGGCCGAAAGCTGAGCTTCCTCCCACAACTTTGAAGCTTATTGATCTTCTTCCCAAGTTGGTTCTTGACTTCAATCTCATAGTGAATGAAAAATTTTATTACTTCTCCTTTACTTCTCATCAATTAGACATAGCAGTATCTAGTATAATCATCGATCAAGTATCACACTTGTGTTTATAATCACAGTTGAATTTGGGTAATAGGCCTAGTAACATAAGCCTTTGTAAAGACATATATTTCAGATGACCTATCTACCATTCCACAATTGTACTAACTCATTAGAATATGCAAAAAAAATTACATTCTACCTAACATTTATTACAATGGTACTAGTGCTAACTTCAGATGTTGCACCTCTATCAATTTAAGCATTATACTTTGCCTTGGAGGCTAAAGTCATTATACTCATTTTAGAAGATATTGGTCAAATAACCCTTGCCAATAAATATTTTTTGCCATCCAACATAATGACTTTTTAGACTCAAACTCTAGCCAAAATCTTTCTTATTGGGACAGCTCCGGAGATGAGATTCTTCAGATCTCAAGCATATGCAACACATCGGTCAGGTCAAGCTAGAGATCACCTTGAGCACAACCATCCCTTTTCCTTTAATTTTGGATCCTGCTGAGTTTTGCATGTAGCAATTCTCATCATCCACCGATTGATAGGTCTTGAACATCCATTTGCAATATGGCATGTGGCTGCGATGTCCACCCATCAATAAAATTCACCTCGACACAAGATCCATGTGGTTCATGTCATCAATGTCAAAGCTCAAGCTTGCTTCATTGATATTATCTTGAGCATGCTTCTTGCTTTTGCCCTCAGCGACATGGTGTTTGTAGCAACCCTTAGGTCTATGGCTAGAATTGTTGCACATAAAGCAAGTACTTGGGAAGCTCTTTTTCTGAGCATCTCTCTTGGAATTTTTAAAGCAATTATGCTAATTTTGCAGGAACTCCCACACCAAATTAGCCTTGGCAACCATGCTATTTGGTCTCTTCTCAAGCTTTTAGTCATCTTGCTCGATACACAACATTCTCAAAAGGTCCTCTAGACTCATCATCTTTCTCTTGTATTTGAGATACATCTTGACGTCCTTCAAAGATGACAGTAATTTTTCAATTACCATTGCCACTTGAAGGGCATCATTGATAAAATAAGAGTCTTACAAAGATCTCTAACATCTTTCTCGTGTTTATTCTCTTTCAGATTTCAGATTAAATTTAAGGTAGTCAAGAAGAACATTATTTTTTTATTGCCACCTCTTCAAGTTACATCCCTTGAATTTTTCTGGTTTCTCAAATTGAGAAAATATCAGTGGGCTTCTCAGACCCAGCATCATGACCTCAGAGTGGCTAGCCTCACAACCGAAACCTCAACGTTCACGTTATTGCCGGTAGAATTCAATTCAACCATTTATCACAAATATATAGCAATTATAATAATGTTTTGAACAAACTTGTCACTTAGTAACTTGAGCCCAATACCCACAATTATTGGCACAACACTTACTAACCAATTTCACAAGTTGATCTAATTTTAGTGAGGTAAAAATTTCTTTAACAAAAATAGGCCCACTAAGTATAATTCAACATAAAAAAACTCAAAGCTTATTTATGATTTTCACAAATTGATACAAGCAAAACATCTTTAACTAAAATTTGATCCACTAGATGAATCTCAATTTAGAGGCCCAACAAAATTTTTTTAACCCGGCTGTTTTTCCTTATTTCGGACTGTTAACAAAAGGCCTAGAAAGTGGATCTCAAACAAAAGGCCCTTAGGAAAATGAATCTCGAATAATGAGCCCATCTGAAAAATTGGATCTCAGATAAATGGCCAAATAACCATCAACCCGCAAGAATATATTATTATTAATATTAATTAATTATTAAATGGCCAAATAACAGCATGAAACAGCAGCTAGAATCTTAGAGTTATGCACCTCTTTGTTTGAATAATAACAGTTGGTAAAACGGATGACCTATATATCATTACATGACCCTAAAAAAATCTTTCATTAATAAGAACCAAGATGTAACTCCAAAACAAGAAAACATATGTGCCAAATGGGTTCAAGTTTCGAGAACCATACATTTGAATAAAAATTATTATTATTTTACTCATTTTATGTTGTAGTCTTCAAATGTTGAATTTGATATACATAAACAACCAACTTTTAAATGTTCAAAAATTGTAAAATTTAGGTACATATTTTCTATTAGTATCACTTGTAGAAGAGAAATTAGATTGGAACATTATTCTAAAAAATATAGATATTTGTTCAAATAGAGCCAAGCTTCAAAAAGAAAAAAAAGGAGGAGGAGAACTTTGGAATGTGATAAAAATGAAACATTTGGATGTTTCAAAAGAGAATGATTGTCCAAATGGTTTGGAACCTATTCTAAGAAGAAAAGGTGGAGTAATAGAGCCACTAAGACTAAAAGAACATGGACAAGATCATGTAAGTTTACTATTATTTACATTTTTTTATACTTTGTGGATCCTACGTAATTTAATAACATTACAATAATAAATAAGATGTAAAATTTTAAAAAGAGATGAGAAAGACCGCACACTAACCATTGCTCTTTTGACTCACATATTATAATCGTGACTTTAAACTAAAAATGTTGAGCATCAAGAGAGCATGAGGGGCCATAAAATAATGGTGTTCTTGAAGAATAACCACAGCTTTTTATTTATTCATTTAGCATTTTGTATTTGATTATCTTATATTGAATGTTGCTTGTCTAAACGTGGGACTTTAAAAATGGAATAGTTTGCTGTATTGAATGCTATGAGCAATATATATCGTAGAGCAAGTGCATTTATGCAAATAAATCAACCATTAGTGCAACCAAATCAATATAGTGGATCATTTGTTTGGCTTTCAAACGGATCAGAAGAATATATTGAAATTTCCGCTAGATGGATGGTGAGTATCTGTTGGTGAAAAAATAAAGAAAAAAAGGCTCTTGCAGTAAGTGACTTCCTACTCTCTCCCAGTACCGTAGGGGAGGCTGCATTCAGTAGTGGGGTCATAGCCTATTTCGTTGCCTGGTGGGATGAACTAGACTCTTGGTCTCTTCGTGCCCCGAGCTAGCAAAGAAGTTTCCTCTTATTAGGGCAAGGGCAATTAGAAGAAGAAGAAGGCCAAAGAGAGTTCAAAGAAACAGACATCGTCGGGACTAATCAAATCTATCAGGTCATCCCACGATTCAGTCTCTGGACCATACAATGACCATTTGGATAAAGCCGACGTTGTTGAGGCTGAGGCATCAAGTGATGCCCACTCTCGGTGAGGAGGTAACCAGCTTAACCTTGAAACATTTTCTTCGCCTTATCTTTTGGTAATAACTCCTATTTTGTATCCCACAGAGGTACCCACAGTGATTCCATCTATGAATCTTCTGGAGATGGCAAAGATGAAGATGTTATGGAGGATGAAGATGGGGATGATGACACTTCAAAATATAGCCCCAATCCAGAAAGTAAAGGTGAGAACTTCCTTCAGGAACCTCTGTTGCATTAATGATTTTCCTCTAAAAATTGACTCATTTTGTAGGTCCTCTTTACGCAACCAACTGTCAGGCCCTTGCTGCCCCTACTACACACGAAACCCAGACTCCACCTCCCCCAAGCAAGGTAAGCCTTCCTATCATATGCATGGGTGAGGGTATTCAAGCTTCCTGTCTAACCCGTCTTCTAGTTTCAGCGTCATCCTTTGATGCCTTCAACCTCTTAGCCCGCTATAGATATAAACAGGGGCATAACAAGTGTAGACCCTCCAGGCACCGTTGTCCTTACCACTCGCCGACCTAACATGCTACTGCCTGTGATCAAGGGTAAAGAGACAGCAGTTATGGGTAAGACAATCATTGGGGACAGACCCGTGTTAAAAGCCCCTCGTGTTCCTCCTCTACCTAAGCCTCTCGTGGTCACGACCCTCAACTATTGCATCAACTCCTTCGGTTGTCACACCATCTCCAGTGTTCATGACCACTATACCTGCTTCAGTGCCTCCAATCCTCGTGTTACCCCCGTCGTCGGCTATTACCACACCATCTTTGATGTACACTTTGCCATATGTTGGAAGTTCATCATCGACTCTTGTCACTGCTCAGACCACGCTTTCGCTTGATAACGATTACAAATCTGAGATGGTATGTCTCTTCTAACTATTTTTTCCTTTGAGATTCCTCATCATATTTGTAACCCTTTGAAATCTTCTTAGGATGCCTTTTATGATAACCTCATGGTCAGCTTAAGTCCAGTTCGAGCTTCCTCCTCCCATATACTCCTGGTGACTAACGTTCCATGTGGCCAATAGGTTATTCCAGACCACCAGGAAGCCATTCAATCCAAGGTCGAGCGATGCAAGATTGAAGTCATCAATTATATCATCGACTTTATGCGTTGGACAGAGATTGTCTGAGAGTTTGAGCATCCAATAATCGTGATCGAGTCACTTGAATACATACAATCTCATGGAGTGAACGTTCTCTCTAGAAAACTGTATGAGCTGATTCTCGAGCTATTCGACAACTTTGATGACTATCTCCTAAGGTAACCTATTCTGTGTGTAGGACATACTCTTGAGCCATGGTATTAATCTTCCTCTTTCAGGTATGCAAATAACCGAAGGAATCTCTAAATGGTCCTCTATTGCCTAAGCGAGGCAAATGCTCACAAAAGGGCATACGAAGAGGCATGTAAAACCCTTAACACCAGATGCGAGGAATTTAAGGGAATTAAGGCGAGGCGGGTTGAAAAGAGGAATGCGGTTGATGCATTGGCTCTGAAGGAGGCCGAACTAGTTGCAGAGTTGGCTCAAGTGAGGTCAGTCCCGGGAGTAACGCAGGCCGAACTTGTTATGGCTGACCAGGGGAAAAAAGCATTCTTCTAAGCTGAATATGATTTCAAGACCCGCGTACTCGACAAGGCCAACACCAATTACCAATCCGCAGTTGCACTAGAGAAGCAAGAGGAGGCCATCTACGCCAATGATCGAGTAGCAATTGAGATAACGACTCAGCTCCTCCAGGATGTAGTTGATAGTTTTTGCCCCGGCCTCGGGAATTTATGGTCAGGAAATAATGATGATGTCACAACCCAAATTCTGGTCGATGACCGGTATTAGACTTCAACTACTTTAATTACAAACAGAATCTAACGAGCCTCAAACGTATTCAAATTCTTTCAAAATATAAACTATTAGACTTAATATTCTTATATTAAATATTGCTCACCATCTTTAGTTTTAAATACTGAATTTACAAAAAAACTTATAATTCAAGCTTTGCCATATTAATACATATTCCTATGTTCTTATCATTTATATATTCCTAAGATCAAATTAAACTGTGTAACTACGAAACTTCTAGATCAAAGAGCAAAATACAAATTGGAGACCTCGATGCAAGTCCTGGAGAACAAAGTGGACCTGGAACAATCAGAGTAGATCACTGAATCAATTCACCCATGTACGAGTTCCTGCAAAACTGGTGAGAATGAGCTGAGTATTTTAGAACATTCAGTAAACAAATAAGATATGCATCACAATTTATTTAGCTACTCAATGTACAAGCATATCTAACACATGTATATATCTAACTGAACAAATGGATTATACTGGACATGTACATTATGCAAAAGCCATACTTATCAAATGGCCAAACAAAACATATAATCACAAAGGCCCAAAACACATGAGCCAACTACGTAACGTCTCAAACCGTCACGCAATTTGACACTTGAACACATAATCTTAAATCATATATAAGAACTGACGATCATTCGGCAAGATTTAGATAGTGTCACTCCAATCTCCTCCAAATTGACATCATTTTGTGCGAATACTTGGATCCTCTAGTTTCCACAACATCCATCACATGAACAACCTCCTTCAAATATCGAAGGATACAAAACACATACTTTTAACTCGACCAATTTTACAATGGTTCTAATTTATCTTGAGTAGCCTTATTATGTTTTGTAATACTCAAAACACATTTTCTCAACTTACATTCCCTCATTGGCAGCCTGTAGCTCATTGTTTATAAATGTACTTAGGCTATATTACAAACTCTATCAATACAGTTAGCCCTTTATCTTTGGTCCTTGATCTTTTCTTATTGATTCTTAACACTTTCCAAGCACGTTGATATATGCCCGCTGCCCCAAAGAAGAACCTTTAAATTAGAATAGCTCACGATGGCTCTAACTAACATTAAGAAATAATTTCTACTAAAGACATAATAACTAACTTACCTTTATTCCAATGCGTACTCTTTTACATATTTTTATCTTTACAAATTCCACTATACTCAATATATTTCTAACTAAACCATTATAGTCTTATGCTCAATATTTTATTATCTACATCTACTATCACCATGGCTCTTGAGTTTCTGCATCGATATATCAATTTCAGCAATTAGATTATTTACCTTCTAGTGTTGATTTCAGTAAAAGCTTAAAAATATGTGATGCCTTTAATTTCCCAGATTTCCTTAACCGATCTAACACAATCATTTATTCCTATTTACTTGAAATTCAAAATTATCCTACATTAAGCATGTAATAAATTAATTAACACAATAATGAAAATCACTCCTGCATGATTAATGGGACAATGTATACAAATCCTTAATGTTTAAATCTTACGCAATTAAAAGTATTCATTTACGGACACACTGAAATACTAGTTTACATGTTTTTCATTCACCGCCATGATGAAGGGTTATGGTAACCAAATTGGGGGACAGTTTGAGCAACTTGTCAGACTAAAAAGATTAAATTTTGCATGATGTGTTTGGATTTCCAAGTTTGGAGATTGTAGAGCACAAAACTTGATCAAATAATTTATTCAGTTGTGATTTAATGGTCTACCCAGTTATGATTTAATGGTCTACCCAGTTATGATTTAATGGTCTATTTTTATCCCGTCTCGGATAAATCGGGACCGTTCCGGATAAAAAGGATTGGATACAATGGTCTACCCATTTAGCGAATGGGTTATTCAGTTATGATCCAATGGTCTACTTAGTTATGATCGAATGGTTTACTCTGTATATATCAAATGATTTGCTATCCAAATTAGTCCTGGATTCTTTCGTCATGGTACATTAATTCCTTGGGTATTGTTACCATATCTGGAATACAATTGTAATATGGAGCTTACGTACCATTTCTAGCTCTTCATCCATTTAGTTCTTCATCCGATCATATATGGAATACAATTATTTTTTTAAGTTTGTTTTAGTGTTTGATAACATGATTAAATATTTAGAATAGTTCTTGTTTGGATTAATAAAATCTAAAGTTTGGTTAAAGACAAAATTATTCTTAAAAAATAAATAATGTATTATTTGCATTCGAATTTTAATTATCTAAAATATTCGAACAAATATTTTTTTTATCCATATTCGTATCAAAACAAGAAATTATGAGATATCCAAAAAAAAGAATATGATAATTTGAACTATCTAATTTATTAAACGACATGCCATGCGCGGTTTCATTCCAAATAAAATGTTTCATTCCAAATAAAATGTCACCCAAAATTATTCATAGCAAAAGATATGTCATCCAAATATTTTAATATTTTATTGCATAATTTGACAAATATATATGTTTCGTAATAAAATATATGAATTAGCTATTTTACTATCTTTATTACCCAAAAATATAATATTTATAAAATCTGAATTTGTATTAAAATATTTAAATATTTAAATTCGGATAAAATAATATTGGAGATGAAACACGAAAATGATATATTAGATAAAATGGTTAGTGTGTGGGGTTTTTTCCAAAATAAGAAAAAAAACTTAAATATATTCCCTAAATAGGTAAAAACTTAATATATTTCCAAAATGGGCAAAAATTTAATTAAAAATTTAAAATAAAATAGGAGACGTCCTAACTAGGAGTCAACACACCAATTTAATAAAAATATATAATAATAGAGGTGACCCAACATTAGTTCGCCTCCCTAACATTGTATTATTATATTAATATAATATAAGAGACGACCTAATACTAGGTCAACTCTTGTCTAATTTAATTTTTTTTGAACTACTTGTCTAATTTAATTTCGGTCAGGCTGCTCGAACACTATTTTTTTTACGAGGAGTACTTCAAGTTATACATTGAGTATGTTGTTTGTTTGGTATAAGTTGTTCCGATATTATAAATTAATTAATTTTATTTTAATTTGCATTATTAGAAATCTTACAAAAAAATTAAATTTTAAAAAGTGGAGTTGAGTTTTTAATTATAAATGGTACCATCTCTAGTATAAAATAATACATATAATACTATGAGATCCTATCAGTTTGGTATTTTTTGTCTCTGTGATGAATATGAGGTTCAAGATAATTTTTTTGCGGATCCAATGTCCAATATTTTTTGTTTCTTGAATATACATAAATCTAATAAGAAAATAAGTCAATAGTTGTTTTTAAATTATTTAGTACATGTAGTCTATATAATTTTTTTTCGGTAGAAGTCTATACATACTTTAATACATGTAGTGTCTAGTCAACTTTAAAATGCAAAAGCTTTAATACATACAGTCAAAAAAAAAATTACCACCTACCCTTCGCTGCCCAACTTGACTTTTTTATATAAAAATAAATTGTTGTCAGTGAGTCGACCCCTAGTTGGGTCGACTTCTTTTATATTTTTCATAGACAAGATGGTTGGCAGTGCAGAGCTGGATTCGACCTAAGGTTGGGTGGACTTCTTTATTTTTAAAAAAAAAATTTGCCTACTTTAGAAATATATTAAGTTTTTGCCTTTTTAGAGAATATATCTAAGTTTTTTACTTATTTTAGAAAAAAATCTGTGTGCGTTAAACATGTGAGAAAAAAATTTAGATAGTATGGTGCAGATCATTTATTGCACCAAATATAGACTTGACAAAAATCCTTGTCTAGGTCTCACCAAACCATGAAACTGAATGCAACCCGATCGTTTTTCATGTTGACGGGTTGGAACTTGGGGGTTCAAATTCAGTGGGGACATAGGTAATCCCCACTGAAAGGGATAGGGGCAATATTGGAAATACAATAATTAAAATAATTAAAAAAAATATCGGCAAAACAATACAATTTATGGAAATACAAATATGAGAATATTGGTTTCCATTTTCTCGGATATTAGTTTTTATCTTCTATGCTATTGGTTCCATTCTACTATGATATTGGTTTCATTCTACTATGATATTGGTTTCCATCTTCTATGTTATTGATTTCATTCTACTATGATATTGGTTTCATTCTACTATGATATTGATTTCATTCTACTATGATATTGGTTTCATTCTACTATGATATTGGTTTCCATCTTCTCGGATATTGGTTTCATTCTACTATGATATTGGTTTCATTCTACTATGATATTGGTTTCATTCCACCGTGATATTGGTTTTCATCTTCTCCAATATTGGTATCCCATTATAAGTGAAAAGGTATACCATTTGAATGTATTGGTTTCATTCTTCTCGAATATTGGTATCATCATTCTAGGATATTGGTATCATTCTACTTTAATATTGGCATCATTCATCTATGAATTTTTTTATTCGAAAGAAGATATTATCCCTAATATAACGAGAACCCTAAACGATGACGAATAAGCACACCACGATCCACAA
This sequence comes from Hypericum androsaemum, assembly GCA_963995505.1. Classification (NCBI taxonomy): domain Eukaryota; kingdom Viridiplantae; phylum Streptophyta; class Magnoliopsida; order Malpighiales; family Hypericaceae; genus Hypericum; species Hypericum androsaemum. Next base: position 12,190,943 of record OZ023180.1, read on the forward strand.
AATTCAAAGGACATAGATAGAGAGATTGAAGATCTAGAGATGGCCGCAGTCGACGACGAAGATGGGCCTCACGGTGTGGCCGAAAGATGATCCGACCTTCTCGATGGCCTTGACAATGTTGAGGCCATCGACGTTGAAGATGACGTGATTGCCGTCCAGCCAGGAGGTCTTGGCGGTGCACATGAAGAATTGCGAGCCGTAGGCTGGGCCCGGTGTTGGCCACCGAGAGGATCCTGGGGCCGGTGTGCTTCCTCACGAAGTTCTCGTCCTTGAACTTGGATCCGTAGATCGACTCCCCTTCGGTGTCGTCTGGCCACCATCGGAGGTTAGGGTTTCGAAGATTTTTGTGGGGGGGATGGGGGCGGCGGATGGAGGATAGGAGGGGGGGGAATAAAATAGAGATGATGTTTTTTTTTGTGGGATTATATAGAAAAATGGTGGAACCCTAATGAGTATGTTTGGATAAAAACTCGAAAATACCCTCAACAGATTCTGACCATCAGATCTATAAAAAAAGAATTTAATCTAATCTAATGGTCTAAATTTAATCCATACCATAGGGACGACTTTTATGTACTTCCCAGTGAATCCAAATCCGGAACTTGGGGCTTGGAACTCCCTGGAGATTGAAATGTTTTTTAATTTCCTTTTGTCCAAAATCTTATGGAGCCGATAAATTTTGATTTAAGCAACATTTAGCATTCTTACATTTTTTTGAATTTGAGTTCAAAATTTTATTATTATAACTAGAATAATTGTATCCAGTTGATCTAACTTTTTAATGGTAACTTGTTATTTTATTTGGAATGAAACATTTGTTTTGGATTATTTTGGAGTTTTAAAATTTTAAAACAAATTAATAATATTGTAGAATTTACGAAAACATCTAAGTTATTATATAAAAATATATACTCTTCAACATATATATATATATATAGGCAAGCATAATAGAGGATGAAACGTGGAAGGGTTTCAGTTGGTTTGAAGCTTAGTTGGAGGTCTGAGGAAGAAGATGAAAGATTTTATAAAAATTTGTAACAAACATGGGAGTTTTTGGTAATTTCTCACAACACCACATTATCAACGACTTAAAATATGCCAATGCCACGTCAGACTCTAAACAATTTTGTTCCGACGAAATTGAAATAACCTGGACTGCCAAATTTCCAGACTGTTGCCCAGACTACATGGGGCTGAAAAAACACAAACCACATGGATTGAATTCAAAATTATAATATTACGGCCCTAAATACGAAATGCATGAAACTATAGGACACTAAAATGTATTTTTCCCTTAATGGAAAGAGCCTTTACTACGAGCTTATCAAGGGGTACTTGGCCGTCTTCTGTTGATAGCGGCCTCCGACCAAGAGAGTTGTAGTCTCGTTTCTATCAATGGAATATATTTTGATCCATTGCAGAATAACTCCTTGAGTTTTATAAAATCCAAGAATCTATGTTCATCAGCTATTTCAGACCATTATTTCAACCATTGAGATTCCTAGAAAAATCCTTTGTGCATATCAATCGTACTTGAAATGCCCAATCTGAAGAGTTGAAAGAATAGTCCGAAACAGAAGAGAAACATAATAAACTCCATTAATAGCAACGAGACTACAACTCTTGGTCGGAGGCCGCCATCAACAGAAGATATCCAGCCTAACAATAGTACAACACGCGACCAACGACATTATAGTTGAAATTGACAATTGTACAACACGATACAAAATTAAAAAAAAAAAGCCCCTGCGAGCAGGCCAGCCCACGTTGTCCAAATCTCAGTAGCACTCAATTCGGGCTCCAAATTAGAGTAAGGAAAAGATATCCAGAGATACTCCAAATATAGTTAAATTTATAACAGTAACAAATATTTGTGAGTAAAAAACGGCACATGCAAGGAAAATTGGAATGATCGTTTGCTAACAAGTTGTTGGTCAAGTAGAAATTATCAAATTAAGATGATATACCTATCATCCTAAAAAAAATGATATACTTTTTCAACCAAGTAGAACAATACAAAATCTGCAAAAAACTAAAATTAAAAAAAAAGTAAATCAGAAATTCAATATACATAAAAGCCTCGACGATATTGATATCTCTTATCTGCAACAAATGTCAGCTTTTCATGATACTTGATGTACTAGATTGCTTCCATTCCTTAACTGAAATTTGTTCCGAATTGATGAATAACAGTGTCGTGATCTTCTGGATGCGTGCCTCCGAGGAGAACTTCCGATGCAAGTGTAGCTCAAGGAAAGCTCAGTCAACAAAATGATGCACAAATCTGTTCCTTGCTGCTTCTGATCATGCATTTGGTGACGAACTTCGAACTCTATGATGCTGCATGGATGCTTGAAGAGCGAGATTATGACATTGTATTTCTGTCACCGGTATGATGCTGCGTACTCGGGGTACATGGTGATCAGTTTCTTCGAACTAGCTCGGAGACTTGTCCATCTTGTTGGGCAGTTCTGATAAAGATAGTAGCTTGCTTCGATCTGTTGCAACTTCGAAGAATTTTCATGAGGAAATAATAATGGGAGGATCAGCCATTCTTGTTACCAAAAATCACCACAGGAGCAAACTCCATCCTTGAAATGATGAAACCGATTTGCATCTCTCACAACTATCTCCCGATTCTCTAGCTTCGAGATAAACTTGGTGGCCTCATGACAGTTCTCACAGGCTCGAAGATTTTTCGTGATCCGAAGTGTAGTTCCAGGGCTGGTACTGATAAGTCCATACGCTATTGCTAGTCTCTCGCTGTGATTACAGAGAGTCTCAGCCACTTCTTCGATGTTCAAATCATGCATTACAGAGTCTGCATGGAGAGCAAATCCGGCTTCCTTGATCCTTCTCTCGACATTTTCGAGCTCTTCCATGATTTCTTTGAACTTTGGATGCGACTTATCTCCAACTTGAAACACGATAAGCTTTCCATTGATCTCAATGGAGCTGTACCCTAAATCCTTACCCAGCCCTTTCTCTTTCATCATAATGCGGACCTTCGAAACACGATCCCACAAATGGCAGGAAGCATAGAGATTTGATAATTGAATGTGCTGACCAGGGTTATCCGGATCCAATGCGAAAAGTTGTTCAGCTGCATACTCGCCTAAAGTCACATGACGATGGATCTTGCAAGCAGTTAAAAGAGCTCCCCAGACACTAGGACCAGGTTGAATAGGCATGCTCTTGATAAAATTATGAGCTCGATCTAGATGTCCTACACGCCCTAGAAGATCCACCACACTGGCATAATGCTGCTGCTGTGGTTCAACACCATGATCTCTCATCTGGTGGAAAAGTTCCCATCCGTCTTCCACAAGACCTGAATGCCTGCACGCTGTAAGAAGTCCTAGAAAGGTGACCTCGTTCGGGCACTCACCAGCTTGCTTCATTTCATGGAATAGATTGATGCACTCTCTGCCCCGTCCATGCAGTGCATATCCCATAATCATCGCACTCCAAAGAACTACATCTTTACCTGCTGTTCTGTCGAAAACGGAGCGAGCTAAGTCCAGACTTCCACACTTAGCATACATGTCAATGAGAGCAGTGTTAACGTATACATTGTCTTTAAACTCACTTCTGGAAACAAAATCATCCATCCACTTTGCTAAGTCCAGTGAACCAACTTGAGAACAAGACGAGGTACAAGATGCCACAGTAATGGAATCCAACCTAATATTTTTGGCTACCATTACGCGGAAAATCTCCACTGCTTCCTCAGCGTACCCATTCTTCCCATATCCAGAAATCATTGCGTTCCACAACAACAAACTAGGTGTCCCCACCCGATCAAAGAAGGATCTCGCAATGGAAACTTGCCCACATTTTGCATACATTGAAGTAAGCGAAATGATCAAGTCAGGTTCATCCTCGAGTCCCAACTTGATCACGCAAGAGTGGATAGATTTCCCATTTCCCAAATCCTCTACATCAGTGAACGCCTTAAGAACACTCACCAGAGCTATCCAATCCAATTCCACATCCGTCTTCCGCATTTCAGAAAACAATCTCAATGCCTCACGAGGCCATCCATTCTGAGCATACCCAGAGATCATTGAAGTCCAGGAAACAACAGTTCTCTCGCTTAATTTCCCAAACACAGCACTAGCTCTCGCCACCTCCCCGCACTTGGCATAGAACGCAACAAGGCCATTCTGCACAAACAAGTCAGACCCCAACCCATGCCTAACTAGATGCGCGTGCACGCAACGCCCTGTTTCAAGTTCCGACAATGCGCCACAAGCCTTGAGGACACAGGGGAAGGTGTACACGTTAGCCCGAACCCCCGATGCCAACATTCTCCTGTACATCCCAATGGCATCGGATGCGCAATGGTGCTTGGAGTAACACCTGATGATCGCATTAAACAAGAATGCATCTGGTTCGGGAAATTCATCGAACAGGTTCCGCGCATACCCCACCTCGCCGAGGTTCGCACACTTTCCGACAAGTTTCGTGATGAGGAAGGATTTGAAATGGACTCCATAGACCACAAGGCTAGCGTGGATTTGGTTTAAGTGGATTTTTGTGGCCGAATTGTCGATGAGAGACGCGTAATATAGGCTGGGCTTGTAGGGAGATGAAAAGGAAGCGCAACAGTAAGGATGTGTTCGAAATTTGAACGGTCCAGATTTTATGAAGTTGGGACTGAAGACGATCGGAGGGTGTAAAATTGTTTTAACAAGAGCGAAGACCTTCATGGCCAAATTAAGTTGACTCGATCGCCCTCGGGGACTCACTCGTTATGTTCTCCCATTCGAGTCAATGACTTCCCCATTCGAGAGTTTTTATAATAGTATGTGAACAGATGTTATTTTACCATATTGTAACCTTTTTTATAATAATGACGTAACAAAATAAAAGATTAGATGATGATACTTTTAATTGTATCTATTCTGAATCCTGGATGAGCAATGTAACACTCACCCGGAGGAGATAGCTCAAAAGAACGGAGAACCTTATTCAATAGCCAATTAACTATTTGGTTGTTTTTTCCAAAATAAGAAAGAATCTTTAATTGTGACATCGACAGATAAAGTTGCGACAATTAATTACGGAAGATGATAATGAATATTTCTTCACTATATCCTCGGTAAAACATTTCGTTACTTATCCAATTTGTTAGAGACAGCGAGAAAATTTTTGCGCCGCCCACTGAAATTCAAAATATTATAGTAGGCCTATGTAAAAATTGGAATTGCAGAGCAAAGTAACTACAGGAAACGACTACACTTGTGAAGCAATGGGACTAAAACTCTACAAGCACTAGTTACTTCCTACCCAATAACTGCTACCGCCAAAGAACTTGGAAGCCTTCCCATGTCCAGACTTTTAGAAATCTTATGGACAACGAACTTGCCGGACCCCAGCATTTCCGGTGCAACAATTTCCACTCCCCCAACCGCCAATCTCCTCCTGGCGGCGTTGTCGCCGATGTTGACCCCGCTAATCTCGAGATCCTGACCGGGGACCAGCCTCTTCAGGGTTTACCCATCAGGCAGAGACGCGAGTTCTTCGTAGTCGACCCGACGAGTCAGGATGTGAAGCCTCGCGATCTTGTCCAGCTCCGGCGGGGCGAAGATGGTAACCGAACTCAGGTTCTTGTTGTCCTGAACGATCCCGTCGAGAACAGAGTTCAGTCCAATGGCGAAAGACACGAGTCCGTTCGAGCTCATTGAAGAATTTCACTGAAGAATAGAGATTGTGAGAAACGAAAATGGAAAACCTTTAATTGTACTAAAGAACACTCATTCGAAATTGGCCGTTTCTATTTCTTAAGAAAATTCCTGTCTTTTTTTTAGAATTTTTATTTTAGAAATTAAGAAAATTCCTGTCTGAGTCATGATATTTGGTTTGAGCGCTTATTGAATAGATGGAAACAGCAGTGGAAGAAAATTTTGACGCTCAAAGTTTCACGGTTTTGAGTTTTATGGTCTTTCTTTTTTACTATATACTCAATCTTCCAAATTCCAACCACACTCACGATTTTTAAGAATTCAATAATATTTATGGTCTTTTTTTTTACTATATACTACAATCTTGCTAGTTAATGATCCATTAAAAAAAATAGTGCGTGGAGTTGGAATTTGGAAGCAATGGGAGAAAAGTTAAATTAAAATTCGTTTTTCATTACAGTGAATGTAACAACCAAGTCAAAATTGGAATAGACTTGTCTCCGTAACTCAATCAACTTGAGTTTTTGTGAAATACGTTTGCCTTTATTGCAAGTCAATCAAGTCAACAATTGGACGTCGAATATTCGTTAGGCTTTTGAGCATTAAAATGATTCTGTTTTCATGGGGTCGCTTTTAGGTTCGCCCTTTCCCCCGGATAGAGATGTGATGTTGACGTTTATATTATTGTGGGTGAAAAAAGGTACAAGAAATTTTCTGGACGAATGAGAAGTGGTCATCTCAAAATCGGCCTAATGAGAGGGAAAAAAATAGGGCTAAGTTAGAAAATGATAAAGCAAAAGTAGAGTTAGGATTATTGTGTGTAATTTTGTGATGATTGATGCCTTCTCCCATGCCTGAGCTCCCTTATAGCAAAACTATAACCTAGCCCAATCTTCAATATAGGAAAAACCAGCTCAATATAAGAAAACTTCAAACCGTGACCGAATATAGAAAAATTTGGCTCAAAATAAAAAAATCTTGTCCTCATCTAGTATAGGAAAACCTAAGTCTTATTTTTAACTAACTCTACGCACCGATCCGAATATCCATCCTAAATTGGCCAAAATGGGCCGAGAAATAACCCCAGGCAAGTTGAAAATGACCATGCGGGCCCAACCTATTTACCACCTGGGGGCGGGCCCGAACTTGCAACCGAGGTGGGTCCCGCCATCAACCAAGGCGAGACCGAACGTCGACCTAAAGGAGACCGGACATCGAACCATACTTCTTCAAACATGAACATGACAATCGTTTCGGAAAAGAGAGATAAGAAAATTAGTTATTTAACTATACAATTCGTGCATACTTCTTCACACATGAAAATATAGACTATTCATGTAAAATTTACATTAACCGGCTATATTTTACACTGTTTCACGCTTAGGGAACAACAACAATTTGCATGCACCATCTCAACTATTAGCCGGTGCCCAATTTAATGCTCTGTCTCTCTCTCTCTCTCTCTTCCTATGGACGGTAAAACAGACTAATAACGAGCTACATATTCAGCTATTCTTTTTCACTTTGAAAATAACATAATTAGATTTTGATGCTAGTTATAAGTATTGTAGACTTATTTATATTTGTGAAGAATACATTCTCTTCTAAAATTATTTTCTAGTGGATGTTCTCTTTTCGAAAGTATTTTTGGTGGGAATTCTGTTGTAATCTTTGTAGAATTAATTGAACTTTCAAATTTTGCGAATATTTTTAGACTAAAATAATTTAAATGATTTCCTCTCGCAAATTGTCCAGCGGAATATGATTAGAAGTGAACACAGAGCAGTAGATCAAAACAAATAACCCACCTTGCACAATGATATTCACGGTATGCAAAATTAAATAATTATAATTACACACTACTAATAATACCAAAATTGTTATATATCACCCACTAAGCCCTATAGCCACCACCCCCACCCTCAACCTCAGGATCACCAAATCCAAGCTAATGGCCAACTTGGTCACCAACTTGGTCACCATGGATTCTCTTCCTTGTCACCCTTATATAGCAAAAAACAGCCGCAAAAATGGCGGTGACGAGTCCGCCCAATATAACCCCACCACCAGCAACCGATTTATCAGACGAGTGGTGCCTCCCCAGCCGTCTGATCGCCGGAGCTTCAGCCGTCCCTTCCATTGAAAGGTACTCGGTCACATCAGACGATGAAGGTGCCGAAGATTCCCATAGTGAACCTGGACCCGGAGAAGCTGACATGGCTTGGATGACCAGAGCTAGGGAAAGGGCGAGGAAGATCGTAATTAGGCTAGGATTGGCCATGGATTTTTCAAGAGAGGGTTTATGTTATGTGGGTTCTTATGATTTGGAGCTTTGGGTGCACATGGAGATGATCTTGGATGAGAGATGGGACGTGGTTGGAAGTGTGTATATATAGAGATGGAGATGGAGGATTATTTTATTCTAGTTCTATTTTATTAAGAATTCAGATCTTATATAAAGCGGTTCTTCCAATACGTTAAGGAAGAGACCGGATTAAGTGGGGGCTAAACTACAGGTGGGGACTATATTTTAGGTTGTCTGATTTGATTATCTTTAAATCTGATGGTCAATAACCTACCAGGTGATATTGGTTTATATGTGAAATGATATTAGTTTGCAAGAGGCTGGTTTACATGTAAAATAATATTGATTTGCATGTAAAGTGATATTAATTTTAGTTAATTCTCATAAATGGGAACTAACACAGTTCTCACCAAATTCGCCCCCGTTCAGAAAGCAGCTATGAACAGATGAGATCTTTTGCTGTGTAGTGGTAAAGCGTGTGGTTTTCGTGGTCTTGATCCTGCCTAGAAGGTTCGGTCATCAAGTGACGTCTGTTGGATGGGTGGGGCTAAATTGTATTTACTTGGGAATTTAATGAATGGGAGACGTGGTTTTTGTGAATTGGTCATCGGGAGAAAAGATCGGAAAAACAGTATGGCTCAACTTTACTGATTGTACTTCTCAAAAAAAAAAACTTTACTGATTGTAACGTTGTGGCTTTTTCTCACGCCGTTTCACTTGGTATATTATATATGTACATAATAGTGGCTTTAATAAAATTCAACCTTTAAACAATCTCGTTGTGTTGAATTTTTCATAGTAGGATTCGTTCGGCCTCGACCCTTGCTTGTGTACATATGTATTATAGTGCTCGTCAACATAAAACTGCATCTCGCATATAACTCTCTGCTTATTAACTGAGATTTTTGTTAGTAGATTCTCGATTAAGTCCTTGTTAACTTCAAAAGCTAATATTACGACCAAGATAATCAACCTTATTATCTGGAAGTGTGAATTTATCGCATTAGTGAGTTGCCGCACAAAGTCTATCTTTATGTTTTTGTTTCTATGTTTCTGTATTTTTGTCTTGTATCATGTGATCTTGTTATTTAATAAAGAGTCTAAAAAGATTATAAATTTTGAATTTGAACTGTAATAAAATATTAATTTAAATTTACTCGAGAATTTTGTTGTTATTCGTAAGTTGATTTTATGAGTAGAGCTAAGCAAGTATGGTTTTTCTTTTAAATATTTCGAAAATTCTTTATAGAAATATAAATTTAGCGATTTTGTGCATGATCAAATTAAAAATTTACTAAAAATCAGTGACAATTCTGAAATTAAGTGATAGGTTAGTTCTGCCCCCGTACATCTTGAATAAATCATGAATTAGTCAGTTATATAGATAACAGGTATGAATCCGACCATTATAAAATTCTACGAGTTTAATATATTAAATCACACAATATGACATAGACTATATCAACTTCAAAAAGAAAGACATAGACTATATCAAAATTTTCCAATTGTTTGTTGGGGACCGCCAAGAGGGGCTGTCTCTAGCTGGGAATCGATAACAATAGAATCGAGGGGGTATACTACGCAGGCGGAATTGTGGAAAGACGAGTACAAGGATGCAATAACTGGCCTTCGATGATATTTCATGGTTTTCCTGTTTTTGGCAAGTATTTCTCGGCTCTCCTCCGCTTCGAGGAATTGCCATATTTCCCCATGAGGTGGAATTTTGAAAGCGAATGGTTGTCGGAAGGAAACGTGCGACAGTGAGAAAGTAGGGTTCTTTCTTTTCTTTCTTTGGTCATAGAAAACGCAGGTTTTATTACCTTTTCCATAGTCAAAAGCTAAAAAGGTAATGCACAAGTAAAGGAAAGAGCCAAAAAGATGTCTGGTTTCCTCCAAAAAAAAATGTCTGGTGAGTACTTTTGCGATATCTAGTGAGAGTCTAGTTTAAACAAAATATACAGAATTTAAATTATTGAAAATACATTAATATTAAATATTTGTTAGAATAATTTTACTACCTTTCAAATTAGTGATGATTCAACATTATTTTAATGAGGTACTCATTCTCTATCAATATTTTTTTCAATCGAATTTTACCGTAATAGAATTTTAACGAAACTAACGACGGCAACCTCAAAGTAGGAAATTTTACACTACTTAGACCGTAAATATTACTATTAATAACTTTATTTATAAAAAATTTAGTGAATTTATTCAGTATCCGAATAACACAGTATAAACTAAAATATATATATCTAACAACTTCTTATGGCTCTTAAAAAAAGTAACCTGCAAATTCTTCAACAACAAAAAATATACAATCGTCAAAATGACCCAGTATCTATACAAAAATAAGACTGACGCAAAAAAAACCACATAGACTTTTTGATGAGTTTTAAATGCGCAAAATTACATAATATTAAAGTAAAATTTTCCAAAAAAAATGTGACGATTATGTTCATATACATTGAAAACTAACCAACTGATTGTTTTATTTCTTGGATTAGATACAAAAACTTTATAGAATCGAGCAACACCTCCCGTATCTTTGATACCAATATTTTTAAAACCGACCCGGAAGGCGAACCAGAATTTTCAAAATTTTTGATTTGCTCGGTCAGACCGGTCCGACCAGAACTTTATTTAATATTAATATTAATAAATAAGGTTTAATAAATTTAATTTAGTATTAAAAAAAGATAAAATACCAAATAAGTTCAAACATTTAGCAACTTTTTTATACAATTTATCTAAACAAAATTTTCAAATATTAATTAAACAAGTCTAGAAGTACAACAATATGATTATACAAGTTTTTTTGTTCGACAAATTAGTATAACTCGTTTGACTTAATTGACATATTATCAAGAATTGTTAAAAAAATAAGTTTGTTGTGATCCAAAAGTGATGTACACGCTCCGAGCATGTAAATTGAGATTTTATTTCTAAATTAAATTCGATAACATTGAAAAAATAAGCACAAAATTTTCTGATCTGGGCTAACCGGTTCACTCAGAAGCACCTGGCCGACAGTCTGACCGAATTTTGGCCGGTTGAACCACTTACTAGGGTTTAGCTAAAATCGACATGAGTTTGATTTCGGGGAGTGGTCCGACCGGTTAGACCGCCAGTCAGACCACAGTTTTTTAAAACATTGCTTTGAACCAACTCATTGAATACATGAAAGTCGGTATACTTGAGCAGCAATGGTGATACCAATACCGGTTAAAACAGAGAGAAACAAGTTGGACGGAAAACTTAAACTCAACAACTGAAAATTCATATTCGACATCAGCTGTACAAGTCACAAAAAACTCATAGTTAATAGGGGGTGGTCGAACGTCATTATCTAATTAATTGCTTCATTGTTTAAAAAAAAAAGTTATTGCTTCATTGGCATCAATCAATCGATATCTATACAGACGCTGGTGGCTGATACGAGCCGACCATGTCTTAATCCTACCAACCTATTTGAACAAAATTGAAAATCATGTGCAAAAAAAGGAAGTTACGCGCGTCCGTTTTCGACCGTCCGAATCTTTTAGATCAATGTTCTAGATGTTAGCAGCTTGGTGCTCCTGGGCACTCTTTGCCAGCACCGAATCGGATCCCCGAAAGGCCATCATATGTGGCACAACTTTTTTACAATTTGTCAAAAATTATAAAGATATTTTTTTCATGATTTCGCACAAATTCTTTCACAATATTGTATCTACACTCTACCAATTAAAAAAGTGCCTACATGACATAATAAAGAATTATTTTGGAATATTTAAGTGCTTCGATTTAAAATAATTAAATCCTAACATAATATCCATCTGGAACATTATGCGGATAGGGAACCCTTTTATATTCCGACGCAAAATGCCAACCAAAGTCGGCGATGTCAGTCCACAGTCCATGCTCCAAGATTGCAGGTTTCCTGACGGTGCAACGTACAATAAACTACTGTATTTGTTTTGGAAGAGAATAAATTGTCCTATTCACTCTGATCACTTTTCTTTTGGAAGTATCGCCGGGATACTACCGAAGCATCCAGGGGTCTTTTTCTTTGGTGACGTCAGATTTTTTGACAAATTCTAAAATAGGGTAGTCAGTTTTCAGAAAAAAAATTTTCTGTCTGGAGTTGTGTTAGAAATTACACAAAATCGTGAATTTTTATTTGCAAGAAATCGCAAAAAATAATACAATTTTTACAAGAAAATGCATGATTATGTGCAGTTTCTTGCAAAAGCTGTTAACTATCCGCAGCCGAAAAACTTCGCATCATAGCTCGACTGAAAATGGCTTATGAATTAAAAAATGCACAAGAAGTCGTCGCGTTTGTGATGTTAATGTTTTCCCAAAAAGGCACAACTTTGGGCGTTTTTATCAAAAAAAATTTTTTTTTTTGTTATTTCCCTTTTTCTATTAAAATGTGAAGAGATCAGATAATTGAAGAGACCACAACTTTTTACTCCGGAGTCCGATTGAAGTGATTCAAGTTGCTATGTGAAAGTGAGACGTATATCTATAACTTTGAAGTTTATAACTTCTCGCAATTCAGAGTGTAAATATGTCAAAAATTCATTTGAAGTCAAGAGTCAAGTTGCCATCGAACTTTACACGGTCAACTCTTGACTTATAAATAATTTTTGGACATCTTTACTCTCTGAATTGGGAGAAGTAATAAACTCTAAAGTGTTAGATATACGTCTTAACTTCGCATAGCAACTTGAATCACTTAAAACAGACTCTGTAGTAATAAGTTGCGGCTCCCCAACCAAAATTAGTCGACCGCAATTCGGTCGACTCTTGAATTCAAATGAATTTTTGACATACTAACACTCCAAATTTAGAGAAGATATAAACTTTAAAGTTGTAGATATACATCTCAAATTGGTACAATAATTTGAATCACCTCAAATGAACTCCAGAGTAACACGTTCCTATAGAAAGATCTTAATTAGTACGTAAATCAATTCTATACCACCACTAATAAACACCAGAATACGCAATATTCACTAGACAAATTTTTTAATGACTATTTTAGACCCAATTAGATCGCATTGTTTAAACCATGATAATTTTCAATGTAAATAATAGAAAAAATTTCGCCACATTTACTTGCAAGTATCCACAGAAAGTTTTACAATAATTCTTTAATAACTATGATTTGAAATTATTGTTATCAATCTACAAGTTTATAACAGTTTTAAAAAGTTAAAGTTCACTTTTTCTCTCCAAATTTTGTTAAAATATCAATTGTAAGCTTTCGACTATAAAATTACTCTGAATCCAATGTTTCACTAGTATGTTTACAAGATAATGTACCATTCAGGAATCAGTAAAAGAAGAGAGGGAAGGCTGCAAGTCATCTTCTTTTCCCCTAGAAAACAGATTAAATTGTTTGGCTTGCAAATATTTTTTTTGGATTCGATCAGATATGAGAAGATTCAGGAAAAACTTCTCGTTAATAAAAACAATCTGTTCAACTATGGTGGATACGAGGATTTTTACAATAATTCATATATACTATGTGCTCTCCTGTTGCAGAACTAGGGCTCAGTTCCTGCAATGGCTTGACTTGTCGGCACCTCACATTGCGAAAAAAATTCCTGTGGAACCCTCCGACAATCGAATGATCTATAACTCTTCCAAAGTTAAGGAGATAAAAATAATCTTAGATTTAGATAAGTTTTAGATTATTATTAGGATTTTAATTTGTTAAGATTTTATGTAACAATTTTTTTACTTCTTTATAAGTAGGACATCTTCTTTATAAATACGACATCTTTTATTTTATTTTAGCAATTGTATTTTGATAAATCAAAATTAGGATTTTTCCTAATTGTTTGTCACCTTCTCGTATTCTTAGAATCAACGGCGCCAGAATATAGCTCGTTTCTGGTATTTTATGAAATCAATAGATTCGTGGTTGCCTACCCACGTGCTTCCCTTCATCAGTTGGTAATCAGAGCTTTGTTGTTCCCGGAGATGTTCGATCCCGTTGATCAGCGTTCGTGTTATCCAAATTTTTTTTTAGGTCCATGCAAAGAAACCAAGTGTCGCTGTTGACAACTTAAGTCGGCTAACCTATCACCACCGTGGGCGTGGCCAGTAACCGAGGCCGCAAGCCTGAGTTCCAAAAGCGGTGTGCAGTCTGAAACCTTTTGACCAACCCTGTTCGTCGAGCCATCGCGTGAACGTGTGGGGAGGAGATGAACCCGAAGAAAGGTTTCAATCCCGACGTGGCGACCGCCCGCACTGCCACTTTGGGTACCACCGCCGGCTGCCCCATTTTCGTCCACCAAATCCCATTTGGCCGCGGCCTACCGCTGCGCGCAGTGCTCCCTGGTTCGATCTGGCCCCTTTTCTCCAATTAGGGTTTTTGGTGCTTTAGGAAAATTTTGGACTGATTTTGAAGTTGATAAAAGTTTGAGGACCTTTGGTTTTGTTCCAGAGCTTTTGAGAATCGTTGCATAGATTAGTGATTGATTGGTAATTTTCTAGTGGGTTTAATACAGATTGGTCCCAGTTGATTTTGAGAAATTATATATTGGTCTATGTTGGGCTAATTTGAGGTGATCCAAGCTGCAAATTATACGAGATGTTCCTCCTTTAGATTGGGGAATGTCGAGAAAATAATTCTTCCAGTAGTTTGTGAATGTTGAAAATAATATGCATTGTACTCTAATTTAGAATTCATCCGGCATATTGTACTCTAATTTGGAAGAAGTTAGAATTATTAAACAACGATTGTGAGGTTATCTTATGCATTGTAATCTAATTTGAATCTACGACGAAAATAATATTGTAAGTAAAAAATCTCTCGATGGGCTAAATGAGATATAAGTTGATTTATAATTTGTTTTCCTGAAATGCTAAGAAGTTTGGAATGTTGTTGATGTCAAATGCCATCACTTTTGGGAACCATATAATCGTCAAACGGATTTGATGAAAGTAATCATCGAGAAGTTGGAAGCTAAGGAGCATGAACTACAATCTAGTATAGGTAGTTTGCAGCAACAAAAGATCGAGACCCTGATAAGGCAGCAATACTTCCACCATCTTCTTGAGCCGAAGCCTAGAAGTCAACATGTTGAAGAGGCTTTGGTTTGGGATGAATTTGGTGAGTTTGCCAAAGATTATTTTGATGGAGAATGCTTTATTGAGAGAATGCTTTATTGAGTCCGAGGCACTCTTAAATTCTGTAGAAGACTTATTTGAAGGAACATCAATCTTGGCGATTCCTTGTTTGACTTACGTTGTCGGTGACTCTAAACTTGGAAAATATGTTGAGAATGATGAATGAGCTTATACCCCACATAGCCCAAGATTATGAGGTAGAGTATGACGAACACGTTGATTTTCTTGGGGTTGACAAGTTCACACATGTTGCCTTCAGCTTGCATGAACTAAGGAATACAAGTTTATGATTGTAAAGACTGGTTCACATGTGGCTGCAAAGTGTCTTAGCAAGGGCGTAGAGACAGAACATTCACTCTCTTCTCTTGTGATTAGTTGTCGTAACTTCAATCACTAACAGTGACATGTCGAGGTCCATCACTGCTTTCGTGAGGGCAATACCGTGGCTAACTAGCTTTCGAATTTCGCCCTTACTGTAGATTTGGGTTTTCCTGTGTTGGAGTCTCCTCCTCTTGGTTGAATACCTCTTCTCTTTCAGGATAGTTTTGTTGTGGGCACTCCTCGGATCAATACTTTATTTTATGAATGAATAAGTGTATAACACTCATCACTTCCAGTAAAAAAAATTAATTTATATATTTTGAATACACGAAAAAGTTCTTATTGAACAATTAAACCTCAAACTCGGTCAATGAGAAAATGTCAATTCCATTGTAATATATAGAAGATATATGTATCAACCTGGATGGTCACCTCCATGCACCGTGTCTAGCCCGGAATTGAATTAATATATTATATATACGGGGCCAAGCTCAAAGGAAAAATCCATTCCGAAGCTTCAACTCCAAATCCTCTTCTTCTAAACACACAAAAATTGAAGATCTTCCCCTAATTCTTGGAATTTTAACTTCACTAGCAATACCACCAGACCCTGTAAGGGTTGGAAAATGCAAGGAGTGGAGAGGGGAGAATCCGTGGATGTTTGAGATTGTTGAAGCCCAAACTGAGTCTCTATCTTTTAGAAACCGCCAAATCTATTTGAGTAAGAGGACCTGATTTTTCAGACGGATGCTTCTAATACCTAGGCCCCCTGCGTCCTTGGGTTTTTGCACGATGTCCCACGAGACAAGGGAGCACTTGCGATGTTGGTTATCCCCTAACTACAGGAATAACCTTCTAATACAGCAATTATCCAAATAGCAAAAAATATGGGTATTTTCAAAATTTAATTGTATAACAAATAATTTAATATTTAAAATGTGAAATTAATTTTTGCAATAAATTTAAAATGTCATAAATTTTCAAAAAAATGATGGATGTTAAAATTTTTAGAATAAATTGATGATTTTTTCTAAATAAGTATCAATTAATAATTTAGGATTTTTAATATACATTGTTACCATTTTCTCACATTATCTATCAAATAATTTAGGATAAATTATTTTCAGGTTTCTTGTGTATGGCTAAATCTACGATCGGGTCCTTCGTGTTAGGTAATCCATTTTTACGTCCCCGTGTTTCAATCAATGGCTGAATGCAATTTGTTCATTGTGTGGAAGTAATTATAGTTTGTAGACGTAGATGACTAACAACGTACGTGGTTTCCGGAGGATTTTGGACTTCGAACAGACAGAGATCAAACTTGGCTAATTAACTGTAAATTAGAAAATGAGGTTCGGTGTCAAAAGTCCAATAATTAAAATGGATTTCTTTAAACTAATACATAATAGAATGAAATAATATCACTCGTATACATCTCAAAAAAAGGAAGAGAGCACATCAAAAAATTACTGTAGCTGATAAATGTCGCAATACAACTGTTTCGGAAATAATATATACATGCAGCCAGTCATAAAATTCAGCCGGATATCTAGGGTACTCTTTCTCGAATGATTTTTTTCCTATAGTAATTTACCGGATTTTGATGAAGAATGTGGCCGCAATTTGGTGCACTATATTAAGGACTTCTACCCTCGTGACAATGTAAATATTATACGCAAAAAATTTGACCTTCTGGAAAAAAATGCAGCCAGTCATAAAAAGTTAGGCGATTGGAGCCTAAAACCTTAACAATCTGTTTCCTTTTACGTAGCTAGGAAAAAACATTATTATTCTCTTGTTAGGCTGGCTAGGTTGAAAATTGTAGGAAGGGGACCTGGGTGGATGTAAAAGTGGCAAGAGTTTAGAATTTTACTAGGGACGGCAACGGATAGGGTATTGATAGCTACGTAGTTTACTCCTTATGCTGCTAGTATTTGAAGTTGGATGCATACACTATCTTCGACCCTCCAATAGATCCAGGGTCTGTAGGATTCGATCCTATTTTTTAAAGGTAAATTTTTATACCTGCGAGAGTTTGAACCCTGGACCTCCTTGATATATTACACTCTTTGTGCCGCTAGGTTGAATGCTCTTTGGTGGTCTGACCCTTTAACGTTCTATTTTTGATAATTTTTACACAATTTATTTTCATATAAAATTTAAATAAATTCAAGACATCTCCAACATTACACGTAAATATTCAATAAAAGTTAAAGAAATATTAAAATTTATAATTTGATTTAAATGGTACAATGTTCTTCCTTTCAAGTTTTAATTACATAAACAATTCAAAAAAAATTACCTTCTAATGATCTATCCTTCACGATATCTTCTAAGTTAGTCATATTTATAGATTCTTGTGTGTTACTTTTTCTTTTTTCAAGTTCTAATTATATATATATATATATTATTTATATGGTCTCATTAGGGTCTAACTAGGCTCATAAGTTAAAGGTAAGATTCGACCCACAAAGTATCGGTATTTCTGCTATGCCTAAATTTGTTTATAGTGCTTGACTCTAAAGTTTAAGGGAAACTCTAACCGCCCTTTCAATCTGGATCGGAGCCCCTTACAAATAATTCCACCGGTTAGAAACGCAAGTATTGTTCAGACCAGGTATACTTATTGACCTTTTAGTTCCATTCATAACTCGCTGCCATGTATATACCTTTTTTAAACTAGGTATACTTATTTGACCTTTTAGTTCCAATTATTTATCGATTCTGTCCGGCACAGCCTGTGAACAAGATGCAGATTGCTCAAGCCAGGCCAAGAAACGATAATCAGAATCTGGATAAGTTTACTGAACTCCCGTTGCTAGTATTCCATCAAATCTTGTCTTTCCTCGGGGTGAACGATGTAGCGCGACTCTGTATTGTGTCCCCAAGATGCCGAGAACTTTGCACATCTAGCCCTTTTATGCTTTTCGATGTGAACTTCGACGAGGAAAGCTGTACAAGCAAGTGTAGAGGGCTTAGGTGCTTTCTTCACAAGCTATTAGATGAGCAAGAGGGATTGGAGTGGCTGAAGATGCACCGATTTCGCCTTCGTTGGCATTGCAACGACTGTAGAGATTTTTCTCCAACATCCCTATTCGATCGGTGGGTGAATAGGGCTGTAAGTTGCAACACCCAAGAGATTGATATCGGTTTTTTTCCGGCACAAGGAGACTCATTCATCCTACCTAATTGTCTCAGTAGGGCTTCCACGGCAACACGAATTTTGCGACTGAAGTTGTGGCCCTTGTGGGGCTGCCAGCTAAATTGCGTGCCAATGGACTTTGCCTCCATCCAGGTCTTAAGTCTGAATTCAATATTGGTAGCCTCTGGTTGCCTTCTTGGTGAATGGATATCTCGTCATTTCGGATCACTTAAAACTCTGAATCTTGAAGTGGTCCGCTTGAGCCAACACCTTTCTATTACAAGTTCGTCTCTTCGATGCCTCACAATCTCCCATTGCCTCATGGAAGCTGAAGTATTATCTATTCGATGTCCATCCCTCGAGTATCTTAGAATTGAGGGTTGCAGGATCACCTGCAGGCACATAGAACTTACCGTTGACTGCGGAGAGCTAAAAAGCTTGCTTGTTCATGATTGCCATTTTGACTTTGGGGGGTTTTACGTCGTTGGTCCTTCTCTTAAGGACTTGCAAATCTCCAGCTGCTCCTTTAAAAATTCTATGGTCTACCACATCTTGGCCGAAGCCCTCTGTACCTTCTTCGTGGATATTACCTTAGGTCCCGCGGGTGTCATGTTAGCATATTTCGAAATCGAACCACGAAGCGTGCAAATCATGAAAAGGGTCAACCTTAAATTATCACTTGACTTGCAAACTACTCTGAGATTATCCTTGTTTGAGTTTTTCCAGGAGTTAAACGACATCCATGTATTGGAGATAGATATCGACACTATCAAGGTACGTAAATGACAATCCTAATCAGTTTTTTTTCTTTTCCTTTCTTTTTTAGATAAACGTACACGTTTGATGACCTTTTGCTGCAGATAATGGATCTAAAAGAGATGGGGATTGTGTTTGGCAATATTCACCTTTTGGAAGTCACTGTCACTAATTTACAAGATATGAACTCGACAGACATAGCGACGTTTGTTATT
The DNA here is from genome assembly GCA_963995505.1 of Hypericum androsaemum. Taxonomy (NCBI): domain Eukaryota; kingdom Viridiplantae; phylum Streptophyta; class Magnoliopsida; order Malpighiales; family Hypericaceae; genus Hypericum; species Hypericum androsaemum. Next base: position 12,210,497 of record OZ023180.1, read on the forward strand.
GCCATGTGCTCAGCTTCGGCCAGCGTCACGACTGTGACATTAAATTATAATGATTTTCAATCTGATGAAGTGAGTTTTATTGGAGCTGTTCTCATATCTATCTGTTTACGGTTTTGCCGCTTTAATAATATGTGTTTTTTTTCTCTGGGTAGGTTGTAAGGTTGCTGAAATCAGCAGTGGAACTTGTGAGAAGAGAAATCTCTGTAGCTGTTGAAATAAATTGCTTGGAGAGACCAATAACTATCCAACCTCTGGATGCTGCCGGTAAATTGAAAACTAAACCTTCTAACTGTAATTGCATTTTGAAATTCATGTTGTGTATCTAATCTTTTTTTTTTTTGGTTTATGCAGTACGGTATTCAAAGTCATGGAGCAAATGATGGACGTAGATTTACATTTCAGCTAAATGTTGATTTGGGTACCTTTTAGAAGTTCTTAATGTAAAGAGCTTGGTTGGTGACTTATTGCACCTTTTGGACTGGGCTTAAACTTTCACGTCACGGTCGCAGTTCGATCTCTAATTAATACTCTGCTAATTTAAAGTCGAAACTTCTTGTTGTTTTCAAAAGACGAAACAATGTTAAGTAGCAGAAACTCTTGAGAAAATAGAAATATGCTCTTATCAACAGATTGAAACAAACAGAACATATGAAATCTATATAGCCACTGAAGCCTCTGCATTCTAGTCCAAGCAGCAAGCACACTAGTCTGAAAGGCTCAAATATCTTCATCCCACAGGCCCTTTCTTAACAGGTGAATGCGCATGATATATTAGCATATTTTCGTTGGAAAAAAATTGCAGCAAGAGCACCTCGATAAAAAATGTCGATCTTGGTGTTTAATATCGGTAAGCATAATTTTACACCACATGCGCCTAGTACATTACATCCGCACCCTGCCAAAGCTACACCTGCTCACAAAAGAATCTAAAACCACTAATTACAAAGAAGCTGAGGAACCAGAAGCATCGCACCAAATAGGACGCCCAAAAAACCGCAGAAGGGACGGCACTCCATCATTCGCCAGTCGAATCCAGATAGATTAGCATATTCTGTAGTTTATATCCTAAGACACAACATAGAAATAAGAGAAGAATTCTAAGAAGAATGCTGGGTCGGGTGCCTTAGCACCCCTGAAATGTTTGGTTTCGAATGGGCTAAATCTTGAGAGAGTGTAGTGGTTAGGGAGCGTAATGTTTTGAGTAATGTGACCTCCATTTGAACCTAATGGTGAGAGCGTTAGTAATGACCTAGAGTCCTTCCCAATTGATTTTAGCGTGACCTGAATTACTTAGCCGTGAAGGGGAGCATGGATAAACCTAATCACTAAACTAGGCATTTACCCGACGGACCTAGCCGTGAAAATGGACTTTGTCTATGAGGGTGATGCTTAGTTAGCCTTAGTGTGGAGCACTCATGAGGGAGGTTTATGGTGGATAGTTGTGGTAGTCTCGACACCTAGGTAATATTGACAACTTACCAACATTAGGTGTGAGTGACATTCTTGCCAAGGCCTCTTAATACCTTCTTTGTCGTGAAGCATCATGCCATAGTACACCTAGGTTCACCATGGACTTAAAAGCCCAAAAGAAACTAAGCACGTAGGGATGTGTGTATGGCACCTGGCCCAATTTTCTTTAATTTGACTTTACATCCTTTTAACTTTGTCTTGTCTTTGTTTGCTTCACCCAACTTAATACATAAAATACTTTTCAACCTGATCTTAATTACATTTCGCTCGGGATGTCTTGAACTCGCTCTCTGTGGTTCGACATTATATCCGTACTCCCTTTATTGGAAGGTGGACCAAAAAATCTACTCTTCAATTGGCGCCGTTGCCGGGGAATAGCATCTTCCAAGGCATCTTTGTGATTTGTGAGATAGTTATGTTGATTTTACTTATTTTTAGTTAAGTGCGGCTCTTGCCTCTCCTGCGGTCTCTTGTTGTTATATGCCACGAACTCGTTCGTCGGGGTCACGTGTGGACCAAGAAGAGCTTAATCAAGACATCAGGAGAATCTAGAGAACTTTGAGTAGAGAACAAAGAAGGAGAGAAGATATGAATTTTGAAGCTAACCATGAAGGACTGCGAGTTGCAAATGAGGATGAGGATGTCCCTTTTATAGATTTTGCTCGCTTGACTCTTGATGTAATGGCGTCCGGAGTACCATGCCTGGATGTAGACTCCCTCAACTACACAATTCCATCTAGGGTCTTTAACACTCTTACCAACTCCTTACAATTTGGCGGATACACCAAGAAAAAACCAAGAGACCATCTTTCAAGGTTCTTGGCAATCTGCGACACTTTCAGAATCCAAGGGGTGTCTGATAATGTAATCAAACTCTGTCTATTACCCTTCATGTTGCATAGTAGAGCAAGGTTATGGTATACAAGTTTGAGTGATACGGGAATCACTATTTGGGAGAAGGTGACAAACGCTTTCTTAGGTAAGTACTTCTCATTAGCAAAAACCAACCAAATTTAGCGAGAGATCAACACATTCAAGCAGTACCAAGATGAGACCCTCGGAGAAGCTTGGGATCGATTCAAGGACCTCAAGAGGTCGTGCCCAATCAAGAATATGATGGAGGATCATTTGCTACAAGCTTTCTTTTTTGGGCTCATTGCTATGGCAAAAGGAACTCTCGATGCAGCAGTGGGTGGGTCTTTCTCAAGGAAGTCTCGAAGAGAGGCCATCCGTATTTTGGAAAAAATTGCTTCTTCTACATCATCCTACTCAGGCAAGCGCGATCTCCATCCGTCACGACCTCAAAAATAGGGGCAATAGCTGGATTTGGTGGTTCAGTTACAAGCAGAGGTAGCAGTTCTCGAGAAGCATTGGAATGAGAATAGCCTCCCATTTAGAAAGGTGGCAAGGATCCAAGGGAATGGTCAAGAGTTGGGGGAGCAGAGTTCTGACACCTCACCTCGCCATTCATCTAGGGAACACTTAGAGCAAGTCTACTACATGGGTCAAGGATCACTCTACTAATAGAGGATTGGGTTCCTACAAGATCGGGGTAAGGAATGATTCCAATCCCGCATACATCAAAGATAACAACCCATTAGTAATCGTACCAGACCAGGGACCTCCTTTACAAGTGTACCCTCAAGAGCAAGGATTCATCCCTAGATGTCGCCTTTATGATAGGGTGGAAAGTATGGAAGGTAAAGCCGAAAAATGGGATTCCATGCTTGAGAAGATGAAAATTCTACTTCGAAGCCAGAAGGACATGACAGCAAGTATATTTGATCAAGGATCGAGGATGACGAAGCTCGAACAAATCATGCAGAATCAAGCAGTGGCCAACAAGAGTTAGAGGACAAAGTGCTGAGACTTCCTTCCGGATCAAGCGTGCATGACAAAGGAAAGGCGGTGTTAGCAATAGAAGATAAACAACAGGGAGAGTGCGCGATGAACATGATGGCTACGACCCTACCAGAGGAAGAGAAAACTTCCCTTGAGGACCCAGGCAAAATAACCATGCCTCTTTCAATCAAGGACGTTCTAATCAAAGATGCCTTCTGTGACTTGGGATCCTCAGTGAATGTTTTCTTTCACTCCCTCCGATCAAAATTAAACTGTCCTTCACTACAACCTGCGATCAACCCCATCCGCATGGCGAATGGATCTCTTTCCAAGCCAGACAGAAGTTTGAAGGATGTTACCGTCAACATCAAAGGAACAGATGTGCCAATAAATTTTCTTATCTTAAAACAAGGTGAGGAGATGCATGAGGAATTGATTTTGGGAAGGCCATTCCTTGCTACTAAAGGGAAAAAATTGATGTCATCGGGAGACAAATTACACTCCAAATTAAGGAGAGATCAGAAGAATTTATGATGAAAGAAAATGAATTTATCACTATCGTATGTGTTGCTGCCCTATGCGGAAAAACCATTCTAGTAAGGAATTAAGACAATACTTAGAAAAACCATTCTAGTAAGGAAGAGACGTGCCTTATGATATGCTCAGAACCTGGAACGGAAGCGACAACTGCAAGGTGCAGAGAGCGAAAAAGAATCCCTCCAAATAATGATGCAACAAATGAGAAGCAAGCTCTCCTATCAACTTGAGACCCGAAGAACTTAACTATCCCTATTAAGGTAAATGGAGTGCTTGTACAAATGGCAATATGTGACACAAGCTCAAAGGTCAACATCATGCCCTACTCGATGACGAAGGCATTAGGATCAATCGGGATGTATCCCACCTACACCAGCATTCATCTTGCCAATGGAAGTTTCATAAGCCCAGTAGGAGGAGCCCAATGTGTCAGTGTGCAGATTCGGGGGAAGGAAGTGCGAACTAACTTCCTGATCATTGATAAGCCTTGGACAAAGGCATCATATTTAATTTTAGGATCACCTTTCCTGGCACAAACTTAGGCAACCATTCAAGTAGGTTGGAATCTCATCATTCTGATGATCAACAAAGAGCAAGAAGTGTTTTTCACAAATCAGGAAGAACCAGACGAAGAGTTCCTGCAAATGTCATCTTATTTCCCTAAGTTGACAATCCTTGACAGCGAAGAGAGGGTTAAAGTTTTAGGAAGAGATGGTGATCGTCTTTGATCGTTAAGTATATAAGGAACATATCACTATCACCAGAGCAAGATTTTTAGTCGTTCACCCGTACAACAATAGAGAAGAGGACAGGGCAAGCAATGAAGTGAAACCACCACTTGGGTCGGACCCAACCACCCCTTAAAAATTCCTTCAGCTGTGAGACATAGTCAAGCTAAGGACCTTAAATGAGCATTTTATTTCTTTGTGTCGGTAGACAGTGCCTTTCTCCCCCACCCGGTGGTCACTACCTTTCGGGTGACTATATAATTTTGTGTTGGTCGCTGCCCAAAGTCGTCAACAGCCTGAAAGTAAGTTTGAGCAAAGGCGGTGAATTTCAAGAATCTGTCGGGTAGCGGCCAAAATGTTGGGTGGCATCAGATGCAGGGGAACGACTCCACCCACTTCTATCGTGCTCCCCAACAAAGGCCCATCAAATCAGGGATGTCCCCTATCTCTCCTCCTAAGTCATGATTCTGTTGTCATTTTGTTTTTGTCCTCATTCACTGGCATTTGTTGTGACCACGGAGGTCATTATGTGTGCTTTTGATTAAATTTTTTGAGACTTTGTTGACTACGGAGGTCATCAAAGTCATGTATTTTCTTTTCTTAGCTCTTCCCACATTGAGGACAATATGTCATTTAAGTGTGGGGGGGGGGGGGGGGGGGGAGTTCCACATAGGAACTTGCATGCTTAGTTATAGAATCAGTTGTTTAGGTCAAGTTCTGGCGCTCTTTTGACAATTTTGACCACCCCCCCTCTCACCAATTTTTGATTTCTTCGTCTTAAGGCGAAACTGCATTTATGCATTTAGTAGGAATCTTACCCCGGTTGTAAGATGTAGAAATACGAAGCCTCCATACCCTCGCTTATTTAAACTTGAGGTCTCCCTAGTTGGGTGGACTCGAGAGTTGATGAGTGACCTTGTGTGAGCAATGTTTGAGCCAAAGGTGGAGACTATCGTCTCCAAATTTTTGTTCATGAGGTGCTTATATGCTCCAGGCAATTGGAGTACCCTATGAGTACTTAGTTGTCTCTCCTTTTTTAGTAAGTTATTGGAGGACGGGGATAGTTTTTGATTGAATTTTGCATACAGCCTTAAAAGTCTAACCCTATATCTTCTTTTCCCTTGTATAGCCCTTTGAGCTAAGCCATTCCTTTGATACATACATTAACCATACTATCCCCAACTCAATCTCTCCACCTTTGACTTTTAGTCCAAGGATGTATTTAGGATTTATCTAATGGTGAATTGTGTAAGGATTTCATGGAAGATTAGGCTGATTAAGGGATTTTACTTTGGGAAAATATGTAGAAAAGGGCCAAATTTAATCGCCAAACCTTGCCTAAACCAAATTTTGCCAAAAATTGAATGATGGGGATGATAATAAAACAAAATAGGGCAAGCAAATAAAAGGCAAGGTTTTGGCCTCTTGACTATAGGTCTCGGGCATATTGGGTTGAGCATTCAAGTACGGTGAGCAAGTAAAATAAGTAGAGTGCTAGTTTATGTGTAATAGCACCTCAGATTTGGGTAGATAGCCACTACCCATTCATTTATCCTCACCATTACTTTGACCCATCTTGACCCGATCCAAGTCCCCTTCATCGCGACCCTTATTTAGTGAGAGATGAACACAAGTGCGAGTAGGATGACTCAAGACCCTCGAACGTATATTCGAGGGATAGGGAGTAGCCCACACCATAGCGAGGATAATCAAATCTCATTCCCTCTGAGTGGTCAACTCTTGAGTTCTACCTTCCTTGGGTTAACACGTGGTTAAACTCTTGAGGGTATAGTCTCTACGCATTCTTATTTCGTTTCATCCAGGGTAGTGAACTACTATGTCATGGGCTCTTCCTATGACGAAAGATCAATATGGCGGGGGAGTTTATTTTTGATAAGAGAGTGCCAGCTCTTGACCTTACTTGTCGGTGTTTGTGTCCATACTTGTGTCTTTTGCTTGAGGACAAGCAAAGATTCAAGTGTGGGGGTGTGATGAGTGCAAGAAATGCTCACTTTATGCCCTCATTTTAAGGTCATTTAGACCCAATTTTGAGTACGTTTGAGTCATTTTATGCCATTTTTAGGTCTGTTGCCTAGAATGGTTTCTCATTTTTGTTTTCGTGTCTTCAGAGAAGGTTTTTGTAGGGACGCGATGACCAAGTGAGAAGAGGCAAGCCTTGGTAGAGTCGGGCCAAGAGATAGTCAGCCAGAAGCAAGCTGCACCTGCCAAACTGTGAAATCTGCATCGATCGGCGCTTCTGACGGGTGGCGGGAGGGCTTTATAAGAATTTCCCCTAATCTCCTATGTCCTACCGTATAGCGCGATAGCCTGCCGAGCAGTGTTCAAAGAGATGGGGATGAGCTTTTTACGAAGAACCCTCTGAATGGTGGAATCGCCCACCGGTCGATGCCTTTGACGTCGCCTAAACTCCGCACCTATCAGTCGGTGACCAGTTCAGCCCGTCGAATGGCACCAGTAGCACCAAACAAAATTTTTGCAAAATTTTGCCAAGGAGAATTAGTCATTTTGAGGGAACTTCAAACTTTTTACCCCATTTTAGGGTTGAGGGGGAGACTTTTCTATAAATACCCCCCTCAACCCATTAAGTTCTAGGCTTTGACATTGAGAACTTAAAATTAAGATTTTAATTATTGAAGGAGGAGCTCGAGGAGCAAGAGGTGGATGATAGGTTCGGATCGATCGGCTCTTCACTACGATTGAGCACTCTCTTTCCCTTCTCTTTACTGATTTTGTGACATTGTTCCTTTTAATGCATAGTTGTTTTGTTTAAATGACTATATGTGAGTAGTTCTCCTTTTGGTCGGGTGCTTTAGTACCCTTAAAATGCTTGGTTTCGAATGGGTTAAATCTTGAGAGCGTATAGTGGTTAGAGAGCGTAATGTTTTTGGTAATATGACCTCCATTGGAACCTAATGGCGAGAGCGTCAGTAACGACCTAGAGTTCTTCCTAATTAATTTTAGCGTGACCCGAAGTACTTAGCCGTGAAGGGGAGCGTGGATAAACCTAACCACTAGACTAGGCATTAACCTGATGGACCTAGCCGTAAAAATGGACTTTGCCTATGAGGGTGATGCGTAGTTGGCCTTCGGGTGGTGCACTCATGAGTGAGTTTTAGGGTGGATGGTTGTGGTAGTCTCGACACCTAGGTAAGGTTGACAACTTACTAACATTAGGTGTGAGTGACATTCTCGGCAAGGCCTCCTAGTACCTTCTTTGTTGCGTAATGTTATTAGGCGTGAAGCGTCATGCCATAGTACACCTAGGCCCACCACGGACTTAAAAGCCCAAGAGAAACCAAACACGTAGGGATGTGTGAAGGGCATCTAGCCCAATTTTCTTTAATTTGACTTTACACCCTTTCAACTTTGTCTTGTCTTTGCTTGCCTCACCCAACTTAATTCATAAAATACTTTTCAACCTAATCTTAATTGCATTTCGCTCGGGATGTCTTGAACTCGCTCTCTGTGGTTTGATATTATTCCCGTACTCTCTTTATTACAAGGTGGACCCAAAAATTAACTCTTCAGAGGGCGAGCTACTAGGAGCATCTGAATCTAGAGGTGTTGGTGATAGGATTGGTTCATATTGGTCATGATAGAAATCTGTGATAGGGCTGGAAGATGACAAAACTAGGTCAATGACATGATATGACTGAAATATCGTGGGATTATATACATGTTGATTATGAAAGGAGAAATTATCCTCATAGAATACAATATTTCTAGAGAATATAATGGTCTGGGTATCAAGATTGTACAATTTGTAGCCCTTGATACCAGGAGGTATTCCAAGGAACAAGTACGGTGATACTCTTGGATCAAATTTTGATCTTCCATCTTGCAAAGTAGAACCATAGCATAAACAGCCGAAGACCGTCAAATGACTCAGGTTTGGAATGTGGTTATGCAATAACTCATATCGTATTTTGTTTCCTAATAAGACAGATGGTAATCTACTGATTAAATATGCATGTAGAATGCAATCGCTCCAGAAATTAAGTGATAAGTGTACTTGAATGCATAATGCCCTAATTACGTTCAAAATATGTTGATATTTTCGTTCAAAAGATGGGGAAAGATTTTCTATTTACAGCTCAGAATATTCTCTAAGATGCTACCTGGACCACTCATTTCATAAAAACTTTTTATTCTTTGTCACGAGGTGGATTTGGCATCATTGAATCGGGACCCACACGTCTCCTACTTGGATGAATTGAGTTGTCACTTTCTGGCTGGGCGCATGTTCTTCTTTCTCGTGAATGACCGCCCGTTCATTCTCTCTTTGGATGAATATAGGAACATGTTTACCATAGACGACAGCCCGCTCGGTACAACTATTCAATTGGCTTCGGATGACAGGAGACCGGGTGACAGCAACTGTAGAAGAATTTGATTCTTTAAAATTTATCATCTCATGTTCCTACATCAATTCTCATCACGTCACAAATTCGTGCCCATAGCCCATTTGAAAATACCGCTAGAGAAAAAAAAGGACTTTTGTATCGTCATATCGGTGAATGCTGGAGAGAGTGGCTGCCCAAATAGACTCCTTATCCACCATGAACTTTCAGACCCTTTTCATCAACATAATCTCATTCTTGATTTTCTGACTTTTAAGCCCAATACCTCCACAATAATGTGGTTGCACAACCTTATCCCAAGAAACTAAAGATAATATGCGTACCTCCACACTTTCGAACCAATGGAACACAACTTCTTTTTTATTTTCAGCAGCACCATTGTAGTGAGCTTGTAAATAGAGATGAAGTACACTAGAAGGCTTGACAGTTCAGACCTTAACAACGTGATCTGGCCAACTAGGGAGAGCAATTTCCTCTTCCACATGTCCAACTTCTTGTAGATGGAGTTCAAGACTGGATTCCAGTATTGCAAGCGGCCTGTGTTATAGCAGTGAGGGGCCAAGCATCTTTGGGACCAAGGTGATAAAAGAGGAGGAGGCGTAGCTGAGCACTTTCCCAGAATTAAAAATGTTCAAAACAAATCTGACCACATCGACTTGTACCACCTCCTAGCTGGCCTTGAAAAAATTCATATTGTAGCCATCAGGCCCCGGGCCTTATTCCCGTAACAACTCTACACCGTGTCCTTGATTTTGGAAAAGCTCCTCTTTGTTCTTTGGTCTCGTTACTGTAGGCTCTTTAAACTGGTTTTCAAAATACAAATGAACCTCCACATTAATGCTTTTTGGGTCGTAAGAGATCTCCCCGTTCACCTTCAGATTCCCTGTATAATTGAAGCGTTCTCATGCCTCTCCTAAGCTTTTATTTTGATATTGTCTGAAGGTATTGATTTTCCTCAAAATCTGGTTAGTTTTGGAGTATGGGCAACACTTTCCCAAGAAGTATTAGCTACTTCCCTCCAAGTTGTAATTCTGGAGTCTCTCAAACTAGCAGACCATAGTCGAGCCTCTCTATTAGAGTGAAAGGGAAGAGGCAAAGCTTAATGGTATCATTCGAGGCTCATTGGATCTTGAATGTGTTGCAAATGGCAAGAAACTGAGCTAAGTGGTCTCTTTGGTCCTCTTTAGCCTTGCCCACAAATTGTAGAGAGTTAGTAAATAAGTTGAAGATGTTTGGGCAGTTGATGTTATCGGGAAGATCCATCCCGCTTCTACCAAGGGTTACGCCTTCATTATAGTAGCCACAGACTATTTTACCAAGTGGGCAGAGGCGGTCCCAATGAAGGTTGTGAACCAAGAGACGGTGATCCAGTTCTTCAAAAAATACATCATCCATAGGTTCGGGTTACCGGAGATGATCACAACCGACTAAGCTATCATGTTCACGGGAGATGAGATCCAAAAATTTGCAAGAGATATGGGCTTCAGGATCACCCATTCAACGCCTTACTATGTACAAGGCAACGGTCAAGCGAAAGCTACCAATAAGGTGTTGAAGGCGTGCATAGAAAAGGCGGTGAGAGAACAGCCCAGGACATGGCATCTCGCCCTGTCGGAAGCATTGTGGGCATTCCGTACTATGAAGAAAGGGGCCACTGGAATGACACCGTTCACCCTTACTTATGGACACGAAGCGATGATTCCATTGGAAATGACGGTCCGATCCTTGAGAAGGGCCGAGCAGGCAAACCTCTCCCAACTTGATTATGACTCAGCCATGTTGGCTGAGCTTGAAGATCTTCCCGAAGAGAGGCTAAGGGCCTTAAATGCGATCATCCGGCAAAAGAAGATCGTGGAGAAAGCTTACAACAAGAGAGTCCGAGAGAAATACTTCGAAAGAGGAGACCTAGTATGGAAAGTCATTCTCCCACTTGGACAAAAGGATCCTGAGCTCGGGAAGTGGTCGCCTAATTGGGAAGGACCATTCGAGGTGCATGACATCTTGTGGAACGGCTCCTATCGGCTTGCTGAGGTGAATGGTAAGGTTCATGAGCGCCTGATAAATGGACTTTACTTGAAGAAATACCGCCCCAGTATGTGGAAAGGTATGGATGATCGGTTATTTGAAGACTATGCTCAGACTTATGATCGGGCGATGTAGCTTGACCAGTGGCAAATTTGTAGTAGGATCTCACGATTATAATCTTTTTGGTTTTTCTGTTGAAACCGATCATTGATGTAACTTGACGATGTACCCGGCTAGTCCAAAGCTAATGAAGAAATTCAATAAAGGTTAAGTTACTTCATCGGCCTCCTCAAGGGCCAACAAAATCATGTCTCGCAATCAAGTCTAGCATATGGTCTCAATAGGACTGGGCATACATACATCAAAGCTAGATAAATAATAAATATGATGGTTCAAAAAGATCCCTAACGCAAGAGGCTAGTCAAGCTGATGGGATCAGGGAGCTCTAGAAGGTCAAGCTTACCGATCACCCTCCAGCGGGGCGGCACCAGCATCAGGTTCGAAAAGGTAGGAGATCATCTCGTTCACTTCGGTCATTGGCATAGGCATTTCTCTTATGCCCTAATAGTGCGTCAGCAAGTTCTGACTCATCTTTGGCACTCTTGAAGATGGTCATCCCGTATTTCATATTGGCTTGATGACACGCTATTCTCCTCTCTCTCACGCGGGCAAGATCGTCTCGTGATTCCTGGTGCTCGGAGTCGGCTTGGATCAAGCTCTTCTGAAGGCGAGCAATCTCAGCTCGAATTCGGTTCATCGTCTCAGCACGGGTGGCGACCGTTCGTACGGCTTCAAATTCTTCAACCTTAACCAGCTTGAACTCGGCGACCCTTGATGCCATATCGCTCTGAGTCTTCGTGATGGTTTTAGTCTGGGTTTCTGCATTCTGCTCCATACAATGAATGGAGTCGATGTACCTTTGGCCCCTTTGATACCTGAAAGAAATAAGTGTTAGAAGCGGACAAGGTTCAGCTAAGGTGGTTGGGAAAGAATGAGTATGAAGGAGCTTACCAATGGATAGTATGGGAAAAGTCAGCATATAGCTTATGGATGGGAGCAAGTTGATTCCCGGTGGATGGTCTGTGGTTCGTCAAGTACTCAAGAGCGTCATATGCATAGGCTGGAGGCTTTGGGAGCATAGTACTTATCGTCTAGTTCTTGAGATTGCAAAGGTAACGGATCAGGTTGGCTTTTTGCTTGTCCTTTTTAGTGTTAGCACATGCGAGTGTCAAGACTTCAGGCACCAAAGCGGGGATGACCGGAGGATTGGTCAACTCATCTATAGTTAACCCAATGCTCTCGTAGAAAGCCTGGCATGAAGTGCCATATGTGACCCAAGGAGCGATGAATTGTATGGAAAAACAAAGCTGAAAAAGACGTATAAGTTCGGAGGCGTCAATCAGAGATGTAGGCAGAGGTGGAACAACGATAGGTGTCAGTGGTCCAGCCGTAGGAAGCGGTGTGATGGTTGAAGGCGTTGGAGGATGCACGACATCCAAGGTGGTCTGATGGTAATGGTCATAGATGTGGAGGCATGCACGGCCTCACATGTGAGATAAGGATCATCCCGAGGAGCGGGACATGTTAGGCCCGGCACCCGCTCAATCTCGGTCATCTTAGCATAGGAAATATCGGCGACTGAAGAACGTGCTGCTAGAGGCAAAGGTGTATAACCAGGGGAGTAAATAGGATCAAGCATTGCTTGGAACTTGGCTTCATCGTCTAAAGGTGCGAAAGTCATAATGATAGTAGGGCGGCTTTGACGCGGAGGATTTCTTCTGAGCCTTGAAGGAGAGATGACACGGGTGGACTTAGGGTTCGTAGTAGGGTCAATTCGTACGGGAGATGCCTCAGGTGACGAATCCTCAAATGATGAGAACAGACTTTAGGAAAATTTGATTCATACCGAGTGAGTTTCTGAAGTTAATCTTTACCTTTTCGGATGAAGAAGAAGGGTAACCCACAAGTCTGGCCGGAGGAAAGGAAGCTCGAAGGATGTCATCTATACAACAAGAGAAGGATGTTTGAAATTTCCAAGTAAGGAACGTGGCAGTTGTGAGAGTCAGGAGACTTACCATCTTCTGGTAGGCCGGAGTCATCGGCTTTGGAAGAATATGTCGAAGCACCCGCCTGATAGCTTCTGGCTGAATGATCGACCTCTTGTTTCTTCTTCGGAGGGGCTTTTCCCGACCTCAAAATTGGGTCTGCCGTGGGTGGTGTCACTTTGACAAAAGTAAAGGTCTCGACTAGTTGCTTGTCGTTAGCCTTCCAATACGTGAGTGTTGCCCACCAAGTGACAAAGGCGGGAGTACGACCGGAAGAGAAGTTAAAGTTGCTTATCGTACTTCACTGTAAAAGGTAGCTGCTTACCTCGAGGGAAAGATCCACCTTTTCCCACTGGTATGAACCTCGATCGACTCAGTGTCTGTGGAAAAGGTAGGTGGTTGGGAATGGTACTCCTTGGACAAGACCGAGTTGCTCAGCGGCAAAATGGGGATTATATGGTTCACAGGCTGTGAGTATGTTCTTCCAGGCATCAGCACTTTGGGTCACGTCAGAAAACTCGAGGAAGCTAGGATGACATGCTTCGTGAAGAAGTGGGGAAGCTTGGTTGCCGCTGCGGTCCTTGTTGAAGGCCCGAAAGTAGGGACGAAGACCTTTTGTGGGGACAGTACCGGGATTGAACTCCTTTCGAGGGTCTTCGTCATTTAAATGGTAGGCATCGACGTAGGCAAGAAAGCCATTTGCTCTTGGCCTCTAGGCATCATGCCGGACCCGAGCATTTGCATCGGTCACCGGGATGGATGGAAGGATTGGCTCACCATCGGGGTGAAGACTAAAGAGAACGGCCATATTGTATAGTGTGATGGTCTTCATTCCTGCGAGATGAAGTAAGATGGGTGAGAAGTTTGACATAGGTCGTAAAGGAGTCATTTATGTTGAACGTAGCTTACCAGAGCGGAAGAGAAACACGTTGGCACTTGGACACCAATAGAGAAGCAAAGTGCCAAGTAGTGGGCGACATGTCTCGAGTTTGTGAGTGCAAAGGGACAAGAGTGAGGTGATGCCGGTTTGGTCCCATTGTGGATGATGAAATTTTTTCAAGACGGCATGCCAAGTCTTGAATTCTTTGAATGGTGTAGGCCATCCATGCTATCCTCTACTATTGTTCCAAAAGTATAAGTTGATGGGAGCACCTTGGAAGAGAGGCATGTCGCGGTAATAGATCGGAAGGGAGGTTCCAAAGGACTCGACGATGGTAACATGGGTCCAAGTACCTGGTTCTCTTTGTCCTTAGAGATGTCATCGACCGGGTAGCTTCTTCCAAGTGTCAATGTGATGAGTGTGTTGGCAGAGAGTTGCTCTTCTTTTGCTACATCGGGAGGTTCCGGCATGGTCATTCTGTCATCATAAAATAAGCAAAGATGATCAAATGGCAGTATCGGGCAAGAGCAATATGACAGTTTGTTCGTCCGCCTGATCATTCTAGGTGGTTTGAGCATCCCGCCTTGATCTTTTGTCCGCCCGGGCAGTATGAATCTCCCACCTCAGGCCGAATATGGAGGGCGAGCATTTTGGATGCCGGTATGGTCGAACCCATGCCAAGGTTTAATGAGCACAAGTCCGCTTAGGTGGGATAAGTCAAGCTCATTCCAGATATGTACGGGAAGTAATGGACCGATGATGACTCATGACGGAAAGGTGAAGCTTGCATAATCCGTTCTCCTAAGTCAAGGTCTAAGCTATGGGTTTATTCTAGAATCAAAAGCCAAGACAAAGAGTGCAAAATGGTGGATTTGGCATTTTCACAAACACTTGGTGTGCAAGAGTCAAAGCTTAGAATCATACCTTAAAAGAGAGTTGGAGATGAGCCAAAGAGAATGTCAAGAGGATACAAGCTTCCAAAAGGTGGAGAACAACTATAATCCCAAGCAAATAATCTTCCTACAAAGTGTAAGATTTCACCAAAGTAAGCCACTTTCATGCACTTCTTTCACAAGCTTAATGAAGATGAGAGGAGATACTTTTAAGATGAGGAAGAAGATTGAACACACCTTATTAACTTTGGGGGGAAGGGTTAAGCATACCCTAACTAAAGTTGTTAAGGGAAGGGAAATAGGGGCCAAGTTTTAGTTTCCATGGAGGAGTTTGAAAAGAGAGGGATGGTGAAAGTGTGTAAGAATGGAAAGGCTTGGTTAAAAAGTGCATTGGATCATTTATTATCAAGTCAAAAGGGGGGTGTTTGAAATTCAAAGGAGTCAAGTTTGACCAAAACATAGAAATTTGGAGGAAAACACATCAATACTTCTCGATTGGTTGTCTCGAAGTATTAATGTGCGGGGGGCATTATTGAAGTATGAAATTAGTTCCCCGAATTGTTGATAACCTATCTCTGAGTTTGTATAGAATGGTCCGAGCTCGTCGACATAAGTGGACAGATTATTGGACCGCTCGGCTTTGCTTCAGGGCAGAAGCGGTATATCGCTTTGCCTATGAAAGTGGGAAGAGCCAGTGGTAAGCGAGGCAATAGGGCTGGCTCGTGGGCAGTAAGGTCTGCCTCGGGCCTAAAGACGGTAAGACGTGCCTCTCGTTTCGAATTTTGTAAGCGGTAAGGCCCGCTACAGGCGTATAGGCGGTATACCGCTTGTGAAGGACTCGGGCAGGAAGCCCATTTGGTCCATATAGGCGGGAGGCTTGGGCCCATTTTGGGGTTTGCTTCAGGCCTAAAGGCAGTAAGCTATTTAGACATGACGGCCTTGAGACGGGATTTTACATAGAAGGGGCAAGTTGGCTTATATTTTCCTAAGTTGGGCCGGGATTTTTGAAATTCGGGTGAGATCTTGGGTCTTAGTTACTTGGTCGGCACGTCGGGATGTTTAGATTTGGAAGCGGGATTTGTTCATTTAAAGAACACGGCTTGGATTTTCCTAATCTAAGCCGTGTGGATTCGGAAACAAAATATTCGTTCGGGACGGAATTTCTTGCTCGAGAAGGATGGAGTTAGGTCAAGACGTGCTATATAAAGGAGGCTCAGGCAACTGAGACGATCATCACCAACACAACACACAACTACTCTTCTATCTTTATCGTTTTTCCTTAGTACGTAGCCTAGCATAGCCGGTAGTCTAGCATAGCTTTAGACCGACCTTGGAACGACCACTCCGGATCCGTCTCGGGTTAGTTGTTCTCTTTTCCCCGCAACAGCATACAAAAATAAATCATTATCTTATTGAATAGTA
The DNA here is from genome assembly GCA_963995505.1 of Hypericum androsaemum. Classification (NCBI taxonomy): domain Eukaryota; kingdom Viridiplantae; phylum Streptophyta; class Magnoliopsida; order Malpighiales; family Hypericaceae; genus Hypericum; species Hypericum androsaemum. The sequence continues at coordinate 12,226,721 of OZ023180.1, forward strand.
AGGTTTTATCTTAACTATTCAACATAAATGAAATAATAATAATAATATTCTAAATAAAAATGACATTCTCAATATTAGTAAAAATACTCACCATCCATCCAATAGAAATTTTAATATATTCTTCTGATCCAGATTGAAGCCAAATAAATGATCCACTATATTGAATTGGTTGCACTCATGGTAGATTTATTTGCATAATTGCACTTACTCCACGATATATTTTGCTCATATCATTCAAAAAGGGTACTATTTCATTTTTGCATAAATAAATAAAAAATTATGGTTATTAAATAAAAAATTATGGTTATTCTTAGAGAACGCCATAAAATATAAAAATGTAAAACTCTAACCAAACATTTATATTGCGATCATAATGAAAATTTTCATAAGTATCCAATAAGGTGGTGACGTATAAAAAAAGTATATGTTGATGAAGTGAAGTTATGTTATAATATTTGATAAAAAAGTATATTTTTCCTATTTCAATTAATACAACATATCTTGTAAATATATGTTAACAAGTTTTGCTAAGACCGATTATATGGATAGTATGAAGTATCTAACATAGAACGATGGACGTTAGAAATATTATTCCATATAAAATATTCTGTTAGAGTTTGTCTCAAATTCTAGACAAATTAGTACTCTATTCCTATTTAAAGTAGGGTTATAATCTCCTATATATATTGGTCTATGCCTAGGTCTTTTGTGTAGTAGTTGAGAGTTGTGAGGTAGAGAGAACCCTCACAGAGGCCTTGTAACCTGTTTGACTCGCATAGTGGACGACTCTCCTTTGCCCGTGGTTTTCTCCCCGTCTTGAGGTTTCACGTAATTCTTGTGTCTCGTATTTTACTCGTTTCGATCTTATTTCTCAACATATTCACTAATAACTAATTCCATGATCTATAAATTTGCCTAAATTACTGTAATAAAAATTAAAGTTATAACACCTCTTCAACTAAAAAAAATACTTGGGGAATCCTAATTCCAAACATCTTGGAAATTTTTGAATATACTATTTCAGTTAGAAAAGATAGCATAAAAAATGTATGACAATATGTTATTGGTGATTTTTAAGAGATTAATATAACCATTTATTTCATATTAAATTTCCAGACTCGAATATGAGTGTAACAAAATTCCTATTTACATCATCTTCTTATTAGTTAGGAAAACAATACTAGAAAGATTATTGCCATTTTGTATAAAAGAATGAAAGCATATAAAAGAAAGCTAACATGCATGTTTTTACATAAATGTGCAAATGGCCCTATAACTCTAACTTTTCTTCTTTGGATAGGTACCGAACTATTAGTATATCTATTTTTTTTTTAAATTCAACTGATTCATTTTTATCATATTCCAAAGTTCTTCTGCCTCCTCTTTCCATTTTAAAGCCAGGCTCCATCTGAACCCATCTATATTGTTTAGATAAAATTCAATTTTATTTAATTAATCAAATGTTATTAATAAGAAATATGTACCTAAATTCTATAATTTTTAAGCATGGAATGTTCAAAAGCCGATTTTATATGTAAATCAACGCATTCAATATATGAAGACTACAACATTAAAATGAGTAAAATAATATATAACTGTAAACATCTGTGTTAAAAGATAATACAATAAGTATGATAAAAATTAAGTAAATATATAATAATATAATGGCCAAATTAGACAGGATTGCTTGTTGCCCCATATTGGACGGATTTTTTCAAGGATTCCATTTTTCCATTTTTTATAGGTTATGTAGCGTTAATGTAATTTTTTGGGCTCTTTTTTTCTATCACTCATTTTTTTTGCAGGATTTGACGGTGATAGAATTATCATATCCCAAAGTTCTTCCGCCTCCTCTTTCCATTTTGAAGCCAGGCTCCATTTGAACCCATCTATATTGTTAAGATAAAATTCAATTTTATTTACCTAATCAAATGTTATTAATAAGAAACATGTACCTGAATTCTATAATTTTTAAGCATGGAATGTTCAAAAGTCGATTTTATATGTAAATCAATGCATTCAATATATGAAGACTACAACATTAAAATGAGTAAAATAATATATAACTGTAAACATCTGTGTTAAAAGATAATACAATAAGTATGATAAACATTAAGTAAATATATAATAATATAATGGCCAAATTAGACAGGATTGCTTGTTGCCCCATATTGGACGGATTTTTTCAAGGATTCCATTTTTCCATTTTTTATAGGTTATGTAGCGTTAATGTAATTTTTTGGGCTCTTTTTTCCTGTCACTCATTTTTTTTGCAGGATTTTACGGTGATAGAATTTTTTTACCGAGACTTGCGGCTGCAACTTCTATAGTCTAGTGTGAGGGATTGGTCTCGAGCACCTACTATGGGTGCAAAAATATGTAGTTATAGTATTCATTATCTTTGCAACAATTCTCGATAATATGCCAACTAAGTTAAATAAATTGGACTAATATGTCAAAAAAAAATTGTATAATCATCTTCTTATATTTCTAGACTTATTAGACTTTGTTTGGATAAATTATATAAGAAAGTTGCTAAATATTTGAACTTATTTGATATTTTTTCATTTTTATAATGCTAAATTAAATTTATTAAATTTTATTTAATAATATTAATATAAAATAGAAGTCCTGCCAGACCGAGTGAACTAAAAATTTTAAGAATTTGGGGTCGTTTTTTGGGTCGGTTTTAAAAATATTGAAAAAGAGTAGACGGTGGTACCATTGTTGTTGTATCTTAAAAAATCTCTGACTCGGTGTTGATATCTTCTCCATACAAATTATTTTTCCTAAATCCTTCTACGCCATAATACGTTGAACTAATGCATAAAATGAGCAGTGTTACATAGGCTGCCATCGTTATTTTATTGAATGATAAAATTTATACAGCGTTCATTCATTTTGTAGGTAAATTCAACAATTTTTTCCTTTTTGTAATTACCATTAAAGATCAAAATAATTCAGAATTATAGAAATATTAATTATTATACTATTGAAAATTATGCCACAATCAATGCGTACTATTTTTGTAATGATGGAAAAGGCTAAATTGCCAAAACTTATAGAGCAATTTTGGTATTGTTAGCTTGCCATTTTATATTGATAAGTAATAAAGAGTAACTAAAGAATTGACTATTCGTAATAAATATGAGTCTTGATTTTCTCATATATTAAAAACATAAATCAAGAATGAATTGTACCTTCTTTTTTTGTGTCAGCGTCATTTACTTGGTTGTTAGTTATGGCATTTATAAGTTATAAAAAAAATAAGGAAATTTAAAATTTTGTCCCATTATTGTTGGCATTCTTTATTGGTATCAAGATAGATGGTGTGCCACCGACAAATACTTTGATCAACTAGTGATAAAGTTGTTCTAGTTTAACAAATCTTTTAGTTCAAATCATTGGCAACACAACAATGTAAAATAATTATTGGGAGAACTTTGCCACCTTTCATAAGTTCTACCCAACTCAAATCTAGATTAGTTAGCCAATGGCCGAATACCAAATGATATTAACTAAAAAGATAGATTGTGAGGTTCAGATGCATTGATATACTGCATTGGCATCATATTAAATTTTTATTTTGGAATATATTGATTGAATTGCTATTGTTACTTGATTGGGAATATATGGATAACTTTTTTAGCATAATTACTAGGAAAGGTTTATATTTCGGGATGCAAAATTTATAAACATGGCCAAGCCTTAAGAGGAGAATTATTGGAAGGCTTATTTTGTTGTGCGGTATTGTCGTTGACATGAGACGTGATAACTAACCACGAAACAGATTTGGATTCAATGGGGACTACATAAAAGTCATCATCATAGTATGGACTAAATTTAGGTCATAAGATTTGATTTTTAAAATTCATTTTCAGATCTGACAGTCATTATCATTCGAGGATACAATAGTATTTTTACTCATAAAAACCTAGTTAAGGATTAAAAAAAACTATAGAAAACAGCCTTTTATAGGGTTTTTTGCTTTTAGCTTAACAAAACCTAAAAATCTTGCCTCCTTCTCTCTTTCCCATCTCCACGTATGACCTAATTGACAAACCTCATGAAGATCTTGTCTCCAAGTGCAGCTTTTCTTGGGCTTCAAAATTGAACTGATATTCGATGTTGTAGGTAACTTTTACATTGTCTACTAAATTTGATGTTTGATGGATCTGATTGAATAATCATCAATAATTTTATGGTGGTGCAGGTTGTGTTTGATTATGCTCATGATAAACCCATAATCTTCTAATCCTTCTAACCCGATGTTGCCTTTCTTGTCAGGAAGTTGATCATCAGACCATTTTTATGTGGGTTTGTTGGATTAGAAACCAATTAGGCCACCGTTCGGTGTCGTTCTGCCATTGAGACTTCGTCGTTTTGAGAAGGAGAAGAGTCGCGAGCCCAATATTATTATTACTGGTATATTAGAGAAGAAGGAGACCAATATCAAAGTAGAAGAAAATCAATATCATAGAAGAAGGAAACCAATATCTAATAAGAAGGATATCAATATCCGAGTACAAGGATACCAATATCAGAGTAGAACAATACCAATATCAGAGTAGAAGAAAACTAATATCATAGAAGAAAGACACCAATATCAGAGTAGAAGAAAACTAATATCATAGAAGAAGGACACCAATATCAGAGTAGAAGAACACTAATATCAGAGTTAGAGAAAATCAATATCATAGAAGAAGCAAACCAATATCTAAGAAGAAGGGAACTAATATCCGAGTACAAGAATACCAATATTCTCATAATTATATTTCCATAAATTGTATTCTTTTCCATAATTATATTTCCATAAATTGTTTTATTTTTTGGCATTTTTTAGTGTTACTGATAGTGCTGTTACGTGATTTAGGATAATTGGATAGTATTTATTTATTTATTAATTATTTTTATAACTATATTCCCTAATTTATAGCTTTTTTGTTAATATGGTGTACTAATATTGCCCCTATCCCCATCAGTGGGGACTAGCCTAGTCCCCACTGAATTCGAGCCCGTGGAAACTAAGATCGTAGACCAAGTCAACTAATACTTTGAAAGCCTGTTAACGTGGTAGGACTTTTTTATCGGCCGCATGTTGTGAAGCAAACAACTTGAAAGTTTCATACTCGAAGAAAAGACATCCACAACAAAAAATTGACAAGCAGACTTGCAATTTACATCCATACTAGGCTCGGGGGAAACATGATCCCTCAAAGGTTTAAATGTCACCCTCCAAATTTTTAGATTGGAGTGTTATAATTTTGAGAGTGAGTAGGGATTACATGGATATTTTGATGGTGATGACGTGCATGTGGGCCGTCTGCTGTGATTGGAAATATATCAAATAGATTTAATGATCAAAGTTTAATGAGTTTTCTCATAGGTACAAACTCGGTATTTGACACAATGCCGTGCCTCTCACACCTCTAGCCATTTTTGTGGAGAGAGCATTAATTAAGGAGAGAAAAAAGAATCACAAAATTTAAGATATTGAATCTATTGTCACTAAATTGAGGCCAATTAGGGATACTAATATAACATGCTTCCTTCTTTTCAAAAGTCTAAACATGACATAATATTAACAATTAAGAAAAAAAACTTTCTTGAAAGCCATGGTCTAAAAAATACAGTCTGACTGGTCAGACCATGAATTGAAACTCATACCATCTCAGCTTTGTTGGTAAGAATGTCAACCTAACAAAATTACAAATTTCGATCGGACCACTCGGTTGGAACAGCATATTGACCCAAAAATTCCAGTTTTTTAGGTTCACAAAAAAAAGGAAAGTGAAAAAATTACCAGAGAAATCTAATTTTTCCCAAATCAAATCAAACAAAATTAAATGAAGTCAATGCAGAGGTAGAAGGCGAGTGCCTAGGTTTTGACACCCTATCTCTAGCATCCCTAGGTTTCTAAAAATGATCTTATAGTCCTCCGTGTTTAATTTTATGATACTTTCGGGTCCTTCGTTGACGTCATCGGTTCATTTAATAACTTTTTAGATCTAAATAACTATTATACCCCTAAAATTGAGAAAAAAGGCATGTCGTTTGTCTCCTACGTCCCTTCCGGTGACCTTTATACCTTCTTCGATGACACTTCGTCTGCTATGACGAAATCTACAGTATCATCCCTTCCGGTACCATAAACAAGCCGACGCAAAAAAATGAATCATCCGCGATGAACAATACTGCAGCTATCGCCATCGAATCTATCATAATAAATAAGCTAATCGCCATCTCCTCTCCCCACTCTGCACTGATATGCCGGTGCATAATCAAATCGGCCCATCGTGCACTTACAAATTTCCATGGCTCTCACTGTCCTCTGCGTCATCGGTGCATCCTGTACCTCCTCTGCCTCTGCTGCCAAACTGAGAGATAATAGGCATCGTTTCATCCGCAATTGTGTTATTCTCTTCCTCGATGTCAAACTATAGCTTCTTGTCCTCCACCTCCCCATCGGATCAGCCCACCACTTTCTTGTTGCCAAAAACCCTAACCTTTGCTGTGGAGTTCCCAGGTGGTAGGGTGAGATCGACCATAGGTGTATGGGGAAGCGACGGCTGGGGGTCCTCTAATACAGAGGATAATGATGACGAGAAGGGGGAACATGTAGGAATAGATATCCTCGAACTCATCGTCCAAGGAACGGTGGCTGCGGGTCCTCAGTGCTGTCCAAGGCATCTTGGTTCTGGTTTAGGCGGGGAGAACTTGCTATTTTATTGACACCGACGTTCTAATCGGAAGAAAGAGAGATATATTTTGATTTTTTTTATTGATTCTTTTAAGTGTATATAAGTTATTTTACAAGAAAAGTTGATTGATAACGTCAGCGAAGGAGCTGGGCTATAAATTTTCCAAGGGGACTACAAGATCATTTTCAGAAATCTAGAGACGGTAGAAGTAGGATGTCAAAATCCCAGGGACCTGGGGATAATTTACCCTATAAATTTTTTGTCTTTTTCAAAAAGGATGTGGAAGTTTAATCTCAATATTTATGGTTGACATTTGGTATTCTCCAAAGTAGCTTAGGTTTTAAATGTTTTGACATTTGCTTTAAATATTTTGAGATATGCCTTAAATGTTCTTATTTTTTTGAAGAATAATGTTTTGAGCAATGACTTGAAGTTTAGGAGTGAGCTACCCACCAAACGGGACCGAATTTGATCCTCGATCATTATACTCAAGATTAATCTAATTCACAAATGAACCGGTAGCGAAATTGAAAAATATTCAAAAAGCTGGGGCAAAACCGACGAAAGTAAAAGAGATGGCATGCGTGTTAGAAAATGATAATTTTAGTAATGAGAAAATGGTTTTCTATGTCATAATAAAATAGTATGCCTTGTTATGATAAAAAGGTATGCCATGTACAACTTTTGTACTATGTCATTTAATTAATTATTTTATTTTTATCATAAGTATTATTACATACCATTCAATATAATGCGCATACCATTTGACATAACCAGACATACCCTTTTGATATAACCATGTATACTATTTGATATAACCGGACATATCATTTGACATAATCGGACATACTATTTTATTATATTTATTTTTAATATTATCAAACTAGTCGGATATACCATTTGACATACTCGAGATATACCATTTGACATAATCGAACATACCATTTGATAAAATTGGTCATACCATTTGATATGCCTGGGCATACCATTTTAAATAAGTAACTATACCATTTGACATAACTAGACACATTACACAAAAATAAATCAATTATGTGAGTGAAAAGCACTTGTTCTCAACTACAGAATCAAAACTATACAGCAATACGTGGCCATCGCCTCGCCTTTGTCCAAGAACTCGATCATTGATGATCCAAAACTACACAGCAATCTGTGGTCGCGGCCTTGTTCTTCTTCCTTGAGGCTACGGTTATGCAGTGAGCTTCAACCAGCTAGGCTGGTCATAGCTTCTCATTCTTCCTAGCCGATGAGGGGACGACGGGGTCTTCAACCTTATCATCGACAACAACAGCCGCTGCCACTTCATCAACTTCCCTCACCGCACTGTCCTCTATAGGATTACTTTTAAGTGGATGGGAGGTTCATCAATATCACGGTTGATAAGTTCATCCTGATTTGGAGGTCTCTTAGGGTTCAAGAAAAAGAGGGAAGAGGGCGGCAGTTGTGTAAGTTTTTTTTGAGGAAGAGAGAGATTAAGGGGAGGAAAGAGGAGAGAAAAATACAATAATAGCCCTGCGTGAATCTTAACCTTGAAATCTTATACTTGATTTAAAAACTAATCCAATGGCTCCCATTTTATCTAGATTGGTCTTGACTCATTTTTCAAGTCAGAACCAAATACGTTCCCCACACCAAATACGTTCTTGAATGTGTAATAGTAATATATAAAATTTTTATTAAATAAAAAAAATCTGGTCCGACCAGTCAACCTAGAGGTCAGCCTAAATCTCGGGTCACCTTCCGGGTCATTTTTTCAAAACCTTGCTTGAAACTAAATTTACAGTTATATGTTGTAAAAAATTGGAAGAAATTTAATTAAAACAAAAAAAATATTCACCCAATAAGTGAGAGAAGAGAAGAATGAAAGAAAGCAAGAAAAAAAAAGAAAAATAGTAGGGATGCTTTAAAATTGTACAAATTTCAAAATTACCTAAAGTGACCATAGATTAGTGACGTTACAAGGATGACTTAATATAGATTAGTGATCATACAAGATAGATTAATTATCTTAAAGAGACAAAAAATAGATTAGTAACTATGGACTAAATCTGATAAAATGTGTTCGAAGTTGTAGCTTCATACCTCGTTAGAACCATGTTGTAGTAAATCTGATGGAATAATTTATGGTCATGAAAAAAGATGCCCAAGCATTACGTGTAAAAAAATGATAGGACGGAAGAAAAAAAGATCTTCGTCCATACAACGAATAATAAAGTCAAGAGTATAGCACCACCATCGACCCTCATTCACTTTAGATAATGCATCCACAACTACATTTTTTTCACAAAAAATATGTGTTACAAGAAAGAAACTCCATGTCACAAATTTTTTTTCTTTTTTTGGCATTCTTTTTTTTCCTTGATCAAAATAAGATAAAAGACCGTGCCCATTTTCTATTTTCAATTACGTAAGAATGTTATTAAAATATTAAATTTAATAAAAGTTGATGTCATTCCTCTTCGAAGCAAGGCACTATTTCTTTTATTAATACGAAATAGACCATTATTACATATATATCCCTAATAATAAAAAGTAAAATATTATTTATATGCCACAATCTTCACCTGGATCACCATAAGAAATGATCGATCTGTTTGATGGATCTTAGTTCCAACGAAATATACTATAAAATTTTTCATTGTCACTAAATAAATGCGTATTTGAATAGTCAATATCAACCACATGATAATTCTCATTAACGGCATGAATATTCCAAAAAATTGACAAATTTTTACTGTCGTGAGTAGCAAATGTTCCTCTCCCCTAGACAGGTTAGATTATCCAATAAGTGCATGAGTTACTCTATCAAATGAAAGACTAAAAACGCTATCATTCAATTTGATAAACTATTCTTTTGGCCAACAGCCAATACGTAGAGCATGGTACACCAACAACCAATTATCTGATACAAAATCCTACAAAAGTTGAAACAAAATTAGGCATATTTGATGAGAATTACTTTATATCAAAAAAATATGAGAATTACTCTTTCTTCTTATTCTTAAGGATATTCTTTCTATTTGGTCTATTAGCACATCCATAATAATAATGTGGGACGTAAACAATTAAAAACTTATATCTCATTTGACATATATAATTTATAATATATACTGCAAAAATAATTAGCTCTTGTTTAAAAAGACAGGCTCCGTTTGGAAACCAATAGTTTAGGAGTAGATAGTAGTTATTTGGTAGATTAAGAGTAGATCTACAATCTACTTGTTTGGTAAAACTAGTAGATTGTAATCTACTAGTAGTTTAGGAGTAGTTTCAAAAAAGTAAGTTCTTTTGTAATTTATTTTAGTTATCAAAAATTAAATAAATTTTAACAATAATAAATATTTATTTGCTTGGTAGTTATTTGAAAAATTAGAGATATATTCTATTAAAAATAGTTTTCAATTAGTTTTTAATATCAAGGGTTTAGCTGCTAAGTAATTTATTTAGTTGTCAAAATTCAAAATCTTTTAATTAATATAATTATCTTATTTCATAGAATTTATTTGAGAAGTGAACGATTTTATTTAACTAAACAAGATTTTATTTTCTTCTACGATACTATAAATGAATTATTTAGAAATATTTCCTAATATCTATAGATTTGGTTGTTGGGTAATTTATTTTGGTTGTCAAAATCAAATAATTTTTAAAATTAATATAAATATTTTATTTTACTTAGAAATTATTTGAAAATTTGAAAATTCATCATTTACATAATCAATTAGGTGATATTGATATGAATCGATAATATAAAAAAAGTCAATATCAAGTATCACTTCATATGCATACATTGAGAGATGAAATTACTTTTAATTTGATGTAATCATAAGAATTATAATAAATAATAATTAACTTTAAAAAATGAAAAAATAAATAATAACACAATATTCTTTTAAGCTGTTTTAATAAATATAGATTTATCTACTACAATAATTGACATGGTCATAGTACTCTTATTCTTATTTCAATCCAATGTAAGAAATTAATATATTCAATAAGTTAACCATTTGTCTTCTATCAAAAAATATATTTAGAAATATAGATATTGCTATATTAAATTATTAGTACTTTAATTTAAATAAATAATTTTATTAGTTTATTTAAACATAATTTATAAATTAATAATTAATTTAACCAAAAAAATATAATCTATTAAACTAAATCTGCTATCTGCTAGTCAATTTTACCAAACATATTTTTTAATCTACTATCTACTATCTGCTCTCAATCTGCTATATACTTTCTGTTATCTGCTATCTGCTCCCAATCTGTTTCGCCAAACAGGGCCATACATTTGTATCCACTTTTCATAAATTTTACTCCTTACTACTATAGTAACAAATAACTAGTCTAGAGTAGTTACAACTCTAGAAACTAGTCACGTGATGTTGTTAATGTTTAGATTTAACTAAAAAATAGGTGTAACCTTAACAAAAAATGTAATTTTAAAAGATAATAAATTAAAAAATTCATTTCATTTTAGTCTTATTCTAATTTATTACAGTATTTTAAATTTAAATTTTAATAAAAATTTGATAAATTTCCGAAGTCATGATTGCGATAACAGAAAAAAAATATTTTTTCATATAGCAGTTCTTATATAAATTATCCTTCAGTATAATTTGCCTATTGATAACTTGACTTCGAATTGTTTTTGTGGACTAGATATTGGTGAGAATATTACGCCTAGATAAAGCATCTAATTTATTTGCACAAATCCTTGACATAATATATTATAGAAACCGTTTAAGATATCATTCTACACGGGGAAAGTAATTTACATTTCAAAAGTTCTATAAACTTAATTAGTATAGAATTGCAAGTATATATTCAAAAGTGTGGATGAAAGCGTAATTTATTACACTACAGGACGCCATCAATCGAATGTTATTGTCGCCATAGACTTTTGGGTTTATCTAAAATAATAATATATTTATAGTTAATTTGATTTTGTGTAATAATTAAATTGATTATGATATTTATCATCTTCAATCGTGCCTATAATATACTTTAGGCAAAACTATTTAAACAAAATTATTTCAATGACTTATAAGAATTTTCATTTCATTTGCCTACATTTTAAGTGTGGATTATTTTTTAGAAGAATGCAAAATTAAGATATGATTTATTACATTGAAATAGGAATATACTAATACATAAATTATAGTTAAATTAAATTTTAAAAGAAAAAAATATGAATGTCCACATAAAATTTATGATTTAACTAATTTTAAATACAATTAAAAAATTATTAGCTCAAACTAAATATGTTTGTAGGCACTAAGTTTAACAATAGTTATGAAAGATTTAATAACACTAAATAGTTAGTATTAGAGTCTCGCATGTTCCTCAATTAATTTATCAAGGAAGTTTTTGATAAAATAGCCTTGTTTGCACGGTTTATTAATAAGCATAAAAATAAAACCGTTATCTTATTATAATAGTAAGATAAACAAGTCTCTCGATATTAGTAAAGATTAAACAAGTCTCTCGATATTAGTAAAGATATTCACCATCTATTCAGCGGAAATTTTAATATATTCTTCTCATCCATTTGAAAACCAAATAAATGATCCACTATATTGATTTGGTTGCACTGATGGTTGATTTATTTGCATAAATGCACTTACTCCAAGATATATATTGCTCATAGCATTCAATACACCGTGTTGTTCCATTTTTAATGTCCCACGTTAAGACAAGCCATATTCAATATAAGATAATCAAATAGAAAATGCTAAATGAATAAATAAAAATTTGTGAATATTCTTCGAGAGCACCATTATTTATGGCCCCTCGTGCTCTCTTGAATCTCAACATTTTTAGTTTAAAGTCACGATTATCATATGGGAGTCAAAAGAGCTATGTTGAGTGTGCGGTCTTTCTCATCCTTTTTAAAAAAATTTACAGCTTAAAAAAATGTACCGAACCATTAGAGACAATCATTCTCTTTAAAAAATCCAAATGTTTCATTTTTATCACATTCCAAAGTTCTTCCTCCTCCTTTTTCCTTTTTGAAGTTTGGCTCTATTTGAACACATGTCTATATTTTTTAGAATAATGTTCCAATCTAATTTCTCTTCTTCAAATGATACTAATAGAAAATATGTACCTGAATTTTATGATTTTTGAGCATAGGATGTTCAAAAACTGGTTGTTTGTGCATATCAAGGCATTCAACATTTGAAGACTACAACATAAAATGAGTAAAATAATAATAATTTTTATTCAAATGTATGGTTCTCGAAACTTGAACATATGTTTTCTTGTTTTGGAGTTACGTCTTGATTCTTATTAATGAAAGATTTTTTTTAGGGTCTTGTAGTGGCCATCCATTTTACCAACTGTTATGATTCAAACAAAGAGCTGCATAATTCTAAGATTCTGGCTGCTGTTGCATGCGATTATTTGGCCCTTTATTAATTAATTAATATTAATAATAATATATTCTTGCGGGTTGATGGTTATTTGGCCCTTTATCTGAGATCCAATTTTGTGGGTCGGCTCATTATTTGAGATTCATTTTCTGAACGGCCTTTTGTTTGAGATCCACTTTCCAGTCCTTAATGATTGTTTCTTTTTTATGGAAAGTCCTTAATGGCTGTTAACAGTCCGAAACAAGGAAAAACGGTCCTTACTTTGAGATTCATCTAGTGGATCAAATTATTTAGCGGTCCTTACCTTTAGAAAAAATATTGAGATTCATCTAGTGGATCAAATTATTTAGCGGTCTTTACTTTTAGAAAAAATATTGATCTCGGGTCATTGGCTGACCTAAACAGTCATTTTTTACTATTTAAAAATTTTATTTTTTGAATAAATGAAATTTTAATTGTTTAAAAGAAACCGGAAAGGAAGGAAGGACAAGAGGGGTCGATTTGTGATTTTTTTTTAATTTTCATATTGTCATGTTAGCGTCAATAGGGAGAGAAAAAGATGACGTGTGAAGCTTAGAAAATTAATTATGGTTAAGATTTTGTTACAAAAATGTGAATTTGTAAAATCACTATCATCAAAATAAAAAAAAGTTAAATGAAGGTACTCATATATATGTGTTACTAGGGATGAGCATTCAAATAATCCAAATTCGAATTAACTGAATCTGAACTATGAGAATTGACTATTTTACCATCCCAATTTGAATTCAAATAGTGAATTATCCTAAATTTAATTTTTGTATACTAATACAAATAATCTGAATTATCTAAATCACAAAACAAAATTTCATGTTTATAATAGAAGGATATTCATTAAACTATTATGTTAGTTTTCAAATACACCTTCATTGTCTAATACATCAATAAAGATCAATTCAATTACAGGAGATTATGTTGTGTTTAATCCATATTTGAGCTTTTTTTTTAAGTAAACAACAACCAAATCATTGACAAAAAGCAATGATAACACCATAAGATTGAAACCCATTAATCCTTGACCAGTTGACCTGAAACCCAGTTAGGAAAAAAAATCCAAGGCAAAGAAGGAGACGAGATGGAACCAAAAGTAGAGGGTCGTGGTAGCTAGCGAATCAAGACTAGTCTACGAGTCGGGATGGCAGCAGACACTACATGGACGAGGAGGAGAGCGACTAACAAAAATAATTAAGGGTTTCAGGATTCATGGTTATCGACGAGTGAAGGGCGGAGCCAAGACAGGGAGTGGGAAAGGGACTAAAGGTATTAATGGATTGAGAAAATTGGGGATTTTTTATTTTGCTAGGCTAGAGACTAATTTCAATAGCGTGGTTCTTGTGGAATAACCAAATGCTTATAAGTTATTCCTTTCCGTGGTTTTCAAAAATGACCCGGAAGCCGACCCGAGATTTCTCCCGTCTTCTGGGTCGGCCGGTCGGACCGGGCGAACCACCGGTCGGACCAAAATTTTTTATTTTTAAATATTTTAAATAATATATATATGTAGGTTAAAATATACTTATTTTTCATAAAAAAAGTAGACTTAATTTTTTATCTCTCCACTCTATAAATCTATTTATTTATTTTATTTATTTATTACTTTATAAATTTATCAAATCAATTTTTTTCCTCGAAAACCACAAAAAAAAGTCAATTTCGCTCATTTTTGTACTAACCGGGTTCGACCGGTCAGGATGGACCTCAAAATCGGCCGGTCTAACCGGATTTGGTCCGGTTAGTACAGACCCCGGTCAAAAGCCTAAAAATGACCCGGTCTTGTGCCCGTTTTGCGGTCCAACCGGTCGAACCACCGGTCGGACCATGTTTTTTAAAACCATGTTCCTTTCACACAAAAGAAACTCGCTTAAAAATAAAAGCTTATTCGATAGTGGGTCCTGAGATGTTTGGTTTGGTGGGTTAGGAGTTAATTAATGGTCACAGGAACTTGAGCCAGACTCAAGCAAAAGCATTCTTGAACCTCTATCGTGCGCAATGTCAACTCAAGGAATTGGTCTCACCATTCAACGACCAAAGAAGAACAATCGAATGGAGAGTAGATGTGAGATTATAAAAAAAAAACATATTCCTAGAAGTCTACAGAACCCAAATGCACGACACAAATGTAATCAACCAAAGAGCATAAAGTTGTGGACTAAACTGCAAACACATCATCGCCACACAAAGTTTCGTAAAACTCTCGCACAAGATAAATGGGATATGAAAAGCCTCATAAAGTGTAGTTCAAGTAGCACTAGCAAACAAACAAGCCCATAACACAGTATGAATAGACTCCACTACAGAGAAAAATTGAAGTCGAGCTAGAAACATGCTGTGGTATAATCAAGAGAGTTTTTTTTTATAAACAAGTATAATCAACTGAGTGATATCCAACATAAATTGATATTTGGATAAGCAATCGGCACTAGTTGTTGTTTGTCGGAGTTCATGTACTTGATTAGGATCTTCTTCAGTCGAGGCAAGTGTTGGACACTTTCTCCGTAAGCCGAGATTGCCCCGTATATTTCAGTGCGGTACGGGCTTCGGCAATCGTCCCCAAGATACAACGACTGTTTAGGGCGTTTCCAAGACCGTTGCACACGTATCTCGAAACTTTCGGGCGAACCCTTATATACCCAGAACTTCCGGACTCTTTTCTAAGTGAAGAACGGGGGAAGAGGAGAAGACAACAATGCTCGGAATAAGCAATTGCTGCTGGGATGAGGAAATGGTAAGGAGAGTACGCCTATTTATAGGCTAGAGGAGGCAGGGAGGCAGCCACCCCGAAGGGACGCATCCACTCGGCCAACAGGCTGTCTGGCTGCGCTCCTGGCCCTTCGGTGGCTTCTGGACCCTTCCAGGCGCGCCAGGCTGCGCTCGTGACCCTTCGGAGGCTTCTAAATCCTTCCAGGCGCTCCAGGCTGCGCTGGCGCCCTTTCGCAATGGATTTCGCAGCCCTTCGGCCTTCTGGAAGTCTCCCGGACTTTCCATCCCGTCATGCCTCTTCTGCGGCCAACCTGAAGGCGCTCGCAGCTCCTCGTCGCTTCGGTAGCTGCGCAGCTACCTCTGGGCCAGGGCAAAATACTTAAGGCTCCTCCAGCTCCTCGCGACACGTGCGAAGTGCCAAGTGCGCCACAAAGCGCCCATTGTGACCTGCGTCCAATGCGCCATGCGCACACGCACGTGCGCGTGCGCGAGCACGAGCGCGTGCTTGTGCTCGTGCTCGGACGGTGCTTCGCACCGTCCTCGCAGGCAGCTAGCGGTGGGTCAGCCTTTTGGGTAGCCAATCAAGTTGAGAGGCAAGGAGGGGAATTCCTTATAAACAAGGAAATCCTCCTTGCTCTAATCAATGTGGTATTGCCCCATTCATTTCCCTTTTGGGCCTCCACTTTGGGCCTTTCCACTTTGGGCCAAATGCATTAAAAATGCATTCAAAACCCAACAATCCCCCACATGAATGATGATTAATGCATGCAGACTCTAATCAAAAGTTCTGACGTGTTATTATTGCATCGAGACAGGTAGCTTGCGGCTTTGAACCTTCTCTAGTAATATGTTATCGGATTTACTCGCTGCTCGGTGAACGTGATGTCTTGAACCGTCAGCTTTTGGTGTAAACTAAGACAATAACATTTACACAATAATAACCCTAGTATATTTAGGTTCTCACGTTGTGTCCGTTTCGGCCATTGACTGTATATTGGATTCATAAGTGTTTTTCCCATTTGAAGCGGCCTCACTTCACACTTACATAGGTGATCTCATATCAGGAGTATCCTGCCATACTCCACCTTAATCGAGGTATAGGAATCATTAAAAGCGTAATGCTTAACCTTACCACACCGCTGCAGGCTAACACCTGGGCAGCTTCTGAGAATGAGATAGGTTCCAGGTGATTTACTGAACCCTCCATAACTTAGTTGTCTCATTGAACCAAGTTTGTGGGATCTCCACTCATCATGGTTGAGTTACTACTATGGACGTTCTTTATTGTGTGGATTTTAATCCCATTCCCCTTACTGCGTTGTACATTTGATCTCTATTAATTCCTTTCGTAAAAGGATCAGCTAAGTTGTCCTTGGACTTTATGTAATTAATGGTGATCACCCCACTAGAGATCAATTGTCTAACGGTATTGTGTCTCCGACGGATATGTCGAGACTTTCCGTTGTACAATGTACTTTGTGCTCTCCCGATTGCAGACATGCTGTCACAATGTATCAATACGGGAGGCACCGGTTTACTCCAGCACGGAATATCCTCTAGGAAGTTTTTGAGCCATTCAGCTTCTTCCCCAGCTTTGTCTAGTGCTATAAACTCTGACTCCATGGTGGATCGAGCTATGCACGTTTGTTTAGAGGACTTCCAAGATACAGCTCCTCCTCCTATGGTGAATACGTATCCACTCGTGGATTTGGAGTCCTTAGTGTCTGATATCCAGTTTGCGTCACTGTATCCTTCTAATACAGCTGGATATTTAGCATAATGTATGCCATGGCTTATGGTATGTTTTAAATACCGTAAAACCCTTTCCAGAGCTAGCCAGTGATCCTACCCTGGATTACTTGTGAATCTACTAAGTTTACTAACTGAGTACGCAATATCGGGACGAGTGCAGTTTGTTAAATACATCAAGCTCCCGATAATTTGCGCATACTTCAGTTGCTATACTGGGTCCCCTCGATTCTTGGCTAAGTGTAGATTCAAATCTACTGGAGTCTTAACCGGAGGTTTGTCGAAAGCTTCAAACTTCTTGAGCACGCTTTCTACGTAGTGGGATTGTGTCAAGATAATTTCGTCAGCTTTCCTAGAAATTTTTATTCCTAGTATGACGTCTGCCAGACCCATATCTTTCATGTCAAAGTGGTTCTTTAACATGTTCTTAGTTTTCACAATAACCTCTTTATTGCTTCCCATAATTAGTAAGTCATCTACATAGAGACATACAATTACGTAAGCTTCAGGTGTGCCCTTAATGTAAACACATTTATTGCACTCATTGATCTTAAATCCATTTGACAACATTGTTTTGTCAAATTTCTCGTGCCACTATTTAGGCGCTTGATTTAGCCCGTATAGTGACTTGACTAGTCGGCACACTTTATGCTTTTGACCGGGAGTTACAAACTCTTCAGGTTGCTCCATGTATATCTTCTCTTCCAGTTCTCCATTTAGGAAAGCTATTTTTACATCCATTTGGTGGATCTCGAGGTTATAGAGTACTGCAACAGCTATGAGTACTCTAATCGATGTGATTCTTGTGACCGGTGAATACGTGTCAAAAAATCATATCCCTCCTTCTGCTTGAACCCTTTAGCTACCAATCGAGCTTTGTACTTGTCGATTGATCCATCAGCTTTGTATTTCCTTTTTAGGATCCACCTGCATCCCAAAGGTTTGCAGCCCGGTGGGCGATCCACGATTTCCCACGTGTGGTTTTGCATAATGGATTCTATCTCACTATTGATAGCTTCCTTCCAGAGAGGAGCATCTGGACTGGACAATGCCTCTTGGATTGTCCTGGGTTCATCTTCTAACACATAGGTTAGATAGTCCGGACCGAAAGATTTGGTTACTTTCGTCCGTTTGCTACATCTAGGTTCATCATCTTTCTGATTTGACCCTTGCGTAGTCTCGTGAGCCCTTTTCTTCGGACTTGCTTCCTTTCTTTCCTTATTAGGAAAGCTATCTTCAAAAAACGTTGCATTCCTTGATTCTATGACCATTCCCGTGTTTATCTCAGGGTTTTCAGATTTATGCACCAAGAATCGATAAGCACTACTATTTTGCGCATATCCGATAAAGATGCAATCAATGGTCTTGGGTCCTATTCGCACCTGCTTAGGCTTAGGTACTTCGACCTTTGCTAGGCACCCCCACACTTTAAGATAACCGTAGGAAGGCTTCCTTCCTTTCCATAGTTCATATGGGGTTTTATCCCTTTTCTTGTGTGGCAATTTGTTTAGAATGTGGTTAGCTGAGAGCACAGCTTCCCCCCACATGTTCAGGGTAAGCCCGAGCTAATCAACATAGCGTTCATCATCTCCTTAAGAGTTCGATTTTTGCGTTCAGCTACGCCATTCGATTGAGGTGAGTATGGAGTAGTTGTCTGATGAATAATGCCATGTTCTTGACAGAGTTTCTCAAACGGAGCTACATATTCTCCTCCTCGATCACTTCGCATCATTTTGATTTTCACACTGAGTTGATTTTCAACCTCATTCTTATATCTCTTAAAAGCATCAAGAGCTTCGTCTTTGCCCTTTAGGAGATATACGTAACAGTATCTCGTGCAATCATCGATAAACGTGATGAAGTATTTCTTCCCGCCTTTAGTTTGCACGCGTTTCATATCGCAAGTATCCGTATGAATTAATTCTAAAGGCGTAGTACTTCTTTCCACTGAATGGAAAGGTGCTTTGGTCATTTTAGCCTCCACACATACTTCACATTTATCGGATGGGTTGAACTCTAGATTCTGTAGTAAATTTAAACTTACTAACTTTCTTAGCGAGTTTAGATTTACGTGTCCTAATCTACCATGCCATAAATTAGAACACTCGGCCAAGTAAGAAGAAGCATTAACTTTATTTTCACCGTTAAAGGTGCGATGTACAGTTATTACATTCATCTTAAATAGCCCCCTTTCTAGATAACCCTTTCCTATGAATTGACCCGCTTTGGTCAGTACAAACTTATCAGCCTCAAATATAAGCTTAAGACCGGCTTTGCTTAACAGTGAGCCAGAGACTAAGTTCTTGCGGATGTCTGGGACATGCAGCACATCCTTGAGGGTCAGCTCCTTTCCTGAGGTCAGCTTCAGGACCACCTTTCCCAGACCAACGATCTTGGACGTTGCGGAGTTTCCCATGAACAGCTTTCGGGCGGTGATCGGGATATAGTTCGAGAACATCTCCTTGTCCGAGCAGACGTGGCGGGTAGCTCTAGTGTCCACGAACCACTCTCTCGGATTGTCCACCAGGTTGGCTTCAAACACTACGGCTGACAGATCCATCTGGGATAAGTCTTCAGCCAGGTTAGCCCTTCTTTGGTCGTCCTTCTTCGGCTGGCGACAGTCCTTAGCCATGTGTCCGGGTTTCCCGCAGTTGTAGCAGTCACCCTTGATCTTTTTCTTCTTGGGCTTTTGCTCCTTCTGCTTATCCTCGGACTTCTTCCTCTTCTTGCCACTTTTTCCCTCAGCGAGGTGCACGGTGGTCTCAGAGTTGGCCTTGCCTTGCTTGACTTTGGATTTTCGGTTGTCTTCCTCGATCCTTAGTCTCACTATCAGGTCTTCTAGGCCCATGTCCTTCCTCTTGTGCTTGAGGTAGTTCTTGAAGTCCTTCCACAGCGGGGGGAGCTTCTCGATCATCGCAACTACTTGGAAGGACTCGCTGAGTTGCATCCCTTCGGCTTGGATCTCGTGAAGGATCAGCTGTAACTCTTGCACTTGGTCGATGACCTTCTTGGAGTCCACCATCTTGAAGTCGAGGAATCGTCCGACGATGAATTTCTTCGTCCCGGCATCCTCCGCTTTGTACTTCTTCTCGAGTAAACTCCACAGCTCTTTAGGGGTCTTAGCTTCTGCATAGACATTGTAGAGCGTGTCGTCTAGTCCATTCAGGACATAGTTCCGGCATAGGAAGTCGATGTGACTCCATGCATCGAGGGCGTTGATCTTCTGTTGATCTGCCTCATTTTCCGCTACCTTCGGAGCTTCTTCCTTCAGGAATCGGACCAGGTTGAGCGTTGTCAGGTAGAACAACATCTTTTGTTGCCACCTCTTGAATTCGGTACCGTTGAACTTGGCTGGCCTTTCGGCGTGGACAGTTCCCGGGACCGCTGGCACTGGTGCTGAACTTGTCGATGCCATCTTCAAGTACACGATCTCGTCTTACGATTGTTGTTTGTCGGAGTTGGTGTACTTGATTAGGATCTTCTTCAGTCGAGGTAAGTGTTGGACACTTTCTCCGTACGACGAGATTGCCCCGTATATTTCAGTGTGGTACGGGCTTCGGCAATCGTCCCCAAGATACAACGACTGTTTAGGGCGTTTCCAAGACCGTTGCACACGTATCTCAAAACTTTCGGGCGAACCCTTATATACCCAGAACTTTCAGACTCTTTTCTAAGTGAAGAACGGGGGAAGAGGAGAAGACAACAATGCTCGGAATATGCAATTGCTGCTGGGATGAGGAAATGGCAAGGAGGGTACGCCTATTTATAGGCTGGAGGAGGCAGGGAGGCAGCCACCCCGAAGGGACGCATCTGCTCGGCCAACAGGCTATCTGGCTGTGCTCGTGGCCCTTCGGTGGCTTCTGGACCCATCCAGGCTCGCCAGGCTGCGCTCGTAACCCTTCAGAGGCTTCTGGATCCTTCCAGGCGCCCCAGGCTGCGCTGGCGCCATTTCGCGATGGATTTCGCAGCCCTTCGGCCTTCTGGAAGTCTCCCGGACTTTCCATCCCGTCATGCCTCTTCCGCGGCCAACCTGAAGGCGCTCGTAGCTCCTCGTCGCTTCGGTAGCTGCGCAGCTGCCTCAAAATACTTAAGGCTCCTCCAGCTCCTCGCGATGATGCGCATGTGCCAAGTGCACCACAAAGCGCCCATTGTGCCATGCACACACGCGCGTGCGCGTGCGCGTGCTCGAAGCACCGTCCTCGCAGGCAGCTAGCGATGGGTCAGCCTTTTGGGTAGCCAATCAAGTTGAGAGGCAAGGAGAGGAATTCCTTATAAACAAGGAAATCCTCCTTGCTCTAATCAATGTGGTATTGCCCCATTCATTTCCCTTTTGGGCCTCCACTTTGGGCCTTTCCACTTTGGGCCAAATGCATTAAAAATGCATTCAAAACCCAACACTAGTCAATCTCTATCGAAATAAGCTTGTTGCTATTTCTACTGCGTTCCATTTGTGCCTATAATTCTTGGTAAAATAATAGTTTTGGCATTGTACTGTGTTTTCCACAATAGGTGATCCCATGTCATGATCAAAAATATTTTGACAACATGCCTTGATATTTTCCCTTTCTCGCACTCGTGTTTTGCCATGATCAAATAGTATAAATAGTCTATGTTCACCTATGTTAATAAAATAATAAATTTAGTAAAATTTTATGTCATTCTTCTTCAAAGTCAGACACAATTTCTTTTATTAATACGAGATGGACCATTATTACATATATTTAACAAATAAAATATTATCTATGTTCCACAATCTCCACCTGGACCACCATAAGAAATTGTCGCTGATCAACTGATCGAATTCTCAACGGATTATACTAAAAAAAATTTCATTGGTACTAAATAATTGTGTATCAGAATAGTTGATATCAATGACACGATAATTCACGTTAACGGTTTGAATAGTTTCAAAAATTGAGGAAGTATTACTTTGGTGAGTAGCAAATGTTCCTCTTCCCATAGGCGGGCTCGATTGTCCAATAGCTGCATGGGTTACTCCACCAAATGAAAGATGATTAATTTCGTCATTCAATTTGGTAAATGATTCTCTTGGCCAGTAGCCAATATTTTGAATACCACACACCAACCACCAATTGCCCGACACTAAATCCTACAAGAGTTAAAACAAAATTAGGCAGCCAAATATGATGAGCATTACTTTATATAAAAAAAAAATATGAATATGAGAATTACTCATTCTTCTTATTCCTAAGGATATTCTTTCTATTTCTTCTATTAGCACATCCATAATATCAATGTAGGAAATAAATAATTTTAAAAATTAGGGTAAATTACTCTAGGGTTCTTCTATTATAGATATTTATATGATTTAGCCTCTGGATTATCAAAATACGTTATAAAGTCTCCCGTGTTTGGTTTTATTATATTCTGGAGTCCCTGATGCCAGAATCAGAGATTTTCTCGAGCGAAGCCCTAATTTTGCTATGGAGAAAATCTTCAATTCCGGCATCAGAGACCCCAGAGTACATTAAAACTAAACATGGGGCACTTTATAATATATTTTGGTAATCGAGGGGCTAAATCATAGATATAACCATACTAGAGGGACCTTAGAGTAATTTATCCAAAAAATTATATCTCATGTGGTGTAAATAATATATGTTTCATAATAGAGATCACAGTAAAAAAAATTATTTTCACATAGCAGTTCTTATATAAGTTATCTTTGAGTATAATTTACCTGGACTATTGATAATTTGGCTTCGTATTATTTTTGTGGACTAGATGCATGTGAAAATACCGAGCCTAAATGTATCTCCTGATTTGTTTGCACAAATCTTGGACATATTAGCAACCATTTAAGAGATTATCCTACACAAACAAAGTAACTTACATTTCGAAATTTGTATACAATTATTTAGTCTAGAATTTCATAAATAAATTCAAAAGTGTGGATCAAAGAGTAATTTATTACATTCCAGGATACCGTCAAATGAACCTTGTTGTCACCATAGAGTTCTGGGTTCACCTAAAATAATAATGTATATATACAATTAATTTAATTTTGTGTAATAATTAACTTGGTTCTGATATCCATCATCTTAAACAATGCCCATAATATACTTTATGCAAAATTATGCACGAAAATAATTATTTCAATGTCTTGTGAGAATTCTCATCTGCATTTTTCTACATTTTAGTGTAGATTATTTTTTAAGAAGAACGCAAAATTATGTTATGATTTATTGCATTGATATAAGAATATAATAATACATAAAATATAGCTGACCCAAATTTTCAAGTTTAAAAAAAATGTGCATCTAAATAAATAAGTGGTAAGATTTGAAAGTTTTATGGTTTTCTATTATATCAACTACTTAAAACGTTTTGCACGTCAAGAGTTGGTTTTTCCAAATCAATATTTCTACCAAAGTATTTAGTTCATGTATAAAACTTGATTGTTTTATAACTCTTTCGAAGTCTAAGAAGTATTTTTTATAAACTACTTAACAAATCTCTTGTAAATATCAAGTGCCACTATTAAAATTTGTTATATATCTACTTTTGACTAAGCATATTTGTGAGAAACATAATTATAATTCACAACCACAACTTACCTTGCATTTTTAGAATTAATTTTTTCTTAATTTTGATAAGAAAAATTAACTTCACCTAATTTAATTAGTCTTTTCAAGAGATGTTCTATTCGTTATCACCAAGATACAAAATTTTAACTTTCAACATAAAGGATAAGAAATTAGATCAACATACATCTATTGTGCTACATAACATTAAAATGTATTTTTTAGCTATTTGTTAAAAAAATAGTAATTAACTCTTCTTGTCATTTAGGGATAAAAATTCTATTGGGCTTCAATAGTTCTTAATTCAATCCAATAAATTTGTAACTGTTGCGAAAGAAATAATATGATAGTTCAAATAAAATTTATGATTTAACTAATGCTTTTGATAAAAAAATCATTAGCTCGACCTAAATATCTTAGTAGGCACTAGATTTAACCATAGTTATGAAAAATCAATTATACTATATAGTTGGTGCCTCCAAGAAGAAGGAAGAACAACTCTAACACTAAGCCACTTAAACTTTGTGGCTCCAAGAAGAAGAAAGAAGAACCCTAAGATGGTTGAGGCAACTTATTGGAGGTGCACGCGTTCATCTAGGTTCCGGAAGACCACTCTTGAGAATTACTATAACATGTCAACAAATGCAAGGGTGAGGCTGCTGGTCATAGGGCTAGTAATATTATGCTTTCAATCGGTGGCAAATAACAAAATCTAGAGTATGCTTAATACTGCTTATGTTTGATGCTAGTGGTTTTAAAATTTTAGAGTGAAGCTTCTTGGTCGTGATGCACAATAAAGAATGTGGTTGATAGACTTGAGCATTTTGCCCAAGGAAGACATCAAATCTTCCAAAAATAGAAATATTTATATCATGGTTGCGTCAAGTGGAACCTGTGTGAAGATTGGTAGAATTTTGTATGTTTCAATACCCAAACTATAGATCCAAATTAGTGCAGCACAAGAAATATATTGAACAACTATGAGTGGCACAAGAATTTTGAGATTAAAAAAATTATACTAAATAGTTAGTATTAGAGTCTTGCATGTTCATCAATTAATTTGTCAAGGAAAATTTTGAAAAAATAACCTTGACTACACGATTGATTATTTCACATACAAATAAAACTATTATCTTATTGAATAGTAAGGTTTTATCTTAACTATTCAACATAAATGAAATAATAATAACAATATCCTAAATAAAAATGACTTTCTCAATATTAGTAAAAATACTCACCATCCATCCAACAGAAATTTTAATATATTCTTCTGATCCAGCTTCAAGCCAAATAAATGATCCACTGTATTGATTTGGTTGCACTGATGGTTGATTTATTTGCATAATTGCACTTGATCCACGATATATTTTGCTCATATCTTTCAAAACAACGTAGTATTTCTTTTTTAAAGTCATGCATTAAGACAAACGATATTATATATAAGATAATCAAATAGAGATTGTTGCATAATGAAAATTTTCATAAGTATACAATATGGTGTTGACGTATAAAAAAGTCTATTTTGATGAAGTGAAGTTATGTTATAATATTTGGTGATATTCTAGTTTATTTTTCGTATTTCAAAAATTAATACAACATATCTTATAAACATATATTAACAAGTTTTTCTTAGACCGATTATATGGACAGTATGAAGTATCTAACATAGCACGATGGTCATTAGAAATATTATTCCATATAAAATTTGCCTAAATTACTATAATAAAAATTAAAGTTGCAACACCTCTTCAATTAAAAAAATAGAAAATACTGGGGAATCCTAATTCCAAACGTCTTGGAAATTTTTGAATATACTATTTCAGTTAGAAAAGTTAGCATAAAAAATGTATGACAATATGTTATTGGTGTTCTTGAGAGATTAATATTACCATTTATTTCATATTAAATTTTTAGACTCCAATATGAGTGTAACTAAATTCATATTTACATCATCTTCTTATTAGTTAGAAACAAATACTAGAAAGGTTATTGCCATTTTGTATAAAAGGATAAAAGCATATAAAAGAAAGCTAACGTGTATGTTTTTACATAAATGATCAAATAAATTATAGTAAACTTACATGATATTCTAGAGGTTCTTCTAGTCTCAATGGTTCTATCACTACATCTTTTCTTCTTAAGATAGGTACCGAACTATTTGGACATTTATTCTCTTTAAAAAATCCAACTGATTCATATATATATATATATATATATATGGGTTCAGATGTTATTAATTTACATAATCAAATGTTATTAATAATCAATATGTACCTGAATTTTATGATTTTTTATCATGGAATGTTCAAAAGCCAGTTGTTTATGTAGATCAACGCATTTAATATATGAAGACTACAACATTAAAATGAGTAAAATAATATTTAACTGTAAACATCTGTGTTAGATTAATTATGATAGACATTAAGTAAATATATAATAATATAATGGCCAAACTAGACGGGATTGCTTGTTGCCCCATATTGGACGGATTTTTTTCAAGAATTCCATATTTCCATTTTTTGTAGGTTATGCAGCGTTATTGTAATTTTTTGCACTCTTTTTTCCTGTCACTGGTTTTTTCGCAGGATTTCACAGTGATAAATTTTTTTACCAAGACTTGCGGCTGTAACCTCTATAGTCTAGTGTGAGGGACTGGTCTGGGCACCTACTATGGGTGCACAAATTCGTAGTTGTAGTATTCATTATTGATGAAATTTAAGTTACTCTTGAATAACTGCTTCTGTGGGATAGTTTGAGTATGGGAATCTTATCACAAGTCTAGATGTTTATATAACTTTTTATAAGTTATAACATTTTATTTTTGCTTGATTAATCACTTTTGCTAATTATTAAAAAAAATAATTTCCAAATAGAATTTACAAATAAATTAAGAAATTGAAAGGCTCATAGAAATTTATGATTTCTAAGTTTATAGATTCAAGAAAAACTTTTACAAAAAAAATACAAGACAAACAATGTACTAAAGTTTACATTTTTGAAGACAAACAACAGAAAAGAATATGAACTAATGCATAAAATGAGCAGTGTTACATAGGCTGCCATCGTTATTTAATTGAATGATAAAATTTATACAGCCTTCATTCATTTTATAGGTAAATTCAACTATTTTTTCCTTTTTTGTAATTACCATTAAACATCAAAATAAATCAGAATTATAGAAACAAAATAATTATTATACTATTGAAAATTATGCCACAATCATTGCTTACCATTTTTGTAATGATGGAAAAGGCTAAATTGCCAAAATTAATAGAGCAATTTTGATATTGTTAGCTTGCCAATTTTATATTGATAAGTAATAAACACTAACTAAAGAATTGACTATTCGTAATAAGTATGAGTCTTGATTTTCTCATATATTAAAAACATAAATCAAGAATAAATTGTACCTTCTTTTTTTGTCTCAGCGTCATTTACTTGGTTGCTAGTTATGGCATTTATAAGTTATCATAAAATAAGGACATTTATAATTTTAACCCATTATTGTTGGCATTCTTTATTGGTATCAAGATAGATGTTGTGACACCAACAAACACTTCGATCAACTAGTGATGAAGTTGTTCTAGTTTAACAAAAATTTTAGTTCAAATTATTGGCAATGCTACAATGTAAAATAATTGTTCGGAGAGCTTTGCCACCTTTCATAAGTTCTACCCAACTCGAATTTAGATAAGTTAGCCAATGGCCGAATATCAAATGATATAAACTAAAAAATAGATTGTGAGGTTCAGATGCATTGATATACTGCATCGGCATCGTATTACATTTTTTATTTTGGAATATATTGATTGAATTGCTATTGTTACTTGGTTGGGAATATTTGGATAACTTTTTGAGCATAATTACTAGGAATGGTTTATATTTCCGAATGCAAAATTTATTAACATGGCCAAGCCTTAAGAGGTGAATTATTGGAAGGCTTATTTTGTTGTGCGGTATTGTCGTTGACATGAGACGTGATAATTAACCCGTATATAACGATCCTGGAAACTAATATCGTAGACCAAGTCAACTAATATTCGAAAGCCTGTTAACGTGGTAGGACTTTTTTGTCGGCCGCATGTTGTGAAGCAAACAACTTGAAAGTTTCGTCCTCGAAGAAAAGACATCCACAACAAAAAATTTGACAAGCAGACTTGCAATTTACATCCACACTAGGCTGGCGGAAACATGAACCCTCAAAGGTTTACATGAAAGCCTCCAAATTTTTAGATTGGAGTGTTATAATTTTAACTGTGGATTGAGTAGGGATTATATGGATGGTTTGATGGTTAGGATATGCATGTGGGCCGTCTGATGTGATTCGAATTATATGTGTTGGGAAAAAAAAAGAGAACGCTAAGAACGATCTCGTGACGGCCCGAAGTGCTCGTCCCAATGTCGGTCTAACACCGAGAGTAACAAGGGTTAGCCGAAGCCAATACTATCAACTAACCTAAACTAAGATAAGAGCCGAAGCTTGAGAGTAATTTGTATGTTGACCAGATAATGTCTCTTCAGCTCGTCCCTTGCCCTGCTTATATAGAAGAAGTGGACCGCCTCAGCCCCTTATCGTCTCCTAGTCGAACTCGGAGACCTCAGGACTTATCTCTGCCAATGCTCATCTTCATCCAACGCCCGACCCGGACCTTCAATGCATTCTGTCTGACTCAAAATTTTAATATTTATCTTCGCCCTATTAGAATTTTCAATATTTATCCTCATCCCTTGAGAAGCTGAATACGTCGAGAATACTAGAGCTCTTCAACCTCTCCGAGAGTCCATCAAGATTGGGTCTTTTAATTACTCTGCCAACACCGAACCCGACGTCTGAGAATAGGATCTAAACCTTGATGATCTAAGGCAATCATCGGAGTTTGAACCTCTCCATCCCGACCATCTGAGGTCGGGATGCCTAATCCAACCATTTAAGGTTAGAAGGCTCATTTCGACCATTTGAGGTAGGGAGGCCCCTTTCGACCATTCGAGATCGTCTCCTTCTATTCATTCGACAATTTACCTCGAGGGCCACTTATTTTATTTGACGATTTCGGGATAGTTTGCATTTATTCGACAATTTTGAAAGTAGCTCTCATTCCACCTAACTCGATGATGTTGGGATAGCTCTCTTCACCCTAATTGGATGACCTAGAGTCCAGCCTCCCATTCAACGATTTCGACCTTATTGCTATTCGACGATGCAGGTCGCTTCTCTGTCTAATTCGACAACTTTGAACCACTCCAAGTCGATGATTTTTTCTTGAATCACCTAAATTGATGATTGCATCTTCAATGCCTTAGAATCAAAAATTTGAGCTAAATAACTCAATTAGACAATTTTCTCATGGCCTAATTCGCCAATCCAAGCCCATCCTTCCTCTACTTCCTTAACTCGACGATTTGGACTCGTCCCTTCCTTTGATTCGACCATTCAAGCTTGCTCCTCCTTCTAATTCGACAATTTAAGCCTTCTATTTGATGATTTCGACAACTTTAATCCGAGGTCCGAGTCACAAATTTGATGATTTCGACGATCCGAGCTCACCAATTCGACGATTTAAGCCATGTCAAGCTTAAATCGACCATTTGGCTTGCTTAATTCGACCATTTGGGCTTGTTCCTTTCTAATTCTAAAATTTTGGTCTACCTCTCCCTTCATTCGATGATTTTAGCTTACCGGGCATTCGATGATTTTCTTGCTCAGTTCGACCATTTACAAGTAGATGAGTGATGGTCACTTCAAATGGATATTTGACCCCTTTCTACTCCGAATTGGAAGAAGTTGTCAACTACAAAGTTGTAGTCCCATGTCTGTTCTTTCCACATCACTTTCAAACACTTGAATCCGAAGTCGGAGTCTCAAGATATGGCTATTCTTCCAAAATCTGTTAGATCGGATTGACTATCCCTGCCAGATCAGCGACCCAAATTTCAAATGAACTCTATGCCTCTTTGGCCTCCGAATTAGCCACAGTCATGAACGACAAAGTTGTAGGTCTATCTATTATATTTCTATAGCTTTAAGAATCACCTCAACCCAAGCCTCGAGCATAAAGATATGGTCGATTTACTAATTATAGGTATTGTGAGGTAGCTCTCTCAAGTCAATGAAGGTTTGGCCTCTCCAAGTGAGTGACCCGACTTGAGAAAGGCCTTCTATCCCTAATAAATGTCTTACCTAACCTAAAGGAGTTCTACTTTACTTGAGGCCGAGGGTACCCAAACTAACTTAAGGTTAAGGGTACCTAGGTCGCCTTACCGTGAGGGTACCTAAGATGATTCAAGGCTGAGAATACTCAAGGTGATTCAAGGCTGAGGGCACCCATGTCGACTTGAGCGTACCAAGCCAAGGTAAGTTGGCGTCTAAGTCCAGGCACTTCAATGATGGCCCTAGTCGACCCCGAGCTCCCAACACGTTAGTTTTGCACTTCAACAATATGCAATATTTTTAATTATCAAAATTTAATGAGTTTTTCTCATCGGTACAAACTCAGGATTTGATTCAATGCCGTGCATCTTGCACCTCTAGCCATTTTTGTGGAGAGAGAGCATTAATTAGGGAGAGAAAAAAGAATCTCAAAATTCGAGATATTTATCTATTGTCACTAAATTGAGGCCAATTTGGGATACTAATATAACATGCTTCCTTCTTTATAAAAGCTAAACATGACATAATATTAACAATAAAGAAAAAAAATGGCTTGAAAGCCATGGTCTTAAAAATGCAGTCTGACCTGTCAAACCATGAATTAAAACTCATATCATGTCAGTTTTGTTAGTAAGAATGTCAACCTAATGAACATGACAAATTTTGATCGGACCACTCAATAAAGAAAAAAAATGGCTTGAAAGCCATGGTCTTAAAAATGCAGTCTGACCTGTCAAACCATGAATTAAAACTCATATCGTGTCAGTTTTGTTAGTAAGAATGTCAACCTAATGAACATGACAAATTTTGATAGAACCACTCAATTGGAACAGGATATTAACCCAAAAAATTTATGTTCATTAGGTTCACAAAAAAAGGAAAGTGAAAAAATTACCAGAGAAATCCAATTTTTCCCAAATCAAATCAAACAAAATTAATTCAAGGTAATCGAGAGGTAGAATGCGAGTGCCTAAGTTTTGACACACTACCTCTACCATCCCAAGATTTCTGAAAATGAACTTGTAGTCCTTCGTGTTTGGTTTTATTATACTTTTGGGTCTGTCGTTGAAGTCATCGGTTGATTTAATAACTTTTTAATTCTAAATAAATATTATACCCCTAAAATTGAGAAAAAAGGCATGCGAGTTGTCTCCTACCTCCCTTCTGGTGACCCTTACACCTTCTTCGATGACTCTTTGTCTTCTCTAATGAAATCTTCGGTATCGTCTCTTCCGGTACCATAAACAAGCCAAGGAAAAAAAATGAATCCTCTGCGACGAACAATACTACAGCTATCACCATCGAATCCATCATAATAAATAAGCTAATCGCCATCTCCTCTCCATGCCCTCCACTCCTATACCGGCGCCTTCCTCCCCATATTCTCTAATTAAATCATCATATCCTGCACTTACAAATTGCCATGGCTCTCGCTGTCCTCCTCCTCATCAGTGCATCCCGTACCTCATCTACCTTCATTGCCAAACTGTGAGATAACAGGCATTGTGTCCTTCGCAATCCCGTTATTCCTTTCCTTGATGTGTCCTCCACCTCCCCCTTCTCATTGCCAAAAACCCCAACCTTTACCACGGACTTCCCAAATGGGAGGGTGAGATCGACTGCAAGTGCACGGAGTGACAACAACTAGGGGTCCTCTGGTATAGAGGATAATTATGACGAGAAGGGGGGAATATGTAGGAATAGATAACCTCAAACTCATCGTCCAAAGAACAGCGGCTAGGGGTCCTGGGTGTCATCCAAGGCGTCTTGGTTCTGGTTTAGGCGGGGAGAACTCTGTGTTTTTTTGACACCTGTGTTCTAGTCAGAGGAAAGGGAGATGAAATTTTGATTTTTTTACTGATTCTTTTAAGGGTATGTAAGTTATTTTACAAGAAAAATTGATTGATACCGTCAGTGAGGGAGCCAATAGTAATTTTCCTAGAGGGACTACAAGATCATTTTCTTAAATCTAGGGATGCTAGATGTAGGATGTCAAAATCTCAAGGATCTGAGGGTAATTTTCCCCATAAATTTTTGAGTTTCTACAAAAAAGCTGTGGCAGTTTAATCTTAATTTTTATGTTTGACATTTTGGTATTCTTCAAAGTAGCTTAGGTTTTAAATGTTTTGACATTTGCTTTAAATATTTTGAGATATGCCTTAAATGTTCTGTTTTTTTAAGAATAATGTTCTGAGCTATGACTTGAAGTTCAGGAGTGAGCTACCTACCAAACGGGACCGAATTAGTCCTGGAGTATTATATTCAGGACTAATCTGATTCACAAATGGACCGGTGGTAAAATTGTAAAATATTTAAAAAGCTGGGGCAAAACTGACAAAAAGAAAAGAGATTGCAAGTGTGTTAGAAAATGGTAATCCTAGTAATGAGAAAATGGTTTGTCTTGTCATAATAAAATGGTATACCTTGTCATGATAAAAAGGTATGCTATGTAAAACTTTTGTACTATCTCAATTAATTAATTATTTTATTTTTTATCATAAGTATTATTACATACCATTCGAAGATACCATTCAATATAATGCGCATACCATTTGAAATAATCGGACTTACCATTTTGACATAATCGGGTATACCATTTAACATAATCGAACATATCATTTGACATAATCGAAAATACCATTTTATTATATTTATTGTTAATATTATCAAACTAGTCGAGTATACCATTTGACATGCTTGAGATATACCATTTGATATAATCGAACATACCATTTGACAAAATTGGACATACTATTTGACATGCCCGAGCATACCATTTTAAATAACTGAGTATACCATTTGACATAACCGGGCACATTACACAAAAATAAACCAATTCTTTGAGTGAAAAGCTCTTGTTCTCAACCACAGAATCAAAACTACATAGCAATACGTGGCTATTGCCTTGCCTCTGTCCAAGAACTCAATCATTAATGATCTAAAACTACACAGCAATCTGTGGTCACAACCTTCTTCTTCTTCCTTGCGCCTAGAGTTTCGCAACGAGCTTCAACCTTATCATCGATAGTAACAGCCGCTGCCACTTCATCGACATCCCTCACTGAACTGTCCTCTATAGGATTACCTTTAAGTGGTTGTTAGGTTCATCGATATCGTGATCGATAAGTTGGTCCAGATTTGGAGGTCTCCTGGGGTTCAAGAAAAAAGGGGAAGAGGGCGGCAGCCATGTAGGTTGTTTTTGGGGGGAAGAGAGAGATTGAGGGGAGGAAAGAGGAGAGAAATAAAATAATAGTCCTGCGTGATTCTTAAGCATCAAATCTTGTATTTAATTTAAAAAACTAATCTAATGGCTCTCATTTTATCTAGAATGGTCCTGACTAATTTTTCAAGTCAGAACCAAATCCAGTCCCCACACCAAAAATTGTTCATTCTTGATAGTATAACAATAATATATAAGAATTTTATTAAATAAAAAAATCTGATCCGACCGGTTGACCTGGAGGTCAGCCTAAATCTCGGGTCACCTTCTGGATCATTTTCCAAAATCTTGCTTGAAACTAGATTTATAATTGTATGTTGTAAAAAATTGGAAGAAATTTAATTAAACCAAAAAAATTCACCCAATAAGTGAGAGAAGAATGAAAGAAAGCAAGAAAAAAAAGAAAAATATTAGAGATGCTTTAAAATTGTACAAATTTCAAGATTACCTAAAGAGACCATAGATTAATGACATTACAAGAATGAATCAATGTAGATTAGTGATCATACAAGGTAAATTAATTACCTTAAAGAGACAAAAAAATTCAAATAAATAGAAACACATCTCGCTCGTAAAATGTGTTCGAGGTTGTAGTTGCACACCTCGTTAAAACCATGTTGTAGTAAATCTGATGGAATAATTTACGGTCCTAAAAAAGGGTGCCCAAACATTACGTGTAAAAAAATGATAGCACGGAAGAAAAAAAGATCTTTGTCCATATAACGGATAATAAAGTCAAGAGTATAGCACCACCATCGACCCTCATTCACTTTAGATAATGCATCTATAACTACATTTTCTTCACAAAAAATATGTGTACAACAAACTAGATGTCCCAAAAAATTGACAATATGTCGTGGTATTTTCACTTTTTGGCATTTATTTTTTTCCTTGATCAAAAATAAGATAAAAGACCGTGTCCATTTTCTTTTTCCAATTACGTAAGAATGTTATTAAAATATTAAATTTAGTAAAAGTTGATGTCATTCCTCTTCAAAGCAATGCACTATTTCTTTTATTAATACGAAATAGACCATTATTACATATATATCCCTAACGAAGTAGTTCCAACGAAGTATACTATAAAAATTTTCATTGTCACTAAATAAATGCGTATTTGAATGGTCAATATCAACCACATGATAATTTTCATTAACGGTGTGAATATTCCAAAAAATTGACGAATTTTAACTGTCATGAGAAGCAAATGTTCCTCTTCCCATGGATGGACTAGATTATCCAATAAGTGCATGAGTAACTCCATCAAATGAAAGACTAGTAACTATATCATTCAATTAGATAAACTATTCTTTTGGCCAAAAGTCAATACTTTGAGAACCATACACCAACAACCAATTATCTGATACAAAATCCTACAAAAGTTGAAACAAAATTAGGCAGCCAAATATGATGAGAATTACTTTATATCAAAAAATATGAGAATTACTCTTTCTTCTTATTCTTAAGGATATTTTTTTTATTTGGTCTATTAGCACATCCATAATAATAATGTGGGACGTAAATAATTACAAAATTATATCTCACGTGACATATATAATTTATAATATATATTGCAAAAATAATTAGCTCTTGTTTAAAAAGTCATACATTTGTATCCACTTTTCATAAAACTTACTCCTTGCTACTAGAGTAACAAATAACTAGTCTAGAGTAGTTACTACTCTAGAAACTAGTCACGTGATGGTGTTAATGTTTAGATTTAACTAAAAAATAGGTGTAACCTTAACAAAAAAATATAATTTTAAAAGATAATAAATTAAAAATTTTCATTTCATTTTGGTCTTATTCCTATTTATTACATTGTTTTAAATTTAATTTTTAATAAAGATTTGATAAATTTCCGAAGTCATAATTGTGATAATAGAAAAAAAAATATTTTTTCATATAGCAGTTCTTATATAAATTATCCTTCAGTATAATTTACCTGGCCTATTGATAACTTGACTTTAAATTTCTTTTGTGGACTAGAAATTGGTGAGAATATTACGCCTAAATAAAGCTTCTAATTTATTTGCACAAATCCTTGACATACTATACTATAGCAACCGTTTAAGATATTATTCTACACGGAGAAAGTAATATACATTTCAAAAGTTATATAAACTTAATTAGTATAGAATTGCAAATATATATTCAAAAGTGTGGATGAAAGCGTAATTTATTACACTACAGGACGGCATCAATCGAATGTTACTGTCGCCATGGAGTTTTGAGTTTACCTAAAATAATAATATATTTATAGTTAATTTGATTTTGTGTAATAATTAAATTGATTATAATATTTATCATCTTCAACCATGCCTATAATACACTTTAGGCAAAACTATGTAAACAAAATTATTTCAATGTCTTATAAGAATTTTCATTTGCATTTGTCTACATTTTAAGTGTAGATTATTTTTTAGAATAATGCAAAATTAAGATATGATTTATTACATTGAAATAGGAATATGCTAATACATAAAATATAGTTAACCAAAATTAGAAAAGAAAAAAATATGAATGTCCACATAAAATTTATGATTTAACTGATGTTAAATACAATTAAAAAATTATTAGCTGTGCTGATATTGGGGTGATTAGTTGGCCGTCACTCCTCCACGTGATGGTGCTGTGCTGTGCGATGATGTTGCAGTCTCTTCGGATGGTGTTCATGGGGTTGATGGTGCCCGTCCGATCGATTCGCAGTTCTTGGCTGATATTGGGGTGATTAGTTGGCCGTCCTCTATGCCAACCTTGGAGGCTTGCCTCTCCCCTCCTATAGCGCAGCCTTCTAGAGTTATCAAGCAGCCCTACAAGGGGAAATCTATTATGTTAATTCTGACTCGTAGTAGCTGTCGGGTCAGGAAACTGATGGCCAAGGCAGTGCCAGTTTTATTTCTTTGACAGGTCTGGTGGATTGATATAAGAATACAGCTTGCTGCATACCACATCAGATGTGCTTGGAGCAAGGAAAATATCAATGCCTTACATTATATACAATTGCGCCAAATCTACTTCCAAGACAGGCTTATCCCCCAACCATACACTCCTCACATCCTTGAGGATAATAAATGATTGTTTTCTCCGATCCACTCCATACCTATCCAGAAGCTCCTCGAGATTCGCTTTCCCATCTCTCTTCCTCCTAAATTCTTCTAGATCAAGAACAACATCAACATCACCATTTGGGATGCCATAGATGTTGTGAAGAAACAACTCAGTAACCGTATGCAAATGCTGCTCCTCATTCCTGCATTTTACAGCAAACTCAATCATCTACTTCAGTTTAATATCATTCTCTTCAATTTTGAAAAGGTAAAAAAATCCAGCTTGCTTATAAAATGTATCCATACTGCAGCATCTGCTTGACTTTTGGGACCGAACAAACAACTATTCAGTTCCTTCATATAGCTGGGCTTCCCACAAGACCTTTGTTAAGGGTCTATCTGCATAACAACAAGAAAACTAGTCAACCAAATGGTTTGTTATCATAAAATGTTTGGTCTAGTTGTGGTACAATAGTTTGTTAAGAAATGAACCTCATTACGCATGCAGTGTACAAGGAAACTGTAGAACCAAAATAATGCTAAATAATACTGAAATCCCTAAAATAATAAGAAAACATCGACAAATCAAAAATCAAAAACCCTAAATAACACTAAAATCTCTATAAAAAAAAGAAACCTTGACAAAATTGAAAACAAAAAACCCTAAATAACACAAAAAATCACTATCAAACCCTAAACACCGTGGACGAAATATGGACGAAGAGGAGCAAAATGAGAAAAATATGACCTCGCTGTCGGTTGTCCACCTCGTCAGCTCGCGACCTCACTGTCAGTTGTCCACCTTGTATGCTCGCAACCTCCCAGTCGGTTGTTCACCTCGTTCGCTCACGATCTCGTCGTCGGTTGTCCACCTTGTTCGCTCGTGAACTCGCCGACCAGAGAGAGGGGGAATAGAGAGAGAGAGAGAGAGCGAGAGAGAGAGAGAGGCGGAGACAGAGTACAGTTGGAGAGGCATAGGAGAGAGAGAATTGATTTTGAAAAAAGAGAGAGAGGGCAATTTCGGGGGTGTTTTCACGCGCCAAAAAAAAAGGTGACAAAATGACTAAAATAACCCCGACCATTATAGACTGTCAGATCAGCGTACAATTTTCTTGGATTGATCCAACGGCCCAAAAGCTCTCCAGAACGGGCCTAGACATAAATCGAAGCCCAGGACCGAATTCGGCCGCCTATAAGGATGGCTAAAAAGTAAGTTTATAATCGATGCACGTTTTGGTGACCAAAAAATCAAGAGATAATTACTCTCAGGACCCCAGGGTATAGTCAAATAGACTCTGAGGACCCTGTAATTTTCCTACTAATTGCTGAGCCCCTGTGGTTTGGTTATTATTATACTTTCGGGTCCCTGGCTGATGTCAGCAGTTCTTGTTGCCCTTTTTTGTCATGGAAATAACATTTATGTCCTTACACAAAAAACAAAAAAAAGCAATAAACCCATCCACAATTAATTGCCTACAATATGGCGGCTGATGATCACGAGGAACAATCCAGCTCCAACTCCTCCACGTCATCACCGCCGCCCCCAAGCGCATTCGGGACGACGCCGTCCTGAAAGACAAAGATGACACCCCGAAGAAAAATGACGACAAGCACGCGGTGTACC
Source organism: Hypericum androsaemum (assembly GCA_963995505.1). Lineage (NCBI taxonomy): Eukaryota > Viridiplantae > Streptophyta > Magnoliopsida > Malpighiales > Hypericaceae > Hypericum > Hypericum androsaemum. Next base: position 12,264,892 of record OZ023180.1, read on the forward strand.
GGGGGGTGAGGATGAAGAGCTGTGGGAAGTGGGTGTCAGAGATAAGGGAGCCGAGGAAGAAGTCCTGCATTTGGCTAGGGACCTTCCCAACGCCGGAGATGGCCGCCCGGGCCTACGACGTCGCCGCCATCACCATCAAGGGCACCTCCGCCATCCTCAACTTCCCCAACCTCGCCCCTCCTTCCCCCACCCTGCCTCCTCCTCCCCCCGCGAAGTCCAGGCCGCCGCCACCCGCGCCCCCACATGGACCCCACCTTGGAGCTCTCCTCCACGTCATCCTTCTCCTCCGAGGAAGAGGAGGAGCTCGGGGAGATCGTGGAGCTTCCGAGCCTGAGATCCACTTGCTACGACGCCCCCAAGCCCATCGTCCTCGCAGAAGACGACACGTGGCCCTGTTGGTCCTGACAAGCACGTGGGTCGGGGTCCGATTGGACCGGCGAGGAAGACGATGGGTTTATTGCTTTTTTTATTTTTTTATTTTTTTGTGTAAGGGCAAAAAGGTCATTTCTATGACAAAAAAGGCAAAAATAACTGCTGACATCAGCCAGGGACCCGAGAGTATAATAATAACCAAACTACAAGGGGCTCAGTAATTAGTAGAAAAATTACAGAGTCCTCAGAGTCTATTTGACTATACCCTGAGGTCCTGAGAGTAATTATCTCAAAAATCAATATAACCTGAAAAGGATTTGGAAACTAACCTGAAAAAAAAATTAAAAATAATAGTTAAAATTTTGAAAAATCATTAATAAGTTCCGACACTAGTTGGAGATAGGCCAGTTGGGATGTTCACCCTATGTTTATCAAAATGCCCCAAAAACATTATAATGTACTTGCTAGGAATTATCTCAAAATTTTTATTGAATTAGAGCTGTATTTTCCAAAATATTTCATGTTCGGCTTGTCTCCAGATAAGTTTGGGGTTCTTTGGACTTTGGCTTACTTGTATCTCTGCACATTATAGCACATTATAGCAATCTCGTCGTGGTGCCATAAACATATGTTTCTCGATCGAATGTCATCTATTTCTTATCTCTCCTAACAAGCACACATTCGTGGGATATGAATTGAATTCCAGGACAAAGTGGCCGGAGAAGTTATTGATCAAGCTACAATCCACAACGTAAGTGTCCCACCCACTAGAAATTGGGCCTGCTAAATTACAAGTAGCCTTCAAATATAAACTTCAGAGGAAATTACAAGTTCGTAGGGTTTTGTTTTGTTTTTTTTTAATATTTGCAGTAAAACGTATAGACATCCTCCCGCGGGCTTGTATTTAACATGGGCATTACTTTAATGGCGTTCCCGATCACTGGAATCCAGTGCCGCATGTAGGAATGATCAAAATATCCATTATCTGTTCTCCGAAACGAATTCCGAATTTTTTTTCCATATTCAAATTCGGATAATTTGGTATTCGGACTCGGATTCGGATTAAATTTTGGATTCGAAATCGAATTCGGATAGTCAAGTGTCAAATTCAGATAATCCAAAATATCCAAATTTTTATTGTAAACATACTAATTCTCTTACTCAGTCCATGGGTTTGGGCCGTGGCAACCATTTCTATCAACAATGGCTCTGTTTGGCGAAACATATTAAGAGCAGATAGTAAAAAGCAGAAAGCAGATAGCACATTGGGAGCAGATAGCAGATTGAAGAATGTGTTTGGTAAAATCAAATAGCAGATAGCAGATTCAATTAATAGATTATATATATTTTGTTAAATTAATTATATATTTATAAATTAATCATAAATAAAATAATATAAATTATGTATATAAATTAAAATGGTAATAATTTACTATATTGCTTATTTTATTTCTAAATAAATATTTTGATAAAAGACAAATGTTGAACTTACTGAATATATTAATTTCTTACATTTGGTAGGAGATAGGAATAATAACAAGAATAACAAGACCATGTCATTTATTGTAGTAGATAAATCAATATTTATTACAACATCTAAAAAATAAATTGTAATATCATTTATTCTAATTCTTATAATTATATCAAAATAAAAGTGATTTGATCTCTTAATGCATGTATCTATTAATGACATAAAAAGTAGCACAAAATATTGAAATTCAATAACCACAAAATTAATCAAAAAATATAAAAATTACAAAACTAAAGAAAGTATATTTAATGACATAAAAAATCAAATTAATTACATAAAACTCTCACAAAATATTAAAATTTGATAACAAAATATTCCAAAAAATATAAAAATAGAAATAACATATAAATAATATATTTAAAATTAAATAACAAAAATAGTGCCACGAAGGTGGAGAGTAGGCGAGATTTTTTCTTATTTTTTATAATTTTTTATTTCAAATTCAATATTTTTATTAATTTTGTCATTATTTTTAATTTATAGTTTTTGATTTTTTGATTTTAAATTTTGTTCAATTTTTAGAATTTCTGGGTTTTGATTTTTATTTTAAAATATTGTTTATAGACGTTCTGTAAAAATATAATTAATTCTTAAATAGAATCTATATTAGTTAAAAAATTAATTAACTTTTAAAAAAAACTAACCAAAACTACTCCTAATCTACTAGTAAATTGTAATCTACTCATTTTACCAAACAAGTAGATTGCTAATTTACTCATAATCTACTCCTAATCTTCCTTCTACTACTCATAATTGCTAACTCACTAGAGCCCATATGACAACATTCTTAATCCACACCCAAACAAAAAAAAATCCCTAATCCCTTCAAACCCTAAATATTCCATAGACGAGAACATTCCTAGCTCTTGGGGATCCAATCTTTTTTTTCAACTAGTTCGACCTAATTGATAGTGAATTTCCATTTTGAGGTAAGGCAATCCCCGAGAAATACGACTTGGGTCTAGTTTTGCTCGAAAGAACAATCAAACAAAACTAGATTGGTATGGTTTTGTTGGAGTGTTCATTTTTTGGTCAACTTGGTTGAGTGTTACTTTTGCATAAGATGCATGTGTACTCGTTTTGGTTTTTTTATTGAAAATTTGTCGAAGGCTATATGGAAAGAAGGGAGACTAAGGTCACTAGAATTTCTTAAAAAATTGTGGTTTTGTTGGAAATCGATAATTTTGATTATCCGTATCCGTATCTGAAAAAAATTTAGATATTAGATAGTTCATAGTTCGGATTTGGATAATAAAAAAGGTAAGTTGGATAGTGAGAAATTTTAGATAATTACGATTCAGATTATCCGAATGCTCACCTCTCTAGTCACACGTGTTTTGATTTCATATCCTACGATGGATTTGTTATTGTGTAAACTCTATTTTAGACTCGAGCACTGGTGGACTTTATTTTAAGATGGTACTCTCGATATTATTTTTTATATCTATGAATATTTAACTTAAAAATTTTAAGTAAATTTAAGTATCTTATTAGACCAGATTATATTGATTCCTACCGTGAATCTTACTATCAATATACATATATACATGTATACATATATATATACACTACTATGGATGAATGGTAATGGAGTTAGTGTCGTGGAGGTGGTACGTATAGGAAATGAGCTGTTGAAGGACAATGCGTTAATAAAATTCGAAGTTGTTGGTGAAGATGCTGAAGTTAAGGAGCATATAGGAGGCCAACAAGATGATTTCAATATTTATCTTGACCTGGTTGGAACTCTGGCTCACTCTAGAGATATTATGGTTAAGAAATATATCAGGAAGTTTGAGAAAATAAAATCCATTGTGTTGTTGGGAACTAAATGGCAGGGGTTATACGCAAGTAGTGACAAGTGTTCTAGGTTTTATTTAGATTTTATGGAACAAAGGGTAAGTGTAGTTACAGGTTTGTATTTGGTTGTAGGTCTGCAATCTCTTGCAGATATACCAACTGTTGTTTTTAAAGCTGCTATCATGAATTTGCTAGTTCAAGTTGTGTTAGAAATTCTTCCACCTCGTGATCTGTTTGAAATTGCCACTTTCAGCTACAAAAAGGTACTTCATGGTGTATTTGATGTTGTTCTCTGGTATGGTGTACAAGGCCATCTACGTGAGTTTTGCAGCAAAGGAAGAGGCTGCAGATATGTGTTCATCAATTTAGTGAAAATGGTGAAGTCATCGCCTTGTTAGATATTTCCAAGTGCTTATATGACACCATTTCTAGAATGGAAAAAGCTGCTAAGTTTGGAGGTGTTGTTGATGCCAGTGTTGAAAGAGTGGAAAGCCAATGGAGAATTCATGCTGCAATTTTATTTGTTGGAAGTAGTTCAGAAGTTGATTTTTATTTGGATTGTTGGACTCTAATGACACTAGCCATTCAAGTGATTTTAGTTGACTGTGAGAGTCATGTTGTCGCACAAGTCAAGGGAATAATGGGCTACATGGATTGTAATGTTGAAAATAATTTTGGGGTAGTACTGTTTGAACTGATAACTGGAAGCAGTGCAAGGGAACGCGGGAAGCACATGCTTGGATCAGAGGAGATTAACATTCTATCTAATGAAGAGGATTCATACTTCTTCTGCATTGAAGAAAGCGGTAGTGTTCAGGTTGGTCTCAGTTTGGCGAGTTGGGATTTTGCTGCGAAGCTCATCTTTGTTATAGCAAAGTTATTTCCTGGACATTCTCTTGGCAGGAATAATAAGAAGTGTATACCGTACAACAATGGGTACGATGCTCGCCATCGTGTTGGCCTGAGACTGCTGGCAACTTATCGAGATGTCAGATCATTTACAGCTCTCTCCAGTTCAAAAGCACCTCTGTAACTTTTTACAGCAGCAGCCCTGCAACTTTATATAGCAGTAACGCTGCAATTGGGTTCTGTTCATGCTTGTTTTATGCAGCTCTTTGATAGTTTTTTTGTCAGTGAAGCCAAGAAGAATACCAACATGAGAAAAATTCTCATGCTACAGAAATTAATGGAAAAGGACAATTTTCTGAGACAACAGGAGATTGGAAATGACATCTATATGGCACACGAGATGAAGAGTCCTGCATTTTATCCAAGTGTTGCATAACTGTTCTGGCAGTGGCAACTTTAACTATGTGCTCTTAAGAAACCAGAGTACACACAAGATGGAACTTTGTTGCAACCTGCAAAAACTCGACATAGTGTGATCAAAAGACAAGCTCGATGTTCTAATTTTGATATCCCTTGAACCTTGAGGACGAGGTTCTTCTGAAGGAAAGAGTTGTAAAACACGTAGTACTAGAATATAATAGGTGAGGAGTTAGAGTGATCATGTTGTAATTGATCAAGGTATAAATAGTAATTAGGAGAAATAATTAGAACTATTCTGATATTTTGACATAATTGATTCTCAAGGAAACATCGTTTCCCTTCTACCATTTCTCTGTATCTTCTTCTTTCTCTTCTTTTCCCCCTTTTTTTATTGGGATTCTTAATCCCTTCCTAATCAAGAACATTACAATTTCACATGAGCATTATTGGAATTAATAAGAGTTGGTCCACGTATACGAAACTTAATGAGATTATTGGAATTGTTGGAATTAACCGAGATAGTATTGATGGCTAAAGAGATTATTGGATTCTTGAAATCCAATGGGATGAAGACTGCCTTGTTTAAATCAGATTTTAAAAAGGCTTTTGATTCGCTTGATTGGAATTATCTTGATGAGCTTATGCAGGCAATGGGTTTCGGCTCTAAATGGAGGAGCTGGATCATGTCATGTGTTTCTAGTGCGTCTTCTTCAATGCTTGTGAATGGATCCCCATCTAATTTATTTAAGCTTCACCGGGGGTTAAGGCAGGGAGACCCGTTGTCTCCATTCTTATTCAACATTGCTGCTGAAAGTATGCGTGTTCTTATTAACAAAGCGGCTGACCTGAATCTTATCAAGGGAATTGAAATTCCTGGAATGCAACAGATGGTCAATTTACTTCAATTTACGGACGACACACTGCTCTTCTCTATGATGGATAATGAGAGCTTGGAGAATCTAAGATCTTTGACCATAATCTTTAGTATGTCCTCTGATTTGTGTATCAATCCCACTAAAATGTCTTTGATTGGTGTAAATGTTCCAGCTGCAGACCTGGATGTTGCTGCTGTGAAATGGGGGTGTATGAGAGTTGATCTTCCCATACACTATCTGGGGCTGCCTTTCGGAGATAACATGAAGAGGTTGGAAGCCTGTTTTAAATTCGATTGATCAACTGCTCGCTTTGTGGAAAGGAAGTATGTTGTCTTTAGGAGGGAGATTAGTCCTGGTAAAGGCTGTTCTGTCTTCGCTGCCATCCTACTATATGTCTATCTTCAAGATTGCTAAAGGCATATGCAAGGAGCTAGATCATAAAATGCGAAACTTCCTTTGGTCTGGTAATTTGGATAAGAACGGAGGAGCCCTGGTTGGCTCGGAACTTGTCATAAAGCCAAAGTCTCTGGGAGGACTTGGCCTGGAAGACCTGCAGATTAGAAATAAAGCGATGTTGATTAAATGGTGCTAGAATTTTCTCTCACATAGACTCTTTTTGGGATTCTATCATCGCTGGCATTCATGCCACTCATTGCTCCTCTAACTTTGACATTCCTGTCACTCGTAATAATAATGGGATTTGGGCTGGTATTGTGGCTAATATAGCTGAGGTTTCCTCTCCTAATGACTCTTTTCTTTCTAGAATTAAGGCGGTGGTGGGTGATGGTCATTTTCTATTCTTTTGGACTGATCCGTGGATGGGTGCTCTGCTGCAAATTCAATTTGATAGGCTCTTCTCTATTGCATTGAATCAGGATGCTAAGATATTAGATTGTGGAAGCTGGGAGGGTGATGTTTGGAGTTGGCAACTACATTGGAGAAGGGACTTATTCACCTGGGAAGAAGAGCAGGTCAGTATGCTACTGAATTTGCTTGACGCAATTCAGTTACATGCGAGTAGACACGATGGTATCATTTGGCACTAGGCTTCCGCTTCTAATTTTTCGATCAGAGAGCTTCGCAAGTCCTCTATGAAAGGACAATTCCTATCACTCCCATCATCCGTGAGTTGAGGTTCGCTATGGTCGGGAGGGATACCTTCTGAAGTTGAGTGTTTCACTTGGGTGACAATGCAAGGCAGAATCAAGACCAGGGACGTGTTAATCAGGTCTTGTAGTCTTAATCCATGGGATTCTTTATGCCCTTTATATTGGAGAAGAAACGAATATTGCATTCACCTCTTGTTACACTGTAAGTTCTCATCTCAAATCTGGAATTTTTTTCGTAAGAATAATTGGTAAGAAAATAGATTTGGAAACGATAATGTCTTCTTCGAATGGGCTGGTTGGAAATCGACTGATAAAGAAGGTATGGCGAGTCTTTGTCGGTGCAATTTTGTGGGGAATCTGGATTTATAGAAACATGGTTGTCTTTGATAGAAAGGAGGCTAATAGAGAAGAGATGATAAATTCGATTATTTACTATGAACAAGAGTAGTTGACTTGGGCTAATTACTTGAGTGGAACTGTCAATCAACCCTTAATTTTGTTTCTCGAGTCATTGGTTGTAATTTAAAGTTGGTTTGAACACTTGTGAGATTTTGTTTGCAATTGCCTTTGGTATTTGCAACTAAAGTGTCCGCGAGTGTTTGTAATAGGTGGCAGTTTATCCCGTTTTATATATACGTATCAATTTACCCCAAAAAAATTACAAAAAGAATTTTTTAGTTCAAACTTTACTAATATAAAAAATATTATTTGGATTACCTCCCTTAAATAAAGACTCAACTCTACATAAAGAGAACTCACTAAAAAAATGGCATCCCCGATCGGGGCAAACTCGAATGGGAAAAGAAAGGCAATAAGAGATGGAAAACGACTGGACAATAATAATGGAAAATAAATATATATATCATTGGGTCATTAGCTGGAGGCTGCATCTAAACATGGACTTTACGTTAACACCAAACATTTAAGCATTACTTAATCACCACGGTGCCCGTGTATATATATATATATAATCCATCTATTAGAGGCTTAGGGCAAATACACATGGAATCAACAGACCAGAAATCAGAAACAGAGGGTAACGCTAGGAGGCCAAGAAGCAAATCTGGCAACTCATGTCTGGGTTCATAGATTCCATGGCAATGAAGTGCGCTGTGGTGCTTGGAATGGCAGACATAATAAAATCTCATGACGTTCCTATTACAATTGCTCAAATTGCTGCAGGTCTTTACCATCTTCTCCTCCTTTAGTAATCGTTATTTTGTCCATCTATGTATAGCGACTTCCATTAATTCGATAAGTTTTACCACTTTCAGCTTTGGTAAATTTCAGGCATGAACTCACCAAGCCCTAACAAGGCCTATCTCTCCAGGATCATTCGATACCTGTCCCGGAAACACATCTTCACCGTCCACAACCCACCAAACGGGGAGGGGGAAGCTCTCTACGGGCTAAACCACAACTCACAGTGGCTGATAGTCGACTCGGAGCAGAGCCTTAAAGACATGGTGAAAATGATGCACAATCCTTTTCTACAAGCCCCATCGCATTACCTCGGCCAATGCATCGAGGAAGGCGGAACACCTTTCAAGAAGGCTCACGGGTTAAAAGTGTCCGACTTTGCCTCCGCAAACATGGAGTTCAATAGGCTCTTCAACGATGGGATGGCCTGCACCGCCAAGATCGTCACAAGGGCCTTCTTTGAAGGGTATAAAGGTGGCTTCGGCAATGTTGGATCCGTGGTCGATGTTGGTGGTGGCACCGGAAGCCTCTTGGCAGAGTTTGTGAAGGCCCATCCATGGGCTAGGTGGCCACCGCACCCGCCCATGGAAGAGTATAAAGGTGGTACTCACATCAAAGGGATCAACTTTGATCTGCCTCATGTGGTGGCCACCGCACCCACTTATGACAGAGTGTCCCATGTCGGAGGAAATATGTTCGAGGCTATACCTGAAGCTGCTGTAGTTTTTATGAAGGTACACGCTAAATGTTGCAATTAACTAGCTGGTTATTTTCAAGTATATGTTGTCATAATATTGCCTCTTTTTTTCATATTTATTTCTAGTGGATACTGCACGACTTGGAAGACGAAGATTGTATCAAAATATTGCAAAATTGTCGAAAAGCAATAGGAGATGAGAGAAACGGGAAACTGGTGCTGGTGGAAACTGTCCTGCTACCACATGAAACCAACAAATTTGCAGACATGGGATTTATCTCAGATTTTGGTAATGTTTGCACTCTCAACGGGAGGGAGAGAGATGACTGAGCTCGAATGGAAGAGCCTTTTACATGCCGGAGGCTTCTTTCATTACAATATTATTAATATCGCTGCTTATCCTTCCATTATTGAGGCCTTCCCCGAATTACAATACCCTACTTGGGCTGCCTTTCGACTTCATACTTCCAAATAAAGTGTTTTAGGCCGAGAGCTATTCGTTAATGGCTTAAACTACTTTTTTAGTTGTTGTTGGAAGGTTGTCACTCCGGTCTTACGGTTCTCACAAAGGCTATGTGCTAGTTTGTTGCACATCCCCTTGAAATTTTTTTATAAGTCATATCCCCTTGAAATTGTACCCGCATGTAACTTGGTCATAATTTATTCTCTTATATGCGTGGTTTTTAATAATATTGGTATATTTGCTGAAAAGAATTAATTCATAGTACAAAATTATACATGTCAATGTTACACAAGTAAAGGCCAACGAAGTAATTCGTACATGTCAATACATGTAATTCATAGTACAAAATATTACACAAAATTGTACATTTCAATACATAACATAACAAGTTGCCAAGGCCAACCAAGTAATTCGTAATACATCCCACCATAAAAGAGCCCACCCACTAGCAAATAGGCCTTCTAAATGTTCAGGCCTCTTCTTTTTCTTCTAGAAACTTCTTCATCAATGATTATATATATAGTTGATTAAATTTAGTTTATAACTGATAATTAATTAATTCGTAATTGTCGATACCTAAGAAAGAAAGAAAAAATAGAATTGACTGCTAAGAACGAGAACAAACGTTAACTTGTGCACTTACCAAAAAAGGCTGGCTTGTGCATGAAGAGGATTAAACGATAACTGCTGATCTTTTTAGAGAGAAAACAATAACTGATCTTAGATTATACACTAATGTTGCACCAGGTTTTGTGGAACAAACGATGCGATGTGTGCGATCTGTTCAGTATTGTGTACAGGTTAATGGAGCGCTTGGTGATTACTTCACTCCGAGTCGGGGTCTGCGGCAGGGCGACCCGCTCTCACCATACCTTTTTCTCTTTGTGTCTGAGGGATTGGCAGCCCTAATCGAACAGGCCAACCGCATCCAGCTCCTTCATGGCTTGCACCTAACGAGGTATGCACCCCCTCTGACCCATTTGATTTTTGCTGACGACTCTTTGGTTTTCACCAGGGCATCAGATGTGGAGCTGCAAAGTCTACTGGGTCTCTTAGAAGTCTACTCAAAAGCCTCGGGACAACAAGTTAGTGTGGGGAAAAGTGCTGTCACCTTTAGTGCGAATATCTCAACTGGGGAGGCAGAGCGAATGAGAGCTCTTCTGGGCATGCAACTCGGTGGCAATGGTGATATTTACCTGGGACTGCCTACTATCATGGGAAGATCAAAGAAGCTGGTATTTGGTCAGCTAGAGGATCGAATTAGAGAGCGTATTGGCACTTGGCAAGCTCGCAGTCTGTCGATATCAGGAAGGGAGGTTTTGATAAAATATGTGCTTCAATCAATTCCGACTTATGTTATGAGTTGCTTTCTTATCCCTGTAGGCATTTGTGAACGGATCGAGAAGATGCTATGTGGTTTTTATTGGGGAAGTACTGGGGAACAGGCCAAGATGCATTGGCGGTGTTGGGAGAAGATGTGTAGGTCTAAGCAGGAGGGGGGACTAGGGTTTTGACGTTTACACAATTTCAACAGAGCAATGTTAGCAAAACAGGCTTGGAGGTTGATCTATAATCCTGATTCTTTGGCTGCCAGGATGCTTAAAATGAAGTACTATCCAAGGGTAAATGTATTGGAAGCACCACTGGGATATAACAGCAGCTATGCATGGAGGAGTATATGTGAAGGAATGACTTTGCTGAAAGAGGGGTTGGAATGGAGAGTGGGGGATGGCAATTCGATCAATATATGGCATGATAAGTGGGTCCCTGGAACAGAAGAGGGTCATCCGCGGCTCTGGTATCCTGGGTCAGACGCTGTGCAAAGGGTTTCTCAATTAATGACAGAGGATGGTCCAGACTGGGCGGTGCAACGATTGAAGCAGCTTCTTAGTGAGGAGGATGTGGGAAAGATTATGGTAATTCGGATAAGTGCGAGAAGACCGAGTGATATCTTGAGATGGCGACACTCTGCAGATGGCTGCTATTCAGTTAAGAGTGGGTATAGAGTGGATTTCAGTAGGTGGTGGGAAAGTTCCAAGAGGGCAGATACTCCCAGCAGTGATATTGCCTTGCTACGAAAGTGTTGGTCTCTCTTTTGCCCACCTTGAGTTCAAACTGTACTATGGCGCATATTGGATAACAATTTGCCAACTCAAAGTAATCTGTGTCGGAGGGGAATGGATGTCGAGGAGATTTGCCCTTGCTGTGGGGAGGCGGCAGAAACTATAGTGCATCTCTTCTTCAATTGCAGGTGGACCAGATGTATCTGGGAAAAGGTGGGAATTTTGCTGCCAACTGGAAATTTTGGACATATTGAGGATGCTTGTAGATCTTTGCTCGAGCCGACAGATAACTTTGAGTGTAATAGAAGGGTGACTGCTTTATGGTGCATATGGAAGCTGTGCAACTCGGTGGTGTTTTGCCTAGAGGAGGGATGTAATCAGGATGCGATCTTGGATGCAGGTATAAAGTTTCTGAGAGATTATGTGGAAGTTCGAAATGGATATAGGCAGGCTGGAAAAGATGGTCCACGACAATGGTATCCACCTACTACGGGATGGTTCAAGATCAATATCGATGGTGATTTTTAGGAAGATGGTAGAGAGCAGGTAGGGGTAGTGATCAGGGACGAGAGAGGGCAGTTTATGGCGGCTTCTTCCAGGTTTGTTCCTCATGTACAACATCCTACCCTATTGGAAGCTTTTAGTGTTTGTGTAGGGATGGAGGCAGGAGCATCGATGGGATTGAGGAGAGTGGTGGTAGAGTCAGACTGCTCACCAGTCATCCAGGCATTGCAGCAGAGAAGAGAGGAGAGGTCAGACCTGGCACTCGTAATTGATGATTGCCGCCACCTCGAGGTGCTCTTCACAAAAGTGAGATTCAAATTCGTGCGAAAGGAAGGTAACATGGCAGCTCACCTCATGGCCAAGCGACGGATAGCTGAACAAGTAAGTGGAATAATCCTTTTGTCTCCACCGGAGGACATTCGTCTAATCATTGAGCAGGAACAGGTAGCAGTGTTGGGGGATTTGGGTGGTTAGGGATTGGCTTTCAGCGTGGGTTTTTGGGCTACTTTATTGGGACGGTTGTAAACGGGGGACAGTATGTAAGAATCAAAACTGCAGTGTTATCGCTAGAGCAGATTCTTTCTGCGATGTGCTCTTTTTCTAGTCCAGGTTTCTCCTGTGGGGGCGGGTTTACTGGATAGGTTTTTAACGAGGCCGGCGGCTGCAACCTTGTACTAAGTATGAGGGGATTTCTATATACTGCGGGATAGATCTAAGAGGGTAATGTCCTCGCACTGTCGTGTGATGGGCCTTAGGATGGGTAGATAGAGTAGTTTTGTCTGTAGGGCCAGGTGGAGGGTGGTGGGACTAGGTGGGTAGTGGCTCCTTCGTGCTATTGTGCGCTGGACCTATAGGCTTGTCCATGTGATGTTCTGTTTGCGTACCTCTGGATGTAATTGATGACTATATGATTAATGGAAATGCATTTTTACCCTGCAAAAAAAATGTTATCCACAAAATTGGGTCATTAATACAAAATCGAGGTGATAATTTTTTAAAAATGACAAAATTATATGAACAAATATTTATCTGACACGCATGTGACATTTTCTTTGTTTGGACTAGGAAATTGTTTTTTTAGGGTTAACATTTTGTTAGCAAGGACTGAATAAAACGGCACGTCGGGTCTGATCAAATGAAAAAGAAGGGATTATGAATGACAGCCTCGTAATTAATTAGTCAATCGAAGGGCAAAAAAATAAAAGGAGGGATGCACGGGAGGGAAGGAGTTTGGTGGCGGGGGTGGGTGGGTTGTAATCACGCGGCTGGATTTTTTGTTTTATTTAACATAAACTTTATTTATTAATAGAAATATTATTTAATTAGTATATTGAAGAGAATTGGTATAACATTGTGAATCGAACTGGTATATCATAGTGAATCAATTGATATACCATAGTGAACAAAACTGGTATATTATTTACTTAATTATTTAATTTTTTATTATTAGTGAATCAACTGGTATATCATTTTGACAAAATAGGACGTACCAATTGATATAATTGGTCATACTATTTTGCCATAACTTAACATATCATTTTGACATATATAGGTATACCATTTTTGCATAATTGGACATACCATTTCGACATGACATGACATAACATTTTGACATAAAAACTTAAGAAACCTAATGAATTGGAATATCTAAATACAAATAAACAGAAACTTGAAAAATAAAAAGCTATTCCGCGTTATCAATTTTTGAATGAGAGCGTTGTTCGGAAGTGTTGAGAAAAAGCAATGGTGAAAAAGTCAGGCAGAGCTAGCGACCGCTAGCCCCCTAGCGAATGCTAGGGGGTGTTCCTGAAGGTGTAGATTTCGGGGATATAGCGGCAGCTAGGGACTAAACAACCGCTACTTAGCACTGACAACCATTTCCTATTTTGCTCGGACTCTTGTTTTGGACTCCTAGGACGACCTAGATAGATTTCTTGTACCCCACGAGTTCGTCTATTATAAAAAGACGTGTTATCCAAGAGTTTTGTATGGCTTTCTGACTCGGATCAATAAAAGTTCCCCCTTCTCCCCGTGAACGTAGGCACTAGGCCGAACCACGTTATCTCTTGCGACCGTATTCTTTGCGCATTTTGTTCTCTTGGTTGCTGAATTCCTAACCAGGGTAGATCCAGACTAGCATTGTCATCTCCTCGTTTGTCACCACCTCGATTTGCCATTTCCACAGACGACCACATCTGTAATCTCTGCGCCCTAATGAACAGGTAGGTCAACATCTCAACTCGCCACTTCGCTCACTAAGGCCTTACGACTCCCTCATGACAACCTTGCCGCAGTGCCCCCTCTGTCCCGCTGGTAGATAGCTGCAGGCGAGGGCTGTGGTCAAAAGGCGTTAGCATGGATGGATCTAGATCGGCGGTTGCTGCAAACGATGCAAGCTTCAACTGACTGGGATAATCGTAGCCTTTTTCTTCTTCCTCGTGGTTGTCACAGACTTCAAACAATCTCGGGCCGTTCAGGAATGATGATGGCGCGGTAAGGCAAGGAGAAGCGACGTACTAGGGTTCTGCTCTTGAATGCCTCCCGAGAGTGGGTTGTTGGCACAGCGCCTCGCCGTTGACCAGTGGATATTGGGGTGGGCCGGAGGAGTCGCTCCTGGACGGACGGAACAACCGCTAAAGTGACAAGGGCATTTTTCAACACCCGTTACAATAAAGTAAAGTAGAGTTGTCGAACCACGAGGAGCGGGAATCTAATACACCTATGCAAACTTACTAGCTAGTCTAGATTAATCTTTTTGGTTATTTTGAAGCAAACAATTTCTAAATATTAAAAGGCAAATGAAGTCATATGTTGGGTCTAATAATTATGGAAAAGTGTGGGCTTGCAATCGCATTTGTGCAACCTTCCTAACCATTCATTCAACGAGCTTCCTTAATCTCAAGATGGTCCAGGTGTTTCTAAGCTAGTAAACTAATGCTCTTGCTAATTAGCTAACACAAGTTGGTCCTAAATTGAGATTGGTAGAACTAACTAGTACTGTCACTACTAACTAATCTCCTAATTCAATTAATCCCCGACTTTATCCACCACCCATTTGGACAACTAAACTCCTACCAAGATTTCTTATTAATAGTTACGTCGCCTATTAGTGGCTAATAGTTAGTTCATAGGCCCCCAATGTTCCCTCTTGGGTGATTAGGACTTAGAAAAGAGAGTTACACTACCGATGGGTGTGCTTAAACTCTAATCCCATATGACCCAAGTACTAGGCATAAGCTCAACAACTAATACATACTTCCAACTAGGTTTTATAGTCAAGCCTTAGTCCATAATGTTCCCTCGTGGTTAATTAGTAATTAATTAGGGTTCAACACTACCCGCTCCCCTTTCGAGTCCCTAAGTGTAATTTACAACCCTAATTCACAAGATCTAACCATCCTAGTTCATCAAGCCCATGGATAAATAGCTAGTTAAGTGCAACAAGGGCACATAACCTACAAGCACCCTACTCTCTCATCATACAAAGAACACAAGGCAAATAATTGAAATAAATCACCATAGAACAAGAAAATAAGGAGATAAGGAGATGCTCAATCATGTCTTTAAGCATTCCCAACATCCTCCTCCTGAAATGCCAAGCCATCGTGTCCTTCAAAGTAAGAGGAGAGTTCCTCTCGGTTACAAAGTAGCTAAAACCTAAAAAATGACTAGATAAGAGCATTGGGGGATCTAAAATGGCTATTTATAAGTCCCCCACCAAACCTTAAAAGTGCTAGGAAAGTACAAGGTCAAAATAGTCTTTTTTGGCCAGCCACGGATTGCCCTTCGAAAGTTTCGCGCAGCGGCCTTGATTTGGGGGAGGCAAGTTTGCCTCCAAATCAACGAGTACGCCTCAAGATTCCACCTATAGGCGGTCACCCAAGCCTGCCGAACTCACTGCGTGAGAGGTCTGCCTAGGGTCTAGCAGGAGGCGAGAGCTGAAGCCCATTTTGGGACTCCACAAAGGCAGTCCATTTTGGTGCCGAACGAGCTTGCCTCGGGTTCCCGAGTGTGGCAGCCCGATTTGGGCTCTTGTATAGTAAGTGTATCGGTTGCCGACAAGTATCCTACAAGTGCTTTTTCTAAATGGGGACCAAACTCACAACATGTTCTTACCTAGGCCACAGTTTTACTAAGACTAAGGTGGGCAATGGAAGGTTCAAAATTCAAGAAAAGTATTCACTTTGGCAAGTACTATAAACAAGTGTGTTGAAAATGGCCAAGTACTCTGTGTTGAAAGTTGGGAATTCTGTGGCTTCTTTTGAAAATGAAGAAATGGAAGAAGTATGGAGAGGATGAGACACTTGAAGGAAGTGGAGGAAGTACCCTTTATAAGCTAAGTGGAGGGAATTTTCGGAAATGCATTACTTAGCCTTGGAGGGAAGTTAAAAATTCAAAATTTCCATTAAGTCAAAAGCAACAAATCAACACTTCTCGCTCGACCGTTTCAAAGTATTGATGTGCGGGGGCATTGTTGGAGGCGTAAAATTATTTTGGATCTTAATTATTTTGGGGTCTGAGGCTATGAACATTTCGGGGACGAATGAAGCATTTGGAGTCTAAGGGAACCATCAGAGTGCCTCTTTTTCTCCAAAGAGGACCGCTCCGAGTGTCTCTCTTTTTTCCAAAGGAGAACAAATCAAATGCTTCCTTTTTTTCCAAAGAGGACCTGTCTGAGTGTCTCCCTTTTTTCCAAAGAGGACCGGTCCGAGTGTCTCTCTTTTTCCCAAAAGGGATCGGACCAAATGTTGTTGGATATTTTTAAAGCCGCTGTGACAAGAGGGTCCCGGGGGGCGTAGCCCCTGTCCAAAATTGGGATCAACCTAGAAATTGCGGACCGCCAGTTCATTGGCGATCTCCAATAGTTTTGGTCCGAGAGCATTTAGCCAGAAACTTACAGCCGCCAGTTGATTGGCGTCCACCATAAATTAATTTTTAAGAGCTTCAAAACCTTGTGACTTGCTGCTACCAGTTAACTGGCAATCGCAAGTCTGCCCGGACAGATTCAAAGATGATGTCCCTTGAGTTTAAACTCAAAAGATGTGTACCAACCCATCAGCCACCATTTAAACCTTATGGAAGGAACCTCTTTGGTGATGTAGAAGCACATTTTGTGGTGCCAATCCTCTATATATAGTGGCACATGTTTCTCCTAAAATGATCCAACTTCTAAGAAATCCTACTCACTTTCCTCTCTGAGCATCATCAGATTTTTCTTATAGTGCGTTCTTGATCGGGTCAAGGTAATACAATCCTTGAACTCGACGATGCTGTGGAGGCTTCATTGTATCCTCACGACAAAAGTTCGTAAACCCGTTGTACTCACAGATTTATCCAAAGGGTCGAACTATTTTTTTAAATGAATCTTTACTAGATCCTTGAAGTCGGAGCAATAAGTGTTCTTTCATCCTCCAACCCAGATTTTCCAACAATTTTCAAACAAATATTTTTACACAATGGAGGCTGAAATATCAATAGTTGCTGCACAAACTCTACAAGTCATGAACTAGACATTGAACCATCTGCAATGCTTTGATGGTGAAAACTTTACCCGTTGGCAAGAGACAGTGAAGTTCTTCCTCATCACCATCAAGTTGTGGCACATTCTTAAAGATGGCTTGCAGGAGATTCCTGTTGCAACTCCGGAGGACAGTTACGAATTGAAGGCCGAACGCAAGAAGTGTCAAAAAGAGGATTTCATGTGCCATGACCATATCCAGAATGCTTTGGATACTAATATCTACAACGCCTATCAAAGCATCTCAATGGTAAAGGAGTTGTGGACAGCGCTAGACAAAAAATACAAGATCTTCGAAGCAAGCAACAAGAAGTTCCTAATATACAACTTCATGGATTTTAAGATTGTAGACAGCAAGTCAATCATCGCCCATATCTGTAAAGATAATAATCTTTACAAGACATATGAACCGGTTATTGGAGAAGAAAACAAAGTTACTTCAGCGAACAACCGAAGCAGTAAGGTTATTGGCAAAGGCACTATTGAACTCCCATTTACATCAGGAAAGACTTTGACTCTTAAGAATGTACTACATGTCCCTGATATTGTAAAGAACCTAGTTTCTAGAGTCCTTATTAATAAGGCCGGATTCAAGGTTACTTATGACTCTAATAAGTTTGTATTGTCTAAGAACAGGATGTTCGTTGGACAAGGATACTCTTGTAATGGGATGATTAAACTCAATCTAATAAAGGATGATTCTCCTTATATCACTGACTCTATTGATATTTGGCTTGCTATATTAGAACATGTGAATTATGGTTCTCTTAGAAACATGAACAGATTGGGATTGATCTCTGATTGTAACTTCAAAAATGTTTCTAAATATCAAGTATGTGTACAAGAAAAAATACATAGAACATCATTTAAATCCGTAGTTAGAAATTCTGCAATACTTGAATTGGTGCATAATGATGTTGGTGACCTTAAAAGTCATATGACTCGTGGTGGAAATAAATATTATGTCACATTCAATGATGATTGCACTAAATATGCCCATGTTTACTTGATGAAGTCTAAGGATGAAGTTTTTGACAAATTTAAGATTTACAAGGCTGAAGGAGAGACACAACTAGGAGAGAAAATTAAAATCTTGCAATCTGATCGTGGTGGTGAATACTTTCCTACTAAGTTTACTTTGTTTTGTCAAGAACATGGTTTAGTTCATCAAGTTACTACACCTTACACACCTCCAAAAAAATGGTATTAGTGAAAGAAAGAATAGGACTTTGGTAAAAATGATTAATGCTATGCTAATAAGTTATAGTTTGCCTAATTTTTTGTGGGATGAAACTATATTTTCTGCTATATTCTAAATAGAGTACATTTGAAAAACAAGAATGTTTCTCCTTATGAATTGTGGTTTAAAAGGAAGCCAAACTTAAAAAGATTGAAAGTATGGGGTTGTTTAGCGTATGTAAGAAAGCCTGGTCCTAAATGACCAAAACTAGAAAATAGAGCTTATAAATGTGCATTTGTAGGCTATTCAAATAATAGTACAACCTACAGATTATTAATCCTTGATACCTTTGAGATTATAGAATCTGTAGATGTAGAATTCTTTGAGAACTTAACTAGGCGTAGTTCCCAAAATGAACCCGTTGGATATTCAAAAGAAAGTTGAATGCTGATGGCTCCATTCATAAATTTAAAGCCATATTGGTTGCTAAATGATATAAATAAAGACATGAGATTGATTACTTTGATACATATGATCCTGTTGCTCGCATTACATCCATATGTTGCTTAATTGTACTTGCATCTATTCATAAGTTAATTATATGTCAAATGGACGTGAAAACTACTTTCCTAAATGGTAATTTGGAAGAAAAAATATATATGGAACAACCTGAAGGTTTTGTACTACCAGGCCAAGAAAAGAAAGTTTGCAAGTTGGTAAAATCTCTTTATGGCTTGAAGCAAGCTCCCATGCAATGACATAAGAAGTTAGATAAAATTGCATTGTCATATAGTTTTGTTGTTAATGATGCTGATAAATGTATCTAAAGTAAGCATGATGAGTTTGGTTATGTGATTTTATGTTTATACTTTGATGACATGCTTATTTTTTGGACTAACATATATTGTGTAGAAGAAACAAAGAAATTTCTTTGCTCTAACTTTGATATGAAAGATTTAGGAGAGGCTGATATGATCTTGGAATCAAAATCCTAAGAAAGGGAGATGAGTTGGCACTAACCCAATCTCACTACATTGAGAAATTTCTCAAAAAGTATGGTCACTTTGATGACAAACTGGCCCTCACTCCTTTAGATCCTAGTATCAAGTTAATGAAGAATGTCGGACGCACTCATGCACAACTTAAGTACTATAGTGTCATTGGAAGTCTTATGTATGCCATGCATTGCATAAGACCGGACATTGCTCAAGCTATAGGGGTGCGATGTCATTTCTCAAGTAATATAAGAGTTGAACATTGGACAATAGTCACAAAGGTATTGGGATACTTGAATGGAACCATAAATTATGGTTTGCGTTATCATAGATATCCTGCCGTATTGGAAGGATATAGTGATGCAAATTGGAAGAATGTAAAATCCAAGTCTAAGTCTACTACTGGATGGATCTTTATATTAGGAGGTGATGCAGTATCTTGGGGGTCTAAGAAGCAGACCTGTATCTCTGATTCAACAATTTTGTCAGAATTGGTCTCGTTAGCCGACGTAAGTAAGGAGGCAGAATGGCTTAGAAATCTACTTGTAGAGATCTCACTTTGGAAGAAGCCATCTCTAGCGGTCTTAATTAATTATGATAATCAAACTACTATCTATAACATCTCTAACAAGACTTATAACAGAAAGACTAGACATGCAAGTCTAAGACATCAAATGGTAAGACAATTGCTCAAGAGAGGAGTAGTTGCAGTTGACTTTATTAAAACGAAGAAGACCTTGGCAAACCCATTTACGAAGATTCTACCAAAGGCAATATTTTCAATAAAGTGTAAGGAAATGGGACTAAGGTCTGTGAAAGAAGGTTGACCACCAATGACGAAAACCCAACCTATGTTTTGAAATAGACAAACAAGGTTCAATGGATACCAACAAGTCATTAGAGTGGTTGTGGTGTACTAAGTCAAATTTCCTATTTCTGAATTAGTGCAGCGGCTCTACATGAATGAGGATAAATATAAATTCTTAATAAGTCTATGTCGATTATAGGTGTATCGCAAAAAAATCTTAAGAGACTTACCTATATGAGTACGACAATCAGGCCATTTCCTAATAGAGTAAGACCGCTCTCTATAGAAGACTCATAAATTCAGGATATAAGCACATGGCCATTAACGTGCAAGCTATAGAACACACTACCTTCTGAAGTCAATATGTATGGAGGTTCCAGTTTTATCATAAGGGGTACTTGGTTCAAGACTCGTTCACCATAAAACCTCGATAGAGCTTTGAATCTCTTATATTAAGTGAAGGTTCAAATCCACAAGATACTTATCACATATGTATTGGTTTCGACGATGATGCTTATTTCCATCCCAGCTTGAACTACGTTGGCTTGATCCCACCCATGTAGGTAGGCAGTCACTTAAGTGATGAAGTCACTCTGTTTTAGAAATTTTTATGTTAAAGTTTTTTTTGTTTACTATTTTAAAAGTTTTGAAAATAGGGGGAGAATTTTGGATATTTTCAAAGCCTCTTTGACAAATGGGTACCAGGGGGCGTAGTCCCCGTCCAAAATTGGGATCGACCTGGAACTTGCGGACCGCCAGTTCATTAGCGACTGCCAATATTTTTGGTCCAAGAGCATTGAGCCAGGAACTTGTAGTTGCCAGTTGATTGGCATCTACCAGAAATTAATTTTCAAAAACTTCTGGACCTTGTACTTACGGTTATCAGTTAACCGACGACCGCAAGTCTACCCAGACAGATTTAAAAATGATATCCCTTGAGTTTAAACTCAAAGGATGTGTACCAATCCATCAGCCACCATTAAACCTTATGGAAGGAACCACTTTGGTGTATAGGTACATTTTGTGGTGTCAATCCTCTATATGTAGTGGCACATGTTTCTCCTAAAATGATCTAATTTCTAAGAAATCCTACTCACTTTCCTCTCTAAGCATCATCTGATTTTTCTCATAGTGCGTTCTTGGTCGGGTCAAGGTAGTACAATCCTTGAACTCGACGATAGTGTGGAGGCTTCATTTTATCCTGATGAAAAAAGTTCATAGATCCGTTGTACTCGCGAATTTATCCGGAGGGTCGAACTATTTGTTTGAAAAAATCTTTACTAGATCCTTGAAGTCGGAGCAACACCGACTTGTTCTTTCATCCTCCAACCCCAATTTTCCAACATATGTTTCCTTTTTTTTCAAAGGGGACTGGACCGATTGCTTCCCTTTTTTCCCATATAGGCCAGATTGGATGCTTCTTTGAGGCCGGACCGACGATCTCTCTTTTTTCCTCATAGGTTGGACCAACAGCCTTCATGTTTTCTCATGGGCCGGACCGCTTGCTTCCTTTTGTTCTTCGTAGGCCGGCCTGCACATGAAAATGGACTTGTCTCAAGTGTGAATTGCGCCGGTTCACTTTAAAGCAAAGCGGACGCCAGCGATATCAGATTGGGTACGTGCGGATCCGTCAAGGTGGTATTCTTGGATTGGCAACACAGCTTAGGTTTTTCCTAAACTAGGCCGGGATGAAGATTTCCTATGTCAAGTCGGATCCTCCAATATTCGGTCAAGATTTGAGATGTTCCTATTTGGAGCTGGGATTATTTGCGTGACAAAGCTTCAACATTCTTATTGGAGGCCGGATCTCCTTGTTTTGGAAGTCGGTCTTGGTTTTTCTATACAAGGGTGGATTGGATCTCGCGTTGTATTGGAAATGGCCTTAATGGAATTTCCTTATGCGGAGTGCGGCCTAAATAGAATTTTTTCTACATTAAAGGCCGAGGCTAGGTCACAACGTTCTATATAAAGAGGCTTCAGACAGAGGAGATAACATTATGAGCACAACACAATAACTCTTTATTTATCTTTGTTGCTTTTCCTTTCTTTAGCTCGTAGACTAGCATAACTTTAGCCTAATATAGCTCTCAATTTTTATTTTTTTGGTAGAAATAGAGGGGCAAAACCCCTAGGTATATAAGCAAACTGGCCAATTACATCCTACTAAGTGCAAGATCCCCTCTCGGCCTCTTGTGAGGTTGCGACCGCCGGCCTCGTCAAAACTCTATCACGAGAAAATCCAGTAGAAAAAATCTGTGATAGGGAAAGAGTACCTCGGGAAGGAAAGTCTCCCTTGACGTTTGGTATATCGCATAACCTGACCTTGCACCGTCACATAGCTCTCAGTTACACTGACCTTGGGACGACCATTGTGGAATGTCCTAGGTTCTAATACTCTTTTCCCCGCAATAGAACCAAACTATAATTGCAAAAATTCAACAACCATTTATTTTAAATTTTAGGCAGAGCATAACCGTTGGGTTGAAACTAGTTTTAGGATAAAGCTCTCCTCGTTAAAAAAAAGGGATAAAACTCTCCTGAGATTGTTGTCGGCTAAATTACTTCCATAGTTGAAGCTGTAGTCAAGATGTCTAAGTTTGTTCAATCAACGGTTTTGAATGGTCTAGTCAAAGTATGATGTGATTGATCTTGGGTTAAAATGTTTCAGAATTCAATAGCATTCAATTCTAAATATTAAATGTTTTTTAAAAATGCTTTAATTCCTCCAAAAATAAAATTGAAAACTTTGGCCATTGGGGCATCAAAATAAGACAAGTTAAGCAATTACTTTAGTTCTGGTAATCAATTTTTGTGTGAGCGTAGCGTTCTAAATTTCAAGCATGAACTCGCCAATCCTTCACATGGCTTACTTTGCCCGGATAATGAAAAGCTAAAGCTGGAAAGCCCAAACTGAGCAAGGGATTACCACATCGGAAATCGCAAGAAATTTTTCCCTGTTAATAAGGAGAAGCTCCAAACTGGTGTAACATTAAATGTTCCACCTGAAGAGCTGACCGAGGCTGCCTGCAAGGATGGTGCAAAGCACCATCCGAGCACGCGCGTGCGCGCAGGTCGCAATGGGCGCTTTGTGGCGCACTTGGCTTAAGTATTTTGCCCGAGTCCGGAGAGAGCTGCGAACGCCTTCCAGGATGGCCACTGAAGAGGCACGAAGGAATGGAACGTCCTAGAGACTTCCAGAAGGTCGAAGGATTGCGAGATCCCTCGTGAAGGAGTGCCAGCAAAGTCTGGACACACCTGGAAGGATCCAGAATACCACCGATGGGCCAAGAGAGCAGCTAGCCTGTCTGCCTAGCGAAGGGACATCTCCGAAGAGCCACGAGCGATCTGGCTGCCTGCCTGAGTCGCATCTCTTCGGAAGTGCCTCGTGCCCCTTCGGAGTACTTGCCTGCCACTCTTCCAGCGCCTATAAATAGGCCTCTCCCCCTCATTTGCCAACCATCCCAGCAGCAAGTGCATTCTATAAGCATTGTTGTCTTCTCCTCTCCCCCCGTTCTTCACTTACAAATAGTCCATCCGAAATTTCTGGGTATATAAGGGTTTGCCCAAAAGTTTTGAGATACGTGTGCAACGTTTTTGGAAATGCCCGAACAGTCGTTGTATCTTGGGGACGATTGTCGTAGCCCGTACCGCACTGAAATATACAGGGCCATCTCGTCTTACGGAGAAAGTGTCCAACACTTGCCTCGACTGCTGTAGATCCTAATCAAGTACACTGAACCCTCCGAGCACAACAATCATAAGACGAGATTCGTGTACTTAAAGATGGCATCGTCAAGTACCGTAGCACTGACAACGGTACCAGGAACTGTCCACGTCAAAAGGCCAGCGAAGTTCAACGGTATCGAGTTCAAGAGGTGGCAACAGAAGATGACGTTCTAGCTGACCACGCTCAACCTAGTTCGGTTTCTGAAAGAGGAAGCACCGAAGATAGCAGAAAACGAGATGGATCAACAGAAGATCAATGCTCTCGATGCGTGGAGTCACAGCGACTTTCTATGCTGGAACTACGTCCTGAATGGACTAGACGATACGCTCTACAACGTCTACGCGGTACCCAAGACCGCTAAGGAGCTGTGGAGTTCACTCGAGAAGAAGTACAAAACAGATGATGCCGGGACGAAGAAATTCATCGTCGGACGATTCCTCGACTTCAAGATGGTGGACTCCAAAAAGGTCATCGACCAAGTGCAGGAGTTACAGCTGATCCTTCACGAGATCCAAGTCGAAGGGATGCAACTCAGCGAGTCCTTCCAAGTAGCTGCGATGATCGAGAAGCTCCCCCTGCTCTGGAAGGACTTCAAGAGCTACCTCAAGCACAAGAGGAAAGACATGGGCCTAGAAGACCTGATAGTGAGACTTAGGATCGAGGAAGACAACCGAAAGTCCGAAGTCCAGCAAGGCAAGGCCAACTCTGAGACCACCGTGCACCTCGCCGATGGAAAAGGTGACAAAAAGAGGAAGAAGTCCGGGGATAAGCAAGAGAAGCAAGAGCCCAAGAAGAAAAAGAATAAGAAGATCAAGGGCGACTGCTACAACTGCGGCAAACCCGGCCACATGGCTAAGGACTGTCGCCAGCCGAAGAAGGACGACCAAAGAAAGGCTAACCTGGCTGAAGACTTGTTCGAACTGGATCTGTCAGCCGTGGTGTTTGAAGCCAACCTAGTGGACAATCTGAGAGAGTGGTTCATGGACACAGGAGCTACCCGCCACGTCTGCTCGAACAAGGAGATGTTCTCGAACTATATCCCGATCACCGGCCAAAAGCTGTTCATGGGAAACTCTGCAACGTCCAAGATCGTCGGTCTGGGTAAGGTGGTCCTGAAGCTGACCTCAGGAAAGGAGCTGACCCTCAAGGATGTGCTGCATGTCTCAGACATCCGCAAGAACTTAGTTTTCGGCTCACTGTTAAGCAAAGCCGGTCTTAAGCTTATATTTTAGGCTGATAAGTTTGTACTGACCAAAGCGGGTCAATTCATAGGAAAGGGTTATCTAGAAAAGGGGATGTTTAAGATGAATGTAATAACTGTACATCGCACCTTTAACGGTGAAAATAAAGTTAACGCTTCTTCTTACTTGGCCGAGTATTCTAATTTATGGCATGGTAGATTAGGACACGTAAATTTAAACTCGCTAAGAAAGTTAGTAAGTTTAAATTTATTACCGAATCTAGAGTTCAACCCATCTGATAAATGTGAAGTATGTGTGGAGGCTAAAATGACCAAAGCACCTTTCCATTCGGTGGAAAGAAGTACTATGCCTTTAGAGTTAATTCATACAGACACTTGCGATATGAAACACGTGCAAACTAAAGGTGGGAAGAAATACTTCATCACGTTTATCGATGATTGTACGAGATACTGTTACGTATATCTCCTAAAGGGCAAAGACGAAGCTCTTGATGCCTTTAAGAGATATAAGAATGAGGTTGAAAATTAACTCAGCATGAAAATCAAAATGATTCGAAGTGATCGAGGGGGAGAATATGTAGCTTTGTTTGGTGAACTCTGTCAAGAACATGGCATTATTCATCCGACGACTGCTCCATACTCACCTCAATCGAATGGCGTAGCTGAACGCAAAAATCGAACTCTTAAGGAGATGATGAACGCTATGTTAATTAGCTCGGGCTTACCCCAGAACATGTGGGGGGAAGCTGTGCTCTTATCTAACCACATTCTAAACAAGTTGCCACACAAGAAAAGGGATAAAACCCCATATGAACTATGGAAAGGAAGGAAGCCTTTCTACGGTTACCTTAAAGTGTGGGGGTGCCTAGCAAAGGTCGAAATACCTAAGCCTAAGCAGGTGAGAATAGGACCCAAGACCATTGATTGCATCTTTATCGGATATGCGCAAAATAGTAGTGCTTATCAATTTTTGGTGCATAAATCTGAAAACCCTGAGATAAACGAGGGAATGATCATAGAATCAAGGAACACAACATTCTTTAAGAATAGCTTTCCTAATAAGGAAAGAAAGGAAGAAAGTCTAAAGAAAAGTGCTCACGAGACTACGCAAGGGTCAAATCAGGAAGATAATAAACCTAGACGTAGTAAACAGACAAAGGTAACCAAATTCTTTGGTCTGGATTATCTAACCTATGCGTTAGAAGATGAACCCAGGATAATCCAAGAGGCATTGTCCAGTCCAGACGCTCCTCTCTGGAAGGAAGCTATCAATAGTGAGATAGAATCCATTATGCAAAATCACACGTGGGAAATCGTGGATCTCCCACCGGGCTGCAAACTTTTGGGATGCAGGTGGATCCTAAAAAGGAAATACAAAGCTGATGGATCAATCGACAAGTACATAGCTCGATTGGTAGCTAAGGGGTTCAAACAGAAGGAGGGACATGATTTCTTTGACACGTATTCACCGGTCACAAGAATCACATCAATTAAAGTGCTCATAGCTGTTGCGGTACTCTATAACCTCGAGATCCACCAAATGGATGTAAAAACTTCTAAAATGGAGAACTGGAAGAGGAGATATACATGGAGCAACCTGAAGGGTTTGTGGCTCCCGGTCAAGAGCATAAAGTGTGTCGGCTAGTCAAGTCACTATACGGGCTAAAACAAGTGCCGAAACAGTGGCACGAGAAATTTAACAGGACAATGCTGTCGAATGGATTTAAGATCAATGAGTACGATAAATGTGTTTACATTAAGGGCACACCTGAAGCTTACGTAATTGTATGTCTCTACGTAGATGACTTACTAATTATGGGACGCAATAAAGAGGTTATTGTGAAAACTAAGAACATGTTAAAGGACCACTTTGACATGAAAGATATGGGTCTGGCTGACGTCATACTAGGAAAAAAAATCTCTAGAAAAACTGACAAAATTATCTTGACGCAATCCCACTACATGGAAAGCGTGCCAAAGAAATTTGAAGCCTTTGACAAACCTCCGGTTAAGACTCCAGTAGATTTGAATCTACACTTAGCCAAGAATCGAGGGGACCCAGTATCTCAACTGAGGTATGCACAAATTATCGGGAGCTTGATATAGTTAACAAACTGCACACGTCCCGATATTGCGTACTTAGTTAGTAAGCTTAGTAGATTCACAAGTAATCCAGGGAAGGATCACTGGCTAGCTCTGGGAAGGGTTTTACGGTATTTAAAACATACCATAAACCATGGCATATATTATGCTAAATATCCAGCTGTATTAGAAGAATACAGTGACACAAACTAGATATCAGACACTAAGGACTCCAAATCTACGAGTGGATACGTATTCACCATAGGAGGAGGAGCTGTGTCTTAGAAGTCCTCTAAACAAACATGCATAGCCCGATCCACCATGGAGTCGGAGTTTATAGCACTAGACAAAGCTGGGAAAGAAGTTGAATGGCTCAAAAACTTCCTAGAGGATATTCCGTACTGGAGCAAACTGGTGCCTCGCATATTGATACATTGTGATAGCATGTCTGCAATCGGGAGAGCACAAAGTACAATGTACAACGAAAAATCTCGACATATCCGTCGGAGACACAATACCGTTAGACAGTTGATCTCTAGTGGGGTGATCACCATTAATTACGTAAAGTCCAAGGACAACTTAGTTGATCCTTTTACGAAAGGAATCAATAGAGATCAAATGTATAACGCAGTAAGGAAAATGGGATTAAAATCCACACAGTAAAGAACCTCCATAGCGGTAACTCAACCATGATGAGTGGAGATCCCATAAACTTGGTTCAATGAGACAACTAAGTTATGGAGGGTTCAGTTAATCACCTAGAACCTATCTCATTCTCAGAAGCTGCCCAGGTGTTAACCTGTAGAGGTGTGGTAAGGTTAAGCATTACGCTTCTAATGATTCCTATACCTTGATAAAGGTGGAATCTGGCAGGATACTCCTGATAGGAGATCACCTATATAAGTGTGAAGTGAGGCCGCTTCAAATGGGAAAAATGCTTATGAATCCAAGATACGGTCCATGGCCGAAACGGACACAACGTGAGAACCCAAATATACTAGGGTTATTATTGTGTAAATGTTATTGTCTTGGTTTACGCCAAAAGCTGACGGTTCAAGACATATCACGTTCACCGAGCAGCGAGTAAATCCGATAACATATTACTAGAGATGGTTCAAAGACACAAGCTACCTGTCTCGATGCAATAATAACACGTCAGAACTTTCGATTAAAGTCTGCATGCATTAATCATCATTCATGTAGAGAATTGTTAGGTTTGAATGCATATTTAATGCATTTGGACCAAGCTGAAAGGCCCAAGCTGGAAAGCCCAAGCTGGAAAGCCCAAGCTGAGGAAGGGATTACCATATCGAAAATCGCAAAGAATTTTTCCCTGTTTATAAGGAGAAGCTCCAAGCTGGTGTAACATTAAATGTTCCACCTGAAGAGCTGACCGAGGCTGCCTGCGAGAATGGTGCGAAGTACCATCCGAGCACGAGCATGAGCACACGCGTGTGCATGTGCGCATGGCGTATTGGACGCAGGTCGCAATAGGCGCTTTGTGGCGCACTTGGCACTTCGCACGTGCGCATCGTCGCAAGGAGCTAGAGGAGCATTAAGTATTTTGCCCGAGTTCGGAGAGAGCTGCGTAGCTACCGAAGTGACGAGGGGCTGCGAGCGCCTTCCAAGATGGCCACCGAAGAGGCACGAAGGGATGGAACGTCTTGGAGACTTCCAGACGGCCGAAGGGTTACGAGACCCCTCGTGAAGGAGTGCCAGCAAAGTCTGAACGCACCTGGAAGGATCCAGAATGCCACCGAAGGGCCACGAGCGCAGCCAGCCTGTCTGCCTAACGAAGGGACATCTCCGAAGAGCCACGAGCGATTTGGCTGCCTACCTGAGTCGCATCTCTTCGGAAGTGCCTCGTGCCCCTTCGGAGTGCCTGCCTGCCACTATTTCAGCGCCTATAAATAGGCCTCTCCCCCTCATTTGCCAACCATCCCAGCAGCAAGTGCATTCCATAAGCATTGTTGTCTTCTCCTCTCCCCCCGTTCTTCACTTACAAATAGTCCATCAGCAAGTGCCCGAACAGTCGTTGTATCTTGGGGACGATTGCCGTATCCCGTACCACACTGAAATATACAGGACAATCTCGTCTTACGGAAAAAGTGTCCAACACTTGCCTCGACTGCCGTAGATCCTAATCAAGTATACCGAACCCTCCGAGCACAACAATACTATCTAGGAAACATATCTTCACCGTCCACACCCCACCTGACAGGGAGGAAGAACTTCTCTACGGAGTAAACCACAACTCACAATGGCTAATAAACGACTCGGGGCAGAGCCTAAAATCCATGGTGACATTGATGACCAATCCCTCGATACAAGAAGCCCCATAGCAGTATCTCAGCCAATGCGTCAAGGAAAGCGGAATGCCTTACGAGAAGGCCCATGGGGTCGACATATGGGACTTTGCCTTTGCGAACCCAGATTTCAATAGGCTCTTCAACATGGGGATGTCATGCACTGCCAAGATCATCCTCGAGAGGGCCTTTTTTGAAGGGTACAAAGGTGGCTTCGACGGTGTCAAGTCGGTGGTTGACGTGGGCGGCAGTATTTTTTTTTAGACAACTTGGCAGAGCTTGTGAAGGCTCATCCTCACATCAAATGATCAATTTTGATCTAACTCATGTGGTGGTCACCGCACCGACTTATGTCGGGTTGTCACATGCTGGAGGAAAGATGTTCGAGGCTGTACCTAATGCTGATGTAGTTTTCATGAAGGTTTAAGCTAAACATTGTCTTCAAATTGCCATTTTTTTCTAATATTATTTCAGTGGATATTACACGACTGGAATGATGAAGATTGTATCAAGATATTACAAAATTGTCGGAAAGCAAGATATTACACGACATCATCAAAATTGATGATATGCCTTCCATTATAGTGGCCTTCCCAAAATAGTAACGCCTTGTCGACCGCTACCTGTTGGGCTCCTCTTTGACTTCCCAATATTGCGTCGAATAAAAATTGGGCTTACCATACGTCCAAAATAAAGTGTTTTGAGATTAGAGCTCTCAATGCTCTTTAAACTGTTATTCAATCATCTTTCAGAGAGTTCTTGGTTTGTACTCAACTTCGATGAAACACTTCTTTTTCGTAGTTGTCCGAAGGCTATGTGCTAGTTTGTTGCATATCCCGTTGAATTGTACCCTCATGTAACTTGGTCAAAATTTATTCTCTTTCATGCGTGATTTTTATTAATGCTATTATATTTGCGGAAAACAATTAATTCACAGTACAAAATCGTAAATGCCAATATTACACTAATAAAGAAAACATAGCATAACAAGTGGCCAAGGCCAACCAAGTAATTCGTAATACAACCCACCATAAAAGAGCCCATCCATATCGAGAAGGGCATAGACGTAGAATAATTAACAAACCAAGCCAATCCCAATTTCTTTGCGACCCTCCACAAGATTCCACAATGCAAGAAAATGTGATTACATTTTCATCCTCCGTACCGTTGTAGTGATAACCATAAGAAGCACACCACCTTAGTGGGGATGTAAGAAAAGAAAGATAATGTTGAATTGTGCAATGATTAAAATTATTACACTTTAGCATTATGAGTTTTTCCAAGAACAAAAACATGGATCACTAAGGAGATCGGGCCGCCTCACGCTTGCTTGCTCAGTCCTAGCCTCAATCCCATCTCATGTGATGCACACTGACCTGCTGCCTGTTGGCATTTGTGAAGACATGGATCAGTGCATCCGTAGCTTCATCTGGGGTTCCGATCAGGAGCAACAACAGATACACTTAGTCAACTGGACCACCATGTGCCTCCCTAAGGAGGTGGGTGGTCTCAGACTCCGGCCCATACGAAGGGCTAACATGGCCTCTTTTGCCAAACTGTCTTGGAGATTTATCCAGTCTTAGGACTCCCTCTGTGCGCGCATCCTGGTTGCTAAGTATGGCACGGGTGGCAGCGGTATTGAGCTATTGCATCCAAAGTCAGAGTCTTTCGCCATGGTTAAGGCCCGACTAGCCCTCGTTAACAGTCTCCGCTGGAATATGAGCAATGGCTTACAGACGCTATTCTGGGATGACCCAAAACTTTCCCTATCTCCTCTCTGGAATCACCTTCTTCGGGAGCTCCCTGCTGAGGAGGCTGGGAAACAGGTTACGGAGTATTGGTCCCCAGATAGGGGTAAGGAGGTCTCCCAGCTTGAGACCTTCCTACACCCTCAGATTCTTAGCTCTCTGGCATCATTTTTCTTGCATGTCTTGCCAGAGTGGATAGACATCGTAACCTGGTGCCTTACCCAGGATGGGAGCTTCTCCGTTCAGTCCCTGTATCGAGAGCTGTGCAAGGATGAGGAATAGATGCCACCAGTAGATCCCATCTGGAGCCTGATGTGGGCCTTAAGGGTCCCTGAGCATATACGATTATTTACTTAGTTTTTTGCTTATGGCAGGTTGATGACCAATGCGGAGCACAAACGGAGGCACTTCATAGAGGATGGTAGGTGTTCTAGGTGTGGTATTAGTCCTGAATCTCTGATGCACTTATCTCGTGATTGCAGGTACTCTAGGACGATGTTGGCATCTCTGATCCATCGGCCCCCACATGACTTTTACACAGAGATTATCCCCCGTAGGTGGCTTTTGGCCAACATCTCGACGGCTGCAGGACATACCGATTGCACACCATAGCCGACGACATTCGTGATAGTATGCTAGTGGTTCTGGCAATAGCGGAGTGACGCTGTCTTCTGGCCTGGTACCTCTTTGGGGCACCCCTCCCCCCCCCCCCTCTTATCACCTTATTAGCACATGAGTTTGTTTGTGTCCTGACCGACTAGATTACCCCACTCCCACGCTAACACGAAATCCTAGTTTCATGGCAGCACCCACGAATGGCTTTGTCAAGCTCAACACAGCCAGAGTTTGGATGGCCAACTTGGGACCTGCTGGTGCTAGGGGCATTATCCGCGACTCTGGAGGTATTTGGCTATCTGGCTTTGCTAAGGGCATTGGGAATTACAATTCCTTGACTGCGGAGCTCTAACCCTTGATCCTGGGGCTTGAGTTGACTTGGGAGAGGGGGTTTCAGAAGGTCCAGGTAGAGGTCGACTCGTCACTAGCGACCGAGCCCACCCATTGGTGATAAGATGCAGACCGAGTCCACCCATTGGCGACATGCATTGGTGACATTGATCTTGAGGGCACGAGAGCTATTAGAGAGAGACTGGAAGGTCGACATCCAGCACACCTGTCGTTAGGGCAATCGGGTGGCAGATACGTTGTCCAAGCACGCCCTCGATCTCCTGCAGGACCATGTTGTCTCCGATGTACCACTAAATTCTTGTATTGAGACGTACTTAGATGACTTAAGAGGGGTTAGCCTTTCCCGTTGTACTAAAGTAGCTAGTGGTGAGTTGAGAGGATTAGTTCTAGCGATATCAACGTTGAGGCGGGTCACCCTGACCCTATCTATGTGCTCTTTCCCTCTCGATACGGGTTTTCCCACTGTGTTTTTATTGCCTGAGGGTTTTACTGAGGCCGACGCCAACAACCTCGAAAGAAGAGATCCTGATACTGAGGCCCGTAGACATCAGGATGAGAGTTACAGATAGACTGTTTATTTCTTGATGTATTAGGACTTACTTTTCGTATTTACATAGGGGCATGATCCCACTATTTTCAAAAAATAAAACGAGAACAAACGTTGACTTGTGCAAAAACAGGATTAAACGATAACTGTCTATAAATTATACATTAATGTCGATTGGCGAGTTAAGGCGCTCAATAGTCAACTACTCGGCTTTCTTAATATATAGATATATAATATTAAATCATGCTCTAAATGTTTGTTAAAGCAAATAAATTCTAGATCTGGTTGTTATTTCGATATCTACCAGAACCAGCACGTGATTTGATAATAACTATAAGTGGCAATCTTTGGGTATCAAATTTCTGACACGCAAATTGCAATTTGATAATATCTCTCAATGCTGCCCATTTGGTCGATGAACATTCTTCAAGGCATCACTAGCTGTCATTTGATAAGAGCAAGTAAAAAAATATGGCTGTAACCTGTCCTTTTCGTTGTTTGAACTAGGAAACCAACATGGCGTGGCTATCAAGTCAAAAGACAAAAATAGTTGAGATCTTAGTTACCATAAAAAATTAAAAAAATTCTAAACGTTCTTTATAATTAAGAATTAAAAGACAAAAATGAAACAGTATCAAAATTTAAAAATACAAAAATTGATAAATGCTTGTTAAAGCAAATAAATTCTCAATTACAAAAATACGAAAATTGATAATGCATGGTTGTTTTTTCCCTTTCCTTGATGTGATGTGGTTTTTATGCAAGAGGTTTTAGTACACAACGGTTTTGAAGAGATTGATGACTACGAGATTTGCAAAAAAATTTCCGTAATATACTATTAATAAAATTTAAATGTTCCAGAAAAAAAAAATATAAAATAATGCTTGCATTTTACAATCATATGGGCATTGACATTGCTTTAATGGCGTTCCCCGGAGTGATGGAGGCATCTTGCATTTTATATCCTACCATGGCTCTTACCACCAAAAATGTATATATCCTCCGGATCACTAGCTGGAAGGTGCATCGAAACATGGACATTACTTAAACACCAAACCAAACAAGTGGACATTAATTACTCATCAGGAATCGCAATATATACATCCTTCTATGAGAAGCCTTAGGGCAAATACATATGGAATCAACAGATCAGAAATTAGAAACAGTTAGTAAGATGATGTCATTGGACATAGAGGCATCGCTAAGAGGCCAAGAAGTAATTTGGCAATTCATGTCTGGCTTCGTGGACTCCATGGCATTGAGGTGCGCTGTGGAGCTTGGAATAGCGGACATTATAAAGTCTCATGGCGCTCCTATTACAATCCCTCAAATTGTTTCAGGTATTTACCATCTCCTCCCTTAATTAGATAACTTTAACATAACATAATGGTAGTCATGTTTAGTTTTTTTTGGTTTATACTATCTCGTATGTGATTCATTAGATCGACTAATATAGATTCAAGCCGGATGAGACTTCTTAAAAGTGGCAAAGTTCTCCCAACAAAAATTTGATAATGCTAACTTTAAATGAAGAACAAAAACCTCGGCCATTGGGGCATCAAAATTAGACTAAATAGTGTTGGTAATTAATATTTGTGTGTGAGCTTTTCTAGCTTTGGCAAATTTCAGACATGAAGTCACCAAGTCCTGACATGACCTACCTTGCCCGGATCATGAGATACCTATCTCGGAAAAACATTTTCACAGTCCACAATCCATCAGACGGGGAGGAAGAACCTGTTTACGGGCTAAATAACAACTCACAGTGGCTAATAAGCGATTCGGAGCAGAGCCTAAAAGCCATGGTGACATTGATGACCAATCCCTGGATACAAGCACCATGGCAGTACCTCAAGCAAAGCGTCAATGAAGGCGGGATTCCTTTTGAGATGGCTCACGGGGTACAGATGTGGGACTTCGCCTCCGCAAACCCGGAGTTCAATAGGCAATTCAACGAGGGGATGGCCTGCACGGCCAAGATAGTCATGAGGGCCTTCTTTCAAGGGTACAAAGGTGGCTTCGACGGTGTCGGGTTGGCGGTTGACGTGGGTGGCGGCACCGGAGACAACTTGGCAGAGATTGTGAAGGCTCATCCTCATATCAAAGGGATTAACTTTGATCTGCCTCATGTGGTGGCCACCGCACCCGCTTATAATGGCGTGTCTCATGTTGGAGGAAACATGTTTGAGGCTATCCCTAGTGCAGATGCAGTTTTCATGAAGGTACTTATTAAATGATGCAATTAACTATGTGTTCATTTCCAAGAATATAGTCATCATATTCACCATTTTCACTTTCCATTATTATTTTTAGTGGATACTACACGACTGGACAGATGAAGACTGTATCAAGATACTGCAAAATTGTCGGAAAGCAATAAAAGATGAGAGGAGAGGAAAACTCATACTGCTGGAAATTGTCCTGCAACCTCATGGAACAAACCGTTTTGGAGACATAGCATTTGCTTCCGATCTTGTAATGCTTGCAGCCACAACCGGAGGAAAAGAGAGGACCGAGCTAAAATGGAAGAAGCTATTAAGTGCAGGCGGCTTCCCTCGCTACAATATCATCAAAATCGATGATATACCTTCCATTATTGAGGCCTTCCCCGAATGACAACACTCTATAGTCCATTTTATGTGGTGCCCTGCGACTTCCAAATAGTTTTGCGTCGAATAATGATTTGGCCTCACCATGCGTTCAAAAGAAAGTGTTGTGGGCTCAGAGCTATTAGTTAATGGCTCAATGCTCTCTAAATTGTTTCTAATCATCTTTTAGATAGTACTTGGTATGTACTGAAGTTCGATCAAACTCAGTTTCTTTCTAGTTGTTTTTCCGAAGACTATGTGCTTCTATGCTGCTCATCCCCTTGAGATGTACCCGGATATGACTTGGTCAGAATTTATTCTCTTATTGCGCGATTTTTAATACTACTTTTATATTTACGGATAAGAATTATTCA
This sequence comes from Hypericum androsaemum, assembly GCA_963995505.1. Taxonomy (NCBI): domain Eukaryota; kingdom Viridiplantae; phylum Streptophyta; class Magnoliopsida; order Malpighiales; family Hypericaceae; genus Hypericum; species Hypericum androsaemum. The sequence goes on from OZ023180.1 coordinate 12,300,812, forward strand.
AATTGTAAATGCCAATATTACACTAGTAAAAATTACATAGCATAACAAAAATTGATAAAACTACAATCCACCTGAAGGTTTATGTTGATTCAAATATAATCATAATTATATACATAAATATCGAAATAAATGCCATAATCAAAGGTTATCTCTTGTAGCGCAGATTCCTCCCAAAGCGTTTTTCAGAGGTTCTTCACAGAATTTTGATGGAGGTTCGTCACTGGTCGTCCCTGCTCACGTATGAACGAAGCAGGGGTCGAATTTCACCTTCTAAAAGTCTGTGCTTTTCTCAGAGAGAACCTGAAGAGAAAAAGAAGCGTTTCTTTTTCTCCCAGTATTTTTTATCCATATCGCCTCTCCCCTCCCAAATCCCCTTTTTACGTATATAAAAGAAAAATTCAGGGAGAGAGTTTAGGGTTGAGTTGTTATCTCAATAACCAACTCTACACTATAAAATCTCCATTTAAATTTAAAAAAATTCTCATATCTTTTTATTTAATCTTTGGATAATCACGGGTGGATAAACTTACATCTCCCACTCACACATGATTAACCATAATCAATCGATTCTCTCATTTTTTGTGTTTCGCAGATAGGCCGTGCGACCATCATATATCGAGTGCACTTAGCTAAACCCAAGAACACATAGCAGCCACTTGGATGATAGCATCTCGATAAGCACCTCCATCATATAAAGTATGCATTACCCTAGGTCTTATCTCACATTCATTATTTCCATATTTGATTTCTAAAATAATCTATTCGTGTTCACTATTGCATTGCTCTCAATACAACAGGTGCACCAGTGAACCACGAAGCTTCGAGAATGTGATCGATAGAGAACCTTGTCTTTTAATGATATTTCTTCCATCATGATCCAGCCTGCGTTTTCAGTCAGCCTTGCCAAGTCGAAACTAAATCATGACCATTTAAAGACTTTTCAAGCTAGCGGCACTGAATCATACTTTCAAAATACGTTAAGGATCTTAAGGGTAGAGTTCCAAAAACTATAGTTTTCGGAGTTGGTCTCACACCAGGGAAACTGAAATCACTTTTTAATAAATTGATTTTCCATCTATAGGTCGACAAAGCACAAATGACACAAACCATATGTTATGATATTCTTTCCTCCGAAAAGAGCGCATGTCTCTCACTAATAACACCATACTAGAGTATCGGTCACGATGTTTACTAACAATAGCTTTAGTCTACTCAAAAACTACTCTAAGCTATCAAGATAGAATTATGGCAAGTTTCACTTACTTCTTACCATTGGATTCCATATAATCCTATAAGTTCATAAACTTATTTAATGCAGCATCTATTGCTTACACCATTAATAATCTTACACTTTAACAAGATCTTTTCTTGTAGTTAAGCAATACGACATTCTATTTTAGAACAGGCACTCGATAATTAATAATGTTCTAAAACTGTCTTATCTTATCTAAGAATCAACTTATGACTCCCAATGAGGTAAACACCCATGTGAGTGGACTACTTCTCTGTTCGATATGCATTATAAAAAAGGTTACTCAAATTAACATTCACATTTGTATTACCAAAATAATATCAATCTTATTGAATAACAAATTCAATGTTCATGATATGAGTCAAAAACAACACATTTCACAAATCATAGGACCTAACATGTTTTTCAAACACATCTGAAGGCACACCCTTAGTCATTGGATATACGATCATATCTATCATAGATATATATTTTATGCTCATCTCTTTACACACAACCATATTGTAAAATATGCTCACTAGTTCATCTGAGGTGGTTATGGATAAATAGGTTAAGACTCTCTTCAACCACATCTTCTCTTGCACAACAACTAATGAAAGCTACATATCAAGCTTTAAAGTTGACAAGGCGACAGACACAAGTCTGTTTCTTGCTACTCTATGAGATAGCAACTCCTCTTGGCAAGAAAATATATCCCAACACGGATTCTAACCTTGACACTAGTATAACTCCTTAGTATCAGGCCTTAACCTGACAACTCTGTGAGTATCTTGCAGTCGTGCTAAAATACTTCATAATTTTTTTCACAGTTTTTAATATGCTATCCTTGGATTGGGACAATCCATAACATTTGCATAAAGGACATCCATTATATCTTTTTATCGCTAAGGTATTTTGGGACACTAGTCTTTATTGAGATAATGACCTTTTAACTACTGGGACATACTAGAGATTGCTGTCATCACATTTGAATCATTGAACTCAAACGATTCCTCAAAATCTTATGGTTGAAAATGAAAAGATAGATACACCATTGTCTTTAAAACTATTTAATGCCATTAAATTTATCTTAACAATTTTGCAAACTCTATGTTCACGGCCTATCTGGATGTATCCCTCGGGTTGAACCAATTCGTTAATTCATCCAATTTTTCACTGAGAAATATAGTCTTCACATCCATTTGATGTTAGCTCTAGGTCCTTAGCCATGATAGCCGAAAAATCTTAATGGACTCGAATCACATAACATGTGAGAACAACTCTTCATAGTCAATTATTTCATATTGTGTGAATCCTTTAACAGCTAAGCGAGCTACGTCTCTCTTAACATCAGCTTTATGCTTAATTTTGAGAATCTATTTATTCTCAATTGCCTTATATGCCTCTTAGGTAGGTCAACCATTTCTCAATTATGGTTTTATCTCATGGAAGTCTATTCTTCCTCCATCGCTTTCATCCATTCATACTTATCGGGAGCTGATAGAGTATCAGAAAATTTAAAATTCATTCTCATCTAGCAGGATAGATAAAAGAATCACATTTGCATCATTAACATTTAATGTTGTGGTGAGTGTGTAAACGCTCATGTTTTGTCATATGTTTCGCGCATGTTCAGTCATGTTTTGAGTTATATTCATCATATCATATCAAGTCTTATGATCGTTTTAGTATATTTATGTTCGGGAATGGATTTCTACCCATTGTCATATTTTGTAGAAAATTGGAGCTCAATGAAGGTCGTTCGAGGGGTAATTTTAAGAGAGCATATTCCAAGAGTCATAACTTTCTTCTCGAGTGTCCAATTGTATCAAATGAAAATACCGTTGGAAAGCTTGAAGAGAGATCTACATTTAGTCTTTTATAGTCAAGCCAAATTCGAAGTGTAAGAGGGCCAAAACTATAAAATACGAAGATGCAACGAAGCTGATCAACGACTCGGCGAGCGCCAAATACTTGGCGGGTGCCAAGTCCGTTACAGAAAGTTATGTTGGCGAGCGCCAACTCCATTGGCGGGTGTCAGGTCCTCGATGACAGATTTTTCGGACTTCTCTTTTAAATGAGAACTCGATTTGTTTCAGTTATATTCGATTTTTAGCCTCCTGTTTTGGCTTTAGGACTTAAGTTATATTATTTTATATATTTACTTGGCCAGCAAGACTTCCAATTTAGCTTAACCTCCTCTAGGTTTTCCTGATTTCTAGTTAGACTTTTGGCTATATATATGTCATGTTCTCTTAGGTTTAGGGAGATGTTTTTCTATGGTAACTTGACACAGCCTTTGGAGCTTAATAAAGCCGCAATTTCAGTTAGCACGGAGAAAGGATTGGCAAGGCTTGATCATCACGACTAAGCTTTCTCTATCTCTACCTTTATGTTAATTGCTATCATATTCTTCGTTAATCTATTATGCTTTGCTAACATGCTTAGAGAGTAGTTCTCTTGTGAGTGCGATGCCCTAATTATGTGATCACTCGTCTATGTTTGCTATGGTTTGATTATTTTTCGTAGTAGTTGTCAATTGATGATCTTAATACTTAATCTAACTTGATCACTTAGATTATGATGTTTAGTTGATAATAATGGACGGGAAGGCATTAGAATCAACGGAAGAGTCAATTGACATGTCTTAAGGTATTAATGAGGAATCTTGATACTAAGGGATAACCCGCTAGGAGTTAACATCATAATTGAGTTTAGTTTAGTTCTTGGTCTAATTAATGAGCAGAAGCGTTGATTAGTAATCATGAATTACTCTCGCTTAGTTTTGTCGTTCTAATGAGCGAAAGCGTTAGGGAGATGCATTAGAACACTCCGGGTACTAGTTAGAACTTCATAAAAACTATAGTCTCAACATAGATGGGTAGTCCATAAGGGTATCGTGCTCGTTTATCTCCATTGATTTACAACTCGTCTTTTATTTATATTTTCGATCTCGTTTATTTACTTGCGACCTTTCACAATCATTATAAAACTTTAATTTTTCCGCTTCACACAATTACTTGCCTTGATTTAGTGTTCAACCCTCACTTCTAAGAACCCTACTTACCACTATACTATTTGCTCGTGCGTTTAATTATTCGTAATTTTGCGTACATCATGTTGTCGAGAGACTATTTTCTACACCTTTGATCTTAAATCATTGGTGTGGAAAGATTTTTCTTTTAGCTCAACGTCTATCCTGATTTATGATGAACATCTCTCTTATATTATCATAATCTGGAATTGTACTCCCACTGAAGTTATATTCCATACTCTCGTTGGAATAAGGAATTATACTCCCACTAAGATGAAGAACATTTGGTTCATGAAACTTCCAAATTAGTCACTCCCACTGGTATGAAGTTCATTTGGATCATGAACTTCCGAATCAGTCGGAAGTGGTAAACCATTATTTTTCTCCTCCATAATTTCTCCCACTCTGATGGAGTAATCCAGATGATTATAGCTCATCAGTTTGCACAAGGCAAGATCTTTATTATCCTTCTAATTTTGGAAAAACAATTTCCAAGAATGTGGTTTCTAGTGATTCAAAATCTGTCACTTGTCCCTTACCTTGTTCGCCCACAAACACGTATCTCTTTGATACTGCGGAGTATCTGTTGAAGATACTCTATTTACCGCTCAGTCCCAACTTGAGGTAGTATGGACGTAGAATTCATACTTGTTGAAGATACTCTAGTTACCTCTCACTCCTAACTTGAGGTAGTATGGACATAAAATTCATACTTCCACAGTCGTAAGTAGCTAAGATCAGACTTCCGACCTGCCTGCATTTCGTAAGGGGTGGTAGTGACAGACATGAAGGGCACACGGTCCAGAACATATCTATCAGTGTCTAAAAGAATACTATTTTTTCTTTTCGCTCTCTCAATCTATTGAGATGTGTGAGGAATGGACAACCGATGTTCAATTCCATTTTCATCATATGAAGCTTAAATTGAGAAAGATACTCGCTATTACGACTAATTCGTAGTGACTTGATCTTTCAATCTAATTGATTCTCTTCATAATTAATGAATGTCTTAAAGCAACCAAAAGCTTTAGACGTTTAAAATCAAATAGATTTGACCATTTTTAATATTGTCATATATAAAGCTGATGAAAATAATAGTAAGCCCCATGCCTTGCCCTCACAATCATTTGACCATATTCGTCTGAATGGATTAAATGTGACGAACATTCACATCTAGTCATTTTCATAAATGACTAGGACCAATAAAGATTTGTCCCAAAAAATTAAGTAATCCAAGTTGCACTCAAAATATCAATAGAAATCAAGAGTCTTTAAACTTGAATAGACATTAAATTAGAGTAAATTCTGAGGAGCATATAATATATCATGTAGAAGTTGGGTTCGTCTTTTACGAAGGCTCATTGTTCATAAGCCGATCCCTTAAACTTCTACTCGTGCGATATTTCCAAGATAAATGGATCATGTTCCATTATTTACTTGTTAGAGAACGATGACTGAGTCACAATGATTCGTCTCACGGTCTATCGTTCATAAATTCATCACCCACAATAGATGATATTCAGTTAGAAGGATATAACTAGGCACATTTAATCCACTTGTAGGTGATTTAAATGAGTGCCTTGTCTTCTCGGTATTGCAATCTTTTACAAAATACTCCTTCTTATGACAATTAAAATATTTTATCTTTAGAAATGTTAACCTTTCGCTTCCTCATACTCTCTTTCTCTCAGAACTCTTCTTTTAAGTTGAGTCTATTCAGTTTTACTCCTCTTTGTTTCCAAGATGTTTCCATTGCCTTTAAAATTGTGGCGCGTCCTCCTTTAGCTCCAATAGAGCTTGATATAGTTACATACACCTTAGGACGTACTAAGATCGCTAAGAGTCAATTCTCTTTAAGCTTAAGGTGGAAAGCCAATATTCATCAAATGTCATAACATTATCAGCACGTGTTAGGTTCATCCTTTTACGATCCCAACTTGTAGGCATGAAACAATTTGGACACTGAGCTCACAGCTAGCTTCAGCTAGCTCACTAATCACAAAGAAAATATCACATCGACACTTTTCTATTAAGTGATCAGCTTATATTGAGTACATCATTGGACTGGACCATAATCACATCTACGGTCTCTCGAACCTATAGTTCGTTTAGCACATAGGAATTAGATGCAATCAAATTATTTTAGGAAATTATGAATGTTACGTGTATTTATTTCAGTAATACGATATATATAATTTACTAAGCATTTATAAGTCGAAACAATATAAAGTTTTTAATTAATCTCGAACGAAAGTAGGTTATGGGCATGTTTTCCCTCACCTTCCGAGAATTACTTTCAAATTTTAAAATTTAAAGTTCTTCGCCTAGTAAATTCAAGTAAAATTTTCCATGGCAAATAACCATGAAATTATTTGAAGTTAGAAAAACACGAATATTCTAGAAACTTCCATCATGACCTGACGCTGAGTCACATATTCTCTTGGCACTATCATCTTTAAATCTATAAGAATATCTTGTAGTGCAGAAGTGATGCACAACTAGTCCACTTCGCAATCTCACATGTGCGTAAGAGTAATTTTCTCTGAAATTCTCTTCCTACTCCGATGAATAATAAGGCACCTCACGGCGTCTCTACTGTGCCATGATCAGAAAATCGAAGCTCGACTTCGATTCATTTTATCTTCGTCGTTATTAGAAGATTTCTGAACATTGTAAGTCGATGCATCCCGCGGTCATATCCTCTAGTTTATTATACAATTGTATATTTTATTGACCGAAAATATGTGGTCTTCCAACATATTTCTTATATCCTTCTGTACCCACATATTAATATGATGCTTCCGTATCTTACCTCACATGTTGTATACTTTAGCAACATGAATTTGGGTGGCATGCATACTCAAAAATCGAGACACAAGACATCACAAATTTGCAACGTTATGCAAATATTTGGGTTAATATACATATATTTCCCGATGATTAAAAAACTTAATTTCTAATCATAGCTACGATGCCTTGCATAAAGGATATATTCACATATGAGTTTTGATATGTGATCAATATGTCATAATATTTGCCATATTTTCTAGTGTCCAAACTTCAAAAATATAGAAAAATATATTTTAAGAACTCATTCAAAAAATATTATGATTTATCAAAATTATCGTATTAATTTTTCAAAACCAATTTATTAAAAGATTTCATTCAAACCTTTTAAAAACTTTATTAACTTGAATAAACCAAAAGTTCATTCAACAAGGCCCAAAATAATAAAAGATCAGAAGCACACGTTGACTTGACCCTTTTGGTCAATTTTGGCCACATGGGAAGATGCCCAGAATGTGAAGGAGGTCCACCTTGACTCCTCAAAACTTGGTCAACCCAGGCCGGGGGCTTGATAAGATAGAAGCCCGCGAGGCCTTGGTCCTTTTTTTAATTTAATAATAGTTCTTTTGAGCGTGGGATAAGTTAACTTAAAATTTCTTAAGCCCATTTCGATTTTATTTTCTTAGAAACAAAATTTGAACCCGAGACCCAAGTTTGAGAAATTAATTTCGGTCCGCCCAAAAACAATTCTCGGGCCAATTCGAAAAAGTTTAACAGACCCATTTTACCCAAAAACGACCCATTTTCGGATTTGGCCCAAAATCCGAAAATCCAAAAAATTGAAATCCTTCTCCTTCTCCGAGAAAAAAAAAACAGAGCCGCCGGCAAGGATCCCGGCGCTGTCGTCGCCGGGACGGTCGACAACCGGTGAGACCATCACCCCAGTGAAATGCCGCGACCTCCTATCGTCCGTGGTCTTCTGCCGGGACTTCTTCGTTCTTGTTTTTCACCGAGGCCGCTTCGTTACATCAACCGGTTGTGTGGTGATCTTCTCTGTGCGAGTGAAGCCGAGGACAGACAGACTGATGCGATGTCCAACACCGCGAGAAATCTTCTTCCTCATGAAGACCACGACTCGTCCTCCCCTTGCTGATTCCCTAGACCATCAAGACTCGTGGTTCATCACCGGAACCGCTAAGAGTCCTCTGGAGATTGAGGCTATCGCGACCTCCTTGTCGCGTGGCTTCTGGCTGGACCGCTCGTCGCCAAACGGGTTGGACGTCGTGTGATTTGTGTTCTGGACCCGCATCCCGTCGTCACAAAGCTGAAATCTTTGTTACCCGTGGCGTTCGTCGAACTGAGAACAAACGAAAATTGATCGTCGCCATCAATGGTCGTCGGTGGTTTCCTGGTTCGGGAGCAGCATCTCCCGCCTTTCCTCGTGTAGTCGACATCCTTCGTGGACTCGTCGTCGGGCGGTCGTCACGGAAAACATCCAGTTGTCGAATTTGGAATTGAGGAGGAAAAATCCCAATTACGAAAATTAGGTTCATCCCGGTTTATGGGATTTTGGGGATAAAATTCAAATCAGTCCCAGTGGTTTTCAAGCGTTTGCACATAAGGACGTAGTCCTTTTGTTCGCATTTCACGCAATACCACAAGTTCCTTGCGTGTGCAAGGAAGGATAGAAACGTGTGTACATGGGGTTAAGAAACTACAGTTCAGTCCCTACGGTTTCTCTTGAATGCAGTCGAGGACAACAGTAGGGTTGTTCTTCTAAAAACCTATTTCTGAATTCCGATTTTTTGACAGAAAAACAAACCAAAAATATTTTTTCTTTACAAAAATCAGTTTTAGACCAGAACAAGCCTTAAATGGCTCTGATACCATTAAAGATTTATGTTGATTCAAATATAATTATAATTATATACATAAACTGCTAATAAATGTCATAATCAAAGGTTAGCTTTTGTAGCGCAGATTCCTTCCAAAACGTTCTTCAGAGATTCTTCACACGATCTTGATGGAGGCTCGTCACTGGTCGTCCTTGCTCACGTATGAACGAAGTAGGGGTCGGATTTCACCGCCTAAAAATCTGTGCTTTTCTCAGAGAGAACTTGAGAAAAAAAGAAGCTTTTTTTTTTCTCCCAGTGTTTTTTATCCGTATATCCCTTTTTACGTATATAAAAGAGAAATCCAGGAAGAGAGTTTAGGGTTGAGTTGTCTCTACATATAAAATCTCCATTTAAATTTTAAAAAATGTTCATATCTTTTTATCTAATCTTTGGATAATCATGGGTGGATAAACTTATAACATAAAAGGATCCATCCTAGGATTGGGCCTCCTACATGTTCAGCCCTCTTCTTTTTCTTCTATTAAAGTTCTTCATAATTGAATATATATATATATATATATATATATATATATATATATATATATATATATATATATATCTTATTTAAATTTACCTGATAGCTGATAACTAAATAGTTTGAAAGCTTCGGCCTTTATCCGCCACACCTGTTTTCCATTAGGGGATGTCCCCCATGAAGATCCTCGCCAGTGTTCCCAATCCACTTGCTGGCCTTCATCTTAATGCCTTTTCATTCTTATTTACAATTGTTACCCCATTAAAGCGAACTTGTGACTTTCGGCAACTTGCAAGGCCATACCCTATAATCCTGCAGTGAGAACAATATTGTGGAAGGTTCTCATATATGATCCCCACCCATGAGTTTATGCCAGTTCTCTCCAACAACACTTTTGCCAAATCAACTTCAACAAGAACCCGAACATACACTCTGAAGTTACCCGGGAAAAAGCTTACAAGAAATGGTGACATTTATGACCAATCCCTGGATGCAAGCCCCATGACAGTACCTCAGCCAATGCGTCAAGGAAGGCGGAATACCTTATGAGAAGGCTCACGGGTCGGATATATGGGATTTTGCCTCCGCGAACCCAGAGTTCAATAGGCTCTTCAACAAGGGGATAGCGTGCAGTGACAAGATCGTCCCGAGGGCCTTCTTTGAAGGGTACAAAGGTGGCTTCGACGGTGTGGAGTCGGTGGTTGACGTGGGTGTCAGCATCGGAGACAACTTGACAGAGATTGTGAAGGCCCATCCTCACATCAAAGGGATCAATTTTATTGAAGATAGAGAGTGCTCTAATCATTGTGCCTTGATTGTGATTGTTGTAATGATGATCCTTATCATTGATCATCATTACAGCTACGATTGATGATGATCCAACGGCTATAGCCCTTTAATGGGCTTTCCACCTTCTTCGGCCCATCGACACTTGCGCGCCTCGTGCCCTGTACCAACGGCTTCTAGCCGTTGGGTAGTTAATGGTAGTTAATACCAATAGTTGTACTTAGTTGTAAACTCTTGTTGTTCCTCAAAAAAAAGTTGTAAACTCTTGTATAAATACCTATGTAATCTTCGATTCATAAATATATAATAAAGTGATTATTTCATCATCTTTTAACAAATTTTGATCTGCCTCGCGTAGTCCCATGTTGGAGGAAACATGATCGAGGCTGTACCTGATGCTGATGTAGTTTTCATGAAGGTACAATCTAAATGTTGCAATTAACTTCTTGTTTCCAAGTATATATTTTCGTCATATTGCCCCTTTTCGTTTTCAAATATTTTTTCCATTGGATATTGCACGACTGGAGTGATGAAGATTGTGTTGGGAAATACAGGGGCCATAAGCAATACACAAGCAAACCACACACAACACGAGAAAGAACGAACACAAACACAAGGAAGAACACAAGTATTTGTTTACCCGGTTCAACCCGAAGGTCTATGTCTGAGGGCATACCAAGCGAGGGAGAATTTTCAGTAACTTTCACTCTTTGGAGCTTCACTTGCTCTTTTACAATAATGTAGCCACCCACTCACTTGGAACTACAATAAATGAGGTTTACATGAGTATTTATAGAGGCACAAATCCTAGGAAGGATTTTGGGGTTGGGAGAGGCAAACTTGTCCATAAAAATATACTTTTTTGGGCCCTAGTTGTGGCTCCAAGTCAACTGGCGCCTACAAGAAATTAAATGTCGATAGCTCACTTCGCCCAACTGGCAGCCGCTAGCCAACTTTCGGCTGCCAGCCGCCCATTTTTTCCTGATTGGTGGTTGTTCGTTAATTGGCAGCTGCTAGCCCCGCTGCGGCTCCTTCGCCTCTGCTTTGCTTTGTCTTCACTCGACTTGATCCGATCGATTCCCCCAAGCATCCTCGGGCTCCAAAACTAATCCGATTATTCCAAAATCATCCTCAGGCTCCATAACCAACAATCTGCCACCTGGAGACTAACTTCATCATCAGTCATCTCTCCTTAGATGTCCCTCTTTTCTACTTGGTATACTGGACCTCTTCTCAGTTTACTAGGCCCGCTGAAGCCATGTTTAGCTTAAGCTTCTCCAAGGTAACCACCTTGGTCAACATATCCGCAGGATCTACACTTTCTTGAATCTTCTCAAGTTGCAAAATCTTCATCTCCAAGAGACTCCATATGTAGTCATACTTCAACTTATTGTGCTTTGTCCTTGAGTGGAAAGTGGGATTCTTCGCCAAGTGTATCGTACTCTGGTTATCACTGTGGAGCACACTTTCACTTTTCTCCTTTCCCAATTCCCCCAAAAATTTTTGCAAACATACCATCTCTTTGCATGCTTCTGTCACAGCCACATACTCACTTTCTACGGTTGACAAAGCCACAACCTTTTGCAACCTAGAAGACTGAGATATCGATGTCCCTCCCAGCATGAGCACATAACCACTGGTGCTCCTCTTCCCATCATGATTATTGGACCCCAAGTCCACATCACAATATCATGTCAGATTCACGTCTTTGCCCTCAAAACATAGGGCCTTTTTAGTAGTACCTCTCAAACAGCCAAGGATCCACTTTACTGCGATCCAATATTGCTCTCTCGGATTGCTCATGTACCTGCTCACTATTCCCACCACATGCGCTATGTCTGGCCTCATGCAAACTGTTGAGCGCAAGAAACGCTCACTTTGTCACCTCATTTTAGGGTCATTTAGACCCATTTTTTAGTCTTTTTTAGTCTTTTGGAGTCACTTTATGTCATTCTTAGGTTCGTTGCCTAGGATAGTTTCACCCTTTCATCTTTGTGTCTTTTGGAGGAGGATTTTGAAGGGACGTGAGGATCAAGTGAGAAGAGACGATCATTGGAAGAGTCGGGTCAAGAGATAGCCAGTAGGAACCAAGCTGCAATCGTCGAACGACAAAATTTGCACCGGCTGGCGTCTTTCCTACACGAACACGCCGTACGGTAATTCTCCTGACGGACGACGTGAGGACTTCATCTAGATTTTGCTCAACCCTCTGTGTCCCACCGGACAGTGCCCCAGCCCACCGAGCGGCATTCAGAGATAATGGAGGTGAGCTTTTCAAGAAGAACCCGTTGAATAGCGAAATTGCCCACCGGACGACACCTAAGCCTCCAAACAAAGTTCGCACCAGCCAGTCAATGCCCAAGATCAAGAATTGCCCGCCAGCTTAGCTCTCCGGACAGTGCAACTTCCACCGGATGATTTTTTGCCAAATTTTTCCCGGGAGAACTAGATATTTTGAGGGCTTTTCAGATATTTTCACCATATTTTAGGGTTAAGGGGGAGATTTCTCTATAATTACCCCCCTCAACCTCTCATTTTATAAGCCTTGACAAAGGATTAAAACTTAGGGTTTTAAAGTAGTTAGAGGAGGAGCTCAAGGAGCAAGGAGTGGATGTCGAGAGACGATCGAGTGGCTCGTCATCACGATTGAGCATTTTGTATCCCTTCCCTTTAATTCCGCTCTTGTTACATTGTTCCCTTTCATGCATTATTGTTTTAATTATTATTGATGATGTGCGAGTAGTTTTCTTTTGGGTCAGGTGCCTTAGTGCTCTAGAAGTGCTTGGTTTTGAATGGGCTTAACCTTTAAAGCGTATAGCGGTTAGAGGGTGTAGTGGATTGGGTAATAGACCGTCGTTGGAAATTAGGGGCGAGTAGCACTAGTAACAACCTAGAGTCATTTCCAATCGATTGTAGCGTGACCCAAAGTGTGGAAAAGCCTAACCGCTAGATTATGCATTACCAAATGGACTTAGCCGTGAAAATGGACTTAGCCGTAAATGGTAGTGCGTAGTTGGCCCAAGTGTGGTGCATTAATAAGTGAGGTTTAGGAGGGCAAAAGTGGCAGTCTCGACATCTAGGTGAGGTTGATAACTTACCAATATTGGGTGTGAGTGACGTACTCACCGAGACCCCCCTAATACCTACTTTGTGGCGTGTAGTACGTAGCCGTGAAGCGTCATGCCTTAGTTCACCTAGGCCCACCATGGACATAAAAGCCTAAGAGAGACCAAGTACATAGGGATGTATGAAGGGCACCTAGTCCAATTTCTTATAAATTATCTTTATACCATTTCAACTTACTCTTTGTCAGTGCTTGCTTCACTAAACCTTTCATAAAATACTAATCAACCTAATCTCAATTGCATCTCACTCGGGATGTCTCGAACCCACTCCTTGTGGTTTTACATTATACTTGTACTCCCTATTATTTCAAGATGCACCAAAAATCCGCTCTTCAATTGGTGCCGTTGCCGGGGAGCGGCGACCCCCAAGGCATCTTTGTGAGTTGTGAAATAGTTAGGTTGATTTTACTTCTTTTTAGTCAAAAGCTACTCTTATTTCTTCCATGGACTCTTGTCGTTGTACGCCACGAACTCGCTTATCGGGGTCACGTGTGGACCAAGAAGCGCTTAATTAAGATATCGGGAAAATTGAAATAACTTTGAGGAAAGAACGAAGAAGGAGAAGAGAGATGAATTTCAAAGCTAATCATGATGGAGCCCAGGATATGGGCAGCCCGCGAGTTGCGGTGGAGAACGAGGACTTCCTTTTTATGAAATTTTCTCGCTTAACACTCGATCAGGAGTGCCATGCCCGGACGTAGACTACATCAACTACACAATTCCATCCGGAGTTTTTAACGCTCTCACCAACTCCTTACAATTTAGTGGATATGCCAAGGAGGACCCAAGAGATCATGTTTCTAGGTTCTTGGCAATCTGCGACACCTTTAAAATCCAAGGGGTGTCTGATTATGCAATCAAATTCCGTCTCTTCCCTTTCACCTTGCATAGTAGAGCAAGGTTGTGGTATACAAGCTTGAGTGATTCGGGAATCACTAGTTGGAGGAAAGTGGCAAACGTGTTCTTAGAAAAGTACTTCTCATTCGCCAAGATAAACCAAATCTGTTAGGAGATCAACACATTCAAGCAATACCAAGATGAGACTTTAGGAGAAGCATAGAAGTGATTGAAGGATCTGGAGGGATCATGCCCGATAAAGAATTTGATGGAAGATCATTTACTACAAGCCTTCTTCTTTGGGCTGGCCGCTATCGCAAAACCAACTCTCGATGCGGCAGCAGGCAGGTCATTCTCGAGAAGCTGCAAAGAAAGGCAGTCCACATACTGGAAAAATTGCTTCCTGTACATCCTCCTACTCGGGCGAGCACAATCTCCACCCTTCACGACCTCAAAGAGGAGGGCAAGATTTGGATTTAGTAGTTCAAATGCAAGCGCAAGTAGCAGCTCTCGAGAAGCATTGGAACGATAATAACCCCCGCGGCTAGGAAAGTGGTAAGGATCCAAGGGAATGGTCAAGATTTGGGAGAACAAGGTACTGACACCTCACCTCGCCATTCAACAGGAGAACACTCGGAGCAAGTCTACTACATGAGGCAAGGACAACGCCAAAATTACTCAACTAATCGAGGATTTGGTTCCTACAAGACTAGTGTAAGGAATGACTCCAACCCAGCATACATCCAAGATGACAATCCACTGGCAATCGTACCAGACCAAGGACATGCCTTACAAGTTTGACCACAAGAGCAAGGATTCATTCCTAGGAGACGCCTCTACGATAGGGTGGAAAGCTTGGAAGCTAGAGCTAAAAAATGTGATTCTATGTTGGATAAGATGGAGATTCTGCTTCAAAGCCAGAAAGATATGATAGCAAGTATTTTGGATCAAGGATCTAGAATGACAAAGCTTGAACAAATCATGCGGAGTCAAGAAGTGGCCTACCAAGAGTTAGAGGGTAGAGTGCTGAGACTTCCTCCAGAACCAGGCACGCATGATAAAGGAAAAGTGGTGCTGGCCATAGAGGATAAACACCAGGGAGAGTGTACGATGACCATGATGGCTACAGCCCAACCAGAGGGAGAGAAAACTCCTCATGAGGACCCAGGCAAAATAACCATCCCAGTTTCAATTAAGATCGTGCTAATAAAAGATGCCTTCTGTGATTCGGGATCCTCAGTGAATGTTATGTCTCACTCCCTCTAGTCAAAATTAAACTGTCCTCCACTGCAAACCGTTGATAATCCCATCTGAATGGCTAATGGTTCTCTTTCCACGCCGAACAAAAGTTTGAAGAATATTACCGTTGAAATCAAAGGAATGGACATGCCAACAAACTTTCTTGTCTTAAGACGAGGTAAGGAGATGTAGGAGGAATTGATTTTGGGAAGGCCATTTCTTGCTACTACAGGGGGAAAATTGATGTCGTCAGAAGATAAAGCACACCTCGAATTGAGGAGGGATCCAAAGAATTTACGATGGGGGAAGACGAGTTTATTACTACTGCATGTGTTGCTAATCTGTGCGGTAAGACCATTCTTGTGAGGAAATAAGGTAGTCATCATAGCGGAAGCAATACCCAGGAAGAGATATGCCTTTTGATACGTTCAGAACCTAGAAGGGAAGCGACATCTTTGAAATACGTAGAGAAAAAAAGAATTCCTCCAAACAGTGATGCGGCGAGCGAGAAGCAAGCTCTCCTACCAACTCGAGACCCAAAAAACTTAACTATCCCGGCCAAGGTAAATGGAGTGCTCATTACAAAGGTAATATATGATATGAGTTCAAAGGTCAACATCATGCCCTACTCGATGTGGAAGGCATTGGGGTCAATCAAGATGTATCCCACCTACACTAGCATTCACCTTGCTGACAAAAGTTTAGTAACCCCCTTAGGAGGAGCCCAAGGTGTCAGTGTTCAAATTTGCGTGAACGAAGTGCAAACTAACTTCTTGATCATCGATAAGCCTTTGGCTAAGGCATCGTGCTTGATCTTAAGATCACCTTTCCTAGCACAAACCAAGGCAACCATATAGGCCAGAAGGAATTGTATTACTCTGAGATCAACAAAGAGCAAGAGGTATTTCTCACAAATCAGGAAGAACCAGACGAAGAATTCTTGCAAATGTCATCCTACTTCCCGAAGTTGACAATTCTGGATAGAGAAGAGAGGGTTGAAATTTTAGGAAAAGATGGTGACAAACTCGTCTTTGATCATCAAGTATACAAGGAACACGTCAATATCACTAGGGCAAGATTTTCAGTCGTCCACCTGTACAACGATAGAAAAGAGGACACAGCGAGAAATGAAGTAGAGACACCACCTGGGTCGGACCCGAATACTCCTTCAAAACACCTTCTGAAGAGAGGCAAGGTCAAGCTAAAGACCATAAATTAGCATTTTATGTTTCACTTTTTCCTTTATGTAGGTAGTAGAAGAAGACCCTCTCCCCCGTGGTCACCACTCTTCTGGTGATCCAATAATTTATTGTTGATGATTGTCTGAAGTCGTCAACAGCCGAAAGACGAGTTTGAGCAAAGTGGTAAATTTCTAGAATCTGTCGAGCAGCGGCACACACACCGAGTGGCAGATAGATGCAGGGGAGCAACTCCGCTCACTTCCCCCATGCTCCCCAACCAAGACCCGTCAAATCAAGGACGTCCCCTATCTCTCCTCCTAAGTTATGATCATGTTATCATTTTGTTCTTATTCTCAATCATGGTATTCATTGTGACCACGGAGGTCTTTATGTGTATTTTTGATTAAATTATTTTTTAGACCTTCTTGACTACATAGGTCATCAAAGTCATCCTTTTTCTTTGTCATTTTCTTTTCCTAGCTCTTCCCACATTGAGGATAATGTGTCGTGCAAGTATGTGTGTGTGTGTGTGTGGGGGGGGGGGGGGGGGGGGGGGAGTTTCATGTAGGAACTTTCATGCTTAGGTCTAGATCAAGTTGTTTAGGACAAGTTTTGGCAAATTAAGACTCCCCCCCTCAATTTTTGATTTTTAGTTGAAAGCTAAACCCCATACTTTTTAGGGATCATATCCCGGGTGTAAAGGCATAGGAATATAGATTTTCTACATCCTTGATAGTTTAAGCTAGCAATCTCTCATTGTAGGGTGAGCATGTGGGGTTGATGTGGGACCTTATGAAAGGATTTGATCAAAAGGAGGAGATTTCCAATTTTTGTTCATGAGTTGCCTATATGTTCCGGATGAGTGGGGTATCTTGCTAACACTCTTTTCATTTCTTTCGAGTGGGTGTCTTGCGGGAGGACGAGGAACCATTTTTCAATAATTTGAGCCTAGTGCCATAAAGATAACCCGTTAGTTCTCCCTTGTTTTAAATCCCTTTGAGCTTAGCCATTCTTTGCATATACACGCTTGTCAGGCTAAACTTTTTTCCAAATTTCTCCCACCTTTGATATCTAGTCTGAGGTTACGCATAGGTCTTAACTTAAGGGGTTATTTGTAAAGGAAGCATGGTAAGAGTAGGTTCAATCTGTTGGATTTGCTCGTGGAGGAACATGGTAGAAAAAGGGCCAAACTGAAAGACCAAGCTTTGCCCAAATCCAAAATGTTGCCAAGAAATGAATAAAGTTAAGTTTAAAGAAAAGAGCAAGTCGTGATGAGAATAAGACAACCAAATAAGAGGCATGCTTGTGTCGTGAGGCCATAGGTCTTGGGGATCGATGGGTTGAGCGATATTAGAGCTAGTGTGAGTAAGTAGAGTAGACTAGACTAGACAACCCTTTTTCTTGTGAGGCGACTTCGAGTGGGAGTCGGATATCTCTTGACCCCGGATATATTCGTGAGTGATGAAAGTTGATTAATAAAATAATGAGCTTGAATGATTCCTATCCTCTGAGAGATAGCCAGCAGGAACCAAGCTGCAATCGGCTAACATCAAATTTTGCACTAATCGACGTCTCTCCTGCAGGAACATATCGAGCAGCGGCCCCCCTAACAAACCATGTGAGGACTTCATCCAAATTTTCATCAACCCTCTGTGCCCTACAAGACGATGCCCCAGCTTGCTGAGTGGCGTTCAAAGAGAATGGAGGTGAGCTTTTTACGAAGAACACACTAAACTACAAAATCGCCAACCAAATGGCATCTAAGCTGCCGACTGAAGTCCGCACCCACCGGTCAGCGCCCAAGACCCAGAATTGCCTGCTAGCTCAGCTCGCCAGATGGTGCAACTTGTACTGGATGGCATTTTTGCCAAATTTTTCCCGAGAGAACTAGATATTTTGAGGGCTTTTCAGACATTTTTATCTTATTTTAGGGTTTAGGGGGAGACTTCTCTATTCATACCCCCCTAACCTCTCATTTTGTAAGCCTTGACAAAGGACTAAAACTTAGGATTTTTACATAGTTAGAGGAGGAACTCAAGGAGCAATGAGTGGATGCCGGGAGAGGATCGAGCAGCTCGTCATCACGATTGAGCATTCTCTATCCCTTCCTTTTAATTCCACTCTTGTGACATTGTTCCCTTTTATGCATTATTATTTTAATTAAATGATGATGTGTGAGTAGTTTTCTTTTAGGTCGGGTGCCTTAGTCCTCCCAAAATGATTAGTTTTAAATGGGCTTAACCTTTAGAGCGTGTAGCGGTTAGAGGGCATAATGCATTGGGTAACGGACCTCCGTTGGAACCTAGGAGCGAGTAGCACTAGGAACGACCTAGAGTCTTCCCAATCGATACTACCGTGACCCGAAATACTTAGCCGTGAAGGGGAGCATGGAAAAGCCTAACCGCTAGATTATGGATTACCCGATAGAATTAGCCATGAAAATGGACTTTTTCGTGAATGGTAGTGTGTAGTTGGCCCAAGGGTGGTGCATTAATGAGTGAGGTTTATGAGGGCAAGAGTGGTAGTCTCGACATCTAGGTGAGGTTGAAAACTGATCAGCATAAGAAACGCTTATTTTACCATGTTATATTAGGGTCATTTAGACCCATTTTGGTGTCTTTAATCATTGAGTCTTGTGTCTTTTTGTCCACTTATAGGTTTGTTGCATTGGATGGACTCACTTATGGTGTTGTAGGTCTTTTGGAGATATTTGGAGCAGTTTGGGACCAACCAGAGCAGACACAGATGAAAGCTAAGACAAATATCTATATTGTTTCTTCTATAATCAAATCCCATTTAGTAGCGGAAGATATCCAAAATTGTGCATATTTATCGGCCCATGAACCAAAGCGGGCACCAGACAGTGCCATTTCCGCCGGACGGCGAGCGTGAGGCAGATTGCATCCGGAATAAGGCGAAAAATAATAATTTCATCCTTCTACTCATTCTAGCTCTTTAGGGTTTTGTTGGGGGCCTATAAATAGACCATTTAAGTCCCCATTTTAACTTGTCTAGACATTTTTATGGTTAGGCCACTTAGATAGAGCCACAACTCCACTTCTTCCATTCTCTCTCAAGGAAGCAAGCTAGGGCATTGAAGGAGGAGGAAGAGCTTGGATGCTTGAAGACTTGATTGTGCTTTTCTAAACTCTCTCTCTTTAATTTCATGCTCGTGACACTAGTTTGCCTTAATTGATGTTGAGTTTATGTTTATGGATGTGTGAGTAGTTGTGTGTGGCTTGCGTGCTTTGGTTGTACCCAATGACCTAGGTCTCGAATGGGCTTTTGGGTGTAGAGTGTGTAGTGGTTAGAGGGTGTAATGCATTGGGTAATGGACCTCCGTTGGAACCTAGGGACGAGTAGTACTAGTAACGACCTAGAGTCCTTCCCAATCGATTGTAGCGTGACCCAAAGTACTTATCTGAGAAGAAACCAGTGGAAAAGTCTAACTGCTAGACTATACATTTACCCGACAGACTTAGCCGTGACAATAGACTTTGCCATGAATGGTAGTGTGTAGTTGGCCCAAGGGTGGTGTATTAATGAGTGAGGTTTAGGAGGACAAGTTGTGGTAGTCTCAACACCTAGGTGAGGTTGACAACTCACCAATATTAGGTGTGAGTGACATTCTCATCGGGACCCCCCTAGTACCTTCTTTGTGGCGTGAAGTACTTAGCCGTGAAGTGCCATGTCTTACTTCACTTAGGCCCTCCACAAGTGTAATAAGCCAATGCGAGACTTAGTTAAGAGGGTTGTGTTCATGTGGTTGCCTAGCCCAGAGTGATGTTCTCGTCAGGACCCCCCAAATACCTTCTTTGTGACGCAAAGTACTTAGTCGTGAAGCGTCATGCCTTAGTTCACCTAGGCCCACCATGGACATAAAAGCCCAAGAGAGACAAAGCACGTAGGGATGTACGAAGGGCACCTAGCCCAATTTCCTTTAAATTATCTTTATACCCTTTCAACTTACTCTTTGTCAGTGCTTGCTTCACCAAACCTTTCATAAAACACTAATCAACCTAATCTTAATTTCATCTTACTCGGGATGTCTTGAACCCGCTCCTTGTGATTTGACATTACACCCGTAATCCCTATTATTGCAAGGTGGACCCAAAAATACACTCTTCACAAACCATAGCATACATCAAGTTACCCACCGTCGATGTATAAGGAGTTTTTTTCATTTGAGCCTTCTCCGCCTCACTCTTAGGCAAGTCCTTGTTGGACATTTTAAAGTGTTCACCCAAAGGAGTGAACTTGGGTTTGACCTTTTGCATGTTGAACATCTTCAACACCTTCTCAATGTATTCAGCCAGTGAAAGAAATAGCTTTCCTCTAGCCTTGTCTCTTTCAATCCTCATCCCTAGGATTTGTTTAGCCTCCCCCAAGTCTATCATGGCAAACCTTTCAGACAATTGCTTCTTCACCTAGTTCACCTCCCTAGCACTAGAGCCTACTATCAATATGTCATCAACATAAAGTAGGACGATGATATAGCTGTTGTCAAAACTATTGAAATAGAAACAATGGCCTGCCTCACAATGCACGAACTCAATCTCATGCATGAACTCAACAAACTTCTTGTACCACTGCCTTAGAGCTTGCTTCTACGCATACAAACTCTTCCTCAACCTGCACACAAGCTCACTATTACCATCCAACAAGTATCCCTCCAGTTGTACCATGTAGATCTCCTCATCTAGATCACCATGGAGAAAGGTTGTCTTCATATCCATCTTCTCCAACATCAAAATCTCAGCAGCCATAATATTTAACACCATATGAATAGTGGTCAGCTTCACAACGGGAGTAAAAATATTGGTAAAATCAATACCGTATCTCTGCTAAAATTCCTTCACAACCAGTCTTTTCTTGTAATGCTTGGTGCCATCCGCCTCTTGCTTAACCCTATATAACCACTTGTTTTGTAGTGCCTTTTTGCCTTTAGGGAGTTGGATTAGTTATAAAGTCCCATTACTCCTCAATGACTCCATCTCATCATCCATCGCAAGCTTCCACTCGCCTACTTGTCCGCTCTTCTGAAATTGTGCAAAATCCTCGGATTCTCCTCCATCAGTCAATAGGAGATAGAAGTTAGCAGGCGAATATCTATCAGGAGACCCACGTTGTCTAGTGGATCTCCTCACCGAAATCAGGAGAACTTGATTTTGCCTCCTCCTCGGCCTCCTGGCCATCTTGTACCTTCTTGCTCCCACCTGAGTTTGAGATGTCTAACTCGACCATCTCACTGCTAGAACCCACATCATCAGACATACTCCTCTTGTCCTTGTAAAATACCTTCTCATTGAATATGATATCCCCAATTCTAATAACCTTGTTGTTCTTCTCCTCCCAAAACCTGAAATTGAAATCATCTCCTCTATACCCAATTACACGTGCACTTCTTGGACTTTGCATCTAACTTGCTACTCTCACCTGCATCAATATGAACATACAACACACAACCAAATATCCAAAGATAAGAGAGATCAACCTCTTTACCACTCCAAGCCTCCTCCGGTATCCCATTCTCTAAAGGGGTTAATGGTCCTCTATTGATCAAGAATGCAGTAGTGTTTACTGCATCCGCCCAAAATATCTTCTGTAGGTCACACTTTAACCTCATGGCCCTAGCCCTCTCATTGATCATTCTGTTCATCCTCTCTGCGATGCCATTCTATTGGGAGTTCCAGCTACTGTCTTCTCTATGCGAATCCCATTCACCGCACAGTAATCCTTGAACTCTTGAAACTCGTACTCTCTACCATTCTCAGATCTCAAGCACTTCACCTTGAGACCCGTCTCATTCTCCACAAGAGCTTCCCACTTTTTGAAGGCGTCAAAGGCATCAGACTTATGTTTCAGAAAGTAAACCCATAACTTTCTTGTGGAATCATCAATAAAAGTCATGTAATACAAAGCGCCACCCAAGAATGCCATCGGTGCCGGGTCCCACAAATTACTGTGGATCAACTCAAGCTTCTGCTCCTTCGGAGACCTGCCACCACTCAAAAAGCTCACCCTCTTTTGCTTCTCGAGAAAACAATCCTCACAAAGACCCACTTCCACTGTCTTGAGGCCTGGTAGCTTCTCCTTCGAACGCAGCACCCTCATCCCCTTCTGACTCGTGTGGCGAAGGCGAGTATACCACAAATTCGTATCATCTGTTGCACCTGCAAGATTAATGCTCCCATGGGTGTTCCAAGTCATATACAAAGTAACCTCCTTCAATCCTCGAGCCACCACCCTAGCTCCTTTGGTGATTTTCCATATCTTTCAACCGAAGGTCACTACATAACCATCATCATCTATTTAACCCACGAAAAGAAAATTCCTCTTCAACTCTGAAATATGCCTCACCCTTTTCAATAGCAACAACGACCCATTGGGAGTATTGATTCAAACATCCCCTTTGCCCATAATTTACAATGGCTCATTATCCGCTAGATAAACCTTACACAAATCACATAGGGTATACCTCTCCATCATCCCGACATCACTAGAAGAATGAAACGATGCTCCTGAATCTAATACCCACGTCTCCAATAGACTCAAACCTCCGCCTATTATCTGCACTCAAAGCCGTACTTGAGGCTACTCCAGATTCTCTCCTACGAATCTCCTCACTCATAATCAAATTCCTCACCTCATTCAACTTGAGCTTCACCTTAGACGCTGAGGCACTAACCGCAGTTACCGTACCATTCTAACTATTAGGCAAAGAACTTAGCAAAATTGGAGCTTATACCTCATCATCAAAGTCAATCTCAGTCGAGCTTAATTGAGCAATCATCTTGTTGAAATCGTTGAGATGCTTGGCCACCATAGCACCCTCCGCCGTCCTGACGTTGAACAACCTCTAAATCAAGTGCACCTTGTTGGCGGCCGAGGACTTCTCGTACATCTCGGACAAAGTCTTCAACATCTCCATGGTGGACTTTGCATTCACCGTGTACAAATCCACGTTCCTAGAAAATGACAAGCGCACCATACTCATCGTCTTCTGGTCTAGCAACATCCACTCTTCCTCCTTCATATCATCGGGCTTCACCCCATCTAGCGGTAGGTGCAAATCTTTGCCTTACAAATAATCCTCTATTTGCATCCTCCAAAAGTCGTAGTCGACACCATTGAACTTCTCCACGGGCGACTTCCATTCATCTATCATGTTTGCTCCCACCACATCCTACAACGGGCTCTGATACCAATTGTTGGAAAACACGGGGGCCCCAAGCAATACACAAGCAAACCACGCACAACACGAGAAAGAACGAATACAAACACAAGGAAGAACACAAGTATTTCATTACGCGATTCAACCCGAAGGTCTACGTCTGTGGGCGTACAAAGCCAGAGAGGATTTTCACTAACTTTCACTCTTTGGAGGTTCACTTGCTCTTTTACAATGAATGTAGCCACCGAGTCACTTGGAACTATAATAAATGAGGTTTACATGAGCATATATAGAGGCACAAACCCTAAGAAAGATTTTGGGGTTGGGAGGGGCAAACTTGTCCATGAAAATATACTTCTCAGGGCCCGACTTGTGGTCGCCAACCAACTTGCGGCCACCAACCGCCAATTTTTGCCTGATTGGTAGCCGCCAGTCAGTTGGCGGCCGCCAGCCCCGCTGCGGCTCCTTCTTCTCCGCTTCGCTTCGTCTTCACTCGTCTTGATCCGATCGATTCCCCTGATCATCCTCGGGCTCTGAACTCAATCCGATCAACCCCGAATCATCCTCATGCTCCATACCCAACAAATTGTATCAAAATATTGCAAAATTGTCGGAAAGCAATAAGAGATGAGAAGACTGTAAAGCTAGTGTTGCTGGAAATTGTCCTGCAACCAAACGGAACGAACCGTTTTAAAGAGATGGGATTTGCCTCCGATCTCGTAATGCTTGCAGCCACAACCGGAGGAAAAGAGAGGACCGAACCCGAATGGAAGGAGCTTCTAAGTGCAGGAGGCTTCTCTTGCTGCAACATCATCAAAATTGCTGATATACCGTCCATGATTGAGGCCTTCCCCTAATAACAACACCATATAGCCCAATTACCTGCTGGGCTGCCCATCGACTTCCCAATAATACTTTGTCGAATAATGATTTGTGCTTACGAGCCGTCTAGAAATAGAGAGTTTTCGGCATAGAGCTATTCGTTAATGGCTCAATACTCTTTAATTCGTTTTTAATCATGTTTCTTATAGTACTTGGTTTGTACTGAAGTTGGATGAAACTATTGTTTATTTTCTAGTTGTTGTACGAAGGCTATGTCCTAATTTGCTGCATCCCTTTGAATTGTACCCAGATGTGACTTTGTCAGAATCTATTCTATTAGATGCGTGAATTTTATTGCTATTGTTATATTTACCACTAAGAATTAGTTCGGATTGCAAAATTGTAAATGCCAATATTACATTTGTAAAAAATACAAAGAATAACAGGTGGCCAAGGCCAACGTACAATCCACCATAAAAGAGCCCATCCACTAGGAAATGGGCCTTCAAAATGGTCAGCCCTCTTCTTTTTTCATCTAGTAAAGTCTTTCTTTATTAGCTTAAAATTCTTAAGAGATTATATTTAATTTGAAATCTTTTCCTAATTAATTTGTTAAACTTAAGCTCAAGATACACAAGTTGCCAACCTCCTCATAGGATTAAAAATTCAAATCTCCAACATATTCTTTCTTCTCTACTCATTCTTTTATCTTATTTCGTATACAATCTGTCTACAAATCCAAGACAAAGAGCTACAACTTTATAGTTAATGATTTTTTCCAATTCGGAACGGAAGAGGTTGAAAAATCCATTGCAAGCGAGATCACCTAGGGAGCTCACTTACCTTAGGAGCTCGCCTGGAGCTCGCTTACCTCAGGAGCCATTGCCTCCTTGGATCGCAACGGCTCAACTCAAACAATAACGGCTTGCCTCGGGTTGGGCTCGCTCGATCGCGCTGGTGGAGCTCGCTCGCTTCGATTTTGGGCTAGTCGAGCTCGCCTCCATGTTGGATTGGATGGGTTTTGTCACGACCCAAACTCAGGGGTCGGTGACCGGTGCTAGACTTTGACTACTTAATCACAAAAGAAATCTAGCCAGCCTTAAACGTACTCAAATTCTTTCAAAATATAAACCATTAGGCCTATAATTCTTATATTAAATATCGTTCTCCATCTTTAGTTTTAAATACTAAATTTACAAAAATCTTATAATTCAAACTTTGTCATATTAATACATATCCATATGTTCTTATCAATTATATATTCCCAAGATCAAATTAAACTATGTAACTACGGAGCTTCTAGATCAAAGAGCAAACTACAAACTGGAGACCTCGATGCAAGTCCTGGAGAACAAAGCAGAATTGGTACAATCAGAGTAGATCTCCGAACTAATACAACTCGTGTACGAGTTCCTGCAAAACTGGGGGGGGGGAGGGGGAGGAATGGGAATGAGTGTTTTGGAACACTCAGTAAATAAATAAGATATGCATCACAATTTATTTAGCTACTCGATGCACAAACATACCTAACACATGCATATGCCTAACATGGTAATTGAATCATGCAGACATGTACATTATCATAAAGTTATACTTACGAAATGACCAAATATTGACATATAATCACAAAGGCACATAAATGTTCGGCAAGTTCTAGATAGTGTCACTCCAACCCCAACACGAGGATACCATATCTCAAAGGCGCCATCAGAATCTAACCCCGTCGGCCAAACAAATCATATCAGAATCCATTGTATCCTCAGTATATGTACACATATGCCAACATCTCTGGTTGGTCACGGGTAGACCTCTGCCTACTAAACGTCCATATCACATAGCGGAGCTATCCATATCATATAGTTATTCATATCACACATATTCATATGCTCCAAACGAATCAAATATATCCAATGAACAAACCAAATATTTCCAGTGCCCACTCAGAGCCAAATTAATCAAACACTTACAAATCATAATGTCACATCATAATGCTCATATGACAAATGCATAATATGCACTAACAGTATCATATTCAAATCATGACAAATAAATAGAGTGCGCCAAAGAAAGCACGAGTCACATATTATTTGTTTACCAATTTTGGCTCGATGACCATCATAATCGGCGATCCTCTTTCTAATATACAAATTTCTTCATTTGGAATTCAACTTGTTCAAGTTTGATATCCACATAATCTTTTCCAAGACCTGTAACATTAAAATGGTTCCCAAAATTCAATAGAACCATAAATCACTATTAATAATCGTTTATCAGTCCAATATTCTAAATCCTTCGGTTGTTTCATTTTTTCTAACTTCCAAGATATTTTAAAATTTCCATCTAAAAAGATCAAACCCGTAATTTCACTTTCAACCTAATTGCCTTCATCCGATTTACAATCTTTCGATATAGTTACCAATTTCTTAATCCATTGCAAAATTTCCCCTGTTTCTTGTGGTCCTATTAATACCAAGCAAATATTTATTAAAGATTCATCGAAATCAAATAATTTCTTTTAATGTATTTATTTTCAGCTATCATTTATTATAATATCCAATCCTACTGATCATCAAACGAACAAATTTATATCCATCGAGTTTACTGAATTCTAATTGCCTTTCTATTCAAGTGCCCTCTATTAACTTCCTTTGATCCTTCTTCTTATTCTTTTCTTTTTGTTTAGCTTCCTTCTATATTTTCCTATATTCAAACTCATGTTTATTTCACAAGATCTTAATTCTCCCTATTCCCGTAACTAACAAGCAAATTCATGGTCATCTAATTCTCAAGTCAAATTGTTACCAACTTCATATTTTCCATCTATATTTATTTACTAACTTACCAATTTTATAATTGGATACTAATTACACTCCAATAATTTACATGAGACTATTGAAAATTTGCTTACCATGTTAACATCCTTTTTCTATCTTCGTCTATCGCCAACTTCCTTCTTTTTATTTTTATTTTCCTCCTTCGGTTCTGTTCTTTTTTTCTTCTTCTTCTCTTTGTTTCGGTTTTTCAATAGTTTACATCTCTTTATTTTTTTTAGCTACTTATACTTCCTCCGAGTTCTACCGCTTGCTTTTACTTTTGCCTTGGTGTCAAATTATTTTATATCCACGTTTTACACGTCTTTTCTTTCTCCTAATTTATTTTCTTTTTCTCTTATCCTTGTTTCATAAAGTAATCCATATCCAACTTCATCCCCATTTTATTTGGTACGCTTCCTTCTTTCTTTTATTATTTCAATGAATTAGATATATTTATCTAACTAGGGCTCTCTCCAACTTTCTTATAAATTGCCACGTCTCAAGGAGAGTGGATTAAGTGGGGATTGAAGAAATTTTGTCCATAAGTGGGGACTAATATTTGGACCCTTAGATTAGATAGGATGTCTTAATTTTTAAATCTAATGGTCAAAAATTGGGGGAGACTGTTCCCCTCCATATTTTTGAAATTTGTGGCGGAACCTCCCACCCATGTTTTCCTCTCTCTCCATTTTTCTCCTCTTCCTCTCCTCCCCTCTCTCTCTCCTTTTCCTCTCCGGCCGTCCGTTACGCACTCTCCTTGAGCGCCACCCTCATGGAGCACCACCGTCCGTGACCATTTTAGCAACGGAACCTGCGGGGAAACTTAACCCACCACGTCTCTCGCTTCGAAATGGTATGCTATCCTCCCCCCACTCCATAAATTCTTTCTCTTCGGTGGCTAGGGTTTCACGGAATTGAGTCAGAGAAGTTTTGCTTGTCATCTCTTTTTGTTCGATATAATATCCTCTATATATTCACCCTTTCCAGAGGGAGGGCTTTACCTTTTTTGTTGGTTCTTTTTTTGTGTTGATTTTAGGTTGTGAGTAACCCAAAAACTGTCTTTGCAGTAGAAAGTGATCCCGTCAATAATAGAAACTGTCATTGCAGTAGCATAAACCCTCCGTCAGCACCAACCCTGAGTAGGTGAGCACTACCCACATTGACCCCACTTTCCGTGGCCACCACCTTCCGTTACCGCCGACCCTCTACGAGCAGCACCCTCGGTGTGCACCACCCTCCTTTTCCTCTCCGTGTGGAGAAGTGACCCAAATCAAGGAACAATCAAAGGTACATTGGTTTATGTTAACTCGTGTTATTTTGCAATGTTTCGACATGCAAGTTCTGTATTTGGGTATTAATTTGTTATTTTTTGCTGGCCGGTTATGATCAAAGTTCAATGACGAAAAATTTAAAGATGAAGTAGAAGGCTTCAGAGAAGAGCGTTAGAGATGAGAAGATGGAGCCTGAAAAGGGAAAGATGGAACCTGAAAAGGAAAAGGTATTAATTTCTCATTTATTGGTAGATATTGGTTTGGTTCTGACTTGATATTGGTTACGTTCTGACTTGATATTGGTTTGATTCTGAGTTGATATTGTTTCGTTCTGAGTTGCTACTGGTTTGATTCTGAGTTGATATGTGTTTCATTCTGAGTTGTTACTGTTTTGATTCTAATTAGATATTAGTTTGGTTCTGACTTGATATTGGTTTGGTTCTGACATGATATTGGTTTAATTCTGAGGTGATATTGGTTTCATTCTGAGATGTTACTAGTCTCGTTCTGACTTGATATTGGTTTGATTCTGAGGTGATATTGGTTTGCTTCTGAGATGATTTTGGTTTGATTTTGAGGTGATATTGGTTTCATTCTGAGATGTTACTGGTTTCGTTCTGACTTGATATTGGTTTGATTCTGAGGTGATATTGGTTTTATTCTGAGATGATATTGGTTTCGTTCTGACTTGATATTGGTTTGATTCAGAGTTGATATTGGTTTGCTTCTGAGA
This sequence comes from Hypericum androsaemum, assembly GCA_963995505.1. Lineage (NCBI taxonomy): Eukaryota > Viridiplantae > Streptophyta > Magnoliopsida > Malpighiales > Hypericaceae > Hypericum > Hypericum androsaemum. Next base: position 12,330,215 of record OZ023180.1, read on the forward strand.
TGATATTGGTTTGATTCTGAGGTGATATTGGTTTGCTTCTAAGTTGATATTGGTTTGCTTCTGAGATGATATTGGTTTAATTCTGAGTTGATATTGGTTTGCTTCTGAGATGATATTGGTTTGATTCTGAGGTGATATTGGTTTGCTTCTGAGTTGATATTGGTTTGCTTCTGAGATGATATTGGTTTGATTCTGAGATGATATTGGTTTGCTTCTGAGATGATACTGGTTTGCTTCTTGACTCAAGTTGTTATATGTTGTTTGTTATTAGAGTTGTGTACTGTTTTGCAAGCCCAGCAAACTTATCAGTGTCAATGAGTTTTTGCATAACCAAACCTCTACCGCTTCAAAGGACGGTAGAAGTGGATATGTACGAATGGCTGGATTCGGGTTTCTGTTGGAGTTGACTGCCCTCGATCCTGATTCCAACGACATGATGAAAGTTGTCAATATTTGTAGAGGCGAGCAGAAGATTGTTTTATCCGGTGAGCATGTTAGAGAAATGTATGGACTTGAATTTGGGAATGAGGATATCAATTTCAAAAAAAAGTTAACTTCAACAGATAAGAAAAAATTCAAGACACAAACTAAGGATTTGGGTTTGGAACCAACCGAAGCCTATTATCTAAATGTAAAGATGTTAGAGAAGGCACTAAAAAGGAAAGGCAAGAAGGAGTTTAGTGGTTATGACTGGGCTAAAGTTTACCTTCTGTATGCCGTAGGCGTGTTTCTTGTGCCACGAACTTCACAGACAGTACCAGGGAGGTACTAGTTTCTTTTTGAACAACTCTCTCATGTATCTAGATATAATTGGTCCAATTTCGTGGCTCAGATGATGAATCTTGAGTTTGCGAGATGTTTGGGTTGTTTCAACACCAGCACACTCGTCAAAATGGGCTGCAATGCCCATGCATTCTTAGATTATTTTAATAAAATTAAAAGAAACAAGATTTCTCGTGCTTCTTCAAGCGCCCCCGGCCACACTGATTATGGGAATATGTCTTTGTTCCAGGTATTTTGTAATTTGTTTGTCTACTTCAATTATTTTTTTCCAATAAAGGCTTGAATAATGTCTTTTTTCTGCTTTGTAGCTATATGCTAGTCATTTCAACCTACTCCAGCAGTGAGAAACAATAGATTCTCAGAGGAAAGCTTTAGATGATTCGATTAATGTGGTTAAAATTATTATTGAGGATAGATTGAAATTGGAGAAAGAGACTATGTTGGAGACGGATAATGAAGAGGGCGATGAGGAGGAGGAAGATGACAAGGGAGATGAAGATGGGGATGATTCTGTGAGTTTAATCCTCATTTTCCTCTTTTATTACCTTGTTCTTATATTTATTTTATTTGGATTGATATTTGTTTGAACCTGTTTAGATGTTGGTTTCAAACTGTTTCGATATTGTTATGTGTCTGTATTAATATTGGTTGTGTATGTATTGATATTCGTTTTACGTATTGATATTGGTTTGAATACCTATTGATTGTGGTTTGAGTACATCATCATATAGGTTTTACCCTGGTATGATATTGGTTCTACACTGTTATTATATTGGTTTTAGGCTGTGACTGTTTTGATTTTAGTCTGTTATGATATTGGTTTAAGTCTGTAATGATATTGGTATCTGTCGGGGTTAATATTGGTTATGTATGATCTCATACTAGTATCATTCCTTTTGGTTGTATGATAGGATGGGGGGAATGACTTTTTTCACAACGATGAAAAGGGAAAATAGGAGGATGATGAGGACGAAGAGGGTGGAAATGAGGCTCAATTGGAGAACTTGAATAAAAAGAGAAAGAAGAATAATGAGGAGCATAGAGAGGATGTTGGAGTAGAGAACGTTGTTCCTGAGGATAAAGAGGTGTGTTTGACGCTTATATAGTAATATTGCATTTCATAGTGATGTCCCCCTTTTTGTTTCAGATTGAGTTTTGTGTTGTTTGTGATATTGTTTAACTTGTGATTTCATATTGGTTTGCATGCGAGGTAAAACTAGTTTGTATGTGTAGTGATAATGAGGATAATTTTTTGTATGATAGGAAGCGGGGATAATGTCAATGACGAGGATATTGGAGCAGAGAACATTGAGCCTCAGGATAAGTGGGTTATTGTTCCATGTGTGAAAACCGATTTATTGGAATTGGCCAACACTTCTAGCCTTCTAATATCTCAAGGTGGTGATACAATTTTCTACAATGAAGCTTGTGCATTTGCAGATAAGCTTGCGGCCACTGGCGTCGAGGGTGAAAAGGCTGTGTCAGTACCAAAGGAGGTTTAGAGCATAGCCCATGAACCTGAACCAACATTGTTCTCTATGCAGGATGACACCAAACCTGTTGATGATAAGAGATTGTTGAAAGCCAGCTACGCTCTCAGGACTCCATATACGGACCCTATCCAAAAGAAGAATAAGCAAGGTCCTGTCCGAAAAAGGGGAAAGAAGCGGGTCCAAATGGCTGATGATGATGATGATTTTCAGATTATTGGATGTACCAATTTTATCAGTGCGCCACCTAGACAGTTTTGTCGTGATTATGTTATAACACCTGAGAAACTAGAGGCTGCCAAGGCGTGTTATACGTCTTTATTGGTTACATATAAGAACATTCTTCAGCGGTATGCAAATGACAGAGATAAAACAAATGAATTACCGTAAGTCTTATCTTATTTTGTAGTTAAGAGTACATTTATTGACATTGGTTGAGTATGTATTGATATTGGTTAGAGTACGTGGCAATATTGGTTCAAAATGTATTGATATTGGTTCTAATCTGTACTGTTTTTGTTTTGCGTATGTGTTGCTATTGGTTTGACTATGTTTTCATATTGGTTGTATATATATATCAATAATGTAGGTTTATTTTTTTGGTAACAGTGGCGAGCTACTTGGTTTTGACCGGTGTGAGTATGTGATGCAGAAAGATGTTGCAACCCTGCGTGGGAGGCAATAGGTATCAACGGCAGTTGTGGATGCGTACGCACGTTTTTTGGCTAGACGCTGTCATAACCTAAACCAACGCATTGATCAGATAGTTTTCCCCATCTTTACTGCTATTAGTATTTTTCAAATTGATATACATTAAACTATAAACCAACGCATTGCTCATGTGTAATGTTCCTCTATCATTTTGTTGTTCTATTGTAGAACACAATTTTCAGGTACACATTTCCAGATACTGGTACTCAAGTTACCGAGGAACAAAGGAAAGTAATTTGCGATGAATTGCAAGGGACTATTGAAATGTCATATCTGTATGCCCTAGAATACATCTCTGAAATTCCATATGTAAGTCCTAGAAAATTTATTTCCCAGTTTCACTTTATTTGTATGTCAGGGACCTTAAAAAGCAAAAGTTTGCTGATTAATTCTTATTTTTTTTTGTTAGAGTGGATCTTTCCATATTGTCATGATCGACACTTCACTGTCTTTGTCATTGATACATTGTCAAAGGGGTGTTTCATTTTGGACAGTATGGATATTGAAAAAGTGACGGTTACTATGTTGACAAGCTTTGGGTTGAAGATACAAGATTATTTTGCTCCATTCGTGGCAAAAGTTAAAGGGATTGACATTATGGATTATGACTGGAAAGTCCTGCACAGTTGTCCGAAACAATCCAACGGTTTTAGTTGTGGCATATTCGCGTGCAAGTTTCTGGAGCACTACACTCATGTTTGGAAAGACGATTCAATCCCTGAATTTAATTGAAAGAACTCCATTGTCTTGTCAGAGTTTAAAAAAACTATTTGTATTGACATTATTGCACAGCCAGATAATTTGGAGCTGCCATTGGTATTGACCCGAGCGTTGGAGTGGAATGAAGGAAAGAAGAAGGTTCATACAAGAACTAGAAAGTCGACTAGGGTTTTGCGGTTAAGACTTATGTTTTGACTGATATTGTACGTACATTTTCTAATGGATATCGGCTTGTTTCAGAATTATTTTATTTGTTGGTTTCGTTTTAACATTATTATGTCAGTCTATAAAGATGTTGGTTTGTGTTTTTTTTGTATTGGTTTTAGTCTGTGTCGAAAGTGGTTTGAGTATATGTCGATATTTGTTTTCAGCTATAGTGATATTGGTTTTAAGCGGTACACGTATTGATTTTAAGTGGGAGAGATATTGTTTTTGAGCTCTAGAAATATTAGTTTTGAGAAGTGAATATGTTGTTTTTATCTGTAAAGATATTGGTTTAAAGATGTAGAGATATTGATTTCCAGCTGTAGACATTGTTCTGAGATGTGAAGATATTTTTTTTAGCTGTAGATATTTTTGATAAGTGGACATGTTGGTTTTCATCTATAAGGTCATTGATTTTGAACTTCAGTGATATTGGTTTACTGTTGTAGGGACATCGGTTTTCAGCTGCAGGAAGATTGGTTTTAAGCTATTCAGATATTCGTTTTGAGCTTTAGTGATTTTGGTTTCGAGATGTGGAGATATTTGGTTTACAGCTGTAGGGATATCGGTTTCAAGCTGTAGAGATATTGGTTTTCAATTGTAGGGATATTGGTTTTCATCTGTAGGAACATTGGGTTTAATCTGTAGGGATATTGGTTTTGAACTTCAGTGATATTAGTTTTTAACTTTAGTGATATTGGTTTCGAGATGTAGAGAGTTTGATTTTAGCTGCACAGATACTGCTTAGAGATGTGGAGATGTTGGTTTTCAGCTGTACAGATATTGATCTTGCGATGTAGAGATATTTGGTTTACAGCTTTAGGGATATCTGTTTGAAACTGTAGAGATATTGGTGTTCAATTGTAGGGATATTGGTATTCACCTGTAGGAACATTGTGTTTAAGCTGTAAAGATTTTTGTTTTGAACTTCAGTGATATTCGTTTTCAACAGTAAGGATATTGGTTTTGAGCTTTAGTGATATTGGTTTCGAGATGTGGAGATGTTGGTTTTCAAATGCAGACATATTTTTTTCAGAACTATTGATATTGGTTTACAAGGGTATTGAAATTGGTTGTCAACCATAGATATATTGGTTTGCAGCTGGAGCGATATCTGTTTTAAAGTTCAAATTGCAACAATCTAAAATAAACACCTGAATTTTAATAAATAACTTGATGTTAACTATTGGACAATTTTACAATCTTTATAATATTACAAGTTCATAAATAATTTAGTGGTATATTCAAATCTATGTCCATGGAATTTTTATCTTGTATTGTCGCTGGTTTGAGACATCAGTACAACTATTTTGTTGCTTCTGTTTCATCTTCTGATGCTTTTCCTTTGCTTTTTTCCGACCAACCTCATTACTACTTTTCAATCTCTTTCTTGACTTGTTCAGATTCACGCGTTTCTTTATACATTTTCCCCATGCTTTTGTTGTTGTCCGAAAATCATCAGCTTGTTGTGCTTGAGGCGTTGGAGTTCCTTCAAATAGATATGGTTCAATGTTTATGAAAAGGATTACAATAAATCAAGTAACGATTAACAAATTCAGGTTTGAGATGTTTACCTCGTATGGGTTGACGTGAGAATTGAGTAATCAAACTGTTTACATTGCCGTCAACAATTTTGACAGCTTCTGGTTTCAAAGAAACCAGAGCTGCCAAATGATTCATCTTCCTCGTTAAATACTGGTAGTTTTGGAAAAAGTTATTTTCTCGCTTAGGCTCATCCATAGTTATCTCCATTCTTTCTTTTGCCTTTATTGTCCACTGCTTCATCACATAATGCTCAAGCAATATGTTGAATTCATCATAACCAATGAAGCTGCTAAGAGTCGTCATGACCTTCAGTATGTGTCAACAAAAAATTCCAAGGATTTCATACAGTCTGCACGAACATGCAACCAGTATTTTGGTCTTCTGAATTTCCACCAATCTTGTATCACTCTTATTTGAATTGTCTCTACGCTTGAAAATAGTGTATTTTGATGCGTCCCCTACAGTGTAGCACTACAATAGTCAAAAAATAATCGCATACTAATACAAGTAGCATACTAATACTAATGTTAAGTAAACCAATATCATACACATTACATCCATTATCAATTGACATGTATGCCAGTATCGATTTTTTTTACCTGTAAAAGGACTACCATTCGGGACTTGTTCAATCTGATAGCGAAGAGATTCTTCATACTGATGTTAGAACTTCTGGAACATTCTATGAGTGTATACCTCTGCCGACGTAACCAATGAGCTGGTACTGTGTCTGTTGTTCGGCAACTTATTCATGGCTTCAAAATCTGCTTCACTCTCTGCATGCCTTCTACCATTAACAAAGCTATTAAAACGGGTGAAGAACTCAACGAGGTTGTAGTCGGATTGCAAGTACTCCCGTACATTACTGTTGCAAGATTCGACAAGTTGTGTCGTTACCATACCAGCAGTGAAATATTTCTTAACCCATGCTGATGACCATTGTGTTCGGTACTGATGTATAACTTTCAACCATGTGTGTCCTCCTGGTTGGAAACACTCTTCAATCATCTTATTCCAAGAAAAGTCAAATTCTTCTTCATTGTCAACATTATAGATCAAATTTTTTAATGCTTGAGACACTTCGTTTGTGAATAGTTGACTAAGCCTTTTCTTCGCGTTCTCTAATATGTGCCAGATACATAAAGCATGGTATGTACCTTTAAGTTCCAAGCCCAATGCCTTACCAATCACATTGTCTTGGTTAGTGAATATGGTCTTTGGGGCCTTGTTATCCATGCAAGCGAGGAACGTTCGGAATAGCCATTAAAAAGATTCAGCTGTCTTGTCGAATAAGAGAGCTGCTCCCAAAATATAAATCATGCGATGGTGATTGAAACCTACAAAAAGAGCTGCACAACGAAATAACTATAATAAGTCCATATAAAACCAATATCAAAGTTTCGTCAAACGAATAGTAAGAATTAGAATGAAAGTATACCTAACGGACGATAGTTCTTATTTGTTCTGTAAGTGGTGTCAAAAGCAATTGCATCGCCGAAGAGATTGTAGTCCATCCGCATCCTTTTGTCAGCCCAAAAGATATTTGCTATTTGCTCGTCACTATCAACTTCAATATCATAAAAAAAAGATGGATTCTTATATGCCTCAGATCTAAAATATTATTGCAATGATGTAGCTTCACCCATTTTCATTGTCTTCTACCGTTGTTTTCCCAAACGGTTCTTCAAATCTATTGGGAGGAAACCAAGATTTTCTACACCACTAGCAGCCTTTGCCATTACCTCGTAGGAAGATCTGTTCTTAATGCCAGCTTAATTATGTATTTTTGCAATTTGTTCTTACATTGGATTCATCTTTCAGTTGGATCTTAACATATAAGTGAACTCACTTGGGATTAGTTAATGATTGTGTTGTACACTCCATTCCTTTATGAAATAAACTGACCTTTCAGGTGAATAGTGGATGAGGATCATAGCTTCACAATCTGTTCTTTCCTCAAGTCGTTTATATGATCGACCATTTTTCCGTTGAGGTTCATCTGACTTCTTACGAAGACCCTCCTTGTTGCAAAGTAATCTGATGTAGTATATCTCCTTAGTCTTTCCATCTCCTTAGTTTATATGATCGACCATTTTTCCGTTTATGATAATCTTTCCGCACACTGAATCCTTTTTTGTGTGCATAAGTGTAGTAAAAATCATGCACCTCTTCCACTGATTTAAATTCTAATTTTTTCTACCGTTCCTTTTCCTCCATATCCTCAACTGTGTCCATCTTCTGTACACTGTCCGCTCCGGGTTGCTGAGTACCATTGGCAACTTCACGGACACATACTAACCGAAATTAATTCATACAAACCAATATCAATAAAGCTGGAAACCAATATCTATAAGGCAAAAATCAATATCATTAAAGGCACAAACCAAAAGTAATAAAGCTGAAAACCAATATTAATACAACTCAAAACCAATAGCAGTAAAGGTACTAACCAATATCAATAAAGCTAACAACCGGTATCAATACAGCTAAAAACTATTATATAAAGTTGGAAAACAAAAATCACTAAAGCTGTAAACCACTATCAATAAAGCGAAAAACCTATATTGATACATCTCAAAAGCAATATCGCTGAAGGTACAAACCAAAATCGAAAAATATTTAAACCAATTTTGGTACAGCAATAAACCAATGTTGATACACTTTTAAACCAATATCCATACACCCTAAAATCAATATCACAACAGAATAAAATCAATGTCATTGAATCTATAAACCAATATCTATACATCTGACAACCATTATCAACACAGTTAAAAACTAATATCAACACTGTTACAAACCAATTTTAATTCAACGGCAATGTCATTGGAGCTACAAACCAATATCAATAAGATGACTTCCATCAGCGAAACAGTTAAAAACCAATATGAACAAAGTTGAAACCAATATCAACACAGCTAAAAACTAATTTCGCTACCACTATAAACTAAAATCACTACATATTAAATCCATAATCAGCAGAGGTAAAACAATATCCTTTACAAATCAAAATCAATTTCGGTACATTGATATTAATAGTAAGACTAATATCAATAAAAAATATCGACCAAAGGGAAAGCATAATCACTGCAACTTGAACTTTTTATAAAATAAAAATACTATATGTACCTTCAATGTATGGGGTGTAGCTGTTGTTGATTTGATGTCGAATAAGTTGTAAACTATAATATGTAACTCGGAACCAATATTAATTAAGCTGACAACCAGGATCAATGCACATACTATACCTCCAGTTTGTTGATTATAATCGTCATCTTGACAATCATGACTATCAATTATTCCATCCATGCTTCGATCTGAATAAGATGTAAACCAATTTCAATTAAAGTTACAAACCAATATCGATTAGCTGAAAATCAATTTCAATAAAGGTACAAAAGAAATATCACTGAAGCTTCAAATAAATATAATTTAAGCTGCAAATAAATATCAATTCAGGTAAAAACTAAAATCAATTCAGATGTAAACCAATCTCAATAAATCTCAAAACCAATAGCTCTACAGGCTAAAACTAATATCATTATAGCTCAAAACCAATAGCACTATAGGCTGAAACTAATAACAATAAATTTGAAAACCAATAGCACTATAAGTAAAAAAGCAATATCAATAAAGATGTAAACCAAATAAGACACACGTCGCATTGAACCCAATAGCCCTGCATCTTCTAACCAATAGCAATAGTCTGCTAAAATCCAATTTCGCTACACCTAGACAAATCAAAGCCCATATGACTCAGACTTTTAAACCAAATATACAAAGGAAACTAATAATCATGATAAAGTGTAAAACTAATATCATCGCCGAAGAGCTTTTAAACAAATACAACTCGGACTTTAAAAATCAGAGTTTGTCGAACACGAAGAAGGTTTGGTTTTTAAAAAAATTAAACGTACCTTCAACAGTGTAGTTGAATTTATGTAGAATGCTTAAAAAAACTAGATTAATATGCCACCTTTTTTCTGTAACTTTCAAAGCACTCTAATGGATTCTTTGTTTTAGAGAATTTAGTTTATTGATAAAGTGGCTGGTAGGGATTTTGACTTTTTAAACAAAAAATTAGGTTAAACCAACCATCTCTCTTCCTCTCCCACCCTCTCTTTCACTAATTAAAAAATCTCTCCCTCTCTCTCTCCTCTCTCTCTCTCCCCCCAGCCAAAAAGCCACCCACCTCCGGCAGAGGAATCCAGAAAATGGGTCCCATGGTGTTGGCGACGGGTCTGCTCCAGGTCAGGGAGGAAGGTGTTCTTTAGTTGGGTCGGGTCACGTATTTTTGCTCACGGTGGTCGGACGAGGACGTCGGGTGCTGGACCTACTCTGGGTCGGGGAGGAAGACGTGCTCCAACTATGGTGGTACGAGTGAGGGTCGACCCATCCCTGTTCAGATCTCCACGAGCCCACCTAATTAATTAGGACTTGTAGTGATATTGGTCTTCCGATGTAGTGATATTGGTTTTCAGATGTAGTGATATTGGTTTTCTACAGTAGTGATATTGGTTTTCTACAGTAGTGATATTAGTTTTCGTGACCTCTTTTGTTTGGTTTGAGTATGTAATGATATTGGTTTTAGTCTGTAATGATATTAGTTCGAGTATGTATTGATATTGGTTTAAGTCTGTATTGATGTTGATTTTATCTGTACTGATATTGGTTTGAGTATGTATTGATATTGGTTTTAGTCTCTAATGACATTGGTTTTAGTCTGTACTGATATTGGTTTGAGTATGTATTGATATTGGTTTTAGTCTCTAATGACATTGGTTTTAGTCTGTACTGATATTGGTTTGAGTATGTATTGATATTGGTTTTAGTCTTTAATGATATTAGTTTTAGTCTGTAATGATATTGGTTTGAGTATGTACTGATATTGGTTTGAGTCTGTAATGTTATTGGTTTGAGTAAGTAATGCTATTAGTTCTAGTCTATAATGATATTGGTTTTCGAACGTAGTGATATTGATTTTCGAACGTGGTGATATATTGGTTTTCGAATGTGTTGATATTGATTTTCGAATGTGGTAATATTGGTTTCCAAACATCGTGATATTGGTTTCCGAATGTAGTGATATTGGTTTTCCGAACGTAGTGATATTGGTTTCCGAACGTAGTAATATTGCTTTTCGAATTTAGTGATATTGATTTTCTATTGAATTTTTATTCTTTGGTTCTTTGAGTTTATTAAAAAAAATCTGGTAGTTGGTAGGATTTTTGAAGTTCACTATAATTTAAAGAGAGAGAAAGAGTTCCTTCCTCTTTTCACATGAGATTGGTTTAAATTTTTTTTACCTTTTTAGTTTTTTCATAAAAAAGTGTGCCAGCTAATTTCTATCTCTCCTTTTATTTTTATTAGTTTTCTAATTTTACCCTTAACTATTTTATTAATACCTAAATTGACACAATCTCTCTTTTAGTCCCCAAATTTGGAAACTACACTTGTCTCCGTGGAATCTCCCCCTATAAAAGACAACTCATCAAATTGCGCCACCTTAATAACATAAATGCTGACATGTTCTGTATGGCAAATTGCAATCAATTCCATCATTTAATATGGCAGTAGTAACCGATGTTTCATATTCATTGTTTGAACTACGAAACTAATGTCGCTATCTATCAAGTCAGATTCAACAAATGAGTTTATTTTTAGGAAAAATTTACTTTTGTATTATGTGATTTAAGTATTTCTAATTTTAATATCATGTGATTTAAAATGCATCAAAATAGTCAATAAGATAGTTTTTTAGAAACTTCAGCGAATTTCTTTCTACACGGTCATCTAATATGTTATGTTAGCCACATCACCAAGAGGTTTCAATCGATTTCTAGGATCTTAACAAGAAAGTTCCAATTAATCACGGCTATTTTTTTTACAATATTTGTAGCATGTTCGTTTGATTCCTACTTATTTATCTTAACAAAATTTTCAAAATTTTAATTCATTTGCTAAAAAGGTAATAAGAGACCTATTATCGATAAAATAATAATCTTTGTATATTATTGGTCTACTAATCGAGGTTATCAATCGGGTCTTCCTTCGCAGTTTAAATTGAAAAAGGAGGTGACTTAATTTTCATCAAAGAAAACAATAAATTTATATCATTATCGCTTGTCAAAAAAGTTTATTAAATTTTTAATGTTGTTTAAAAAGTCTAAATTTATTAATATCTTCTAAAAATCTGCCCACACTTTTTAAAGTGTGTCCCTCACCGAATCTAAAGAAAATAATTTATCAAACTCATTCTAACAACCTATTAAAAAGCATTCTAAATCCAAATAACCTGTAGCAACTCAAATACTTACTATACTTAAAATCGAGTATTGTTGGTTCCTAGTTTAAAATGTTTAACGTCATTCTTGAACCAAATGTAAGGATGGCGTCGATGATGGAGGTTGGTTGTTGCCATGAAGTATTTTGCTAGGCCCGCAAGGAAGATCTGGAAGATTTTCGGGATCTTGGGGTGGCGTCGGGCTTGAGAGTAGATCGAGGGAGGAAGATCTGGATGATTTTCCCTTTTAAATTTAGTTATTTCGCGATAAATAAATTTTCTGAAACTTTTCTAATTTTTTGGAACTATTTTTCTTTAAGAAATAAATGTCAAATTTAACGAATTGAGCCAACCTAATAACATAAATGCGGAAGTATGTGCCACCTAATTGATGAGGTGTAAAAGAATTTTATAGAGGAACGTTAATAGTTATGCCGTCACTATAGGAAGGTGAACTTAATCAAATTGAGCCAACTTAATAACATAAATGCTGATATGTCAAAAACATTAATTGAAAGACGCTAATAATTTATGCCGTTGGTATATAAAAATCAGCTTATTCAAATTGGGCCAACTTAATAACAAAAATGTTGATGTCTGCGCCGCCGAATTGATGAGGTGTAAATATATGTAATGGAGGGACATTCAAAGTTTATGCCATTACTATATAAAAGTCAACTTTATCAAATTGTGCCAACTTTATAACATAAATGCTGATGTGTGAGAATCTTTGAGTATCTAATTATCTGACACGAAAATTGCAATTAATTCCATCACTTAATTGGGCAGTAACTTATGTTGCATTATCTTTGTTTGAACCATAGCTGTAAAAAAATGACCCGGAAATCAACATGGATTTTGTCCTCCGTCCACATTCCAAGTCCTGATTTTTATTTCTTAGTAGAGGAACTTAATAGAGGAACTTAAGGTTTCTCTAAATTGTTCCAACTTAGTAGAGGAATTTAAGGTTTGACATAATATATTGGTTCCTCTAAGCAATGTATGCCTTAGAGATTCAGTTAGATTGCAACATGAGATTAACAAAACACACTTACCTCATGTTTAAACTCCAAAATCAAAACCCCATAATGAAAAAACCTCAAGCCATAAAGAAAACCCCTAAGCCTAAAGAACGATAACTACTTTGAAAGACTAATGCCACTATGTTCACCCCGATTGGCTCACTTTTTCTCTATGGAAACTCAAAAGAAAAACGCGAAAAGTGATTTAAAAAAGTGAGCCAAATGGTACAACCAAATTTACATAAATTATCAGCGCAAATAAGAAGAAGTATTTTTCACAAGAAACTTGAGAAACAAATAAAAAGACGAAAGCAAATAAAAATCAGTTCCAAAATACAAGACCATTTCATATAGCTTCATTTATTTTAATTCTCCAATTTCAATTGACATTTACGGATAAAAAGAAATATTATATCACAAGACCATTTCACAATTCACAACTTCACTTGAGCTACCTATCCCAAATCACGAAACTTAAGAAGAAATGAGAAGGCCAAACATAGCCATGTTCTATTAATTTGGTAAATTTTAGTGTTAAATTCGCATAGGTGTTTGACACACAAGAATGGCTTCTATTTTGGATTTAAAGTTCGTAGACACATTTGGAGGCTTAAGGTTTTTCTCTTTTGATGCCTTGTTTTTTTACTTTAAGGTGATATTTTTTATGATTTTAGAGTTTTTATGTGAGGTAAGGATATTTTGTAATGTCATGTTGTAATTTATCTAAATTTGAGATACGATTGGTTAGAGGAGCTAACAAATTCGATTTCTTAAAACTCATGAGTTAATGACTAGAACTCTCAGTACAATATATCAAAATTTATAAATTTTTGAATATTTTGTCAAAATATTTAATTAAGGGACATCGAAATTTTATGTAAAATCAACTTTATCAAATTGAGCAAACTTAATAACATAAATGCTGAAGTGTGAGAGTCTTTGAGTATTTAATAATCTGACACGGAAATTTCAAGTAATTCCATCATTTAAAAGGACTGTAGCTTATGTTTCATTTTCTTTGTTTGAACAAGGAAACAAATGTCGCTATCTATCAAGTCACATGAAACAAATGAGTTTATTTTCAGGAAAAATTAATTTTGATATCATGTGATTTAAATCTTTTTACTATGATACTATATGGTTTTTAAATACATCAACTTATAGCATACTCTTTAAGGTTGCAAGGCCATCTAACATGCCATGTCGGCCAGATCACCATGTGACTATTATCTCTTATGACCTTTTTTATAAGTAAAATTTTATCGTTGCGGGGAATTGGAAGCTAATTACTCCCTTCTCTTTGCCCCAACCTTCTCTTATATTATTATAGTTAGTATTTTTTGATTATTATCTCTTTCGACTTTTTTTGTCGAAAATTCTCGTGTTAAAAAAATCCAGATTTATTAATATTTTTTAAATATGTACCACACTTTTTAATATTTGTCCCACGCCGAATCTAAAAAATAAAATTTATTAGACTCAAATAACCAAAAAACTGATAAGTATTGGAAACTGTACAATTTCAATCAATTAACAACTACAAACTAATTTCAATGGTATTTTTAGAGTTAATCCAGGTGCTAAAAGATTTATCGGAGTTCGAACTATGTACCTTCGTCAATTCCGTCAAATAATATTTTAGCATTTATGGTTTCTGGCTGGGAAACATATAAATGCATCTACTTGACGCTTTGGGGCAAATACATACGAGAACAACAGAGAAATTGGCCACAGAGAATAAAACAATGTCATTAGATGGAGAACCATTCTAAGTGGCCGCCAAGTAATATGACATCTCTTGTTCGGGCTTGCATATTCCATGGCGCAAGAGCTTGGAATAGCGGACATTATTTCGAATTTCTGAAAAATTCCTAATTCCTAATTTTTAATTTTATTAATTATTTATTAAGAAAAAATGCCAAATCAACTGAATGTCTTAAGGACATAGATGCACATGGGTTCAAATTCAGTGGAGACATGGGTAATCCCCACTGAAAGGGACAGGGGCAATATTAGAAATACAATAATTAAAAAAATATCAGTAAAATAATACAATTTATGGAAATACAAGTATGGGAATATTGGTTTCTATTTTCTCGGATATTGGTTTCCATCTTCTATGCTATTGGTTTCATTCTACTACGATATTGGTTTCATTCTACTATGATATTGGTTTCCATCTTTTATGTTATTGGTTTCATTCTACTATGATATTGGTTTCATTCTACTATGATATTGGTTTCCATCTTCTCGGATATTGGTTTCATTCTACTATAATATTGGTTTCATTTCGCCGTGATATTAGTTTTCATCTCCTCCAATATTTGTATCCCATTATAAGTGAAAAGGTATACCATTTGAATGTATTGGTTTCATTCTTCTCGAATATTGGTATCATCGTTCTAGGATATTGGTATCATTCTACTTTAATATTGGTATCATTCATCTATGAATATTTTTATTCGAAAGAAGATATTACCCCCTAATATAACGAGAACCCTAAACGATGACGAATACCACTAGAACAAAAAATAAAAAAGATCGGTGACATCATCATCTCATTCCATTTTCGAGGAACAAATACAACCTTCAAAATAAATCAAATCAAACCCAAAACCAAATCATGAGAAAAGAAGAACCCAGAACAACCCCTTTAAAATTCCGGAGAAGACTATCGAGCCACCCTCCTTTGAAATTCCGCATCTGGATTCCACAACCCAAAAAATACATGGCTCCTCTCCGACAACCCAAAATCCCCTCCTGTTCGAATCAGAAAATAGAGCTATCCAATTACTTTCGATTCCGAGCAAGATACAGAATCGTGGGGAGCGGCGGAATGAAGGAGGGGGGGATGGGGGGAGGTTTTTTTGTGGGATTATATAGGAAACTGGTGGAACCCTAATGAGTATGTTTGGATAAAAACTCAAAAATACCCTCAACAGATTCTGGCCGTCAGATCTGCAAAAAAAGAATTTGATCAAATCTAAAGGCCCATATTTAGTCCATACCATGGGGATAGTTTTTATGTAGTCCCCCTGAATCCAAATCCGATGGACATGTGTGCGCCACCTAATTGATGAATGTTCAAAAATTTTAATAAAAAAAACATGAAACTTTATGCCGTTACTATATAATAACTTGAAGAAAAAATTGAATATTGTTTCAACCATTCGACCAATGGAGGGAGCTTTTTGATAAATAGAATTTTATTCACCAAATACTAGTATTTAAATATTTAAAAAAAATCTGGCTGTTAATTCTGTCATATAAATAAAAAGTTGTAGACTATATGGCCTCGTCAAAATCCTATTGTAGTCAAATAAAATAAAAAACCTACAGCAAAGAAAAAAATATGAACGTTATCGCCGCTATCACGTAAATTAACATCCTTATGACCACGAATATATAGAATCCAAAAACAAGATCAAGTCCTGATTCTGAAAACACATTGGATCCCACAAAAATAGCCAAACATTGGATCAAAGAATGCATCAAAAGCTCGTGTTTGCAGTTTGCCTTGGTGTAGGCGGCTTCTCTCGCTACATCATCAAAATCACTGAAATAGCGATTATTATTGAGGCCTTCCCCGAATTCAAAACTATATAGCGAACCTCTCCAATAATATTGTGTCGAACAATGATTTGACTTTAACATACGTCCAAAGTAAACTGTATGAGCTTTAAGCTATTCGTTAATAGATCAATGTTCGTTTAGATAGTACTTGGTTTGTACTCAAATTCCATGAAACTCTTTTTCTCAGTTGACCGACGGCTAGTTTGCTGCATATTATGAGATTCTTGATGATCGTTAGATTTAGCCCTATGGTATAAAGAAATGTACGTGAAATAGAAATAAAATGGCATTATTAAATTAAAATATAGTGAACAAAACTCATCATATTTCATGGAAACAGTACTTTCATTACTAGTTGTTGCGCTAGGACACATTTCTGCGCCAAGTACGATTAGTGAGCCGAGCACACTTGCTGGGTCGGGACACATTCTTTGCCGGACACAGTACACCGGGCCAAAACCTTGCGTCAGGCCAAAGTTTTGCGTCAGAGTTGTAAAATAGTTTTATCTACTCGTAAAATAGATAAGACGTAGATCTACAATTTTGTATTTATATTGTGCCTTGTAATTTGGCTTGAAAAAAAGGTCTGAATCGTATTTCAAGTTTCACTAATTTGGAGACCAATACGATTGGCGAATATAGAAATGTATGAATAGTTATACACAAGCTCGAAGTTTGATAAAGTGTCATCTTATTTGCTATCTCAATAATATTCTTAATTCCCTACCTATTTTTTCAATCTTTTTAATCTTTTTTCCAACCAAATATGTCTATTTCTTATATCTTCCTTTCATATTTCGTACATTTTTATCTTTATAGTTAAATCACTATTGGGACGACCACTCGAAACTGTCCTCGAAATCATCTCATAAAATTTTCTGCAACATCCTATAATTAAATCTGTTGCAAAACTAATATAGTATAGATGTAGTCGTGACCTTCGAGAAGTGTGACGTGGACATTACTTTAATGGCGCTCCTACGGATCGAGTTTAAATGCCTGAAGCTCCAACGAAACATAGGACATTAATTAATTGATCCATACTAAAACTTTGCAATGGTTTTGTCTATATATATGCATCCGTTTATTAGAAGCAGCAGAGCGAATAGAAATGGAAACAACAGAGAAATTAGAAACAGAGAGTAAAATGAAGTCATTCGACGGAGAAGCATCGCTAGTTGGCCAAGAAGTGATTTGGCAAGCCGTGTTTGGGTTCGCAGATTCCATGGCGGTTAAGTGCGCCGTGGAACTTGGAATAGCCGACATTATAAACTCTCATGGAGTTCCTATTACAATCACTCAAATTGGCTCAGGTCTTTCACCTTCTTCTCATCCCATCCCTATAACACACATATTATTGTTTACTGTTTGTTAGATAATTTGACACAATAATGCGGGAATTGTATTGGAAAATGTACTTCTATAAGGTCTATATTGTATAGCTCTGATATACGAGTATCTATTATCATAGGCAATACAAATGTATATATGTATGTATGTATAGGCCGATTATACTTTTAGTTTGAGCAAGAAGAATGAAACTATCATTAACAAGTACTCATGCATGCATGAGATACAAAATAAGCCCCGATTCATTAACTAAGCAAACTATCATATACAAAATTACTGAAAATACCATTCATCGGTAATATTGCTGTTAACTACAAATTGTTATGCTAGTTATGGAACAAATAATTTAAACTCCGACACTTACTCATTCATTTTGTTTGGGAGAGATTCTAACAAGCGTCAATAAATTGAAGGCATAAACTCACCAAGCACTGACATGGCCTACCTCTCCCGAATCATGAGATACTTATCTCGGAAACACATCTTCACCGTCTACAATCCACCGGACGGAGTGGGGGAACCTCTCTATGGGATAAATCACAACTCAAAATGGCTACTAAGCGACTCGGAGCTGAGCGTGAAAGCCATGTTGATATTCCAGAACCATCCCTGGCTACAAGCCACATGGCATTACCTCGGCCAATGCGTCAAGGAAGGGGGGATATCTTTCGAGAAGGCTCATGGGATGGAGTTGTGGGACTTCGCCTCCGCGAACCCAGAGTTCAATATGCTCTTCAACGATGGGATGGCCTGCACGGCCAAGATCGTCATGTCGGCCTTCTTTGAAGGCTACAAAGGTGGCTTCGACGCTGTCGAGTTGGTTGTTGACGTGGGTGGCGGCATCGGAGGCAACTTGGCAGAGATTGTGAAGGCCCATCCTCACATCAACGGAATCAACTTTGATCTTCCTCATGTGGTGGCCACCGCACCTGCTTATGACAGGGTGTCCCATGTTGGAGGAACCATGTTCGAGGCTGTACCTGATGCTGATGTAGTTTTCATGAAGGTACGTGCTAAATGCTGCAATTAACAAGCGGTATATTTCCAAGTACAGATTGTCGTCACATTAACCCTTTGTTATTTCCAACTTTGTTTTCCATTATTATTATTATTATTATTAATTTCAGTTTATACTACACGATTGGGGAGATGAAGACTGCATCAAAATACTGCAAAATTGTCGAAAAGCGATGACAAATCAGAGGAGAGGGAAACTAGTTCTGGTGGAAATTGTCTTGCAACCCCAGGGAACCCACCGTTTCGGAGACATGGGATACGTCTCTGATCTCGTAATGCTTGCACACACCACAGGAGGGAAAGAGAGGACTGAGCCCGAATGGAAGAGCCTTTTACGTGCCGGCGGCTTCCCTCGCTCCAATATCATCAAAATCGCAGCTCTCCCTTCCATTATCGAGGCTTTCCCCGAATGATATCAGTCTATAGTCCTGCGACTTCCCAATAATATTATGTCTGAGATATGATCTGGGCTTACCAGACGTCTAAAAATAAAGTGGTTTGGGCTTAGAGCTATTCGTTAATGGCTCAATGCTCTTAAAATCATTGTCAATCATCTTTCTGATAGTACTTGGTTTGTACTCGTGAAGCTCTTTTTTTTTTCTAGTTGTTGTCCGACGTCTATGTCCTAGTTTGCTGCATACCCTTTGAATTGTACACCCACTTTGTCAGAATTTATTCTCTTGTATGCGTGATTTTTAATACTATTGTTATATTTGCCAATAAGAATTAGTTTTTTTTAACAGCATATTTCATTAGACAAAGATAACACCAGATACAAATTACATCTAATCATGCCCGATTGCATGAGAAAAGCAATCAGAACTAATCGCCCGATTGCATAAAAACGGATTCTAATAGAAGGACCCGACCAAAATATTCACTCCATGTAGCACCTAATAACCGAAAGAACGACGAACCAAAGTTTCCAGGGACTGCTACCACTCACAAGTCCTACCCACTCTTCTAAGAAACCAAGAGTCGAACATTTTTTAAAAATTTGTATATGGCTCAGTCTACATTTTAAAATTACAAAAAAGTAGTGAACAAGTCGGCAATATAATCCATGAACCCTAAATTGAACTTTTGCCAAAAATAATATGCCAACTCATGTTTGGAATTGCAAATTTCATGTCGGTGAAGTGCGCAATGGAACTTGGAATAGCGGACGTTGTTTCGAAAAGTTAAAATTTTTGGAAAAGAAATTATTTTTATTTTTTTGAATTATCATGCTTTTAAGGAAAAAATATCAACTTAAAGACATGGATGCGGATATACCAAAAACATTATAGACGGAGTTAGCTGAAATTGTATGCCGTTACAATATAATAACTTGATGATCTCTTCTTCCCTCTAATTAAATCATTTCGAAGACTAATATAGTATTGAATAAGATGTGCTAATTGTTTTAATAAAAAAGTACAGGGTGATAAACGTTACAAATTTTTTATAAAATAATTTAAAATATAATTATGATTTAAAGAGAAAAAACGTATTGGCCGAAAACCTCCATTTTTTAGGGGTAACCAATTGATCTCTCGTGTTGTTACCAACTCACCATAGTATAAGTGCAAGCTGTAAACAACAGCTTTCGTAGATTTTTTTTGGTTGGAAACAGACTTAGTAGATAAACTTCAAAGAACTTTATAAAAAAAAAGTAAATTACACTCAGGTCCATAGTCTATGTCATATTTACGGGGAGGATCTCTTCTACTTGTGGGATGAACGGGCCAAATCTTTAGATTGCCGAGCAAGCATGTAGTTGTAGCTGGCAGCTGAACATCTTGGCTAGTTGCATCCACCTTCTTTGGAACGGGATTTAATGTTTTCTCTTGGGGTGGATTTTTTTCTTCACTTGTCTCAATTCAACGAGGATCTGGGTTGGGCCATGTGTTGTTATTGATTTTTCCTGTGGGCTTGGGTGTATTTTGGTTTATTTTCGGGATGCTTGTGGTATGTACCGGATGTAACTTATATTTGTAATATGGAGGCTGAAAAGAACTACGTACTCGTGGTGCTATCGACGATACTCTTTTTCTGATATAGTTTTTTCCTAGTGGATTTTACCGTATCAGCATTTTGAAGAGATCGGCGACTGCGAGAGCACGAATTCTCCTTCTGTCTTAATAGTGATATAATAAAATTTTAACTTATTCAAACCGACAGAATGACGAACCAAAGTTTCCAGGGACTGCTACCACTCACAAGCCCTAGCCATCTTCTAAGAAACCAAGAGTTAAACATTTTTAAAAAATTTGTATATCACTCGGTCGATATTTTAAAACCACAAAAAAGTGGTGTACGGCAATACAATCCATAAACCCTAAAGTGGACTTTTGCCAAAAATTAATATGTTAACTCATGTTTGGATTTGCATATTTCATGTCGGTGAAGTGGGCAACGGAACTTGGATTAGCGGACGTTATTTCAAAATTTTAAAATTTCTGGAAAATAAATTTTTTTTAATTTTTTTTGAATTATCATGCTTTTAAGAAAAAATGTCAACTTAATGACATGGATGTTGACATACAAAAAACATTATAGACGGAGTTAACTGAAATTGTATGCCGTTACAATATAATAACTTGATGATTTCTTCTTCACTCTAATTAAATCAGTTCTAAAACCAATATAGTATTGAATAAGATGTGCTAATTGTTTTAATAAAAAGGTACAGGGTGATGTCATATTAATTATTTGGGATAAGTTCATTTTAGTACCCTATAATTTTACCCATTTTGCCTGGAGTACCATGTGGTTTCAAATTGGTATTTTAGTACCCTGTGGTTGACATCTAATTTTTTGGGCAGGTCCAAAGCAGCTGCCCGACAAAACCAGCTTGAAACGTCGTCGTTTTGAGATGACGTGGAGGACATGTGGCGCCAGACTTTAATTATTCCCTCTTACTTCGTCTTCCTCCTCCTCTCTGTTGGTCCTTCTTCTTCTTCCTTCCTTTTCTAGTCGAACAAATTCTGATGAACTAACAAAAATCCAATCTGATATACTTGCCATCCTCGTCAAACGTCACTACACCCAAAAAACTTACCATACAGTGAATTCCCCCAAATCCCAATCCAATCCAGAAAATCCTAAGGAGTATACGAGGATTTGTGACGTCGACGGTGCCCTTAAAGGAGGAGGCCAACGATGCACTTATGACCCGGATCTCGAGAGTGAACCAGCTTCACCCTCTCCGATAAGCTCTCTCTATAGTCGTTGAACACTAAGCTCTCACTCCCCGGCTACGCCCTCTCCGGTGAGCCGGCTCTCCATGATCGCCGGCAGACTCGAGTTCCCTCTCCTCCTCCCCTTCCCCGCCGTTGGATTAGCTCGTGGTCCCCGACTCAGTTGCTTGAAGGTTCTGTTGGTTTTGGGTGTTAGGTTGCGGAAGGGTAAAGATGGAACCCACCGTGGATATTGCTAGTTGAAGATTATGTTGTGGGTTTTGCGGGCTCATCATTCCGGGGATGCCACATACGCCACTACTGGTCGGAGATGCCACAGACGCCACTGCTGGGTTTTGCTGGAGCTCGACGATGGGCTAGGGGGTTTTCCGGGCTCGCCGTTCTTGGGAAGGAGGCTCAAGAGCGAGCTTGCCTCAATCTCGTCGCAATCAGAGGGGGTTGGCTGCCCGTCGTCGTCATCATTTTGTCCTCCAGATTTGCCATCGTCGAGAACCATTATTAAGACGATTGAACCAGTTCCATTAGTGTCCAAAGTTTTGTAGGTTCGTCATGAGAAATGTTGTTTACGCCGGTGCACTCCGACCATCAAGTTCAACAACGGCGACGGCAAAGTTGGAGGGTGGGATTTGTGGGTGTTACTTGATTTTAATGGGAACAGGAAGAAGGAGTGAAACCCTCTGCCTCTCCAAGATTTTAATGGAAAATTTTAATTAACTACGGGGTTCATCCCTAAACGTTCTTGCCTCGTCCATCTCTCTCTTTAATGAAGGGGGAGGTTATTTTGAAAAGTTATAAAAAATTAGGACCATTTGGGAAATTTTTGCCTTGCCAACTCATAGCCACGTGTCTTCCACGTCGTCTCAAAATGATATCGTTTCGAGCGGGTTTGGATGGGTAGCTGCCCTGGACCTGCCCGGATAATTGGTGGTCAACTATAGGGTACTAGAATACCAATTTGAAACGACATGATACTCTAGGCGAAACGGGTGAAATCACAGGGTACTAAAATGAACTTATTCAAGGAGATATCAATTTTTAAAAAGCCGTCCCTTCTCTGCTAGGGTTAGGGTTTTCTTACTCCTTATGAGAGACTTTTGTCCCCTTTGTAGGTTTTGATTTGATTTTGTTCTGTTTTCTTCTTGCATCCATCCAATTAGGACGTTAGTGACTCTAAATAGGTAGATCTTCTGAGCGGTCTAGATAGCGAGATTGAGTAGAGTTTTCCTAGGTCTTCAAATAATCGAGTCAGTAGTCCGGGGCGAAGGCTGTGGAGGATGGGGTCGAGAGAAGACGAGTTGAGTTGTTTCCCAATGAATGAAGGTGGAGACAGGGGGCGGGCCGTTCGTGGAAAAAAGGTTATGGTGGATGATGGCAAGATGGAGATAGAAGTTGCGACAGATACTGCACTACATGTTTTTGTTGAACGTGGATTGCATGGCTTTTCTCTAAGCACTGAGGTAGGGGTGATTCGAGAGATGTCTTTCTGGCGGTGGCTCGTGGGGATGGAAACTGCATCAATGAAGGGGAAGAAGGCTCTTGGTCTGGGGAGAGGGTACAGTCCCTGGTAGGGGAGATTGATGAGGAGACCCTGGAGCTCTCGTTTGAATTATTTGATCTGACTGATGGTTCGAACAAAGCTTCTCTAGTAGGCACAGTATGGACCGAAAAATAAAATTAATTCCAATGCCTTCATGACCTTGCTGAAGAACCTGTGGCAACCTCACCGTGGTCTGATCATTACAGAGATTGCGGTTAACCATTTTCTATTTCAATTTTCTGATAAGAAGGAGATGGCGAAGGTCCTTCGTGATCAACCATGGCACTTTGATAGATAAGCTGTTATTTTGAAGGAGGCGACAGGAGAAGATGAACCGACCACGATACCATTATATTCGCTCCCAATATGGCTCAGGGTTCATGACCTACCGTTGGGCGGATACAATCTCATGACTGCTAAGGCAATTGGGTCGCTATTTACCTCCGTCCTGGAGTGGGATGATGCACCAGACTGTAAAGGGAAGTATATGAGGATCTGAGTCCTCTTTGATGTCCGCATGTCTCTCCCCCGAACCAAGAAATTGAAGTTCTTGGAAAGACAGGTAGCCTTAGTATACTTCAAATATGAAAGGCTTCCATCTTTCCGATTCTATTGCGGTATGTTGGGCCACATTAAAAACAATTATGAATTGGCTACTTCGGATGATGATCCCCCAGCCTCTGTCGACAACTACGGAGCATGGATAAGGGCCTCCCCGTATAAGCCCCGCCATGTTGTTGTTGATGCTAGTACGAGACGTGGTGCATCTTCTGGTGTCTATAGGAATCTGAATATTAGAACTTCTCCACCAGCGGATCTCACAGGGCCTTCGTGGGATCCCTATTTCAGTGCTGCTAATGATGATCGAGCTATTAAGGATCTTCAAACTGGTGTCAAAGTTATGGCAGTGACCAAGGACACTCCCCCAAACACCCATGCCTCAATATGCCCTCTTTCTACCACACCTCAACCAATCTCAACCTTACCTCCCCCCAATACAACTACCCTGATAATCACTGCTGCTGGACCAAAACACTCCCCACACAGATCTATTTTCCCTCTACCGAGTATTGCAGACGACCAACCCAAATACATACCCCCTACCTCCGATCCAAATAGGATAATACATCCCCCACTTTTACACACCCTCACCCACAAAACTCACTAGATGCTAAATCCCCTCCGCCCCATAATACTATTCACACAATTGCCCAGGCTACTGTGACCACCACACCCAACCCACAATTGTATATCAATATCCCCATCATCACACCCCACCCACCAAGCACTACCATAATAACAACAGTAATTGAAACACTGCCTGACCCTGCTCAGAATGGGCCTTCTAAGGATGAGAAAGCACAGCAAGATACCCCTGGCCGTCCTCAGAGTAGGGGTCCGCTCCGTCGTTGGAAGAAACAAGCTCGTGAGACCAATTCCTTTATAGATCAGAAGTGGATATTTTGGTAGACCAAGTTAGCAAGCGTCTGAATGCTTTCGAGGCCCCAAGTTTGGCACCTAAATTGGCAGAGGCTGCAGGTCAACCTCGCCAGTTGCTATGAATCTTTTATGCTAGAAATATGGCGGGCTGGGGAGTCCTAAAGCAGTTCGCCAACTTAGCAGACTAGTCAAGACTTGCAATCCCCAGGTAGTCTTTCTCTCAGAAACCAAATTACATAAGAGAGAGACTCAACTGTTGAATTGGGATTTGCGTGTGGTTTGTTTGTTCCTTGCTCGGGTGATGAGAGAACGAGGAGTGGTGGATTGGTATTATTGTGGCAGCGACATCTTGCTGTTACGCTGTTGTGTCTTTCGATACACCATATTGATGTTGAGATTGGAGATGGTGGAGAATGGAGGTCTACTGGTTTTTATAGATGGCCAAAAACGGGGGAGAGGAGTCAGTTTTGGAATTTTTTGAGGGAGCTAAATGGGCGATCCACCCTACCATGGCTATATGGCGGGGATTTCAACGAGATCCTCTCAAACTCAGAAAAGAAAGTGAGAAATTTGATTCCATTTAGTAGGTTAGAGACTTTTTATAAAGCGGTTCGCTTTTGTAACTTTACTGAAGTAAAGCAATCGGGTTGGAGTTCACTTGGAGTAACTGTAGAGAAGATGCAGGATGTATTGATTACAAATTGGATAGATTCTTTGCAGCTCCAGACTGGTTCACACACTTTTCGATGTCAACCTTGGAGATTCTTTGCAGCTTCAGACTGGTTCACACACTTTTTGGTGTCAACCTTGGAGGCCCGCATAAAAGAAGGTTCTGACCACAGTCTAATAGTTTGCTACATTCGGTCAGTAGAATCCCAACCTATTCGACGGTGCTTCCGGTTTGAAGCCATGTGGCTTAGAGATGAGGATATAAAGAATCAAGTTGAGGCGGGTTGGTGATCTCAACTAGGAAAGCCGATGTTACCCTTCGACTCGGAGCCTGTGCTGAACGGCTGCAAGAGTGAGAGAGGAAGTTTTTGGCCATGTCAAAAGGGTGTCAAGGCGTATTGAGGCCGAGGTTCATGATATCCAAGCAGCCCCTACCACGATGGAGAGTAAACAGAAGTTGCAGGGGTGTTTGCGTAGGAGAGAGGAGCTCTTGTGTCGGACATAGACAATGTGGGCACAAAGGTTGAGGGTAGACTGGCTAAAGGAGGGTGATCGAAATACTAAATTATTTCACCAGAATGCAAGCCACAGGCATACTAGGAATTGGGTAGAGGAGATTAGGACTGATGAGGGAGGAGTGGTTCAGGATTTGGGTGGGGTTCAGGAGATCTTTAGGTCCTATTATATGTCATTATTTTCCTCTTCAGGTTGTATGCATGTGGATGACATTACAAGCAAAGTATCCCCAAAGGTAACTACGGAGATGAGCTCTTTTCTGACCTTATCGTATACCAGACAAAAAGTAGAGACGGCGCTCCAACAAATGCATCCTACCAAGTCACCTAGTCCAGATGGCATGCCTCCATTATTTTTCCAAAAATTTTGGCCAGTGGTGGGGACAGATGTGATTCGTACGACCTTGGCTGTACTTAATGAAGAAATGGACCCTACATCTCTCAATAAGGCCATTATTGCTCTTATACCCAAGGTGAAGAAACCTATCTTGTGCTCAGAATTATGCCCGATTAGTTTGTGCAATGTCATTATGAAGATCATTACAAAGGCTACTACTAACCAGTTGAAGAATTTTCTTGGTGATGTCATTCATAAGAACTAAGGAGCCTTTGTCCCTAGTCGTCTTATTACAGAGAACTCTTTAATTGCCTTTAGGGTCTTCCACTATCTGAAAAAGAAGCGGAGGGCTCGGAAAGGTTATTATACTCTCAAGCTAGACATGACAAAGGCCTATGACTGGATTGAATGGCCTTTTCTGAAGAGCATGATGACTGCCTTGGGATTCCTTACTGGCTTTGCCTCTCTGGTGATGAGATGTGTTTGCACGGTACAGTATGCCATACAGGTTAATGGTACAGTTGGTGAGTATTTTGAACCAAGCAGGGGACTTCGTCAGGGAGACCCACTCTCTCCATATCTATTCTTATTTTCTGCGGAGGGGGTTACAGATTCTTTACATCATGCAGCTTTGGTGGGTCTTATTCATGGTATTAAGGAGGCACGTTCTGTGCCTGCTATTACTCATCTCTTTTTTGCAGACGATTCCCTTTTGTTTGCTAGAGCTACAGAGACTGAAATCAGGAAAATCCTTAATTATGCTCAGATCTCTGTAGTTTGGCGTCCTTCCCTTTGGGGTTTCTGCATTTCCGAAATCGTTCTTGAAGTTCCCGAAGTTAGATTTTATCAACTCTCGGGTCCCTGACGGCTCTTTTTTTCATTTTTGATCATAAAAATGACCAAAATACCCTTAAACAAAAAATAAAAAAATTACCTTCTTCAACCTTTGAAAAAAATACCAACCACCCAAAACCAAGATCAAACTAACTAAAATCAAGAACACGACCAAGAATATCAAGAACAACCAAAACTAGCTCCAACACCAAACTCTAACTATAACCGGCACCTCCCTCCCGTCCCCATCTTCCTTCACCCCCGCTCTCGACGACGACGAAGACTCGTCCTTCTCCTTTTTCGATCATTTCTCCGGTCACCGTCTGGTATTTTTCTGACAACCACCAAAATCAGCCAAACACCAAAACCAAAACCAACTGATTCGTCCCACTGCTTCCGATTTCGAACAACCTTACAAGCTTCCGAGAAAGCTTTCGATTCCGAACAATCCTACAAGCTTTCGGAAAAACCTTCCAAAATCTAGAAATTAAAATAAAAGTTACACGGAAAGGAACAGATATTATAGAGCTTCCGACTACAACCCTAAAATCTACTGTTTCTTTGATATCTTGAAACAAGAAAATAGACAGAACCCACAAGCCACCTCCGACGACAGCCCGAGACAAGCCACCTTCGACGGTAGGGAGAACATATTTGATCGGGATTTCGTTCGTAAAGTAGCACAAGACCAGCCGCCACCAACGACGGTTCTGTTCTCTTTACCCATGGGTTTTCCTTCATCTTCTTGACCGTAATCGATTTGGGTTCCTCGATGGAGGGAGGGAGAAGATAAAAGAAAAAAGAAACAGAAGGGAGAGTCTTCGTCGAGGGAGGAGTCTTTTTGGTATTTGGTTGATTTTGGTGGTCGCCGGTGAAGGTCCAGGGATAGATCTGAAGTTGAAGCGGTGGGTCCACGGCGAGGGAGGAGTCTTCGTCCTCGTCGAGGGCGGGGGTGAAGGAAGATGGGGACGGGAGGGAGGTGCCGGTTATGGTTAGGGTTTAGTGTTGGAGCTAGTTTTGGTTGTTCTTGATGTTCTTGGTCGTGTTCTTGATTTTAGTTAGTTTGATCTTAGTTTTGGGTTGGTTTTTGGTGGTTGGTATTTTTGTTCAAAAGTTGAAGAAGATAATTTTTTATTTTTTATTTTAGGGTATTTTGGTCATGTCCATGACCAAAAATGAAAAAAAGAGCCGTTAGGGACCCGAGAGTTGATAAAACCAAACTTCGGGGACGTCAGGAACTATTTTGGAAATGCAGGGACCCCAGAGAGAGAGACGCCAAACTACAGGGACCGGAGCGTAACTTTTCTAAAATATTTTGAAAATTATTTATAAAATTCATCCATTTATTAAAAAAACTCTTCTAAGAAATCAAGAGTTGAATATTTTTTTAAAATTCGTATATCACTCGCTCGACATTTTAAAACCACGAAACGCTGTGTGCAAGTCGGCAATATAATCCCTAAACCCTAAATGGGCTTTTGCCAAAAATAAATATGTTAACTCATGTTTGGATTTGCATTTTTTTTGGTGAATTTTTTTTGTGAAATTTGGATTTGCATATTTCATGTCGGTGAAGTGCGCAACGGAGCTTGGAATACCGGAAGTTATTTCGAAAATTTAAAATTTTTGGAAAATAAATTATTTTTAATTTTTTTTGAATTATCATACTTTTAAGAAAAAAATTCAACTTAATGACATGGATGCTGATATACAAAAAAACATTATAGACGGAGTTAGCTGAAATTGTATGCCGTTACAATATAATAACATGATGATCTCTTCTTCCCTCTAATTAAATCAGTTCGAAAACTAATATGGTATTGAATAAGATTTGCTAGTAGTTTAAATAAAAAAGTACAGGGTGATAAACGTTACAAATAGTTAATAAAATAATTTAAAATATACTTATGATTTAAAGAGAAAAAACGTAGTCGACGAGAACCTCCATTTGTTAGGGTAACCAATTGATCTCTCATGTTGTTACCAACTTACCATAGTACAAGTGCAAGCTGTAAACAACAGCCTTCGTAGATTTTTTTTTGGTCGGAAACAGCCTTCATAGATAAACTTCGAAGAACTTTACCCCAAAAAGATAAACTTCAAAGAAAAATTACAAGTGGAGTAGAAGTTTCTTAAATTAATACTCAATATTGATAACTTCTTTAAGATGATAATATTCTCTGGTCTCAAATTAGATCTTTTATATAAATTAATAATTTCAACCAAATAATAAGATAATATTTTTTCTGAACACTCATAGATAAATCTATTGGTCTCATCAACATCATAAATTAATAATCTCCTGAAATTAAAGAGATAGCTATGATGATTTAGCAAAATATGAATATATCTTTTTTTTATTAAAAATTTAAATCAAAGTGAATATATCTCTAACTTTTCTCACAGCATCCAAAAGTTTCGGTATGGTATTCTCAAATCGCAAGAAAAAATTCCGGGTTGTTGAAGTTATTATTGCTTTCTTTCGTGTAAGAGGTTCTAATGGCAATATATCATCCTCAGCTTCATCTTCGACCGGGTTTTCAATTATCGTTTCGACAATCTCTTCTAAGCTTTGGACCTCTCAACATGCTTCATTTTTTTCGGATAATCCAATTGGTGATTGACATCCATTTTATTGCGACAACCAAGATCACTAATCATTATTTCTAGTTCATGAATGCCTTCAGTATTTGCTTCGTTTAAATTCGTCGAAACTTCTTCATCCCCTAAACGAATTTTGCAATGTCGAAAACATTTGGCTATTGTCACTTGCTGAACATTTATGGTCTAGGCCGGAAATGTGAGATTGATGACATCTGGAACATTAATTTTTAGAAAAAAAAACTCACAAGTCCCTAAGGTTATGTACTAAGAGGTCCTCTAAAAAAAATTTAATTCCTAAATTTTAAAAAATTGAACTGATAGATCCCTAAGTCTATTTTT
Organism: Hypericum androsaemum; assembly: GCA_963995505.1. Classification (NCBI taxonomy): domain Eukaryota; kingdom Viridiplantae; phylum Streptophyta; class Magnoliopsida; order Malpighiales; family Hypericaceae; genus Hypericum; species Hypericum androsaemum. Next base: position 12,360,370 of record OZ023180.1, read on the forward strand.
TTTAATTTTTCTTGTAGAATATCAAACTATCCTTCTTTTTTACCTAACAAGTAAATGAAAGTAAAAAAAATCATTCCTTCCTGTGTGTTTCGCTTCCTCCAACGGGTGTGGCAGTTTTTCTGGGTGGATAAGCATATATCATTACTAGTAGATATAAGATTTATAATTTTTTGGGATAAGTTTATTTTAGTACTCTGTAGTTTTACCCATTTTGCCTAGAGTACCATGTAGTTCTAAATTGGTATTTTAGTACCCTGTGGTTGACCACCTATTTTTCGGGCAGGTCCAGGGCAGCTACCTGTCCAAACTCGCCCGAAACGACCTCGTTTTGAGATGACGTGGAGAACACATGGCAATAGAGTAGGCTTGTTAAAAGTTGACGTGTACTATGGTAAATTACCTATACGATCCCAATTTGTTTATAATTTTTTCCAAAAACTAATTATTTAAATCTTCTTCCTCCTGATTCTTACCATGTTCAACCTTAAAACACCAACAATCAAGAACAAAATCAACCAAGAAGATGATGATCAAATTCATCAATGCTTGACAGCCAATTGCTCTTTATAAATTACAAGTTTCTTGAACGAAGGCTTGCAAGTAGAAAATGATGGCCAAAATGAGAGTTCGCAACCCACATTTCTTTGAAATATTTTGTCGAACACTTAGAAGACTAACCCTACACTCGAGCCGAAACAAAGAACCAGTAAAACCCCACAAACAAAACGGAGAATTAAACGCAACCCAGAAAAGAAAATAACGAGAAGATTAATCGACACGAGTAAAGCAACAACCTTTATGGCCAAGGCGACCTCGTCCTACCGTTCGAGCTCGTCGAGGATGGCGACCACGTCCATCTTCAAAAGCCTGACGACGTGGGTCCTGATGAACTTGTCGAGCTTATCCTCGTCGTCCTTGAACTGCTTCAGGCCCAAAATTACGAAGAGCGTCTTTTTCCCTATCAGTTTCTTCCCCCTCCAAAGTGGTCCCCTCGGCCTCCCGTCGTGGTATTGCCTCGACCCGTTGAGGATCGAGTTGGTCCCCCGGATCGGGTTCCCTGAGGGATGCGGGGAATCGGGTACTGGAGCTGGGGCGATTCGATTTTGGGTTAGGGTTTGGAGGAGGAGGATTTTAGTGAAGTTTGGGAATTTTGAGGGTTAGGGTCCAGATGAATTCCCTATCGGGGATGCGGTGGCCCAGCGCTGGGAGGGGAACGGGCTGGGGGGACGACGATGGTTTAGCAGGGAATTTTTGGTTTTTTTGGGTGTTCTTGGTTTATTCTGTTAGTGTTCTTGGTTGATTTTGTTCTTGATTGTTGGTGTTTTAAGGTTGAACATGCTAAAAATCAAGAGGAAGAAGATTTAAATAATTAGTTTTTGGAAAAAATTATAAATAAATTGGGATCGTATAGGTAATTTATCATAGTACACGTCAACTTTTAACAAGCCTACTCTATTGCCACGTGTCCTCCACGTCATCTCAAAACGACGTCGTTTCGGGCGAGTTTGGATGGGTAGGTGCCCTGGACCTGCCCGGAAAATAGGTGGTCAACCACAGAGTACTAAAATACCAATTTAGAATCACATGGTACTCCAGGCGAAATGGGTGAAACTACAGGGTACTAAAATAAACTTATTCCTAATTTTTTCTAGCGAAATTTTAATATTTAGAGTCGAGTATTATCATCGACCGTGTTTCTCCTTTTTGTCCAATTATATCGGACGATTGGCAACCGCTGACCAGCAATAGTTGGGGGGCATGTACCCCACTTGCTCTTTGCAAATCGTGTCGTCACCATCATCAGTGCAAACCCGATTGATCAAAAAATGGCATACGCTGCACATTGGTTTTGGAATTGATCGAGCTGCTTTGGAAGGGATTACAAGCCCTAATTAAAGATTGGGCGAATGCCAAATTGACAAAAATAAAGAAACAAAAAGACTGATAATTAAAGCACGAGAAAAAATCCAGCAATACGAACGTCCAAACAGCAACATGGGAGAAAGAGAAGGGTAGTTTTGACATTCTACAAAAAAATATTGATAAAAAATAGACTCATGAATCAATCAGTTCGATTTTCTCAAAATTCAGGGATCAATCAGTTCAATTTCTCAAAACTCAAAGATTAAAATTTTTTTGAGAAGACCTCCTAGTACATTATACATAACCTTAGGGACTTGTGAGTTTTTTCTCCTAATTTTTATGGATTGGATTGTCCCAAATCATGGCCTTATAGTATCTTACGGTAAAGCCTCTTACGATAGTACACCTTGAAAGCTCTTATTATTCGAGCATCTCAAGGTTGGGCTTTTTGTGTCTTTTTTTTGGGGAAGTCTTTGTACAGAATAGCAGCAAGTTCAGGTGGTGGGCATACAAGCCAATTGGAAGCACAAAGATCCAACTGAGACATCCTTGCTAACCAATTTGCAGCTTCATTTGCCATTCTTGGTGTAAATAACAGCTTACGCCTAGGCAGATTACCAAGACGGAACCTAGCTTCGATGGCGTCATTCTCGACTCGCCAATCGATCACATTGCAACTTCCATTGAGAAAGTCCACAACCACCTTGCAGTCCGAGAGCAGCTGCACCTCCGTGTTGGTATATTTCTCATGGATCAACTCCAACGCCACCTCAATGGCTCTTAACTCTGCCTCTACTGCAGAGCAAGCTTGGAGTTTGAGAATCTGACCGTCAATGACTTGGCCAATATGATTTCTGGTAATTGCCGCAGCACCCATGATAGAGTTACTTGCATCCACATTTACCATTACCTCCTAGACTTGAGGTGGGTGCCATCTCCTCTCCAATGAGTTAGAATCCTCACCTGAAGAGTTCGTCGCTGGTTTTTGAGACCACTCCAGCCAGCTCTGTTCATCGCTCTTTGAACTGTCAATATGGGAGAAGGCTTAGTTCCTTCAAACATTGCTTCATTCCTAGATTTCCAAAGCTTAGCTCTTTGAACATAATTTGCAGAACGCTTGGATAACAGATCACCTCTAATCTTCATGAACCATGAACAAAAAATTGAAGTCAGAAGTAACTTCAGGCCTAAACCCTAAACCAAGGAACCTATGGAACCACGTCGTGGAAGCATGAGGGCAAAAGAGAAGGTGATGAGGAAGGTTTTCAACTCCCTCTTCGCATACGAGGGAACCACGTCGTGGAAGCATGTCCAAAATGCCTCCTCGTCATGGTAAAAGCAATCGGGAGTGCTTGATCTGTAACTCGCCATACGAAGTTCTTCAATTTTGGTGGGACGTTCAGTCTCCAAATCACTTTCCAAAGAGCAGAAAGGTCAACATCTGCATTAGATAAACTAAGCTGGTAAGATTGTAACTTTTTCTGAAATAAATAACCAAGCCTAGCAGTAAAGTTTCCATCTCTCGCATCCCGCCAAATTAATCTATCAAAACAGTCAGAACTGGGCGGCATGATCTTAAAGATGGATTCTTTGTCCTGTTCGTTTAACAACGATTCAATCAAAGGAGCATCCCACCCATCCAGTTCAGCATTTAGCAAATCCTGCACAAGACTAGGACCAGGCTCAGCTGGTCTCTCTGAGGTGATCCTTCCAAGATTTGCATCCGGCAACCACGGATCCTCCCAAATGTGGATTTTGCTTCCGTCTCCCACCTTCCAGTGGGTTCCACTTTTGATCACCTCCTTTCCGATGTGAAGGCTCTTCCACATCCACGAACTCCGTCGTCCATTGGCAGCCTGCAAGAAATACAACGAATCCACTTCGGAGGGAACCCCATCTTCTCCATTAACTCGCATCAAAAAATCTCAATTGACTAAATCATATCCTTTCCAAAGATCGAGTTTGATGGTCATAGCCCCCGACTTGGACCTCAAAACCTTGTTCAGTCTATGAAACACCTCATGGGCCACAATGATATTGTTGTTAGAGATGTCGAGAAATTAAAGAGGAAATGATTTGTGGACTTGTTTCCTATTCTATTTGGACTAGCTTTTGGACTCCTAATTTGACCTAGATAGCTTACTTGATGTACAAGTGTTTGCCTCTATATAAAGGCATGTTACTCCCCGTAGACGTAGGCATTAGGCCGAACCACGTAATTCTCTTGTTCCGTGTTCTTTGTGCGATTTTGTTCTCTAGTTGCTGAATTCCTAACAATTGTCTTGTATGCATCGCCCATTGACGAAAGCACCTTGGTGTTCTCCAATTAAACTTCCAATCCATCTTCTTAACCTGTTAGCCATGACCTTAGCATAGATCTTATAAGAGTAATTGCAGAGACTAATAGGACGGTATTGGGAAATATGATCAGGAACATTAACTTTAGGAATAAGAACTAAAAAAGTTTTGCTTAGCTCCTCAGGAATCAATTCTGAAAGGAATAACTCCTGCACAGAATTGGTAAGCTCCTGACCTATAATATTCCAATATTTATGCACAAAGAAACCTGGATACCCATCCGGTCCCGGAGACTTCAACCCGCCCATCTGAAGCTGCAGTTTTGATCTCCTCGCTATCCAAATTTCTTGTGAGGTCATCTTTCATCTCCTGTGTAACAACTTCCGGGATGGCCTCCAGCACATACTCTGCATTATTAGTGATAGTCGAAGTGTAAATGTGCATAAAGTAAGAAGTAATGCTACCGGCAATCTCAGCTTCTTCTTCGATTCATCCACCAAAATCATCTTTAATTCTCCGGATTTGATTCTTCTGTTTTCGTTGGGTAGCAACCGTGTGAAAGAATTTAGTATTTTTATCACCCGATTGCAACCAATTGATCCGGGACCATTGGTGCCAGAACAACTCTTCCTGGACATGTATCTCCTCAAGCTCCTTCTTCAGTGCACTCTCCTGAAGTAGCCTCTCCCGGGAAGGGGGACCAGCTTGGACCAGTGCAATCTCACCCATCTTTTGTTCCATCCGGACCGAACCGTCCTTGTAGAACACCTTGCTCCATTTGGTGAGTTTCTTGCTGCATGCTTGTCCATGCTTCACCCATTTATTTGTTGCAGGCTCAGCAATAGGGCACTGCCACTCGTTACGCACAATAGCCTCACACGCAGCCTCTTTTGCCCACATAGATTCAATCCGGAACAACTTCCGTCTCCTTCCACACGGATGTGTGTCAAGCAAAATGTAAGCATGATCCGAGCCAACCATCGGACCATGAAAAACTAAAGCAAGAGGGAACATGTTGCGCCACTGTACATTTGCAACCGCTCTGTCTAATCGTTCCAAAATGTTGTCGTCACCTTCTTGCTTTTTGGTCCAGGTAAAAGGGTTTCCCTGAAACCCTAAATCCAGTAACTCTCCTTTTTCCAGGAAATTATTAAGACCCCGCATCTGCTGCCAACTAGGGAGATTACCTCCACTTTTCTCCTCGACGGAGCAAAATTCATTGAAGTCGCCAATGCACAGCCAAGGCATTCGTGGATTGCTCCATATCATCCCAAAATTGGCGTCTCTTTCAGGCTCGCCATACACAAAAGAAGTCAGCCAAAATTTGTTCGAACATCTTTCCACGCATTCCAACTTTGTCACGGTAGGTGGTAGAAAGAACAACTCAACGTTTTCTGGTCCTACAATATTTTTGGATGGGCCGAACAATTATGTACCACCAACAATATTCTTCTACCATGCATTTTCTAATCGAGATAGCGAACATATTCATCAAAAAGCACACTAGTCATCCATGCTCTTCTGTTAGCACAACATTAACAATTCAAGATACTTATATTCACATTCTTGAAGCAACGTGGCTTTGCATATTTACCAATAATTCATGAAATTTGAAATAACATGCGACCAAAATATTTTCCACAAGATGTTCAACATCGTTGGAATTTAACTTATAAATTATTAAAAAAAGCTCTTCCCTACAAAGATCTTGTATATATTTTTGCATCTCATGATCAAACTAATAATATTATGTTGCAACCTTACCATTGGAACCTTATAGAAAACCTAAACGAACTTTTAGAATATTTTAATGATGCTACACATATTTTTTCGGTGTTTATTATTCATCATATTTAGTATTTTTGGAATATTATAATATATCAGAGTCAATATATAATGCTAACAAAAATTTTGCATTGTCAATATGTGTTCGAACATTGCTAACAAATGGTTACAATATTTTCGGAACATTTTCTGAATTAATTTAATTGCCATCATTTTTATGCCAAAAACTAAAATTTACGGTTTACAAAGTTTGTTACAATCCTATTACGAGAATTTGAAGAATTTGTAAGAAGTTGATTGTAATACAGAAATGCATGTTCTTGTAATTAGAAACCACGTAAAAATGATATTTTGAATTGAAAGAGTAAATATAGTAATAAGACTAGTGCTTCTACATCTAATGATCGAGCTCCTCTCCTCACAAGGTAATAAATTTAGTTTTGGGGATTCGATTAAGAAATTAAATAATTAACTAGAATTTTATACGGATTTTATTCGAATTCTATTCAGATTCGATGATTCATAATTCATATTTGATTCATTCTTGGATGAATAGAATATAATTCTAAGTTTGAATGAATTCGAATTTGATTCGAATCTAATTGAATTTGATTCGAATCTATTCAAATTTGAACAATGGTCAGATCTAGATAGCCTGCATGGCCAAAATTGTAACCAGGGCCGTCTTTGAAGGGTGCAAACATGGTTTCAATGGTGTCGGGTTGGTGGTTGACATGGTTGGCGACACTAGAGACAACTCAGTGGAGATTGTGAAGTCACATCCTCACATCAAAGGGATTAACTTTAATGTGGCTCATGTGGTGGTCACCGCACCTGCTTATGACAAGGTGTCCCATGTTCGAGGAACTATGTTCGAGGCTATAGCTAAAGTACGTGTTTTTAGAGAATTGAATTTTTAATTCATCAAGGAGGTTGGTCCAACATACAGGTGTACGTTGGGATTGAGTCTAACTGGTTAATTAGAAAGATAATTTAAATTAAATATAATCTCTTAGAAACTTTGAACTAATTATAATGTGGGTCGCACTATTTAGTTTTGGGTATCTATGAGATCAATGTGAAATTCGTTTAGGAAGTTTCGTAAGAAACTTTCTAAAAATTAATTCTTGGTGTGAATGAAAATTGGCTTCAAAATGCTATGATTTTTACTAGCAGCCATGAATTTGAGATTTATAACTCCTGTAACCGCTCATTTATTGATCGTGGTTAATAAGGAACATAAATGGCTGCAGCTGCTCATTTATTGACCATGCTTTATTAATGACAACCATTATTCCAGAATTTAATGGTTGTAGCTATCCTATAAAAGGGGGCCTCCGCCTCTCATTTGAGTACACCAAGAAAACTCACATTAATTTTTTTACTCTCCTCTCTCCCCTAAACATAGCATATGCATTCTCATTTTTTGCATAGAGTCAGAGTTCTGCAACCGCTGAAGGTTCACAGGTCGGTCAGATTATCGTTTCCATCTGACCGAGTGATTAGAAAAACCTTGGGATCTTGCTTACTCTTGAGGACTGAAGCGATATATGAAGAAGGTATTATGAACTTAAGGGCACAAGGCTTGTTGCCTCGTCCAGGATTAAATATGAATTCGTGATATTCAAATAGGAGAACTCGGTCCAAAGAAAGCAAGCTTGAAGAAGGTAGTAGATCGACATTCTGCTCAAACTATTATTGTAAGTATTCTCTACTCTATCGACATAGTAAAAAAATTGCAATTGTCTAACTATTTGTTTCCAAGTTTACACTTTCCTCATGTTGCCCCTTTTGGCTCTCCATTACTATTTCCACCGAATATTGCACGAATGGAATCATTGGATTTGTCTCCGATCTCATAATGCTTGCAAACGCTAGGAAAAGAGAGAATGTATTAAGTTCTGGCTGCTTCTCTCAGTTCAATATCATCAAAATCGTTGCTCTACCTTCTATTATTCAGGCCTTTCTCTGATGACAACACTCTATAACTCACCTCACTATGTCCTATATATTGTGTCGAACAATGATTTGGCTTTACCATTCGTCCAAAATAAAGTGTTTTGAGCTATTAGTTAATGGCTCGATGCTCTTTTAGATAATACTTAGTTTGCACTCAATTTAGATGAAAGTCTTTTTATCAGTTGTCCGACGGCTACTTGTTAGTTTGCTTTGCTGCATACTCTGTGATTCTTGATGATCCTTAGAAACTTAATTTGACAATATTGAAAATAGCATAAAATATTTACAGTAACAGTCTAAATAAATGGTCAAAATCCACTTCTTTAGAGATTATTTTCTTCAGATTTAGTCCTCCTCTTTGAATATCATGGTCTTCAGATTTAATCTTGTATGATATCACAGCAAGCCATGTGTCATTAAGATCAAATTAACCGCCTACGCTTCAACCTCAAGGGTAAGTAAGCTCTCAATGGACAACGCTCGATCACTCAGTGAGATGAAAGCAACAATCTGACTGACCTGCGAACTCTCAGCGGTTGCAGAACTCAGACTTTAGGCAAAAATGTGAATATTATGCAAGGGGGAGTGGAGGTGTATTTGAAATGAGAAGCGAATGCTCTCTTTTATAATCTAACTTTGAGACAAAAAGAAGTGACGGATACGGTGCTGCTCCTTGAAGACAAACTAGTAGAGCGGCAGACGACGTTGGAATGCCTATATCTGTGACAGCCAAAGACGAAAAGGGAGGAGACAGCTGTATCTTTCCAATCTCGGAAGCTTGCGAAGGACTAGCCATGGTCGCCAGCGAGAGGTTTAGGATTTGAAGTTTAGAGTTTATGTATTAGTATTTAGGGTTTTGGGTTTCAAATGTTATGTTTAGGTATTAGGATTTATGATTTAATGTTTAATGTTTAATGTTTATGTTTTGTGGATCGTGGATATTGTCTGCTACCCTATTCAGGGTTATGGTTTAGAGTTTAGGTATTGGTATTTAGGATATTTGTTTTAAACATAATATGAAGATATTTAGGGTCTAGGGTTTAATATTTGGTATTTAAGTTTTGTGGTACGGTTACCCTAATTATGGGTTATGGTTCAAAGTTCAATCGCCTTGACAAGTACAGGAGAACGTGCATACATGAGCAAACTGTGGCAATCTAGGCTAATTCACCCTTCCTCTAAAAAAGGACTAATTCACCCTTCCAACACTGTACGACAGAAAATTGACTGTAATTCCCTGCAAATCTGTCAAAATACTACAGTTCGACCCATTTTTATAAAATCTACTATTTTGGGGAATGTTGACGTGCTTCTTTATGCCGGCAGCTTTACTAGACCAGGGTGAATAGGCAGAACCAAAGGTTGTTTTTGGGATATTTGAGTGGCGTCGGTGAGAGTGGATCAAGGAGACGCATGGGAAGGGAGCGAAAGGGTTTTGGATTGAGTGGGGACAACATAAAAGTCGTCCCCACGGAGGGAATTTCGTTTGGACCATCAGATTTCTTTAAAAATCGTGTCTACAGATCTGACATTCATTAAAAATCGTGTCTATAACCAAAATCACTTGATCCATTTCATTGGGGACAAGTCTTGTCCCCGCTGAATGCAACCCCGGGAGGAAAGGTGTGATTTTACCATTTAATTTTTTATTGTTTCTTAATTCTTTCCCCTTTTAAGCGTCAACTTTATCAATTGGAGACTGACTTAATTACATAAATGCTCACGTGTGCGCCACCTAATTAATGAGGTGTAAAAAGTCTAATATTACTACATAAAATTCAGATCAATTAAATTGAGCCAATTTAATAACATAAATGCTGATGCAGATGTGTGCGCCGCCGCCTAATGATGCGGTGTAAGAAAATTTTAAGAGAAGGAATTGGGGTTGGTCAAATTTACTTTTTAATCTAGATTTTTTTTAGTTTACTAGGGAAAATTTAGATTAAAAAATAAATTTGACCAATCAAAAGTCGTCCTCTCCATAAGGACGACTTTTTAATAGTTCTCACTCAATCCAAAACCGAAGGGGAATTAGTTTAAACTTTATGCCGTTACTATATAAAAGACAACTTCATCAAATTGGGGTAATTTTCCAAAAGGGTGTTAATTTCCCCGACAATTCCCTGAATGGGGTTGTCAGGGATGTTTTCCTTGTCTGGGGTCGAGCTAGAAACCGCTCAGCGGGGAGCATTTTTTGTTTTGCCAAAAACTGCTCCACCGGGAGCGTTTTTTGTTTTTCCAAAAACTGCTCCACCGGGAGCGTTTTTTGGTTTGCCAAAAGCTGCTCCACGGGGAGCGTTTTTTGGCAAACCAAAAATCGCTCCACGGGGAGCATTTTTTGGCAAACCAAAAAATGCTCCCTTTGTGTTGTCACCGAAAAAAAAATTAGCTGCACTGAGAAAGGGAGAGAAAATCTAAATAAAAACACACAATGGCTCTTGTTCGGAATCCAACCGAAGACTTCCACAATTTTAAATAAGCACTCTAACCAACCAATCTATAAGAGCCTATTGACTTATAACTTTGTAATAAATAATATATTACATATATACGATTTCTATGAAATATGTAATATATTACATAAATAAGGGTTCCAAACAAAATTACCCAAAGCGAAGGAAAATTACCGAAAAATTTTTGTTTAACCAAAAGCCACTCCGCTGGGAGTGTTTTTATGAAATACGTATTTATTTAAAAATAATATATTTCATAAATATGTATTTCATAAATACATATTTATTTAATAAATAATATATTACATAAATACAAATATATATAATATACATAAATAATAATATATTACATAAATATAGATAATATATTACATAAATATGTATTTCATAAATACATATTTATGTAATAAAAAATATTACATAAATACGTATTTATGTAATAAATATTATTTTATATAAATATGTATTTATGTAATATATTACATATTTCATAGAAATCGTATATATGTAATATATTATTTATTACAAAATTATAAGTCAATAGGCACTTGTAGATTGGTTGGTTAGAGTGCTTATTTAAAATTGTGGAAGTTTTCGGTTCGATTTCGAACAAGAGCCATTGTGTATTTTTATTTGGATTTTCTCCCCCTTGCTCATTGTAGCTAAATTTTTTTTTCGGTGACAACATTGTTTGGTTTGTCAAAAAATGCTCCCCGTGGAGCGGTTTTTGGTTTGTCAAAAAACGCTCCCCATGGAGCAGTTTTTGGCAAAACAAAAAACGCTCCCGGTGGAGCGGTTTTTGGCAAAACAAAAAACGCTCCCGGTGGAGCGGTTTTTGGCAAAATAAAAAATGCTCCCCGCTGAGCGGTTTCTAGCTCGACCCCAGACAAAGAAAATATCCCCTGACAACCTCATTCAAGAAATTGTCGGGGAAATTAACCCCCTTTTGGAAAATTACCCATCAAATTGCGCCACCGTAATAACATAAATGCTGACATGTTCTGTATGGCAAATTGCAATCAACTCCATCATTTAATAGGGCAGTAGTAACCTATGTTTCATATTCATTGTTTGAACTAGGAAACTAATGTCGCTATCTATCAAGTCAGATTCAACAAATGAGATTATTTTAAGGAAAAAATTACTTTTGTATTATGTGATTTAAGTATTTCTAATTTTAATATCATGTAATTTAAAATGCATCAATTTAGTCAATAAGATAGTTTTTTTTGACACTTCAGCGAATTTCTTTCTACACGGTCATCTAATATGTTATGTCAGCCACATCACCAAGAGGTTTCAATCGATTTCTAGGATCTTAACAAGAAAGTTCCAATTAATCACGGCTATTTTTTTTGCAATATTTATAGCATGGTTTGATTCCTATTTATTTATTTTTACAAAATTTTCAAATTTTTAATTCATTTGCTAAAAAGGTAATAAGAGACCTATTATCGACAAAATAATAATATTCTATTATTGGTCTACTAATTGGGGTTATCAATCGGGTCTTCCTTTGCAGTTTAAATTGAAAAAGGAGGTGATTTAATTTTCATCAAAGAAAACAATAAATTTATATCATTATCTCTTGTTAAAAAACCTTATTAAATTTTTATTGTTGTTTAAAAAGTCTAAATTTATTAATATCTTCTAAAATCTGCCCACGCTTTTTAAAGTGTGTCCCTCGCCGAATCTAAAGAAAATAATTTATCAAACTCATTCTAACAACCTATTAAAAAGCATTCTAAATCCAAATAACCTATGGCAACTCAAATGCTTACTATAGTTAGAATCGAGTTTTGTCGATTCCTAGTTTAAAATGTTTAACGTCATTCTTGAACCAAATGTAGGGATAGCGTCGATGATGAAGGTTGGTTGTTGCCAAGAAGTATTTTGCTAGGCCCGCAAGGAAGATCTGGAAGATTTTCGGGATCTTGGTGTGGCGTCGGGCTTGAGAGTAGCTCGAGGGAGGAAGATCTGGAAGAATTTCCCTTTTAAATTTAATTCGCGATAAATAAATTTTCTGAAAATTTTCTAATTTTTTTGGAACTATTTTTCTTTAAGAAATAAATGTCAAATTTAACGAATTGAGGCAACCTAATAACATAAATGTGGAAGTATGTGCCACCTAATTGATGAGGTGTAAAAGAATTTTATAGAGGAACGTTGATAGTTATGCCGTCACTATAGGAAGGTCAACTTAATCAAATTGAGCCAACTTAATAACATAAATGCTGATATGTGCGAAAACATTAATTGAAAGACGCTAATAATTTAAGCCGTTGGTATATAAAAATCAGCTTATTCAAATTGGGCCAACTTAATAACATAAATGTTGATGTCTGCGCCGCCTAATTGATGAGGTGTAAATATATGTAATTGAGGGACATTCAAAGTTTATGCCATTACTATATAAAAGTCAACTTTATCAAATTGAGCCAACTTTATAACATAAATGCTGATGTGTGAGAATCTTTGAGTATCTAATTATCTGACACGCAAATTGCAATTAATTCCATCACTTAATTGGGCAGTAACTTATGTTGCATTATATTTGTTTGAACCATAGTTTTAAAAAAATACCCGGAAATCAACATGAATTTTGTCCGCCCTCCACATTCCAAGTCCTGATTTTTATTTCTTAGTAGAGGAACTTAACAGAGGAACTTAAGGTTTCTCTAAATTGTTCCAACTTAGTAGAGGAATTTAAGGTTTGACATAATATATTGGTTCCTCTAAGCAATTTATGCCTTAGAGATTCAGTTAGATTGCAACATGAGATTAACAAAACACACTTACCTCATGTTTAAACTCCAAAATCAAAACCCCATAATGAAAAAACCTCAAGCCATAAAGAAAACCTCTAAGCCTAAAGAAAGATAACTACTTTGAAAGACTAATGCCACTATGTTCACCCCGATTGGCTCACTTTTTCTCAAGGGAAACTCAAAAGAAAAACACGAAAAGTGATTTAAAAAAGTGAGCCAAATGGTACAACCAAATTTACATAAATTATTAGCGCAAATAAGAAGAAGTATTTTTCACAAGAAACTTGAGAAACAAATAAAAAGACGAAAGCAAATAAAAAAATCAGTTCCAAAATACAAGACCATTTCATATAGCTTCATTTACTTTAATTCTCCAATTTCAATTGAAATTTACGGATAAAAAGAAACATTATATCACAGGACCATTTCACAATTCACAACTTCACTTGAGCTACCTATCCCAAATCACAAAACTTAAGAAGAAATGAGAAGGCCAAACATAGCCATGTTCTATTAATTTAGTAAATTTTAGTGTTAAATTCGCATCGGTGTTTGAGACACAAGAATGGCTTCTATTTTGGATTTAACGTTCGTAGACACATTTGGAGGCTTAAGATTTTTCTCTTTTGATGCCTGGTCTTTTTACTTTAAGGATATTTTGTAATGTCATGTTGTAATTTATCTAAATTTGAGATACGATTGGTTAGAGGAGCTAACAAATTCGATTTCTTAAAACTCATGAGTTAATGACTAGAACTCTCAGTACAATATATCAAAATTTATAAATTTTTGAATATTTTGTCAAAATATTTAATTAAGGGACATCGAAATTTTATGTAAAATCAACTTTATCAAATTGAGCCAACTTAATAACATAAATGCTGAAGTGTGAGAGTCTTTGAGTATTTAATAATCTGACACGGAAATTTCAAGTAATTCCATCATTTAAAAGGACTGTAGCTTATGTTTCATTTTCTTTGTTTGAACAAGGAAACAAATGTCGCTATCTATCAAGTCACATGAAACAAATGAGTTTATTTTCAGGAAAAATTAATTTTGATATCATGTGATTTAAATCTTTTTACTATGATACTATATGGTTTTTAAATACATCAACTTATAGCATACTCTTTAAGGTTGCAAGGCCATCTAACATGCCATGTCGGCCAGATCACCATGTGACTATTATCTCTTATGACCTTTTTTATAAGTAAAATTTTATCGTTGCGGGGAATTGGAAGCTAATTACTCCCTTCTCTTTGCCCCAACCTTCTCTTATATTATTATAGTTAGTATTTTTTGATTATTATCTCTTTCGACTTTTTTTGTCGAAAATTCTCGTGTTAAAAAAATCCAGATTTATTAATATTTTTTAAATATGTACCACACTTTTTAATATTTGTCCCACGCCGAATCTAAAAAATAAAATTTATTAGACTCAAATAACCAAAAAACTGATAAGTATTGGAAACTGTACAATTTCAATCAATTAACAACTACAAACTAATTTCAATGGTATTTTTAGAGTTAATCCAGGTGCTAAAAGATTTATCGGAGTTCGAACTATGTACCTTCGTCAATTCCGTCAAATAATATTTTAGCATTTATGGTTTCTGGCTGGGAAACATATAAATGCATCTACTTGACGCTTTGGGGCAAATACATACGAGAACAACAGAGAAATTGGCCACAGAGAATAAAACAATGTCATTAGATGGAGAACCATTCTAAGTGGCCGCCAAGTAATATGACATCTCTTGTTCGGGCTTGCATATTCCATGGCGCAAGAGCTTGGAATAGCGGACATTATTTCGAATTTCTGAAAAATTCCTAATTCCTAATTTTTAATTTTATTAATTATTTATTAAGAAAAAATGCCAAATCAACTGAATGTCTTAAGGACATAGATGCACATGGGTTCAAATTCAGTGGAGACATGGGTAATCCCCACTGAAAGGGACAGGGGCAATATTAGAAATACAATAATTAAAAAAATATCAGTAAAATAATACAATTTATGGAAATACAAGTATGAGAATATTGGTTTCTATTTTCTCGGATATTGGTTTCCATCTTCTATGCTATTGGTTTCATTCTACTACGATATTGGTTTCATTCTACTATGATATTGGTTTCCATCTTTTATGTTATTGGTTTCATTCTACTATGATATTGGTTTCATTCTACTATGATATTGGTTTCCATCTTCTCGGATATTGGTTTCATTCTACTATAATATTGGTTTCATTTCACCGTGATATTAGTTTTCATCTCCTCCAATATTTGTATCCCATTATAAGTGAAAAGGTATACCATTTGAATGTATTGGTTTCATTCTTCTCGAATATTGGTATCATCGTTCTAGGATATTGGTATCATTCTACTTTAATATTGGTATCATTCATCTATGAATATTTTTATTCGAAAGAAGATATTACCCCCTAATATAACGAGAACCCTAAACGATGACGAATACCACTAGAACAAAAAATAAAAAAGATCGGTGACATCATCATCTCATTCCATTTTCGAGGAACAAATACAACCTTCAAAATAAATCAAATCAAACCCAAAACCAAATCATGAGAAAAGAAGAACCCAGAACAACCCCTTTAAAATTCCGGAGAAGACTATCGAGCCACCCTCCTTTGAAATTCCGCATCTGGATTCCACAACCCAAAAAATACATGGCTCCTCTCCGACAACCCAAAATCCCCTCCTGTTCGAATCAGAAAATAGAGCTATCCAATTACTTTCGATTCCGAGCAAGATACAGAATCGTGGGGAGCGGCGGAATGAAGGAGGGGGGGATGGGGGGAGGTTTTTTTGTGGGATTATATAGGAAACTGGTGGAACCCTAATGAGTATGTTTGGATAAAAACTCAAAAATACCCTCAACAGATTCTGGCCATCAGATCTGCAAAAAAAGAATTTGATCAAATCTAAAGGCCCATATTTAGTCCATACCATGGGGATAGTTTTTATGTAGTCCCCATGAATCCAAATCCGATGGACATGTGTGCGCCACCTAATTGATGAATGTTCAAAAATTTTAATAAAAAAAACATGAAACTTTATGCCGTTACTATATAATAACTTGAAGAAAAAA
Organism: Hypericum androsaemum; assembly: GCA_963995505.1. Classification (NCBI taxonomy): domain Eukaryota; kingdom Viridiplantae; phylum Streptophyta; class Magnoliopsida; order Malpighiales; family Hypericaceae; genus Hypericum; species Hypericum androsaemum. The sequence goes on from OZ023180.1 coordinate 12,376,605, forward strand.
TTGAATATTGTTTCAACCATTCGACCAATGGAGTGAGCTTTTTGATAAATAGAATTTTATTCACCAAATACTAGTATTTAAATATTTAAAAAAAATCTGGCTGTTAATTCTGTCATATAAATAAAAAGTTGTAGACTATGGCCTCGTCAAAATCCTATTGTAGTCAAATAAAATAAAAAACCTACAGCAAAGAAAAAAATATGAACGTTATCGCCGCTATCACGTAAATTAACATCCTTATGACCACGAATATATAGAATCCAAAAACAAGATCAAGTCCTGATTCTGAAAACACATTGGATCCCACAAAAATAGCCAAACATTGGATCAAAGAATGCATCAGAAGCTCGTGTTTGCAGTTTGCCTTGGTGTAGGCGGCTTCTCTCGCTACATCATCAAAATCACTGAAATAGCGATTATTATTGAGGCCTTCCCCGAATTCAAAACTATATAGCGAACCTCTCCAATAATATTGTGTCGAACAATGATTTGACTTTAACATACGTCCAAAGTAAACTGTATGAGCTTTAAGCTATTCGTTAATAGATCAATGTTCGTTTAGATAGTACTTGGTTTGTACTCAAATTCCATGAAACTCTTTTTCTCAGTTGACCGACGGCTAGTTTGCTGCATATTATGAGATTCTTGATGATCGTTAGATTTAGCCCTATGGTATAAAGAAATGTACGTGAAATAGAAATAAAATGGCATTATTAAATTAAAATATAGTGAACAAAACTCATCATATTTCATGGAAACAGTACTTTCATTACTAGTTGTTGCGCTAGGACACATTTCTGCGCCAAGTACGATTAGTGAGCCGAGCACACTTGCTGGGTCGGGACACATTCTTTGCCGGACACAGTACACCGGGCCAAAACCTTGCGTCAGGCCAAAGTTTTGCGTCAGAGTTGTAAAATAGTTTTATCTACTCGTAAAATAGATAAGACGTAGATCTACAATTTTGTATTTATATTGTGCCTTGTAATTTGGCTTGAAAAAAAGGTCTGAATCGTATTTCAAGTTTCACTAATTTGGAGACCAATACGATTGGCGAATATAGAAATGTATGAATAGTTATACACAAGCTCGAAGTTTGATAAAGTGTCATCTTATTTGCTATCTCAATAATATTCTTAATTCCCTACCTATTTTTTCAATCTTTTTAATCTTTTTTCCAACCAAATATGTCTATTTCTTATATCTTCCTTTCATATTTCGTACATTTTTATCTTTATAGTTAAATCACTATTGGGACGACCACTCGAAACTGTCCTCGAAATCATCTCATAAAATTTTCTGCAACATCCTATAATTAAATCTGTTGCAAAACTAATATAGTATAGATGTAGTCGTGACCTTCGAGAAGTGTGACGTGGACATTACTTTAATGGCGCTCCTACGGATCGAGTTTAAATGCCTGAAGCTCCAACGAAACATAGGACATTAATTAATTGATCCATACTAAAACTTTGCAATGGTTTTGTCTATATATATGCATCCGTTTATTAGAAGCAGCAGAGCGAATAGAAATGGAAACAACAGAGAAATTAGAAACAGAGAGTAAAATGAAGTCATTCGACGGAGAAGCATCGCTAGTTGGCCAAGAAGTGATTTGGCAAGCCGTGTTTGGGTTCGCAGATTCCATGGCGGTTAAGTGCGCCGTGGAACTTGGAATAGCCGACATTATAAACTCTCATGGAGTTCCTATTACAATCACTCAAATTGGCTCAGGTCTTTCACCTTCTTCTCATCCCATCCCTATAACACACATATTATTGTTTACTGTTTGTTAGATAATTTGACACAATAATGCGGGAATTGTATTGGAAAATGTACTTCTATAAGGTCTATATTGTATAGCTCTGATATACGAGTATCTATTATCATAGGCAATACAAATGTATATATGTATGTATGTATAGGCCGATTATACTTTTAGTTTGAGCAAGAAGAATGAAACTATCATTAACAAGGACTCATGCATGCATGAGATACAAAATAAGCCCCGATTCATTAACTAAGCAAACTATCATATACAAAATTACTGAAAATACCATTCATCGGTAATATTGCTGTTAACTACAAATTGTTATGCTAGTTATGGAACAAATAATTTAAACTCCGACACTTACTCATTCATTTTGTTTGGGAGAGATTCTAACAAGCGTCAATAAATTGAAGGCATAAACTCACCAAGCACTGACATGGCCTACCTCTCCCGAATCATGAGATACTTATCTCGGAAACACATCTTCACCGTCTACAATCCACCGGACGGAGTGGGGGAACCTCTCTATGGGATAAATCACAACTCAAAATGGCTACTAAGCGACTCGGAGCTGAGCGTGAAAGCCATGTTGATATTCCAGAACCATCCCTGGCTACAAGCCACATGGCATTACCTCGGCCAATGCGTCAAGGAAGGGGGGATATCTTTCGAGAAGGCTCATGGGATGGAGTTGTGGGACTTCGCCTCCGCGAACCCAGAGTTCAATATGCTCTTCAACGATGGGATGGCCTGCACGGCCAAGATCGTCATGTCGGCCTTCTTTGAAGGCTACAAAGGTGGCTTCGACGCTGTCGAGTTGGTTGTTGACGTGGGTGGCGGCATCGGAGGCAACTTGGCAGAGATTGTGAAGGCCCATCCTCACATCAACGGAATCAACTTTGATCTTCCTCATGTGGTGGCCACCGCACCTGCTTATGACAGGGTGTCCCATGTTGGAGGAACCATGTTCGAGGCTGTACCTGATGCTGATGTAGTTTTCATGAAGGTACGTGCTAAATGCTGCAATTAACAAGCGGTATATTTCCAAGTACAGATTGTCGTCACATTAACCCTTTGTTATTTCCAACTTTGTTTTCCATTATTATTATTATTATTATTAATTTCAGTTTATACTACACGATTGGGGAGATGAAGACTGCATCAAAATACTGCAAAATTGTCGAAAAGCGATGACAAATCAGAGGAGAGGGAAACTAGTTCTGGTGGAAATTGTCTTGCAACCCCAGGGAACCCACCGTTTCGGAGACATGGGATACGTCTCTGATCTCGTAATGCTTGCACACACCACAGGAGGGAAAGAGAGGACTGAGCCCGAATGGAAGAGCCTTTTACGTGCCGGCGGCTTCCCTCGCTCCAATATCATCAAAATCGCAGCTCTCCCTTCCATTATCGAGGCTTTCCCCGAATGATATCAGTCTATAGTCCTGCGACTTCCCAATAATATTATGTCTGAGATATGATCTGGGCTTACCAGACGTCTAAAAATAAAGTGGTTTGGGCTTAGAGCTATTCGTTAATGGCTCAATGCTCTTAAAATCATTGTCAATCATCTTTCTGATAGTACTTGGTTTGTACTCGTGAAGCTCTTTTTTTTTTCTAGTTGTTGTCCGACGTCTATGTCCTAGTTTGCTGCATACCCTTTGAATTGTACACCCACTTTGTCAGAATTTATTCTCTTGTATGCGTGATTTTTAATACTATTGTTATATTTGCCAATAAGAATTAGTTTTTTTTAACAGCATATTTCATTAGACAAAGATAACACCAGATACAAATTACATCTAATCATGCCCGATTGCATGAGAAAAGCAATCAGAACTAATCGCCCGATTGCATAAAAACGGATTCTAATAGAAGGACCCGACCAAAATATTCACTCCATGTAGCACCTAATAACCGAAAGAACGACGAACCAAAGTTTCCAGGGACTGCTACCACTCACAAGTCCTACCCACTCTTCTAAGAAACCAAGAGTCGAACATTTTTTAAAAATTTGTATATGGCTCAGTCTACATTTTAAAATTACAAAAAAGTAGTGTACAAGTCGGCAATATAATCCATGAACCCTAAATTGAACTTTTGCCAAAAATAATATGCCAACTCATGTTTGGAATTGCAAATTTCATGTCGGTGAAGTGCGCAATGGAACTTGGAATAGCGGACGTTGTTTCGAAAAGTTAAAATTTTTGGAAAAGAAATTATTTTTATTTTTTTGAATTATCATGCTTTTAAGGAAAAAATATCAACTTAAAGACATGGATGCGGATATACCAAAAACATTATAGACGGAGTTAGCTGAAATTGTATGCCGTTACAATATAATAACTTGATGATCTCTTCTTCCCTCTAATTAAATCATTTCGAAGACTAATATAGTATTGAATAAGATGTGCTAATTGTTTTAATAAAAAAGTACAGGGTGATAAACGTTACAAATTTTTTATAAAATAATTTAAAATATAATTATGATTTAAAGAGAAAAAACGTATTGGCCGAAAACCTCCATTTTTTAGGGGTAACCAATTGATCTCTCGTGTTGTTACCAACTCACCATAGTATAAGTGCAAGCTGTAAACAACAGCCTTCGTAGATTTTTTTTGGTTGGAAACAGACTTAGTAGATAAACTTCAAAGAACTTTATAAAAAAAAAGTAAATTACACTCAGGTCCATAGTCTATGTCATATTTACGGGGAGGATCTCTTCTACTTGTGGGATGAACGGGCCAAATCTTTAGATTGCCGAGCAAGCATGTAGTTGTAGCTGGCAGCTGAACATCTTGGCTAGTTGCATCCACCTTCTTTGGAACGGGATTTAATGTTTTCTCTTGGGGTGGATTTTTTTCTTCACTTGTCTCAATTCAACGAGGATCTGGGTTGGGCCATGTGTTGTTATTGATTTTTCCTGTGGGCTTGGGTGTATTTTGGTTTATTTTCGGGATGCTTGTGGTATGTACCGGATGTAACTTATATTTGTAATATGGAGGCTGAAAAGAACTACGTACTCGTGGTGCTATCGACGATACTCTTTTTCTGATATAGTTTTTTCCTAGTGGATTTTACCGTATCAGCATTTTGAAGAGATCGGCGACTGCGAGAGCACGAATTCTCCTTCTGTCTTAATAGTGATATAATAAAATTTTAACTTATTCAAACCGACAGAATGACGAACCAAAGTTTCCAGGGACTGCTACCACTCACAAGCCCTAGCCATCTTCTAAGAAACCAAGAGTTAAACATTTTTAAAAAATTTGTATATCACTCGGTCGATATTTTAAAACCACAAAAAAGTGGTGTACGGCAATACAATCCATAAACCCTAAAGTGGACTTTTGCCAAAAATTAATATGTTAACTCATGTTTGGATTTGCATATTTCATGTCGGTGAAGTGGGCAACGGAACTTGGATTAGCGGACGTTATTTCAAAATTTTAAAATTTCTGGAAAATAAAATTTTTTTAATTTTTTTTGAATTATCATGCTTTTAAGAAAAAATGTCAACTTAATGACATGGATGTTGACATACAAAAAACATTATAGACGGAGTTAACTGAAATTGTATGCCGTTACAATATAATAACTTGATGATTTCTTCTTCACTCTAATTAAATCAGTTCTAAAACCAATATAGTATTGAATAAGATGTGCTAATTGTTTTAATAAAAAGGTACAGGGTGATGTCATATTAATTATTTGGGATAAGTTCATTTTAGTACCCTATAATTTTACCCATTTTGCCTGGAGTACCATGTGGTTTCAAATTGGTATTTTAGTACCCTGTGGTTGACATCTAATTTTTTGGGCAGGTCCAAAGCAGCTGCCCGACAAAACCAGCTTGAAACGTCGTCGTTTTGAGATGACGTGGAGGACATGTGGCGCCAGACTTTAATTATTCCCTCTTACTTCGTCTTCCTCCTCCTCTCTGTTGGTCCTTCTTCTTCTTCCTTCCTTTTCTAGTCGAACAAATTCTGATGAACTAACAAAAATCCAATCTGATATACTTGCCATCCTCGTCAAACGTCACTACACCCAAAAAACTTACCATACAGTGAATTCCCCCAAATCCCAATCCAATCCAGAAAATCCTAAGGAGTATACGAGGATTTGTGACGTCGACGGTGCCCTTAAAGGAGGAGGCCAACGATGCACTTATGACCCGGATCTCGAGAGTGAACCAGCTTCACCCTCTCCGATAAGCTCTCTCTATAGTCGTTGAACACTAAGCTCTCACTCCCCGGCTACGCCCTCTCCGGTGAGCCGGCTCTCCATGATCGCCGGCAGACTCGAGTTCCCTCTCCTCCTCCCCTTCCCCGCCGTTGGATTAGCTCGTGGTCCCCGACTCAGTTGCTTGAAGGTTCTGTTGGTTTTGGGTGTTAGGTTGCGGAAGGGTAAAGATGGAACCCACCGTGGATATTGCTAGTTGAAGATTATGTTGTGGGTTTTGCGGGCTCATCATTCCGGGGATGCCACATACGCCACTACTGGTCGGAGATGCCTCAGACGCCACTGCTGGGTTTTGCTGGAGCTCGACGATGGGCTAGGGGGTTTTCCGGGCTCGCCGTTCTTGGGAAGGAGGCTCAAGAGCGAGCTTGCCTCAATCTCGTCGCAATCAGAGGGGGTTGGCTGCCCGTCGTCGTCATCATTTTGTCCTCCAGATTTGCCATCGTCGAGAACCATTATTAAGACGATTGAACCAGTTCCATTGGTGTCCAAAGTTTTGTAGGTTCGTCATGAGAAATGTTGTTTACGCCGGTGCACTCCGACCATCAAGTTCAACAACGGCGACGGCAAAGTTGGAGGGTGGGATTTGTGGGTGTTACTTGATTTTAATGGGAACAGGAAGAAGGAGTGAAACCCTCTGCCTCTCCAAGATTTTAATGGAAAATTTTAATTAACTACGGGGTTCATCCCTAAACGTTCTTGCCTCGTCCATCTCTCTCTTTAAGGAAGGGGGAGGTTATTTTGAAAAGTTATAAAAAATTAGGACCATTTGGGAAATTTTTGCCTTGCCAACTCATAGCCACGTGTCTTCCACGTCGTCTCAAAATGACATCGTTTCGAGCGGGTTTGGATGGGTAGCTGCCCTGGACCTGCCCGGATAATTAGTGGTCAACTATAGGGTACTAGAATACCAATTTGAAACGACATGATACTCTAGGCGAAACGGGTGAAATCACAGGGTACTAAAATGAACTTATTCAAGGAGATATCAATTTTTAAAAAGCCGTCCCTTCTCTGCTAGGGTTAGGGTTTTCTTACTCCTTATGAGAGACTTTTGTCCCCTTTGTAGGTTTTGATTTGATTTTGTTCTGTTTTCTTCTTGCATCCATCCAATTAGGACGTTAGTGACTCTAAATAGGTAGATCTTCTGAGCGGTCTAGATAGCGAGATTGAGTAGAGTTTTCCTAGGTCTTCAAATAATCGAGTCAGTAGTCGGGGGCGAAGGCTGTGGAGGATGGGGTCGAGAGAAGACGAGTTGAGTTATTTCCCAATGAATGAAGGTGGAGACAGGGGGCGGGCCGTTCGTGGAAAAAAGGTTATGGTGGATGATGGCAAGATGGAGATAGAAGTTGCGACAGATACTGCACTACATGTTTTTGTTGAACGTGGATTGCATGGCTTTTCTCTAAGCACTGAGGTAGGGGTGATTCGAGAGATGTCTTTCTGGCGGTGGCTCGTGGGGATGGAAACTGCATCAATGAAGGGGAAGAAGGCTCTTGGTCTGGGGAGAGGGTACGGTCCCTGGTAGGGGAGATTGATGAGGAGACCCTGGAGCTCTCGTTTGAATTATTTGATCTGACTGATGGTTCGAACAAAGCTTCTCTAGTAGGCACAGTATGGACCGAAAAATAAAATTAATTCCAATGCCTTCATGACCTTGCTGAAGAACCTGTGGCAACCTCACCGTGGTCTGATCATTACAGAGATTGCGGTTAACCATTTTCTATTTCAATTTTCTGATAAGAAGGAGATGGCGAAGGTCCTTCGTGATCAACCATGGCACTTTGATAGATAAGCTGTTATTTTGAAGGAGGCGACAGGAGAAGATCAACCGACCACGATACCATTATATTCGCTCCCAATATGGCTCAGGGTTCATGACCTACCGTTGGGCGGATACAATCTCATGACTGCTAAGGCAATTGGGTCGCTATTTACCTCCGTCCTGGAGTGGGATGATGCACCGGACTGTAAAGGGAAGTATATGAGGATCTGAGTCCTCTTTGATGTCCGCATGTCTCTCCCCCGAACCAAGAAATTGAAGTTCTTGGAAAGACAGGTAGCCTTAGTATACTTCAAATATGAAAGGCTTCCATCTTTCCGATTCTATTGCGGTATGTTGGGCCACATTAAAAACAATTATGAATTGGCTACTTCGGATGATGATCCCCCAGCCTCTGTCGACAACTACAGAGCATGGATAAGGGCCTCCCCGTATAAGCCCCGCCATGTTGTTGTGGATGCTAGTACGAGACGTGGTGCATCTTCTGGTGTCTATAGGAATCTGAATATTAGAACTTCTCCACCAGCGGATCTCACAGGGCCTTCGTGGGATCCCTATTTCAGTGCTGCTAATGATGATCGAGCTATTAAGGATCTTCAAACTAGTGTCAAAGTTATGGCAGTAACCAAGAACACTCCCCCAAACACCCATGCCTCAATATGCCCTCTTTCTACCACACCTCAACCAATCTCAACCTTACCTCCCCCCAATACAACTACCCTGATAATCACTGCTGCTGGACCAAAACACTCCCCACACAGATCTATTTTCCCTCTACCGAGTATTGCAGACGACCAACCCAAATACATACCCCCTACCTCCGATCCAAATAGGATAATACATCCCCCACTTTTACACACCCTCACCCACAAAACTCACTACATGCTAAATCCCCTCCGCCCCATAATACTATTCACACAATTGCCCAGGCTACTGTGACCACCACACCCAACCCACAATTGTATATCAATATCCCCATCATCACACCCCACCCACCAAGCACTACCATAATAACAACAGTAATTGAAACACTGCTTGACCCTGCTCAGAATGAGCCTTCTAAGGATGAGAAAGCACAGCAAGATACCCCTGGCCGTCCTCAGAGTAGGGGTCCGCTCCGTCGTTGGAAGAAACAAGCTCGTGAGACCAATTCCTTTATAGATCAGAAGTGGATATTTTGGTAGACCAAGTTAGCAAGCGTCTGAATGCTTTCGAGGCCCCAAGTTTGGCACCTAAATTGGCAGAGGCTGCAGGTCAACCTCGCCAGTTGCTATGAATCTTTTATGCTAGAAATATGGCGGGCTGGGGAGTCCTAAAGCAGTTCGCCAACTTAGCAGACTAGTCAAGACTTGCAATCCCCAGGTAGTCTTTCTCTCAGAAACCAAATTACATAAGAGAGAGACTCAACTGTTGAATTGGGATTTGCGTGTGGTTTGTTTGTTCCTTGCTCGGGTGATGAGAGAACGAGGAGTGGTGGATTGGTATTATTGTGGCAGCGACATCTTGCTGTTACGCTGTTGTGTCTTTCGATACACCATATTGATGTTGAGATTCGAGATGGTGGAGAATGGAGGTCTACTGGTTTTTATAGATGGCCAAAAACGGGGGAGAGGAGTCAGTTTTGGAATTTTTTGAGGGAGCTAAATGGGTGATCCACCCTACCATGGCTATATGGCGGGGATTTCAACGAGATCCTCTCAAACTCAGAAAAGAAAGTGAGAAATTTGATTCCATTTAGTAGGTTAGAGACTTTATATAAAGCGGTTCGCTTTTGTAACTTTACTGAAGTAAAGCAATCGGGTTGGAGTTCACTTGGAGTAACTGTAGAGAAGATGCAGGATGTATTGATTACAAATTGGATAGATTCTTTGCAGCTCCAGACTGGTTCACACACTTTTCGATGTCAACCTTGGAAATTCTTTGCAGCTTCAGACTGGTTCACACACTTTTTGGTGTCAACCTTGGAGGCCCGCATAAAAGAAGGTTCTGACCACAGTCTAATAGTTTGCTACATTCGGTTAGTAGAATCCCAACCTATTCGACGGTGCTTCCGGTTTGAAGCCATGTGGCTTAGAGATGAGGATATAAAGAATCAAGTTGAGGCGGGTTGGTGATCTCAACTAGGAAAGCCGATGTTACCCTTCGACTCGGAGCCTGTGCTGAACGGCTGCAAGAGTGAGAGAGGAAGTTTTTGGCCATGTCAAAAGGGTGTCAAGGCGTATTGAGGCCGAGGTTCATGATATCCAAGCAGCCCCTACCACGATGGAGAGTAAACAGAAGTTGCAGGGGTGTTTGCGTAGGAGAGAGGAGCTCTTGTGTCGGACAGAGACAATGTGGGCACAAAGGTTGAGGGTAGACTGGCTAAAGGAGGGTGATCGAAATACTAAATTATTTCACCAGAATGCAAGCCACAGGCATACTAGGAATTGGGTAGAGGAGATTAGGACTGATGAGGGAGGAGTGGTTCAGGATTTGGGTGGGGTTCAGGAGATCTTTAGGTCCTATTATATGTCATTATTTTCCTCTTCAGGTTGTATGCATGTGGATGACATTACAAGCAAAGTATCCCCAAAGGTAACTACGGAGATGAGCTCTTTTCTGACCTTATCGTATACCAGACAAAAAGTAGAGACGGCGCTCCAACAAATGCATCCTACCAAGTCACCTGGTCCAGATGGCATGCCTCCATTATTTTTCCAAAAATTTTGGCCAGTGGTGAGGACAGATGTGATTCGTACGACCTTGGCTGTACTTAATGAAGAAATGGACCCTACATCTCTCAATAAGGCCATTATTGCTCTTATACCCAAGGTGACGAAACCTATCTTGTGCTCAGAATTATGCCCGATTAGTTTGTGCAATGTCATTATGAAGATCATTACAAAGGCTACTACTAACCAGTTGAAGAATTTTCTTGGTGATGTCATTCATAAGAACTAAGGAGCCTTTGTCCCTAGTCGTCTTATTACAGAGAACTCTTTAATTGCCTTTAGGGTCTTCCACTATCTGAAAAAGAAGCGGAGGGCTCGGAAAGGTTATTATACTCTCAAGCTAGACATGACAAAGGCCTATGACTGGATTGAATGGCCTTTTCTGAAGAGCATGATGACTGCCTTGGGATTCCTTACTGGCTTTGCCTCTCTGGTGATGAGATGTGTTTGCACGGTACAGTATGCCATACAGGTTAATGGTACAGTTGGTGAGTATTTTGAACCAAGCAGGGGACTTCGTCAGGGAGACCCACTCTCTCCATATCTATTCTTATTTTCTGCGGAGGGGGTTACAGATTCTTTACATCATGCAGCTTTGGTGGGTCTTATTCATGGTATTAAGGAGGCACGTTCTGTGCCTGCTATTACTCATCTCTTTTTTGCAGACGATTCCCTTTTGTTTGCTAGAGCTACAGAGACTGAAATCAGGAAAATCCTTAATTATGCTCAGATCTCTGTAGTTTGGCGTCCTTCCCTTTGGGGTTTCTGCATTTCCGAAATCGTTCTTGAAGTTCCCGAAGTTAGATTTTATCAACTCTCGGGTCCCTGACGGCTCTTTTTTTCATTTTTGATCATAAAAATGACCAAAATACCCTTAAACAAAAAATAAAAAAATTACCTTCTTCAACCTTTGAAAAAAATACCAACCACCCAAAACCAAGATCAAACTAACTAAAATCAAGAACACGACCAAGAATATCAAGAACAACCAAAACTAGCTCCAACACCAAACTCTAACTATAACCGGCACCTCCCTCCCGTCCCCATCTTCCTTCACCCCCGCTCTCGACGACGACGAAGACTCGTCCTTCTCCTTTTTCGATCATTTCTCCGGTCACCGTCTGGTATTTTTCTGGCGACCACCAAAATCAGCCAAACACCAAAACCAAAACCAACTGATTCGTCCCACTGCTTCCGATTTCGAACAACCTTACAAGCTTCCGAGAAAGCTTTCGATTCCGAACAATCCTACAAGCTTTCGGAAAAACCTTCCAAAATCTAGAAATTAAAATAAAAGTTACACGGAAAGGAACAGATATTATAGAGCTTCCGACTACAACCCTAAAATCTACTGTTTCTTAGATATCTTGAAACAAGAAAATAGACAGAACCCACAAGCCACCTCCGACGACAGCCCGAGATAAGCCGCCTTCGACAGTAGGGAGAACATATTTGATCGGGATTTCGTTCGCAAAATAGCACAAGGCCAGCCGCGACCAACGACGGTTCTGTTCTCTTTACCCATGGGTTTTCCTTCATCTCCTTGACCGTAATCGATTTGGGTTCCTCGATGGAGGGAGGGAGAAGATAAAAGAAAAAAGAAACAGAAGGGATAGTCTTCGTCGAGGGAGGAGTCTTTTTGGTATTTGGTTGATTTTGGTGGTCGCCGGTGAAGGTCCAGGGATAGATCTGAAGTTGAAGCGGTGGGTCCACGGCGAGGGAGGAGTCTTCGTCCTCGTCGAGGGCGGGGGTGAAGGAAGATGGGGACGGGAGGGAGGTGCCGGTTATGGTTAGGGTTTAGTGTTGGAGCTAGTTTTGGTTGTTCTTGATGTTCTTGGTCGTGTTCTTGATTTTAGTTAGTTTGATCTTAGTTTTGGGTTGGTTTTTGGTGGTTGGTATTTTTGTTCAAAAGTTGAAGAAGATAATTTTTTATTTTTTATTTTAGGGTATTTTGGTCATGTCCATGACCAAAAATGAAAAAAAGAGCCGTTAGGGACCCGAGAGTTGATAAAACCAAACTTCGGGGACGTCAGGAACTATTTTGGAAATGCAGGGACCCCAGAGAGAGAGACGCCAAACTACAGGGACCTGAGCGTAACTTTTCTAAAATATTTTGAAAATTATTTATAAAATTCATCCATTTATTAAAAAAACTCTTCTAAGAAATCAAGAGTTGAATATTTTTTTAAAATTCGTATATCACTCGCTCGACATTTTAAAACCACGAAACGCTGTGTGCAAGTCGGCAATATAATCCCTAAACCCTAAATGGGCTTTTGCCAAAAATAAATATGTTAACTCATGTTTGGATTTGCATTTTTTTTGGTGAATTTTTTTTGTGAAATTTGGATTTGCATATTTCATGTCGGTGAAGTGCGCAACGGAGCTTGGAATACCGGAAGTTATTTCGAAAATTTAAAATTTTTGGAAAATAAATTATTTTTAATTTTTTTTGAATTATCATACTTTTAAGCAAAAAATTCAACTTAATGACATGGATGCTGACATACAAAAAAACATTATAGACGGAGTTAGCTGAAATTGTATGCCGTTACAATATAATAACATGATGATCTCTTCTTCCCTCTAATTAAATCAGTTCGAAAACTAATATGGTATTGAATAAGATTTGCTAGTAGTTTAAATAAAAAAGTACAGGGTGATAAACGTTACAAATAGTTAATAAAATAATTTAAAATATACTTATGATTTAAAGAGAAAAAACGTAGTCGACGAGAACCTCCATTTGTTAGGGTAACCAATTGATCTCTCATGTTGTTACCAACTTACCATAGTACAAGTGCAAGCTGTAAACAACAGCCTTCGTAGATTTTTTTTTGGTCGGAAACAGCCTTCATAGATAAACTTCGAAGAACTTTACCCCAAAAAGATAAACTTCAAAGAAAAATTACAAGTGGAGTAGAAGTTTCTTAAATTAATACTCAATATTGATAACTTCTTTAAGATGATAATATTCTCTGGTCTCAAATTAGATCTTTTATATAAATTAATAATTTCAACCAAATAATAAGATAATATTTTTTCTGAACACTCATAGATAAATCTATTGGTCTCATCAACATCATAAATTAATAATCTCCTGAAATTAAAGAGATAGCTATGATGATTTAGCAAAATATGAATATATCTTTTTTTTATTAAAAATTTAAATCAAAGTAAATATATCTCTAACTTTTCTCACAGCATCCAAAAGTTTCGGTATGGTATTCTCAAATCGCAAGAAAAAATTCCGGGTTGTTGAAGTTATTATTGCTTTCTTTCGTGTAAGAGGTTCTAATGGCAATATATCATCCTCAGCTTCATCTTCGACCGGGTTTTCAATTATCGTTTCGACAATCTCTTCTAAGCTTTGGACCTCTCAACATGCTTCATTTTTTTCGGATAATCCAATTGGTGATTGACATCCATTTTATTGCGACAACCAAGATCACTAATCATTATTTCTAGTTCATGAATGCCTTCAGTATTTGCTTCGTTTAAATTCGTCGAAACTTCTTCATCCCCTAAACGAATTTTGCAATGTCGAAAACATTTGGCTATTGTCACTTGCTGAACATTTATGGTCTAGGCCGGAAATGTGAGATTGATGACATCTGGAACATTAATTTTTAGAAAAAAAAACTCACAAGTCCCTAAGGTTATGTACTAGGAGGTCCTCTAAAAAAAATTTAATTCCTAAATTTTAAAAAATTGAACTGATAGATCCCTAAGTCTATTTTTTTTAATTTTTCTTGTAGAATATCAAACTATCCTTCTTTTTTACCTAACAAGTAAATGAAAGTAAAAAAAATCATTCCTTCCTGTGTGTTTCGCTTCCTCCAACGGGTGTGGCAGTTTTTCTGGGTGGGTAAGCATATATCATTACTAGTAGATATAAGATTTATAATTTTTTGGGATAAGTTTATTTTAGTACTCTGTAGTTTTACCCATTTTGCCTAGAGTACCATGTAGTTCTAAATTGGTATTTTAGTACCCTGTGGTTGACCACCTATTTTTCGGGCAGGTCCAGGGCAGCTACCTGTCCAAACTCGCCCGAAACGACCTCGTTTTGAGATGACGTGGAGGACATATGGCAATAGAGTAGGCTTGTTAAAAGTTGACGTGTACTATGGTAAATTACCTATACGATCCCAATTTGTTTATAATTTTTTCCAAAAACTAATTATTTAAATCTTCTTCCTCCTGATTCTTACCATGTTCAACCTTAAAACACCAACAATCAAGAACAAAATCAACCAAGAAGATGATGATCAAATTCATCAATGCTTGACAGCCAATTGCTCTTTATAAATTACAAGTTTCTTGAACGAAGGCTTGCAAGTAGAAAATGATGGCCAAAATGAGAGTTCGCAACCCACATTTCTTTGAAATATTTTGTCGAACACTTAGAAGACTAACCCTACACTCGAGCCGAAACAAAGAACCAGTAAAACCCCACAAACAAAACGGAGAATTAAACGCAACCCAGAAAAGAAAATAACGAGAAGATTAATCGACACGAGTAAAGCAACAACCTTTATGGCCAAGGCGACCTCGTCCTACCGTTCGAGCTCGTCGAGGATGGCGACCACGTCCATCTTCAAAAGCCTGACGACGTGGGTCCTGATGAACTTGTCGAGCTTATCCTCGTCGTCCTTGAACTGCTTCAGGCCCAAAATTACGAAGAGCGTCTTTTTCCCTATCAGTTTCTTCCCCCTCCAAAGTGGTCCCCTCGGCCTCCCGTCGTGGTATTGCCTCGACCCGTTGAGGATCGAGTTGGTCCCCCGGATCGGGTTCCCTGAGGGATGCGGGGAATCGGGTACTGGAGCTGGGGCGATTCGATTTTGGGTTAGGGTTTGGAGGAGGAGGATTTTAGTGAAGTTTGGGAATTTTGAGGGTTAGGGTCCAGATGAATTCCCTATCGGGGATGCGGTGGCCCAGCGCTGGGAGGGGAACGGGCTGGGGGGACGACGATGGTTTAGCAGGGAATTTTTGGTTTTTTTGGGTGTTCTTGGTTTATTCTGTTAGTGTTCTTGGTTGATTTTGTTCTTGATTGTTGGTGTTTTAAGGTTGAACATGCTAAAAATCAAGAGGAAGAAGATTTAAATAATTAGTTTTTGGAAAAAATTATAAATAAATTGGGATCGTATAGGTAATTTATCATAGTACACGTCAACTTTTAACAAGCCTACTCTATTGCCACGTGTCCTCCACGTCATCTCAAAACGACGTCGTTTCGGGCGAGTTTGGATGGGTAGGTGCCCTGGACCTGCCCGGAAAATAGGTGGTCAACCACAGAGTACTAAAATACCAATTTAGAATCACATGGTACTCCAGGCGAAATGGGTGAAACTACAGGGTACTAAAATAAACTTATTCCTAATTTTTTCTAGCGAAATTTTAATATTTAGAGTCGAGTATTATCATCGACCGTGTTTCTCCTTTTTGTCCAATTATATCGGACGATTGGCAACCGCTGACCAGCAATAGTTGGGGGGCATGTACCCCACTTGCTCTTTGCAAATCGTGTCGTCACCATCATCAGTGCAAACCCGATTGATCAAAAAATGGCATACGCTGCACATTGGTTTTGGAATTGATCGAGCTGCTTTGGAAGGGATTACAAGCCCTAATTAAAGATTGGGCGAATGCCAAATTGACAAAAATAAAGAAACAAAAAGACTGATAATTAAAGCACGAGAAAAAATCCAGCAATACGAACGTCCAAACAGCAACATGGGAGAAAGAGAAGGGTAGTTTTGACATTCTACAAAAAAATATTGATAAAAAATAGACTCATGAATCAATCAGTTCGATTTTCTCAAAATTCAGGGATCAATCAGTTCAATTTCTCAAAACTCAAAGATTAAAAAATTTTTGAGAAGACCTCCTAGTACATTATACATAACCTTAGGGACTTGTGAGTTTTTTCTCCTAATTTTTATGGATTGGATTGTCCCAAATCATGGCCTTATAGTATCTTACGGTAAAGCCTCTTACGATAGTACACCTTGAAAGCTCTTATTATTCGAGCATCTCAAGGTTGGGCTTTTTGTGTCTTTTTTTTGGGGAAGTCTTTGTACAGAATAGCAGCAAGTTCAGGTGGTGGGCATACAAGCCAATTGGAAGCACAAAGATCCAACTGAGACATCCTTGCTAACCAATTTGCAGCTTCATTTGCCATTCTTGGTGTAAATAACAGCTTACGCCTAGGCAGATTACCAAGACGGAACCTAGCTTCGATGGCGTCATTCTCGACTCGCCAATCGATCACATTGCAACTTCCATTGAGAAAGTCCACAACCACCTTGCAGTCCGAGAGCAGCTGCACCTCCGTGTTGGTATATTTCTCATGGATCAACTCCAACGCCACCTCAATGGCTCTTAACTCTGCCTCTACTGCAGAGCAAGCTTGGAGTTTGAGAATCTGACCGTCAATGACTTGGCCAATATGATTTCTGGTAATTGCCGCAGCACCCATGATAGAGTTACTTGCATCCACATTTACCATTACCTCCTAGACTTGAGGTGGGTGCCATCTCCTCTCCAATGAGTTAGAATCCTCACCTGAAGAGTTCGTCGCTGGTTTTTGAGACCACTCCAGCCAGCTCTGTTCATCGCTCTTTGAACTGTCAATATGGGAGAAGGCTTAGTTCCTTCAAACATTGCTTCATTCCTAGATTTCCAAAGCTTAGCTCTTTGAACATAATTTGCAGAACGCTTGGATAACAGATCACCTCTAATCTTCATGAACCATGAACAAAAAATTGAAGTCAGAAGTAACTTCAGGCCTAAACCCTAAACCAAGGAACCTATGGAACCACGTCGTGGAAGCATGAGGGCAAAAGAGAAGGTGATGAGGAAGGTTTTCAACTCCCTCTTCGCATACGAGGGAACCACGTCGTGGAAGCATGTCCAAAATGCCTCCTCGTCATGGTAAAAGCAATCGGGAGTGCTTGATCTGTAACTCGCCATACGAAGTTCTTCAATTTTGGTGGGACGTTCAGTCTCCAAATCACTTTCCAAAGAGCAGAAAGGTCAACATCTGCATTAGATAAACTAAGCTGGTAAGATTGTAACTTTTTCTGAAATAAATAACCAAGCCTAGCAGTAAAGTTTCCATCTCTCGCATCCCGCCAAATTAATCTATCAAAACAGTCAGAACTGGGCGGCATGATCTTAAAGATGGATTCTTTGTCCTGTTCGTTTAACAACGATTCAATCAAAGGAGCATCCCACCCATCCAGTTCAGCATTTAGCAAATCCTGCACAAGACTAGGACCAGGCTCAGCTGGTCTCTCTGAGGTGATCCTTCCAAGATTTGCATCCGGCAACCACGGATCCTCCCAAATGTGGATTTTGCTTCCGTCTCCCACCTTCCAGTGGGTTCCACTTTTGATCACCTCCTTTCCGATGTGAAGGCTCTTCCACATCCACGAACTCCGTCGTCCATTGGCAGCCTGCAAGAAATACAACGAATCCACTTCGGAGGGAACCCCATCTTCTCCATTAACTCGCATCAAAAAATCTCAATTGACTAAATCATATCCTTTCCAAAGATCGAGTTTGATGGTCATAGCCCCCGACTTGGACCTCAAAACCTTGTTCAGTCTATGAAACACCTCATGGGCCGCAATGATATTGTTGTTAGAGATGTCGAGAAATTAAAGAGGAAATGATTTGTGGACTTGTTTCCTATTCTATTTGGACTAGCTTTTGGACTCCTAATTTGACCTAGATAGCTTACTTGATGTACAAGTGTTTGCCTCTATATAAAGGCATGTTACCCTAAGATTTTGTATAGCTTTGTAACTCGGAAACTCATCAATAAAAGTTCTCCTTTCTCCCCGTAGACGTAGGCATTAGGCCGAACCACGTAATTCTCTTGTTCCGTGTTCTTTGTGCGATTTTGTTCTCTAGTTGCTGAATTCCTAACAATTGTCTTGTATGCATCGCCCATTGACGAAAGCACCTTGGTGTTCTCCAATTAAACTTCCAATCCATCTTCTTAACCTGTTAGCCATGACCTTAGCATAGATCTTATAAGAGTAATTGCAGAGACTAATAGGACGGTATTGGGAAATATGATCAGGAACATTAACTTTAGGAATAAGAACTAAAAAAGTTTTGCTTAGCTCCTCAGGAATCAATTCTGAAAGGAATAACTCCTGCACAGAATTGGTAAGCTCCTGACCTATAATATTCCAATATTTATGCACAAAGAAACCTGGATACCCATCCGGTCCCGGAGACTTCAACCCGCCCATCTGAAGCTGCAGTTTTGATCTCCTCGCTATCCAAATTTCTTGTGAGGTCATCTTTCATCTCCTGTGTAACAACTTCCGGGATGGCCTCCAGCACATACTCTGCATTATTAGTGATAGTCGAAGTGTAAATGTGCATAAAGTAAGAAGTAATGCTACCGGCAATCTCAGCTTCTTCTTCGATTCATCCACCAAAATCATCTTTAATTCTCCGGATTTGATTCTTCTGTTTTCGTTGGGTAGCAACCGTGTGAAAGAATTTAGTATTTTTATCACCCGATTGCAACCAATTGATCCGGGACCATTGGTGCCAGAACAACTCTTCCTGGACATGTATCTCCTCAAGCTCCTTCTTCAGCGCACTCTCCTGAAGTAGCCTCTCCCGGGAAGGGGGACCAGCTTGGACCAGTGCAATCTCACCCATCTTTTGTTCCATCCGGACCGAACCGTCCTTGTAGAACACCTTGCTCCATTTGGTGAGTTTCTTGCTGCATGCTTGTCCATGCTTCACCCATTTATTTGTTGCAGGCTCAGCAATAGGGCACTGCCACTCGTTACGCACAATAGCCTCACACGCAGCCTCTTTTGCCCACATAGATTCAATCCGGAACAACTTCCGTCTCCTTCCACACGGATGTGTGTCAAGCAAAATGTAAGCATGATCCGAGCCAACCATCGGACCATGAAAAACTAAAGCAAGAGGGAACATGTTGCGCCACTGTACATTTGCAACCGCTCTGTCTAATCGTTCCAAAATGTTGTCGTCACCTTCTTGCTTTTTGGTCCAGGTAAAAGGGTTTCCCTGAAACCCTAAATCCAGTAACTCTCCTTTTTCCAGGAAATTATTAAGACCCCGCATCTGCTGCCAACTAGGGAGATTACCTCCACTTTTCTCCTCGACGGAGCAAAATTCATTGAAGTCGCCAATGCACAGCCAAGGCATTCGTGGATTGCTCCATATCATCCCAAAATTGGCGTCTCTTTCAGGCTCGCCATACACAAAAGAAGTCAGCCAAAATTTGTTCGAACATCTTTCCACGCATTCCAACTTTGTCACGGTAGGTGGTAGAAAGAACAACTCAACGTTTTCTGGTCCTACAATATTTTTGGATGGGCCGAACAATTATGTACCACCAACAATATTCTTCTACCATGCATTTTCTAATCGAGATAGCGAACATATTCATCAAAAAGCACACTAGTCATCCATGCTCTTCTGTTAGCACAACATTAACAATTCAAGATACTTATATTCACATTCTTGAAGCAACGTGGCTTTGCATATTTACCAATAATTCATGAAATTTGAAATAACATGCGACCAAAATATTTTCCACAAGATGTTCAACATCGTTGGAATTTAACTTATAAATTATTAAAAAAAGCTCTTCCCTACAAAGATCTTGTATATATTTTTGCATCTCATGATCAAACTAATAATATTATGTTGCAACCTTACCATTGGAACCTTATAGAAAACCTAAACGAACTTTTAGAATATTTTAATGATGCTACACATATTTTTTCGGTGTTTATTATTCATCATATTTAGTATTTTTGGAATATTATAATATATCAGAGTCAATATATAATGCTAACAAAAATTTTGCATTGTCAATATGTGTTCGAACATTGCTAACAAATGGTTACAATATTTTCGGAACATTTTCTGAATTAATTTAATTGCCATCATTTTTATGCCAAAAACTAAAATTTACGGTTTACAAAGTTTGTTACAATCCTATTACGAGAATTTGAAGAATTTGTAAGAAGTTGATTGTAATACAGAAATGCATGTTCTTGTAATTAGAAACCACGTAAAAATGATATTTTGAATTGAAAGAGTAAATATAGTAATAAGACTAGTGCTTCTACATCTAATGATCGAGCTCCTCTCCTCACAAGGTAATAAATTTAGTTTTGGGGATTCGATTAAGAAATTAAATAATTAACTAGAATTTTATACGGATTTTATTCGAATTCTATTCAGATTCGATGATTCATAATTCATATTTGATTCATTCTTGGATGAATAGAATATAATTCTAAGTTTGAATGAATTCGAATTTGATTCGAATCTAATTGAATTTGATTCGAATCTATTCAAATTTGAACAATGGTCAGATCTAGATAGCCTGCATGGCCAAAATTGTAACCAGGGCCGTCTTTGAAGGGTGCAAACATGGTTTCAATGGTGTCGGGTTGGTGGTTGACATGGTTGGCGACACTAGAGACAACTCAGTGGAGATTGTGAAGTCACATCCTCACATCAAAGGGATTAACTTTAATGTGGCTCATGTGGTGGTCACCGCACCTGCTTATGACAAGGTGTCCCATGTTCGAGGAACTATGTTCGAGGCTATAGCTAAAGTACGTGTTTTTAGAGAATTGAATTTTTAATTCATCAAGGAGGTTGGTCCAACATACAGGTGTACGTTGGGATTGAGTCTAACTGGTTAATTAGAAAGATAATTTAAATTAAATATAATCTCTTAGAAACTTTGAACTAATTATAATGTGGGTCGCACTATTTAGTTTTGGGTATCTATGAGATCAATGTGAAATTCGTTTAGGAAGTTTCGTAAGAAACTTTCTAAAAATTAATTCTTGGTGTGAATGAAAATTGGCTTCAAAATGCTATGATTTTTACTAGCAGCCATGAATTTGAGATTTATAACTCCTGTAACCGCTCATTTATTGATCGTGGTTAATAAGGAACATAAATGGCTGCAGCTGCTCATTTATTGACCATGCTTTATTAATGACAACCATTATTCCAGAATTTAATGGTTGTAGCTATCCTATAAAAGGGGGCCTCCGCCTCTCATTTGAGTACACCAAGAAAACTCACATTAATTTTTTTACTCTCCTCTCTCCCCTAAACATAGCATATGCATTCTCATTTTTTGCATAGAGTCAGATTATCGTTTCCATCTGACCGAGTGATTAGAAAAACCTTGGGATCTTGCTTACTCTTGAGGACTGAAGCGATATATGAAGAAGGTATTATGAACTTAAGGGCACAAGGCTTGTTGCCTCGTCCAGGATTAAATATGAATTCGTGATATTCAAATAGGAGAACTCGGTCCAAAGAAAGCAAGCTTGAAGAAGGTAGTAGATCGACATTCTGCTCAAACTATTATTGTAAGTATTCTCTACTCTATCGACATAGTAAAAAAATTGCAATTGTCTAACTATTTGTTTCCAAGTTTACACTTTCCTCATGTTGCCCCTTTTGGCTCTCCATTACTATTTCCACCGGATATTGCACGAATGGAATCATTGGATTTGTCTCCGATCTCATAATGCTTGCAAACGCTAGGAAAAGAGAGAATGTATTAAGTTCTGGCTGCTTCTCTCAGTTCAATATCATCAAAATCGTTGCTCTACCTTCTATTATTCAGGCCTTTCTCTGATGACAACACTCTATAACTCACCTCACTATGTCCTATATATTGTGTCGAACAATGATTTGGCTTTACCATTCGTCCAAAATAAAGTGTTTTGAGCTATTAGTTAATGGCTCGATGCTCTTTTAGATAATACTTAGTTTGCACTCAATTTAGATGAAACTCTTTTTATCAGTTGTCCGACGGCTACTTGTTAGTTTGCTTTGCTGCATACTGTGATTCTTGATGATCCTTAGAAACTTAATTTGACAATATTGAAAATAGCATAAAATATTTACAGTAACAGTCTAAATAAATGGTCAAAATCCACTTCTTTAGAGATTATTTTCTTCAGATTTAGTCCTCCTCTTTGAATATCATGGTCTTCAGATTTAATCTTGTATGATATCACAGCAAGCCACGTGTCATTAAGATCAAATTAACCGCCTACGCTTCAACCTCAAGGGTAAGTAAGCTCTCAATGGACAACGCTCGATCACTCAGTGAGATGAAAGCAATAATCTGACTGACCTGCGAACTCTCAGCGGTTGCAGAACTCAGACTTTAGGCAAAAATGTGAATATTATGCAAGGGGGAGTGGAGGTGTATTTGAAATGAGAAGCGAATGCTCTCTTTTATAATCTAACTTTGAGACAAAAAGAAGTGACGGATACGGTGCTGCTCCTTGAAGACAAACTAGTAGAGCGGCAGACGACGTTGGAATGCCTATATCTGTGACAGCCAAAGACGAAAAGGGAGGAGACAGCTGTATCTTTCCAATCTCGGAAGCTTGCGAAGGACTAGCCATGGTCGCCAGCGAGAGGTTTAGGATTTGAAGTTTAGAGTTTATGTATTAGTATTTAGGGTTTTGGGTTTCAAATGTTATGTTTAGGTATTAGGATTTATGATTTAATGTTTAATGTTTAATGTTTATGTTTTGTGGATCGTGGATATTGTCTGCTACCCTATTCAGGGTTATGGTTTAGAGTTTAGGTATTGGTATTTAGGATATTTGTTTTAAACATAATATGAAGATATTTAGGGTCTAGGGTTTAATATTTGGTATTTAAGTTTTGTGGTACGGTTACCCTAATTATGGGTTATGGTTCAAAGTTCAATCGCCTTGACAAGTACAGGAGAATGTGCATACATGAGCAAACTGTGGCAATCTAGGCTAATTCACCCTTCCTCTAAAAAAGGACTAATTCACCCTTCCAACACTGTACGACAGAAAATTGACTGTAATTCCCTGCAAATCTGTCAAAATACTACAGTTCGACCCATTTTTATAAAATCTACTATTTTGGGGAATGTTGACGTGCTTCTTTATGCCGGCAGCTTTACTAGACCAGGGTGAATAGGCAGAACCAAAGGTTGTTTTTGGGATATTTGAGTGGCGTCGGTGAGAGTGGATCAAGGAGACGCATGGGAAGGGAGCGAAAGGGTTTTGGATTGAGTGGGGACAACATAAAAGTCGTCCCCACGGAGGGAATTTCGTTTGGACCATCAGATTTCTTTAAAAATCGTGTCTACAGATCTGACATTCATTAAAAATCGTGTCTATAACCAAAATCACTTGATCCATTTCATTGGAGACAAGTCTTGTCCCCGCTGAATCCAACCCCGGGAGGAAAGGTGTGATTTTACCATTTAATTTTTTATTGTTTCTTAATTCTTTCCCCTTTTAAGCGTCAACTTTATCAATTGGAGACTGACTTAATTACATAAATGCTCACGTGTGCGCCACCTAATTAATGAGGTGTAAAAAGTCTAATATTACTACATAAAATTCAGATCAATTAAATTGAGCCAATTTAATAACATAAATGCTGATGCAGATGTGTGCGCCGCCGCCTAATGATGCGGTGTAAGAAAATTTTAAGAGAAGGAATTGGGGTTGGTCAAATTTACTTTTTAATCTAGATTTTTTTTAGTTTACTAGGGGAAATTTAGATTAAAAAATAAATTTGACCAATCAAAAGTCGTCCTCTCCATAAGGACGACTTTTTAATAGTTCTCACTCAATCCAAAACCGAAGGGGAATTAGTTGAAACTTTATGCCGTTACTATATAAAAGACAACTTCATCAAATTGGGGTAATTTTCCAAAAGGGTGTTAATTTCTCCGACAATTCCCTGAATGGGGTTGTCAGGGATGTTTTCCTTGTCTGGGGTCGAGCTAGAAACCGCTCAGCGGGGAGCATTTTTTGTTTTGCCAAAAACTGCTCCACCGGGAGCGTTTTTTGTTTTTCCAAAAACTGCTCCACCGGGAGCGTTTTTTGGTTTGCCAAAAGCTGCTCCACGGGGAGCGTTTTTTGGCAAACCAAAAATCGCTCCACGGGGAGCATTTTTTGGCAAACCAAAAAATGCTCCCTTTGTGTTGTCACCGAAAAAAAAATTAGCTGCACTGAGCAAGGGAGAGAAAATCTAAAAAAAACACACAATGGCTCTTGTTCGGAATCCAACCGAAGACTTCCACAATTTTAAATAAGCACTCTAACCAACCAATCTATAAGAGCCTATTGACTTATAACTTTGTAATAAATAATATATTACATATATACGATTTCTATGAAATATGTAATATATTACATAAATAAGGGTTCCAAACAAAATTACCCAAAGCGAAGGAAAATTACCGAAAATTTTTTGTTTAACCAAAAGCCGCTCCGCTGGGAGTGTTTTTATGAAATACGTATTTATTTAAAAATAATATATTTCATAAATATGTATTTCATAAATACATATTTATTTAATAAATAATATATTACATAAATACAAATATATATAATATACATAAATAATAATATATTACATAAATATAGATAATATATTACATAAATATGTATTTCATAAATACATATTTATGTAATAAAAAATATTACATAAATACGTATTTATGTAATAAATATTATTTTATATAAATATGTATTTATGTAATATATTACATATTTCATAGAAATCGTATATATGTAATATATTATTTATTACAAAATTATAAGTCATTAGGCACTTGTAGATTGGTTGGTTAGAGTGCTTATTTAAAATTGTGGAAGTTTTCGGTTCGATTTCGAACAAGAGCCATTGTGTATTTTTATTTGGATTTTCTCCCCCTTGCTCATTGTAGCTAAATTTGTTTTTCGGTGACAACATTTTTTGGTTTGTCAAAAAATGCTCCCCGTGGAGCGGTTTTTGGTTTGTCAAAAAACGCTCCCCATGGAGCAGTTTTTGGCAAAACAAAAAACGCTCCCGGTGGAGCGGTTTTTGGCAAAATAAAAAATGCTCCCCGTTGAGCGGTTTCTAGCTCGACCCCAGACAAAGAAAATATCCCCTGACAACCTCATTCAGGAAATTGTCGGGGAAATTAACCCCCTTTTGGAAAATTACCCATCAAATTGCGCCACCGTAATAACATAAATGCTGACATGTTCTGTATGGCAAATTGCAATCAACTCCATCATTTAATAGGGCAGTAGTAACCTATGTTTCATATTCATTGTTTGAACTAGGAAACTAATGTCGCTATCTATCAAGTCAGATTCAACAAATGAGATTATTTTAAGGAAAAAATTACTTTTGTATTATGTGATTTAAGTATTTCTAATTTTAATATCATGTAATTTAAAATACATCAATTTAGTCAATAAGATAGTTTTTTTTGACACTTCAGCGAATTTCTTTCTACACGGTCATCTAATATGTTATGTCAGCCACATCACCAAGAGGTTTCAATCGATTTCTAGGATCTTAACAAGAAAGTTCCAATTAATCACGGCTATTTTTTTTGCAATATTTATAGCATGGTTTGATTCCTATTTATTTATTTTTACAAAATTTTCAAATTTTTAATTCATTTGCTAAAAAGGTAATAAGAGACCTATTATCGACAAAATAATAATATTCTATTATTGGTCTACTAATTGGGGTTATCAATCGGGTCTTCCTTTGCAGTTTAAATTGAAAAAGGAGGTGATTTAATTTTCATCAAAGAAAACAATAAATTTATATCATTATCTCTTGTTAAAAAACCTTATTAAATTTTTATTGTTGTTTAAAAAGTCTAAATTTATTAATATCTTCTAAAATCTGCCCACGCTTTTTAAAGTGTGTCCCTCGCCGAATCTAAAGAAAATAATTTATCAAACTCATTCTAACAACCTATTAAAAAGCATTCTAAATCCAAATAACCTATGGCAACTCAAATGCTTACTATAGTTAGAATCGAGTTTTGTCGATTCCTAGTTTAAAATGTTTAACGTCATTCTTGAACCAAATGTAGGGATAGCGTCGATGATGAAGGTTGGTTGTTGCCAAGAAGTATTTTGCTAGGCCCGCAAGGAAGATCTGGAAGATTTTCGGGATCTTGGTGTGGCGTCGGGCTTGAGAGTAGCTCGAGGGAGGAAGATCTGGAAGAATTTCCCTTTTAAATTTAATTCGCGATAAATAAATTTTCTGAAAATTTTCTAATTTTTTTGGAACTATTTTTCTTTAAGAAATAAATGTCAAATTTAACGAATTGAGGCAACCTAATAACATAAATGTGGAAGTATGTGCCACCTAATTGATGAGGTGTAAAAGAATTTTATAGAGGAACGTTGATAGTTATGCCGTCACTATAGGAAGGTCAACTTAATCAAATTGAGCCAACTTAATAACATAAATGCTGATATGTGCGAAAACATTAATTGAAAGACGCTAATAATTTAAGCCGTTGGTATATAAAAATCAGCTTATTCAAATTGGGCCAACTTAATAACATAAATGTTGATGTCTGCGCCGCCTAATTGATGAGGTGTAAATATATGTAATTGAGGGACATTCAAAGTTTATGCCATTACTATATAAAAGTCAACTTTATCAAATTGAGCCAACTTTATAACATAAATGCTGATGTGTGAGAATCTTTGAGTATCTAATTATCTGACACGCAAATTGCAATTAATTCCATCACTTAATTGGGCAGTAACTTATGTTGCATTATATTTGTTTGAACCATAGTTTTAAAAAAATACCCGGAAATCAACATGAATTTTGTCCGCCCTCCACATTCCAAGTCCTGATTTTTATTTCTTAGTAGAGGAACTTAACAGAGGAACTTAAGGTTTCTCTAAATTGTTCCAATTTGTAGAGGAATTTAAGGTTTGACATAATATATTGGTTCCTCTAAGCAATTTATGCCTTAGAGATTCAGTTAGATTGCAACATGAGATTAACAAAACACACTTACCTCATGTTTAAACTCCAAAATCAAAACCCCATAATGAAAAAACCTCAAGCCATAAAGAAAACCTCTAAGCCTAAAGAAAGATAACTACTTTGAAAGACTAATGCCACTATGTTCACCCCGATTGGCTCACTTTTTCTCAAGGGAAACTCAAAAGAAAAACACGAAAAGTGATTTAAAAAAGTGAGCCAAATGGTACAACCAAATTTACATAAATTATTAGCGCAAATAAGAAGAAGTATTTTTCACAAGAAACTTGAGAAACAAATAAAAAGACGAAAGCAAATAAAAAAATCAGTTCCAAAATACAAGACCATTTCATATAGCTTCATTTACTTTAATTCTCCAATTTCAATTGAAATTTACGGATAAAAAGAAACATTATATCACAGGACCATTTCACAATTCACAACTTCACTTGAGCTACCTATCCCAAATCACAAAACTTAAGAAGAAATGAGAAGGCCAAACATAGCCATGTTCTATTAATTTAGTAAATTTTAGTGTTAAATTCGCATCGGTGTTTGAGACACAAGAATGCCTTCTATTTTGGATTTAACGTTCGTAGACACATTTGGAGGCTTAAGATTTTTCTCTTTTGATGCCTGGTCTTTTTACTTTAAGGATATTTTGTAATGTCATGTTGTAATTTATCTAAATTTGAGATACGATTGGTTAGAGGAGCTAACAAATTCGATTTCTTAAAACTCATGAGTTAATGACTAGAACTCTCAGTACAATATATCAAAATTTATAAATTTTTGAATATTTTGTCAAAATATTTAATTAAGGGACATCGAAATTTTATGTAAAATCAACTTTATCAAATTGAGCCAACTTAATAACATAAATGCTGAAGTGTGAGAGTCTTTGAGTATTTAATAATCTGACACGGAAATTTCAAGTAATTCCATCATTTAAAAGGACTCTAGCTTATGTTTCATTTTCTTTGTTTGAACAAGGAAACAAATGTCGCTATCTATCAAGTCACATGAAACAAATGAGTTTATTTTCAGGAAAAATTAATTTTGATATCATGTGATTTAAATCTTTTTACTATGATACTATATGGTTTTTAAATACATCAACTTATAGCATACTCTTTAAGGTTGCAAGGCCATCTAACATGCCATGTCGGCCAGATCACCATGTGACTATTATCTCTTATGACCTTTTTTATAAGTAAAATTTTATCGTTGCGGGGAATTGGAAGCTAATTACTCCCTTCTCTTTGCCCCAACCTTCTCTTATATTATTATAGTTAGTATTTTTTGATTATTATCTCTTTCGACTTTTTTTGTCGAAAATTCTCGTGTTAAAAAAATCCAGATTTATTAATATTTTTTAAATATGTACCACACTTTTTAATATTTGTCCCACGCCGAATCTAAAAAATAAAATTTATTAGACTCAAATAACCAAAAAACTGATAAGTATTGGAAACTGTACAATTTCAATCAATTAACAACTACAAACTAATTTCAATGGTATTTTTAGAGTTAATCCAGGTGCTAAAAGATTTATCGGAGTTCGAACTATGTACCTTCGTCAATTCCGTCAAATAATATTTTAGCATTTATGGTTTCTGGCTGGGAAACATATAAATGCATCTACTTGACGCTTTGGGGCAAATACATACGAGAACAACAGAGAAATTGGCCACAGAGAATAAAACAATGTCATTAGATGGAGAACCATTCTAAGTGGCCGCCAAGTAATATGACATCTCTTGTTCGGGCTTGCATATTCCATGGCGCAAGAGCTTGGAATAGCGGACATTATTTCGAATTTCTGAAAAATTCCTAATTCCTAATTTTTAATTTTATTAATTATTTATTAAGAAAAAATGCCAAATCAACTGAATGTCTTAAGGACATAGATGCACATGGGTTCAAATTCAGTGGAGACATGGGTAATCCCCACTGAAAGGGACAGGGGCAATATTAGAAATACAATAATTAAAAAAATATCAGTAAAATAATACAATTTATGGAAATACAAGTATGGGAATATTGGTTTCTATTTTCTCGGATATTGGTTTCCATCTTCTATGCTATTGGTTTCATTCTACTACGATATTGGTTTCATTCTACTATGATATTGGTTTCCATCTTTTATGTTATTGGTTTCATTCTACTATGATATTGGTTTCATTCTACTATGATATTGGTTTCCATCTTCTCGGATATTGGTTTCATTCTACTATAATATTGGTTTCATTTCACCGTGATATTAGTTTTCATCTCCTCCAATATTTGTATCCCATTATAAGTGAAAAGGTATACCATTTGAATGTATTGGTTTCATTCTTCTCGAATATTGGTATCATCGTTCTAGGATATTGGTATCATTCTACTTTAATATTGGTATCATTCATCTATGAATATTTTTATTCGAAAGAAGATATTACCCCCTAATATAACGAGAACCCTAAACGATGACGAATACCACTAGAACAAAAAATAAAAAAGATCGGTGACATCATCATCTCATTCCATTTTCGAGGAACAAATACAACCTTCAAAATAAATCAAATCAAACCCAAAACCAAATCATGAGAAAAGAAGAACCCAGAACAACCCCTTTAAAATTCCGGAGAAGACTATCGAGCCACCCTCCTTTGAAATTCCGCATCTGGATTCCACAACCCAAAAAATACATGGCTCCTCTCCGACAACCCAAAATCCCCTCCTGTTCGAATCAGAAAATAGAGCTATCCAATTACTTTTGATTCCGAGCAAGATACAGAATCGTGGGGAGCGGCGGAATGAAGGAGGGGGGGATGGGGGGAGGTTTTTTTGTGGGATTATATAGGAAACTGGTGGAACCCTAATGAGTATGTTTGGATAAAAACTCAAAAATACCCTCAACAGATTCTGGCCATCAGATCTGCAAAAAAAGAATTTGATCAAATCTAAAGGCCCATATTTAGTCCATACCATGGGGATAGTTTTTATGTAGTCCCCCTGAATCCAAATCCGATGGACATGTGTGCGCCACCTAATTGATGAATGTTCAAAAATTTTAATAAAAAAAACATGAAACTTTATGCCGTTACTATATAATAACTTGAAGAAAAAATTGAATATTGTTTCAACCATTCGACCAATGGAGGGAGCTTTTTGATAAATAGAATTTTATTCACCAAATACTAGTATTTAAATATTTAAAAAAAAATCTGGCTGTTAATTCTGTCATATAAATAAAAAGTTGTAGACTATATGGCCTCGTCAAAATCCTATTGTAGTCAAATAAAATAAAAAACCTACAGCAAAGAAAAAAATATGAACGTTATCGCCGCTATCACGTAAATTAACATCCTTATGACCACGAATATATAGAATCCAAAAACAAGATCAAGTCCTGATTCTGAAAACACATTGGATCCCACAAAAATAGCCAAACATTGGATCAAAGAATGCATCAAAAGCTCGTGTTTGCAGTTTGCCTTGGTGTAGGCGGCTTCTCTCGCTACATCATCAAAATCACTGAAATAGCGATTATTATTGAGGCCTTCCCCGAATTCAAAACTATATAGCGAACCTCTCCAATAATATTGTGTCGAACAATGATTTGACTTTAACATACGTCCAAAGTAAACTGTATGAGCTTTAAGCTATTCGTTAATAGATCAATGTTCGTTTAGATAGTACTTGGTTTGTACTCAAATTCCATGAAACTCTTTTTCTCAGTTGACCGACGGCTAGTTTGCTGCATATTATGAGATTCTTGATGATCGTTAGATTTAGCCCTATGGTATAAAGAAATGTACGTGAAATAGAAATAAAATGGCATTATTAAATTAAAATATAGTGAACAAAACTCATCATATTTCATGGAAACAGTACTTTCATTACTAGTTGTTGCGCTAGGACACATTTCTGCGCCAAGTACGATTAGTGAGCCGAGCACACTTGCTGGGTCGGGACACATTCTTTGCCGGACACAGTACACCGGGCCAAAACCTTGCGTCAGGCCAAAGTTTTGCGTCAGAGTTGTAAAATAGTTTTATCTACTCGTAAAATAGATAAGACGTAGATCTACAATTTTGTATTTATATTGTGCCTTGTAATTTGGCTTGAAAAAAAGGTCTGAATCGTATTTCAAGTTTCACTAATTTGGAGACCAATACGATTGGCGAATATAGAAATGTATGAATAGTTATACACAAGCTCGAAGTTTGATAAAGTGTCATCTTATTTGCTATCTCAATAATATTCTTAATTCCCTACCTATTTTTTCAATCTTTTTAATCTTTTTTCCAACCAAATATGTCTATTTCTTATATCTTCCTTTCATATTTCGTACATTTTTATCTTTATAGTTAAATCACTATTGGGACGACCACTCGAAACTGTCCTCGAAATCATCTCATAAAATTTTCTGCAACATCCTATAATTAAATCTGTTGCAAAACTAATATAGTATAGATGTAGTCGTGACCTTCGAGAAGTGTGACGTGGACATTACTTTAATGGCGCTCCTACGGATCGAGTTTAAATGCCTGAAGCTCCAACGAAACATAGGACATTAATTAATTGATCCATACTAAAACTTTGCAATGGTTTTGTCTATATATATGCATCCGTTTATTAGAAGCAGCAGAGCGAATAGAAATGGAAACAACAGAGAAATTAGAAACAGAGAGTAAAATGAAGTCATTCGACGGAGAAGCATCGCTAGTTGGCCAAGAAGTGATTTGGCAAGCCGTGTTTGGGTTCGCAGATTCCATGGCGGTTAAGTGCGCCGTGGAACTTGGAATAGCCGACATTATAAACTCTCATGGAGTTCCTATTACAATCACTCAAATTGGCTCAGGTCTTTCACCTTCTTCTCATCCCATCCCTATAACACACATATTATTGTTTACTGTTTGTTAGATAATTTGACACAATAATGCGGGAATTGTATTGGAAAATGTACTTCTATAAGGTCTATATTGTATAGCTCTGATATACGAGTATCTATTATCATAGGCAATACAAATGTATATATGTATGTATGTATAGGCCGATTATACTTTTAGTTTGAGCAAGAAGAATGAAACTATCATTAACAAGGACTCATGCATGCATGAGATACAAAATAAGCCCCGATTCATTAACTAAGCAAACTATCATATACAAAATTACTGAAAATACCATTCATCGGTAATATTGCTGTTAACTACAAATTGTTATGCTAGTTATGGAACAAATAATTTAAACTCCGACACTTACTCATTCATTTTGTTTGGGAGAGATTCTAACAAGCGTCAATAAATTGAAGGCATAAACTCACCAAGCACTGACATGGCCTACCTCTCCCGAATCATGAGATACTTATCTCGGAAACACATCTTCACCGTCTACAATCCACCGGACGGAGTGGGGGAACCTCTCTATGGGATAAATCACAACTCAAAATGGCTACTAAGCGACTCGGAGCTGAGCGT
Organism: Hypericum androsaemum; assembly: GCA_963995505.1. Taxonomy (NCBI): domain Eukaryota; kingdom Viridiplantae; phylum Streptophyta; class Magnoliopsida; order Malpighiales; family Hypericaceae; genus Hypericum; species Hypericum androsaemum. The sequence continues at coordinate 12,409,419 of OZ023180.1, forward strand.
GAAAGCCATGTTGATATTCCAGAACCATCCCTGGCTACAAGCCACATGGCATTACCTCGGCCAATGCGTCAAGGAAGGGGGGATATCTTTCGAGAAGGCTCATGGGATGGAGTTGTGGGACTTCGCCTCCGCGAACCCAGAGTTCAATATGCTCTTCAACGATGGGATGGCCTGCACGGCCAAGATCGTCATGTCGGCCTTCTTTGAAGGCTACAAAGGTGGCTTCGACGCTGTCGAGTTGGTTGTTGACGTGGGTGGCGGCATCGGAGGCAACTTGGCAGAGATTGTGAAGGCCCATCCTCACATCAACGGAATCAACTTTGATCTTCCTCATGTGGTGGCCACCGCACCTGCTTATGACAGGGTGTCCCATGTTGGAGGAACCATGTTCGAGGCTGTACCTGATGCTGATGTAGTTTTCATGAAGGTACGTGCTAAATGCTGCAATTAACAAGCGGTATATTTCCAAGTACAGATTGTCGTCACATTAACCCTTTGTTATTTCCAACTTTGTTTTCCATTATTATTATTATTATTATTAATTTCAGTTTATACTACACGATTGGGGAGATGAAGACTGCATCAAAATACTGCAAAATTGTCGAAAAGCGATGACAAATCAGAGGAGAGGGAAACTAGTTCTGGTGGAAATTGTCTTGCAACCCCAGGGAACCCACCGTTTCGGAGACATGGGATACGTCTCTGATCTCGTAATGCTTGCACACACCACAGGAGGGAAAGAGAGGACTGAGCCCGAATGGAAGAGCCTTTTACGTGCCGGCGGCTTCCCTCGCTCCAATATCATCAAAATCGCAGCTCTCCCTTCCATTATCGAGGCTTTCCCCGAATGATATCAGTCTATAGTCCTGCGACTTCCCAATAATATTATGTCTGAGATATGATCTGGGCTTACCAGACGTCTAAAAATAAAGTGGTTTGGGCTTAGAGCTATTCGTTAATGGCTCAATGCTCTTAAAATCATTGTCAATCATCTTTCTGATAGTACTTGGTTTGTACTCGTGAAGCTCTTTTTTTTTTCTAGTTGTTGTCCGACGTCTATGTCCTAGTTTGCTGCATACCCTTTGAATTGTACACCCACTTTGTCAGAATTTATTCTCTTGTATGCGTGATTTTTAATACTATTGTTATATTTGCCAATAAGAATTAGTTTTTTTTAACAGCATATTTCATTAGACAAAGATAACACCAGATACAAATTACATCTAATCATGCCCGATTGCATGAGAAAAGCAATCAGAACTAATCGCCCGATTGCATAAAAACGGATTCTAATAGAAGGACCCGACCAAAATATTCACTCCATGTAGCACCTAATAACCGAAAGAACGACGAACCAAAGTTTCCAGGGACTGCTACCACTCACAAGTCCTACCCACTCTTCTAAGAAACCAAGAGTCGAACATTTTTTAAAAATTTGTATATGGCTCAGTCTACATTTTAAAATTACAAAAAAGTAGTGTACAAGTCGGCAATATAATCCATGAACCCTAAATTGAACTTTTGCCAAAAATAATATGCCAACTCATGTTTGGAATTGCAAATTTCATGTCGGTGAAGTGCGCAATGGAACTTGGAATAGCGGACGTTGTTTCGAAAAGTTAAAATTTTTGGAAAAGAAATTATTTTTATTTTTTTGAATTATCATGCTTTTAAGGAAAAAATATCAACTTAAAGACATGGATGCGGATATACCAAAAACATTATAGACGGAGTTAGCTGAAATTGTATGCCGTTACAATATAATAACTTGATGATCTCTTCTTCCCTCTAATTAAATCATTTCGAAGACTAATATAGTATTGAATAAGATGTGCTAATTGTTTTAATAAAAAAGTACAGGGTGATAAACGTTACAAATTTTTTATAAAATAATTTAAAATATAATTATGATTTAAAGAGAAAAAACGTATTGGCCGAAAACCTCCATTTTTTAGGGTTAACCAATTGATCTCTCGTGTTGTTACCAACTCACCATAGTATAAGTGCAAGCTGTAAACAACAGCCTTCGTAGATTTTTTTTGGTTGGAAACAGACTTGGTAGATAAATTTCAAAGAACTTTATAAAAAAAAGTAAATTACACTCGGGTCCCTAGTCTATGTCATATTTACGGGGAGGGTCTCTTCTACTTGTGGGATGAACGGGCCAAATCTTTAGATTGCCGAGCAAGCATGTAGTTGTAGCTGGCAGCTGAACATCTTGGGTAGTTGCATCCACCTTCTTTGGAACGGGATTTAATGTTTTCTCTTGGGGTGGATTTTTTTCTTCACTTGTCTCAATTCAACGAGGATCTGGGTTGGGCCATGTGTTGTTATTGATTTTTCCTGTGGGCTTGGGTGTATTTTGGTTTATTTTTGGGATGCTTGTGGTATGTACCGGATGTAACTTATATTTGTAATATGGAGGCTGAAAAGAACTACGTACTCGTGGTGCTATCGGCGATGCTCTTTCTCTAATATAGTTTTTTCCTATTGAGTTTTACCGTATCAGCATTTTGAAGAGATCGGCGATTGCGAGAGCACGAATTCTCCTTCTGTCTTAATAGTGATATAATAAAATTTTAACTTATTCAAACCGACATAATGACGAACCAAAGTTTCCAGGGACTACTACCACTCACAAGCCCTAGCCATCTTCTAAGAAACCAAGAGTTGAACATTTTTAAAAAATTTGTATATCACTCGGTCGATATTTTAAAACCACAAAAAAGCGGTGTACGTCAATACAATCCATAAACCCTAATGTGGACTTTTGCCAAAAATTAATATGTTAACTAATGTTTGGATTTGCATATTTCATGTCGGTGAAGTGGGCAACGGAACTTGGAATAGCGGACGTTATTTCAAAATTTTAAAATTTATGGAAAAGAAATTATTTTTAATTTTTTTGAATTATCATGCTTTTAAGAAAAAATGTCAACTTAATGACATGGATGTTGACATACAAAAAATATTATAGACGGAGTTAACTGAAATTGTATGCCGTTACAATATAATAACTTGATGATTTCTTCTTCACTCTAATTAAATCAGTTCTAAAACCAATATAGTATTGAATAAGATGTGCTAATTGTTTTAATAAAAAGGTACAGGGTGATGTCATATTAATTATTTGGGATAAGTTTATTTTAGTACCCTGTAGTTTTACCCATTTTGCTTGGAGTACCATGTGGTTTCAAATTGGTATTTTAGTACCCTGTGGTTGACATCTAATTTTTCGGGCAGGTCCAAAGCAGCTGCCCAACAAAACCCGCCTAAAACGTCATCAATTTGAGATGATGTGGAGGACATGTGGCGCCAGACTTTAATTATTCCCTCTTACTTCGTCTTCCTCCTCCTCTCTGTTGGTCCTTCTTCTTCTTCATTCCTTTTCCAGTCGAACAAATTCTGATGAACTAACAAAAATCTAATCTGATATACTTGCCATCCTCGTCAAACGTCACTACACCCAAAAAACTTACCATACAGTGAATTCCCCCAAATCCCAATCCAATCCAGAAAATCATAAGGAGTATACGAGGATTTGTGACGTCGACGGTGCCCTTAAAGGAGGACGCCAACGATGCACTTATGACCCAGATCTCGAGAGTGAACCGGCTTCACCCTCTCCGATAAGCTCTCTCCATAGTCGTCGAACACTAAGCTCTCACTCCCCGGCTACGCCCTCTCCGGTGAGCTCCCTCTCCATGATCGCCGGCAGACTCGAGCTCCCTCTCCTCCTCCCCTTCCCCGCCGTTGGATTAGCTCGTGGTCCCCGACTCAGTTGCTTGAAGGTTCTGTTGGTTTTGGGTGTTAGGTTGCGGAAGGGTAAAGATGGAACCCACCGTGGATATTGTTAGTTGAAGATTATGTTGTGGGTTTTGCGGGCTCATCATTCCGAGGATGCCACATATGCCACTATTGGTCGGAGATGCCACAGACGCCACTGCTGAGTTTTGCTGGAGCTCGACGATGGGCTAGGGGGTTTTTCGGGCTCGCCGTTCTGGGGAAAGAGGCTCAAGGACGAGCTTGCCTCGATCTCGTCGCAGTCAGAGGGGATTGGCTACCCATCATCGTCGTCATTTTGTCCTCCAGATTCGCCATCGTCGAGAACCATTATTAAGATGATTGAACCAGTTCCGTTGGTGTCCAAAGTTTTGTAGGTTCGTCACGAGAAATGTTGTTTATGCCGGTGCCCTCCGACCATCAAGTTCAACAACGGCGACAGCAAAGTTGGAGGGTGGGATTTGTGGGTGTTACTTGATTTTAATGGGAACAGGAAGAAGGAGTGAAACCCTCTACCTCTCCAAGATTTTAATGGAAAATTTTAATTAACTACGGGGTTCATCCCTAAACGTTCTTGCCTCGTCCATCTCTCTCTTTAAGGAAGGGGGAGGTTATTTTGAAAAGTTATAAAAAATTAGGACTATTTGGGAAATTTTTGCCTTGCCAACTCATAGCCATGTATCTTCCACGTCGTCTCAAAATGACATCGTTTCGAGCAAGTTTGGATGGGTAGCTGCCCTGGACCTGTCCGGATAATTGGTGGTCAACTACAGGGTACTAGAATACCAATTTGAAACCATATGGTACTCCAGGCAAAACGGGTGAAATCACAGGGTACTAAAAGGAACTTATCCCTAATTATTTTGTTGTTGTATTCAAGGAGATATCAATTGTTAAAAAGCCAGCCCTTCTCTACTAGGGTTAGGGTTTTCTTACTCCTTATGAGAGACTTTTGTCCCCTTTGTAGGTTTTGATTTGATTTTGTTCTGTTTTCTTCTTGCATCCACCAAATTAGGACGTTAGTGACTCTAAATAGGTAGATCTTCTGAGCAGTCTAGATAGCGAGATTGAGTAGAGTTTTCCTAGGTCTTCAAATAATCGAGTTTGTAGTCGGGGGCGAAGGCTGTGGAGGATGGGGTTGAGAGAAGACGAGTTGAGTTGTTTCCCGATGACTGAAGGTGGAGACAGGGGGCGGGCCGTTCGTGGAAAAAAGGTTATGGTGGATGATGGCAAGATGGAGATAGAAGTTGCGACAGATACTGTACTACATGTTTCTGGTAAACGTGGATTGCATGGCTTTTCTCTAAGCACTGAGGTAGGGGTGTTTCGAGAGATGTCTTTCTGGCGGTGGCTCGTGGGGATGGAAACTGCATCAATGAAGGGGAAGAAGGCTCTTGGTCTGGGGAGAGGGTACGGTCCCTGGTAGGGGAGATTGATGAGGAGAACCTGGAGCTCTCGTTTGAATTATTTGATCTGACTGATGGTTCCAACAAAGCTTCTCTAGTAGGCACAGTATGAACCAAAAAATAAAATTAATTCCAATGCCTTCATGACCTTGCTGAAGAACCTGTGGCAACCTCGCCATGGTCTGATCATTACAGAGATTGCGGTTAACCATTTTTTGTTTCAATTTTCTGATAAGAAGGAGATGGTGATGGTTCTTCGTGATCAACCATGGCACTTTGATAGATAAGCTATTATTTTGAAGGAGGCGACAGGAGAAGATCAACCGACCACGATACCATTATATTCGCTCCCAATATGGCTCAGGGTTCAAGACCTACCGTTGGGCAGATACAATATCATGACTGCTAAGGAAATTGGGTCGCTCTTTACCTCCGTCCTGGAGTGGGATGATGCACCAGACTGTAAAGGGAAGTATATGAGGATCTGAGTCCTCTTTGATGTCCGCATGTCTCTCCCCCGAACTAAGAAACTGAAGTTCTTGGGAAGACAGGTAGCCTTAGTATACTTCAAATATGAAAGGCTTCCATCTTTCTGATTCTGTTGCGGTATGTTGGGCCACATTGAAAAGAATTGTGAATTGGCTCCTTCGGATGATGATCCCTCAGCCTCTGTCGACAACAACGGAGCATGGATGTGGGCCTCCTCGTATAAGCCCCACCATGTTGTTGTGGATGCTAATACGAGACGTGGTGCATCTTCTGGTGTCCATAGGAATCTGAATATTGGAACTTCTCCACCAGCGGATCTCACAGGGCCTTTGTGGGATCCCTATTTTAGTGCTGCTGATGATGATCGAGCTATTAAGGATCTTCAAACTGGTGTCAAAGTTATGGCAGTGACCAAGGACACTCCCCCGAACACCCATGCCTCAACATGCCCTCTTTCTACCACACCTCAACCAATCTCAACCTTACCTCCCCCCAATACAACTACCCTGATAATCACTGCTGCTGGACCAAAACACTCCCCACACAGATCTATTTTCCCTCTACCGAGTATTGCAGACGACCAACCCAAATACATACCCCCTACCTCCAATCCAAATAGGATAATACATCCCCCATTTTTACACACCCTCACCCACAAAACTCACTAGATGCTAAATCCCCTCCGCCCCATAATACTACTCACACCATTGCCCAGGCTACTGTGACCACCACACCCAACCCACAATTGCATATCAATATCCCCATCATCACACCCCACCCACCAAGCACTACCATAATAACAACAGTGATTGAAACACTGCCTGACCCTGTTCAGAATGGGCCTTCTAAGGATGAGAAAGCACAGCAAGATACCCCTGGCCATCCTCAGAGTAGGGGTCCGCTCTATTGTTGGAAGAAACAAGCTCGTGAGACCAATTTTTTTATAGATCAGAAGTGGATATTTTGGTGGACCAAGTTAGCAAGCGTCTGAATGCTTTCGAGGCCCCATGTTTGGCACCTAAATTGGCAGAGGCTGCAGGTCAACCTCACCAGTTGCTATGAATCTTTTATGCTAGAAATATGGCGGGCTGGGGAGTCCTAAAGAAGTTCACCAACTTAGCAGACTAGTCAAGGCTTGCAATCCCTAGGTAGTCTTTCTCTCAGAAACCAAATTACATAAGAGAGAGACTCAACGGTTGAATTGGGATTTGCGTGTGGTTTGTTTGTTCCTTGCTCGGGTGATGAGAGAACGAGGAGTGGTGGACTGGTATTATTATGGCAGCGACATCTTGCTGTTACGCTGTTGTGTCTTTCGATACACCATATTGATGTTGAGATTGGAGATGGTGGAGAATGGAGGTTTACTGGTTTTTATAGATGGCCAAAAATGGGGGAGAGGAGTCAGTCTTGGAATTTTTTGAGGGAGCTAAATGGGCGATCCACCCTACCATGGCTATATGGCGGGGATTTCAATGAGATCCTCTCGAACTCAGAAAAGAGAGTGAGAAATTTGATTCCATTTAGTAGGTTAGAGACTTTATATAAAGCGGTTCGCTTTTGTAACTTTACTGAAGTAAAGCAATCGGGTTGGAGTTCACTTGGAGTAACTGTAGAGAAGATGCAGGATGTATTGATTACAAATTGGATAGATTCTTTGCAGCTCCAGACTGGTTCACACACTTTTCGATGTCAACCTTGGAGATTCTTTGCAGCTTCAGACTGGTTCACACACTTTTTGGTGTCAACCTTGGAGGCCCGCATAAAAGAAGGTTATGACCATAGTCCAATAGTTTGCTACATTCGGTCAGTAGAATCTCAACCTATTCGACGCTGCTTCCGGTTTGAAGCCATGTGGCTTAGAGATAAGGATATAAAGAATCAAGTTGAGGCAGGTTGGTGATCTCAACTAGGAAAGCCGATGTTACCCTTCAACTCGGGGCCTGTGCTGAACGGCTGCAAGAGTGGGAGAGGAAGTTTTTGGCCATGTCAAAAGGGTGTCAAGGCGTATTGAGGCCGAGGTTCATGATATCCAAGCAGCCCCTACCACGATGGAGAGTAAACAGAAGTTGCAGGGGTGTTTGCGTAGGAGAGATGAGCTCTTGTGTCGGACAAAGACAATGTGGGCACAAAGGTTGAGGGTAGACTGGCTAAAGGAGGGTGATCGAAATACTAAATTATTTCACCAGAATGCAAGCCACAGGCATACTAGGAATTGGGTAGAGGAGATTAGGACTGATGAGGGAGGAGTGGTTCAGGATTTGGGTGGGGTTCAGGAGATCTTTAGGTCCTATTATATGTCATTATTTTCCTCTTCAGGTTGTGTGCAGGTGGATGACATTACAAGTAAAGTATCCCCGAAGGTAACTACGGAGATGAGCTCTTTTCTGACCTTACCGTATACCAGACAAAAAGTAGAGACGGCGCTCCAACAAATGCATCCTACCAAGTCACCTGGTCCAGATGGCATGCCTCCATTATTTTTCCAAAAATTTTGGCCAGTGGTGGAGACAGATGTGATTCATACGACCTTGGCTGTACTTAATAAAGAAATGGACCCTACAACTCTCAACAAGGCCATTATTTCTCTTATACACAAGGTGAAGAAACCTATCTTGTGCTCAGAATTATGCCCGATTAGTTTGTGCAATGTCATTATGAAGATTATTACAAAGGCTACTACTAACCAGTTGAAGAATTTTCTTGGTGATGTCATTCATAAGAACTAAGTAGCCTTTGTCCCTAGTCGTCTTATTACAGATAACTCTTTAATTGCCTTTAGGGTCTTCCACTATCTGAAAAAGAAGCGGAGGGCTCGGAAAGGTTATTGTACTCTCAAGCTAGACATGACAAAGGCCTATGACTGGATTGAATGGCCTTTTCTGAAGAGCATGATGACTGCCTTGGGGTTCCCTACTGGCTTTGCCTCTCTGGTGATGAGATGTGTTTGCTCGGTACAGTATGCCATACAGGTTAATGGTACAGTTGGTGAGTATTTTGAACCAAGCAGGGGACTTCGTCAGGGAGACCCACTCTCTCCATACCTATTCTTATTTTGTGCGGAGGGGGTTACAGATTCTTTACATCATGCAGCTTCGGTGGGTCTTATTCATGGTATTAAGGTGGCACGTTCTATGCCTGCTATTACTCATCTCTTTTTTGCAGACGATTCTCTTTTATTTGCTAGAGCTACGGAGACTGAAATCAGGACAATCCTTAATCTCTTACTGACATATGAGATGGCTTCAGGGCAAAAGGTTAACTTGCAGAAAAGCTCAGTTACATTTAGCCGTAACCTCTCCTCCCAAGCAGAAGACTCTTTACGCACTCTATAGCAAATGCGTGAAGCATCTGCTACTGAAAAGTACCTGGGACTATCGACGGTTATTGAGAGATCCAAGAAAGTTATCTTTTCTGAGTTGGTGGACCGAATACGAAACAAAGTGGGCACGTGGAAAGAGTGGTTCCTCTCTCATACTGGACGTGAGACTCTGATTAAGTCTGTCCTCCAATCGATTCCAACATATGTCATGAGCTATTTCTCCCTACCTGCGGATACATTTCACGGGATTGAACAGCGATTATCTTACTTTTTCTGGAGTGGTATATCGGATGAACGGAAATTTTACTGGTAGAGTTGGAAGAGGATGTGTCATCTGAAAAAAGAAGGTGGCATGGGCTTTTGACGATTGCTCAACTTTAACTGGACCATGCTAGCTAAGCAGGCATGGCGCCTCATTTGCTCTCCGTCTTCTCTTACTGCTCGAATTCTCAAAGCAAAGTATTTCCCTTGAGAATCCTTCCTCACAGCTTCGTTACGATATGCCCCCAGTCACTCTTGGCGAAGTATAATGGAGGGCTTGGCTCTATTAAAGGGAGGCTTGGATTGGAGAGTAGGAGATAGGAGGTCAATCTCTATTTGGTCGGACCACTGGTTGTCAAGCTCACTGATGGGGTACCCGAAATATTACAGGCCGGGGGCGGATCTCTTCCAATCGGTATCAGAGCTACTCATTGATGGCACATATCAATGGAATGACGCCCTACTTGATCGCATCTTCTCTCCCCTTGACGCTGAACGGATACGGGCTATTCATCTCAGCTATCGTCGTCCAACTGATATCTTGAGATGGAGGTTTACTCTGAGTGGGGAATATTTTGTTCGTACCGGTTATCATATGTACTTTGAGAACAGGTGGGCTACCTCGCCACACCAACAATTACCGCCATCTCCAATAAGCCACTGGTCCTTGTGCTGGAACTAACATTGCCCTCCCCGATTGAAAATATTCTTATGGCGGGCGCTTGATAATAATCTGCCGGTGAGATGTAACTTGGCTCGCCGTGGTATCCAACTTGCAACCCACTGCCCGGCTTGTTTGGAGCAACCCGAAACTTTGAAGCATCTGTTTCTAGAGTGTCATGCGATGCCCTCTATCTGGGCTGATCGTGGTATCAATTTTGACTTGGCAGAAGGGAGTTCTTTTGCAGAAGCTTTCGCATCCATGGTGCTCGGACTAAAAAGAGAGGAGCAGGCGACGAGGGTGGCCATCCTATGGGGCATGTGGAAGGTGAGAAACCTCTTAGTGTTTCAAAGTGATATTGAGCCGAATATTCCAGTGGAGATAGAACGAGCCCTCCACTTTCTGATCGAGTTTCATGAGGCAAATCTCCGGCCCACTGTCAGTAGAATGAGGGTTCCTCAGCAGCGGTCCCATTCTCCGGAAGGTTGGTTTATCCGATGGGGGAGGAGGACAAGTTGGCGTAGTAGCTCGTAACTCTGAGGGCTTTTTCGTGGAAGCTTTTGGCTGTCATCTCCCACATGTCGGCCACCCTACGCTGTTGGATGCCCTTGGTGTCAAACAGGCCATAGAATTGGCGATTCGCTCTGATTTTCGTCTTGTGATCTTCGAGTCTGATTGCCAGCCGGTGATCAATGCCTTATGTCGTCCGTCTTGTGATCGCAGCGACCTGTCAATGATCGTGGAGGATTGCAAATTCTTAGTAACCAATTTGGAGGACTTCAAATTTTCTTTGTCCACAGGGAAGCCAACATGGTAGCACATCACTTTACAAAGAGCTGTTCTTTCATAGAGAGCGATGTTGCTCATTTCCAGGCTCCTCCTCCTGACTTATGCCCTTTGTTGGCTACGGATTTGATGTAATCTGGTTTTATTCTATTGAATGAAACTTGATGTTTTCTCTCAAAGAAAAAAGTACAGGGTGATAAACGTTACAAATTGTTAATAAAATAATTTAAAATATAGTTATGATTTAAAGAGAGAAAACGTAGTGGACGAAAACATCCATTTTTTAGGGGTAACCAATTGATCTCTCATGTTGGTACCAACTTACCATAGTACAAGTGCAAGCTGTAAACAACAGCCTTCGTAGATTTTTTTGGTTGGAAACAGCCTTAGTAGATAAACTTCAAAGAACTTTACCAAAAAAAAAAGTTCAAAGAAAAATTACAAGTGGGTAGAACTTCCTTAAATACTCAATGTTAATAACCTCTCTAAGATACTAATTTTCTCCGGTCCCAATTGGATCTTTCATATAAATTAATAATTTCTATCAAATAATAAGATAATATTTTTTTTCTGAACACCCTTATATAAATCTATTGGTTTCATCAACATTATAAATTAATAATTTCCTAAAATTACAGAGATAGCTAGGATGATTTAGTAAAATATGAATATTTTCTTTTTTTCTTTTTATTGAAAATTTAAATCAAAGTGAATATCATCTCTAAATTTTCTCAGAGCATCCAAAAGTTCTAGTATGGTGTTCTCAAATTGCAAGAAAAAATTATGAAGGGTTGTTGACGTTATTATTGATTTCTTTTACGTAACCGGTTCTAATGATAATGTATCATCCTCAACTTCATCTTTGGATTTTCAATTTTCGTTTCAACAATCTCTTCTAAGCTTTGGACCTATGAACATGTTTCATTTTTCCCAGGTAATTCAATAGGTGATTGACTTCCATTTTATTGCGGAAACCAAGATCACAAATAATTGTTTCTAGTTCACAAATGCCTTCAATATTTGCTTCATTTTATTGCGGAAACCAAGATCAGTATTTGCTTCGTTTAAATTCATCGAAACTCCTTCATCCCTTAAACAAATTTTGCAATGTCGGAAACAATTGGCTATTGTCACTTGCTGAACATTTATGGTCTAGGCCGAAATTGTGAGATTGATGACATCTGGAGCATTAATTTTTCTGGATTGGATTGTCCCAAATCATGGCCTTATAGTATCATACGGTAAAACCTCTTACGACAGTGCACCTTGAAAGCTCTTATTATTCGAGCATCACAAGGTTGGGTTTTTTTATGTCATGGTAGGTGGTAGAAAGAACAACTCAACATTTTCTAGTTCTTCAATATTTTTGGATGGGCTGAACAATTACGTACCACCAACAAAATTCTTCTACCATGCATTTTTCGATCGAGATAGCGAACATATTAATTAAAAAGCACACTAGTCATCCATGCTCTTCTGTTAGCACGGCATTGAAAATTTAGGATACTCATATTCACATTCTTGAAGCAACGTGGCTTTGCATACTTACCAATAAATCATGAAATTTGAAACAGCATGCGACCAAAATATTTTCCACAAGATATTTAACATCGTTGAAATTTAACTTATAAATTATTAAAAGAAGCTCTTCCGTACAAAGACCATTGTGTATTTTTTTGCATCTCATGATCGAACTAATAATATTATGTTACAACTTCACCATTGGAACCTTATAGAAAAGGTAAACGAACTTTTAGAATATTTTAATGATGTTACACATATTTTATCGGTGTTTATTATTCTGCATCATATTTACTATTTTTGAAATATTATAATATATTAAAGTCAATATATAATGCTAACAAAGATTTTGCATTGTTAATATGTGTTCGAACATTGCTAACAAATAGTTACAATATTTTAGGAACATTCACGACTTAATTTAATTGCCATTGTTTTTATGCCGAAAACTAAAACTTACGGTTTAAAAAGTTTGTTACAATCTTATTACGAGAATTTGAAGAATTTTTAAGAAGTTGATTTTAATATAGAAATGCATGTTCTTGTAATTATAAATCACGTAAAAAAAAGATATTTTAAATTTAAAGAGTGAATATATAGTAATAAGACTAATGCTTCTACATCTAATGATCTAGCTCTTTTCCCTCGTAAGGTAATAAATTTAGTTTTGTGGATTCAATTAAGAAATTAAATAATTAATTAGAATTTGATACGGATTTTATTCAGAATCCATTCAGATTCGACGATTCATTATTCATATTTGATTCGTGCTTAGATGAATAGAATACAATTCAATGTTTCAATGAATTCGAATTTGATTCGAATTCGAACAATAGTCAGATGGCCTGCACGGCCACGAGGGCCATCTTTGAAGGGTAGAAAGATGACTTCGACGGTGTCGGGTTGATGGTTTACGTGGGTGGCAACATGGAGACAACTCGGTGGAGATTGTGAAGTCACATCCTCACATTAAAGGGATCAACTTTGATCTGGCTCATGTGGTGGCCACCGCACCTGCTTATGACAAGGTGTCCCATGTTCGAGTAACTATGTTCGAGGATATAGCTAAAGTACGTATTTTTTGAGAATTGAATTTTTAATCCATCTAATAGGTTGACCCCACATACAAGTGTACGTTAGGATTGAGGCTAAGCAGTTAATTAGAAAAAGAATTTAAATTAAATATAATTTTTTAGAAATTTTGAGCTAATTATAATATGGGTCGCATTATTTGATTTTGAGTGTCTATGAGATCAATGTAAAACTCGTTTAGTAAGTTTCGTAACGATAAAAAATACTTTCTAAAAATCAATTCTTGTTGTGAATGACCGAGTGATTAGATATTGGACCTTGGAATCTTGCTTACCCTTGAGGGCTGAAACGATATAGAAAAGTATTATGAGTTTAAGATCACACGGTTTGTTGTTGCCTTGTCCAATGTTAATTCTAATTCGTAATATACAAATAGGAGAACTCGGTCCAAAGAACACAATCTTGAAGAATATAGTAGATCGCCATTTTGTTCAAACTGTTATTATAAGTATTCTCTACTATATTGACATCTTAAAGAAACTACATTATCTAACTATTTGTTTCCCAGTTTACACTTTCCTCGTGTTGCCCCTTCTGGCTTTCCATTACTATTTCCACCTGAAATTGCACGAATGGAGTCATGAAATTTGTCTCCGATCTCAAGGTTTGGATTGGATCCGGAATGGATCCATTCTGAACCGTTTGGACTCAAGAACACACGGGGGCTTTTTACAAAAAAAGTTAAAACACAGGGACAAAAATAAAAAAAGCTCGTGCGCGGCAGGAGATCACTGACATGCAATTATCGATAACTGGGCATGCCATTGTCGTAGCACGCGAGCCATTATCAATAACTTGACATGCCAGTGTCGTAACAGAAGCATGCTATTGTTAGAACTGGGGCATGAAATTATCGATCCTTCAGTCCAAACGGTCCAGAATGACTACTTTACTCTGGACCTAATCCACTGCCTCCGATCTCATAATGCTTGCAAACACAACAGTAGAAAAAGAGAGAAGGTATTAAGTTCTGGCTGCTTCTCTCAGTATAATATCATCAAAATCGTCGCTCTACCTTCTATTATTGAGGCCTTTCTCTAATGACAACACTCTATAACTCACCTCATTATGTCCTATATATTATGTCGAAAAATGATTTGGATGTACCATTCATCCAAAATAAAGTGTTTTGAGCTATTCGTTAATGGCTTGATGCTCTTTTAGATAGTACTTAGTTTGCACTTAATTTAGATGAAACTCTTTTTATCAGTTGTCCGCCGGCTATCTGCTAGTTTGCTTTGCTGCATACTCTGTGATCGTGTTATAAAATACTTACAATAACAGTCTAAACAAACTGTTGAAATCCACCTCTTTAGAGATCGTGTTCTTCATGTTTAGTCCACCTCTTTGAATATCACGTTCTTCAGATTTAATCTTATATGATGCCCTAGCATGTCGTGTGTCCTTAAGATCAAATTAACCACCTATATCGCTTCAATCTCAAGGTAAGTAAACTCCCAATGGACAACGCTCGATCACTCGGTCAGATGGAAGTGACAATCTGACCGACCTGCGAACCCTCAACGGTTGCAGAACTCAGACTCTAGGCAAGAATGTGAATATTATGCAAGGGGGAGAGTGGAGAGTAGAAAACTCGGTGTGAGTTTTGGTGTATTTGAAATGAGAAGAGAATGCCCTCTTTTATAGTCTAGCTTTGAGACCCCATTTAGTTTTCGAATAATGGCGATCATCAATTTTTTTAACCATTATTAATAAATGAGCGATTATAGTCATTAACGCCTTTATTAACTACGGTTAATAAATGTGTGGTTACAGGAATCATAAATCTTAATATTCATGACGGTTAGTAAAAATCATATCACACTTAAGCCAATTTTCATTCACTAAGAATTAATTTTTCGCATATGTCATTTATTGTTACGAAATTTTCTCAACGAGTTTAGTATTAAACTCATAGAAACCCAAAACTAATTTGTGTGACTCACATTATAATTAGCTCAAAATTCTTAAGAGATTATATTTAATTAGATATATGTTAGAATCTCAATATCCAACACAAAATTTTAAAGCTATGGGTTGGTAGATTTTCTACACTTATAAATTTGCCCCCCACATTTGCACTAACCGATGTGGGCTCAACAGCCCCCTCAAACGAGACCCATCGGGTCGAAGATTGCACGGACTTTGACTTCACCAACGCATGAAATGGCGTCGTGCGAGCACAACAATAGGCTTAGGATCAACCCGCTCTCGTACCATGTTAAAATCTCCATATCCAACCCAAAAACTTAAGATAATGAGTTGGTGAATTTTTAACACTTATAAACTAGTCCATCCCACATGGATGTGTGATTCTCAACAATATCTTTTTTAAATTAATCTATTAGATGCAAACCCAACATACACCTTGTGTTGGCCAACCTCCTCGTAGGATTAAAAATTCAATTTGCCAACATATTCTTTCTTCTCTACCTATTGTTTTATCTTCTTTCGTATAAAATCTGTCTATTTCTTCTATTTTCCCACCATATTTTATGCATCCTTATCTCCTGTTTAAATTATTTTTGGACGACAATTTTAAATCCGTCCAAAATCATTTTGGACATTCCCCTTAAAAATTCCCGCAAAACCTTACAATTAGATCAATTACAAAACTAATATGGTATAGATGTAGTCATGACTTTCGAGAAATGTGACGTGAAGATTACACTAATGGCGCTCCCATGGATCAAGTCAAGTTCTTGAAGCTGCAAGAAAACATGGATATTAATTACTTGATCCAAAATAAAATTTGCGATGTTTTTGTCTTTGTATATGTATACATATACATCCGTCTATTAGAGGCAGAAGAGCGCATAGAAATGGAAACAACAGAGAAGTTATAAACAGAGAGTAAAATGAAGTCCTTAGACGAAGAGGCATCGCTAAGAAGCCAAGAAATGATTTGGCAAGCCGTGTTTGGGTTTACAGATTCCATGGTGGTTAAGTCGTATGGAGCTTGGAATAGCTGACATAATAAACTCTCATGGAGTTCCTATTACAAACACCCAAATAGCCTCAGGTCTTTCACCTTCTTCTCAGTCTTTCACCTTTATGGATTAGTTACACTTATCAAAAAAAATAATTTAAATACACACATTATTGATTACTACTTGTTTGACAATTTAACACAATAATCTTAATTTGTCCTTCGTATTTGTTGGAGACCAACTAAATTTTAGTTTGAGCAAGAACAATAGAACTATCATTACCGAGTTCCCATGCATGCATGAGAGACAAAATTAGCATTGTTCATTGACTAAGAAAACTATCAGATACAAAATTACTGAAAAACACCCTTCATTGGTAATATTACTGTTAACTAATGTTGGTTTTCTTATAAATTCACAAATATATAATCAAAACCCATGAATCAATTAATGAAACAAATTTATTAACAATGTAAATATACTTACTTATTAAAACGTAGTTTATTCGGGATCGCAATGAATTCTTGTCACCGATCTGTTCTTGCTCACGATATATCGAAGTCGAGAATAATTTTCACGAATACAAATGCCACGGAAATATAGAGAGAATTATCAAGACCAAGAACTTATACTTGGTTTCTTGGCTTCGTAATTATTTTTCTATGTGACGGTTTTTTTTGTTACTTTCTTGCCTGTGAGGCACACATAACTTTTAGCCATCTATATATTTCCTCTAAGCAACATGACCAAGGAAAGACACGAAGACACCACCACCAGTTGACGTGGCATGTCCACATTTATTTGGAAACCAAAATGGACAACGTGGCATGTCCACATTATTTGGAAACCAAAATGATCAACATGGTGATAACTAACATCCACAGATATTTCGTACAACCAGCATATATCGAGTGCACGTAGTTAAACTCAAGAGCACATAACGGTCATTTGAATAATAGCATCTCGATACCTCTATTACACAAAATATGTTTTACCCTAGGTCTCATTTCACATTCCTTATTTTCACATGTGATTTCTAAAATAATTTATTCGTGTTCACTATTGTGTTACTCTCAACATAATAGGTACACCAGTGAACCATGAAGCTCGAATATCATCAAAATTGCAGCTCTCCCTTCCATTATCGACGCTTTTCCCGAATGACAAAACTATTTAGTCTTGCGAGTTCCCAATAATATAGTGTTGAATAATGATTTGTGCTTACAAGACTGTCTAAAAATAACGTGGTTTGGGCTTAGAGCTATTTGTTAATGGCTCAATGCCGCTTAAATCGTTTTTAATCGTCTCGCCCAATGCTGTTTAAATCATTTTTAATCGTCTTTCTGATAGTACTTGGTCTGTACTCAATGGTTTTCAGATTTTCTGATTTAATATAAGTAATGAGAAAACAAGGTGTGTACTCAAGTTCGATGAAACTCTCTTTCCCTAGTGTTGGCCGACGGCTATTTCCTAATTCGCTCCATACCCTTTGAATTGTACCCACGTGTGACTCTGTCAGAATTTAATCTTATGCGTGATATTTATTACTATTGTTATATTTTACCAACAAAAATTAGTTCAGAGTATGCCAATATTACGCTAATAGAAAAACATGGCGGAACTAGCGGCCAACCAAGTACTTCATAAATGATGAAGAATTTGTAACGAGCGAGGAACTCCTATATGTCCATGTTCAGCCCTCTTCTTTTTTTAATGGTAAGGTTCTTCATTATTGTGTATATATGTACATCAGATTGAATTTAGTTAATATTTTATAACAAATTAATATTGGAATGCTAGTCGGACCGAAGATTTTTTATTTTTAAAATTATTTTAGAATATATATGTGTATATATAAGTTGTTGTAACAAGGAAAGCCCAGTTCATGTTTTTTCCTTTTGGGCCTAAACGAAGCCCACTTCCACAAATCAAGTACAAACCTAAGCCATCCATGGAAAGACATCCAAAAATCACATCCTCCATTGTTTTTTGCTGCAAAATTACATCAAAGACAACCAAAAATCATAAAAAACATGGTTTTAAAAAACGACCCGGAGGCCGACCCGGGATTTCTCCCGTCCTCCGGGTCGTCCGGTCCGACCGGGCGAACCACCGGTCGGACCAAAATTTTTTATTTTTAAATATTTTAAATAATATATATATGTAGATTAAAATATACTTATTTTCCATACAAAAAAAGTAGACTTAATTTTTTTATCTCTCCACTCTATAAATCTACTTTTTTTTATTTATTTATTACTTTATAAATTTGTCAAATCAATTTTTTTCCTCGAAAACCACCAAAAAAAAAGTCAATTTTGCCCATTTTTGTACTAACCAGGTTCGACCGGTCAGGATGGACCTCAAAATCAGCCGGTCCGACCAGATTTGGTCCGGTTAGTACAGACCCTGGTCAAAAGCCTAAAAACGATCCGGTCTAGGGCCCGTTTCGCGGTCCAACCGGTCGAACCACCGGTCGGACCGCGTTTTTTAAAACCATGATAAAAACCCAATCTTTTCCTCTCCTAATACCCACCAACAACGAAATCAGTACCACTCTCCTACTGTCTGTCTTGCTTCTTCTTCTTCAAATGGGGACAAAACCCATCAGACTCGAAATCAGTTCTTGGATGCCAACCCCAAAGCACCCGGAAAAGTGAAACCAAGAACCGTCCGACGAAACCGAAGAAACCCAGAAACCTCGAGCTCTACGACGCCAACCCCAAGCTCTTCTCCGCCTTCCCCTCGTCAAGTCCAAACAGGAGGATCCGGTCTCAAATGGGTAGCGGGGGTCAGATTACCTGAATAATCTGAGACGAGAGCCACAGAGAGAGAGAGAGAGAGATTAGCTGAGGACGCCGGAGGAGGTCGGACGGAGGTCTGGACGCCAGAGGTGGTCACCGTCGCTTCTTTTCTCTACTTAGGTTAGGTTTTTTTCTCTGCTTGGAAGACACCCAAAGCCGAAAACGAGTGAGACTGTGAAGGGGGTAAACTAGTGTTTGGGTTAAATTTTCGTCCAACCTACTGAACCGGATTTTTCCGGGTCAAAAATCTGTGCCAACTGCTCGGTCTAACCAGAAATTATCTGGTTCATTAGATAAACGTACATACCTGGTTTTTTGACCCGCCTTAGGCTCCGTTTTGTTGGACCGTTGTCTCGAAAACAATGCATTAATGTTGACTGGCAACCGCAGTTAAGGCGCTCAACAACCAACTATTTGGCAATGGCGGGGCTCAATTGTCAACTATTCAGCTTTTGCCTTCTAAAAAAAACTACTCGTTTTAAAATTCTCGTAAAGTGATATTTTTAGTACTGCATAAAAATGTTAATTTATAAATTTTATTGTATAAACGATTTTTACGTTTTACTTAGCTCAAAAGTTATTAAATTTTAAATTTGTAGTCATACTAAAATCAATTAAAATTTTGACTTATAGCGTTATTCAAATGCTATTGAGATATTTATTTTACAATAAGACGATAATCATAGGTACCATTTGAAGACAATTTAGAAGACGAATGATGATATAAAATTTATCAACCAAGTAAATCTAGCACAAAATTGTATTTTAAAATATTTTAAAAAAAATATGTATTTATTCAAAGAAAAAAATACTTTAGCAAAAAAATATATATAAGTGTGTGTGTTTGTGTGATTAATAACACGAAAACCCAGCAGCACAGGGAGAGGACCAGCATCAAATGCCATTCGACAGGAGGGAGAGAAATACATCTTGACGGTGATCACTCCTGAAGATAAAATTTAACTTAATTAACTTCGTTTGCACATGCTTAAATTTGTCTATCATAACTTAAAAGTTTTCCGTTGGTGATTATATTTTGACAATCTTAGATGAAGTGGGATAAGAATTATGACATCTGGTTGGGACTTCCGCGTGTAACCTACATGCCATACAACCAATCTTCCATGAGAAATTGGACATGAAAAGTCCAAATCCCCATGTGTTAAGAGTAACATATGTTGGTTGGCGGTTGCACTAAAAACCCAATCTAATTGGTGATAGCAGTACATCTAGATTAATTTAGCTTGTTCTCAATTCTTCAGACTAGAGATGCGGCGATATACTCACGGATGAGGTCTCTAGTTCAAGTTCATGATGGTCCAATTATGCACATAAAATATTTGGTCCAAGATGAATAACCACTCGGTCATCTTCCAGTCCGCATTGTACCACGATTATCTTAATTAATACGAGACTTCTAAATTACCTTTTTCAAACAAAAAAAATCTGAACTAGTTTTTTTTTTCCACCATGTACAATCCATGATCCATGGTTGGTGAAAGCCTGTAGTCCCCAACTTATTTTTCTACCAGAGACCAAGTTAAAAGATATAGAAGCAGAACGATTGCGATGGAAGATTGGTTATGAGTGTGAGGTAGCTGTCTCCTATACTGGTATAGGTAGAGTGCGTAGTGATAAAATCATGCTAGTATAGAAGAGTAGGGCTGAGCAAATGGATTGAACCGGACTAAACTGGACCAAACCGTAAAAACTGGAATTGAAACAAGAGGTATTTCTTAAACCGAACAGGACCAGTGCCAACCCCAGTTTCGAACCGTATTACAGAAAAAATAAAACATCTTGCCCCCCCCCCTCCCGCTCCCGACCCCCTACCCCCCCTCCAGCTCCCGCACCCCCTCCCGCTCCCGCTCCCGCTCCCGCTCCCGCCCTCCCCCTCTCAGATCTAAAACCTTAAACTCCCAGATCTAAAACCTCCAGAATGTGAGCCCAACCCGCTCCCGCCCCCCCACTCCCGCCCCCCCCCCCCCCCCTCCCCCTCCCGCACCCGCCCCCCTAACCCCCCTCCCGCTCCCGCCCACCCCCCATCCCCCTCCCTCCCCCTCCCCACCCCCCCCCCCCTCTCGCTCCCGCTTCCCCTCCCCCCACCTCCCGCTCCCCCCCACCCACTCCTGCTCCCTCATGCGGCTCATGATGTGAGTATGCCTTCGTCGGAGGTTCAGGTTGCTTCGGGTTCGGATTCAGCCCAGCTGTTTGGTGGCACTTCGACTTGCATGGTTTGTGATCCTCCCGGGTCACTGGCCTTCGAACCCTCTCAACATCGGTCATATGCGGACTCGGTTCGCCCACGCGCTGGTGGCTGGATAAACTCGGGTAAGTTTATTCGCCCTAATCTTGATGGCAACTCTCCTGTGCTTGAATTGAACAAGGATCGGTCGGCTTGTTGTGTGAATTATGGTGCTCGTGCTCTCATCGGGAAACTGGTGAGGCCCAAGGGAAGCAAGCCTTGTTCATCCTATGAGTTACGAAGTGCGGTTGCTAAGGCTTGGTCGATACAAGATGTGAAGATGTTACCCCTAGGTTTGGGTTATTTTGGATTTAAATTTGCTTCCGAAAAGGATCAGGACATGGTCTGGAACTTGATGGTTTGGCGTATTCCGCAGGGTACTCTTTACTTGCAGCCTTGGGTTCCTTTTTTTCGCCCCGCTAAGGTCCATGCCACTCGTGCGAAGGTCTGGGTTCAGATGATTGGTTTGAGTATGGAGCATATTGAACCCGACATAGTTTTTGGCTTGGCTGCTTCGGTAGGTGATCCTATTCGAGCGGATACTGGTGCTTTAAACAAGGTTAATGGGGCTACCGTTCGTGTCTTGGTTGATATCGATTTGACTAAGCCTCGCTGGGATCACATTTGCTTAAAGCAAGAGGATGGAAGTTGTATGGTAGATGTTGTGTATGAGAACTTGCCAGACTTTTGTGAGCACTGTAAGGTGATGGGGCATGTTTCCTCTACGTGCCGTAAGTTGCAACCTGGAGGGGAGGTTGCCCATGGTAAACAAGTTTTCCAAGGCCCGAAGAACAAACGCATCGAGAAAGTTTGGCAGAAGACGGATGTGAATGCCCCGTTCTCTCTCGTTGAGTTGGATGAGGTGGTGGAGCTTTCCGAGGTGGAGGCGAGTTCCTCTTTGGCTTTAGTCGCAATTCTGGAAAATCTAGTGCACCAAGAAGTTGGTATTAACTCACTGGGTTCCACGGATGCTCTTCGGATTGTCGATGTGATTCCTAGTGCATTCGATGGTATGGGATCTCCTGTACATTGGACTGAATTTAACGTGCTTGATGAGGGATCCTTTTTGCATAAGAAAGACATGTGTAACTCTTTAGCTATGATTGCTATTCTTGAAAACTTGATGCAAGAGCATGAGGACCTCATTATGGGAGAAGGAGTTTCTTTGGAATTAGCAATGGTTCCAGAAGAGAATTTAGCTAATGTTTTGCATCCATCCACGCGGTGGACAGACATGGAGAAAGATACTTCAGGGACTTCAGAGTTGGTTAAGTCTGCCATTGTTCCTATAATGAATTCGGTGCAATGTAGCTCGAACAAGGCAGTCGTTCTAGAGCAATTGCGTTGGCCAGTGGTGAGTGGGATTCAAATTGAGGAAGTGGATGACTCACCCTCTACAGGGCAGCAGACTCCCCGGCCTTTGATTACAGCTCCCGTGACGCCACCTTCTCCACTTGTGACGACAAACTCGATGGTTGCACATGTTGACAGCTCGACTTCGGGCAAGGCTGGCAAGGGTAAAATAAGCTCTGCAAAGGGCTCTAAACATAAGGGTTTGAAGTCAGGTTTTCTTGGCAGGAGAACCCCGATATTACAGGACTCTACTCCGTCTATATTGGGTCAGGCTTCGGCCTTGCCCTCTAAGGAACCTACGCATATCCCGGGTCAAGCAGGTAATAATATTATTGTTTTCTCAGACTCGGATGATCTCCCTGCTTCATTAAAGTTCATGGGCTCGATTACATAACAGATGAAGAATAATTGGTCGGACGGGGTCGAGTATTTTGACCTACCTCCAGCAAAGAACACTCGCTTTCAAGCGAGGAAGAAAACTGGGAGTGCCTATACCAGTGAGGATCCACGTTGGTCAGAATATGATATGGACTTTTGATGAGTTCTGGCTGATTAGTTTTGTCCTTGACCACCCGACTTGTGGGTTTGCTTGGGTGAGACACTAGGTATGGCAACGAGTTTGCTTTTCTGGCTACTCGTTTAGGCCTTGGACCCGTTTTATTTCTGTTTTTCTTTTTCTTTTTCTACTCTTTCTCATCCTCTTTCTGTATTTTTCTTTTCTTATTAATAAAGGTTCGTTTTTGCCAAAAAAAGTAAATAAATAAAAATAATATAAAAAAAACCCCAGTTTCGAACCAGAACCGAACCAAATTTTTGGTTCACAACTGGACCGAACCAAAGGAACCAAAAGTAGCTTTTGGCACAAGTTGGCAATTGCCTACTGGAACAAAAACAATTCCCAAAATATGTGTCGATTGCTACGGATTACATACCCATCTAACTCCTTCAACTCAACTAACCGTAACTTACCCATCTAACTCCCTCAACTGTTCAAACTTTGAAGAGGAAGCAAAAGCAAGCCAAAAACAAGGGGGTTTCAAGGCTCCAAAACAACATTATCAAGACAACAGCAGGTGGCTTTGTCAGCGATGACATAGAACTGTAGCAATCCAAAAACAAAGAGGAAGCAAGCCAAATACTCGAAGCAACAGGTGGTTTCATGGGAGCGATGGAAGAGGTAAGGTTTTAGTAATTAGATTAGGTATATCAATTTGGGAATTGGAACTTGGGAGTGAGTGGCAATGGCTACTTTTTTTATGTTTTAACCAAATAGAAGGGAAATGTCTGGTTCGGTCCAGTTCTGTACGGTTAGCACATGTAGAACCGGAGCCAGACCGGGAACCACATTTCCTTTAATTTCAGAACCAAACTGGACCATTTAATACTTTGGTTCAGTCTGGTTTGGGTTTTTTGGTCCAGTTTAGTTCGGTTCTACAATTTTCGGTTTGTTTGCTCACCCTTATAGAGGAGGATTCTCAAGGTGGATTTACTTTCGTTTTTCCTTCACCATATTGATGCAGTTGTGGGGGAGGAACGGCATTTTACAGGATTATATGGATGGTGGGAGGGTAATTCTAAATACCTGTCCTAATTACTATTGAGGGAGCTGAAGGGGAACTCGAACTTACCTTGGTTGAACTCTAGTGATTTTAATTAGATCCTCTCAATGAATGAGAAGAGGGAAGGAATGGTTACTCTAGTGGCGAGGATGAATGCTTTCATGGAGGCTATCCGTTGGTGTGGATTTAGAGAAGTATGCCAGAGTGGTTTATGGTACACATGGTGTAACGGGCAGGAGAGGGAGGATTTTGTGGAGTGCAAGTTGGACAGATGCTTAGCTACAGAGACTTGGTTCGATCTATTTCTGACATCTCAAGCGGAGGTGCTGCCTAGGTTTAATTTCATATCATAGTCCAATTTTGTGTAGAATTCAAAAAGGGGACGAAGTGGTGCCAGTTAAGCTTTTTTTGTTCTGAGACCATGTGGATGCGCCAAGATGGTTTACAGGACCAGATTGCTGTAGGTTGAGAACTCACACTATCGGGGGTGGATAATTCAACGCGAATATAAGCTTGTGCAGAGAGGTTAGGAATTTGGGATAAGCAGGTTTTTGGAAATGTCAGGAAGCGGGTGAAGAGGATTGAGGAGGATGTGGCAGATTTACAGGCCAAAGGTTAACAGGAAAAGCTAAGGAAAGGCTTAAGGTGTGTTTGTCTTAGAGGGAGGAGTTACTATTAAGGGGGAAAATGATGTTGGCACAACGATCAATGATGAATTGGTTAGCAGATGGGGATATGAACACGAGTTTCTTTCATAAAAGGGCAAAGATACGACATCAGCAGAATTGGATAACCGAGATTGAAAGGGATGGTGGAGACGTGGTCACGGAAGCAAACCAGATTTCAGAGGTTTTTCATAATTTTTATATTTCACTATTTTCTTCTTCTTCGTGTGTGCAGGTAGAATCAATCACCAGATTGGTTCAGGCGAAGGTCACATGGAAGATGAACGTCGCTCTGGGGGTCCCTTTCTCTAGCAGCTAAGTGAAGGAAGCTCTACAAAAAATACATCCGACGAAGGCACCAAGCCCTGATGGAATGCCCCCAGTCTTCTACCAGAGATATTGGCATATTGTGGGACGTGTTGTTTTACACACCACCTTGGCAATCCTGAATGATGGAATGGATCCTACTGTCATTAACTAAATGATCATAGCCTTAATTCTGAAGACGAAGAAGCCTACCACTTGTGCTGAATTTTGGCCAATATCATTGTGCAATGTGATTATAAAGCTAGTCACCAAGTCGATCGCAAATAGGTTAAAAGTATTCCTTCCTGACATTATTTACTCTAACCAAAGTGCTTTTGTTCTAGGTAGGCTGATTACTGATGTTGCACTCTTGGGGTTTGAGGCTTACCATTAACGAAAGAAGCATAAGACGGGTCAACAAGGGCATCGTGCAATCAAGTTGGATATGATGAAGGCATACGATCGAGTTGAATGGGAGTACCTAGAGAAAATGAGATGTTCAGGAATGTTCAGTATTATGTGCAGGTTAATGGGGCACTTGAAGAGTATTTTATACCAATGTGTGGACTAAGACAGGGTGACCCGCTTTCACCATACCTATTCTTGTTTTTCTCGGAAGGACTAACAGAATTATTGGAGCAAGCATCCCGCGCCTAACAGCTCCACAGAGTGCGGTTGGCAAGGTTTGCAATCCCCCTGACCCAGTTATTCTTTGCTGACGACTCTTTGGTTTTTACCAGGACCACAGATACGGAGCTACACAGCTTACTGGGTCTTCTAGAGGTCTATACTCAAGCATCGAGATAATTGGAAAATGTTTGTAAAAGCGCAGTTATGTTCAGTGCAAACATCTCGGCACCAGAGGCAGAGAGAATGAGGGCTCTTTTAGGGATTCAGTTCGGTGGATCCAAAGATGTTCACCTTGGGCTACCGACCATTATAGGGAGATCATTGAAATTGAGATTTTCCAAGATCGAGGACCGGATAAGAGAAAGGATCGAAACATGGCAAGCTAGGAGCCTCTCGAGATCAAGGAGGGAAGTTCCATTCAAATGTGTTCTTCAATCTATTCTAACATATATTATGAGTTGCTTTCTGCTTCCTGCAGGCACCTATGTGCGAATTGAGAAGATGCTATGTGGATTTTACTGAGGAAGTTTGCTGAACTAGCCAAACTATATTGGCGTAATTGGGAGAAGATGTGTAGATCTAAAGTAGAAGGGGTTTTGGGTTTCAGACGATTGCATAAATTTAATAGAGTGATGTTGGCCAAGTAGGCTGGGAGACTGATATGCAACCCTGACTCTTTGACTGCTAAAGTGCTGAAGGCAAAATACTATCCAAGGTTATAGGTAATGGAGACACCCTTGGAAAGTTATAGTAGTTATACATGGAGGAGCATCAAGGAGGGTATGTCTTTACTGTAGGAGGGTTTGGAATTGCAGGTGGGGAATGGGCGATCGATAAACATTTGGCACGATAAGTAGATTCCAGGAAGTGACGAGGGGTTTCCTTGATTGTTGTACCCGAGGTCAGATAATACTCAGTTAGTGTCAGAGCTAATGATGGAGGATGGAGGGGGTTCGGACTTAGATATTTTATAACGGCTTTTTAGGGAAGAGGATGCTGAGAAGATTGAGGCTATTCAGATTAGCAGGAGGTTACCGTCTGACGTACTGAGATGGAAGCATATGGTGGATGGTTGTTACTCGGTGAGGAGTGGGTACTGTAGGGATTTTAGCAAGTAGTGGGAGGAATCACGCTCCGTGGGTCTTTCGGTGAGAGACTCTACGCTGCTTTGTAAGTGCTAGGCTCTGAACTACCCTCAAAGGATTCTAACCTTACTTTGGTAGATATTGGATAATAATTTACCTGTTCGGGATAATCTGAGATGAAGCCATAGAGGTTGAGGAGCAGTACCCATATTGTGGAACTGGAGTGGAGAATACAGTTCATTTGTTTTTTAATTGCACGTGGGTCAGATGCATTTGGGACAAGATTGGCCTCCCAATCCCAGCCGGTCAGTACACAACGACGAAGGAGGCATTTTTTTCTATGTTCCTTCTAATGGCCCGGAAGGAGTGTGGCAGGAGGATGACTTACCTATGATGTATCTGGAAGCCCGCAATCACATCGTTTTACGACCAGAGGGGGAGATTAACCTGGAGGCTGTTCTGAGTACAGGTATCAAGTTCTGGGGAGACTATGCAGAGATTCGGAATGGCTATAAGTGACCTGGGACTGAGGGAGAGAGACAGTGGCACCCTCATATGGTAGGATGGTTTAAAGTCAACGTAGATAGAGGTTATCAGGATGATGGGCGAGGACAGGTGGGAGCTGTGGTCAGAGATGGCTGGGGCTTTGTGGCAGCAACAACACGCTATGTCCCTCAACTACAACATCCCACTATACTAGAGGCTATTAGTATTTTTGCACGTCTGGAGATTGGTGCAGCATTGGGGCTATAACTAGTTGTGATAGAGATGGATTGCCTACCTGTACTACAAGCACTAAAATAGAGGAGAGAGGAAAGATCTTACATGGCGCTTATCACAGGTTATTGTTACCAACTTGCTCATACTTTTATGGGTGTTCGATTCCAGTTTATTCGCAAGGAAGGCAAGATGGCGGTCCATCTAATGGCAAAAAGGAGGATTTCAGATGAGGTTAGCATTTTGAATCTCTCTTCACCGCCAGAGGCTATACGCTTGACTATTAAGCAGGAGCAAGTGGAGGCATCAGAGGGGGTGGGTTGAGGGGGGTGCTGGGGTGATCAGGAGTGGGTCTGCTCGGGGCTATTTTGTATGGGAAGCGGATGTAAAAGGGAGCAGTGTATAGGGAGCAGTTGTGTAGTGCTATCGCTAGAGCAGATTTTTACCGAGGTGTGCTCTTTTCCTAATTCGGTTTTTTTCCCAGTGGGGATGGATTTTTTAGATAGGTATTTAACGAAGCTAGCAGTTGCAACTTTATACTTTGTATGAGGGGATCCCTATATACTAGAAGGTAGTGTCCTTGTGCTGTTGTGTGACAGACCCTAGATGGATAGTTAGAATAACTTTGTTGTAAGAAGCGATAGGTGGTAGAATTAGGTGAGTAATAGCTTCTCAGTACTACATTGAAGCTTTAGGATGGCATGTTAAGGTTTATGTGTGATCTCATGGATGTAATGCTTATCTATTGATTTTAATGAAGTAATTTTACCCCGCGAAAAAAAAAAGATTGGTGGTTGCACTTACTTGGATCGGATTGATATGATTTGTCTCGATAAGGTGGGAACTCCGTTCACACTTAAAATGGACTAATTCTTTTTCAAATTTTATTATTTGATTAAGATGTTATTTCTTGTTAAAGTCAATGGTATGGCACTCCCCTTTGCTTCCAAAACCACAAGAGGCGCATGTGTCAATTGGGCTGCTTTATTGCGTGGGGACTTTTTCTTTTGCAAAAACTATCGAAATTTCTAAAATGGTGCAAACCCAAAAAATTTATTCAGCAAAAAAATGATTTTTATTATCAAAATAACTATGATAATTTTGTGGTCAGAGATGGCTGGGGCAATTTTGTGGCGGTAACAACACGGTATGTCTTTTATGTACAACATCTCACTATAATATGAGATTTTTTCTCAAATAGGCAAAAAACATACGTATTTTCCCTAAATAGGTAAAAAGTTATAAATATTCTCAAAATAGGTTGAAAGATTATTTAATATTAAAAATTGCCAAATTTTTTCGACATGAATGGACAGGTGAATAGCAACTTTTAGTCGAGGCGCCATTTTTTGAGGGCGCCTTCTTCATTTTTTTTAATATTAAATAATCTTTCAACCTATTTTGAGAATATGTATTACTTTTTGCCTATTTGAGAAAAAATCCTCTATACTAGAGGCTATTAGTATTTTTGCAGGTCTGGAGATTGGTGCAGCATTCGGGCTACAGCGAGTTGTGATAGAGATGGATTGTCTACCTGTACTACAAGCACTAAAATGGAGGGGAGAGTAAAGATATGACATGGCGCTTATCACAGGTTATTGTTGCCAACTTGCTCGTACTTTTATGTGTGTTCGAATACAGTTCATTCGCAAGGAAGGTAAGATGGTGGTCCATCTAATGGCAAAAAGGAGGATTTCGGATGAGGTTAGCGGTTTGATGCTCTCTTCGCCGCCAGAGGCTATACGCTTGACTATTAAGCAGGAGCAAGTGGAGGCATCGGTGGGGATGGGTTGAGGGGGGTGCTAGGGTGATCAAGGGCGGGTCTACTCGGGGCTATTTTGTATGGGAAGCGGATGTAAAAGGGTGCAGTGTATAGGGATCAGTTACAGTGCTATCGCTAGAGCGAATTTTTACCGAGGTGTGCTCTTTTCTTTATTCGGTTTTTTTCCAAGTGGGGGCGAATTTTTTAGATAGATTTTAACGAAGCCGGCGGCTACAACCTTGTACTTTGTATGAGAGATCTCTATATACTAGAGGGTAGTGTCCTTGTGATGTTGTGTGACGGACCCCAGAATAGCTTCATTGTAGTTCGAGGTGATGGGTAGTGAGATTAGGTAGGTAGTAGCTTTTCTGTGCTACATTGAAGCTTTAGGATGGCATGTTAAGGTTTATACAATGCTATCGCTAGAGCGAATTTTTACCGAGGTGTGCCCTTTTCTTTATTCAGTTTTTTTTCAAGTGGGTGCGAATTTTTTAGATAGATTTTTAACGAAGCCGACGGCTACAACCTTGTACTTTGTATGAGAGATCTCTATATACTAAAGGGTAGTGTCTTTGTGATGTTGTGTGACGGATCCCAAAAGAACTTCGTTGTAGTTCGAGGTGATGGGTAGTGAAATTAGGTAGATAGTAACTTTTCTGTGCTACATTAAAGCTTTAGGATGGCATGTTAAGGTTTATGTATGATCTCATGGATGTAATGCTTATCTATTGATTTTAATGAAGTAATTTTACCCCGCGAAAAAAAAATGATTGGTGGTTGCACTTACTTGGATCGGATTGATATGATTTGTTTTGATAAGGTGGGAACTCCGTTCACACTTAAAATGGACTAATTCTTTTTCAAATTTTATTAATTGATTAAGATTTTATTTCTGGTTAAAGTCAATGGTATGGCACTCCTCTTTGCTTCCAAAACCACAAGCAGGGGCATGTGTCAATTGGGCTGCTTTATTGCGTGGGGACTTTTTCTTTTGCAAAAACTATCAAAATTTCTAAAAGGGTGCAATTTTTCACCCCAACAACTATGATTCTGTATGATAAAAAATATTTTTCAATGTGATGTTTTGGGCGACATCCGGAATCAATATGACTAAACAAGATGATAAAAAATCAGATTGAAAAATATTTTTAATATAACTGCATTTTTTATACCATTCAAATATGGATCTATGAGTGACTACGTTGGTCGAATTCAATTGCGAACCTCGATCATCAAGATCTTTTACTGTTCATGGAGTCTTTTATGCAAAATTTTTGATGTATTTTTTTGAACCTTCGTCCCATCTTGGTGCAAATATTTTGAAGCTATTTATAAAATTCATCCATTTACCAAAAAATAACACCCAACAAATTGTTATCACTCATTTTATGATCAATGTCCGCCTGCCCTAATTAAATAAAATTTCTTCTGCCGTCGATTACAACCATGCATTGGATATAATGCAATTGCATAATCCGTAGTGACAATTACGTCATGTAGTGTGGTACCCAAGCGCAATTAGAAACTTTCCTATTTGAAATTTAAAAAACGGTGTCGAGCTTCATTAAGCACGAGGAGGCTTTGAAGCAGCCAAATAATTAGTGATCCAAATCCAAAAATAAACATGGTTTGGTGTTCTATGTGCTTTTAATGGAAGCGCCACGTAAGCGGACGCGTAGCAATTTCACGAGATGGGTTGCAATGCATGGGCCAGGTTTCCGGAAGTTTCATGTCTCAAAAGTGAAATGATCACTTTCAGGTTAGTGTTGAGTCAATGATCACTCAATTAATGAGGTTTTGGAACTTTGAAAGAATTGGGTTACAAAAATTATTATCGATAGGATTGTTCTTATATAAGACCGTTTAATATTTTCAGACTATTTTTGGATAAAAACCAAATATTCACAAAAATATCTTCAATTAATATATCCTCCCCATGGGTCAAAACCAGTCTCTCACGGGGTGAACAGAAGGCAAATCAATTCGCTGGACCATTATTCCTGCGGTTTAAGACCTCATTGGAGAATTTAATTAGCAGGACTGAATATCTGAGAGTATTTAGTATAAACACACATGTATACTTTTAAACAAATCAATCACCTCTTAATTCGTTTTTACAAACTAGGGGCAACAATTTATATTTTCATTGATGCACTTGGTATAGCAATTCTTTATGGAATGAAATTTATATTACCCTTCCAGAAAAAATACTACACCTGTCGATATATAATTGCCAACTTCTGAAAGGGACTTTTTTTATTATATTTCTCCCATTTCATTATCATAATGTAACGTTGGCGGACCATTCAATAATACAGTACTTCCATTTCCTCTAACGTTCGGTTCCCAAAACTAAGCCAAAGAGACCCACAAAAAGCGATCAAGCAAGACAAATAAGGATCTATTATAGTACAATCAAAACTCGAGCAAATTAATGAAATAAACATATCGAAATACCCATAGAATGTTAAAACAACTCTGGCAAAGATGTAAGCGAATTTCAATTTTATTCTTTTTTTTCGGGTTTTGTCAGTAGTTAAACAACATGATCAGTGCACTGAACATCGTACGTATATTACAGATCCATCCATGACATGTTCAAAACCTACGAGCTACTGTTTCCTCTCTTTCTTCCCCATCTACATGTCCTAAAACGAAAATTAGACAAAATACATGTATCTACACACACGTTCATAAAATCTCTCTCTTCCTCCCTCTCTAAAAAAAGGCAAAAAATAAAGGAAAGAAAAGGTGGTGGCAATCGATCTCCTCGTCAAAAGTGGAGTAGCAAGTGGGTTATTAATTATTCCTAGCCACGCCTATTCCCCGTGAAGTAATTGAAGTCGTGGTGCTGGACCCTTAGCTGCTTTAGCCACGAATCCGCCACGCTCAATAGCGACCCGAGCCTCTCACGATCCCTCCCACTATTCCCAGAGACCCACAGATCACCTTGCATCTTGTAAGTGGCCAGCCCAAATGGAGGCAGCCCGATCCCCTCCCCTTCCTTCCTCTTCCTCCTCTCCGGGTTCTCCATGTCATCCTCTATGTCCATATCTGGAATGACCACGTACCCGAGAAAAATCGTCAATACCGAATTGACGAGATTTGGCATTACATATATTGTTAAGAAAGCAGAAGCGAAATGTGGCAGATTCGGTGTACCTTGGAAAGATGATGAAAGGGTATGGTATGTGAGGAAGCAAGTGGACAGGTCCCTGATTGTTCTGCCCATTGGAATGTGATAAATTGGGTACCTGAGCACCAAGTCGTTAGTGTGACCCTTTCACAAATATTAATTACTACATATTTGTTATTGCGGAAATAGCAGCGTTACGCGTCTAGTATTTGAGGGACAAGATAGAAAATGGCTAAAATTTCATTCCGTAACAATATAGCAATAACACAATCACAAACTATTTTGAGAGATAGATACCAGGCAACGGCCATCCAGCTAGCCGGAGAAAGATCTACGCTTCTCAAGGACATCAAGCCAG
This sequence comes from Hypericum androsaemum, assembly GCA_963995505.1. NCBI lineage: Eukaryota > Viridiplantae > Streptophyta > Magnoliopsida > Malpighiales > Hypericaceae > Hypericum > Hypericum androsaemum. The sequence continues at coordinate 12,442,287 of OZ023180.1, forward strand.
GGTATCTACGAGAAAACCCACTAATCTGAAAGAAAGAGGAAAATTCCAAGGTGAGTCACGATAAGAAATATACGAATATTATATTATTTCTATTGGCATATCCCAATCAAACAAAATTCTGGATCCTTGCCACAGTATAGAGACCAAGTCAAAAGACAGGACCAGATATAAAAAAAAGAACAAGAATATGTTCAAAGGAGAGGCATGAGACAAGTTCAGTTAGGTAACGGAATTGGATTAAAAGGAATCCGAACCCATTCTCTTTGGGTGACGTGCACACACATGAAACGCGTGAGACTTGGAAAATGCCAAGCGGAAGAAAGAATCATGCATTACAAAGTTTCTATTCCATCTTTTATCATATGCCGATCAGGAAAGGAATCTTCGGATAATGTAATGTTCGAGTTTGATTCGATAGAGAAATTTGTCATGATCATGGATTAATTGATGTGTAACGTAAGAAGAATGCCAAGAAACACATTGCTGCAGCACCTAGCAATCGAATTCTAGTATCCCTCAAAAAAAAAAAAGCAATCGAATTCTAGTGATCATCAAATAACATTCAAAAGGGAGAAAAGTAAAGGGAGCGAGGAGGGGGAAAAATGTACCTTATCCATCAAGGGGACTCTTCCATAGGGAGTAGATCTCTCAAAATACTGGAAATACAAGTAGCCCAATCTATCATTAAAATGGCAGAGGTTCTCGTGCTCTGACCCTCCTTCCTCGGAAGAGGAAGACCCTTCCCACCTCCACAGCTTGTCGCTCTCGCTCTCGTCGCTGCACGACTCGCTACACGAATCCCTCGCCTCCCCGTCACCCGACTCCGTCTCTTCCCTGCAAGAAAAGTTTTAGCAAGGAATTGAAAATTAAGAACCATCCAATTCATCGATACCATACAAACAGAAAATTTAAGATTTTACCCTAAACTAAGATCAGGTTTCTAATAAGACATTGGCCTAATAATTAATTAGCCTCGAACTACGTAGGAAAAAAAGAAAGAAGAAAAACTTGGTGGTGGGTCTGTTTGTTCATCTAAATACATGTTCATTCCGAAGTACAATCCTCAAATAAAAAACAAATTAATATTCTAAGCTAAGGAAGAATTTACCTTAGGAGGTTGAGAAAGAAATGGGTGGTGAAAATCTGGAGGGCGGAAAGGTAAGGGACATAGTACTGGACGAGGGTGGTGTCTCCATCGACGACAGGGACACCAGCTCCATAGGCGCTCCATTCGTCGTAGCAATTCCAGAGATCACTCAGCCTCAAGTACTCCACCGTCTCCCTCTCCCACGGGTGCCATATCCGGTTCAAGTTCCTTATCTCCGACTAAACAGAACAACATAGAAAAAGGTTTCAAACAAACGATGGCCCATTAGAGAGAAGAATCTTGGGTCGCAAGGAACCAGAGAAATGGAGGGGAAAGCAAGAAAGAACCAACCTTTGGGAGTACTTGTGAAGGGACGGTTGGTGTTGTGCAATGGAGGAAGCGGTCCAGGTTGGATTGGGCCGACCCTTTCCCAAAGATCATGGCTTTAGATTGGGGGTTGGGGTGGGGAGGAGCAAAGGAAAGGAGAGAAAATGAGAGGGTTTTCTCTCCTTGGAGGTGGTGATCAGGGGAGAAAACAGAGGAGGAGGGGGTTACAATAGAGAAGGAAATAGGTCTATTTAGTTCTTAGGAGGGAGAGAGAAATTGACGAGATTTGATTTTTTTTTTCTCCTCCGTTTATTTTCTGGTCTTGGTGGGAATGAGAAACGGAATGACGATGGAAGAGACACATGTATAATAAAGACAAAATGGGAAAAAGAAACAGGGGAAGGACAAAATATATCTCTCTTCTCTAAGTTTTCCTATTTCGCCTCTTGGTTCCTTCCAGTGCCGTGGAAATTGAGACTACTTTCCGGTCTCCGGAAACCCACAAATTCTCCGGGAGCGTGATTTCCGGGGGAGGAAAGGGAAGGGAGAGAGAGAGTACTCTGTTTCTGCCTAATCCTCTGTTTTTCTCTTTGGGTTGCTCTGTTTTTTTCTCTTGTTCCTCTAACCTTTAAGGAAACTCTATCTTTAGCCCCTAAACAGTCTAATTGAAGTCTAATTCAACCTTGAAGCCCAATCAAACTCGCCGACCACAGCGCAAAACGCGAGCGGAAGGAAGGGGAAAGAGGTATGGGGGTTTTGGACCATTCCAGACCGTTTGGACCGAAGGATATGAGGTAAGTATGACAATGGGCAGCATCTGGATAGGATCCATAGGACCCAGATCCTTATCTTTTTTTTAAATGATAAATTCAGATCCTTACTCATATCCTCTTTAAAAATAAGGATTCGGGCAAGATCTGGGTCCTAAAAAATCGGACAGAATCAGGGCGACCCGCGGGTTTGTATTTTTTAAAAAATATTTAATTTTTAAAAATTAAATTATCTTTTGATAGTTTTCAAATAGCAATTGGACATTTTCATTCATTAAATAAATCAATACAAATAAACCAAACAAGCAAATCCAAAAAAAGTTGAAGTTTGGTAAGTTAAAATTGAGAATTTGGTTCGTGATTTTTGTTGCTATTACTTGGGGCATGTGGCTGCTTCTTACAATATTATCTTCAATGAGGCGAGGTGCAATAATAAGCTTCTTCTGCATTTTGTGCTCTTTCATGTCCAAGAGTGAATTCTTTGGACGGATGCCTCGATCATTCACAATCAATTGTTGCTCACTTTCTTGATTGCCTACAAGAATTTATAGGTCTCGCTTCTTCACCTCTTGAGATTGAGAGAACGTTTTGGTCAAAGGTGGATTGTAACTTATGTAAATATCGGACCCTTTTAACTTGTCTTTCTTGTTGCTCTTGCTCTATTTTGAACTATCATTTTAATAAAGAATATTTACCTACCAAAAAAATTGAGAATTTGGTATTATGTCCAATAATTAATATACATATATATTATTTTAATATTAATTTATAAAATTCGGATAGGATCAGGGCAGGATCCTATAAATCCATATACATGCCCTTATCCTTTAAAAATATCAGGATCCGGGCATGATGAGGGTCTAGACCCGGTCAAAGTCAACAGATCTTGGACCCTTCGAATCTGGATCAGGGTAGACCCTAAGGGTAAGGGTCTAATTGCCATCCCTAATATGAGGGAATTTTTTTGCAAAAAAGTTAAAATATAGAGAAAAAAATAAAAAAAAGTTCGCGCGCGGTAGAGATCATCAATATGCCATTATCGATAACTGGACATGTCATTTCGTAACACGCGGGCCATTATCAATAACTGGGCATGCCAGTGTCATAAACGGGACATACTATTATCAAAATCGGAACATATCATTATCTGTCTTTCAATCAAAACGGCCCAGAATGGTCCTTTCATTTTGAACCCAATCTACTGCCGGGAAAGAAATGGAGGCGTCTTTTTCTTGTTTCCTTCTCTCTCTTTTTTAACAGAAAACCAACCAAAAACTTCCCTTTTTTTCTGGTCTACCCCTTTCTCTTTGTAACGGAAACAGACCAAGTGATGAGGGATAATAGAGGGATAATAAAGGGTTCTCACTTTCTGGGGAATGGAAGTCGGCAACTATCCAATCGGAAACAGAACGATCTTTTTAGAAAAATAAAATTTTAATCAAAATATAACGCAATTCAGCCATGATTTCTAATTTTATTGTACTTGAATTCGAATTATTAGTTCTAGATATCAAATGTTTACTATCAAAAGACATATTTTTTTGGTTTAGATCATATTAGTATCCATATATTATTGTAATGATTAATTTAAATTTGAGTCGAATAAATATTTGAAAAATGATAAACTTGAATAAGAAGATTGAAAAAATGGTGGGGGAAATAATTAAGGCATCAAATACCCGGACGATTTACATCATTTATGGTCACTCATCTGTCCCTCTCAATTCTACATGAAAGTTACGTTTTCCTTTCTCAATTTATTTTCTTTGTTGAGTTTTTTATCTTTATACGAATTGTGGTTTTGTTGAATTTTGCTAGGTGGCTTTAGTGTGGTTTTAATGGAATGGGCCCATTGTATGACTTTTGTAGCAAGTAAGTGGCTTTTAGGATTTTTTAAACTTTTCCTCGAATTATTGTACTATAGATGAGGATATAGTTTTTGGTGGCTGCCCTTTGGAGAAACAATCTAAATAGCTCGAATTTCCGCGGTGCTTATGAAATTAACATATTTAGATTTTTGGATTTGACTATTGGTACTAATCCAACCACTAATTTAGTGGTTGGAGCCGGTGGTTTGGGCACTAGTTTTTTTTTCTATAACCCTTTAAATTGATAGGGTATTAGAGAAAACTTTATAATAAATCAAATGTAAGAATAAATTGATATATCAAATTATATAAAATGAGAATTTTATAGTAGATCAAACAAGATTTACTCTCTCTTAAATTTTATTGAAAATAATAGTCTAGATTTTATCAATTAGTACAAAAACTCGAGAGAAATCTTTTCTTTTCCTCATGACTAATTCTGGATTATCCCTTCGTTTTCGCCAATTATAAATGGTCAGTTTGAGGTATTCAATGAAAGGATGTATAAAATTAAATGGAATGATATAAATAAATGTGGATATTAGACTATTCGGCTTCCTTTTGACACCGAACTTTTTGACCGTCGGAAAATGTCAAGGAACTAGAAGATCGCCCATGTTAGGCAAACAATTGGATTTTCAGCTGGGATTAGAAAAATGCATAAATAGAGAGACGATACTATAAAGTTGAACTATTGTTACACTGATGAAATTGATGCAAAGATTTTTTTAGAGTAAAATAATTAATATTTATAACTTAATATGGTCTTCGCTAAAAATAAGTAAAATAAAAATAAGACATTTCAAAGGTTATGTTAAATGTATCACTATGATATTTATGAAAATATATCTTAGAGTTAAATATTATTATGTCCATTTGATTTGACATCATATAACACTAGGTTCAGCCAAATTCATGAATAGTCTATCTCATTTGACTATTTTCTGGCGAAAATTTATATAATGAAAGAGGGATGAGTTTTACTATTTTTATTGATTTCAAGTTTTTAAAAAATGATTGAGATATTTTTGTCTAAAAATATGGTTAAAGTCAAACAAAACTAATAAATTAGACTAAGATAACTAATCTAGACAAGGTTTCTTGACAAAACGAAGGGTAGACCTAAAAGTATTTTTGGCATTATGTATTACAAGTGTTTGAACTCATATATTATAATTAAACTAAAATAATTTATGCACATTCGGTGATATGCGGGAGAAGCATTCAATGGAATATTAAATGGCTAGGTATCCGAGAAAGCTTTAACCGGCCTAAGTTTCGTGGATGTATGGTAAAAGAAAAGGTATCATTTTTATGTGCTTGTAATTGGTGTCACGGTGTCACTGTATAAAAAGACTTCGTCGACAAATTATCCGTAAATAAATTATTTTAGTTTAACTAAAAATTTAAAGTTCAAACTCTTTTAAATGCAGTATATTTCTGAGAAAAATTTTAAAATTTTTACTTATTTCGATATTATATTAGTGCCACGATAATGTAATAAAACTAGGCGATTTTTAACCAAAAAATCAAGAGACTTCATCTCAATAGCCTAAAACGCATGAACGTAAAGGCGTTGTCTGAGAGAGAATATTAGCGGGCACTCTAGAGTGCTGAGATCTATAGGTCTTTTATTAAAATAGGACATTATAAGACATAGATGCAGAAAATACAAGGATAATTGTTATCTCATTGTTGGAGTGCAAAAAATATTAAGGTACGAGGGGAATTTTCGGGCCGAACATGCACTCTATGGGTGGCTGCTCAACATGCGCATATTACGCATGGACAAGTTACATGATGGTCTCGCCTCCCTAGGATATTTCACTTTGGTCGCCTCACCTCCCTGAGGCATCTCATCTTGGTTCTTGCCTTGGGTCTTAACCGAGGTCTTGCTTTGGGTCTCAATTTGGGAGGTCTCGACTTGGGTCTCGATGTGGACATCTCGATTTGGGAAGTTTATTATTGCAGTATGAAGATATCAAAGCATATGAGAAGTGTTGGATGCCATTTTGGCATTTGCCTTGGGTTAAGACTTATTCCGGGTGGAGCGAGGCATGCCGTGCAACCTTTAGGAGGCGCACATGCGCCTAATTGGATGGCATGCACATGGTTAGTAGAATGGCCGTAAGTTTTGACTCATACCTTGGATTTAGCTTATTCTTTCGCCCCTAGAAAGCTAAGACGACGTCTGCAACATTGTAGTTCATAAAATCTTCATATTCTGAGCATAAGAGGGTCACACTTGCATGTGAAATAGCATGCACCTAGTTGGAGGCTCAGCATGCACCTAGCTTGGTAAATTGGCCACATCTTTTAACTCAGAGGATGGATTCATATCATTAAAATTGTTGTGTAAAGCTGAGATATAGTTCTACAACTTTATTGTTTACGTCATCTTCAGATTCGGAGTGCAATGGGGGTCAAATATCTTTCAACCCGAGCAACGCAGGTGCACCTTGCAAACCGGGCATGGTAGGCGCACCTACGGCTGGTTGCAAGGGAGGCGCACTTGCGCTTGGAAATGATGGAGGTGCACCTGCGCTTGGGATAAGTAGAGGTGCACTTTGACATTATTGTGAGGAAGGCGCACATGTGTACGATCATGAGGGAGGCGCACCTTGGCATGGTCATGAAGTAGGTGCACCTGGGCATGGTCTTGAGGAAGGCGCACCTGGGCACAATCACGGGGTACGTGCACCTGAGCATAGTTTTGAGGTAGGTGCACCTGAGACAAATTTTGGGGGAGGCGCACATAGGCCGAGTTTGGAATAGGTGCACCCGGGTCAAGTTCGAGGAAGGTGCACTTTGAGCCAGATTTTTCTAAGTTAGATCGAATCTTCTTGACTTGGATCTTGATTTTGGTTTCTCCATATTTTGGCCCAGGTTGTTTGGTCGTCACGGCCTAGACATTCCTATTCGAGAAGGGATTTGGTTGTTTTGAAAGACGGCTTAGATTTTTCTATTCTAGGCTGGGTTAATTTGGAAGCGATCTACTTGTTCGGGATGGATTTTCTTGCCTTGTAGAGTCAGCTTAGTTTTTCCTATTCTAGGACGGGTTGAATGGGAAATGGCCTAATAGAAGTTTTTCCTATTCTAGGCCGGGTTGAATGGGAAATAGTATAATAGAAGTTTTTCCTATTCTAAAGGTCGGGGCTAGGTCAAGGCCTTCTCTATATAAAGAGGGCTCGAGCAAAGTAGAAGGGACCTCATTAACATGACACAAAAACCCTTCTTTTACTTATCTTTATCGCTTTTACTTTTCATAGCGTAGCTTAGCCTAGCTTAGCCTTAGTCTAGAAATTTTTCCCCCTCATTGTTAGGCCGGGCTTGGGACGATTACTCAGGACCATCTCGAGTTTTCTTAGCATTCTTGTAACCTCTTTACCCATAACATATTTTTGGCACACTCGGTGGGACTAAGGAGGGCATCTGAGAAGGTGGTATAACCTCTGCCCAACTAAGATGACCAAGTTTATTGCTGATGCGGCTTTCTTTGAAGAGCCAGTACTATCCTTTTTCTGACTAAACATGGGAGAGGCCATGTTCATCACGACCCACTTTATGTAGCTGACCAATCATTTTGAAGAGATGTCAGCATCACTCAGATCCTTTGGAGACTAACTCGAACAACAAGCGGCCTAGAGGAGGGCTTTTTTCTAGGACTTCTCGAGTTACGTCGATGACATGCCAATTGGGCCAATCGCCACTTAAGGTGACGGATTGGGTCTCGGTATGGGGTTACCATCCTCAGTCGAATCTATGCCAGAACAACTCAAAGAAGGGTCCTTAACTTATCGTGACACCATGATCTTAGAGTTCACAAGTTTACTTAACCGACCTCCATCGATTAGGGTTTTAAATTATCAAAAGTTGCAAGAGTCTTCTACAAGCGAGGGGACCCAAGAATGCTCCTTTGGGAAAGATGAGACGGTGACGACTGACAACCACCTAATATTTTATGACGTTACTCATGTTCTGACTCTGTCTCCTTTGTTCGTAATGTGGAGGCAAAAGGAGTTCGGCGAAGGTGACGTCCATCATCATTCGATGTTGGGAACTATCCAATAACAAGGGACAAAAGGGTGACCCTTATTTCCCCAATCCAAAGGTTTTACCCTGTATCAATTCTTGGAGGGTCAGCCATCAATGAGTCCCCAACCTATTGCTCAGGTTGCTATGATTGGCTTTGAACGAAGCCAGAAGAGAGAAGTCCTTAAGAAAGGGAAGGTCAATCCTAAGACCTGGGAGGCAAGGAAGGCTGCCCGATAATGGTGTCCTAAAGGCTCGAAAGTTCTTTTATTTGAGGGAAGCTGATGGCCCTAAGCAAGGGAATATTGACCTTAAGACCCGGGGGGCAAGGACGGCCACCTGATAGTGGCAACCCAATGAATCAGAATTTCTACCATATGAGAGAAGGCGATGAAGCATGGAGGCTTCGTCACCCTCGTATCAAGGTGGACCTTCAAGACGGGTCTAACCCATGCTAGAACACCTTCAGACAGTTTGGGGAAAAGATGGCCATCCTTGAGCAACCAACACAAGATGTCTTGACTAAGACTCAGAGACGTCGTCACCTTGAGAGAAAGGTCTAGAAATAAAAGCAAGTCATCAAGAACCTCGAAAGGCAACTCGCAAAACAAAGGGACGAGCTGGAGAAATAAAAGGAACTTCTAGCTCGTCCGTGGGTGAAACATCATTCAGCCCCGACTTAAGGCCAGGCAAAGGAGGTGGAAACCTCTATGACAATAAAGAGAATGGACCCTAAGCACATCAAGGATGTTTGACCAAAGGCATCCACTGACCGACACCTGAAGTTGATTCACAAGTGGATACCCAAAGTGAGAAGCGAGATCCACTCGAAAGGAGATCACTCTAAGAATTATGGGGTCGGCCATAAGAGCATGGAAGCCTTGGTCGACCTTGATGCGGAATACATCAAGTTTGGGGACTTCCCAAGAAAGCTGGCAATCAACACTGTGCCGGCAAGCCTCAGGCCAGAACCTAATCAACCAAGTCACTTTAGAGGCGATATGGTCAAAAAGGACCGTGTTCCTCAGGCAAGAGAGGAGTTTTTAGTCTCTCCTATAAGAAAGGACTTCAATGACAGCGTCACCATCGTAAGACCTACCCAGAAGAAGTACAACCATCTCGACCCTCTCTATAGCATGGCTCGTACTTTCGAAAAGTCGATCAGGAGAATCTTCATGGACAACGGAATGGTGATGAGTATATTTCTCCAATCATTTCTCATGAAGCATAATAAGGGAAAGGAGGATGTTAGCCCAACCCACATGAGCATGACAAACTTAATCGGGGGAGGGCGAGACACGATCTGCTCTGGTTAAGTAGTTCCATCCTCCACTCATCAATGTCTAATTCAATGAAAGTTAGATAGGAAGGTGGAGATCGTATGGGTTAATGCATATCTATTCATATCAGCCGCATGATATATTAAAGCGGTTTTCTATTATGGGTTTAAAGTACCAACAAGGGTGGCCTGGAGTAGTATGAACGATCAATTTGCCTGGTATACGAGCTCGGTCAAGTGTAAGGTCTCTTCATCTAAATGACCAATTAATGCCACACTCATAGGGCAAGCCCTCCAACTCACTTACAGAGAATGAGGCAATAGGAAATATGACAAGATGATTGGAGGTCTCCACCTTGTCACCATATGAGTCTGTCGGGTACATCTTTGAGGACAACGGCCTAGACATTTTGGAGTTACATAAGAGTAGTGACAGTCACCTTGCTCTAAGCAACTTACTACCACTAAGACTGAGGTAAGGGACCTTTTCATACTATAAGTTTATTAAGACTAGGAGATTCAACAAGGGCTACGTCAATGCCTCTCGCTTGGTTGTACCAAAGCATTGACGTGCGAAAGGATTGTTAGAGTGCAAAAAATATCAAGGAATAAGGGCAATTCCCGGGCCGAGCATACACTATGTGGGTAGCTCAATATGTGCATGTTACGCATGGACAATGTACATGATGGTCTCGTCTCCCTGGGATATTTCACCTTGGTCGTCTCACCTCCCTAAGATATGTCATCTTTCAACCCTATAAATGTATGTACACCCGGTTTAAGTTCGAGGAAGGTGCACTTCAAGCCAGATTTTCCCAAGTTGGATCGAATCTTCTCGACTTTGGTCTTGATTTGGGTTTCTCCCTATTTAGGCCGGGGTTGCTTAGTCGTCACAGGTTGGATATTCCTATTCGAGATGGGATATGTTCATTTTAGAAGATGGCTTGGATTTTCCTATTCTACGCCGGTTTGATTTAGAAGCGATCTACTTGTTCGGGACAGATTTCCTTGCCTTGGAGAGTTAGCTTAATTTTTCCAATTCTAGGTCGGGTTGAATGGGTAACGGCCTAATAGAATTTTTTCCTATTCTAAAGGCTGGGGCTAGGTCAAGGCATTCTTTATATAAAGAGGGCTCGGACAAAGGTGAAGGGCCTCATCAACATGACACAAAAACTGTTCTTTTACTTATCTTTATCGCTTTAACTTTTTGCAGCGTAGAATAACCTAGGCTAGCTTAGCCTTAGTCCACAACTTTTTTCCTCCTCTCCGTTAGGCCGACCTTTGAATGACCACTCTGGATCATCTCAAATTTTCTTAGCATTGTTGTAACATCTTTACCCACAACAGTCATCAACCGTCATCACAAGCTGTTGGGTGGTACTATTGGCCACATTGGTCATATTAACAGCTTGTAGAGCTGAGATCCCATCTATAGCAGAGGAGGAAGACCAGACCAAAATATTGCTAACACAAAGGTAAGCTAACACATATTGAACTAAACATGAGGTGCAAAAAAACTCCATAAAGGAGGCAACTCTAGTTTAAATAATCCTACCAAAGCAGAGATAGGAGCTCGAAATAACAGAGATGAAATAACATGAAGAACATAATGAAGAAATATGAGAGAACACAGTTAAGAGTACATCAAATAGAAATTAAGTACACATGGGCATGCATAAAAAACATAGTAGACACAGTAGACCGGAGGGGTGGCCTGTAGTGACCAACACCCCCCCCCCCCCCCCCCCGCCGGTCATCGTCTGAGGATGTTTCTGGCACCTCGGTAGCTGGGCCAGTCCTAGAGTGTGCCATCAAGACTTAATAGAATGTCGGTTGAGGCTGAGCGAGGACGAAGAGGAAGTTGCTATGACCTCGAGCAAAAAAAAAGAAGAAGACGGCAACCTGAAGGCACCATGAACGACTGCGGCTAGCCTGGGCTCTGGTCAGCGACACAAGACGTGATTCTAACGACAGTCACTAAACTTTTTTCCCTTTATAATCATTCAACCACTAAGATTGGCTGCTAGCAATTATGAGCTTTACAAGATGCACTAGAAGCTCCACATGTAAGAGCAAAGTCATCCGCTTCACCATTCTAAACAAGAGCAACTTCCCGCCATCTTCACTCCTTCGCCAAGATCTGAAGAAGAGGAGGTGTCAAGATCTAGAACAAAGAAGAAACTAGGGGGTCATGGTAGTGGGTGGTGGTGGAGTAGCTATGGTGGTTGATGGAGGGTGGAGGAGGACTGAGGTGGAAGAGAAGTAAGGAAAGTGGAAGAAAACAAAATTCTACCTATGACGGTAGGAAGAAGAAAGGGCAAATACCCTAAGAGAGATTGGGGAAATTCATAAATTGGGGAGAGAAAACTTCTCTCTAAAGTTAGAGAGAGAAGGGAGTTGGATTCGATGCACGAAAAGTCTCTCTTTTGGGGTGCGCTTGTTTTAAACAACTAATCCTCAGAGATAGATATATAGTGCACACCAAAATGAAAATAAAAATGTATTATGTATTTTATTTTTATACATGTGATTTATTGAATTAATTTAGGTAAAATTACTCTCAAATTCCTCGAGTTTGCTTAAATATACTAAAAAGTCCCACTGTTCACAAAATATATTTCAAAGTCCCTCTAGTTTATTTTTATTATACATTCAGGTCCCTAAATGAGTTTTTTTCTTTTTTTGTCATTGAAATAAAAAAAATACCTTTAGAATAAAAATAATAATAATAATGACATCATCAACCATCTCCGGTCCTCGAACTCGAGCTCCCCGTCCTCAACCATCTCCCATCCTCGAGCTCTCCTTCCCCGTCCTCGACATCATCAACCATCTCCCGTCCTCGAGCTCCGATTCTCGAGCTCCGTCCTCGAGCTCCCCCAACACCCAACTTCCCCCGACCGGTGAGGGAGATGAACAAGGCGGGGTTCAGAAGACAATACTATGAGCGGGCCTCGACCCTCTCCTTTCGTACCCGTCAACGGTGCTCGGCTGTGAGTGGGCCATCGTCATCAACCTCGAGCACATCAAGGCCATCATCACCGCCCACGAGGTCCTCCTCCTCAACTCCCGCGACCCCTCCATCTCCCCCTTCATCCTCGAGCTACAACGTCGCCTCCTCCTCCTCCACCACCGTGCCACCACCTCCTCCAACGTCATCGTCCTTCTCGTCTCTGCCTGGAGGAGTAGCTCCCCATCGTCGCTGTCAGAGAAGGACAGCCGGTGAGGCCACGACGCTGCATCATCCTCCTCCTCGTCGATTTCAATTTTGAGGATTTTAGGGATTGGGAATTTTGATTTCTGAATTGGGGATTGATTTTTCATGGGTCAATTGATTTTCACGAGGAAGAAGATGAGATGACATCAGCAGTTTTTTTAGTTTTTTGTTCTAAAGATATTTTGGTCATTTCATTGACAAAAATGAAAAAAAAGAGCTGCTAACGTGCGCCAGGGACCCGAAAGTATAATAAAAGCAAGCTAGAGGGACTTTGATTTTGTGAACAGGGAAACTTTTTAGTATATTTAAGCAAATCCAAGGGACTTGAGAGTAATTTTTCCATCAATTTATGGTAAAATAAAACCAATGTTAATAGTTTATATGTTAAATGTATACCGAGCAGATAAGCTGGTAAATAGAATAAAAACTAGTGTTCTTTGTTATAGTTTAGGGCGGATTGAGTGTTCTTGTGTGCCCATTAACAAGATCCAAACAACGTGAGTCAATCTACGCGTATAATGACAAACTTGTAATATCAAAGATTACATAGGGTCAATTTGAATTTTGTATTTAAAGCGTATTATTTCATTGTTAGTCGTAGTTATATCATTGTTAATTACATGTTGTCTTATTGTTAGTCGTGTGTTACACCATTGTCAATTACGTGTAGTATCATTGTCTAACGCTAAATACCAGTGTATGTCTCGTGTTGCACCATTGTATAACCGAGCTGTACCATTGTTAATCGTATATTGTACATTGTTAGCCACAGCTTACCATTGTAATTCGTATGTTATATTATTGCTAGTCGTGTATTGTACTATTGCCACTCACGTGTAAGGAAAAAATCGAAAATGATCCATATCTCCGGCCCCAATAAATCCAATCATCATATATGCTACACGCGCAACCCCCCTCTATTTAACAGCCCGCAATATATCGCCGATGGTGCTGCCCACTCAATCCAACCCGTATAGTTTATTTGTTTAGAGTGGCTAGTACATGCACCTCTTCCAAATATTAGATTATAAAAATAGCCACATTTTTCTCATTTTGGAAACGATTTCTTGTCCTTAATTTAGAGCTCAGTCTCAAAGGGCATTTTCTAGAAATTTATGTCATAATCCAGCCTTTTCGCTGATCGAGGACCAACATTTTCTTCATAAAAAATCTAAGCGCAATAATTTTTTTGACTAATGCTCGAACATAATTAATTTCTTATATGAATTATATATCCAGAGGAAGTTCACGGATGTGATAAAATGTGTCCAAGTAATTATTGGACAGCCCTTGCTCAAAAGGTTAATTTTATTAAATTCATACGGACATATTAAATGTCATCAATTAGTAAGCAATCTTTATCTCATTAAAATTCATATCTATATTAGCCTATAAGTATTTTTCTATTTTTACAATTTCAAAGATCACAATTTTGATACTCAATTCACCATTTCATTACTTTTCAAAATTCACAACTTGTTTTTTGTGTGCAGATCACCAATAATACAGGAGGTAAATGCAATTGACCATACATCACAAAATAGGTTAATATTGTATGACTTTCGAATATTCATTAGACCGATCAATATAAATTTAAATAGAATAAATTTTTTGAATAGTTGTATAATTCTCCCAACAAAATAAACAGGCGTTGTGGTGTTAACTGTACCACTTGCGTATTTATGATATCACCAATAATACCTTCAATTTTTTTAGAACTAAAATACCTTCAATTTGTTGGTGCGGTGAAAGTCAACACCAAAAAACTGACGCGTGGCAGCCTTCAAGTGTATTAGGTACTGCCACTTGTAAAAATCGTCAAATTGCAAGTGGGAACCCTATTTACTCACTAATTAAATTTATTTGCTTAGTTAGGAGTTGGCTCTTTGGCTATTATGCAATTGCCACGTATTCAAAAAGATCGGATTGAGTAGGGACTAAATAAAATTTGTTCCCAGGTGGGAACTAAATTTTGAGCCGTCAGATTTGATTATTTTTAAATCTGATGGTCAATAATCTATCAGGTGATAATAGTTTGCATGTGAAATAATATTGGTTTGCATGTGAAATGATATTAGTTTGCATGAGACTAGTTTGCATGTGAAGTGATATTGATTTGCATGTGAAGTGATATTGATTTATTTTAGTCCCCATTGGTGGGGACTGGACAATTCGCCTCCAATTTAAAAAATATCATTTACATAGATCGGCTGATAAGAAATATTTTAGTTTAGTTTTCAAATTTTTAGATTAAACTTTAAATCACTCCCAAAAAAATTTAAGTTTGTTCCATTAGAATTTGAAATATCTTAATTAAATTAGAATAACTTTAGTTAATTTAAGTATTTATTGGTACAAATGAGTGCTCATTTATGTAAAAATATAAACAAATATATAACTTTAACATTTATTTTTTGTCACACCACATTCTCCTCTCTCTTTTTACACAATATAGTGTCTGTATATTACTGCATCGACTAATCATATTTCGAGCCGCGTGAGATTAATAAAAGTTGGAAAAAATTTTCCAACAAGTATTTAACACTCGTGCATTTTCAAGAGCTCGAACTTGAAAACTCTTGATTAAATTAGAACAACGACCCCATCAATTGATCTAACTGCTTGTTATTCATTCCCTCTTATTTTAATTAACACTAGAGTGCTTTTATCGTAAGTAGCCGGTGATTATCTCATACCTCCTTCACACGTGAAAGCGGTGCATTCGGTACCATTTGTTTATGTTTGTAATAAGTTATCCATAATTAAATATTAAGAAAAGGGCTATCCTTTAATTTCAAGTGGATCCACCACTTTCTCCAAATTAGGAGAGCCATTTGGTTAGTGGCCTCGAGTTTCTATTTAAAATACATACAAGGGCTGTAGAATTTGATAGTAATAAGCCGCACACTTTATTAACGTGAGGGTTCCTACTCTTATAGGGTTACACATCATTAGCGACTATACAGATAAGCTAAAATTAAACTTCAGATGTTAGATGATAAGCTAACAGAGGATAAGAAGGACTTCAATTAATGAACGTAACAAACTTGATCACATAGCCAACGTGATAACATCATCCTAATTTCTAACACTTCCCTCAAGTTAGTGCATGGAGGTTCATTATGTTCAACTTGCCTAGTAGGAGATGGAACCGTGGTACCTACCCACTCCAATCAGGGTCCTCGAAGGTAGGTTCCGTCATATGGACTTTCATGTTGGCATCTTGTACAGTGAAGTCACTACTTTCTCCCCCTTGCTTCAAGACTTGAAGAAGTCGTGCATACTGCTCTCCGGTCAACCCAAGTATGAGACTTGATTTAGGACTAGCCAACGCGACAATTGGTGGTGGTTTTCGTGCTGTGGAGGTCTCAAATCGATCCCTTCTTCCATCGTCTCGATCCTTACTTCTTCCACCAATCAGAATAACCAACAACTGCAAAACATTAATCTTTGGAGTGACCAAGTTTCTGACAATGATTGCATCGAGCGATGTCCTTCTGATTCATTTTGTACCTTAGTTGTCCCGCATCTTTGTCCTCTCAGTTGTAATTACCGGCCTGAAAGGCCGCATATTCAACGACAGGCTGTCTTGCTGCCGCTATCTGACGAGTTTTCTCGTCTTCAAGTGTGAGATGGTACGCCTCCCCAAGACTCGGTGTTGGCTTAGTACTCAGAATATGAGATTTTACTGTGTCAAACACATCATCAAGTCCCATCAAGAAGGCATAAAGTTGTTCGAGCTCTTGTGCCGCTGCATATTTTGGTTTCGCTGCATAAGTTATATATTCCATTGGAGAGTTTGCCTCCATCTCATCTCACATGCTTTTCAGTTTTGAAAAGTATGCCGAGATCGATATTTTCTCTTGATGCAGTAGAGACACCGAGCGTCGTAACTCTTGCCAAAACATTGCTTCAAATTAGCCTAGACTTCATGTGCTGACTTCGCGTAGCGGACGCTGCCCCTGGCCTCTTTGTCAATCACTATGGACAGCCGCCCTTTCACCATCGCATCACAATGCATCCAGCTTCCGTAATCGGTCGAGCCCACCTCCGGTTTCTCTATTGACCCGTTGATAAAACCCAGCTTGTTCTTTGCCAGCAGAAAGTTGGTCATTTCTCAGATCCAATCGTTGTAGTTTCTCTCGGTGAGTAGCTCGCTCACATTGGTTTGCCCCGGATTGTCTAAGGGGTGTAGGAAATATGGTGATGTCATAATGCCATAGTTTCGAGACATGATCATTTTTGGTGGAAAATAAGTTAGGCATCAGGTAGGCTATTTTTGGTGGGATTTATGCATTGGGATCATTATTGCTCTGATACCATGTAGAATTTGATAGTAATAAGCCGCATACTTTATTAAAGTGAGGGTTCCTACTCTTATAGCCCTTTACACATCATCCAGGGACTATAGAGATAAGTAGGGAAGGCAATGGGTAGGGTAGGGTAGGGTAGGGTATTGGTAGGACCCTACCCATACCCTAGTTTTTTTAGTTGGACCCATATCCTACCTTCGACCCTACAAATTTTTTATTGTTAGATTCATACCCTACCCTCCTGAAGACCCAATGTCTATAGGGTCTGAAGAGTCTGACCCTTTAACGTTCTGTATTTTGATAATTTTTAATCAAAAGTTAATTTTTATATAAAATTTAAATAAATTCAAGACATCTACTATGTTACACATCAATATTAAATAGAAAATTGATGAAATATTAAATTTTGCAATTTAATTTCAAAAGTAGAAAGTTTTTCTTTTCGAATTTGAAGTACATAAATAATTCAACAAAATAAAAATATAGAATGTCGGCTTCTAGTGATCCATCATTCACGACATTTTCTAAACTGATTGTGTAATAACATAATAAATATGTTAAAGTTAACCAAAAAGTGTATTATATATATTATCAATATGATCTAATTAGGGTCTAACTATGATCTAATCAGAGTAGAGTCTAAACTAGGGTAAAAATGTAAAGGTAGGGTCCGACCCATAGGGTCTAACTATAGATTCATATCTGATCTTAGACCCTACTTCTAAACATGGACTTATACCCATGCCCTATCCTAGACCCAGTCAAAATCAACATACCCTAGACCCATAAGGTAAGGGTAGGGTCAGACCTCAGAGTATGGGTATTTCTGACATCCCTATAGATAAGCTAAAATTAAACTTCAAATGTAAATAACAAATTAGATGATAAGCTAACAGAAGTACAAGAAAGACTTCAAATAATGAACGTAACAAACTTCATCACGTAGCCAACGTGATAACATCATCGTAATCTCCAACAAGGGCCAAGATAGATCATCACCACTTAATTTCGTAAAAGTCAACTAGAGTTAAGTAGTTATGACTTCACGATCTGAACCTACTGGAAGAGAATGGAAGTTTGCTCCATTTGATCGAGTATTTAAAAGTTGCAAATTTCCATAATCTAACAAAAAAATGCGGCATTTATAACAACTTCGCCTAGAAAATGGATTCAGTGAATAACTTTGATCTTTAGCTGCATCACTAGTTGATGATGAATAACATTTTACAAAAATCGAAACTATCTTATATTTGGATTTTTGAGAAATTGTCTTCAATTCAACAAAGTTTATAGTATATTTTCACATTGTCCCCAGCTCGCTAAAACCGTGCGCGCCATTCAATTTATCTTTTGCCAAAATTAGATTTTTTTTATAAGTTTGCCAAATTTACGGTTATGATAGTGAAAAAAGGATAAAAATCCATAATCGACGTCATGCAACTGGTCTGAGTTCAATAAATAGCTGAAGTCTAAGGAAGTAACGTAGGCAATCAACTACTTCCAATTGACCGCAAACAGTATGCATTGCATTTTTTTCAATCTTCTGGGCAGAAGGACATTAGTCAAAGTCAACATTTGATTCTTGAAACTTGAAAGGAGTTAAAAGTCGAAAAATGTCTATAAGTAATGCATGTTTGTTATGGCTAGAATGTCAAAGAAATACTAATTTGGATGGCATTATGTGAGAAAGAAGAATGAAAAAAAAAACAAGGTAGTGATCAAAAACTTGATAACGTTATCGAGAAAAACTACTAGACTCGTTTAAATAATCATCTGACTAAAGATTTTTTTTCCAAAACCAAGCAAGGCTACAACGACTATTTTTTTTTTTTTGGTATTGCAAAGTGGTTGTATTTTGAAAAATTAAACTCGACGTTACTGGTTAAATCAAAACATTATCTTATCAATAGTTTGACAATGTGCTATTGTAAAAGAATATATATCTTATAAGTGAACTCATCCATTTTATGCACCCATAATAATAATAAAAAGTATTTTGTTATATTTCCTCATGCCAAGTATGTAACTAGACGTATCACGGAAGGGATAGCTGAGCAGGAAAATATATCAGAAACAAAGCAAAAATTGGCCAAGTTTCCTTGTGATTGTGCAGTATCCTCGTGATCATATATATACTATGGATACCGAAATAGCTTTTTTTCTCGGTGATTCCAGTTCGATTTTGAGGACTTTGTCAAAACATTGGAGTATTTTACCGTTGCAAGTATCTAGAGCAATCAAAATGCATATACGAGTTGTATACTCGATCATTAGAAATCTTCGGACCCACGAATGAATAAAAGGTTGGGCCTACATTTATATTGCATCTCACCTGAATCGTCGCATCTATCCTTCTCAGGAAAAGTTTAGTTTCAAAGCCGGGCCGAACAGGAGCCATACGCCATGATAATGTACCTTGGATGATCCGTGTCTCAGAAAATGATGAGCACATTAAACTGTTCGTGTGTCTAAGAATCTCACAGCCCAATCCAAAATTCAAAAGCCCGTTACAATTAGACCACCTACGCTTGGGCCCTGTTATTACGGAAATTTAATTATGACCCAAGCATTAAGACCGTCAGAAGAGCTTCCCTAACAAAGAAAAAAGAACATCATCACAAGAGCTGGGTCCTTCACCGCAGCCAAAGGTTTTCCTTGGTTTCATTACAATGGCAAGTCTGAGTTCTAGAAGAAGAAAAGTCACAGTAGTAACTACGTCAGTTACAAATTTCTTAGGAAGTTCTCTGGCCAGCCTTGTAGAGTTGAGAGTTGCAGATGTCCCCTTCAACTGCGAGTTGAATGACAAAAACGATCATATTGTTGCGGTGCTGAGTCTTATAAACCGTAAGGCAATGAGTATGTGGATTTTTTATACTTATAAACGAGTCCACACACACTCGCAACTAGTGATGCGGTAATCCCAACACAGACTAGACGAAATAATGTAAGAGAAATTTGAAGATGAAGTGAATAACTAAGCAACTCCGATCATGATAAGTGGTTATGAAGGTCGAACTTTTACCTCAAAGATGGATATAGAGAGAATGCGGGTTTTTCTGGGTCGTTCACGAAAACGTGGCGGGAGACGCGAGTCATGTTCTTTTCTTCATGGTTTTAAAAAATGCGGTCCGACCAGTGATCCGACCGGTTGGACCACGAAACGGGCACAAGACCGGGTCGTTTTAGGCTTTTGACCGAGGTATGTACTAACCGGACCAAATCTGGTCAGACCGGCCGATTTTGAGGTCCATCCTGACCGGTCGAACCCAGTTAGTACAAAAATGGGCGAAATTGATTTTTTTTTGTGGTTTTCGAGGAAAAAAATTAATTTGACAAATTTATAAAGTAATAAATAAATAAATAAAAGTAGATTTATAGAGTGGAGAGGTAAAAAATTAAGTCTACTTTTTTTGTATGGAAAATAAGTATATTTTGACCTACATATATATATTATTTAAAAATAAAAAAATTTGGTCCAACCGGTGATTCGACCAGTCCGACTGGCCGACCCGAAGGACGGAAGAAATCCCGGGTCGGCCTCCAGGTCGTTTTTTAAAACGATGCTTTTCTTCCCGTTAGGTTGCCCTTCTTCTTTCATCTTCTCGACGGGCCCAGCCGGGATAACCTTAAACGGGCTTTAGGAAGCCCACAACAAAAAAGGCTCAAGTAGTTGTCTTTTTTCGAGCTATTTTTTTTTCTTTCTGAAAATAAAGGGATATTCTTGGAGAAGCTTCTGGAGAAGTAGGTGCTCCATTGGGTCAGGAAGAAGATATTCTTGTACTTGTGGCCAGCCTAAAATGTTTGTAATTGTCCATCCAATAGGACAGGGACTTCAAACTGCAACAGGACAATGTGAATTTAATTAATGTCCATATATGATAATAGTGCACCAGACATTGAGGATTTGAGAGGCAGCAAGCTCCTTGTTTTGTCAGGTCTTGGTTTAACAAGTATTCATTCTAAAAAATACCCAAATTCGATACATTTTAATTAAATTAAAATAATTTTTTTACCAATTGATCTAAATACTTGAGCAATATATTTGAAGCATTTATAGAATTTCGATTTTTTGCCTCACATTTTATCTTTGAGTCGGGCCTCAACTATAAATTAAAGCCAGTTATGTAATAATATTTCATATTTTTGCATCTCATCTGTCAATCCATTAAGATCTCAACTTCAATTCACTTTCATTACTTATTTCTCATCACTATCACTTGATGTTTATGATGATGGGCAAGTGCACTATAAGTCTATAACGTAGAAGAGAAGACCTAGATAAGTAGGTCAAATTAAACATCCAATATAATACTTTTCCATTCCAAAAGTTCCCGAGCACTAGCAATTGTGCATGGGCATGAATGATTAAAGCAAACAATGATTTATAATAAATCATTACTATCAACATTTTTAAATATGGTCCCACAATACAATCATACTTAGTAGTTCTAAAAAAAACGTATGGTGCTTGGTTGGGACATGCCTATATAGGTAAAGATGAACGTTATCTTTCCGTTAGTCCCAGCTAAGCCCATCTACTCTCCCTCTTCATCCTCTTTCAAAATCAAACATCCATCGATCCATAATAAACTAAAAGAGAAAGAAAGGTAAAGGGGAAAGGGAAAAAGGAAGACAGCCAAGCGAAACACGGAAGACAAGTGATCTGTGGGCTATGTACCAACTGGCAACAATGTGCATACATTTATGTGCCTGTATATTTTTTTTTTGAAAAGTCCACTTAAGGACCCTGTGGTATCGCAAAAAATCAAGTCAGTACCCTGTGATTTAAAATATATCAATTGAGTCAAACTTATTCCAATTAAAATCAATTAGAGGCCCGGGCAGCTACCCGAACCCTGCCCGTCTTGTCTAGACCCTGCCCGACCACGTGGACTAGCCACATCAGATTTCTCTGATGACGTGGCCGTCTCTCCTCCCTCATCATCATCATCATCATTTCTTCTTCTTCTTAATTATAAATCCTTCATATAAAACTAAGGATGCAATGACAATCATAAATCTTCAAATCTCCGAAACAGCACATCCACAACATTCGAACAAATCCAAGAAGAAATCGAAAAAGAATCATGAATTGAACCGGCTCAAATCACGATTGAATTCCAACGACTTCGAGCTCCACTCGCAAGAGATTAACAAAGGAACTATTTGACTTATGATTTTTCGAGGAGAAATCAGATCCCGCTCCTTCCCCGGGCCCCTCGCCCCCTCGGCTCCTCCGCTCCCAACGCCTCCAGCAACCACCACCCCCTGATGTGGCGGCACCATGACCACGCTTTTCCTTTCTCTCTCTACCTTTGACCACGCCCCTGCTCCTCTGTGTTTCGGAAGCGGCTCACTCAGGCCCCGCCCTCTCTGCCCCGGCCCCCATTTTATCTCTCGTACCTGCCCCAGTCCCCGCCCCCTAGCTCCTGGCGGTCCCGCAGCATCGGCGCCTTCAAGAAGATCCGCGAGTAGTCGAAGCTCGCCGCGGGGCCCAAGTGAAAGACCTTCATCCGCCGCTTCAACCGATGGTACTCCAGCTCTTCGGTGGAGTCCTTCTCATCAAATTCCCCTGTTTGGCTACAGCGTCATTGTCGTCATTTCTTCCCCTTGTTGCAATTTTCTGTGATTTAGGGTTTGGATTTTCTATTCTTGCGAATCAATTTATCAATTTTCTGTTCAATTTTTTAGACAGCTCAGTTTTTGGGTTGGTAGTTTTTCATCTTTTCTGTAATTTGTTATTGGTCTACGTTTTTGGATTTTATTTTTTCGATTTGCTTTCATGGAATGAGAGAAGAAGAAGAAGAAGAAGAAGAAGATAAGAGAGGAGAAGATGAGGGAGAGACGGCCACATCATCAGAGAAATATGATGTGGCAGGTCCTGGCAGGGCAGGGTTCGGGCAAGACGGGCAAGGCCTGGGCAGCTGCCTGGGTCTCTAATTTATTTCAATTTGAATAAGTTTGACTCAATTGATACGTTTTAAACCACAGGGTACTGACTTAATTTTTCGCAATATCACAGGGTACTTAAGTGGACTTTTCCTTTTTTTTTATAAGACAAGTGCCTGTATATTCGTTAGACAAATAAGGTACATGATGGCCCAATCACATTTAACTCTGTCTTTCCAGGATCCAAGTTTATTTTTTTTATCTCATACCAATCATATATATATATATAATAGAATTTCTCTAAACTAATATCGTTGCGATCGAAAAAATATTATTTTTAAAAAATTATTACATAAAATATTTTTAATTTTTTAGCTTTGAGTCGATTAAAATTAAGTTTTTGACCACTCATAGACATACGCAAAAAAAATTGTCTATAGTAAAGTCACCAAAAAATATCGATAAACTGTAATTATTTTTTTGTTTATATTCAAGTCACTAAAATTTTGATACTTAACATTATTCAAATGTTACACTCTATTAATATAATTTTGATCCAACAAGACATCAAAAATTACAATGACCATTTGAAAATGATTCATAAGCTGAAGAATGATATAAAAATTATAAACATGGCTACTATAAACTATATGTCATGCCCCGATAAACTAGGCATGTCAACCGCCGCAGAGTAAATATCTCTGCAAGGCATCAAATTTCTAAATTCATAAAATCGTCCTCAAATCTGGTGATAATTATTTAAAACAGAAAACAAGAAAATTCAAAGTTCCAACTAAATAAAAATGGGATCCATGTCCTCGCCTCTAGCTCTCATACCAGATCTGTCCCTGTCATATCTAAAATAAAATACGTATTTTGCTGAGATTAGGCAACAAAATAAGCCGAACTCATAATTAAGTATATAATCAAACATAAACATAAAGCATAGCACAGTACGTAATTTACGACTCAGAACAGTAATAACGTAGTACAGACGAACTCTGGAGTACAACTATCGGGATCATGTAGGGCACAGTAGACGCCCCCTTAAAGCTATTAGGCACAGAAGCAGAAGGATGTTCTTACCACAGGGCACAGATATCTCTGATGTTCGCGTAGAGTACAAAATCAGTCCAGAGTACTCTACGGGCAAAGTAGCACCGGGATAATCCCGACCAGTAACAGATAAAACAGAGTCTCAAAGATAGATCAGTACACATATCAACAGGCAGTGCACATACAGATGCATACAGATACATACAGATCAGAATATACAGCAGACCACTCCATATACAGATTAGATACATATGAACAACATACATACAAGTCAATTACGGACAGAAATACGGATCACTCATCAGAAGACAAAAGAACATACGGACAGAAATACCCATTCCTATATGGACCAAACCGAACTATAAATGGAAGAATACAATATACACACCAAATACGGGTAGACATACGACATGCATACGGTCTGAATATGGATCATATATGGATTGTACAAGGCAAAATACATGCAATTACACAGGCAGATTTCAGATAGCATATGAATAAAATACATATAGAGATTCAAACTTAACTTGTTTTCCCGCAGTGTTCTAACCCCATCAACCCACGTACTCCCTAATCCTCGGTATTCCTCTCAAGTTCCTACAGTTCATTGATCGGTCAATGGCGATCTACAAATCCTTAAAGAGCAACAGAGGGTACGGACGAGATGGCTTACCCTAGCGTCTCACGATGCGGTGTCGTGTTCGTCCCCATCCCTTAGCTCGCCCAGAAGATGACCTCTACCTTGGTAAAAGAAAAAATAAATTTCAAAAATTGGGGCCATAGGATTTCGCCTAGAGTTCTTTTATAGGCGGAGCCTGGGGTTTTTCAGAAATTAAGATTTGGTAAATTTTAGTTTAGTCCTATGGAAAATTACAGTTTTCTCTCCATAAGTTTTGAATTATCCATTTTAGTTTCTTGATCTTCACATTCTCCCTCCTTAATTGAAGTTTGTCCTCAAACTTAAATAAATGTACTTACTTGTTTGTTCGAAAAGGAAGGGGTACTTGTTTTTCATTTCTGTCTCTAACTACCAGGTCGCTTCTCTTTTATGTATGGTTGCTTCATTGTACCTTAACATATCATATTGTCCTCCTTTGCAGCTGTTTTGTTTTCACATCAACAATCCTCAGCGAGACCTCCTCGTAGCTGACGTCAGGCTGCAGCACAGTTGGTATTCCTGAACCACTTGCCCCTCTCTTGGGACATATTTTCATAGTATGGACACGTGAAATGCATTATGGATCCTGGTCAAGGTGGGTGTTAAAGCTAAGCGGTATGCCAATTTTTTAATCCGTTCTATTATATCATATAGTCCAATTTACCACAGGCTGAGCTTTCCTTTACCCCAAATCTTTTGACACCGCTGGTGGGTGACACCTTTAGAAATACGTGATCCCCAGCCTCAAACTTTAGCTCTCTCATGTGGCGATCTACAAATTTTTTCTGTCGGTCTTGTGCCACTTGAGTTCTTCCAAGGATTACAGGTATCTTGTTAGTCAATTTTTCAAACATTTCTGGCCCCAATATTCTTTTCTCGTCTACTTTGTTCTAGCTAATTGGTGACCGAAATTTTCTTCCATATAATGCTTCATAAGGAGCCATCCCTGTACTTGCCTGAAAATTATTATTGTATGCAAACTCTACCAAGGAAAGATGACTCTCCTAATTGCCCTCAAAATCTAATACACATTCCTGTAGCATATCCTCTAGAGTCTGTATAGTCTGCTTGGGATGTCCTTCTGATGGCGGTTAAAAGGTTGTACTGAATTGTAACTTTATCCCCATTGATTCCTGAAAACTCTTTCAGAACTTTGACATAAATCTTGTGTCTCTATCAGAGGTGATACTCACCGGAATCCCATAAAAATGTACCACTTCTCTTATATAGATTTCTGCAATCTGCTCTATGGACATACCTATCTTGTAAGCCAAAAAGAGGGCTCCCTTAGTCAATCGGTCCACTACTACCCACACAGCATCATTTTTGTGTAGACTCCTTGAAAGCCCAGTCACGAAATCCATTATAATTTTCTCCCATTTCTACTCTAGAATTTCTAGTGGTTACTGTCTGGTCGGTCGTTGGTGTTCCACTTTGACCAGTTGGCATACCATGCAGCTAGCCACGTAATCTGCTATTTTCTTTATCATAATCTTTGATCAGTTCTAACCATCATCTTTGCCTCATGTTTAGCTCCTTCTTGATGAATATATACATGAGGCTCTTATAATCTGTGTATATTTCACACCGTACCACATACAAATAGTGTCGCCACTTCAATGCAAAAACAACCGCAGCCAACTCCAGGTCATGAGTGGGGTAGTTTTTCTTATAGGATTTGAGTTATTGAGAAGTATAAGCAATGACACTATCATCCTGCATAAGCACACAACTAATACCTTTCTTTGAGGCATCACTGTAAACCATAAATTTATCCCCTCAGTTGTTAAGGCTAAAATTGAAGCAGATACCAGTCATTGTTTCAGTTGTTGAAAGCTTCTTTTACTCTCCTTATTCCACACAAAATACACCCCATTTTGGGTCAATTGGGTCAGAGGCAATGCTATCTTTGAGAACCCCTTAACAAACTTTCGATAGTATCCTGCCAATCCGAGGAAGCTCCGTACTTCAGAATATTCACAGGTTATTTCCGGTTCATCACTGCCTCAATCTTATTGGGGTCTACCGATACTTCATTTTTAGATAACACATGTCCAAGAAAGGCCACCGTTTCAAGCCAAATTCACACTTCTTGAATTTGGCATATAACTATTTTGCCCTTAGCATCTACAATACGGTCCTCAGATGCTCCTCATGACTTTCTTTACTAGCCAAGTATACCAGGATATCATCAATGAACACCACCATAAATTTGTCCAGGTATGGTCGGAAAGTCCTATTCATGAGGTTCATAAACTTGACGGGCACGTTGGATAGCCTGAAAGGCATGATCACAAATTCATAATGTCCATACCATGTGTGGAATGCAGTTAGCTGTACATCCTCCTTCTTAATCTTTAATTGATGATATCCTGACTGCAAATCAATCTTAGAAAATACTTGCGCCTCTCTGAGCTAGTCAAATAAGTCTTCTATTTGTAGCAATGGGTACAGATTCCTGATGGTG
This sequence comes from Hypericum androsaemum, assembly GCA_963995505.1. NCBI lineage: Eukaryota > Viridiplantae > Streptophyta > Magnoliopsida > Malpighiales > Hypericaceae > Hypericum > Hypericum androsaemum. The sequence goes on from OZ023180.1 coordinate 12,469,250, forward strand.
AGTTTGTTCAGCTTCCAATAATTGACGTACATCCTCATAGATCCATCCTTTTTATTAATAAATAACATCAGGGCTGCCCCCCATGAGGACACATTCTGACGAATGAACCCCTTATCCAGTACTTTCTCCAATTGTATCTTCAACACTTTCAGTTCTGCCAGAGCCATGCAGTACGGTACCTTGGATATTGGACTCGCCCTGGGTATCAATTCTATCTAAAACTCAACTTTTCGATATGGTGGTAGCTCTTCCACATCCTCCGGAAGACGTCTAGGAATTACTGCATAATTGGTATGTCCTCCAATGCCTACTCTAACCTCGTGTCCCGTACCAAGGCTACAAATACCGTTGTGCCACTCCATACCAGGTTCCTAGCCTTCAGAACTGAAATTATCCAGAAGGTTTTTTGCCCCAACTCACTTTCGTATCAAAATTATGTCTCTCCCAGGGTCTGGAAGACTACCATCTTACCCCTGCAATCTATCACTGTATAGTATTTAGCCAACTAATCCATTCCTAGGATCACATCAAATCCCACCATTCCTATGACTCTCAGATTCCCTTTCAGTTTACATCCACATATTGTGACTTTGCAGTCCTTGCAATGCTGGGTGACAGTAATAGTCTTTCCCTAGGGAGTGCTAACTGGCAAGGGATCTTCACTCTCTAGCTTCACGAGTTTATTTCTTTTCACAAAACCCTCGGATAAGAACGAATGTGTGTTACCAGAATCAAACAAAGTCTTTATTGAATGGCCAGCCACTAACAGTTACCTGATTCAATATCAAAATCTCTAAATACTTAACAGTTCATACGAGTAGGTTCACAAATTCACATAATCATAAAAGTTCTTCTTTCCAGGTTGGTTTGTTGCTAATAGAGTTTTACCTATCACGACATCCTCTGACCACTGGGCATCCTCTTGGTTTAAGGCATAAACTCGCACTAGTGCTCTTACAGTCTGTGTAGGCATTTAGGCGATCGCCATTGCTCAAACAGGATTAGATTTTGCTATTCGTATCAGGTTTACTGTAACAGAAATCACTGCTCGGTTGTCAGCATCTGGGCACCTCGCCACCATATGTCTTATATTTTCTCAGTAAAAAAATTTCCCAGTTTTCCACCTGCATGTTTCATTGGTTACTCATTTTACAATAGAATCACTAGGTTTCCCGAGGAACTATTAATTTTTCTCACCTGCATTGCTCTTCCAAATGCCCCCAATGTCTACATCGCCGACACTGGTCTGGATTGTTGAGCATGCTATTTGTCAAGATGTCTCCTCGCGGAGGATTGTATGGCTTCTTTGAAGCCTCAGTAGTATATTATCCCACCTTTCTCTTTCTGCTCTCCTTATCGACTCCCTCACGTCGTAGGTTTCATTCCACTGCCAAAGCTCATGTCAGTAATTCAGAGTATGTCGGCAGAAATTACGACACAATATGGTCCCTGATGTCTTTGGCTAACCCATCTTCAAAATTTTGAGCTCTAGTATCCTTATCCAATACTGCAGATGACTTGAACAAGGATAGCCTAGATTTCCAACAAACACTTTTGTAACATACATACTCAACAGATATTATCGGTGGTACAAACCTAGAGAATTCATAATCATATTGCATAATATTCATGTCTCATTCAACCAGTTGGTCAAACTCTCTAGCCTTCTCCCTCCTTAGTGGGGTGGGTTTGTACCTGCCAAAAAACCCTTAAAAATGCCTCCCAGTCGTACACTGCTTCTCCATCTGGCTGGAAAATTCGCTGCTGCGTCTCCCACCACCTCCTTGCATCTCCGACCAGCATTTAGGAGGCATATTGTACCTTTTCCTGTACTTCTGTACGTGCAATCTGGAACACCTTTTTCATCTCCATTATTCAATCCTCTACCTTAATAAGGTCCTCGGTACCATCAAATGAGAGAGGCTTAACCCTCTAAAATTATCGATATCCATCCTCCCGCTGGACCATCGCTAGTTGTTGCTACTGGTCCAGTAGGTTGGTCAGCAAGTTGGTCAGGAGTCCATGATCCGAAGTTACTCTGGTTGTTGGCACCATGGGAGGTATCACCCATACTAGGGGAATAGTTTCAGCAGGCGGTAGCTCCTCTACTTTCTCTTTCTCTTCCGGTGGATCATCCCCAGTAGGTGGTGGTGGTGGTGGCGGTGGCAGTGGCGACAGTATTCCCCCTCCCTGCGGTGCATTCCCAACAGATGCTGATGGGGGAGGGGATAATATAGGTACCTCTTTCGACACTCCTCTCGAACTATGTCCTTTTTTTGTCATCCTCCAAAAGATATATGGTCCTAAGGTACACGTCGAGGACCTCCCTCCTCACCATCCCAATGTCGAGGAGGAGGAGAGGGGCCGAGAAGGGCGCTCCCCGATGGAGGAGCAGAAGGTGGACGGTTGTTGTCGAAGGTGGGGGTTTTTGAAATAATATAAATAATAATGGGGACTATTTTGTAATTTTTTCATGCCACGTGGAACTTTTAGTCCAGTCATCCAGAGTAGACCGTATGCTGCAAAAGATTTTAAAGCACATGGACTGATTTACCAAATTGAAACCACACGGCCTGAACGCGAAATCGGGCAAACCACAGGTGGGTAAAGTGTACTTTTTCCTAATAACTTTGCATACCTATGTTTTATTAAACCATCAACGTTAATAAAAGCGTTGGATCCTAAACGAAATTAATATATGTATATTAATAAGCGTTGGATCCTAAGAGATGGAAGTTTAGTTTTTTAAAATTTGGATAGTTCGGATTATCCTAATCCGTATCCGAAATAATTTTGAATTTTGGATAATTCACTATATGAATTCAGATACTGATCAAAAAATTGTGATTTCGGATAATGCAAAATTTGGATAATTCGAATTCAGATTATCCGAATACTTACCCCTAATCAGAAAACAAAAGAACATACGGACATAAATACACATTCCTATACGGACCAAATACGCACAGACATATGAAATACATACGGTCAGAGTACAGATCATATACTGACTATACAAGACAGAATACATGGCAGTACACAGGCAAATTTTGGATAGCATACGAATAAAATACAGACAGAGATTTGAAGTTACCTCGTTTTCCCGCTGTGCTCTAACTTGTCAATCCGTGTACTCCCTAATTCTCGGTGTTCTCCTCAAGTTCCTACAGTTCCTTGATCGATCAATGGCGATCTACAAATCCTTAAAGAGCAACAGAGGGTACGGACGAGATGGTTTACCCTAGCGTCTCGTGATGCGGTTTCATGTTTGTCCGCGTCCCCTGGCTCGCCCGGAAGACCACCTCTGCCTTGGTAAAGGACAAAACGAATTTCAAAAAGTGGGGTCATAGGGTTTCGCCTAGACTTTTTTTATAGGCGGAGCCTAGGGTTTTCCAGAAATCAAGATTTGGTAAATTTTAGTTTAGTCCCTTGGTAAATTATAGTTTGCTCCCCATAAGTTTCGAATTATCTTTTTGAGTTTCTTAATCTTCACACTATTATCTTTAAAAAAAATTTAACTGGTAAAGTATTCACAAAAATATATATTTTTTATTATAAAATATCATTTTATGCGAAACCAAAATTAATACTAAGATTTTCTAAAATATATTAGTTATTATGATAGGAGGATTATCAAGTTTTGACACTAATCCGAAATTAGGATTGGGAAATTTTATCAGTTTAGAGAATAATATTTAGAGGGTTCTACTACATTGGTGGACCACTTTTTAACTAGAAACATGGTAATCTCAACACGGTCCTGGATTCGGTACAGGTTCGATATTTCCTGTACCGTCCAGGAGGGGGTAAAATAGTTAAACAACAATGGGAAAAGTGACACGCGCAAGGAGAGAGAAGAGAGGGGGGTTGGGAGAGTGTGTTCACATATCCCTTTTTTATTTTTATTTTTATCTTTTTTCCTATATTATACTGAAACAAAGCAAACTAATATATTATTTAACTAATTTTTTAATTTTTATTATAAGTATTAATTAATATTATAGTAACTGGACATGCCATTTTACGTAATCAGGCATGCCATTTTACGTAATCGGGCTTGCCGTTTTACGTAACTAGGCATGCCATTTAATCGTAATCACATTTATTATTTGATTAATTATTTAATTAATTATGTTTTATTCAATATTAATCGGACATGCCATTTGACATAACTTGGGCATGCCATTTCATATATTGTGTAAATGCCATTTGACATAACCTGAGAAAGTCATTTGACATAATCTGGGCATACCATTTGATATAACATGTGCATGCCATTTGATATAATCTGAGCATGTCGTTTGATATAACCTGGGCTTGTAACTCGATTGACTATTGACTTCAAATATATTTTTGACATCCTTTTACTCCGAATTTGGAAAAGTCATAAACTATAAAGTTGTAGATATACATCTCACCTTCGCACAGCAACTTGAGTCACCTTAATCGGACTCTGGAGTAAGAACTTATTATCTCCCAACCGAAATATATTTTCGTAACTCGATCGACTCGTGGCTTCAAACATATTTTTGACATCCTTTCTCTTCGAATTTGGAGAAGTCATAAACTACAAAAGTTATAGATCTATATCTCAGCTTTACACAACTTGAATTACCGCAATCAGACTCTGGAGTAAGAACTTGTGGCTCTCCAACCAAAACCTCTCGACCGCTTCTCACCATCGCCCCTTCTTCACAATCGAGCTCCGGTCTGCTCCTCATCGGTGTCAGAGTGTTGGCCGGCGTCGGACTCGTGGTAATGTCGTCGGTAACAGATCTGGAATCATGAATTTTTAATTAGAGAGAGATGAGAGAGTAAGAGAGAGAGAGAGAGAGGTAAAAGTCAAAAGAGAAATATGGCAGGGAGGGGAGAGAGGGAAAAATAGAGGAGGGTAGGTAAAATACGAAAATATTCATACAAATTACAACCATCAGATCTCTAACGCGAGCCTAGTCATCATGATCAAAGGGCCATATTAAATCATGTTTGGTACAGGAAACCTCTCTCTCTCCATACCAAATACAGGGCCTCTTGCAAGTAGCAATGTAGTAATTTCAATGCATTAAAATCTTCATATCTGATAAAAAAAATTAAATCAAATTATAGATAAATTTTTTACACTTTTAAACGACCACGTTGCTATTGCTAACAATGTGATAATCTCAATTCCAAATTCTTACCCTGATATTGAAACAACTCTATCCCAATAGTGGAACTCGTGTATTTGGAATGGTAAAGGAAAGGGAAAGACGAAGAAAAAAACGAGAGAATTGCCTTTCACATGAAAGGGATTTCTTATACGAATTGACAAATTAACTTTTAAGTGTTCAAGGATATTTACGCATAATATTAATTGAATAAACGTGTCCTTATCCCAAATTTATGTTGCTGTACTTGCACTTAATGAATGATAGAACTCCTATTTCAATTTATTTTCGCTTGCAAATCCATAAATTTAGATTCTTCAATGGCCCAACTTTGACCAATAGGAAGACTTTGTTGGCGCATTTCCCCAATAGACTAATGCAATACCCACTTGTCTCTATCCAGTCTTGTTTGCTAATACATCTCTAATATTAGAAAAAATAAATTTTGGTTCAAATAATAAAAAAGGGCAAATTGTTCTTAGATTTCTGAGATTTTCTTAAATCGTTGTTTTAGTCTCTGTAGTTTCAAAATTAAAACTTCGATCTCTTAGTTTGCTTCCATTCTTAGTTGATCGTTACAGTAAACTAGGGTGAACGAAGTTTCAATTTTGAAATTACATGAACTAAAATAGTAATTTAAGCAAACTTCAAAGACCTAAGAGAAATTTGCCCTAAAAAATCATAAAAATTATAATTTTTTAAGGGCAAATTACTCTAAGGTCACTAAGATTTGGTATATTCGCCTCTCATCCACCTGTATTACAGTAATAGATTGAAAACTCTCTGAAGTTTGGTTTTATTATACTATCGGGTCCCTCACTAATGTCATCAATCCATTTTTAAGTAAAATGAAATTTGTGCCCTTGCACAAAAAAAACTAATTAATTTTCTCTCTCCCTCCCCGACCATCTCCGGCAACACCAACTTCGTCGAACTCCCCCGTCCCGACCACCGTCCTTCTACCCAACCCCTCACAACATTGTCGAACTCACACAACCCAACCCAAGATCCGGCCACAACCATCGTGCTTTGACCTAACCCCTCACAACGTCGTCGAACACACACAAACCTAATATTTGGCCACAGTCCGTCGACCCACCTCCCCAACAACAACCCGGATCCTGTTCGCGTCCACCCTCCTGTTCCAGCCCCACCCAGATCTGGTCCGCCCATCCCTCCTCCTTCCTCACCCTCGAGATTCTTCAAAGATCATCATCGTCGTCGAAGATTGGGGATGTCAAGGAGAAACAATGTCAAGTAAATTAAAACCCAAGAATTCTTCTTCTTTTTTGGACAAGAATGGGGTGGAACGATGTCAAAGAGTGGGTGTCAAAATTTGGGGATATCGGTGGAGGTGCGAGTTAAACGTTGTGAACCTTCTTCTCGCTCGTGCTTGATTTTGGTTTACTATCGGACTGAATCCACCTGCGGAAGAGGAGCAGTGAAAAGTTGAGGTCTGATTCGGTGTGTGCTTTGTGGATTGGGTTGTGATTTGTTTGATTTGTTATTTTTTGGATTGATTTTTTTGTTGTCGAAAAATGACCGGAGGGTTGTCGAAGATGATGACCGGAGTTGGTATTCGTCGGAAAGATGGTCGGAGTTTTTTGTTGACCGGAGCAAGGGTATAACAGTCATTTCAAATATAAAATAAAAATATTATTTGCTGACGTCAGCGAGGGACTCGAGAGTATAATAAAATCAAACTTCGGGGAGTTTTTAATCTATTACTATAATTCAGGGGGGTGAGAGGCGAATATACCAAATTCCATGGACTTGAGAGTAATTTTTCTAATTTTTAATCTTATAAATAGAATATGACTTTTAATTTAGTCGGAAAAAAACCTATTATCATCTAAAACGATTCCATCCATCAAAGACAGCAAGAATCACAATCTTTGGTACCGTTAGAAGCTCGATATTGCTAGCAAGTATCTAATAAAAGGCATTATGGGTCAAATTAAACTTTTTTTGGTGAAATTGGAGGGGTGAAGCTTTTATATTAATATGATTATAATTACAAAAAAATTGCGATCGTCGGTCTCGTTAAAACTCAACCACAAGAAAATTTGGCAGAAAAAATCTACTCTGGGAAAATAGACCTCGATAAGAAAAATCCCGACTTGACATAAAAATAGCTGAAAATTTTATACACCGCACCTAGTTACAACTATATGCGGCAATGATACATCCCCAATGTCACAAATCAAAATGTTTTTGATACTCCCAAATGGGTTCCTCTAATACATGTACTCCTAATGGCAACGTGAACGCCGAGTTCCCTAATATACGGCAAAACCTATGTAAAATAATTTTTTTTAAAGTGATAACTTCTTTAAATTGATAAAAAGTTTCGGTCCTGAGTCGGGATAAGTGTCAAAATTTAATAACACCTCTATCGTAATAACTAATATTTAAAAAAAAATTTAGTGCCGGTTCTAATTTTTGCATAAAGTGATATTGTTGCATAAATACACATATTTTTACATACTTTAAGAATGCTAAAAATATTTTAAGATATTAGTTTATGCTAGATTTGGTTGTTTGATAAATTTTACATCATCATTCATCTTCTAGATTGTCTTCAAATGGTCTTTGTAATCGTCCTCTTATTGTAAAAAAAAATTTTAATCGAGTATAGCAATTGAATAACACTATAAGCCGATATTTTTAGGTGACTTGAATATAGATAAAATAATTTTTTGGTATTTATGTAATTATTGATCCAAAAATTAATTTTGATATTTTCGGAGAAAAAAACGTGAACTTCTCTAAAGTGAGATTTTTCTCCGATCCCAACGATATTACTTTAGAAAAGTTTTACTGTATATGCACCACTCGAACATTCCAGTCCTATTGGAGGGGTTGAATTAAACTTGGTTACCCTGTATGTAGTAAAGAATTTATATTAAAAAATATAAAAATACAATCGCAAAATACACTATCAATTTTCAGACTCTAAATATAATAAGGTAAAGAAATTGGTTCTCACGTGAACAGGGAAAATATGGGTAGAAGAAAGTCAAAACCCCAAACCCGCCAAAGCAAGCAAGCAAGCAAAGCAGGGTTCCGTTTCCTTTCTCGTGTTCTTGTCTTTTTTGGCGCTTCCCCGACAACTCTTCTTTCTTGCATTCTCTGAAATACCCTATTCTTTCTTACAGCTTGGTATTTAATCACCCAACACATTATTTTTTCCCTCCCTTTTGCCGTATCATGGATCCCTTGGTCCAGCATCAATTACTCCTTGCATCCCCACCCACCACTGCCCCCAACCAAACATTCGCCGAGGTTAAATTGAGTAGAGACTAAATAAAATTTTTCTCTTTCCACCAAAAAAAAAATAAATAAAATTTATTCCCAGATAGCAATTATACATGCAAATTGATATTATTTTACAGGTAAACAAATATCACTACACATATAAACCAATATCTCTTCAGAGACTAGCTTAGTTTCTACCAAATCTGCCTCACAGTCACCTATACCACAGATGACGAGTAAGAAAATTGTTCGAGCTTAACTAATGTTCGAGTTGTATTATTTATATTTACTGGCCCAACCAAACAGTCCCTCTCTCTCTCCACTGTTTACTTTGCTTTTGCAATCAATGAACCCACCAAGCCATCACCCCATCTTCCCTTCCATACTCGCTATATTATAACACCAGTCACCCTCTCTCTCTCTCTCTCTCTCTCTCTCTGTGGTGTGGCTGTTCCTAGTTCCACACATTGGCTTTGAAGCAGCTCATACTACACCAAGGTACCATCTTCGGTTCTTGCTTCCATTTTCTTTCCCAAAGTTTATTCTTTTCTATTAAAGACTCAAACTTTCCACTATTTCCGGAACCCCCGACGTGATATTCTTCGTATGAGTCTTGGTCAGAATTCTTGGTAATTTTTCCTGTGAAGTGGCTACCTGTTTCGTTTGAATAGATCTGGTGCGTTTTGAATTGGAAAGTTACAAGCTTGGGAATTGGAAAGTACCGCCATTTTCAAAGGTGGAAGCTTTTCTTTCCCACTTTGCTTTGCTTTAATATTACACCCGGCAACTATTGATGGATACGGTGTCACTCATTAAGCATGAGATGGGAGGATCAAATTTCATGATCGTCTAAGATTCGCAATTGTAGAAACAATTTAAATCTCATCCAAAAAAATATTATACCTGGCAAGAAATATGGTGCAACCTTTTTTTTTTTGGCTTTTGTTTTGTGGCCGACCCTCGTGAAATTCATAATTGCCAATTGCTTAATAGTCACTTAAAACAGTTTGCTTTTTTATCTTTTGAAAGGCAAATCTATTGATTTTTTTTGGGTGACAAAATCATGCCTTTTTCTCGTCCCTTTCTGCTTTATTTTATCTTCTCGGTTTCCTCTCTCAGTGGGATTACTTACAAACTTCTCCCACTTAAAATTCTCTCTCTCTCTCTCCAAGTTTTTACAAAATGTTTTCATCCCTAAACCCACCAGAGATTTAGAAGCATTTGTAATAAACCGCTGCAAAAATGGTCAGTTTTTGCCTGACCTTTTATATTAATCAAAAGAATGATCATTCTCATTGGTTCTTTATTTAATTTGGTACCTAAAATGATGTATCGGAGGACTCTTGCTTTTGGAATGCGCGTGCGATGATTGTGATCTCATTTGTTTCGTTATATATTTTTTCGTGAATCTGTGATATTAAAAATCGAGCCGAACATTATTTTAGAAATGATTCGTACCACTTGGACTAACTCTCGTTGATTTGTTTTGTTGTACTTTGTGTGAATAGAATATGTATGGTGGCTGGTGGCTGTCCCAATTAATAAGTCATTGCCTTTTCTTATCTTATTTTTTTTTGTTGGAAATTGCCTTTTCTTATCTTTGGTTGAGTAAATGGCAGGTTTCTTGTTTTCTGGGGTGGGTTGGTTGGCTTTGGCTTGATCCTCTCCCAATTTTCCTGTTGTTCCTGTCGTTTACTGGCTTTTGAGTATATTCTATTACAAGGTCACATGAAGTAGTTTTTTAATTTGGTTTGGTCTGATTTGTTGAGAGTTCTAGGAGGGATTTGCAATAAACAAGTGAGTTTTAACATGTCTACTTCTTTACCTTCAGCTGGTTTCGTTGTCGATTCACGTAACCCCAAGTGGGTTTGTGTTTGACCAAGATTAAAAGAACTCGAGCCGGGCCGTATCATGTGCTGGAATCTTTGATCTTCCATGTGGCCTTGTTCTTGGTTGACCGTTTGAAGACGATTCAGAATCCTATGTTGGATCCGTTCTGGTAAAAGGAGGAGCCTCGGTTCATCAATTTGCAGCAGGGCAAATGGGGGGCTGTGTCTCAAGTAGTGCTAAGAGTACCTGTAGTAGCAAGAGCAATGGAGAACCGGGTCCTAATTGCTTGGACCTTGGTTTTTGTGGTACTAAGAAGACCAGAAGAACTTCCTCGGATCACACCGGAATGCTGCATCATTTACCGTCCATCCCGAATAGGATCTTCACCAATGGGAAGAGCAGGAGTTCTTGTGTTTTTACGCAACAAGGTCGAAAGGGCGTAAATCAGGATGCTATGATTGTATGGGAAGTAAGTTACCATCCATTTTGGTAAATTAACCTGTTTCGTGATTCGATGGTATTATTCTCTACTCAACCTTTTGGATCTTTGTAGGATTTCTTGTCCGAAGATGTGACCTTTTGTGGTGTGTTTGATGGCCATGGACCACATGGCCATCTTGTTGCTCGAAAGGTGAGAGATAACCTTCCGATAAAGTTACTGTCATTCTTGAATTCTTTCAAGTCAAAGGAAAACGGGTCGAGTCAAATCTGCTTCAAACGGAATTCAATAACATCGGATGGCGAAGATCTAGAGAAGGATGAATCACCTGAAGATAAATTGAATTCACTTTGGAGAGAAGCTTTCTTGAAGTCATACAAGGCAATGGACAAGGAGCTGAGAACCCATCCTAATTTGGACTGCTTCTGTAGTGGTAGCACTTCTGTAACCATCATAAAACAGGTATCTTTTGATATGACCTTACTTCGTGTTTGCTTGTTTTGGTCTTCGTCTAACCACGCAAGTTTCTGCAACCTTGAAGGGTTCCGATCTTTTCATGGGAAGCATAGGAGATTCCCGTGCAATCATGGGATCGAGGGACAGCAATGATTCCATGGTGGCAATTCAGTTGACAGTTGATCTCAAGCCTGATTTGCCAAGTATATGATCTTCTACCAACATCAGCTCTTATTTGGTTGACAATTTGTCTTCTGCGGACCTAACACTTCGGGCGTGACTGTGTCCTGCAGGGGAAGCAGAAAGGATTAAGAGTTGTAAAGGCAGGGTGTTTGCATTACAAGACGAGCCTGAGGTGCCTAGAGTTTGGTTGCCATTTGATGATGCCCCTGGGCTGGCAATGGCTCGTGCATTTGGAGACTTCTGTTTGAAGGAGTATGGAGTGATTTCCATACCTGAATTCGCTCATCGGACACTCACAGACAAGGACCAGTTCATTGTTCTTGCCTCGGATGGGGTATGTTCTCACATCTCGTTGCTGAAATTGTTCTTCCCTTTTTTTCAGTTAGTCGGTTTACTTGTGTTTTGTGTTTGATTTAAATGCTGCAGAATGTTTCCTTGTTCTTCCCTTTAGTCAGTTAGTCGGTTTACCTCCGACTAACATGTGAACACTAGAATTCTGTAGCTGTTATTGGTACTTGTTCTGTTACTCTGGACATTTACTTTGGTATGTGAACATATCATATAGCTCATAAGTTTCTGGTCGTCAGTAAAATAGGTTTCCTAATATTGCAGGAGTCTATATGGTCATTCCCTTGATTATTTGCTTCACCTGCACATGTCTCCATACACTAAATGAAGTTTGCCACAATGCTTTAAGGTTCATTTGTCTGTGGTTCCGTCATCTCTCACAGGTTTGGGATGTCTTAAGCAACGAAGAGGTGGTTGAGATTGTATCATCGGCTCCAACACGTGCATCAGCTGCAAGAACGGTTGTGGATTCAGCTGCTCGTGAGTGGAAGCTCAAATATCCCACTTCGAAAATGGATGACTGTGCAGTTGTTTGCGTATTTTTGGATGGGAAAATGGATTCAGAGTTCGACAACGACGAGCAAGGCTTATCTTCTGTGACCATTCAGAGCAACCATTCTGGTAATGCAAATGATTCAGACGATGCCCTTAAATCTGACCAGCCAAGTCTGCAAAGAAATTTCACGCTCAGATCATCGGATGAAAGTGACACGTTCGGTAGAATAGCTGCTGAGCTTGATGGAGACAAGGGACCAGTGGCTACCGAAGATCAGAGTTGGTCAGGTTTGGAAGGTGTCACTCGTGTGAACTCACTCGTTCAACTGCCAAGATTCTCAGGATAACACCCACGTCCTAGTTCTCTCTTTCATTTTCGCTATCCACGGGGCTGTCGGTAATTGTAATCTTTTGTTTGCTTGATCCTGCAATGTTCAAGCAAGTCCCGATCTTATGGCATTGTGTCCGATACTGATGAGCTGGCTACACATGTTTCTGTTATATGTGACTGCATAATATGGCTGGACCGGACCGCCTCTCATCCGTATAGTTGTGCTCAAACGATATCATTTTAACCCGAAATGTGTTGAGATCATGTTCATGTTAATGTCATTCGAGCCCAGATCCAAACAGATTGGTGTATGTTTAGCTGTGTGTATAGCTTATACAGCTCTCGTTTTGTTTGCATCTAGCTATGCACGTTTCTTTTCCCTCTATCCTCTCCCTCCCGAGCCCGCCTCTACCGGCCCCTCGGACTACCACCGGCCCCTCGGACTACCACCGGCCATGGACTCCTAGAGACGCCATCAACTGTCCGAGACCCATGACAATCCGATAGACGCCACTAGAGCATCATCCTGTGTTTGTTCGTTGAGCTGAATGACGGTGTGGAGGATCCTAAAATTTATGGGCAGCTAGAGTTGGTGGTTACTTGCAATACTGCAAAAGGAGAGCGGCGAAGTAATGAGTGACACCATCTCCAAATTTAACGAGATATTTCGAGTTTAAACTCTAAAAATACGACAATAATAAGTTGGTAGGGATAAATTTGACACCATTTCAGATACATAGTTATTACAAGGTGCAAAAGACAAACTAAATAGCCTCCGAAATTTCACCAAACACATTTCTAAAAACATCTATAAAAGAGCCATCGCCTCACAGCCTCCCTCATCCCTCATCATCAGATAAGTCCTACTACAATGGCTTACAAAGTCCAACACTTGCTGCTCGTTGCACTCGCCACGATCCTCCTAGCCGTGCCAGGGCAGTCACTTGCTGCCCGCGGTGCCCCGAAGAAGCTGGCCAAGAACGAGGACATGAAGCAGCCTGAATTCATGTCCAAGTCGGACCGCGGCGTGCTCATCCCAGGCATCGGCAGAGCAATGCTGCCTTCCTTCCCCATTCCCACCTACGACCCGATAACAGGCGTCATCAGCTATGGCCATCTCCCTGGCGGAGACGATATGTTCGTCGCGAACCCGGGGTTCGAGGTCCCAATCCCCGGGGGCAGTGGTGGTGGTGGTGGTGGTGTGCAAGCACCTGCGGGTCATCCTTGAGCACGCAGCTTGCTTATCCCTTGTTCTAAAACATATCGAGTAATAAACGTGCTAGCTAGGTGCATGCATGTGTGTTTTAGGCAAGGAATTCTCCTTCCCTATCCACCAAACTTAATCTCTTGATCAGTGGAAATAAATGTTTTGGATGTATTTATTGTTATAATTAATTATTATTATTATTATTGCTCTTGTTTTTTAACATGAGTAGTGAATGTTTAATTCGAGTGACGTATCGTTGTATTATTATTGTATGCAGAATTTTTCTAGCTTCGAAATGATAATGGTTTCTCGTAATTTTATTTGTTTGTTATGTTTGCTCACTCTATGCATAACCAACATTAATGATACCGTGCCCCTCAAAAACATTAATGATACTATAACTGAAATAAGCTTAAAGTTATATTGTAACAACCTTAAAATTATTCTAATATCCATTCAGCTCTCGAGCCCGATCTTGTAGAAATAGATTTTTTTTTTTGCCATCGGTTCCTATTGCATACATGTTGGAGTTGGGTCAAACCCGAAGGGAAGCAAATTTCTCCTTATCAAATAAAACCCAACTTGTGACTGAAGGAGCTTGTAGCTTCGACGATGATGACGACGACGATGATGCATATTTGTTGCTTAATAACATAACGCATTCAACACAAACAATTAGCAGGAGCAGCAACTTGTACCAAGTACTAACCCAAAATAATTAGCAGGAACTAAAGAATCATAATGAAGTCGTAACAAGAAATCGCCAACAACTTTTTCCTCCAATTATTAGCCGATCATATCCATTACCACCATTATCAACACAAGGGTAAGTACTTGTTGTCTTTTCCCTCCCTTTAGGACCACCATTTTAGGACCACAAACACACACTACCAAGGTCCAACATGACATAACCAACCAGTTAAAAATCACTGCAGTGAAAACAATCTTCCGTCCAATATCTATTTTCACGAGAGAAATAAAGTATAAAAGACATTATTTTTAAGATAAAATTATCGGGGAACCACCAAGATCCTGCCCACCAAACAACCCAATTGTCCAAAGTCTCTTTCTTTATACGTTTTACACTTGTGCCCCTAAAAGAACACACAGTTCCAACCCAAAGAAGACTTGGCAATACAAAAAGACACGACCTTGAACCACATTACCTTAAGGAGATCCAAAGAAGGAAGACGAACGGTATGGCTTGAGAATCCGGGAGACGGACGGACGGAGAGCCGAGCGGAAGGCTAGAAGCCGATGAACTTGAAGAGAATGAAGCAGAGGAAATAGAGGAAGACGAGGAGGAAGAGGTAGTCGACGAACACGAAGAAGCGGGTGGACCCATGGTTCCTCTTCTTCTGCTGCTTCTGGGCTTGTTGCTTCGTCTCTTCTCCTACCGAATCAAGCTTTCCCATAATTTGGTGGGGTCTCCTATGGAGATCTCTATCTTTTCCCGGATTGGATCTATTCCAAGTGCTTTCGTTTCTCTTTCTTCTTCTCTTTCCTGGGTGTTAAATGGGCCTCAAAGTCCCGAGTCCCACGGAATTTAAAAAGAAATTTAAGGTTTTTATTTATTCAATCTACCATCCCCTACCCGCTAAATTAAATTCGTAAACACAACCAAGTTCGTAAATCAACTGATAAGCTTCAATTAGCATTGCAAATTACATTATTGCATTACAAATTACATCGATCGGATTCTCAAATGGATTCTTGACCCCCGTATACCTCGTATTTCCTATATATGAACACTAATTACGTGTAATGATATACATTCCGTACCTGTGGCCCAATTTAGATATTAACGTATGGCTGCGGTCAACGTTAAATTTTCGTCACCGGACTTGCTCTCGCCGATTGTTGGTCCATCTACATCTGCCAACGCATATGGATGTTTTGATGCTCCAGTGATGATGAAGCATAAACCATAATCATCTCCCTCGACATGAAACTTCACTTCATAGTCCCTACAAGATCAAAAGATGTACCCGGTAAGGCAAAAATGATTCAAGTCGTTTAGCCTTGCGGCTCGCAGTATGAACCTGGAGCTGGACGGACGTGATACGTGGTGCATGCCATGAGTCATTAAACGTTGTGTATATCTGATGAGAAAATGCAAGATAGATGACCAAAATGTGGCATTGATGGTTACCTCGGGAGGATTAGAGTCTGTTTCTGCAGCTGACTCTATGATTCTAGCTTCTGATTTCTCATTGGACAATCTTGAAAGGAGAGAATAAAGATGAGTGTTAAAGTTGGACTAGCTGTATGTAAGGCAACATTGTAGTAATTTCAAGGCTAATTGTCATCCTTGAGAAAAGAAGATGCACTACTACAAGTCAAAAGGAAGGACAGTAATCTTCTTATTCATGATCATAACTGAAACTAAGCAAGCAATACCAGAATCCCTACTCGAACAATATGACTGACTAGATCTAACCACTGATGCAGAAGCTAAATTGTGCTATGCCTATAACCAGTAATCTTCTTATTCATGATCATAACTGAAACTAAGCAAGCAATACCAGAATCCCTACTCGAACAATATGACTGACTAGATCTAACCACTGTTGCAGAAGGTAAATTGGCAGAAGTACTGGTTATAGGCATAGCACAAGTAACAAGAACAGCTTTCGAGTGTTCTTCTTGCTGCCAAAAGAGGAAAAACAATAATTTTCAAAAAAAGGGGGAAGGGGGGAAAATGTTAGATCCTTACGTCGAAAGTATGGTGACCCAGATGAGCTCCACACAGTCTACCCAAAGAAGCCTTTGTTCAACAGGAACAACACCATAGGTAATCAAGTGAGCAAATGGCCAAAGCTTCCATCCTGCCTGTCGATCCAATCAAAACAAGAAACCCGGGGTCAATCAGAGATCCCGTGTATTTTAAAGCTTGCTACATAGCCATGAGCAACAATTATCATATACAACACATAGGCCCTTTTTCCACCTGACATCTCTATTTAGCAATTAGCACTACACTCAAAGGCACAGATAGGTTCATAGAAGTAAGAGCGGAAAGCTTCAGAACCACAATCTGAGTGGACAATGCTGAGCATAGGCCCGAGCCATACATGACGAGGTCCAGGTCAAAGAAGCTGACGTTTCCAGTGGGGAAGTGTTAGTTACCAGGTTTAGCAGCATCTACTCTTAACTACCCGACTTGTGGGTTAGCTAGAGTAGAGTACTAGTTATGGCAGCGTTTTAGTTACACGTTTAGGCCTTGGGGTTATTAAGACTTTTTCATTCTTTTTTCTGTTTTCTCTCTTCTCACCCCCTTCCTCTCGCATCTCACCCCCTTCATGTAACTTTTTCTTTTTCTTATTAATAAAGTTTCTTTTACTGAAAAAAAAGGGTAACATTATTTTCAAGACCATCCAGGAGGTAAACAGCAAAGAGCCACAAAAGGCGGTCTTGCTTGTTTCTGAAGTTAGTGATTTAAGACCAACCCAACACCACAACCGTCAAGATGAAAAGTTTCGTGATACAACCTGATTGAAAGATCAAATCATAATAGAATGATGTAAGGAGGAGCTTCTTACAGTCAACATAGGCCAAAATGTTGACTTCAATTCGCTGAATACGCTAGCTGGGGATTCTAAACGTATGAAACCCAACACCACAAAGTAGATGCTGTTCCAAAGTGCTGCCCAGATTGTTTGATCAAACGCAACTTTGGCGGGGACCACCCACCAGTCTTGGAAAGGAATAAGAGCCTACAAACCAATCAAGACACGATTCAGATTTCAGCCAACTAAATAAGGTCAACCAAAAACAAGGTGAAAGATGAAAACCACAAGTATCACCTCACAAAATTGATAGTAATAGTGAGAAAGGGAACCGTGAAGAGTAAACCCGACCAATCCTGATCTAAACATGCGTGTGCGGTCAAATTCAAAGAGTGGCTTCCCCTCGACACACTGAAAAAGACAATCCAATAAATAAAAGTCTGAGAGATGAGGAGGAAATCCCAAAATCATAAAGAAGCAGAAAAAAAAGGCAACACCCACCTGTGCAATCCAATCTCCTAATGAATAGACTATCCCACTGATTGCCATCTTTGCCAAGACGGGATTGGCTTTGAGAGCTTCCTCATATGCGATCCAATTGTGCTCTGGTGCATACCTCAGTACCTCATACAAGGTCCAGCCCTACAATTCAAATTCACTGTTACAGCACGAACGTTACATCATATTGAAGCTATAGCAACCAATAACAGGATTTAAGGCTGTAACCAAACGCAAACCCCAAACACGAAACGCATTGTAAAAGAACACAATAGCTAATGCGACTTCAGCCTTCGACCTTGCGTGCCCCTCTATCCAGAGATCCACTAAGATTCAGAGACAGCATGTGCAGGACTACAAATGGAGCAGAACCAAATCCTAGCTATATATAATTCACTACACAGATCAACCACTGAAAAAAACCCAAATCAAATTTTAAAGAAAAACCCGAAAAGCACGAATCTTGCAATAGAAAAAGAGAGGAAACACATACATGCCAGTAGTCGTGATCAACAGTGAGCAACCTGGTAACAGCAAGGCTTCCAAAACCCAAAACAATGGCAGCGTTAATTGCCCTACTCGCCAACCTCTCGTTATCGTCCTCTCCTCCTTTCTCCTGGGACCCATCAGCGAGAAAAGGCTCGCCTTGGTCCTGGTCGGTGCGGGTGCTTCTTCCCTCTCTGGGAACAACCTGTTTGTCCTCTGTAAGGGACCCAGCTGCCCATCTCCTCCTCCTGGTTGTGGAGGACAGGGAAGAGGCAATTCTAGGGTTCAGAATTGGGAAAAGTTTGGATCTTTGGTGGTTTAGGTGGGTTGGGGTTTTGGGTGGTGTAGAACAGGGCAAGGTGTTGTGTGTGGCCATGAAATTCATTATTTTGCATCAAGTGAAAGCCAGTCTGGAAGGAAAAGAATTTAAAAGATCACTGATGAAAATTTGGGTTTTATTTGGAAAGTTTGGGCTTTTGTTTGGGTGGGCTTTGATTTAGAACTATGGATGAAGATTTTCAATTCTAAATTGGGACAGTGTTAAAAAGTTAAGTAACCTTCCTATTTTAATAACTTATTTTTTTAATTAAAATTATAATGTTAAATTTCGGTCTCAAACTTTCACCTAATGTGCTATTTTTGAAAAAATGCATATATTTTACATACTATATGGATTTTTTAAATATTTTAACATACTAAAATTTGTGTTAATCTTGCTTGTTTGAAATTGTTTACATCTTTTTAATTGTCTTCACAACGATCTTTGTGATCGTCGTTTTATTGTAACAAAAATGTCTCAGCCGATGGTAACATTCGAATAACTCGAGATTTTATCATCATGAATCTCTTGTTCTTTTGTTTAGGTTTATAGTCAAATATCATATGATATATGTAAAGTGATATTATTCTTCGATTTTTTTTCTTTTTGCGGGGATATTACTCTTCAATTTCAATAATATCATTTTAGAATAATTTTACTTTATTAAGAACAAAATAAATTGTGGTGGCACTTCTATCATGTGATTTAATGTATAAGATATTGTCTATCTAGTAACATATATTATAGATAGTCGAATATTTTATGATATTTTTTTGAGATGCTTAGTACTTAAGGGCATTTCTAGTGTAGTACTCCAAATTACACTCATGTATATTTTGAGTTATTTTTTATGGATAATAAAATTTTACAGATAATATAATTGTGGCTGCAATTGCCTCACTCACCTTGTATTGAATCCGTCTCTCGATAGGGGTCACTTTTAGCAATGCACATAAACATGTGTGTGTAAACATATTCAAATACGTACCGTAACAAGTTGTTGCATTATTTTAACAATTAAAATTTTATTTATTCAAAATAAACGTCAAAATAGTAAGTAATTAAACTTATTATTTGTTATACCATTTAGTACTTAAGAGCACATTTTCGCCTAAGTATACAAAAGATAATAGCCTATCTAAAAAGCAGCACTAATTAGATAGGAATTATCTTAAAATTAAGGCAAGAACATCTTCTCCGAGAAACTTCTGACTTAGCCCCATGCATTTTGTCAGTTCACAAGAAGGTAATTTTCCGAGTGGACCTATCTTCCTATTTAATTTGTTTATTTGCATCTTGATTTCGCTGGCCTTGAATATGAATTTTTGGGGCCGGTACTTCTCCGTAATTTGGTCGCCCTAGGACCCGACCCAACTCCTTCATCATTGTAATTTTCCCGCCCAGAGCTTCCTAATCCAATTGATATTTTTTGGGCTGGCTCATTATTTGGGATTCCTTGTAGATCATATGTTAGCAAATCCCCCTCGAGCTCATTTGGTCCTGCAATGGATCATTGGTTCTGGATGGCAAACTATTGGATATACATTAAACAAACTATTGGATATACACGGTAGACTATTAGATATACACGGGACAGACCATTAGATATATACCGGACGAACTATTTTATTCGATCCATTTTATCCTGGGACGGTTCTGATTTATCCGGAATGATCCCTGTGAAACTATTTTATCATAACTTAGTATACCATTATATCATAACTAGGTAAACCATTATATCGGTAAACTATTTTATCCTCCAGCACGGTCATGCAGCATTTTACAGGTTCAGACCAAATCCAACCCCATCCCGATATCCCCCATGGCCAATTGAAGCCGCTGCTGACGGCCTGTGCTCTCATATTGGTCCGGTTCGGTCAACATTTCTTTCTCAAGCCGAGAAGGTCTCAGATCTTCTCCTAAAAAGTTGTTGCACGATGGCATATCAACTATTTCGTTCGTATTCATATTAAGTGAATTCATTGATTAGCATTATCGCGGTTAGACTTTTCTCTCTACAGAGGATGTCGGCTTATCTATTCGTTGTTGTAGCCATGAAAACCAACTATGCCAAAGGGTTATCGATGGGTTCGTCTACTATATTTATGCTCTATTGTATTAGATCTAACTTATCTGTTTTCATTCAATGTCTGTGAACTTTGGTTTCATCTATTATAACACTATGTATTAATACTAGGTTTTGAAAGCAAACCTTCAAAAAATATTAAGTGAATTTGTTGGTTACTAAAAAATTGTCGATGCCGGTCTCCACCATCAAATCGAGTTTTCATTGACATAAAGGCACTTGTCACATAAACACTAAATATACTATTGTTTCGGGATAAGTGAACAAGTAATCCAAGACGGATTTGGAGTGGTCGTCCCAAGGTCGGTCTATACTAAGGCTAAAGCAAGAGCCATGCTACGGGCTACGCTATGGAAAGATAACGTGAGACAAGATAGAAAAAGTAGTTTGTTGGGATGTCGGATCCCTTGCCCGAGCTCTTCTTATATAGTGCGCCTTGACCTAGCTCCCCCGACCTTAGAGTAGGAAATCCTAAACTGCCTTTAATGTATGAAGATCCCGGCTCCAAGATTCGATCCCAAAAGATCTGCCAACTTGTGACCGTTGGAGAGATCCACCCTGATCTGGAATAGCAACCTTCCAAACCAAAAAGATTTGGTCTTGAATAAGATCGTGTCAGGCAAGTAACTCGGGTCACCATAGAAGATTCTAGACCGTGTTCACCCAGTTTCTCGTACTAGCCCTAACAATAACGGGCCAAGCACAATTTCAGAATGGGCCGTCCCTTTATGTGAAAGATTTTCCCGGCTTCCTAAGGTAACTTCCACCATAAGGCCGTGCATCCTAAGTATTCCCAGCCCAAATAGAGATAAGTCCAAATCATGCCCCAAGTCGAGAAGCCTCGATCCAATTTAGGAAAAACCCAAGCCATAAATCAATTTAGGAAAAGCCTGACTCAAGCATACCTTCCTCGAAACCGACTTAAGGTGACGCATGACAGGCGTACCCCCAGCTAGGCACATAGAAGGTGCACCCTCTACCGTGTGCATGCTGCGTATGCCTCCTAGCAGGCATATGAAAGGTGCACCTCTAACTTGGCGCATGAACCATGTGCCTCCAACCCGGCTAGGCGCATAAACCGTGCGCCTTCATCCAAGTGCATGGAACGTGCACCTCCAACTTGGCGCATGAAACATGTGCCTCCAATCGTGTGCATGAGTGTGCACCTCCTTCCAAACTCAAACTATAGGTGCCTCCTACTAGGCACATGGGACGTGCGCCTTTACCCAAATTTGGTGCATGAAAGGTGCGCATCTTCAACAAGTCCCATAATGCGTACGCCTTGCCAACTCAGCACATGGTTCATGCGCCTCCTTCCCTACTAGGCACAGACCACATGCACCTCCTTCCCAACCTGGCACATATTACGTGTACCTCCTAACTAGGTAGGCGCATGCTACCTGCGCCTACCTTGTCCGGGTTGTAAGGTGTACCTGTCATGCTTGGGTTGAAAAATGTGCTCATTTGAACCTTTTTCACTCTGAATATGAAGACGTTGCAAACTACAAAGTTGTATATCTATGTCTTGCCTTGGAATAGAAATTTGAATAGTCTCAATCCAACCTTTGAGTCAAAGGATGTGGCCAATTTACTAAACTAGGCTCATAATCATCCTCCAACTAGGCGCATGCTATTTCGTACTCAGTTTGGACCTTCCTAAGCTCCAATTTGGAAGCTCTCATAAACTAAAAAGTTGTAGGTCTATGTCTTACTCTCTAATACCAAAAGCATCAACTCAATTTGAGGTCCGAGTCTAAAGTTAGGGCCATTCTACCAACCTGGCATAGGGTGTACCATCTTCCACCACTAAGTGCACCTTGTGCCTACCTTGCTCCAACTAGGTGCATAGTGTGCCTCCTAAGGGGTGCTCGGCATGTCCCACTCCATCTGGGACAAGTCTTAACTTGAGACAAAGGATAAAATGACATCCAACACTTCTCCTATGCCTTGATATCTTCACAAGTCAACAATAAACATCCCAAGGTGAGATGTCCCAATACATGACCCAAAGTGAGATATCTCAGGAAGATGAGATGACCATCCCAAGGCGAGACGACCGACGTGAGATGCCCCAAGGAAAAGATGACCAACATGAGATGCCCCAAGGCAAAGATGACCAACAACATCTCAACGCTTTTCGGTGTCTTGATATTTTTGCACTCCAACAATGCCCCCCGCATGTTAACGCTTTGGTACGGCCAGGCGAGAAGCGTTGACGTGGTCCTTTAAATCCTCTTGAGTTGGTGAGCTTGCAGGTCTTGTTGACACTTCTTGACTTGATGAGGGTGTAGTACCTCTATTCAAAGGGTCCCTCATCTCTGCCTTGGCATCGTGCAACTTGCCTATGGTAAGGCGATGGTCACTACTCTTAGGTCTAGGCCGTCGTCCTCAAAGACTTACCCGGCTGACCTATATAGTGACAAGGTGTAGACCTCCAATTACCTTGTCACCTTGTATATTGTCTCACTCTTTGTAAGTAAGGAGGAGGACTTGCCCCCTAGGTATGGTACTGACCAGTCGTCGGGGCGAAGAGACCTCCTGCTCGATTGAGCCCGCATACTGGACAAACCAGTTGTCTATATTGCTCAAAGCCACCCTTGTCGGTACTATGGACCAGTCATAGAAGAGCGTCTCTATGTAGCTTATGGTTGATATGAATAGGTTCACCTCGGGCATCATGATCTTCACCTTCTCATCCAGCCCCCATTGAATTAAAAGCTGATGGAATGAGGTAGGAATCACCTGACCGGAATGGATCCAAGCTCGCCCAATCAAGTAGTTATATGGGACCTTGGCATTGATAATAAAGAACACCATTCTCTGATTGACCGTGGCACTGCTAGCCTCTACCTTTATCACCCCCAAGGGACGAGTGCCTTTCTCCACAAAATTGGTCATGACTTTGTCCATTGGGACCAGCATCTCCATCTCTTTATTCAACTTCATGGGAAGCGAGTGATGAGGGACGCTCACTATCCCATCATGGATGAGGACTCTCTTAATCGGCTCCCTGATGACGTGAGCCGTGACACAAAGGGACTTCAGATGCTCGCGCCCCCTTTGAGTTGCTCCTGTGATAGCGACATTATTATTGGAGTCTTTAACTTAGGGTACCATTACAGGCCTCCCTCTTGTGTCAACCTCAACAAGATCATTCTCAACTATGTCACCCTCTTGGTAGCTCGAGTGATTGGACTTTGGCCCAAAGCTAGCCGGTAGGGCAAACTCCTTGCCAATTGCTGCCTTGTTTAGAAAGTTCCCAAACTTGACATACCTAGCGTCAAAGTCGACCGAGACCTCCATTCCTTTTTGGCTAGCCTTGCCCCTCAGATAGCAATCTTCCTTCGGGCAGATCTCGCTCCTCACCTTAGGTACCCATTTGCGGATCAACTTCCCGCGTTGGTTAGTGGGTGCCTTAAGTCGACCCTTCTTGATGTGCTTCTTCTCCTTAGAGGCTTCAACCTCCTTAGCCCGGCTTCGAGTTGGGGCTGATTCGTATTTAATTTGCGGGTGAGCTAGGAGGCTATTTTGTTCCTCTAACTTGGCCCTTTGTTCCGCAAGTTGCCTTTCGAGGTCCTCGATGACTTGTTTCTGCTTCTGAACTTTTCTCTCAAGGTGACATTTTTAGTCTTGGTCAGGGCACCTTGTGTTGGTGGCTCATGGGTAACTCTCTTACCTCCTAGCCGGTTAAAGGCAAACTGGTATAGGTTAAACCCGTCTTGAAGGTCCACCTTGATACGAGGATGATTGATCCTCCATGTTTCATTGGCTCTCCTTGGACGATAGAATTTCTGAGTCCTTGGTATACCACTATCGGGTGGTCCTCCTTGCTCCTCTAGTCTTGCCCTTCGGGTCTTAGAGTTGGCCTTCACTTTCTTAGGGTCCAACCATCCTTGTCGCCCGAGTCTTGCCCTCCGGATCTTAGGATAAGCCTTTGCTTTCTTAGGGTTCTGCCATCCTTGCCCCCCGAGCCTTTCCCTCTAGGTCTTGGGGTCGGTCTTTGTTGACTTTGGCCTCTCTCCTTTTTGGCTTTGTTGGATGCCTACCATAGCAATAAAAGTACTTGCATGGGGTCAATTACCGATTGTCTCCCCAAACATTGATGTGAAGCCAAACCCTCAACGCCTTTTCGGAGTCTTGATATTTTTGCACTCCAACAATTCTAAAAAAATATGCACTAAATATGAAAACCTAATCTTATCCCTTCTACTCTCGTGGGGGCTCTTCTCCTTGGAGATGTTATCGGTTCTTGTAGCTGATATTCTAGCCATGGATTTTTTCTTCTCTACGATGCCTTTGCAGTTCTTCTGTACTATATTCACCCACTGCTTTTATGTTTATGTATTGCTTTATTATCCATGTATTTGCTTTCATCCTTGTTTCTAATTTTCTGGTGTAATATATGTAATGTACTTTTTTGAAGGAAAAAAACTCTCGTGGGGGCAATTTGAATAGCCCACTTGCTAACTCGTGCACTCCATAATGGTACCCTGGAATACAATCATAAAGTTCAAGTTCACGTACAAAACAACTGGACAATTGAATCTGGTCCAGTGAGTCAGTAAATGTGTGATTCCTAAGAGTAAGAACAATAATAACAGAAGCTTGTCGAGGCATTTTGTTCAAGGAGAACGACACTCATAGCCAGGTCCCCCGTATTCAATGTCATAACTACTAAGATAACGTGCTTCCCCAGAGATTTTGGCCCAAATGACGTTGAAGTAACGTGGACTTCTGTGGGTCCAACGACCGATTTGTAAGCAATCGCATTGGACACCAAATAAATAATTAATTTTTGTCATCCATACACAACCCAACCTAACTATTTACTACCCGTTGTAATGACCTGGTCCAACTCGGTCATTAAATAAATAATTAATTTTTTTTCATCAACATATTATCTATTTTCAATTTATTGTTATAAATATACGAAAATTATGCGTCCGTAGTTATAACAAGGAAAAAATTAGTAACAAAATTAATATTATAATATAATTAAAGAATATTTGATTTCATAGAAAGAGATTATGTAGCAAGAAAAGAGAGAAGTTTAGATCATTCATCAAAATATGTCAATATTGGGCTCTATTTATAGAGAATCGAAAAATACTAATTTTTCATATTTTATTTTTCATTTT
Organism: Hypericum androsaemum; assembly: GCA_963995505.1. Classification (NCBI taxonomy): domain Eukaryota; kingdom Viridiplantae; phylum Streptophyta; class Magnoliopsida; order Malpighiales; family Hypericaceae; genus Hypericum; species Hypericum androsaemum. The sequence goes on from OZ023180.1 coordinate 12,494,980, forward strand.
ATTAAAAGATAACTTTAATTTTTATAACCACACAAATTATATCCACCAGTATATATTTCATCGAATAATATTATGCCATGTGTCACTAGGAATAGATAAAGATAAATAAATAAATAGCCAACTGATCGATCGCCTCGCCGATCCGGTCGGCCAAAATGGTGGCTTTTTTATTTTCTTATTTAATTTATGTTTTGGACACTTCCCCGCGACCGGTTGGCTTTAAGCATCGTAGTGGGTAGTCTTAATCGTTAGCTGCTACCAACTTATCTTTAACACTATCTGAAATTCCAACTATTCAAAATATCTGAATAAATATTCTTAGTATCCGAGTCCGAGTCTGAACTCTCCACTATCTGATATCTAATGTCCAAATTTTTTTGAATACGGATACTAGTAATACGAACTATCCATTTTTTCCAAGTCTTAAAAAATAAAAATGGTAAAAAAAATGTCGTCAAAAATGAATCAGTATCCAAGGTTCCAAGTCTTCAAAAATAAAAATGGTAACAAAATGTGGTCAAAAAATAATCAATATCCAATGTTTACAAAAATAGCTTTGACATTGTATTGCTCTCAACCAAGTTTTTGCAAAAGTAACTTTGACATTACGAAAGTAGTTGTTAGGAAATCCCCCAAGGAAACAACAATGCACACAAGAACAAGAACACGAACACAAGAGATTACATGGTTCGGCCTAATGACTACGTCCACAGAGAGAAGGAGCACTTTTAGTGATGAGATCCGAGCCAAAAAGTCATATATAAACTAGGGTAATATTTTTTATATATTAGATAACCCATGCACACCAAGAAACCTATCTAGGTCTTCATAGGAGTCTAAAATAATATCTGAGTCTAAACAAAAAATTCTGCCGCAGCACACCCTAGTAGGCGTTAGGTCTTCAGCATTCGAACCTTCTGTTTCTACCACCTAACGGCTGTTAGGTCCGATAGATTTCGAGCCACTCCCAATAATTTCTACCTTGGCAAGAAATCATCCTTTAAAAGAACCATGAAGCTCCACCTGAACTTCAACAATCTCCATCTCGATGAGAAACTGCCCCTTGGAGAAATCTGAAGTCTTACGAAACCAAACCGACTCCATCTTGAACCATAGATACACCGTCATCAACAAGACCATCTTTACTTCTCTATACCTTTGTTCAATCACTTTTAGACATCCCCAAGCTCGAACATCTCCCGAGCTTACTTTGTGTATTCCCTCCAACCTCCATCAAACACCAACATGCAAGTTCACCTGCTAAAACAACCGTATAACCAATAGACATCCTTTTATTTTCCCGGTCATCTTAATACTTTGCAACCTCGAACTGCTTCCTCGTTGGATCTTGTTCCTTTTGCCTCAAACCAATGCTACAAGCTATATCATACAATGGACATCCTTTTGTTCTACCAAGTAGAACCCATGACATGTCACAAACTTCACCATTCATCCTTGAGTGAGATAAAATATGATTCAACCATGGTGTTCCCAAAGGCTTCGCAATTCCAATACCAAACCTTCACAAAATGTTTGCTTTGCACGTGCCTTTAGCAACTATAGTGGTGCCTAACTAATATTGTCTCTATGAATCCTCATTCCAAGAACCCTCTAGGCTGTACTCAAACCATTCATGACAAGACCTCATTCCTTCATACGATCTAACCTCGTATGCCAAAAGTTTCTCTCCTCCATCAGACCTCATTGATGTGACTCCACCTACAACAGTGCCCCCCACTAATATGTATGTATTCCTAGCACCCATTTCACCATTTATCACCACCACAGCATCCTTCTCCACCTCCATTAGACTACCTTCAATCTTATAGACATACTCATTATGATCCAAAGCTCCTAATGAGATCAAATTTCTTTCTAACTTTGGAATATGTCTAACCCCACACAACTTTCTCACGATACCATCCCACATCTTAATTTGTATATCACATATGCCAGTAATTCTACAAGTAAAACCATCACTCATAGTCACCATACCTGAATTAACGAACTTGTTAGTGTCAAACCAATCCCTATTGAGCATCATGTGAAAAGAACACGCGCTATACAAAATTCAAAAATCAACAGGATGCTTCAGACTTGATAAGAAAGAAAGATAGTCATCATCTGACATGTCCGAATATGAGGCCATGTGTTCATGGAACCTGATTTGTCACGATCGCTAGTTCTTCCAGGACAATCCTTCTATATGTGCCCCTTTTCTCTGCACTTGAAGCAACTTCCTTTGAACCTCCTTGACCCCGACTTGGATCCTTTTCATTCTCTATGATCATAGATTTTTCTTACAACTAACCCTTCTCCTCGTTCATCGCCGACCTTCTTCCTTTGATGAAACTCTACCAGAGCACTAGTGATATCCTCTAACAACAAATACTATTTGCCCCATGTTAGAGTTGTCAACAAACGCTCATGGAAACCTGGTAAAGAATTCAGCAACAACAATGTCTTGTCTTCATCCTCAAACTTCACATCGACTCTTATCAAATCACTCACAAGTTGATTGAAACCGTTGATGTGTTGGCTTAAATCTGAGCTCTCCATCATCTTAAGTCTATACAACTTTTGCTTGAAATAAAGCTTGTTCGACAAGACTTTAACATATACCTTATGCTCTAATTTCTTTCAAACTCCAGCTGGTGACTCCTCACCCATAACATGATACATCATTTCATCTACCAAACACAAGCGAATTGTCACCACCGCCTTGGCCTCTAGCTCTTTTCGCTCTTGCTCCTCCATCTTCTCAAGCTTCTTCCCCGAGAGTGCGCTGGCCATCCCTTGTTGTAATAGCAGATCTTTGACACGCATTTGTCATAAACCAAAATTCAATGATCCATCGAACTTCACCAAGTTAAATTTTGTGCCTTGATCTGCCATCCTCATTCCAAGCTCTGATACCAATTGTTAAAAATCTCCCAAGAAAACAATATCGCACACAAGAACACGAACACAAGAGATTACGTAGTTCGGCCTAATGTATATGTCCACTGAGAAAATGAGAACTTTTATTGATGAGATTCGAGTGACAAAGTCATACATAAACTAGGGTAACATGTCTTTATATATTAAACAAATTCTTGCACACCAAAAAATCTATCTAGGTCATCTTGTGAGTCCAAAATAGTATCTGATTCTAAACAAGATATTCTGCCGCAGCACACCCTAGCGAGCGCTAGGTCTTCAGCATCTGAACCTTCTGTTTGACCTAGCAAACACTAGGCCTAATAGATTTTGAGCAGCTCCCAACAGTAGCCAATTTCAAGTTTATGTTATCCTAGGCAGCTGCCGCCTACAAAATACTAGGTATGGCTACTTGTAATTTTTATTTTATTTAATGGGCTAACTTTTTAAATCAGATATTTTGGATATCTAAAATATCAATTTTATTATCTGTATCCTTATCCGAGTCTGAAATATTTATTTGGGATAATCTGTATATGAGTCTGAATCTGAAAAAAATTCAGATATCGAATACTGATAACGAATATCAAATTTTTTGCTCACCCTTAACTACCAGTATATTTTAAAAAAAAGTAGCTTACAAGCATTGCATCAAATAGGAAGATTGTAGCACAAGATAGAAAGAAAAATAACTATAGTGCTAGATATTATTGCATACTCGAGTACAAGAAGACCACATTGATGATTAGAGTGGTTGGTCATTTTGATGTGAACATCAATTCCTAAAGATGATCGAGCAATATTTTCTTATAAGTAGAATCTTGTCATTGTTGGATTATGGAGCCTGAAGGTACTCGCAAGAAGCGTTGGATAATCGAGTGAAGATCAAGCAGCAATAGCGATAAGTGCCAACTCACCTGGTGCGTAACAGCGAGTTTTGGGGGGGTGGGAACAGAAAGTTCATGAGTTGATGGCCTAGCAGACAGTAACCATGTCCGGTCCAGCCTTAAAGTTTTTCTTGTTTTGTTCGTTTAGGTTTTTCCAACCAGATCAGAGTTGGTCTTGCTATATGTACCCACTTGTACCTCTATAATCTATGTCTTAAGAATTTGGAGAGAGTGTGCACTCGCAGTAAGCGAGTATAAACCCTAGGGAGAGAGTGCAATAGCAATAGTGCACTAGTTGCAGTTAGCACGTGTATCTGTAGTTAGTGCAGTTTTAGTGATGTTGCAGAAACACAAGAAAATCTAGTTGAGAAACTCTGACTTGGCGGTGTCCCCGAACGTAGTCATATTGACAAACTCGGTCACAAAATATTATTATATTTTCGCTCTTTTTCATTTTGTTTGATTTCTCGCATTAATACAGTTAAATTCCCAAGAATCACAACTAAAATTTGAATCCTCATAACTCCAAGTTAAATTCTCACTCCTCCCTTCTACCGACAAAGTAAGTGCTCACTAGTTATGATTGAATAATTTTAGTTAACAATCTTTGTAACACTACACACAAGATGTAACCAGTAGAGGGTCTCCAATGAATAGATTCATCCAATATATAAAAAGCAGACGACGTTATTTTCCATTTTTAGCCATTTGTCGATTGTTTTTTTAGGAGGTAGACTAGTCTTGAAAGTGGAAAAAGCTTTTCTTTTTTTGAGAATAAAGTGGAAAAAGCTAGAAGGCGGGGATCAGGCTAGTTCTCAAAAATATATATTTTAATGGACTTGGTTACTGTTATGATTCCCACGGATCTTGCTCCCTTGTCGCGTCAATTTAGAGGGACCTCTCTTGTTATCTTAACTATACGAGTTTTTTTTTTTTTGAGAAAGATAACTATATGAGTTGGACCTTACCTTGTGTGCCAAAGCCCAGGGATTTAATTCAAACCGGTGAAAAACTCCAAATTACCTCTGACCAATGACATTGACACTTTTTTTTATAAGCGACGTCAACACATTTCTTTTTTTTTTCTTTATTGATATCCTTAAAAAATAAATATGAAAAACACACAAATGATAAATTAAGTATACCTCTGAAGGACTTATGAGAACAAATCCTGAAAAAAAAAACTATGGTTCCAATATAAATATGATTCAATATATTTAATAGCTTTAATATCATTAATGGATAATACATTACTTAATATCATGGTTTTAAAAAATACGGTCCGACCGATTATCCGACCGGTTGGACTGCGAAACGGGCACAAGAGTGGGTCATTTTTAGGCTTTTGACCGGGGTCTGTACTAACCGGACCAAATCCAGTCGGACCGGCCGATTTTGATGTCCACTCTGACCGGTCGAACCCAGTTCGTACAAAAATGGGCAAAATTGGCTTTTTTGGTAGTTTTCGAGGAAAAAAAGTTGATTTGCCAAGTTTATAAAGTAATAAATAAGTAGATTTATAGAGTGGAGAGATAAAAAATTAAGTCTATTTTTTTGTATGGAAAATAACTCTATTTTAACCTACATATATATGTATATATATTATTTAAAATATTAAAAGATAAAAATATTTTTGTCCGACCGGTCTGACTGACCGACCCAAAAAATGGTAGAAATTCTGGGTTGTAGCTCCAGGCCGGGTTTAAAAACTATGCTTAATATGTCTTGACCAGTGGATCACACTTGGTTAATATATTTTTATATAAATTTTTAAAGGGCAAATTACCCCTAGTCTCTAGTGTTTGGTCATCCTCCCTCTCGAGTCCCTGCATTTTAAAATTTGATTTTGCTGTCCCCTGTGTTTGATTTTATCAACTCTCGGGTTCCTGGTGCCAGAATATTCCATATTCTCCGGCAAACCCCCAATTGAAAAGACCAAAATGCCCCTCCACTTAAAAATTTCACACAAAAAAATCCTCTCCCATTCTCCCTTCCCTTCTTCTTCTCTCTCCCACTTCATCTTCTTCCCTTCATCTTCTCTCTCGAAACAGAAGGCAGAGGCTGCCATTTTTGTTCAAATGCAAAGTTCTGAAAACCCTAGTTAAGTAATTTGGGAATCAATTTAATTAAGTAATTTGGGAATCAATTATTTATTAATGGAAACCCTAATTATCCAACTTGTTAACCAACAACAAATTGCAAGGGAAAACAGCTTCGATTTCATCTCTCCTTTGCGATCTATTCTCGCTGAAACCAGAGGCTGTTGTCGCCTCCCCGCGCTCTATGGTCTGGTTTCGTGGATCCAGTCGACTTCTCTATTGCCGAGAGAGCGAATGGGTGAGGAAAAAATCAAACATTGTCCAGTCGATTGATCAAATCCCTGGCTTGTTCACTGCGGCGGTAGGGAGTTCCCTTCCTCGAGCGGTGGTTTAGTTAATAGGTTCTTCGGGTTTGATTCGGTCGAGAAGAGGAATGCGGGCGGGTTGTTGTCTGGGAGCGAGGATGCAGCCGTCCACCACTGGAGGAGGATGTCCGGCTCGTCATCTTCCTCGAGATCTTCCTTGTAGGCCTAATAGATCTTCCTCGTCGAGATGTCGATGAACCCATCAGCCTAATAGATTTTGTTCCTATTATTTACCCACACATATGACCGCATCGATGGGCTCTTCCTGGTCGACCGGCCGTCCACCACCGGATGAAGGTGAATCTAGGGAGGAGGAGAGAGGGAGAAGGAGAGGGAGAGAGAAAGGAAGGGAGGGAGGAAGAGAGAATATTGATTTTTTGTTTATTTTTTAAGTGGAGGGACATTTTAGTCTTTTCAAGTGGGAGTTCGCCGGAGAATATAGAATATTCAGGCACCAGGGATCCGAGAGTTGATAAAATAAACACGGGGGACGACAAAATTAATTTTTAAAATGCAGTGACCCGAGGAGGAAGATGACCAAATACCAAAGACTAGGGGATAATTTGCCCATTTTTAAATCATTATTACATGGAACATGCTAAGAATTGAACTTGAATATTCGTCATATTTTATATATATTTTGGTGAAACGTCATTTTATATATATGTTTTGGTGTCATTCCGACAAGTATTTTTTACCCTCGTACAATACCTCTCATCCAATGTACGTGCATTGAATCAGTACGTCAACTGCATGCAATAATTAACGCATTTTTGGTCCCAGCTTGCTGTGTCTTTGTCCTATACAGCTACTCCAGTTCCCATCACAAGTAAATTTCACCTAACGTAAGCCAAAAAAAGAAGAGCGGGCAAAGCACATAACTCCAATTTTTTTTTTCTACTTTATACAGAATTGTGAAACAGAGTCTCCGAGGAGCCGCTTCAAAAACAAAAGGTTCTTCTTAGAGAGTTACGACTATATAATTTCTAAATAATAATTCGAAATTACTAGACATTCGAAAGTCAAAAACTATATAGCCGAGAGAAAAAATCTATCAAATTTTAGTCCACTAAATTCCTGGGACTTAAAACTCGTTAGATTTTTGTCAGATTATAAAAATTTTCTCAAATATGCTTGGTGTTATCTGAATCTCTAACTTACGGTACATAATTTAGTAGGGTAAAATTACTAAATTGACGGAGTCAACTATTCAATCACCGATTTATGTAATTATTTGGTGTAAAATTTATCTTTCAGAAAAAATTAGTAGGGTAAAACACACATTGGTCACTAATTTTTTTTACAAATTTTAGCTTTTTATAAGTGATTTTCAATTAATGTAATAATATTTACAAAGAAAAATGTTGAATAACCTCGCGAGAGGTACAGCCAACAGGCCTCGATAAAAACTTGAATTTAGGGACCATAAACTAAAATTTGCCTTTAAAATGACAATAAATGTCATTACCTGAAATTTAGCGTTATATGTTCCTCTCGTTGAGCGAGTCGCTTAGACAGATCACATTGGCAGAAGTAACCAAATAAGTAGGGGCCTGCGGGCTCCATCTACCGCAAAACAGATGAACGTGGACCGGGTTGAATTGAGTGGGGATAAGACATGTTCCCACTAAAATGAATTTAGTGATTTTGGTTATAGATACGCTTTTTTATGAATATCAGATCTCTAGACACGATTTTTAATAAAATCTGATGGTCCAAACGAAATTTCTTCCGTAAAGACAACTTTTATGTTATCCCCACTCAATCCAAAACCGACCTGGACGTATTGTCCCACACCAAGATACCAGGAAAAAAATAACCGAGGATATATATTTATATTGTGGTCCATAAAAATCATCATAAAATTAAAACAAATTAATTTTAAACCGAATCTTGGACATAGTGCAATACGATAAACATAATAATTGCTTTTCCCGTCCCACATTTGAAAACCTTTTGTTTCGTAGTAATGTCGCATATGATTAGTGCCCAACAGGATGAACACACACTTTGTTAGTAATTTGGTGCCCAATTATAGCAAAAATATATCAAATCATTTAGAGTTGTTTTTTTTACCACGAGTATCTAAATCACCAGTTGAATAATCCAAGTTCAAATCGGATAAATTTTTTTTAAAGTTGCAAAAATTTTCAAATAAATATTTAACACTACTATAAATTACATTATCTTTTGCTCCGCAACAATAATCTAGTGATATATATAGATGCTGCAATTGTTGAGAATAGTGAAAATTTGGTATCCTATGGGTATTCTATTGTATTTCGAGAGATAAAGTTAGGTATCCTACTGTATTTCGGATCCAGAAGTATTTTGTCTCGTCTGTCCTTTTGACCAGCCTCCCGAGGGACTTAGAGACATTATGTTAAGGGACCTGACTGATGTAGCCATGCCAAGGACAATTGTTTCTAGTTATGAGAATGGGGTAGAATCGAGTTTAGCGACATTGAGAATGTCAAGGTAGAGTTTTACTCCGCCGAGATGTTCTTTTTCTATCACGGATTTGTCTCATAAGATTTATCATAATAGGATTTTATCGAGATCGACGGTCACAATTTCGCAAAAAAATTTTTTACAGCTTTTAGGATGTAATCGTTAAGTTTCTTTAGTATAACGGGGCGCTGCCCCTCCAGCTCACAAAGAAAAAACTTCAAAAATTCACTTGTATGGTATCCAAAAAATGGTGGCCAGGAAAGTAATGGCCAATGGTTGAGCGACGTCGCATATATTTTTTACCGATGAAATACCAACGTGTTGTGGGTAGGAAGCTGTCGTACAATTTTGAGATGTAACACTTCTGAAAGTTACAAGCATTTTCTGAAGTGTCGTGTAAGGGGACAGAACCTCAAAGTTCACCCTAGTCAACAATTCAATAAAATTTAAGTTACAAGTAGATGTTCGAATATTAATTAGTTTCAAGACAACTTGTAGGGTGAAATTATGTATAAGTTGGGGAAATTTTTTAAGAGATATTTATGAAAAAATTGATATATATATATATATATATATATATATATATATATATATTAAACAAGAGATCTTAAGATATTTAAGTTTGAGACTTGTCAAAATAAGAGATTTTCACAAATTTTTAAAGTTTCTATGTGCTTGAACTTAAATTACTCGGCTAAACGATAATTAAAAAAACTTATATATACGTATTATATGGCTCCGTGTGGTCAGGAATATTTCCAAGCCAGGCTAATGGAACGACCACAAAACAGCCACACAACGACTAACCACAGAACTCCCAATGGAAACCACAGCTCCACCTGCAACAACCACATTCTGGAATGGTTCGAGGAGGCGGCGGAGAAGGCGAGCCTCGTCCAAACGGAGACGCTTCGCCGGATTCTCGAGCTCAACTGGGGCGTGGAGTACCTGAAGAAATGGTTCGGAGACATGGACATAGGAGATGTGGAAGCTGGTGCACTTGAGTCTCTTTACACATCTTTGGTTCCCGTTGCTTCCCATGCAGATTTCGAGACTTATATTCAGAGGATCGCCGACGGGGAAGAGACGACTCCTCTCATTACTCGACAGCCCATAACCACTCTCTCCTTAAGGTTCTCCTAAATTTGAGTTGCTCTAGTTTCATCACGGATTAAATTCGAAACTAGATTAATCGATTTTTGCAAGAATTTTTTTTTTGTCAAGTTTCTGCAAGAATATTAGATGATTCAAGAAGAAGAAAATTAGTTAAGTTGTCTTTTTTTAGTAGGGAGTGTGGGGCACATAGTTAATAATTTGGTCGAATATGAGAGGTGGAGAGTGAAGGACACTCAATATTAGATAATTTACCAACATTTGCGCCACAATGAGGTTGCATTCTTCAAAGGAAAACTTTCACGCTTTCATGTGACCTTGCGGTTAAATTATTTTTTATTTTATTTTCTTTCGCGGTTGGTTGAAACTCATTTTTTTTTATAAGTTGATATTTATTAGTTACTCCCAAAATGTACAATCATAAACCGAAATTTGCTCAAGAAGAGCAATGTAGTGAAACTAAATGCATCCGAAACCAAACCTGTAAAGAAAATTCCAAGGAATTAGGCAACGGAGAAGTTGACTGGCATTGATTCCTAAGAAAACTAAAAAGAATGAACCCTGAGATTACGATATTAATAGATGTTTATAAATTCACTTTATTTATAATCTTATAATTTGGGATTGAATATAAAAATTTTAAAATGTTATCAAACCGAGTTGATCTCATATGCATTGTTGTCATTACACGATCCCGTTACATAGTACCGAACTGATGTGGACAATATAGTACTAGAGCAACTTTAATAGGTGTAACAGAATTGTTTGAAATACTGTGTTAGAGTTCCAGATTGATTTGTTACCACCTTTTATGTCCCCTCAATGATTATGATCGTTTCTTTTCTTTTCTTTTAAATGGGTTTCCTTGTTTAATTTTTTTATTATTATTATGAAGCTCTGGAACCACGGAGGGAAGACAGAAGTATGTACCATTCACCCGTCATAGCTCCAATACAACTCTCCAAATTTTGAGGTTGTCAGCTGCGCACAGATCAAGGTATCGTTGATTCGGAACATTTATTTTACCATGTTCTTGTTAATCGGAATTCAATATTTGAGGACAGGCAATCTTATGAGGTTTGTTCTAACCGGTACGATGATGACTCGGAGAGAGGCCATTTCTGTTCTACTTGTCTGGGCACTACCATAATTTTTTTAATTTAAAAACAATATAATTTTAATTCTAATTAACATTAAAATATAAAATAATTCGGTTACAAATTTATCATTTATCATTTACAAGGAACAAAATCTTAATTTAATAGCAAAATAATACGACAGTTTTCAAAACAGATTGTATCCAACAAGGGAAGGAGGGAGGATCCTGGAGTTCATATACAGCAGCAAGCAGTCCAAGACAAGAGGAGGACTATCTGTAGGAACAGCCACGACCCACTACTACGCGAGCGAGGAGTTCAAGATCAAGCAAGAGAAGACCAAGTCCTTCACCTGCAGCCCCCATGAAGTCATCTCCGGTGGGGACCACAAGCAATCAACCTACTGCCACCTCCTCTTGGGCCTCTTCTTCTCCGACCAAGTTGAGTTCATCACCTCCACCTTCGCCTACTCCCTGGTCCAAGCCTTCTCGTCCCTGGAAGAGCAGTGGGAATCCATATGCAATGACATCGAGACGGGCACTCTTAGTACACGCGCGGTAACCCTCCCGAGGATGAGGAAATCCGTGCTTGGAACGATCACTCCCGACCCGAGCCTGGCTTCGAGAATCAGAGCTGCTTGTCAGGAGCTGGAGGGGTTGGAATGGGAAGGCCTGGTTCCTAAGCTGTGGCCTAATGCCAAGTACTTGTACTCCATAATGACGGGTTCGATGCAGCCGTACATGAAGAAGCTGAGGCGTTATTCTGGTGGGCTGCCATTGGTAAGTGGAGACTATGGATCCACGGAGAGCTGGATTGGGGTCAACGTGGATCCTTGGTTGCCTCCCGAGGAAGTGACTTTCGCTGTGGTTCCTAGTTTCTCTTACTTTGAGTTTATACCACTCCATAGGCAGAAGCAGCAGGGGCAATGCCGTTGCCTTTCTGCCACTGACGATCATTTTGTTGAGGAGGAACCGGTTCCACTCTCCAGGGTCAAAGTTGGACTGCAGTACGAGATAGTACTCACTACTTTTACAGGTATGTTACTAGTAATTTTACGGTGATAAAAAGCTTTGTCCCAAGTTAGGACCGTTGTTAAAATTTAATAATCATCTATCGTAATAATTAATAATTTTTCAAAATATTTAGTGCTAAATCTTAGTCTCAATTTTCACATTAAGTAATATTTTTTAATAAATACATATTTTTATATACCTTACAAATTCGGAAAATATTTTAAGATACTACTTTGTGGGAGACTTTCTTATTTAATAAATTATACATCATCATCCATCTTGTCAATTATCTTCGGATGGTCCTAGTTATCGCCCTTTTGTTGTAAAAAAATATTTTAATCGAGTGTAGTAATTGGATAATACTATAAACCAAGACTTTTGTTGATTTGAATATAGACAAAGTAATTTTTTTTGTTATTTACGTATTTATTACTCAAAAACTCAATTTTAATATTTTCGCAGAAAAAAACATAAACTGCATTATGTAATAATTTGACATTTTTCTTCGGTTCTAAGAATATCAATCGAGAGATTTTAATATATGTGTGTGACAGGGTTGTATAGGTACAGGCTAGGGGACGTAGTGGAGGTGGCGGGGTTCCACAAGACGACCCCGAAGCTCAACTTCATATGCAGGCGAAAGCTGATCCTCACCATCAACATCGACAAGAACACCGAGAAGGACCTCCAGCTGGTGGTGGAGAAGGCGTCCCGGCTGCTGACGGGCCGAGCCGAGCTGATCGACTTCACGAGCCACGCCGACGTGGCGAGCCATCCCGGACACTACGTGGTGTACTGGGAGATCAGAGGGGACGCGGAGGATGGCGTCCTGGACGAGTGTTGCAGGGAGATGGACGCGTCGTTCGTTGACCACGGATACGTTGTGTCGAGGAGGAGCAGCTCCATTGGGCCACTCGAGCTAAGGGTGGTGGAGAGGGGGACGTTTGGGAAGATCATGGACTACTTCATAGGGAATGGGGCTGCCTTGAGCCAGTTCAAGATCCCAAGGTGCACCACCAACCAGGTCATCTTGAGGATTCTTAACCTCTCTACTGTTAAAAGGATTCTTAGCACTGCCTATGGTTGAGTACTGATTTCGTTAGTATTGTTCTATGAAGAGTTGTTTAATTGGATAATAAAGTGACTTGGACTAGTTGAGTTTGCTTCTTAGAAAGAAGAGGACAAGTTAAATCGAGTGGAGCTTGGATTGGGTCCGAAATGGGTCCATTCTGAACCGTTTGGAGTGAAGACACGAGAGAATTTTTTTTGCAAAAAAGTTAATATCCGGTGACAAAGATGAAAAAAACATGCGCGCAGGGCAGGGGATCACCAACATGCCGTTATTTCTAACTAGGCTTGTGGGTATCGCAGCACGCATGCCATTATCATATAATTGGGTTTGCTGGTGTCATAAACGTGACATGTCGATATCGTAAACATGACATGCCAGTATCGATCTTTCAGTCCAAATGGTTTGCAATGGCCCTTCACTCCAGACCCAGTCCATTCTGAATCGAGTGACCCAAATTCTCATGTGTGTCGAAAAAGAAAGATTAATTGGATAATTAATTAATTCTCCATAATGACATATCCTATTTTCTCTTGTTATTTGCATATTTTCCGTGTTGAAATCCTAGTGTCGGATTGTAATCTCACAGAGGAAGTGATTAGCCATAAATCTAATAGGTGCAATCAGATTCTTAAAAATTCTACTGAGCTTGGATTTGCCTTGTCCACTCCAAATTGACCAACTGGTCGGTAGACTCGGTCGGGTCAAAGATGTTCACAAGAGACTTCAATTTTTACATTAGACCTGCCCTTGGGTGACGGTTTGACCAATCGGATCGTTCGATCAAATCGGTTTCAAAACCATTTACCGACAAACCAACAGGAAGTAGAATGCATTTGTGCGGTTGCCAAAGTGTTTGAGATTACGAAATCAAAATCTTTCAAAAAGGGAAAGAGATAATATAAAAAATGACGCACAATGATAAAGTCAATAAGGTAACAAAATAAGAACATTAAAGAATTTAGATTTATTTCAGATTTTGAGTTTGAGTCTCACAAATATGTAAAAAATTTATTGGAAGAGTCGTCCTTAAAATGTATGTGATAGTACTCGACTCTAAATATTAGAAATAACAAATTAGAATAAACAATATTTCCTATGATCGATTTTTTTGGACAAACAATTATTTTGTGAAAAATACTTTTTTCTTGGAATATTATTTATAATTTGTCTAATCATGTTGCCCACCTAACTCAATCCGGTTGGCTTTTGCATATGCAAAGAAAAATACTGAATTGGGCTCAATCGAACCCATTCTTGTGTCGCCTATGAACGAAAGTCCAGCTATCTTATTTTTATTGAAATCCGTGATAGACCTAATGGCCACATGGACATGCAATTTTAATTCAAAACAAAACATATTATTTTGTTAAATATGAGTCGGTCCAAATTGATAAATTTAATTTAAATTTCGTGAATAGAGCATGTAGGTTGAGAAAATCATTAGCTGAAGTGAGATAATTTTTCTTCAAATACTTCAAAAAAAACCGTTGTATCCAAATTATATGCATGGAATAGCACAGCTGATGTTCTGTAAAAAAACTAGTTACCCAACCACAATGCTAATTTCTAATATAACCACAGAAATTAACGTAGAATCTTTGACAATAAATATGCAAATTTTATATTGAAGAATTGTATTCTCAAAGCGACAAAGTACCTAAATAACTTGTTAGTTTTTTTTTGTTATTATTTAAATATTTTACTCGAATTAAAATTGTATTAATCAAATTAGTAATAAGTTTTCGGATACGAAAAAGTCACAAGACCTTAATTTATACTGTATACATACCCGCTTCGGTTGACTGACTATACTTTTTTCCTTTGTTATCGACGGTGGATGCGTCCGTACTCCGTAGCCATTTGTCAGTCGTGATGGTCCTGGCATTTTCGAAATTTGAATCTCATTACTTAAGCCGACTTTTCAAAAAAAAAACATAAGCCGACCGCATATTTACTAAATTAGATAGCATGATAAAATTGACATTATTGCATTATATGATATCGAAATTTCATACTCATAGGATAATCTACCAACAAATATTTAGATCAATTAATTATGGTGTTGTTCTAACTTATTCAGATTTCAATTTTGAGTTCTTGAAGTGCAAGAATGTTAAATACCTGTTGAGAGAATTTCGTCATCTTTCAAAAGTTTCACCCGGCTCAAATATAGATTATTCATACTAATAAGTCCGGATACCAGATAGTATAAAAAAATACAATCTTTACTAATTGATCTATATGATGGATGATAAATAGCATGATATATATGGATGAGCCAGAGTAAAAAAAAATGGCGATTCTTACTGTGACGTAAACTTATTTGTTTTTCAAGATCATTGGACACATAAATTAATTGATGATGATTTTTGTAATTTAACTTTTAGTTTCAATTTTAAATATAATTATGTCAAAATTTGGTAGGTTGATCTTTTTTCATTTGTGGTCTATACTAATTCGAACATGAACATTATGATCAGCAAATAAAGTTACCACCAAAAATATTATTGGATTTTTCCCAAAGGTGAACATATCGAATATCAAATGGTAATGAGCATACCAAATGTTTATTACCAAGTTTCCTAGCATTTGACAAAACTATGCGTCATTTTGTCAGGACAGGAACACAAAGACCATTCGGTAATTCAGCTGAAGTACAAAATACCTTCTCTTAGAACAAGAAAACCCCCTAGGTCAAAGTTCTAATATATTCTCACAAAAAAAATCAAAGTTCTAATATCTCCCTTCTCTTATCCACGTCATCGGCCAATGGCGAATTCCCCTAGTAGCTCAAATTCCTCTATAAATAGTTCATCTTTCTAATAGCTCAAATTCCCCGATCTTCCAATTAAGCCCACCCTAAGTAAGAAGAAGCCCATCATGGGTTCGCTATAACCCCAATCAACTTCACGAGCAAATGCAAATCGGCCAATTTTTTTTTAGGGGAAACAAACCAGATCATATATAAATAAACCAATCAAATTGGGAAATTAGTTTACAGCAGCACATCCAGTTCGGATGAATGTTGGTAGAGCTAATTACAAGAAAGTAGGCCTAATTTAGCATGTTTATAAACCCAATCTGTAACTTGGTTTTGCATCCGAGAGACGAGAGTAAGCCTACAAAACGGTAATTGGTCTAAGAAGAGACGGATATTCCGCACCAGAGATTCCAGCTTTCAATGTACCGAAGCGAAAGGATCAGTCACGAACGTAACCCGAGGCTACAATCGGACTCAAAGATGACCTGCCTGGAAGGAAAAACTCGAATAATAAGAAAAAGTGCCAACTTGATTGCCAATGGTCATCGAATTTACGCTGCGTTTTGTTCTAGAGATGCATCCACTCGTCACCTCCACGTTTCCAATTGGCTAGGTGCTATAACCCCAATGGCAAATTTTGGCACAAAGTTAGCACGGTCCCGAGGCCAATTGAGATCCATGTACTAAAGGGGTTTTCCATGGTCTCAATTGGTGACTCGATTTATATTATTGGGGGGAGACTTTGCCACAAGATGATTGGCCACGATCCTGATGAGATTATCGACGTGGACCTCGAGGTACGGTCCTCGGTGTTGCGGTACGATGTACGTAACGCCACGTGGTCCAAATGTGCGCCAATGAGTGTTCCACGGTTCGACTTTGCTTGCATGGTCAATGGCGGGAAAATTTATGTGGCGGGCGGGAAATCCGAGCTGGCTTGCCCGCGCGGGACTCTGTCTGCTGAGATGTACGACCCCGCAGTTGACGAGTGGAGGGTGTTGCCCGACATGAACACGCTGAGGTACAAGTGCGTGGGAGTGACATGGCGGGGGAGAATCCACGTGGTAGGCAGGTTTGCTGAGGGGGCATATTCCGACAATAACGAGTCGCCTAATTGGCACACAAAGGAAAGGAGCTCCGCTGAGGTGTACAACATGGAGTTGGACAAGTGGGAACTAGTCCTCGGGATGTGGCAATTGGATGTTCCACCTAATCAAATTGCCATTATCAATGACAACCTGTATAGCTCAGGAGATTGCTTAAATGTTTGGAAAGGACACATTGAGGCTTATGATGGGAAGCTCAACATGTGGGATGCAGTGGATGGCTCACATTTGGAGAATCTATCTTCTCCGATTTCTACTCGAGATGATTGGCCACCTACCCAGAGAGTTTACCTCACCATGGCTCCCATTAGCTCAAATTTGTACTTCCTGGCCGGTTACCGGATGCCAGGTGAGATATCGAGGACCATGTCGGTCATCCGTGTTTGACACGTCAGCAACCGGATCCAATGAATGCTGGACGTGCTTCGAGCCTATGGTAGAGGAGGGAGAGAAGGAGCTTTGTGGGCATTGTGGCGTTTTTTAGACAGCGTGTATAGGAAATGTGTATGTGATACATATGGCTAATAAATATGGGAGGTCAAATAACAAGCACTAGGAGCATAATTTATGTTAATCAGTGGATTGCGTGGAGACAACATAAAAGTCGTTCTCACTGAGGAGATTTCGTTTAGACCAGTAGATTTCATTAAAAATCGTGTCTACAGACCTAACAATCATTAAAAACCGTGTCTATAAATATAATGATTTGATCTATTTCAATGGGAACAACTCTTGTCCCCACTGATTCCAAATCCGGAGAGGACTTATTTGTATGCTCAACAAAATTCTTGTGTCCTTGCAACTTATTTTGAAACCAATTAGCTCACCTAGAATTTTGCCATATATTATGAGTTGCCAAAAACAAACAAATTGTTGGTATTCAGAATCGAGAATATTCGGCCAGTAAGATTTAAAGAAAAAAAATCTTAGTAAACAAAGTTTGATTAACAAACAATAAAAAGACAAAATTACAAAAGGGTCACAGAAAAATGAAGCATTCCAAGGAAACAAGAGGATTGTTTTCATCAACAAGCTGCATCCCTCCTTCATCACCACTCAGCCCCTCCCCCGCCTCCGGGCGCTTCCTCTGCCCCGCCGCGGAACCGCCCTCATTCTCTCTCTCCTTTTTCACCGCCCCACCGCCGACCAACCGGACACCGCCTCTCCCAGCAGCTGCCTTCCCTGCAGGACTACTACTCACACCTCTCCCCACCCCTCCAACTGCTGCTCTTCCAGTAGCCGGCGACCTCGACCTCCTCCCGGACCTCTCCCCAACCCCGTCCCGCCTCGAAGCAGCCACCCTCCTCCCCGCCACTTGGCCTCCCGACCTACTCTCCCTCTCTCCACCCACATTCTTATTATAATTACCACAATTGCCATTCTCCTGCCTCTTCCTGGTAACTTGGACCTTCCCAGAAGAAGACCTCGTCAACTTGTTACTGTTCCCCTTATTAACCATCTGCCTCTTGCTAACTGCCTCGTCATCTCCTCCTCCTCCTCCTCCTCTTCCACCTCCCCTGTTGGTGGAAACAGTACTCGTCGCAGTCGAGTCGACCGTCTCCGTGACGCTGCATGTCTCCGACGCCTGGTAAGAGTGAGACACCACCGACAGTACCGAAACTTCCAGCGTCCTCGTCGTCGTCGACGCCTCGTCCTCCTCTACAACTATCTCCTTCTTCTTCGGAATCGGAACTGCGACGTGGGTTACCTCCCTTACGGTCTCTTCTTCAAGCACGAGGGTTCGGGGAGGTTGGTTTAGGGTTAGGTGTTGTCTTCTTGGTGACGGGGTTTTTCTCCTTCTCGAGGAGTTGGAGCTGAAGCTGAAGCAGCAGCAGCAGCCCATTTTTTAACTTAGTACTAATTTGAAAGTATTGGTTGTTAATAGAGATAAAGAGGAAGTGTGTGTTAGTGTTAACGCCTTTAATGGAATGTCGTCGTTTTTTTGTGTGGGGAGAAAAGGAGAAATATTGGGATTTGAGATTATATGCTTTTTCTTTCCTTTTTCAAAATGATAACGGTCAAAAAGTTTGGCAGGGGACTCCCGCTCCACGACGGCCGGCCTGAAAGTGATGGATCCCGAGTTATTCGGAATCGAACATTATATGACTAATTTAGAGACTCTTTCATTTAAGATATTATTGTAAAATTTTACTATTTGGATAGTCTCATCTCTCGGGGGATCAGAAGTTGGAAGGAAATTTATAATGGTACTGTAATTAAGAAATTTGTCACAGAGACTGTTGAAAAGAAAGATGAGAAACATTATCATCCTCTATTGTTAATTAGCAGCCTATTAAGTTGTTTATATAGAAAAAAAAATCAATTATAAGAAGCGATCAGGCGAAGACTAGGGTTTGGAAACACGAGAACTACCAATAATCTCGTGCTCCGCAAACAATGAAGTAATTTATTAGAAAAGGTGGGGATTCGTGGCATCTTCGACACTTTCACTGTACTTCTCTTCAAGGGCAGAATTTGACAGTAAGTTCGAGGCATATGTTACTGATTTACCCGACCAAAACAACATATTACTGAGTTGACAATGTAGAGGACACGAACTTATTAAATAATAATAGCATATTTAAAGGGACACGAACCTTGATAATGGCATATTTACTGATGAAGAATTGAAGACTGAACCACCGGAAAAATAACAGTAATTCATCTACAAAAATAACTTGACCCAATAGTCATGATTTTACTAAGTGGTAATTTTATGGTGAGCTTTACAGAATTCGGTCCTAAATTTTATTAAAAATCAACAATTCAAATATTCCTTCGAGGACCACGAATGTGCTACAAGTCGGATGCATTTCCACTGATAATGTAGGGGATATGCTTCATTGCATTATAACAAAGTTTCTGCGACCCAATAAGAGACAAAACAAGCATCAAGACGAAGAAGAATGCAGAAACTTGTGAGGCAAAGAATTGGATTTACAAAATGAGACGGACCATAATAGGCTCAGGCCTGAAGTCATTGAACCCGAACCATAGGTTCCAGGCTGCCGCAAAAACATATGTGTCCAAAAGGAGGCAAACCTTTTCAGTGGGGATTTCGGCGGGTCATTCATCAGGTATCACACGAGTTATCTGGAATGTACAGATGCAGCACGGTCTGATTCAATCATGGATTTGATATAGTACTCTCCTGCCTTATAAGATGACCGAACCATGGGGCCAGCTGCGACATACCGAAAACCCTGCAAAAAAGGAAATTCCATTAGATACATGCCAGGAGCCTAATGCTCCTCAGGATAACTCAAAGCATAAACTATAAAGACATGCATAAGCCACCAGTGTCAAAAATGTTTACCAAACCAGAAACAGAGAATTAGTAACGGCTATCCTATCCGACGCATACTCATTTCTTTGAGGTATATAATCATAATGTGAATTGGAGGATGAGCAGTAACTAATGTGTTAAGTGTACAAAATAAGCATGGCAAAGGGGAAGAAAAAACTGTGAGTTAAAAGAAAAGGCATATGCATACCATATCCATGCCAAGAGTTCTATACTTCTCAAAGGCCTCAGGAGTAATGTATTCCGACACCGGCATATGGCGTTTTGAGGGCCTCATGTATTGGCCAAAAGTCATCACATCAATTCCAGCAGCTCTCACTTTCTCCATTGTTTTTACAACTTGTCCAGGCGTTTCTCCACAGCCTAACATTATTGAGGTCTTGGTAAGGGTTCCGGCTGGAGCATAATCTTTGGCCATCATCAGAACATCCAAAGATTGCTTGAAATTAGCGCGATGATCTCTTACAACACTTTGAAGCTCTTCAACTGTTTCGATATTGTGAGCAAATACATCTAAGCCAGAGTTTGCAACCTTTTCCACGCAACCAGAATCTCCACGGAAATCAGGAACTGCACAACCACAGGGGCAGCAACTATTATCACTGTGAGATTAAACTCCAAAAGAGCTGGAAACATGATGTAACCAATTAACCACAAAAGCTTTACGAAAAACTCTCCACCAGTGTTCACAACAGCCTTTCACAAACCAGCATGTGTGCCAAATTTGAAGCAAATGCCGCCACACGCATGCTTCTATGGCTCATGCGAAATGGATTGCAACGATCTTCACCACAAAAAATGATATGCACAGCGCAAAAAACGGATAAACACCGTGTCGGGATTGATTTCATACCCAAGGCCTCGATGAGAATATCGGGCTTCAAGGTCTTCAACTTGATGACAGTATCCGCGAAATGCCCGCTCCCTTGATCAGGCAAATCATCCCTATCGACACTGGTAATAACCACGTAGTCCAAACCCCACGAAGCAATGGCCTCAGCCACGTTAGAGGGCTCGTCCGGGTCAGGCGGGGGCGGAGTCCTCGATGTCTTCACATTACAAAACCTCCAATCCACAACAACAAACAAGTCCTAAACAACAGGTAAACACAAAAAGACCAGAAAAAATGGAGAAAAGGGAACTCGAATAAACCGGCAACCGCGGGTGCAGGTGTCGCCGAGGATCATAATAGTGGCGGTGGCAGTTCCGGTCTCGCCGCCGGACCAGCACTCGCCGAGATTAGGACAGCGAGCCTCCTCGCAGACGGTGTGGAGCTTGAGCTCGCGGAGCTTCTTCTTGATGTGGACGTACTTGTCGCCGCCGGGGATGGCCTCGCGCATCCACTTGGGCTTGGGGAGGGGGTTCTTCTTCGTCCCCACGTCCACCGAGTAGGGCCCGCCGAAGAAGTCCGACAGAGACGGCGACTCCGCCGCCAGCCTGGCCCTGAGGCCCGCTAGGGTTTGCGGGTTGGGATTGGGGGTGGGATCGATCGGGGCGGAGGAGGAGAAGCGCCGCCGCGATTTGGTCCCGGCGGCGGCCAGGGTGGTTGCCAATGGGAATAGGCGGAATCGCATCCTTCGTTTGTAGCCTCTCTCTCTCTCTCTCTCTCTCTCTCTCTAACGCAAAACAAATGAATCCCAGTAGGAGAGGGGAGAGAGAGAGAGATTGGGTTGGTTGGTGGGGATTGAGTGAGCCAACGGGAAGGGGATGTGGTGGTGGTTCGATTTGAGGACGATGCCGACGTGGCAACCCAATGTAAATGGGTTGGGCTTACCGACTGGGAGTCCATGGGCTTGTGTTTTTCTTTTTGACGTTTCGTTCTTGGAGTTGGAGATGCAAAATCGAAAGGAAGGGTAGAGTTGGAAGTTCAATCCCTAGTAACCCAAACAATATTATTAAAAAAGTCAACTCAACATTACATTCTCTTCTTGTTTTGTTGGTGGATTCAATCCCCTATATAAAAATGAAAAAAATAAATATAAATACATTCGTCATTTAACTCAGCTTCTTATCTAGAGGAACATGTAATTCTTCTTTATGATGGGCTAAGGGCCTCCCCTCTTTCGATATTACGGCTGCCAGAGTCGGAGGGTCTGGGGTCTGTGGTCTGGCGATCCAGTGGTCTGGGGGTTCAGGGTCGGGGGTCTAGCGGTTCGGGGGTCCGGCGGTCTGGTTGTTGTCCAGGGGTCCGTGGTTTGGGGGTCTGTGCCTTAGGGGTCTGACGGTCCTCGGGTACATGGTCCGGTTGTCCGGGATCCGTGGTTCAGTGGTCCATGGTCTGGTAGTTCGAGGTCCGGTGGTCCGGGGTTCAGGGGTCTAATGGTCCTATGGTCCAGGAATTCGCGGTCCGGGGGTCAAGGGGTCGGTGGTCTGCAATTTGGGAGTTTGGGGGTTCGGTAGTCTGGGGTTCGGGGTCTATGATTCAGTGATCCAGATTACCTAGGGTCCAGAGGTGAAGGGTCCGGGGGGTCCGTGGTCCGAGGGTCTAGTAGTCCGGAGTCTGTAGTTCGGTGGTCCGTTGTCCAGGGTCCCGTGGTTTGGTGGTCTTGGGGTCCGAGGGTCGGTGGTCCAGGAGTCCGTGGTTCGGTGGTCTGATGGTCCGGGGTCCAAGGGTTTGGTTGTCCAGGGTCTGTGGTCTGGTGGTCCGAGGGTCCGTGGTCCGGGGGTCCAAGGGTTCAGTGGTCCGTGGTCCAGGGTTCGAGGGTCAGTGATCTAGGGTCCGGGGGTCCAGTGGTCTACGGTCCAGGGGTCCGATGGACCGGAAGTTCGATGGTCTGCGATCTAGGGGTCTGTTGGTCCGGAGTCCGTAGTTCAGTTGTCTGAGGGTCCGTGGTTCGGTGGTCCGGTGGTCTAGTGTCCGGGGGTCTGGTGGTCTGGGATATATGGTCCGGGGGTCCTAGGGTCTGGTGGTCTGGTCTGGGGATCCGTGGTCCGGTGTTCCGAGGGTCCAGTAGTCCGGGGTTCGTGGTTCGGGGTCCTGTGATCCAGTGGTCGGTAGTTTTGGGTTTGAATTTTGGGTTTTGTGTTTGGGTTTGAAATTTGGGTTTGGAGTATTGGTTTTAGGTTTGAGATTTGGGTTTGAGATTTGGGTTTGGGAGTCGTTTAGACATTTTCACATAACAAACCAAACCAAAAAAAAAATTCCTTTATTATAGTAAGATGGGATGAAAATAAGAGATTCGATTCTTATCGTTTTTTCCCCAAGGATGATGTTTTTCCTCAAGGATGATGTTGACTAATTCGCTTAGTTCACATTTTCTCAAATTTGTATTACAAGTTAAATTCCATGGATGAAAAAATTATAAAAC
Organism: Hypericum androsaemum; assembly: GCA_963995505.1. Taxonomy (NCBI): domain Eukaryota; kingdom Viridiplantae; phylum Streptophyta; class Magnoliopsida; order Malpighiales; family Hypericaceae; genus Hypericum; species Hypericum androsaemum. The sequence continues at coordinate 12,518,415 of OZ023180.1, forward strand.
ATGGTAGATGCAATATTTTAATTACTTGATATATTCTTCATGATGTTCACCTAATGAGTTTTCCAATTTTGAACCAGTAATTTTCAACAGAAGATACTTTTGTGTATGTGGTCTAACTTTTGTATAGACATAGCATAATTTGACATAGGTTTAATTTAATGTTGGTATATTTAAGTGTAAAATTTTATTTTTTAAAAAATACATACTTTTTTTTGTTAAAAAACGCAAATACTTTAGTTTGGTGAGATCGTATATGGAATATTTTCTTTTTCCTATATATTTACATTAGCTTTCCTGGGGGCAGAAATGCAGGATCAGATCAGATCAGATCAACACATGAGGTGGGCCTTCATCTGCTTAAAGACGATAGCGAGGCCCGGTTACAAGTAAACTTCGTACAAAACTGGGTACCCAAATTGTTTCCCTAAAAAAAATGGTTTCTTGCCCAAAATAAGAGTGAATTTACCAATTTTAGTTGGTCAAAGTATTAAGAAATTTAGAGTTTAAGATTTATGGACAAAAAATATATTATTGAAAGAGTCGTCTCCTAAAATAGAGTATGAAGTGCTCGATTCTAAATATGAGAGGGGAATGAATTTTACGTGCATTTAAATGTCTCCATATAAGGTGACCTGGATTAGGTGCTGACAAGGGTCCTCCAGCACCACACGGACAATGAAAAATGGATCACTTGTAATATGAATGATTACATATGAAATTTTAGAAAATGTGAAATTATGTTGCGTTTAACAATACACAATGTTGAGTGCGTTTAGTGGTACACTATGTTGTGTGCGTTTAGTGGTACATCCATGTTGGGAAAATTTGGTTTTGGCAAATAACTATGCATCTTGGGGTTGAAAAGAAACCTTGTACTCGTGACGTATTCGATAGTACTCTTTCACTGTTGTGGTTTTTTTTGAATGTATTTTGCTACATCAAAATTTTGAAGAGGTCGGCTACCGCGAAATTGCGAGTTCTTCTTTTTGCATAAATAATAATAATATAATACAATTATACTTTAAAAAAAATTAGCATTTAATAATATAACATGTTATGTTTAATGGTACCATTTATCGTTTAGTGATATACTTTAACGTTAAATTGTACCATATTTTTTGTTTGAATGGTGCTGCAAATTCTATTTAAAAGCAGCACTCGATCGACTTATAGAGTGGGAATTGGATGTGTAACATCCCAACGAAGTTAAAGACTCCTTCTCGTGTGCGGAATTTTCCATTTATTATAAAGTGTCTATACTTTGCTCTTATAAAAATGTCGTCGATCGACTTATAGAGTGGGAATTGGATGTGTAACATCCCAACGAAGTTAAAGACTCCTTCTCGTGTGCGGAATTTTCCATTTATTATAAAGTGTCTATACTTTGCTCTTATAAAAATGTCGTTGTCCATGTCCATCGTCGTTGGACATGCAGTATCAGGTAATGTTACATCCGCCTCCGGAGTTTCGATGGTCAACCGGGTCGATGTTACGTTTAAATTTTTCTGTATGAACTTAAGTGTCAATTAATTAAGAAGGTTTCCACATATGGTCAACCTAAGATTGGGATTGATATTTACACCTACAGCGACCTTTCATTAATCTGCCACGAAGCAAATAGTACCCTGAATATCAACAGCTAATGAGCTATAATTGTAAAAAATAGAATGCTGAAAAGAAATTATTGTTATGGAAAATTTTTAAAAAATTAAGCACCATTCTCATTATTTTCATTAGAAAGTTTATCATTCATATTAGGCCCCTTTTTGTACCAGTAAAATATTCCGTCGCATATTTTTTTACTCTAAAAGTTCAAAAGATATATAATCTGCACCGAAGAAATACCGATTCATCCTCGGTCATTTATTAAAATCTTTGTCATGTCTATCAACTTCCACCATTCCCAATGAGTCGTGAGAGCAACGCACTAAAATATGTTATGTCCATCTTGTCCAGTAAAACCGACACAATATTTTTCACTGTAAATTGTCATATCTTTTCGCTTTCACCATTTCCGTTGTGTCCTGAAAGCAATGTACAAAACAAAGAAAGTATCTTTCAAGCAAGAAGAGACAAGAGGCTGAAAATAGCATTCCATCAACGTTCATTTGAGATGCCAGAAGGAAAAAGAGGTTTGAAGGCCGACCAAGTTAGGATGTGATGCGATATTGGGCTCTGGAGGTTGCTTGCACGTAGCGGAACCTATTAGAGTTGTACACGTATAGTGTATTTTACATAAGATTTAAAAATCAAACCTTCTTAAATAAATGTGTCTTTTACTTTATTGTTCTCTTTTGTATATCTCTCGCTCTCAAAATGCAGTGACGGATTGGCTTTGTTGTCAAGCTCGTCTTAATTTTCTCCTCTCGGATTGAGATACGTCCCACCCAATTGAACTTGATGTACTTCTTTATGCCAATTTTTCGGTTTAATCTATGAAGTCATATATTTGTCCTAAAAAAATAAATAAATGTGCGACTATTGTAAATGGGGCCTAATAAATAAATAGTTGACTCGGTATTTCTATGAAGTCATTTAAGTTCTGTTGCGACTATTGTACATATTTCGTTAATACTTGGAACAACTATGTGCAGTAGTCACAACAGAACTTAAATGAAAATGCAATAATGGGTAGTGGCAAATTAATATGGTGGGTAACCATCACATAGATTCTTTGATGAATGACAGCTAAGAGCATCGTCCTTGGTTTGGTGGGGAAGAGAGAAAATGACGCTTACCTTTCAACCAGTTTCTCGACTCTCCTCAATAATTTTCTGTTCAATTGAATTCCAAAAGCTCAGCTACATTTTTTTTCTAAATTGGTTTTTAGTCCAAGTAACAAGGGAGTTAATTTTATTTATATTTATACATGTTTTAATTTCAAATTTTACAAATATTTTTTAAGATCCGACATTTTTCGTTTAAGTAGGGAGAATTACCCCTACTTGGTTGTGAACAGTAACCATCCTTGCCTTACCCCCAATTTTGTGGGGACAAAATTCCTCGTTGTACTCTGAAAAATATATATCCAAAAGAAACTATATATAAAACTGAAAAATATCTTACAGAAAACACCAAGTAGCTAGTTGTTGATAGAGAAAACATCAAAACAACTAATAATAATAATAATAATAATAATAATAATAATAATAATAATAATAATAATAATAATAATAGAACCGGTTAAAAAAGAGCCAGTTGATAAGCAGGAGATCCCATAACAATGACGCGATGCCCTTCATTTTGGATTTATTTATTTATTTTGAGAATCGAACATTGTTATACACGAAAATTCAAATTCTGTACAAACAACTCTTATCAGCACCGGTGACCATTGACTTCTCCGTATTATTACTTCAAATTCTTTTCTTGGCCACGAACATAAAAAAGGGCATCTCCTCTCGCAGGGCGGAGGGAGGTGAGAATTACCACCAATTAATTTTTTTTGATAACTATGTATATTTTTTAATATATGTTTTTATTAAAATTAGAAATTAATTCTACTAAAAAATTAATCAACCTAAAAATTGAAATCAGAATGGCCAATTATTGACTTATCATATGCTAATCGGGCCAAAAAAATTATATTGCCTCCATTATCCAAAATTTTTTGCTCCGCCCCGTACTCTCGTCATGTATTTGCTTCGTCTCCATCTCCCCCACATTAAAAGAGATTTGATAAGAATCACAACAGTACTTCAAATATTATTTAAAAAAATTCCAATATCATGGGTTTCGTATCAAGATTACTGCATTTCCATCCGAGAGAATAAAATGTACCATAATAAGATATATAAAATACAAATTACAAATACATCCAAATTTTGATTAGGCATGACTGCGAAGAGAATTCAATTGGAGCAAGGAACACAGGAAAAGATAAGACAGACACGTAAGCGTGGTTACCTTTTATAAAACATAGACAAAACCAACCAACAAACGACCACTTAAATCGATTAAAAAACAACCACTTAAATTAATCGAGCGTTATCTTACCTTAACCAGATATTGAATTACAATTTTTAAGAACACAGTAGTATTAATTATTTAATAAATTTTTTATCATTTTTCAAAAATTTTAGTTATCTCAAATCTGATTAAAGGACCTAATAATTTGAGATATTAAATGTGTAAAAAAAACAGGGACAAAACCCTAGCAATCTTGAGATAATAGCCTGAACTAAACCAATTCTGGGGATTCGATCCCCGACTGATTAGGCCCACACCTCGCAGCCAGAATAGGCCGTAAAAAAAAAGGAGAATAGACCCCATCAAATAAGAAACTAGCAAACAAAAAACAAACTCACCGTGGCCCACCACCACTGCGACACGCGCCGCCATAGCGCGTGGAGACAGCACATGGAATTTACCTCAACTCCTGTCTTAAAAAAACAGCAGCTACACAACAACTACAAAGAGATGGTAAGTAGACAGGAAGAAGCATTGCACTCACACACATAGGGGTGAGCAAATAAACCGAATCAAAATAGACTGAAAAAATTAGATCAGATTGAACCAAAAAAAAAAGTTCAGTCTGATTTAGATAATATAAAAAATTCGATTTTTGATCCGGTCTGGTCCGTGTTTTTTCTGGGTTTCTCCCAGCCTGGAACTTATTATTTGTACACTTTTTGGGTGCTTTGGTCTAATTTTAGGTCGAACCGAACCACTAATTTGATTCTAGTTTCGGATCGAAGTAGTATCCGGTCCAATCCGGTTTACAATATTTTTAAATTTTCGATTCCGGTTTGGTCCCAGTCCGTCCAAAATGCTCAGTCCTATACACACTAAATTCTCTCTTGCCCAAGCAAAAAAGGTGGAGGAAATTGTAGAGAGAGAAGTAGTGGAGAGAAATTAGACTTACTTTCTCTCTATCTATCTGCTTTTTCTTCTTCCCCTTTGGTATTCTTTTCTTTCTTGCTGCTTTGCACATTTCTTGACTTTCTCTAGTCAGTGCCTTTTTTCCAGCTCATTCTGCAGGTTGAGGATTTTTCCTCCTCTCTCCCAAATAATATCTCAAACTCCTCCAATCATTTGTTTATTCATACACACATTGCTGTTTTCCAGGACAGTGAGAAAAGTAATTAACCAAGTACTAGTCTCTCTTTTTTACCTCTGCTGCCTTAGGGAGTGAGTTGCTTGCTTTGCAGGCTTTAATGGTTAATTCTGAACCTACCCCATTTGCAAGTTTCCATTTTTACTCTCTGTAAGATTATTCCCTGTCTCTCTTTATTTTTCTCTGCAAGCTTTATTCTATCTTTTGTGTGTGTTTGATGACACTGTTGATGTGGATTCTGAACACAAATCTACTACTTTAAGTGGGCAGTGGAAGAAATTCAGTAACTTCAGTTGTTGTATATTTTCTTTCCTTTTTTGTCTTTTTCCATAAAGTTTCCATCTTTTTCCCCTTTCTTGGGTCTTTTGGTTGTTGGTTTGTTTTGTGTGTTAAGCTTCTCAAGTCAAGCTGTGGTTTTTTTTTTCTTTTTTCAGATTGGATGGTTGGTGCTAGTGCAGAAAGGGGCAATTGAACTTGGAGCAATGGAAAGGAGGAGATCTGCTAGAGGGTTTGTGCGTGGAGAGATCTGGGGAGTGGTTTCTGCTGGGTTTTTCTTGATCTTCGCAGCCAGAATTGCACTAGGGGACACTAATCCTGTTGATGGTAATTGGCTATCTATCTAGTGTTCTGTTCTCCCCTTATTTATAAAAAGCTCTGTTTTGGCCCACATTGATGTGAATGGTGGTGCAGTTCAAGCAATTGGGAGCTTATATGCTTCCCTGGGATCCCCTTTGCTGCCTGGATGGGTTGCTTCTGGGGGAGACCCGTGCGGTGAACAGTGGCAAGGTGTTGCTTGCAATGTGTCGGATATCATGTCCATGTACGGAAAGTCTCTGTCCTTCTCCCTTGAACTGGTTTCTGGTATTTTCTAGCTCCACGGTGGTCCGTGAGTTGTGTTGAGAGGGTTTTGATTGGGTTTTTTTTTGTAGAATACTTAATGGGGCGAATTTGGGTGGAGAACTGGGAGATGGTTTGGGCTCATTTTCTTCAATAAGGACAATGTAAGCGTCTCTCCCTTTTGTATGCCCTTTCGTGCATCCAGCTGCGTGCAATCGTGCATTGCCATTGTTGGCTGGCCGATTGTTTTTTACTTTCAACTGTGCCTATAGTTACTCCCGCCCCACCATGTAATTATTTGCTTCTTTTTGCAAATTTATGGCTGGTCTGATAAGTTTGCATGAGCAATGCCATACGGATAATTTTGCATAAGATAATCTTAATGTGGCTCTATCTATTGACGGTAATTAAGATGTGTGCGATCCAGTTTACTAATGCCACTGATATGTTGACTTTTTTCTGGTATAGAGATCTGAGCAACAACCACATAGGGGGGAGCATACCGACCAGTCTGCCTGCTTCAATACTAAACATGTATGTACACCTCTATAAACAGCTGTAGAGACTTGGCAGAGCTTTATCTTCCCCAAAATTGTTGACAGTCCTTATCCTCGACAGTTTCCTTGCAGACAATAATTTCAGTGGAAGCATCCCGGATTCAATATCCACATTAATGTTGTTGACGGCCATGTATTGTACTCTGGCTCCTTTACATCTTTATCATCATATGTATTTTGCTCCCTCTTTATGTCAGTTCAGATTTTAACTTTATGATATCTCTTATAGCGTGCAACCGTTTATTGCTTTCAGGTCTCTAAATGACAATTCTCTAACTGGAGAAATACCAGATTCCTTTCAATCACTGACCGGATTGATCAATCTGTAGGTTCCTTGATCCCCACTTGTCTCGAGTCTCCGTGTTCGCCCTTTAAGAGTTGGTTCCATGTAATAAAACCTTTTCCTTGTTGTGCAGTGACTTATCAAACAACAAATTGAGTGGAAAACTGCCCCCTTCTTTCACAAATTTGGGTGGCCTAACAACTCTGTAAGTATTATTGAATTCCACGCTCGCACATCTCTTGAAATGGAGCTAACAGCTTTTTTGGCAGACGCTTACAGGACAACCAGCTGTCTGGAACACTCGATGTGCTGCAAGACCTGAACCTGAAAGATTTGTACCATCCCTACCCTTGTTGCCTTTAGTCCGTTCACTAAATTATCTCGACATCGATTGAAATTGGGGATGGTATAGCATCGACAAGCTTGGCTTATTTTCTTTTGTCCTACCTGTGACAGGAATGTAGAGAATAACCAGTTTATTGGACCAATACCTGAAAAGCTGCTACTCATTCCAAATTTTAGGTGAGAGCCAAATAATTAGCTTATACTGTTGGAAGAGGAAAAGAAGTAAATCCTGAAACATTTTCCATAACTATGGTTTTCAATTGAATTGGCTGCCCAGCATATTTACAACATATTTCAAATTTTCTGAAGTATAGGAACTTTAGCATGCTTATGCAAACCAGATTCTTAACAAGTATTGGTGGAGACGTTCTTAGTTTGTGATTGTTTCTTGTTTAGATATTGACACCTTAATGGAACGAGAATGAAATAGGATATTGTTCACCACTGTGAAATTGCAACTTGGTGGTTTCAGATCAATAAGGCTTGAAGTAAACACTTAATGACAGCATTGTTTAAATATCAAAGGTTTTCTCCGGAAAAAGTTAACGAGACCTGTTCGTTTTTAAACTTAAACGGTAACAGATTCAGGTGCTCGTGACCAAGTTGTCATAAGTAGCCACATATTCATTGGTTTTTCTAATAATTGTCATAATGCAGAATGGACGGAAACTTTTTCAATTCAACTGCTCCATTGCCTGCTCCAGCATCCTCGCCATCAGCAACATCCCCTCCATCCCCGCTAGCAACTCTTCCTTCTGGGGCACCGCCAACTCTATCTTCCGGAAAAACACCTGCCAGGCAGGCTGATGGACCGTCTTCTTCTTCAAAGGAAGCAAGCGCCGGCAGGAAAAGTTCCAATAAAACTAAGAAAATAGTGGGGATAGTAATAGCAGCAATCGTGATGTCCATAGTTTTAGTTTTATGTATTCTGCTTCTTTTGCCAAAGTGCAACCGAAGGAGGCAGGATGCTGGTGGGATTTTCAAGCGGCATCAAGTTGGTGCATACAGGGGAAACAGGGAGAACACAAGGGACAACGGATCCTTGGCCCCACCCGCCACTGAAATAGCAAAAGGCAAGCAACTCACTTAGCTGAATAGTTATCTTACAAAGTTTACTAAAGTGAGGTGCAACTTCATTGCAGTTCCGAAAGAAACAGCCCCACGTCCAAAGGAGATCAATCTTTTGCCACCCGTTATGACAGAGAGAAACATGCCTAGAACGGACAGAATGCTGCCACAACAGGAGCATGAAATAGATACGAGTAGAACGGACATTGATTTAATGCCTCCTCCTCTCCCTCCACCTTCGCCTTCGCCTCCGCCTCCGCCACCGCCTCCACCTCTGGTAGAGAAGGTCATTGTTAAGCCAATTGCGCCAACTGAAGTCAGCACAGCAAGGACTAGTAAATCCCAGACTCCCCTGACTTCTGCCAAGTCTTTTACCATAGCCTTGCTTCAGCAGTACACAAATAGCTTCTCCCAAGAAAATCGTATTGGATCGGGGATGCTGGGAAATGTGTACAGGGCACAACTTCCTGATGGCAAGGTATGTTTTTTCCATGGTAATTATACCGTGTGTTGCCACTTGAGGTTAATCAAACCTGAAAGGGAACTGTTGTTATCTCGATTTAATCTTGTTATATGCACATAAATGTGGCTTTTAGAGCAAGTTCAAATGTATATGTTATATTCAATTCAAAAAGCTGGTTGGAGTTTATAACCGGTTGCTTCGCTAGTACCTGAAGAAAGATTTCTCTGCTGTGCCCATAAATTGACTTCAGCTACTGAGATCTGCCAAATTGAATGCCCATGTAGCTCCTTGCTGTCAAGAAGCTGGATAAGAGGGCTTCAAGCCAGCAAAAGGATGAAGAGTTTATTGAACTGGTTAACAACATAGACCGTATCCGACATCCTAATGTCGTGGAGCTCATGGGATATTGTGCAGAGCATGGAGAAAGGCTTCTGATATATGAGTACTGCGGTAACGGGACACTGCAGGATGCATTGCATTCAGATGATGAGTTCAAAATGAAGCTATCATGGAACACTCGCATCCGTATGGCACTTGGAGCTGCTAGAGCACTAGAGTAAGTCAAGTAGGCAGTAAAAACAGCATAGTTTCTCCCCACGTACCAGCTCAATAGTTCGTGTACACACTCTACCCACTTCTCTTTATAGATAATATTACATTACATGTTGGCAGTGACGAGAAAATACAACTGTTCATGGAAGGTCATGCATTCAAGATGTGGTTTCAAGTGTAGAAGTTGATTTGCTACTATATTTCCCAAGGGAGGTTGTTATTTCTCGTTTCTTTCGGCCTTGACACTGTTTCTCTTTGTTGAAGGTACTTGCATGAAGAGTGCCAACCGCCTGTTGTGCACAGGAACTTCAAGGCTGTTAACATTCTCCTTGATGATGATCTTAATATATATGTCTCAGATTGTGGTTTGGCTCCACTCATAACCTCAGGATCTGTCAGCCAGGCAAGTTGTTATCCTACTATTCAAATTTCCGGTTATCCAGCTATTCAAATTTCCGGTTATCCAGAGACGATATTGGCAGTTCTGCTGCAGCATTCAGCAAAAAAATCAGTTAACGTTTTTGGATCTTTATTTTGAACTGCAGTTTTTTACCTAAACCTTTATTTTCAGCTGTCTGGACAACTTCTAACGGCCTATGGATATGGTGCTCCGGAATTTGAATCGGGAATTTACACTGCACAGAGTGATGTATACAGTTTTGGGGTGGTTATGCTCGAACTTCTAACAGGAAGGAAGTCCTATGACAGGTAAGAGAAGTGCAAGTACTCTTTGTCTTAATAGTCATCAATACCTGATTCCTGAAGTTCCAAATGCATGTTTGGTCTGAATAACAATGTGCAGGACGAGAAATCGAGGGGAGCAGTTTCTTGTGAGGTGGGCGATTCCGCAGCTTCATGATATCGACACGTTGACCAAGATGGTTGATCCATCTCTTAAAGGAGAATACACTGCTAAATCATTATCGCACTTTGCCGATGTTATCTCCCGGTGTGTTCAGGTGAGAATTTCCATGTCTACTAGTTTGCTGATAGTAGAGAGGCTGTACAGCAAGATGCGATCGTCCACAATAGAACGTGTATTCCTGACAAAGTATTATCCCATATGTCTGGCCATCATACAATTTCACCGCTAATCCGAGGTCTTCTTGTTGCAGTCTGAACCAGAATTCAGGCCTGCAATGTCCGAAGTAGTCCAGGATCTTACAGACATAATCCGCAGGGAGCATCCAAGCAACGAGTCAATCGGAGACTGACTTAAAATCTTAGGATGTAGATACGATATCCGCCAAACATCGTGCTTGATCTTCGCAATTCTACAGGAGAGTGCACTTCCAGAAGGATTCATCATCCACTACAAATCAAGATGCTGCAAATTTAACACCTCAACAACTCATCCGCGATTCATACCTTCGAGTTCTCAAGACGATCGGCTGCCAACGCTTCAGCCGACGACCGAGCAAACCCGATTCTTCTGCATAATCCTTGGCGATTACGCAGCAGCATCCGATCACATGGAGGTTTCTAATCTGCTGCAGAGATCTGCTTACCCGATTGTTTTGTACAAGCCATTTGTTGCTGACTTTTGTTTGACGAAATTTTTGCCGTAACGTCACACACACCTCGTATTTTGTAGATTAATATTTAGTATTCAAAATCAAACAGTGTGTTATATATAATCAATGTGTTAGATGTGGGCCTCTGCAGGAATTCCAATTGGATCCGTCTTAATATATAAGATGCGCGTGATTTTGTGCATTTCCTCGCGTTGACCAATTATTGATTGGGTTCTAATTAAATTAAATTGATTAAAAATTACATATTCCTTGCGGCTTAATGTTGATTGTGGACCACAAAAATAATTTAAAATGCAGGAAAGAAAACTATTATTTTGATAAAAGTCAGGATTAAGAGTACTTTATCCTAATTCTAATTAGTTTTTCGTTATTGAACTTGGAAGTTTTTCTTAGATAAGTTGAATTTTAGTCTACCCACCTAAAAACTAAAAAACCGCCCATCACTAAACAAGGATATAACATTTGTTTTATACCTCTAAAAAAAATCCTACCCCTTCTCTCATCTTTTTTTTCTTTTTTGTCTATGTTTTTTTTGTTAATCTATACATCAATACTCATATTTATACTCTTCCAAAATTCATTTCTGATAAGATCTCCATTAAAAATGAATATTTGTCTACACATGTGATCATATAAAGACGCGTAAATAGATTCAAGTGATACAAACTTAATATAACAAATGTCGAATTATAACATACGAATAGGATCAACTATTAGATTTCCTAAAAAAAAAAAGATTTCCGACGCAAATTTCACCACCCGAGTAATTCAGATTTGACAAATAACATTTATGTTCAAACTTCAAACTTGACAAGTATATAAAAATAATGTAAAAATTCACCTTTAAAAAAATCAAAAGAGGAGCGAGAGAACCCATTTATTTATTTCTTTTATTTCTCATTTCTCTCTCTCTACAGATTGGCCAAAATTGTACGGAGGAGAAAGCAGCCTACTCGGAAACCGTATCCGGTTCTTAGATCTGGTTCTCGCGATTTCGTTTCTCTGCTCCAATGAGCCGCTTCGAGTCGGAGGAGGTCAATCCTTCCGCGGTACGCTCTTCCTCCATTTTTTTAATGTCTTTGCTTCCTCTCCGTAGGATGACCGGATCCGGAGTCGGCTGATCCGTTTTGCGCACCCGATCGTGTTCGGATCTTCTGTAGCCACGTCGTCGTTTTGATTTTTTTTAATTTATATTTTGGCTCCGTTGAGTTAAACTTGGAATAGAGTTGGGAGAGAATTGCAAAGTGAGATGAGTCTGGTGTTATTGGTTCTACATCTACTAGTTTAAGTTCCACCTACTTGGCATATGCTTCTAGAAAACTCTCAAAATTCACTTCTGGAAAGGTTTTTATATTTGTCTAGGATGTGAAAGCCAAGGAGAAGGAACTACAAGCTAAAGAGGCAGAATTAAGGAAGAGGGAACAGGTGATTGCATTATTTGTGCCATAAAAAATTAAGTACTCTTTTTCACTGAGGTCGCAGATTTGTGTTCAAAGATTGATTTGACTCATCAGAAGTTCTCTTCTGCAGGATTTGAAACAGAAGGAGGATGCAATAGCAAGAGGTATGTTCCAAGATGTTCAACAAACAGGATTTAAAACAGGATTTATGTTCCAAGATGTTCAACAAACAAACACAAATTCTCAAAAGGGGGCGAAAAATGTTAACTGGCGTGTGAAAGAAGATGTAGCCCTGATGTCATCTTGGTGCTTCGCTAGTCAAGATAACATACGTGTCAAAAATCGAAGGGGTGCCTCTCTATGGGCACGAGTGTTGCATATGTTCAATGAAGCTCGAGCAGAAAAACCAGAAGAGATCGGGGAAAGAAACGTGGAGTCGATGAAAGGTCGTTGGAAACGACTTAATGAAAATGCAAACAAGTGGATTGCTGCTAACAAGGAAGCATATGGTCGGAAAAGGAGTGGAATGAGCTTGAAAGATGTTGAGAAAGAAGCTCACTCAATTTATGAAGTGGGTGGCAACAAGTATAATGACTTGTTTGTATTTAACGAAGTTATGAGTAAACATCCCAAGTGGGAATTAAAACTAGATAATGATTCTACACGTTCCCGTCCCGAGATTGAAGAGCGTAATGAAGAAAGTGGTGGTAGCTCAAAAAGATCAAAGACTAGTGAAGATGAAGAGTATTCAATCCCATCCTACCCAGGTAGACATGCGGCAAAAAAGAAAGGAAAATGTGCGACATCGCAATCTTCTTCAAGTAATGAAGTTGTTGAAGAAATTCGTGCATTGATACTCACCAGAGACATTGAAGTTGAAGTAATGAACAAACTGGGAAGGGATAGAATCGAGCTAGAGCTAAAAAAAGAACAAAGGAAGGCTATGAAGATGAATCAAGTCATTTTGAATACATTGTTGGCGAAAGATCACTTGTCCCCAGAAGATGAAGAGATGAAACGGTATCTAATGTCAGTTGTGTTTGGAAAATGATGAGTTTATTTTTATGTAATTTTAGGTAATGTCATTTTAGTATTGTCTTGTAGGACTTTTAATTTATGTAATTTTAGTTAATTTTATGCAATCCTATTAGTAATTTTAATTACGTAATCGAGTTATCAATTCATAGTCTTAGTGAGAGCACTCTATTCAACCCGTTATCACAATCACCATCAGATCTCATGGCCCCACGTCCCGCCATATATACATGAAAGTAGGAGTGACCATGAATTAACATCTGTTCAGATTCAATTCGATTCGATTCATAAAAAAATTAACTTGATTTTGAATTGGCTTAACCGAATCCTAATTTGAATTCGAATTCTTCTTCAGACGAGTTTAATTTGACTCCATATATCCCAATTCGGATTCGAATTCACGAATTCAATTTGAATCCATATATCCAAATTCGTCACTTCGTCAAATTATCTGATGAATTGAATTACCGATTCATCAAAATTCGTCAAATTATTTTAAAAAATAAGGAAAAAGTCCACTTAAGTATCTTGTGGTATCGCAAAAAATCAAGTCAGTACCCTGTGATTTAAAACGTATCAATTGAGTCAAACGTATTTCAATTAAAATCAATTAGAGGCCCGGGCAGCTGCCCGGAACCTACCCATCCTGCCCGAACTTTGCCCGGCCACCCGGATCAACCACATTAGAATTTGATGCTGATGTGGCCGTCTCTCCTCTTTCATTTTCTTTTTTCTTCTTCTTCTTCTTCGAAAAAACCCCCCAATATGACATCAAAACAGAAACAAAAAACCAAAAATCCTCACGAACTCATTGTTTTTGAACTTGAAGTATGAGCAGGAGTCGGTTTCGGTGAGGCAGGAAATGGAAGAAGCGGGGGAGAAGAGCGGGCGGCCGTTGGGGCCCACATTGAGGGAACCAACGGACTCTTCAGCGGGTGCGGGATTTGGCGTCCGTCGATTGCTGTACGTCCGCTGGTTTCTGTCGTACCCGCCACCGCCTCCGTCTTGTTGGAAAAAAAATGAGAGAGAGAGAGAAAAATAAGAATAAAATAAGAGGTCAAAGTTGAGTTTTGACTTACACTTTGGCAAACCCTTGTACCACATTGGAAAGTGCAAGGATGGAAAGCTAGTTTAAAAGGAGAAGTGTGTTATTGGGCTTGTAAAGAGCTTGTGAGAAGAAAAGGCCTCGCGCGCATGTGGTGGGCCGAAAATGGGCTCGTTCAGTGTATTTCGATAATTTCGCCCCCCCCCCCCCTGCGCGCACGATATAGACGCCTCACAGCTTTTTTTTTTGAAAATAAAATAATATGGGCCTAACTTGATTGAGAGATTTATGGAAGGGGTTACAGGAAACGTAACAAACTTCCAACTTATCCGACATTATTTTTGGTTGTTGACTAAGCCTACACGTAAAAGGGGAGATTCTTCTCTTATTTCCAAAACTGCTACTTTGCTTACCAGTCAAAGGTTGTTTTAAACCTCCCCAATTTTTGCTAACCACGTTTTCAACTCTTCCAGTCAAAGTTGTTACTAACGTTCAAAATCGGCCCTGATTTTTTGCCCCGCACTTTCTCCTTCAGCTGCTATATAAGGAGGCTATCTGTGAGCCTTAAGAACACACCTCTCGTACTCTCCTCCTCCTCTCCGACTTACATTGCTTCCGAGTATTGTTCTTGTTAGTTTACAGGTTACCCGAGGCTTCTCCTTGGACGAGTCTGTTTAATCCTGGAGGGTCATCACCACCTGGTGAATTAATTCTTAAGGACAGTGCTCCGCAGCACGACTCAGGCTATCGGTGTTCGAGTTTGATCGAGGGGCGGTTGCGGTTCGGACAATAATCTTAAGAATCAATGTCTTCATCTGACGATGCTGCTGTCTTCCCTCCTTCTGCCGACAGCCCTGGTGCCACTCCCACCGATCCTGCTGCTGTTGTTCCTGTCGGTCCACCTCCGACCTTGCCTCCTGCTGCGGTGTTTCCTCCACCCGCGCCTGCTTCTGTCACGTTCGCCAAGCCATTTCCAGACATCTCTAAGATAGAGCTGTTTAGCGGTGTCAACTATAAGAGGTGGCAGGAGCGAGTCTACACCGTCCTCGACATGCATAGGGTGGTCTCTGCCCTTACCGAAGGCAGACCTTCGCCCCAGGTCGTCCCAGTGGTACAAGAGGCATGGTTAAATGCCAATAAGGTATGCAGGCATACTATCCTCAGCACTTTATCTAACAACCTATTTGATGTGTACTGCACGTACAAAGAGGCACAAGAAATATGGGAGTCCATGAAGGTGAAGTACACTGCCGAGGATGTTGGAAAGCAGAAGTTCGTGATCGGGAATTTCTATCGTTGGGAGATGACGGATGACAAGGATATCAAGCTGCAGATCAATGAGTACCACAAGCTGCTTGAAGACTTGAAGGCTGAAAATATAACTTTGCCTGATGAGTTTGTTGCAGGAATCCTTATTGAGAAGCTGCCAGATTTGTGGAAATCCTACAAGCAGCATTTGAAGCACAAGCATAGGCAGATGGCGCTGACTGACCTGATCACACATATCATCATCGAAGACACCAATCAAAAGGAGATGCGTGCTGCTAAAGCCAAGGCAATGACGTCAAAGGCTAATCTGGTGGTGAACAACACGAACAGTAAGAGGTACGAGAAAAAGAAACCTGATCAATTTCCAAGGCCCACAAATACCTCTTTCAAGAAGAAAGGGACGTATTTTGTGTGTGGAAAACCTGGTCACATTGCTCGATTTTGTCGGTATAAGAAGGGAGATGATAATCCTCCTAAACCTAAGGTGAACTTGGTTGAAGGAGATGATGTTATTATTGCTGTGGTTTCTGAAGTCAACATTATGACCACTATGAATAAGTGGGTGATAGATTCTGGTGCTACTAGGCACATTTGTGCTAACAAGAATGTGTTTACCTCCTACACTCCAGTAGGGGATGGTGAAGAACAAGTGTTCCTTGGTGACTCTCGAACTACTCCAGTTCTTGGCAAGGGAAAGGTTCTTCTCAAGTTGACTTCTGGCAAAACCTTGGCTTTGAATGACGTACTTCATGTGCCTTCTATTAGAGCTAATCTCATTTCGGTTGCTCTATTGGAGAAAGTTGGCGTGAAAGTGACCTTCGAATCCGACAAGATTGTTATGACTAGGAATAATATTTTTGTGGGAAAGGGTTATTGTGATCAAAGACTCTTTGTACTTCATGTTGTTGAGAATAATGAGAATGGATCTTCTTCTGCTTACTTGGTTGATTCGTTTGATTTGTGGCATGCTAGATTAGGACATGTTAGTGCTCAATATATTGAACGAATTAAAAGACAAGGGCTAGTAACAATTAAGGAAAATAATCTTGCAAATAAATGTGGTATATGTGTAGAGTCTAAACTAGCTAAAAAGACGAACCATAAAGTTCAAAGAGAAACCGAACTCCTTAATTTAATTCATACCGATTTAGGAGATCTTAAACAGACTTTGTCTAGAGGTGGTAAGAAATATTACATAACTTTTATAGACGATTTTTCTAGGTATACGAAAATATATTTACTTAGAAATAAAGATGAGGCTTTTGACGTATTTCTCTTGTATAAGGCTGAAGTTGAAAACCAATTAAATAAAAAGATTAAGAGAGTTAGGTCCGATAGAGGTGGTGAATATGTTCTATTTAATGAGTTTTGTGAAAAGGAAGGGATAATTCATGAAGTAACTCCACCTTATTCACCTGAGTCTAATGGGGTAGCTGAAAGAAAAAATAGGACTTTGAAAGAAATGATGAATGCTTTATTAATTAGCTCCTCTGCGCCGGAAAATCTTTGGGGTGAAGCTTTATTAACTGCATGTTATTTACAAAATAGGATACCTTATAAGAAAATCGGAAGAACTCCTTATGAGTTATGGAAAGGTCATAAGCCTACTTTGAAATATTTAAGAGTGTGGGGGTGCTTAGCTAAAGTTATGCTACCTGATCCTAAGAAAAGAAAATTAGGTTCGAAAATATCTGATTGTTTATTTATTGGTTATGCTCAAAATAGTGTTGCATACAGATTTCTTGTATTAAAAAGTAATGTACTTGATGTTAACACTATTGTAGAAACCAAAAATGCTGAATTTTTTGAACATATATTTCCTTTAAAATCTAAGAGAATTTGTGATGATAGAAATGAAGGAAATAATAGTGAGGTTACATGTTTAGAAAACAAGGATGAAAATTCTTGTGAGGAATATAGAAGAAGTAAAAGACTAAGAAAAGAAACTTCTTTTGGAAATGATTTTTACACTTATCTTGTTGACAATGAACCTCAAACCTTTTCTGAAGCTATTTCTTCTTCGGAAGCTTCGATGTGGAAAGAAGCGATAAAAAGTGAAATCGATTCAATTTTAAAGTGTAAAACTTAGATTTTGACATATTTACCTCTGGGTGCTAAAACTATTGGTTGTAAGTGGATTTTCAAAAGAAAATATAATCCTGATGGATCGATTGATAAATATAAAGCTAGGTTGGTAGCAAGAGGTTTTAAACAAAAACAAGATATTGATTATTTTGATACATTTGCACCTGTCACTAGGATTGCATCAATTCGTGTTTTAATTGCATTGGCCTCGGTACATAGGCTGGTTATACACCAAATGGATGTTAAAAATGCTTTTTTAAATGGTGATTTAGATGAAAAAATTTACATGGAACAACCGGAAGGTTGTATTGTTCGTGGCCAAGGAAATAAAGTGTGTAAATTAATCAAGTCTTTATATGGTTTAAAACAAGCACCTAACCAATGGCATGAAAAATTTGATCATACTTTGATTAATGATGGTTTCACTTCTGTTGAAGTTGATAAATGTGTATATACCAAATTGGTAAATGGTGAATATGTGATTATTTGTTTATATGTTGATGACATGCTTATTTTTGGTACATGTATTTATGTTGTACTTGAGACGAAGAGTTTTCTTACTTCTAAGTTTGACATGAAAGATTTGGGTGAAGCAAAGGTGATATTGGGTGTGAAAATCATAAGGAAAGGTGATAGCATTATGCTAATACAAGAACATTATGTTGAGAAGCTTCTTCGGAAGTTTGGTTATTTCAATGAAAAACCAGTGGCTAGTCCTTATGATGGAAGCATTCAATTGAGAAAGAATAGAGGCGACCCGGTCGCTCAGATTGAGTATGCACAAAGAATTGGGAGTTTGTTGCATTTGATGAATTTCACTCGACCGAACTTAGCTTATGCTGTGGGAAGGTTGAGTAGATATACTCATAACTCCAATGTTGAGCATTGGGAAGCTCTTTTGAGACTCATAAAATATTTGAGATTTACGATGAACTATGGTATTGTATACAGTGGATTTCCCGCTGTATTGGAAGGATATAGCGATGCTAATTGGATCTCAGATTCAGATGAGACAAAATCCACTAGTGGTTATGTATTCACCCTTGGAGGTGGTGCAGTTAGTTGGAGGTCAACCAAACAAACTATAATAGCGAGATCTACCATGGAATCGGAGTTTGTAGCTCTGGAATTGGCGGGTAGTGAAGCTGATTGGTTGAGAAACTTCCTAGTGAGTATTCCTCTTGGAATAAAGCCGACACCCTCAGTGTCGATGCATTGTGATTGCCAAGCGGCAATAGCCATTGCTAAGAATAATTCATTCAATAGCAAAAGTTGGCATATTAAGTTGAGACATAATGTGGTTAAGCAGCTGCTAAAAGATGGAATAATTTCCATAGACTATGTGAAGTCAGAAGTGAACTTGGCCGATCCACTGACTAAACCCTTGTGTAGAAGGGTCACATATGAGACATCGAGGGGAATGGGACTTGAGCCAAATTGTTAGTTAACGGTGATGGCAACCCAACCTTTGTGATTGGAGATCCCATGAAGAAGGTTCATATGGGTAAACAACAAGTCACGAGTTAATCACTCTAGTACTATACTAGTCCCTTCCTATGATGTGTGTGAGAGAGTATTAGTTTGCACTGTGGTAGGATAAGCTTAAAGCTTTTAATGAATCTCATAGTCCTAACTTAAGGGTGGTGTATAAAGTGCAATATACACTTGATGAGGTCACCTATATGAGTGTCGAGTTGAGCCGCTTGTATGAGATTGTGGCTAAATCTCTAGAGCACTCATGAATAACCGGGCTGCACGCATGGCCGATTTAGCGCGAAACAGCGATAACGACAAGGACTGCAGAGGTGAAGTGTGATTTATAAGGTTCAGGTATACAACATAGTGATCATGATTCATAGAAGTTCAACAACTTCATCATGACACTGTATACTTTCCTTATACGTCTAAGGACTGGTTCATAGTCTGCGAGACACCAGATCCGACGCACTTATATCTATATGGCATACTCGGAAATGTATTTCAAAATTTTCTATTACGTATATCAGTGGAAAATATTTGAAATTGTGGGGGATTGTTGGAAAAAAAAACGAGAGAGAGAGAGAGAGAGAGAAAAATAAGAATAAAATAAGAGGTCAAAGTTGAGTTTTGACTTACACTTTGGCAAACCCTTGTACCACAATGGAAAGTGCAAGGATGGAAAGCTAGTTTAAAAGGAGAAGTGTGTTATTGGGCTTGCAAAGAGCTTGTGAGAAGAAAAGGCCTCGCGCGCATGTGGTGGGCCGAAAATGGGCTCGTTCAGTGTATTTCGACGATTTCGCCCCCCTCCCCCTGCGCACACGATATAGACGCCTCACAGCTTTTTGTTTTTTGAAAATAAAATAATATGGGCCTAACTTGATTGAGGGATTTATGAAAGGGGTTACAGGAAACGTAACAAACTTCTAACTTATCCAACATTATTTTTGGCTATTGACTAAGCCTACACGTAAAAGGGGAGATTCTTCTCTTATTTCCAAAACGGCTACTTTGCTTACCAGTCAAAGGTTGTTTTAAACCTCCCCAATTTTTGCTAACCACGTTTTCAACTCTTCCAGTCAAAGTTGTTACTAACGTTCGAAATCGGCCCTGATTTTTTGCCCCGCACTTTCTCCTTCAGCTGCTATATAAGGAGGCTATCTGTGAGCCTTAAGAACACACCTCTCGTACTCTCCTCCTCCTCTCCGACTTACATTGCTTCCGAGTATTGTTCTTGTTAGTTTACAGGTTACCCGAGGCTTCTCCTTGGACGAGTCTGTTTAATCCTGGAGGGTCATCACCGCCTGGTGAATTGATTCTTAAGGATAGTGCTCCGCAACACGACTCAGGCTATCGGTGTTCGAGTTTGATCGAGGAGCGGTTGCGGTTCGGACAACACGTCTAAATCCATTCGTGATATGGAACAACAGGATGTATTTTCTTTGCTGGCTGACCTTGAGGGCCACGACCGGGAAGTGCTCCGCCATCTCTCTCTCACTTATCGATTGACTTTCTCGAGTTGAAACCCTTGTTCCAGGGGAGGGTTTTCTTTTTTCCATTGGATCTGATTGTGGATTGAATGAATTAATCTAGCCATAATAGTGGCCCAGATTTTGTTTTCTAGCAGTTAAAGTTCACTAAGTTTAGTTGATTCTTCTTTGAAGCTTTTTAGAAAACTATGGAAAGCTCGGTGGATGTGGGGAGGAGAGAGAAGCTAGAAAGAGGGAGAGGAGGAGAGTGATGTCCATGTGGCGCCAAGTCATCAGAAAATTTTGATGTGGCTGGTCCACGTGTCGGGGTAGGATACGAGCAAGACGGGCAGGGTCCGGACAATTGCCCGGGCCTCTAATTGATTTTAATTAGAATAAGTTTGACTCAATTGATACGTTTTAAACTGCAGAATACTGACTTAATTTTTTGCAATACGATAGGGTACTTAAGTGAACTTTTCCCAAAAAATAAATAGGATGAAATTTTAGAAGAGGGGAAAATGGAATTGAAATTTCAAAAATTCCCTTTTACCTCTTTCCATTCTTCAAAATTAAAATTATTCAGATCTCTAATTATCTATTCTCTCTAATAATAATTTGATCGTTATAAGTATTCTTCTTAAAGTTTACTAATTAATTATTTTAGCAATATTATCAGTTACATAATTAGTCGTGTTATTAGTCACATAGAATTTTTCACCGATTCTCCCTTATCATATTCTCAAACAAGTGATAAACTTCAAGGGAATAGTTCCACAAAGAACTTTTAAAAAAATCAAAAACTCAAAAAATGGAATAAAAAAAATAAATATTGAATGCGGACGAATGTAGTTCGAAATGACGGTTTATAATTCGTATTTGAATTCATCCTTGGATGAATTGAATACGAATCATAATATTACTAATTTAAATTCGATGAATTATAATTCGATTTGATTCGTGGTAAAAGAGGAGAGCGATGTTAAAATCTTACAAACTTGAAAAACATAATTACAAAAATTGTTTGCTAAATTAAATTGGGTACGAGATTAAAAAAATCCATTTATATATTTCTTTGCAGTTTGCAGTTTGCAGCACTCTATCCCCCGGGAGCGGATTTGGTCCTGGAAGGCCAAATCCAACCAGGACCGTCCTGGCGATTCAATGGTTGAGTTAGTTATGATTCAATGGTTCACTTAATTATGATTCAATGGTCTACCTAGTTATGATTCAATGGTCCATTTTTTCCCGTCCCGAATAAATCGGGGTCCGTCTCAGTTACCCAGTTACGATTCAATAGTTTACTCAGTTACGATTCAATGGTTTACTCAGTTACGATTCAATAGTTTACCCAGTTATGATTCAATGGTTGTGGACTTTTTTTATTTTGCACCCCCGTATTTCTGCATTTTTGCAAAATAGTTCCTGCGTGTCCTTCAATAAAAATCCTCCAACACCGTACTAGATTTGGACTCCAGGACCCAATTCGGTCCCCTATCCCCCCGCCCACCCGTTTGTTTCCTCCCCACTCCAACTATTTCTCCCATCCTTCTATCATCCCCCCAGGGCAGGAGATAAACGCCATCACCACCCCCGCGCCTTTAACCTTCCTTTTTTCTCTCTTTATTTCTTCTATTTCACATTTTGTTTCTTAGATCTTGTTTTCGCGATTTCGTTTCTCCTCTCTCCAATGAGCCGCTTCGAGTCTAACCCTTTCGCAGAGGAGGAGGTCAATCCTTTCGCGGTACGCTTTTCACACCTTTTTTTATTTGTCATTTGTTTCCTCTCCGTAGAATGACTGGATCCGGAGCCATCGGATCCGTTTTGCGAACCCGATCGTGTTCGGATCTTCTGCATTGTTCTTGGTTTTGACAATGCCGGTTCATGTGTTGCGTCAAAACGACGCTACCTTCTGTTGTTCGTCCTCCGTTTCTGTATCCACGTCGTCGTTTTGGTTTTTTCTTTTTTTTTTGCTCTCACTTGGAATAGAGTTGAGAGAGAATTGCAATGTGAGATGAGATATTCGCTTCGTAGCCCGTCCTCCGTCAATCATATTCGTTTCATTTGGTTTTCCATGGAAGTTTTCTCTCCGCTGTTTACTTTAGTATGATTGACGAGGGAACCTGTTGGTCTGGTCACCGATTTGCATAAATGCAATGGAAAAGGCTACGTATTACTCGTTGATTGTTAAAGTTCCGCGCGCCTGGCATTTGCTTGTAATCTTATAATCAGCTTGTAATCTCATATAATGCACAAGTAGGGGTGGAGAACATGTTTGTTTTACTCGATGATTGTTCAAGTTCCGCGCACCTGGCATTTGCTTCTTCTAGACATTGTTTGTTCACTTTTGTAATCCTTGCGTAATTTCTAGAATCATGCAAGTGTCCCTCCTGCCACTTCAAAGCTCTCTCCCCTTCCACCTGAACCGCATGATCGTGGAGCAACAATTGACATCCCTCTCAATGATGGAAAGGTACTCTGAAGCTGCAGATGTTCAACGAAGTAAAACAAACTCTCAGAATTCACTTTTGGAAAGGTTTTTATATTTTTCTAGGATTTGAAAGCCAAGGAGAAGGAACTACAAGCTAAAGAGGCAGAATTGAGGAAGAGGGAACAGGTGATTGCGTTATTTGTGCTTACTCGAGTGACTGCTTGATGTTGCTGGAATCGATATTTGGGAAGGTTTAACGCGTTAATCTATAAAGACTGCTTTTGAGGTCATGCAGATTTGTGTTCGGAGATTGATTGACTCATCAGAAACTCTCTTTTTTACTTTCTTGTGGTTCTCCAGGAATTAAAAAGGAAGGAGGATGCAATAGCAAGAGGTATGTTGCTTGTTCATCTGTCTCTTTTGTTGAATGCGACTTAGTCTGATGATCTCTGTTTCCTTCCGACAGCTGGAATTGTAATAGAGGAGAAGAACTGGCCTCCTTATTTTCCTATAATTCACCATGATATTGCAACTGAAATTCCAATTCACCTACAAAGGATGCAGTATGTTGCTTTCACGACATTGTTAGGTATGTTATGATGCTGTTAAGCGGTTCTTTCCAGATTTTCCAAGGACAGTAGCTCCTGCAAAAGCATCTTGTATACCTTTCAAGCGCTTTACCCTTTTTTATGTCTACGTGGTTTTGATTGTGGTACATTTCCAGTCATATGGTCTGCGGGCCTGCTGTCCCCGAAAAATTAATCGTTTCCTTGTTGGGAGATTAGGTCTATGGGACTTTGTTGACCTTATTACACTTGTACTGTTAAATGCATTGTGTCTTACGCTGACGAAGTTGTAACAGCTTAGCTTTCTTGAACTGCAGGTTTGGTCATTTGTCTTTTATGGAATGTCGTCGCAGTAACAACAGCCTGGATCAAAGGGGAAGGTTGTTATATAGATAGTAGATGCTTTTTTCTTTTATTTGATAACTTGATGAGCTGTGGTCATATCACTGCTAATTATGTTCTTACCTTCAGGTCCAACTATATGGCTCCTAGCCATCATTTACCTTATATCGGGAGTGCCTGGAGCCTATGTCTTGTGGTACCGTCCCCTTTACCGTGCAATGAGGTACTAGGGCTGCTTCTGATTGGTTCTTTGTTCATGTCACTCTGCTGCGATTATGTGTCTCCCTGCATCAGTTGATTGCTATTAATAAATTCTTTCTTCTTATGATTGCATTGGCTTGGGATGGGTGTCATTTATGGGTATTTGAAGACATTATGGGAGAAAATAACCTTGTACATTAATGAGTTTGATGCGACTGTGCCAGAAACCTGATCCACTCTTATTCTTGACAGCATCTTTGCTAACTAATGTCAATATTTACAAACTACATTCCAATATTAGTTGCATGCAATGCAAAACACATGGTAGTTTAGAAATTTTCTACAGATCACTAAGAAAGTTGAGGTCGTCATCACTCAGCAGGTTAATTGAAGTGCTTTCTTGGTTATATCTACTACCAACACCATGATAGATTTGCAGGGTCTTTTTGGTATTTCAGTGGTTTCATGAATTTCTCGTAGTTGGTTCCTAACTTAGTCCATGTAACCTTTATACCAATTTTGCAGGACTGATAGTGCTCTGAAGTTCGGATGGTTTTTCTTGTCTTATGCGGTATGCTCACTGAAGATTTTGTAAGCTTATTAGATTTGGCAGAGAGATAAGTGTATGACTTGTTCTATTTCACTGGTATGCAGTTTCATATTATTTTCTGTGTCTTCGCTGCTGTTGCCCCCCCAATTATCTTCAAAGGAAAATCTCTTGCGTAAGTTATCTTCCAGATTATGAGTTCACATTGATTTAGTATGGAAAGAGAATGTTGCATGGTGTATGAGATCTTTTTCACTTGCTAGTATGTTTTTGGTCAGATTATGCAGGATATGATCTATATATGCAAGTTGCGATTGCCATTACACATGATCGAGCTTCTGGTTTTCTAGCTTCATTAACAGATATTTAGCGTTTTTTTTTTGGGTCTGCCAGATTAGTTTCTCATCAGTCATGAAGGAACCTATAATTGTTTAGATATCGTGCAACAAATTCTTTTTTAAGATGCAATTTCGTACACAGTCAGCTTATTGTTTCTCTGCTCTTCTGATGTTCTTCCATCATTTGGTAACAGGGGTATATTGCCTGCCATTGATCTTTTGAGCGGTAATGCTTTAGTTGGGGTAAGTTCTTACAACACACATTTAACATACTACAGGCACCCCCAACGCAGATCCCACACACCCTACACACACGAAAAAGGAACCCACGATGCTTGAAGAACGTGAAACTTGAGCATGAGAAATCTGTAGTTGCATGATCTTCAAATCGTCTGATGGGTTTACTCGGCTCACTGAATTATAATCTTGCAGATATTCTACTTCATTGGATTTGGATGTTTCTGCGTTGAATCTGTGCTCAGCATTTGGGTTATTCAGGTTAAATGACCTTCTACAAGCTTAAATAATTGCAAATCCCACTAGTGACATTTTTCTAATATTAAGTTTCCTGCGGTTTGAAATCTGCAGCAAGTTTACATGTATTTCCGAGGCAGCGGGAAGGCTGCAGAGATGAAGCGGGAGGCTGCTGCAAGGACCATGATGGCTGCACTGTGACGTCTCCCTCTAGCGGGGCCAAGTTTGCAACTCAGAATTAAGATGGAAATTAATAGATTTTTCCCTCCATTCCTATATACTTTTTGGCGTTCCTCTATTGCCATACTTTGGATAGAAGAAATTAGATAGGATTCATTTTCCAACCTCTACGTTCACCGAAGCGGTTGATACCACCAGGCGGATCTTGGAAATTTTCTAGTTACTGTTGTGTATACAATGTTTGGAATTTTCAGTGTTAATCCCAGAAGTGGTCAGAGAGACCAGAGGCACAATCTGGTATATGTTCATAGTTCCAGATTTTGTCTGCTGTGAATCTTTCTGTACATTCAATCGCCTGCGCAACTTACATCAAAACGCCGGAAGTTGGTCCAAGCAGCAAGAGTTTAGGATTCTCTTAAACAAGTTCATGATTTCAAACTTTGTGAATGAGACAGTGTTGGAAGAAGTGTCCATATTTATTCAGTTTGATCACCATGCTCAACTCTTTGTTATTGCCTGCACTATGTTCACTGTCCTAAAGGTGGAGGAGGAAAATCGGCAAGTGAAGCAGCTCGGTTGTTGGCTCCTGCCCGAGCAAGGTCGTAGATCAGTTTGTACACTCAGCAAGTTCAGTTCCAGCCCTGTAAAACTCTATGACGACGGGAAGAGAACTCGGATTTCTGGGACCCGAAACCAGCCACGATCAACTGGTGTTTAAAGATAACCTGTACTCCTCCACTAGAAACCCTCACACACAAACATGTGTTGGAGCTGGAAATTGTAGTAAATCATTGCTGTTGGTGTCAATCCAGCTTGTGCCAGGCAGCTTCCTAACACCTCTCTCGTGCATTAATCTCCTGATCTTCGCTGCATCTCCCCACCGGCCGAGTGCTCTGTACATATTCGACAGATAGATATAACTCAGATGGCAATCGGGTCTTGACTCCATCGTTTTCTTTGCGATGCGCTCAGCAGCAGCAGCAGAATTTCCGCTGCTGGTGCAGGCACCAAGTAGTATCACCCAAAGAGACGAATCATCGTTGCACTTTCCGTTACTTATTAAACTTTCTGCTTCTTCCAGTAAACCGGCACGACCCAAAAGATCAACCATGCAGTTGTAGTGCTCAATGCCAGGTTTAATCCCAAATTCCTCTGTCATTAAAGTAAAAAGTTTTCGCCCCTGATCAACTAGGCCTGAGTGACTACAAGCAAGAAGGACTCCGAGAAAGCTAATATTGTCTGGCTTGGTGCCCTCCTGGATCATAGCATCATAAATTCTAAGAGCATCTTGAGGTCTCCCATTCTGAGCAAACCCAGAGATCATAGAATTCCACGTGATTAGATTTCGATCCGACATCCGTACGAACACTCTATATGCAAAATCAACGCAACCGCATTTCGCATATAGATCAATCAATGCTGATTCTATGATGAGATCTCCCTGGCCGCCTCTTCTTACGTACTGGCAATGCACTTCCTTCCCTTGTCTGATAGCTGCCAATCCAGCACATGCCTGAATGACAGTTCCATAACTATATAGATCATACTCCTTGGCCTCTCTGAAAACACGAAGAACAGATTCAAGATCCTCATTTTGGCGGTAACCATCAAGTAAAGCAGACCAGGAAACCGAGTTCCTCGTGCTCATCCTATCAAAAACACGCTGAGCCTCACCCGGCAGCCCCAGTTTCCCATACATATCCACAAGGCTGCTCCCTACAATCACATTACCACTAAATCCTGAAACAACTACCTTAGCGTGCATTTCTTTTCCTTGCTTCAACCTCCCCAAGTTCCCACAAGCCGTCACCACAGTTCCGAACGTGAACTCGTCCAACAAACAGACACCTTTTCTCAACGTCAAATAAAAGATCTCCAATGCCTTATCGTACTCCTCGTTCCTCGCACACGCCGAAGCAATGGTCACCCAACAGATTTCATCCGGTTCAGGAATTTCATCAAACACCTTGCGCGCATCACCGATGGCATAATTCCTCCCGTAAAAATCAACCAAAGCTCCAGAGATCACACAATTAGACTCAAACCCACGAGAAACAACCATCCCGTGAAAGACACGGCCTCCCCGGAGGTCCCTAACGTCCGAGCACGCCTTGATCACCGCAGACAGAGCGAACTCATTAGGCTCAATCCCAAGACCCAGCATCTCCACAAACACCCCAACCGACTCCCTCGGCCTTCCGGCCCGGACGTACCCGGTAACCATGGAGGTCCAGGTGATAACATCTCGATAAAACAGCCCATCAAACACCCTCTTCGTGTCGCGAAACTCGGGGCACAGCTTGAAGTACAAAGACAGCAAGCTGTTCCCGACGAACCGGTCGGTTTCGAGGCCCGATTTAACGAGGTGAGCGTGGAGGCTGACCCCCTGGTGAAAGGACTTGACTTTGGTGCAAGTTTGCAAGAGGGAGGCGAAGAGGAGGGGCTTGTTGGGGACGGCGTTTGGGTCAACGGAATTGAGGAGGACAAGGGCGGGTAAGAGGGCGCCGGACTTGCAGTGGGCGAGGATTTGGGTCGCCGAGGAATTGGTGGGTTTAGGGTTAATCAGAGAAGCAAGTGACCCCCCCAATTGGCGCTTCATGTAAAACTCCGGTAACCTCAAAATTTGAATTTCTGTTGGTGCTTTGTCCTAGTACCCGCCCTTTCCGTTGTTCCCTTTCCTTTCTCTTGTCGGCCCCGGGCTTTTAACTTGTGATGGGCTCCGGCCCAATATCCCTTTTAACTTTACCCGAAGATTTCGAGTTCTCGTAGTATTCAGAGTCGAGTATTCAGGTTTCGTGTTGTCATTATTTTATGACTTTGTTCATGTGATGAACATGCACAATGGCAACCACTTTGGAGATAAAAAGATGTTGCCCATAACCATATTTAGGATTTGACTTTGTGACATTGATAATAAAAATTGTTAGGACGTGTTTGGTAGGAAGGTATAGAATTCAATGCTTGATTTCCACTCAATCCGGTCTCGTGTAAGGGGGAGAGGTAGAACCCTATCTCATATTAGAACGGTCAACTACGAAATATTTTGCTTGTTGACTCACCAATTTTTTTATTAAGTAAGTTTTTTTAAATTTATGATATTCACCGTCGAATATGATCGGACCTAATTTATGAGATAACTCTGCGATAATATCTTTTACATTTGTTAAGTTTGAACTCTACATCTTCTTAAAGAATTAAAATGCAATATCATTTGGATCTTCTTAGGTGAAGTTTGAGTGTTCTATAAGCCGAATATTTATATACACTGTTTCCTTTTTGTTTTTGTCTGTCATTTACTCCCAGAATAATTAAGTTGTTACAATCAGAATCAAACACCCAATAATGGCCTTTGCCATTGCTTAATTTGGGAAAGAAGTAATCAGAATTGGCATCTCTTTGCTGTTTCCTTGCTGTCCTAACTCCTAATTACTATTGGCTCTTCAGTTACTGGGCCCTACCAGTACTACCAAAATAATTACAGATCCCATCGAACTTCCTCATCAGGCCCATCACTCTCTTAACCAACCCCGCCGGCCCAATTATATTCGACACGTGGCGCGAACCCACTAAGCCAAACCCCTAACTAAACATAATTTGGACACAACCTAACGGTCAAAGTCTACCGGAATAATCAAATGGGAGTTGGGTAGGTGATTTGTATTTTTTAAGCTGATCTAAATATTATGAATTCACCTTCTAAATAGACTATTTAATTCTAAATATAAAAAAATGTATCAAAAAGTTCTGTTAAATCTTCCTATAGTTAGGGGTAATCATGGTTCCCAAACTGCCAATTACGGTATAGAAATTGCCGATTCAAAGTTCTCAAAATGACAAACTTTTAACCAAAATCTTAACCCCACAGTTTAGGGCGGTTTATGAAACTAGCAAACTCTTCTAGACACTCGGTTAAACCGTCGACTCGACAGTTTGTGAAATAATTAAAACACAAACGTAACCATGTTGCTCTTTGAAAAATTGGATCGTGGCCAGACCTACCTATATCTATATAGAAATATATGCTTCATTTGATGTAAATGAATCCTCCTAACAACCAAACTGCGTCAACTCATTATATATACCCTCTCTACAACACCACCACTACCATCATCAACACTCTTTAGTACCCAATAGAGAGAGAGAGAGAGAGAGAGAGATACGCTTAACCTGCACACAAATATTGCAAGCACATTAGGAGGTGTGACCTTACAAACCTTATAAAGAGACAGATAATATTTTCATCAGAATGGTGTGCTTTTGCTTCCTGGTGGACCAGACGAAGAAAGTGAGGAGAAGCAAGCCGGCAGCCGGAATATGCTCCAGGTGCGGCGGCGGGGCAAGCGTGGCCGACATGAAGACAAGTACTAGGTTCTGTTGTGTCCCATTCTATTGCAAATCTTGGAGGGCCATCATCTGTACTTTCTGCGGGGCAGTTCTTCGCTCTTACAACTGAAATGCCCGTTTTCGTTTCTAACATATTGCA
Organism: Hypericum androsaemum; assembly: GCA_963995505.1. Lineage (NCBI taxonomy): Eukaryota > Viridiplantae > Streptophyta > Magnoliopsida > Malpighiales > Hypericaceae > Hypericum > Hypericum androsaemum. Next base: position 12,548,452 of record OZ023180.1, read on the forward strand.
GTAATATTTAAGAGGTCTGGAGTTCAAACTCTGATATTTATTATAGCTGTAGTGTAAAATTTACCTAAAAAAGATATTGCAGCAATCCAACCCGAGAGGCACGTGTAACATATAGTTCTTGTTTATCGGCCTCTGGTGTCCTATTCTTATTTTCACGAAAATGATTAATCCGGTAGTAACCTATAAGTCGACAAAGATTTGAACTCGAGGGTTTTGTTTAACTGGGCGGACATTGCAGGCTGCTTAGATTAGCTTCCATTCTCCTCTTTATCAGAGATTAAAACAAATGGAGAGATCAAAAGTTCTAACTTTTTCAATATATGAGCACCAGGTAGCTTAATCATGCTTTGTTGGTATGTTTTGACAAGATCAGCGATCGTAATTTCGCAAGAAAAATTTTACACTAAATAGATAGTAAATATTATTATTATTATTAATAAACTCTAGTTAAAAAAATTGCTGCCTTGTTAATGGACGTGCTCTCATTCTTTTATCCAAACGCAATTCGACTTGTGTTGGTAACACTGGTTTAATCATTTTTCCAAACTGGCACACAAGAGTGTACCAATAAATTTCAAAACAATCTTCTAAAGAAAAAAATCAAAACAATAGGGTTTTATTTGGAAGATATTTTGGGATTCAAACAACCATTGAATTTTTTTCTCTCTTGTAATAAATGGGTGAGAAGTCAATTTTTCAGGAAACTAATGTAAAATGACACCTGTAAATAAGACAAAACTAGAGAATATAGAATACACATAATTTAAATGCATCCCTCAAAAGAACGAGGTATGCTATAATGTTTTATTAAAATATTCACATCTAACCTAGAATTTGATAGATATATAGTAAATTCAAAACGTGTCTTATATAATTAATGCCACAATCTCAAACAGACGGTGAACAGGCCCCCATGCTGGTATTTAAGGAAAAAGGCGGTCCACGCCTGACGAGACCTATCTCCTTCTGGTTCTACCCGACACCAGATAAGATTATAGTAACTCCATCTGGTCTGTGAATTGCTATCTAGTTACTGCGGCTCTGTACTCGGGTGGGTACGTACTTCTCTGCTGCGAGTTGCCACCGAGTTACAGCTCTCTACATTAATTACCCTTCTTCCAATATACTATACCCTTCGGAATAAATATGGGGACAAAAAAATCTAGATGAACTATAATAATACTCGAGATTATCACATTGTTATTTGCAAAGATGGTATACCTGGTTGTAAGTATGAAAATTTTATATACTCATTTTTTTTTGATAAGTTTGTATTTCACAAGTGAAATCCTCCAACCAAACTTACATCAAAAGAAACTATCCCTTAGATACTAGATAACGAATATCAACACGAGAACGCACTGATAAGCGCTATCTAAGTACTATCTAAGTACGAGTACCTAAGTATCACCAAAAGTAATCTAACCCACAAAGCCCAAGACCAAAAAATACACCAAACTATGGGCAAAAGAAACTAAACAACCACACAGAAAACAAGATTACTGAGGTGAAGGACCAAAAGTTATCAAGGCAACATGCAGCTTCCTTAATTTCAAGGAGGATCTTAGAGGTGTCTACCTCCCAAGAGAGGCCCATCGCATAACAAGCCTCGGCGGAGATTTTCTCCTGAAAAGCGGCATCTTGCACTCCCATCCCAGCCATAAGTGAGCCAAAGCAACGCTCTTTCTTTGAAGACTTACGCTCTTTGATCTCCAGTTTCCGTAAAGGAAACGACATGAGAGCCACGGCTTTTTCCGTGGACCACCTATTGCGGCAATTCGATCTAACCGGAGTTGGATATGTAAATACTAACATGATTTCAGATGGAGTTGATTCTATGCCCATTGTTATCCTCACACGACATATGTTCCTTAAGATTTAAGATTAGATACAAAAATTATAACAGTATTGAGCGTCGGATGGTATATATGAATGCATATTTGAGGCGTTGGATTCATATTCGATATTTGTTAGAATCTTTGTATTAAAAAAAAATAATTTAACCGATAAGTACATTGAGTTTTTCTAGTTCCTTTTTAACGTGGTGTGCTCTCGATTTAATTTGTACATACTACTCTCTTCTACATCCATTATGTCTCATAATTAAACCGAAGAAGTGGAAATTGAACCCTGAAGTCAACGCGGTTTTAGCCTGGAATCCGATACGGGGTTGTTGTTTCAATGACTCGTGCTCACAGATTATTGCACTTAGATTGTTGCAGGCTGCTATTAATCCATCCGAAAGAATTCATGTGTGTTCTTTCAGAACAGCTGCGTTTGCATGTGAAACAGAAGAAATGTATTAATTGTGACCATTATGAGTTGACTTTCCAATAAATGTCGCCTCTTTTGATTTTTTTGTTACATTTAGTACAGGTTGACTTGAACGTGTATCTTGGGCAAGGCAGAAAGAAAAACATGTATATAGTTGTCTTCATTGTTTTCGAAGATGTGGTCCGACCGGTAGTCTGACCAGTAGGACTATGAATCGGAGTCTTGGGTGGGTCAGAAAACCATGTACGTATACTTACCTAACGAACTGGATGATTTCTGGTCAGACTAGGTAGTTGGCTCAGATTATTGACCCAGAAAAATCTGGTTCGTTAGGTTTGACCGAAAATTTAACCCAGAAATCCAGAATTCACCCAACCCAACCCAAAAAAATTAAAAAAATCAAATTATATACTCGAATTTTCCAAATCAATACAAAATAAACTAAATCAACAAAAATATTATACTAAATATGAAATAAATTGATCAACATATCGATAATATTAATTTTTAAATCTATTATTTACTATATATATATATATAAATTTCTGGTCTGACCACTAATCTGACCAATCAGTCTGATTGACTCGGAGATCAGACCAAAATCTAAATTTTTCTCCGGGTCTTTTTTAAAAACAATGGTTGTCTTTGACATTTGGTATTCTCTTGTTCAAATTCAAGAATTGAAGTATGGAAGGGGCATAGGAAATGAAGTCCGCAGGTACCACCAAACATGTATACAGTTGTATTTGACCTTTGGTATTCGCCTGATCGGATTTGATAAATGAAGTATGTAGGTACACTACGAAGCAATTGGTCAACTGGTAGCGAATTTTTTTCATTTAACTAGAGATATCGAACTAATATTGCGAGAAATACAATAATATTAGAATTTAGTAGGAAAAATTTTAATACAATTTAAAGTTTTATATTGTTTGAATCTAAATTAAACATGTACAATAAAACATCTCTAAAGTGATATTGTTGGGATCAGAGTAAGATATCACTTTAGAGAGAGATGTTTATATTTTTCTATTCCAAAAATATTAAATTGAGTTTTTATCCAAAAAATAAAAAATATCAAAAAAATATTTTGTCTATATTCAACTCAACTAAAAAGCTCGGCTTATAGCGTTATTTAAATGCTACACTTGTTTAAGATTTTTTTTATAACAAGATGACGATTACAAGACCATCTGAAGACAATTTAAAAAATGAATGATGATATAAATCAAACAAGCAAATTTAATATAAACTAGAATGTTCAAATATTTTTCAAATTTATAAAGTATGTAATAATATAGTATTTATTAAAAAAATATGATTTTATGGAAAAGTTGGGAACAAATAATATTTAACATCAAAATTTTCTGAAAAAAAAAGTTATTATGATAGAAAGATGATTAAATTTTAGCAGCAGTCCCGACTCGAAACTGAAACCCTTGTATCAGTATAATCTTAAGATTGTCACTTTACAAAATATCTTATATTGTACAGGGAAATCATATTGCTGGGCTGGCTCAGCTACCGAATTGTTGGAGCCCAAATAAGGCTTCAGAAGCCCAATTAAGGAAACAGAGCCCAAGAGGATGGTGTTGTTGAAAAAATAAAATAAAATAAAACCGCGCTAGGGTTTAAGCAGGGGTTCAACATTTCAGCTTTTTCTGCAAGTCTCTTCTTCTCCAATTCCCAGGGATCCAAGTTAGCGAGATTCTGGAGGGAATATTCCACGATGGTGGAGATGGAATCGGAAGTAGTTAAAGAGACGGAAACACGTTGCGACGGTCCAGAAGCTGACGCCGCTGGCGAGGAGGAGGCGGCGGCGTCTCCGTCTTCTGTCGAAGAGCTCGTAACAAACGGCGACGCCGCCGTTGTTGCTGCGGCGGGTGACCTGTCGGCGGGAGAGAAGCATGTCGTGGATGCCGAAACCGACAACCACAGTGAGGATGATGAGGACGAGGAGGTGGAAGAGATGGTAGTGTGGAGCGACGTTGACGAGGAGGAGGAAGACGAGGTTGCTAGCCCTATTAGGTCAAAAAATGAGATTCAGGTAACTGAAAACTTAGGTTTGAGATCTTTTCCCTTTGCCTGCTATTTGTATGTCGGTTTTAGATAGTTATTAGGCGGCTAATTGGATGTTTATTCTTTTCAATTTGGGGCATTTGGAAGGGAATAACTGTCTCAGAGTATCGGAAACAACGCGGTGTTTGGTGTCATTTTCGCTAACGAACGATTGCTAAACCGATTTGTAGGCCCTTCCTCCTGTTCCGGCCGTGGTTGCCGCCTTGGAACCGCACCATCAGCTGCTACCAATCGGGGTTGTTCTATCGGTGAGGTGGCTTAGGTTTGCTTCCGTGCCATGTCTGTGGAGTTTGAGTTGCTCACGTTGGTTGCGTCGTTTTTGTTTCTCAGATTTTGGGTACTCAGGTTATTGTTGAAGGAATGGAGGTGCACAATCCTCTTAACGAGGGCTCTGTTCTCTGGATATCCGAGTCTCTTCAGCCTTTGGGTTTGGTGGATGAGATTTTCGGGCCGGTCAAGAACCCGTACTATCTTGTGAGGTACAACTCCGAAAGTGAAGTGCCCACCGGTATCCAAGCAGGCGCAAAGATATCCTTTGTTAGCGAGTTTGCCAATCATGTGATGAATGACAGAAATGTGTATAAGAAAGGTTATGATGCATCTGGTGCACATGATGAGGAGGTGTCTGACGATGGAGAATTTTCGGATGACGAGAAAGAGGCTGAATTCAGAAAGAATTTGAAGCAGTCAAAGAGATCTTCGAGGAAGACAGATACGGATCAAGATACTAAATGGAAGTACAACAGTCCTTCAAGGAAACAAGCATCTGCTGAAGGGATTCAGCAGCCACGCAAACAAAATCAGTATCAGCGGCCACATGAACAAAGACAGCAAAACAGAATTCCTACGCCACCATCGCTTAGTCATAGCGATGGCTTATCTTCTATTCCCAGTGGACAAGATTTTAGTGGTGGAAGTGGATTTGTTCCACAGTTTCCCCAGATGGTGCAAACCACTCGGGCTTTCCAGCCCCCTCCATTTGGACAATTGCCTGGTGGAGTACCTAATCAGCTGCAACAGAATGCAACATCGCCTGCTAATAATTTTCCCTGGCCACCGATGAATCAACTTCAGCAGCCCTATCAAATGTCAATGCTTAATGATTTGGCATTTCAGCAACAATTCAATGCCAATCAGTTCCCTGGTTCCTTCATGCCGGGCGGACAGCCGAACTTTTTCCAGAGACCCGCATTTCCACCTCCTGGGATCATGGGTATGAACAGCTTCAACCAGAATGCATACGGAATCAGTTTACAGTTTCAGGCTGCTCTTCCACCAATGAATCAAATGAACCTAGCTGCTCTAAACCAAGGGATGGCAGCCAATCAGCCATTCGCGCAGCCAAACTTCATGCAACCTCCTGCTATCAACCCTGGGAATAATCAAGTGCCGCTAACCTTTAACATGGGCGCGTATCCGAATACGGGTAACAATCCTAATCGCGGGAAAGGTTGGCGGCCGCCTCAGTGAATCCGTCTTATCTTCAATGCTGTAGCTTGATTCTGATTTTGTGGCAACCGCCTTCCCTTTGAATACTGGTTGTACCCGACCTCAATTTTACTACGTGAATGCAGATCCTATTAAGTATTTGGTGTTGCTTGCTTCTTAAGTTAAAACAATCCCCTGTTGAGTTGTGGCCCCATCTATTTGATAGAATCGTACTCCTAGTGTTAATTGTTTATTCTCGTTAAACCAGTCGTTTCGTGGAAAATGAAAACAAGTTCTTCGAACGATTAGTGTATACATGCATGCTTGGAATGTACTGGCCTTGAACCTTGGTCTCTTATCTTTAGGAAAGTTGAAAATGGTGTTGATGGTTTTAGAATTCTCTAGAAACTGGGGGACGTTTCTCCAATTGACAATAGAGCACATAAAAATGATAAACATGGAATGGATAACAAAGGGCACAAGTAAAACGATGGGATAGATTAATTGAAATGAGCCAACAGCCAGTGAAGGGTGAGATCAAAATGGGAACTTCAACATTAAAATGCCCTCCTTTTAAAAAAAGCATGAATTTTACACTCAAGCTTTTGCATTCCTGGTGAAGTCCATGCATGTCTGGCAGCTGCAATCCGAGAACCGACAAGTTTCGCAGCCAAAGCACACGCAGGAAGTGCATCCTTTGCAGGTTGGAGAACGAGTGCAGCCCCTGTACACCCTGCGGCTAACTCTCTCCTCGTCGTCGTCGCATGTTACTCTGAGATGACAAAGGTAGCAATTTACTTTTTTGTTCTGGCTTAAAGAATCAACATAACAAACATCATATATCATTTTCCATCTTGCAGCCAGCAGATGAATTCTCATTGCCGGTAAATAACGGCCGGCCACTCCAGAAGGAGCAGGTTAAAGGAGAGCAGACAAGTAGAGTGAAGCAATTATTAGTTTTATGGCAAAGCATTGCCGATTACTCATTGAGTTCCAGGCAAGTTAAAACCCACTTCGAAGCTGGTAGTATCCGAAAGATAGCGAAAAATGAGAGAAATGAGTCAGCTTGCATATAAACAATTGCATCAAGAGGTTGACAGGCGAAGTGCAAGTTACAAATCCTGCCTGGGTAGGATAAAAGTGTATTTGACCTTCGAGACAAGTAGTACATTGACTTCAGAATTATATTCTTGAGCATGTAAGCACTATCCTCAAAGAGCTTAAACAGACCATGAAGCTAACGTTCTTCTAATGTTGCTTCATATGAAAGTGAACAGTTTTTTCAAACATTATGCTTCAGTCGTAAAATTCGCAGAACACAGACAATCTGCAGATGCTTCAGTCATCACACAGTAGAAATACATGGACAATATCACGAATTAGCAGGTAGTCCTTTCATGGAGCAGAGATATAAGTTCGGAGATTTAGACTTGACCCAAACCTACAATTTACTGAGCTCCAGGCATAATTAGTCCTTCCAAACAGCCATTAGCTATAATTACTGTTTAGCATTAAGTTCGGAGAGCAATGAGCCGAAACCATGATATTATAAAGGATACTAGGAAATGGCAAGCAAAAGGTACTTTCAAGAAATATAAATTTAGCCAAAAACGGATCCAATTAATGATAGTACAATAAAAGAAGACATACTTGTCAAACGGGATATCAGAGCATTGCCAGTTTGCATCAGCCAAAGCATCATGGTGAATTCGACACTCCTCTCTGGTTCGCAGTCGGAATCGTCGATCCTTCTGGCACTTGCTGCAGCGAACGAACTCATCTCGGTGAATGACTCGCCCGCTATGCGATCTCTGAGAACCATTAGCAATCTTTAGTGCTTGGTTATAGTACTTGAGCAATACTGTCTTGTATAAAGGCATCTTCTCCCCATTAACTATCACCCAGACATTATTCTTCCATTTTCTAGCCGTCTCTCTGGCAGAATGCTTCTCAAACGCCGCTGGGGTCATCTTATCTGGTGGCAAATTCACAGATGCAAAGAAATCAATTAAGAAAGTAGGAAGTTCTTGGAGAGTATACCGAGTATCGGAGCCAGGCCAATAAAGAAGAAGAAAAAGATTCCAAGTAGCAGCTTATAAACACACAAAACGGGTAACATGAAGACAAAATAACAAATTATAACTTGCGAGAATGCTCTTAGAAAGTTGGCATTGACCCAGACATCAACTTATATGACAACGAGGATCCTGCCACGCGTTCATTTGAAGAAGAAAGGAATTGGCTATTACAGCAGTTGGCCACTGTTCCAAAGTTAGGCATCAAGAATGGGACGAGGAGCAAGTAAAACAATATGGTTAAGAACAACCGGTGGTAGAGACTTGGATTCACTTAAGTAGGTCTTGGTTCAAGTCTCACAAATGAACGTTATTGAGAGAATCACTCCTATAATGGGTTTGACACTAACTCGACTCTGAATATTAGAGCTTACACCCAAAAAATATGGTTAAGAGCACGCAGTTGAACCGTAGAGAATGGAAAGAACCCACGAAATGCCAAGGACCAAAGATCCCTGCTTTGTCAGAAAAACGTAATCCTATGTACACGAAACCTTAAATCTTCAGATGAAGCGATCACGCACCCTAAAGAACACATGCAAACAACATGAACAAGATATTACGTGTAACCTCCTGACTGTTGCAGACGAGAAGAAGAGAAGCAGAAGCAGAAATCTCCGTGCATGTCTGTAGTAGGTAGATCATAGATGTAGGACCCAATGACCCTATTGGCCTGGTAAGAAAAGGTCAACCCATCTTCTGATCAACAAAAGCTAGAAACTTCACAGATACACAAAGAGAGAGAGAGAGAGAGAGAGAGTTGGAAGACTAGAAAACCAATGCGACTCGGGAATCAACAGCAAACCAAGGACCAGGTCTTCCGAAACAAAACAACGAGAAAACAAGAGAAACAAAAAAAGGGTGGTCCCCCTTTTTTAAAAGGATGAAAATCAATATAGTGACACACATTTGACCGAGTGAATTGAGTAGTTTCGCTTTCACAGAGACAAAAACAACATACACATTGGCTGTAGGAGAAGATAAGAATCCAATAAGATCGAAGATACGAGTATACGCCCCGACAATACTCGACTCGACTCGGAGATTTCACCAAACAAAGATGCGATGCGAGTGGATGGGGGAAGAGACCTTCGTTGCAACCAGGGGTGCACTCGCAGGTGATAAGGAGGTCTCCGTTGGGATAAACCCTAAGGGTACCAACGGCGTCACCGTAACGGTGGCTGGTACAACCACACGTCACCTCTATGTAATTGCTCCGTTTATTGACCCCGCTCATCTCTCTCAGCTCCTCCTCGCTAAACAAAAACGCCGCCGTTTTCTCTCCTTCCTCCACCAACACCCCACCTCCTCCTCCTCCTCCTCCTCCCACGTTCTCCATTCTCTAAGATAAATAAGATTGGGTTTTTAAAGTGGGAGTAAGAGGAGGAAAGACGGGATTTTGGCTTCTGGGTTCTGGGTTTTGTTTATAGGGAAAAAAAAAACTCAAAACTCCCCCACGAGGGTTCTCTCCTTTCTGTTGTTTAGGTTTCCAATTAAGAGAGAGAGGGGGGAGAGACTTCACGAAGCACTCGGAGATCTGCAAGTGAAAAGCGTTGAAACAGGCTGTTGTATATATCATGTGTAGGTTTTTGGTGGTTGGGTGGATTTTGTACGCAAGGGTGTTTGTTCATAAACAAAGCTATACTTTTCAAAAAAAAAGTAGGTTTTTTGTTAACATCTGGTATACGGTATATTAAGCCCAATAATTTAGATTCGAGTTAATTGATGTGTGATATATGTAAGTAGGAATTTTTTTTGGAAGGTTCATGTATATATGTAGGTTTTTTTTGTCAGGAAAAATTTAGTCGGGTTGGCCTAAACTCTGGGGCTCTAGACGGCATTAGATTTTGTTTTCCTCTCAAGTAAAATTTTGCCGAGAATTAACTCACCAATTCTTGAGAAACAAGGTAAGATTCGTTGTCATCCTATCCACCTTGAATTGGTATGTATATATGTAGGTTGGTGGTGTAGTGTTGCCGGTGGTGTTGGGTGTGTGTTGCGTATAACTTGTGATGATGGAGGGGGGCCAGAAGTGGGTGGGGATTCCCCTCCCAAAAAAAAAAGTGGGGATTTTCGAAGTGGTCTTCTCCTCTGATTGGGCAATATTTCTCTGTTTATTTTTACGAATCTCGCATATTCATGCTCAAATATTGTAAAATCCATTGTTCTAATAATATCTTTTTAAAATTCGGAACACTGCATTAAATAAATTCAAATTTCTTGAACAATAAACTATTTTTCATTAGTTTTGTCTTATTTTAAATAAATTCAGAAAGATCTGGGGGTTTTAATTTAAAGCAAGAAATGGCTTTTTTTTCTTATGTTTTAGGATGCGATGCTTTTGCGAACTCTGGCTCTGCATGACGTGACACGAGAGACGAGAAGAGAGGATGGGCTTCCCTGTATTTTGTGTTCATGTTACTTCGATCGCGTATTCTTTAGTCTGGGGGCCGGCAAGTGCAGGTTAATGAATAATGACAGTGTTGGATTGAAAACGTGTGTGCGGAGAGCTAAATCTTGTTATACTAGAATTGCTAATTAATTTCATTAGCAATCACCTCGGTGGTGAGTCTTTTTATTAACCATGTGTGTACTTTTCTTCGTACTTTGTAACTCTACTCTGATTAATCCGTCTAATAAAGATTAGATATCTATTATTGAAGAAAAGAATTCGTGTGAGACCACATGGAGATGTATTTACTAAATTGAATCGAAAATACTAAAAACTAAATAAATATACCAAATAATATATAACCCACCAAACCTAATAAATGAAAAATACATGCACTCGTACAAAGTGACTAGGATCAGAATGTACGTTTGCAAGGTCTTAATCAGTCGATATTAAAATAAATGGAGTCCGGGCCCGTCCCAATTATTTGCTGCTTTTGTGAGTATGGTTTTTTTAGATCACTTGATAGAACTCCGACAGTGAAAGCTGTGGTGAATGGTACTAACAGAGGAGAGGGCAATGAAAACGCGAGGCCGAAACCTGTTGGGATTTGAGGAAGAGTAAATACAAGGGCCCACCAAATTAGTGCTAGGAAGCCAACCTTCAAAAACAAACTCGTGTAGCGTAGGTGCGATGGATGTCAAAAAGGCCTATGAGCAGAGGCAGAGAGAGCGCAGTGACTTTGATTCACTGAATAGTCGCATTGGTAGGCATCTTTGGGTGCCATGTGCAAATAAGCGGCTAATCGACCCAACCTACTTTACAGCTCAATTTATAGTGCCTCAATTGTCAAAATGGCTAATCCGAGTTATTATCGGGTACAAATCTTACGAATGAAGTATACATTATCAGAAAAAATCACTTTTAAATGCAGTTCCGTAATAATCTAGCATGAATGTTAGAGGTTTAAAAAAATATATGTTGTGTATAGTTTTTTTCATAATTACATAGTATTCTGATGTTGTTGATTGTTGGAGCACAAAATTAACGGTGGAAAAGGTTGGTTCAAATTTTTCGGATAAAAAAAACGTAATTGTTAAAGACTTTACATTAGCGTGTTAGCTGCAGGCTGCCTGTTAATGAAATGAAAGCCGTTTAAAAATTGTCTTTCGTAAATGGGGACAATTAGTGATTAAATTAAACAAGGGTTATAATTGGTACCGTATTTTAATAGGCTCCCGTGATGCGTAGTAGGGGAATTGGACGCACTACTAATTGCTCTCGCTTTTGTTTAGAATTAGATCAGTATGAGCCTCATTGAAGGACAGAAGAGGAGTGCAGTAAACCAAATGGTTGTAACATATAATGTTTGAAGTGTAAACACGAATGTGTACAACACTCATAACAAATAGTACAAGTTTGGAGATAGAGGACACCCGATATTACGTGGTTCGGTAGAAAGACTTACATCCACGGGATCGAGACGATCATTACTATATTACGTGGAGATATACATAGTACATAAGTCATAGGCAAGCATTATGTCTCGAGCCTAAATCTATGTCTATACTACCATTGCCGAATAAGCAAGACCAAAGAACATCTAACTCCTACCCTTCTATTTATAGGAGTCAAACCCAATATGCTTTACAATAGAATTAGAAGTCTATTCTAGGACAAATCCTAACAATCTCCACCTTGTACCAAATTTTAAAATCAATCGTCTTCTCAAGCTTCTAGCTCATTATCCACATCAGATCATCTTCACAGTGTGTGTCTCTTCCTGTAAGCTCAATCAACGCGACAGGAGAAAGTCATTATGTGTGCAACACGAGAGTTCTTCACGTTAGAGAAAACTAGTCCAATGCCCATAACAATGCATAAATCTCATAGGCTAACTTCAATTCCAGAAACTCTAGTATAACTAGTACTCTTCCTCGGTATGGTGTACTCTCACGGGATAACTCTCAAACAATTCTCAATCGATATAACAGACTCCACCTCTACAGAAAACCTCCACCTTCATGTGGACACTGACTGTTAGGGTTACATTGCCGGGGGCGAACACCAATCTCAGTCAAAAATAAGAGATGAGGACACCAGCTACATGACTTTATATCACCTTCGCATGAACACCTTCTAGATGTCAATCTTGGAATTTTCCACCAACTGCAGAATTTTACATCATTTTTGCGTGAACACCTTCTGGACACCAAGCTTGTTGTTATTACACCTTACTCCTCCATCCTCGTGTGTAACTAGGAGATACGCTGTAAAACAATTGAGTCAAAACAAAATAGATACTTGTACTAAATCTTCGCCTTCATCATCAACGAATAATATTAGAAAATTATCCACAAGAGAACAAGAGCATGCAAAGAACACGAACACAAGAGATTACGTGGTTCGGCCTAATGCCTACGTCCACGAGGAGAAAGTAGAACTTTTATTGATGAGTAGCCACAAAGCCTTACATAACCTAGGGTAACATGTCTTTATATAGAGACAAACCCTTGTACATCAAGTAACCTATCTAGGTCATCCTAGGAGTCCAAAACAAGAGTCCGATATAAAACAAGAAAACTTGTCCGCGTCACCTGGCGGTCGCCAGTCACTTAGCATCCGCTAGTCTCGCGAACCCGGTACATTCTGTACCCCTCCACTAGCGATCGCCAATTGGCTTGCGGGCACCAACCCCATGCTGATTTTCCTCCTTTGCCCTTTTTCTCGATAAATCCCAACAATCTCCACATTAGAGAAAATATCTCTTACGAAAAACTATGAAGCTCCACCCGAATTTTAACAAATTCTACCATAATGAAACACAGCCCATGAAGAACCATGAGATTTTGGGAAACCAAACTGACTCTATCGACTCCACCTCGAACCATAGATATACCGCCATCAATAAAACTATATCAACTTTCTCTCCACTCTTTTGCTCAATCACTAAAAGATAACTCCCAAACTCGAGCATCTCCCGAGCTTGCTTGGCATATTTCCTCCGACCTCCATCGAACCCCAACATGCAAGTTTACCTGCCGAAGCAACCTTGTGACCAATAGATATGCCCTCTATTTTTTGGTCACCTCAATGCTCTGCAATCTCGAACTGCTTCTCCGTTGGACCTTTTTGCCTCGAGCCAATACTACTAACTATAACATACAATGGGCAATCTTTTGTTCTATCAAGTAGAACCCTCGATGAAACAACCATAGGGAGGTCTTGCTAATAATGCTTCTCAGAAATAACCATGACTTTTGGCAACCATGCTTTCATGAAACAACCATAGTTTGCTAACCATGTCTCTGCGAATCTGAACTATACTCAAACCATTCATGTCAAGTCTTTATTCTGTCATATAAGAGCATTTCCCCTCTCCATCAGAATCCAAAGATGTGACTCCACCTACAACCGTACCCCCCCCCCCCCCCACCACTAACTTGTAGGTACTCTTTACATCCATTTCATCATTTATCACCATCAAAGCATCTTTCTCCACCTCAATTAGCCCACTTACTACCTTATAGTTGTACCCACTATAATCTAAGGCTCCTAATGAGATCAAATTCCTCTCAAACTTCAGCACATGCCTAACCCCACCCAATTTTCTCTCAACATCATCCCACATCTTGATCCGGATATCACCTATGCCAGCGACTCTATAAGTAAAACCATTACCCATAGTCACCATACCTGAATCAACAAACTTATAGGAATCAAACCACCCTCTCTTAGGTGCCATGTGAAAGGAACAAGCGCTATCGCAAATCTAGAAATCAGAATGCTTTGGACCTGACAAAATAGAAAGACAGTCACTATCCAACCCATCTAAGTATGAGGCCATATTCATGGATGTCGATCCTCCTTCACGGTCCTGATTTTTTCCTGGACAATCCTTCTTCATGTGCCCTTTTTCCTCTGCACTCGAAGCAATTTCCTTTGAACCTCCTTGACCTCGACCAGAATCCTCCTCCATCTTTTCCTTCTTGACGACCATGGCTACCCCTCACAACCATCTCTTATATTCATTCATCGCCAGTTTCAAACTGTAGCAGAGCACTTGTGATATCCTCCAATACCAGGGATTACTTCCCCCAAGTTAGAGTTGTAACTAAACTCTTGTAGGAACTTAGTTAGGAATTCAGCAGCAACAATGTCTCATCTTTATCCTCGAACTTCACATCGACCCTTCTTAAATCACTCAACAGTTTATTAAAAATATTGTTGTGTTGGCTCAAATCTGAGTTCTCCATCAATTTAAGCCCGTACAACTTTTACTTTAGATACATGATGAGCATAAGAAACGCTCATTTTATCCCCTTATATTAGGGTCATTTAGACCCCATTTTGAGTCTATTTGAGTCATTTTACACCATTCTTAGGTCCGTTGCTTATAATGGTTTCACCCTTTTTTCTTCGTATCTTTTGGAGGAGGATTTTGTAGGGACGCGAGGATCAAGTGAGAAGTGGCGAGCGTTGGAAGAATCGAGCTGAGAGATAGCCAATCAGAACTAATCTGCACCTGTTGAATGGTGAAAACTGCACCGACCGGCGTCCCTTCTACAGAATGGGCTGAAGGACGCCCCGCTCGACAGATGGCGGGAGGACTTCATCTAGATTTTCCTGAACCTCGTGTGTCCCACCGGACGACGCCCTTAACCCACCGAGTGGCATCCAAGGAGGATGAGGTGAGCTTTTCACGAAGAAACTGCTGAACAGTGGAGTCGCCCACCGGTCAGCGCCCAAATTCTAGAATCGCCCGCCAGCTCAACTCGCAGGACGGCACCCTTTGCATTGGACGGCATTTTTGTCAAAATTTTCCCAGGAGAATTATATATTTTGAGGGCTTTTCGGACATTTGTACTACATTTTAGGGTTGAGGGGGAGACTTCTCTATAAATACCACCCTCAACCCCTCAAGTTGTAACCTTTGACATCAAAGACTTAAATTTAGGGTTTTTGGAGTACTTAGAGGAGGAGCTCAAGGAGCAAGAAGTGGATGCCAGGAGAGGATCGAGCGGCTCGTCACCACTATTGGGCACTCTCTATCTCTTCTCTTTAATTCCGCTCTTGTGACATTGTTCCCTTTTTTGCATTATCATTTCCTTTAAATGATGATGTGTGAGTAGTTCCTTTTGGGTCGGGTGCCTTAGCACTCCCAAAATGCTTGTTTCGAATGGGCTTTACCTTTATAGCATGTAATGGTTAATGGGCGTAATGCGTTGGATAATGGACCTATGTTGGAACCTAGTAGCGAGTGGCGTCAGTAACGACTTAGACTCCTTCCCAATCGATTGTAGTGTGACCCAAAGGTACTTAGCCGTGAAAGGGAGCGTGAAAAAGCCTAACCGTTAGACTATACATTTACCTGACGAACGTATCTATAAAAATGGACTTTGCCAAGAATGGTAGTGTGTAGTTGGCAAAAGGGTGGTGCTTTAATGAGTGAGGTTTAGGAGGGGCAAGTTGTGGTAGTCTCAACACCTAGGTGAGTTTGATAACTTACCAACATTGGGTATGAGTGACGCTCTAGCCAGAACCTCTCCTATTACCTTCTTTGTGGCGTGAAGTACTTAGCCATAAAGCACCATGCCATAGTTCACCTAGGCCCACCACAGACTTAAAAGCCTAAGAGATACCAAGCACGTAGGGATGTGCGAAGAGCAACTAACTCAATTTCCTTTAAATTGTCTTTACACACTTTCAATTTGTCTTGTCTTTGCTTGCTTAACCCAAACCAATTCATAAAATACTTTTCAACCTAATCTTAATTGTATTTCGCTCGGGATATCTTGAACCCACTCCTTGTGGTTCAACATTACACCGTACTCTCTATTATTGCAAAGTGGACCAAAAATTTACTCTTCAATTGGCGCCGTTGCTAGGAAGCGGCGTTCCCCAAGGCATCTTTGTGATTTGTGAAATAGTTAGGTTGATTTTACTTATTTTTAGTTAAGTAGTTGAGTGCTGCTCTTGTTTTTCCTGTGGACTCTTGACTTTGTATACCACGAACTCACTCGTCGGGGTCACGTGTGGACCAAGAAGAGCTTAATCAAGACATCGAGAGAATTGAGAGAACTTTGAGGAGAGAACGAAGAAGGAGAAGTGAGATGAATTTTGTAGCTAACCATGAAGGAGCCCAGGCTATAGGCGGTCTGCGAGTCGCAATAGAGGATAAGGACATCCCTTTTATGGATTTTTCTAGCTTGACACTTGATGGAATGATGCCCGGAGTACCACGCCCAGATGTAGACTCCATCAACTATACTATTCCATCCAGAGTCTTTAACATTCTCATAAACTCCTTACAATTTGGCGGATAGAAGACCCAAGAGACCGTCTTTCTAGGTTCTTGGTGATCTGCGACACCTTCAAAATTCAAAGGGTGTCAGATGATACAATCAAACTCCGCCTCTTCCCTTTCACCTTGCATAGTAGAGCAAGGCTATGGTACACAGGCTTGAGTGACTCGGGAATCACTACTTAGAGGGAAGTGGCAAACACGTTCTTAGGAAAGTACTTCTCATCTGTCAAGACAAACCAACTCCTGCGGGAGATCAACACATTCAAGCAATACCAAGATGAGACTTTAGGGGAAGCATAGGAGCGATTCAAAGACCTCAAGAAATCATGCCGAGTTAAGAATACGACAAAAGATCATTTACTACAAGCCTTTTTCTTTGGGCTCGCCACTATTGTGAAAGCAACTCTCGATGTGGCAGCAAGCGGGTCATTCTCAAGAAAGTCACGACGAGAGGCCATCTGCATACTGGAAGACATTGCTTCCTCTACATCCTCCTACTCGAGCGAGCGCGATATCCATCCCTCTAGACCCCGAGGAGGAGCACAAGGGTCAGACTTGGTGATTCAATTGCAAGCATAAGTGGCAGCTTTGGAATGGTACTAGGATGAGGATAGATATAATTCAAGAAAAGTTGCATTTTTTCAAGTAATATGCGAAGATTGTGGTAAAGAAAGGCACGATGCTAAGGAATGCCACGAGAATGAGAACCCACTTGAGCAAGTACACTTTGTCGGGCGAGAACAGAATCATAACTACTCAAATGCCAGAGGATTCAATTCTTACAAGACGGGATTGGACAACCACACAAACTCCTCAAAATCAATAGATTCCAATCACTTGGCGACAATACCGGATCAAGGGCCACTGCTCCAATCTTACTCACAGGAACATTAAGCGCCAGCACCCAGAGGGTGCCTCTATGAACTAGTAGAGCATATGGAAGGTAGGGTTCAACGGTGGGATTCAATGCCGGACAAAATGGATGAGATGATTAAAAGTCAAAAGGATATGATGGTGAGCCTTAGTCAACAAGGATTTCGGATGGCAAACCTGGAGAGAATCGTTCAAGGACAAGCCCAAGCACATCTTGGGCTAGAGAAAAGAAGTAAAATTAGATAGCAAAGACTTCTATCGGGACCCACAAGTACTCCACTACATGCCATAGAGGACAAACCACAACAAGAATGCTCAATGATTGTCAGTGAAGAATGAGATCTACACGAAGGCACCTAAGAAATAAATCACATACATGGAGACCCTGGAGGAATCACAATTTCTAAGGAAGTGAAGAAGGAGTTGGCACAAAAGACAGTCATAGACGCAGGATCTTCTGTGAATATTATGCCACTATCCCTGTGGAAGGAATTAGAATAAAACCAGCTGACTCCTTCTCAAATCCAGTTACTCATGCCAAATGGGTCGATATCAGTCCCAGTGGGAAAGTTGATGGAGTGGACAATTTTGGTCAAGGGGGCCAAAGTACAAGCTGACTTTGAAATCATACAAGATTTCTGAAGGAATGGAAAGGGTTATAATATTGGGATGGTCATTCTTGGTAACAACCCAGTCTTTGATAGACATAAGGAATTACGCATTGGATCTTAAGCTCAAAAACCATTGGAAGCGCATAACTGCTAGGGGTGTGCAAATGGGATTTGGGATACAGGATATCCCAAATTTTTTCGGTATTCGGGAGTTCGGGATCAGGATATCGGTATTCGAGATTTAATTCGGTAGTGATTTTTGGGAAAATTCGGTGAATTTTGGTATTCGGTAAAATTTTGGGATATACCGTTATCATACTAAAATATAACAAATTCCGAAGTACTAAATATAAATTTGCCAAATTATAAATATAAGGGGAAAAAAACCTCACCTCTCAGAAACTGAACGCACGGCCTCGCCCTCTATAAAAAAAACCCTCACAAGTCACAACCTCACCCTCTCAAAAAATCCACGACACGACCTCACCTCGTCAGTCGTCCATCCCTCACGGCGTCGCCCTTGTCCCTCACGGCCTCACCCAGCTCTCCTAAATGTAAGTTTCGATTTGGGAATTTGACCTAGGTTTCGATTTGGGTTTTTTAATTTAGGGTTTGTCTTTTTGATTAGGGTTTCGATATAGGGTTCTGAGTTGGTAAATTGAGTGAGGTCTTAGACTAATTAGTTAGTGACCTTGCCAGAGATGGTCATTAGTTAGTGGATTTTTTGTAGTTGAGTTGTCTTGTACATTTGTGCTGGATTTTTTATGGTTTTGATTGTTGTGTCCTTTATTCAACATTTCAATGTATATTGGTGGTTTCTTTTACATTATTACATACCATTTGTTAGACATTGACAATCTAATTTTTTTTAGTTTAAGAGTCTCTTGTGAATGGATGGAGGAGGGGAAGAGGACGGTGTGGATGGTGTTGCTACCCACATCCAGAAAAAGAGGAGGCAGATGGCACCAAGGTCACCGTATTGGGCTGAGTTTGAGAGGTTCGATGGCGTGGATGGGATAGCAATGGCCCGTTGCAAGGCTTGCAAGGATGAAGTTAGAGCGAACCCTCTAAAAAATGGGATTTCTGGTCTGAGGAGTCATAGTAATAATGTCTGCAATGAACAGATCAAGGTAACTGACTCCTCTCAAACCATCCTTAGATCGGAGTTCAATATGTGCGGGGTTTCGGGTGACAACATGATGACCACTATCAAGTGCGATACTGAAACACATAGAAAGGTTTTAGTGCAGTTGATCATTAGAGCTGAGCTGCCATATAGTTTTGTTGATCATCCATCATTTATAGACTTCATGGCTATCGTATGTCCTGAGTTTCGGGTCCCCTCGCGATGGACCATACAACGTGACACGTTTTTGCTGTTTGCAAATGAGAAAGATAAGTTGAAAGAGATGTTCATGAAGTCTAAGCAAAGAGTTTCATTCACTACTGATTCTTGGACGTCTAATCAGTGTGCCAATTATATGTGTTTGACTGCTCATTTTATTGATGGGAATTGGGTGTTGCATAAACAGATAATAAGTTTTTATCCAATTACTTCACATAAGGGAAAAGACGTTGGAGTAGCTATTGATAGATATTTTCGTGATTGGGGGTTGGAAAACATCTTTACAAT
Organism: Hypericum androsaemum; assembly: GCA_963995505.1. Lineage (NCBI taxonomy): Eukaryota > Viridiplantae > Streptophyta > Magnoliopsida > Malpighiales > Hypericaceae > Hypericum > Hypericum androsaemum. The sequence goes on from OZ023180.1 coordinate 12,568,124, forward strand.
AACTGTTGACAATGCTGCTTCGAATGATAATGCTAATGCATATGAGGTGTGTAGCACATATTATTAATTTGATTATGAAAAAGGGGACGAAATTGATGGTTGATTCAGTGACGAAGATTAGGGAAAATGTGAAGCACATGAAACAATCTCCCAAGAGGTTAGGGAAGTTTATTGAATGTGTCAAGGCAGAAAATATTGACAGTAAGTGTTCATTGGTGCAAGATGTGACAACTAGATAGAACTCAACTTACTTAATGTTGGTGTCGTATTTTTGAAACACTTTTATGAACTAACTTTGAAAGTTTCCGGGTCGAAGTTTGTCACTTCCAATACTTTTTTTCATGAGATTGTGACCCTAGATGAGGCACTAAGAGAATGGCATGAATCTCCTGACATTGAGCTTGTCGAAATGGCAAAAGCCATGAAATCCAAGTACGACAAGTATTGGGGAGATCCTCAGAAATTAAACAAGTTGCTCTTTGTTGCGGTCATCTTTGATCCACGTGTGAAGTTAGATTATGTGGAGTTGTGTTTGAATGACATGTACGGAAAAAAGGTGGGTACAATTTTTAAACAAGTCAAAGACTCACTCTATGTATTGTTTGAAGATTATAGAAGAAGATGGTTGAAGGAAAATGGAGGAGATGTAGGTATGGAAATTGATGGAGAAAGTGGTGATAAGGATCAACGGCAAAGGACAAACTTGGCAAAGAGTGAGTTGAAGATGTTTGAGAGGCTTGAGCGCCTTAACAAGATTAAGAAAAATAGTGTTGGAACTTCGGATGGCAGGTCCGAATTAGATAGGTACATTAATGAGGAGAGAGAGATATTGCAAACCAATGCCAAGTTTGACATCCTTGGTTATTAGAAAAATAGTTCCTTTCGGCTTCCTATTCTTGGACAAATGGCAAGAGACATCTTAGCCATGCCTATCTCAACAGTTACTTCGGAGTCTGCATTTAGCACAAGTAAGTAATTATTAATTTATATGTTTAATGTCATACATGTACGCACAATAATTGTTCTAATGGTTTAATATTTTTATCTATAGGTGGACGAGTGTTGGATGCTTTTAGGAGTTCTTTGGGTCCAACTAGTGTGGAAGCATTGTTATGTGTCCAAGATTGGCTCAAAAATACCAATTTTGATATTGAGAATCTACCAGAAGTTATCGCTCAAGATAAAATGGAAAATGGTAAGAAGTCTTATGATTTTATGTTTTTAAATTCTAATGGTTTAATATTTTTCTAATGATTTTGTTTTGTGCTCTATTTCAGAGTTGTCCAAACTATCATTGAATTCAGGTCCAAGTTTGTCACTTACTTCCACTTCCTCCAACAACCTCGAAGAACCCGTTTGACGTATTTCTCGATGTTGATTGTAATAGATATGAACTTGTTAAACTTGAATTCGAGTTTGTTAGAAATATTTTGTTGTTGAACTTGAATTCGTGGTTGTTTGAACTATGTTTGTGTTGATGTATTAAATTTAATGTTGAATTATTTTTTTCATGCAAAATTTGGGATTACGGGTAAATCCCGATCCCAATCCCGAATTTAATTCGGTATTCGGTATGATACTGAATTAATTTCGGGATCGGGATTGAATTTTTTTACAATTCGGTATTTGGGATTCTGTATTTGAGATCGAGATATCCCGAATGCACACCCCTAATAACTGCAGAAGAAGATGGGATGATATCAGAGATAGAGCTAGAGGGAGATGACCAATTCAAAGATGCAGACTGCAACAACATCAAGTCCACCTCTAAATTGGGCTTCCAAATGGGCAAGGAAGAATGATTTACCATCAACATGGTAAAGATTCCACCATCTAGGAGAAAAAGGGATAGGGGCGTGAAGGATAACGATATGCACCTTTCGAGGAGGAGGTCGGTGAACCGAGCAATCCCAGAAGGAAGAACCCAAGTCTTGAAATTCCAGTGGTGATTGGAGGAGTAAATGTTCTCTTCGCCAGGTGCGAAGGAAGAGCTCCAGTGAACGTTATGCCAATTCAACTTTGGAAGAAGATGAATTTTATTGGACAATACCCATGACACACAAGCATTCAACTGGCTAACGGGAGGACAATCACCCTAGTGGGTTATTCTAAGGAAGTTCCAATCATGCTTCAAGGGTATGAGGTCAAGGAAGACTTCATAGTGGTTGAGCCCCTAAGCACAAAAGAACTCCTCCCAGTATTAGGAAGTCTGTTCCTGGCAAGAAGGCAAGCTATAATTGATGGCCGCGATAAGTTGATTTCACTCTCAGTCCGTGAAAACATAGTAGTATTTCAGATCGATGTCGGATCCGAAGTGCCAGAAGAAAGTAGTATGCCAAACAAGTTCTTTGGATCATACACTCATAGCCCCTTTGATAGAGTACGTATCTTGTCCCCTGATGGTGACATGGAAGTATTTGATCCAGAAATAACTCAACGCTTTATCGCACTCATCCAAAGGAAACTTGATATCAAAATTGAGGAAGTTGAAGTGACTGTCCAGAAAAATCCCCAGGAAGAGCAAAGGGAGAGGAACTTAGCTCCCAACTTCTATCCCTGATGAAACTGAAGTCAGGCAAGGTTAAGCTAAGGACCATAAATGAACATTTTATATTTTGTTATTTCTCTTTTTGTAGGTAGAAGAAGTCCTTTCCCCTCCCCCCAGTGGTCACTACCCTTCGGGTGACCAATTAATTAATTTTGTGTTAGTGACTGCCCAAAGTTATCAACAGTCGAAAGACGAGTTCTATCAAAGGTGTCAAATTTCCAGAATCCACCGGACGACAGAACACGCGCCGAGCGTTGGTAGATGCAGGGGAGCAGCTCTGCTCACTTCTGCCGTGCTCCCCAACCAAGCCCCGTTAAATCAGGGATGTCCCCTATCTCTCCTCCTGAGTCATGATCATATTATCATTTTGTACTTGTCTTTAATCATCGTATTCATTATGACCACGGACGTCGTTATGTGTGCTTTTGATTGAATTATATTTGAGACTTTATTGACCACGGAGGTCATCAAAGTCACCCTTTTTTATTGTCATTTTCTTTTCCTAGCTCTTCCCACGTTGAAGACAATGTGTCATTCAAGTCTGGGGGGAGTTCGATGTAGGAACTTGCATGCTTAGGTCTAGATTAAGTTGTTTAGGTCAAGTTCTGGCATACTTTTGTAGACTCGAGGATTGATGAGCGACCTTGTGTGAGCTAATTTTGAGCTGAAGGTGAAGACTACCATCTCTAAATTTTTGGTCATGAGGTGCTTATACGCTCCGGGCAATTGGGGTATCCTATGAGTACTTGGTTGTCTCACCTTTTTGGGTGAATAGCGGAAGGACAGTGGCCATTTTTGATTGAATTTTTTCTGGAGCTTTAAAAGCCTACCCTTATATTTTCTTTTCCATTGTATAGCCTTTTGAGCTAAGCCATTCCATTGATACACACATTGATCATGCCACCCCTAACCCAATGTCCCCATCTTTGACATTTAGTCTGAGGATGCATTTAGGATCTATCTAACAGAAATTTGTGTAAGGCTTGCATGATAGAATAGGCTCATTAAGGGATTTTACTTGGGGAAAATATGTAGAAAAATGGCCAAATTCAATCGCTAAACCTTGCCTAAACCAAAATTTGACAAAACTGAATATATATAAAAAAGAGAAGAAGGGAGAAAAATGAAAGGAAAAATAATAGAAAAGAAGAAAAGCAATTAAAAAAAAGGAGAAGAGCAAGTGTGACATCAATAAGGCAACCAAATAAAGGAAAGATTTTGGCCTTTTGGCTATAGGTCTCGGGTACATTGGGTTGAGTATTTAAGTTAAAGTGAGCAAATAGAATAGCCGAGTGCTAGTTCACTTTGTAATAGCGCCTTGAATTTGGGTGGATGGCCACTACCCATTCATTTATCCTCACCATCACATTGACCCCATTTACACCCGAGCCAAGTCCTCTTAATCGCGACCTTCATTTAGTGAGAGACGAAGTCGAGTGCGAGTAGGATGACTCAAGACCCTGGACGTGTATGCGAGGGATAGGGAAAAGACCACACCATAGCGAGGATAATCATATCTCCTTCCCTCTGAGTTGTCAACTCTAGAGCCCTACCCTCCTTGGGTTAACGCTTGGTTAAACTTTCAAGGGTATGGTCTCTACGCATTCTTATTTTGTTACATCCGGGGTAGTGAACTACTAGGTCATGGGTTTTTCCTATGACGAAAGATCAACATTGCGGGGGACTTTATTTTTTATAAGAGAGTGCCAACTCTTGACCTTACTTGTTTAAGTTTTTATGTCTATACTTGTGTCTTTTGCTTAAGGACAAGACAAGATTCAAGTGTGGGGGTGTGATGAGCGCAAGAAACACTCATTTTACTCCTCATTTTAGGATCATTTAGACTCAATTTTGAGTCTATTTGAGTCATTTTACACCATTCTTAGGTCTATTTCCCAGAATGGTTTCACCCTTTTGTCTTCATGTCTTTTGGAGGAGTATTTTGCAGGGACGCGAAGATCAAGTGAGAAGTGGCGAGCGTTGGAAGAATCGAGCCGAGAGATAGCCAGCCAGAACTAAGCTGCACCTGCCGAATGGCAAAAATTGCATCGGCCAGTGTCCCTCCTGCAGAAATGCACCGAACGGCGCCCCACCCGACAGACGGCGGGAGGACTTCATCCAGATTTTTCTCAACCTCATGTTTCCCACCGGACGATGCCTTTAGCCCACCGAGCAGCGTCCAAGGAGGATAAGATGAGCTTTTCACGAAGAAACTGCCAAACGACAGAATCGCCCACCGGTCGGTGCCCAAGTCGCCGCTTGAAGTTTGCACCCGCTGGTCGGCCCCCAAATTCCAGAATTGCCCGCCAGCTCGGCTTACCGGATGGTGCCCCTTGCACCGGATGACATTTTCATCAAATTTTGCTTGGGAGAATTAGATATTTTGAGTATTTTTTGAATATTTGCACTACATTTTAGGGTTGAGGGGGAGACTTCTCTATAAATACCCCCTCAACCCCTCAAGTTGTAAGCTTTGACACAAAAGACTTAAATTTAAGGTTTTTGGAGTACTTAGAGCAGGAGCTCAAGGAGCAAGGAGTGGATGCTGGGAGAGGATCGAGCTGCTCATCACCATGATTGAGCACTCTATATCTCTTCTCTTTAATTCCGCTCTTATGACATTGTTCTCTTTCATGCATTGTTGTTTCTTTTAAATGATGATGTGTGAGTAGTTCCTTTTAGTTTGGGTGCCTTAGCACCCCCTAAATGTTTGGTTTCGAATTGGCTTAACCTTTAGAGCGTGTAGCGGTTAGTGGGCGTAATGCGTTAGGTAATGGACCTCCGTTGGAACCTAATGGCGAGTAGCATTAGAAACGACCTAGAGTCCTTCCCAATCGATTGTAGCATGACCTGAAGTACTTAGTCGTTAAGGAGAGCATGGAAAAGCCTAACCATTCGACTATACATTTACCCGATGGACTTAGCTACAAAAATGGACTTTGCCAAGAATGATAGTGTGTAGTTGGCCAAAGGGTAGTGCTTTAATAAGTGAGGTTTAGAAAGGGCAAGTTATGGTAGCCTCGATACCTAGGTGAGGTTGACAACTTACCAATATTGGGTGTGAGTGACGCTCTCGCCGGGACCCCTCCTATTACCTTCTTTGTGGCGTGAAGTACTTAGTCGTGAAGCACCATGCCGTAGTTCACATAGGCCCGCCATAGACTTAAAAGCCCTAGAGAGACTAAGCACACAGGGATGTGCGAAGGGCACCTAGCACAATTTTCTTTAAATTATCTTTACACCCTTTTAATTTAGTCTTATCTTTGCTTGCGTAACCTATACCAATTCATAAAATACTTTTCAACTTAATCTTAATTGCATTTCGCTCAGGATGTCTTGAACCCCCTCTTTGTTCGACATTACACCCGTACTCCCTATTATTGCAAGGTGGACCAAAAATCTACTCTTCAATCACCTTATTCGATAGAGATTTTGGCATATATCTATGCTCCAATTTCTTCCATACCCCAGCTAGTGACTCCTCATCTATGACATGATACATCACATCATTAGCCAAGCACAAATGAATCATCGCCACCACTTTGGCCTCCATCTCTTTCCACTCTTGGTCCTCCATCTTCTCAGACTTCTTCCCCGAGAGCGCACTCAACATACCTTGTTGGACCAGCAGATCTTTGACATGCATTTTTCATAATTCAAAATTCGATGATCCATCGAACTTAACAAAGCCAAACTTCGCATCATGACCTGCCATCCCTCGACCTCAGCTCTGATACCAGTTGTTAGAAAATCACCCATAAGAGAACAAAAATGCACAAAAAATACAGACACAAGAGATTACATGGTTCGACCTAATGCCTACATTCACGGAGAGAAAGGAGAATTTTTATTAATAAGTAGCCACAAAGCCTTACATAAACTAGGATAACATGTCTCTATATAGAGATAAACCATTGTACATCAAGTAACATATCTAGGTCATCCTAGGAGTACAAAATAAGAGTCGGATACAATACAGAAAAATCTGTCATTCTGGGCAATGGAAAGAGATGGCTCTTCTGGGAGGATTCTTAGATTGGTAATCAATCATTAAAAGAGAGTTTTGCCAGACTTTATAAGATCTCCCTCCAAAATTTTGCTTAAATTGCTGATTGTGGGTCTTGGTCTGATGATATTTGGTCATGAAATCTGTGTTGGAAACTTCCCTTTCGTGTTTTTGAGGAGGAATTGTTAAGTGAGCTCATGGAGGCTATCTTTGCTGCTCATTTGCGCTAGGAGTCTGATGATGAATTGAGATGGAAGTGGGATGATTCAGGCTTCTCTGCAAGGTCATGACAAAGATAGGTTTGTGAACAATCCTTTGTGCCATCTCCATTAACTGAAGAACTTTGATTCTGGCCGGGTTTGGTGCCTTCGAAAGTTGAATGCTTCATGGGGTTGGGAATTCAGGGAAAAATTCAAACTAGGGTTGTGATGGTATGAATTAGGAGAATTCAGCCATGGGAATCACTTTCCCTTTCTGTATGGATTGTGACAAGACTGCCTCACATCTCTTGCTTCATTGCACCTTCTCTCGATCTATTTGGGATCACTTTGTGAGGAGAACTGAGGTTCATTGGTGCGAATTCTGAACAATTAAGATGGCACTTTCCATCTGGAGTTGCTTGACTAGGGGTGGAATGGTCGGGAAGGTTTGGTTCACACTCATTGAAGCTATACTTTGGGGTATTTAGAATCACCGTAAGAGGGTAACTTTTTGATGAAAAGTAGTGTGACCGCGAGCTTCTTCAGCATTCTATCTACTATCGTGCTGAATGAATTTTCTGATCAAGCACTTTGAAGGATATTGGCAATCATGACTTAGAGCTCTTTTGGAATTCTCTTCGCGTTCGATAAGCTCGGGATTCTTATATCCATGATTAGGCTAGGTTTTATTGTAAATAGTGAACATGTTCGTTATTAATTTTCTGGATCTTGACTAGGTCCGTAGTCTTGTAGATTATTTCTTTTCTTTCTCTGTTCGCGCATTTTGCAAACTAATAAAGCATTTTACTTGCCAAAAAATGAAAAAGAAAGAGAAAACAAGCTGCAAGTCTCTTCTCCAATTCCCAGGGATCGAAGTTAGCAAGAATCTGGAGGGAATATTCCACGACGTTGGAGATGGAATTGGAAGAAGCTAAAGAGACGGAAGCACGTTGCGATGATCCTGAAGCTGACGCCGCTGGCGAGGAGGCATTTTCTTAATTGTAAATTTTTACACCAAGAATACGCTTACCAAGATTTTATGTCGTTAGGCTAAATGGCCTTGTCGAAGAGCTCGTAACAAACGGTGACGCCTCCGTTGCAGCATCTATTGACCTATCGGCGGGAGAGAAGCATGTGGTCGATGTAGAAACCGACGACGACAATGCAGAAGAGGTGGACGAGGACGATGTGTAAGGGATCGTTGTGTGGTGCGATGTTGACGAGGTTGATAACCTGTAGGTCAATAAATGTGCTTCAGGTAACTTAGGTTTGAGATCTTTCTTCTTTGCCCGCTCTTTGTACGTCGGTTTTAGTTAGTTATTAGGCGGATGATTGGATGTTTACTCTGATTGGAAGTGTGGAGAGACATTGACGAGTCCGGTCGGAGGTCTAGACCGAACTGAGAGGTTGATAACCCTGTAGCTTGATATTTGTACTATGAATAGCAAGATTCTGATTTTCTGGCTGAAGGATTCATGCATAAATTTAATTAATGCAAAACTATATATTTAATGAACATAACTAAAAGAACAAGTATTCCACGCAGACGATTTGAGGTCGAAGGTGCGAAAGATGCTCTCTTGACATTTACAGATAATGATACAAGTGAGATTCTTTTAGCTATCCTACAAGATGAGAATGAACCTGAAAATGTCTCTACTGCTCTATCATCTCCCGAAAAAAATGAATGGGCTAAAGCAATGGAGGAAGAGATGGCTTCCATGAAGAAAAACCATGTTTGGGAACTGGTTGACCTGCCTGAGGAGCATAGGGCAATTGGGAATAAATGGATTCTCAAAATTAAGCAAAAAGTAGATGGTAGTATCGAAAGGTACAAAGTGCGCTTAGTTGTCCAAGGATTCACACAGAGGAAAGGGATTGACTATGATGAGACTTTCTCACCTGTTGTAAGATCCACGTCCATCAAGATTATTCTGGCTATGGTGGCAAATATGGACCTTGAGCTCCATCAAATAGATGTTAAGATTACTTTTCTATATGGATAATTGGATGAAGAAATCTATATGGTTCAACCACAAGGTTACATCCAAAAAGACAACGAACGTAAAGTTTGCAAATTGATGAGATCAATTTATGGCCTAAAATAGTCTTCTAGACAGTGGTACATTCATTTTCATAACACTATCATATCGTATGATTTTAAAATGATAGGCGAAGACCATTGTGTCTATATTAAACGCTCAGGTAAAAAGTTTGTCATGATTACATTATATGTAGATGACATACTATTGGCTGAAAATGACTTGGGATATCTTAACGAGCTCAAAGCTTGGTTTTCGTCCAACTTTGAAATGAAAGATATGGGAGAAGCTGATTACGTGCTCGGAATTAAGATTTCGAGGAATCTTTTGAAGAGACTATTGTCTCTTTCTCAAGAGACATATATCCGTAAAGTAGTAGAACGGTTCAACAGTAATGACAGTAATCCCAGATATGTCCCAATTGTCAAAGGTCATAATCTGAACAAAGAAATGTGTCCAAAATAGCTTAGCAGAAATAGGATATGATGAATGTCCCTTATGCTAATGCGGTGGGTTGTCTCATGTATGCAATGCTGTGTACAAGACCAGATATCTGCTATGCTGTTGGAATAGTAAGCAGATACCAATCTAATCCAGGAAGAACACATTGAAAAGCAGTCAAGGGAATTATGAAGTACTTGAATACGACTGCAGAATACTCATTGTGTTACCAAGGTCAAGACCTAATGCTGAAAGGGTACACTGATGCCGATTGGGCAAGAGATGTGGACGAGAAGAAATCTACATCTGGATATGTCTTCTTGCTAGGCGGGGGTACTATTTCATGGAGTAGCAAGAAACAGACATGCGTCTCCCTGTCAACTATGGAAGCTGAATATGTTGCTTCTGCAGCTGCTATGCAAGAAGCGGTATGGTTGAAGAGGTTCTTAAATTATTTGTCCCTATCCAGCGCAGGAAAACCAGTGAGCTTATTTTACGACAATCAAGCAACGATAGCTTATGCTAAGAATCCTAAATTTCATAGCAGAGCAAAGCATATTGATATCAAGTATCACTTTGTTAGGGATATGGTTGCGTGTAAGAAAGTGAGCATAAAACATATACCTACACAGGATATGATAGCAGATCCGATGACTAAGGACCTATCTAGAGATGTTTTTGTGAAATATGCCAGGTCCCAGGGTTTGCGAAGATGTTAGTTTATGCTCATATTGTAATGAATTTGTTATTCAATAAAAGTAAAGTTGTTTCAGCAATACATATTGTGTGAATGTTATTTTTGTAATATTTACTTAAATGCATGTCGGACAGAAAAGTAGCCCACTCACACAGGTGTTTACCTCAGTGGGAGTCAATGGGTTGATTCTTGATTGAGATGAGGCAGTTTTAGGACATCATTCGAGTGCCTGCTCTAAAATATGAATGCCGTCTTGATTAACTACAAGAAAGGGACTTGTTAAAGTGCAAGATTGTTGATGGTGCATGCAATAGATGCTGCATTAAATAAGTTCTCGAAACTTATTAGGATTATATGGAATCCAATGGTAAGAAATAAGTGGAACCTACCATAATTCTGTCTTGATAGCCTGGAGTAGTCTTTGGATAGACTAAAGTCATTGTTCGTGAACATCGAGGCTGATACTCTAGTATGGTATTTTAGTGAGAGACATGCGCTCCTTTTGAAGGAAAGAACATCATAGCACATGGTTTGTGTCATGTGTATTTTTTTGACCTTTTTGGATGGGAAATCAATTTATTAAAAAGTGATTTCAATTTCCCTAGTATGAGACTAACTCCGAAAACTATGGTTTATGGAACTCTACCCTAGGATCCTTAACGTATTTTGGAAGTATGATTCAGTGCCGCTAGCTTGGAAAGTCTTTAAAGGGTCATGGTTATGATTCGACCTGGCAAGGCTAACTGGAAACACTGGTTGGATCATGATGGAAGAAATATTGTTAAAGGAGAAAGTTCTCTATCGATCACATTCTAGAAGCTTCGTGGTTCACTGGCATGCCTATTGTGTTGAGAGCAATACAATAGTGAACACGAATAGATTATTTCAGAAATCACATGTGAGAAACAATGATTGTGAGATAAGACCTAGGGTAATGCATACTATATACGATGGAGGTGCTAATCGAGAAGCTATCATCCAAGTGGCCACTATGTGCTCTTGGGTTTAGCTAAGTGCACTCGATGTATGCTAGTTGCACGGCCTATCTGCCAAACGCGAAAATGAGAGAATAGATTGATTATGGTCAATCATGTGTGAGTGGGAGATGAAGGATTATCCACCCATGATTATTTTATTAAATTAAATAAAAGATATTTGATATCTTTTAGTTTTAATTTAAATTTGAAAGGGATTTGGATGAGGAGGACGACCAGTGACAAACCTCCCTCGACCATGTGACATACCTCTCGAAGAACGGACTGCACTACAAGAGGTAAATACTTTAATATGGCTATTTCGATTTAATGATGTGTTCATTAAATATTATGGTTTCGCATTAATTAAATTTATGTATCAAATCCTTCAGTGGCTAACATCTTTCCTTGGATGGCTGTGCCTGACCTCAATTTTGCTACGTAATTGCAGATCTTAGAAAGTATTGTTGCTGCTCGCATCTTTTATTAAAACAATCCCTATTGAGTTGTGGTCTGGTCTCTTTTATTTGATACGATCCTGTAACGGCTATATTACAACAAGTTTTAATTGTTTGTTCCCGTTAAACCAGTCGTTTCGTGGAATATGAAAGGAAAAGTGGACAAGTACTATCGGCCGTGGAATATGAAAGGAAAAGTGGACAAGTACCATCAGCCATCTCGACCAGCCACATCTCATTTGGGTTGGAAAGTTGGCTCGAAAAATCATCTTATCTTCCCTTAAGAAGAAGATTTTCTGGATCTATCAAGCTTTTTTAGGCGTTTCACTTAAAAAATGATAAACATGGAATGGATCACAAAGGGTCATAAGTTAAACGATGCGATAAATTAATCGAAACGAGTCCACAGCCAGTGAATGATGATCAAGGGCTGGAAATGGGAATTTCAAGATTAAAATGCCAGGGTAATAAGGTCTTCTTTAAAAAAAAAGCATGAATTTACACTCAAGCTTTTGCATTCCTGGTGAAGTCCATGCATGTCTGGCAGCTGCAGTCCGAGAACCGACAAGTTTCGCAGCCAAAGCACACGCAGGAAGTGCATCCTTTGCAGGTTGGAGAACGAGTGCAGCCTCTGTACACCCTGCGGCTGGCTCTTTCATCGTCGTCGTCGCATGTTACTCTGAGATGACAAAGGTAGCAATTTACTTATTTGTTATGGCTAAGAATCAACATAACCAACATCATGCATCATTTCTATCTTGCAGCCAATAGATGAGTTCTCATTGCCGGTAAAAAAGTCCACTCCAGAAGGAAAAGGTTGAAGGAGAGCAGACAAGAAGACTGAAGCAATTATTTATTTTATGACAAAGCATTGTAGATTGCTCATTGAGTTATCATATAACCAACTTTGAATCTGGAATTCTCCAAAAGATAGAGGTTTTAATGAGATAAATGAGTCAGCTTGCATATGAACAATTGCATCAAGAGGTTGACAGGCGAAGTGCCAGCAGATGAGTAGGCATCAAACTTAACTAGATAATGATCCGAAGACTTTCGCAATGAACAAATAATAATAAAAGGCTATGAAGGCCCTTATGATGATAAAAGAGGAAACACGGTTCAAAGGTGAAACAACGAGGCCAACAAAGCATATTTAAACAACAATGAGTGGTTTAGGAAAACTTGTCATCCTGCATACTAACCACCACTGACATACATGCGTTTAGAAAATAAAGAACATTCCTTGAAACAAAATCATAATCTACTAATCTGCAAAAATAGTTGAACAACTTTTTGAGAAAGAATACACAAGGACATGCTAACAGCTACAAATGAAACAAAATCTTTGCTTGCTAAGCAAGAGGCCGGCAACAAATCATGCCTCGATAGGATATAAGTGTATTTGATTTCAAGTACTACGAAATGCATCAATGCAAAAACCTTTAAGGCTTTCCAACAATGAGCTCCAAAATCAAAACAATGCCACATAGCATTGATCTTCGAGACAAGTAGTAGAATGACTTAAGAATTATGTCATTGAGGGCATAATCACTATCCTCAAAGAGCTGGAACAGACCATTAAGCTAACATTCTTCCAACATTATTAATCTGAAAGTAACGATGTTCCAACGTTATGAAGGCCAAAATCATAAAATTTGCAAAGCACAAACAATCTGCGGTAAGGTAAAAGGAGACATACTTGTCAAATGGGATATCAGAGCATTGCCAGTTTGCATCAGCCAAAGCATCATGGTGAATTCGACACTCCTCTCTGGTTCGCAATCGGAATCGTCGATCCTTCTGGCACTTGCTGCAGCGAACAAACTCATCTCGGTGAAAGACTCGCCCACCATGCGATCTCTGAGAACCATTATTACTCTTTAGTGCTTGGTTATAGTACTTGAGCAATACTGTCTTGTATAATGGCATCTTCTCCCCATTAACTATCACCCAGACATTGTTCTTCCATTTTCTAGCCGTCTCTCTTCCCGAATGCTTCTCAAATGCCGCAGGCGTCATCTTATCTGGTGGCGAATTCACAGAACAGATGCAGAGAAATCAATAAAGAAAAAATCGAAAGTTTTTAAACAGTGTAGCAAAAGTAAAGGAGTCAGTCAGGCAAATGAAGAAGAAGAAAAAACTTTCCAAGTATCATCTCATAAACACACAAAACTGGTAAAATGAAGACAAAAGAACAGACTAGAAGTTGCAAGAATGCACTTAGAAAGCTGGTAATGACCCAGACTTCCAACGAGGATCCATCCTGCCACACGTTCTACGTGAAGAAGAAATGAACTGGCTGTTACAACAGTTGGCCACTGTTCCAAAGAGAGGTACAACTAAAAGGACGAGGAGCAAGTAAAACCAATATGATTGAGAGCAAGCAGTTACACTATGGAGGGTAGAAAGAAGCCTTGACGCGCAATGCCAAGGACCAAAGATGTCTACTTTGTCAGAAAAACCTTAAAAGTTAGAGATGAAGAGATCAAGCACCCTAAAGAAAGGGACATGCAAACAACATATTACGTGAACCCTCCTAAGTTACACACGAGAACAAGTGAAGAGAACCATGACCCTATTGATTGGCCTGGGAAGAAAAGGTCAACCCATCTTCTGATCCACAAAAGCTAGAAACTTCACATAATACAAAAAACCCATTTCATGTAAAAGTGAAGCAACAGCAAGCCAAGGAAATGACCAGGACTTTTGAAAAAGAAGTCAACATAAGCAAGTAATCTCACTATCAAGAATCCATCGGTCAAACAACGAGAGAAACACGAGAATAAGGGTCCCTGACACACATTTGACCGAGACAAAACAGCACACACATAGAATAGAATCGAATCTTAAATAGGGCCCGACAATGCTCGATTTCACCCCAAAAAAAATGTGAGTAGGGCACATGCGAGTGAGCATATGGGGTAAGGGACCTTCGTTGCAACCAGGGGTGCACTCGCAGGTGATGAAGAGGTCTCCGCTGGGATAAACCCTAAGACTACCAACGGCGTCACCGTAACGGTGGCTGGTACATCCACACGTCACCTCTATGTAATTGCTCCGTTTATTGACCCCGCTCATCTCTCTCAGCTCCTCCTCGCTAAACAAAAACGCCGCCGTTTTCTCTCCTTCGTCTCCACCTCCTCCTCCTCCCACGTTCTCCATTCTCTGTAAGATAAATAAGATTGGGTTTTTAAGGTGGGAGTGAGAGGAGGAAAGACGGGATTTTGGCTTCTGGGTTTTGTTTATAGGAAAAAAACTCAAGCGCCCCCACGAGGGTTCTTCCTTTCTTCCGTTGTTTCGTTTTCCAATTAAGAGAGAGAGAGAGAGAGAGAGAGGGGGGGACTTCACGAAGCACTCGGAGATCTGCAAGTGAAGCGTTGAAACTTGGGAGAGTTAAGGAGAGAGAGAGAAGGAGAGGCTGGTGTGTATATATGTAGGTTTTTTAAGTTTATATTGATATCTGATATATTAGACCAAATAATTTAGATCCGAGCCTATCCTGGGTTTTTTTAAGGTTCGTGTATATATGTAGGTTGGTGTAGTATTGCTGGTGTTGTTGGGTGCGTGTGAGCTGGCCAAGAGGAACGAATATATTGCGAGTTGTGTTTGTGTGTGACTTGTGATGAAAGGAGGCCAGAAGTGGGTGGGGATTTTTTTGGAGTGGTCTCCTCCTCCAATTGCTCTATATTTATAGGTATTTTTTTAAATCTGAAATATTCAAGCTCGAAAGGTTTAAATATTTTTTATTTCTAATTTGTTTTCTCTTATCTTTAAATATTTGGATTTGGGGGTTTAAAGCGAGAAATGTCTTTTATGTTTTTAGGATGCGAAGCTTTTGCAGTTTTGCCAACTCTGGCTCTGCATGACGTGGCACGAGAGACGAGAAGAGAGGGTGAGAGAGAGGACGGGCAGCAGAAAAAGACGGAACCTTTTATTTTGTTGCGGCCAGCAAAAGCCCTTGCTTCCTTCCTTGTATTTTGTGATTATATATTACTTAGGAAAGACAGGTTGGCCTCTCCATTTCCACCAAAAACTTACGATAGGCGGTTGCCGTAATTTTTTTGTGGGGCCGGCGAGTACAGGTTGATGACATTGTTGGGTTAAAAAGTGTGATTTAGTAAATAATTAGATTTATTTAAGAAAGTTCGTAGTTCAAGTTCCATGGATGGAAAAAAAATGATCCGATAGTATTCGACTATCAATATTTTAGATAAAAAAAAGTGTGCAGAGAGCTAAATCTTGTTACACTGGAATTCTTAATTTCATTAGCAATCACCTCGGTGATGAGTTATTTAAGATGAATCATTTGTGTAGAGAGCATTTTTTCGTACTTTGTAACTCAACTATGATTAATCAGTTTAAAAAAAGATTAAATATTTATTATTTTAGAAAGAAACAAAATTGTGTGAAACCATATGGAGATGTATACTCTGATTAATCGTGTGAGAACTTTTTAGTAGAGTCATTACTAAATTGAATCCATAATGATAACCTAATAAATGAAAAATACATGCTTTCGTACAAGGGGACGAGGTTAATGTACGTATGCAGGGCCTTTGTCAGTCGACATTATAATAAATGGAGCCCGGGCCCGTCCCAATTATTTGCTGCTTTTGTGGGGTTTGCACACCTTTTTAAGCTGGTATTTAATTTTTCCCCATAAAAAATAATATTATAACTCACCTGCGAATTTAACTCATTACATTTTTAAAATTTTCGAATTCTCAATAAAAACCGATGCATGATTCGTAGGCCTCGTCTTTTACGAAGGATATAGCATATTAGCTTTTTATTAAGGATTAAATTTAAATAATACAAAGTACGTGAACCCAAACACCGAAAATAAAAGGCTAGAGAAAGAAAACATAACAATATAGAGAGGAGAGAGAGAACAATGAAAAAGGGAGCTAATTGCCTTTTTGGACTTTCCGCCGAAACCTGTAGGATTTGAGAAAGAGTAAGTAGCGCCCAACAAAGTTGAGTAGCGTAGGCGTGATGGATTTTAAAAAAAGGCCTACAAGCAAAGAGGCTAATCGACCAACAGTGACTTTGATCCTCCAACAGTGAAAGTTGTGGTGAATAGTCACATTGGTAGGCATCTTTGGGTGCCATGTGCAAATAAGCGGCTAATCGACCCAACGTCCCAACCTACATCACAGCTCAATTTATACCTATTTTTGTCAAAATTACTGTTTCGCAACTAATCGGAGTTGTTTATATTATATGATTTAAGTCTTACGAATATAGCAAATATTATCGAGAAACATACTTATAAATATGTGTTTTTTTAGGGGAATTTTTTTTGAAAATGTAGAATTATATTAATCATGGAGTTATGTACAAATATGTATAGGTGAAAAACCCTCACACAAAAGATGGAGAGAACATCCGGAATCTGAACTCTGTACAACCCGTCACAGAGGGTGACGGGAAAGAGGTCATCCAAGACTAAAAATAAAGGCTAACCACAAGAGAGATTTGCCTTGCAATTAAACAAGAGTTAATTGCTAGACAAAACCGTCTATCCACAGTCGCCTCCCAAAAAGGGCTGTAGCCCAGCATGCCGAAAAGAGCCTGCCAAACACCAAAAGACCTTGAGAAAACTCAGGACTACAAAAGCCTACACCGTTATGTTCTGGAGTTCCATGAGAAGATCTTGCCTGCAAAAGATATCTCTAGAGCCTACCCAATTTTGTCATTCCATGGCATTCCTAAGAATGCCCGCTATAAGAGCTCCCAAGTCGGGGGAGGTTCCTTGGAAAATCACCTGGTTTCTGAGAAGCCAAATGCACCAAATAATGGACGCAAAAATAGATTACCAAATCTTCCGATTAGCATCGTCATTTTTCACAAGGCCCAACCACATTGCTAGGAGCCCACCCAAGCTATCTCCAGAAACCCAAGAGATACACGCCACTCTGTTGAAATAGTTCAAGACCTGGCCCGCAAAAGAGCAGCCCACAAAGAGGTGACTTGCGGTCTCAAGAGGAGGTGGATCAGATGAGGAAGCCCCGCAAAAAATACAACTTGAAACCTGCTGAGAGAGCAAACCCAATCGAAGCAAGTTTGGCTTAGTCAAAATTCTATCCTATAAGGCCTGCCAAAGAAAACAAGAGACCTTGTATGGGATCAAATTAATACGCTCCTTGCACATGGCCTCAGGCAAGATAAATCTGAAGCTAGCGAAAGCCTACAAATAAAGACTTTTGACTGAGAAAGTTGTGGCACTATCGTAAGCCCATCTAAGGGAGTCACGGCCGGCATCCCGAGGGGAGATCAACTGAATGGTCTGGAAGAGATCGTCGAGGCTAGGTTGTTCCCAATCTCGGAGATTCCGCCTCCAGCTTAAGGTCCAAGACCAAGTGTTAAGCTCAAAGGAACTGCAATTTGCAACCAAGTATCCTTTCTGCGTGGACACCGAGTATAGGATATGGAACCTATCTTTTAAGGCTTGGTCACACGCCCATATATCTTCCCAAAACCTCGTATCCCTTCCATTTCGAATTGACATGGAGCATCCATTCCGTAAGATACCAGAGATTAGACCGCTACTCAGAGAAAGCTTTACAATAGACTCCCAAACTCTAGATTTGTGGGCATCAAAAGGAATTTTGGAGATAGAAAAAGGTAAGTTGGGGCTGCGCCTAAAACCATGGATCTATTTGATGATCTTTGCCCAGAGCATATCCTAATTCGAGAAGTAGCGGGTGATCCATTTTGAAAGAAGTACCTCGTTCTTGTAATCAAGCCTTGAGATGCCAAGCCCTCCATTTTATATAGGCAAAGATATGTTGTCCCAAGAAATCCAACACAACTTTCGTTGTTCAATACCTGGACGTTTAAGATACTTTAGGAGTGAGATAACTTCATTAGTGATAAGCACCCCGTTGAGGATCTGTTTACCCTTAATGAAAGCAGATTGCTCCTGGCCAATTAAATTCGCAAGAACTCCTTTAAAATGTAGCGAGAGAATCTTAGCAATAATCTTGTACATGCTAGAAATCAAAGAGATAGGTCTGAAATTGTCCAACTACTGGCTTCCCGACGACTTCATAATCAAAGCCAGAAATGAGACCTACGAGTGAAGAGAGCCAGACCTAAAAAAATGTTGGCATGAGCACCATCAGCAATCCTCCACAGAAGCCTATGTTTGATCAAGTCCAGTCCTTTATGCAAACTGAGCCAGGTCTATGAGGAACTCCCGCCCTTTGCAGCCTGCAAGAAAGAACAGTTTGAGAAGTATATGCTCTTAAGGAGTTAAAAGCATAGGGAGAATTGGTTGCTCAACAATCTCCAAACCTGCTTGGCTAAAAGAGACAGGTTAAAATCCTCCATCTTTCTAAAACCCAACCCCCTATAAATTTCTGAGTAGCAAGCTTGCTCCATTTAAGACAGTGAACTTTCTCGGAGTCCACGTCACCCCTCCACTAATATCTAGCCAAGAGGCTATCAAGTTTTTTACACATTGACTTAGGGAAACAAACACAAAGCATGTCATAAGTGGGAACGGAGGAAAGAACAAATTTTATCATAACTTCCCTCCCAGAAGTAGAGAGCATGTTGTTTTTCCAAGTCTGAGCCCTCTTCCACAAAAAGTTATAAATAAAATTGACAGCATTAGTTTTAGAGCGACCCTAAAAAGAAGGCAAACTCAAATACTTATCGTTATAATTCATCAAACTCATGCCAAGGAGTACTGTTCGTACGTACAAACTAAAGTAACCAGAGCGTACGGCGGGTAAAGAGGATTACAGATTCGTCACAACCTAAATATTCGGGAGGTTTAACCAAAATATTCGTTATGTTTCTGCAACTAGTTTTCTGATGTACTTGTCAACTCCTAAACAGCACCTATATAGTATTATTAGCCTTGCAGGTCCTCTCTAGGATGGTGAATCTTTGCAGCTATTAATTCGGTCCTAGAGAAGCTAGGCTGTCTCGTATATAAATGTGAGTGAAAAAGTGGATGCATTTATTTAGCCCTATTAATGTTTTTCCGGTTGAAACCATTTGTCATCTAACATAGTTGATTAACGTCAGGTTCGTATTAGATAAGACTTTAAAATAGTAATAATTTTTTTAAATAATTTTTTGACACTGATACATTTCTAATGAATCAAACTTAAAATTTGTTGGGTCAAATTAGAATAACTCTTTTATCGATTAATCTAAATATTTGTTGATATTTAGTCATATTAATTGGTGGACATATAAATATTCTTTCCGAAAAAGTAGTGGACGTATATGTAGAGCACCTGCTTTTTATCGTCAAGTATTTTTGCTCATTGTGGAGAAAAAGGAACATCTATCTCATAACCTTATGATAAAAGAATATACACTTGTTTTGTACAGGCGCAGGCAAATATATCTATATACACTTGCAGTTTATGGCGTGACATTGTATCAACTCATTGGCATTGTCCTGGTCGTCGATGTTTGGTCTGAAAAGGGTATATCGGCATGAATTTTATCCATGATTTAGCTTGCACTTCCTCCTCCATCTTTTACACGACAGGCAGACAAGAATGTGAACACTTCCCATGGGTTGCTTCCTCTGAGTCTGGGTTTCCTTGAGCCACTGTCACTTCTACTCACATGCGTCTATCCCAAAGCAACTACTCTTTAGCTTCCTTTATTCTGCTACTCTGCTAGTTGATGGCATTGTGTCTGTTTGAGAGAACAGATCGAATTCTCAAAAAAGAAGAAGAAGAGAGAAAACAGATTGCACTTCTCAAGAAAAAAGAAAAAAATTGTGTATATATATATATATATGCGTAATAAACAATGACTTCTAAATAAACTAGTTCGAGTGATAAATGGTGATAAGACATTGAGTTTGGGCTCTATGACTAGTGATAAGACACAAAAATTTAAGGCAGGAGAGGAGAATGCTAATGAGCTAAATGCGCAAATAAATAAAATATAAATATAATTATGTCTTGTTTCTCACGTCAAAAATATCAACACAAATTTGAGTTACCAAACACACTTTAATATTAATAATCTAAGTGATAACATGCTTAAATTGCCTTAAAAAAGTATTGGATTAAAGTTTTAATACGGTTTTACAGTACTCGATTGTGAGTATCACAAAAAGTCGTATGTGCAGAAATTACGAAAACCGCCAAATCATGCCGACGATTCTCCTTCAAAAAGAGACAAGAAATAATCATGATGTGTGCCGGATCATTGCTTTTCGAACGCTTAATATTGGCTTAATTCAATTGAGGGATCTGTTGTTTTCGTGCTAATCATTGTTGTTATCTCATCTTTTCCAGCGGCTTGGGGACATCATAATTCGTGATTACTCGCTTCATTTTTATGTCATAGTAATGTTAATGTGTTTTTAACCCCTTCTATAATGTAGCAGCTTCTCTTGGCATGCCTCGTGGCCGACTGCTCGCATATCATATGATATTGACTTTTAAGTTATAATCTATGAAGAATTTTGTTATCGTTTATATTCCGACCAAATCAGATTACCAAGATTCTAAAAAAATCGAAGGTGAAATTAGCGAAGTGTCTCCGCTTGTAGTCCCATTCCAATGGCTGTGTGAGATAACACGGAGATATTGAGATAACCATATTGAGATATTGTATGATTAACGCCCACAAACTTGGTTACATTTCGTTGAACCATGGATTAGCGAGGCACACTTTAACGGGCTTCAAGTTCAGGTCCGGGTCAGATCCTGACAGATCTAATGAGATTGGTTTTCTTTATCATTTTGATAAGATGTTTTTTGTTATAAGTTATTGTTATAAGAATAGTCCTTAAAAATCTGTATTACACAATTATTATCTTGTTTTTTTATAAGTACAATTACTATCTTGTATTACCTTAAATGGGTAAATATTTGAAAAGATATTTGAAGGTTGGAAGTGTCAAAGCATCCAAATTTATCAGATTTTGTATTGCATGCCCAAAATAAAACATGGCCAATGGCCCAAGCCCAAAACTCTTGAGAGAATTAGAAAATAGTCTACGACTGGTCGTGTGCTTGTCTTGCAATAAGAGATTCCAGGTGTACATATTACATCTATATTATATGATTATTTTTTTCCAAATTGTTGAAGGAAAGCAACAGGGAAATGAAAAGAAAAAAAGTAAGAGAAGATAGTTACATATTGAATATTAAAAGCCATAATTTGTTGTCCGAACGTATTGTTCTTTTCAATGAAGCCACATGTGCGATGTTATCCCAGTTTCTACATGTAAAATTAGTTTACTGTACAAGATTTTAAAATGATATTTTTTCCTATTCTAGTACGAACGTCGTCGATTTTTTCTTATACACATGGAAAATTTTTATGCTATTTATGGGTATACAATTTGTCGATTTTGTCAAAATCCTCATCGATCAAACTTTTTTGGGAAAAATCGTAATACGAAAAAAATATCTCCATCAAACACTATCACCTATTACATACAATCCTGGACATTTTAATTGCAAGAGGCAATTGCAAGTAAAATCTCGCCTTGTGTTCACCTATGGTTCACCACGAACAGCTCCTCTCCATCTAGTGTTTCAAGAATTGGTCCAACCAGCACTCAAACTAATCAGAACGCCACCCATACCAAGAGTTGATCGAGTTAATCAAGATGGCGATTAAACAAATGGCCAACATAATGACTAATTTTATTTAGTTAGACTAATCAGTATAGATCAACTTAACAGTTATTTTTTAAAATAATTTTCAAAGTTTTGTTAGATTAAAATTGATTAAATTAAGATATGAATATTTTACAACAAAATTTAAAAATATTTAATATTTTAAGATTATAATTAACTAATATAATTATTTTAAAACTTAGGCCGCATATTTTTAAGAACATTATCTACATCCGATGTCTTTTCATAATTCTTGTATTTAATTTTGGTAGAAATATGTTCCCTAAATCGCAAACAACATGTACAAGATAGTTTGGATAGAATTGAAGTGTCCAACTTTTCCAATCCCAATTGCCGACGCAATTGAGGAAAGCCACAAGGACAATCCAAGTGAGGCAAGACATAAATTGTGCAAAGCCTTTTATTGTTTATTTGTTTCAAAACGATTGGTAGTACACTCATTCATTCATAATCAGAATAGTTACTAGTTACACATGAACAGAATGGTTAATACCTAAAGCTAGACTATCTTGAACTAAAAGAGAAATACAATCCAAAGGAGAATCTAAAATATGAAAACCCAGAAGGAGAGTGAGTGCGTAATTGGCTAACCAGTCGCATACCATGTTAGCTTCACGATAACAACATTAGACTTCCACTTGTCACGAACGACATATGAGAAGGTTCTAATAGCTAATCACGAGAGACAATGCTCCAATACTATACCTTCGATAAGATACTTTGTAACAATGTGTGAATCTATCTCAACAACAACTTACTTGAAACACCGAGTCCAAGCTAAGTTTAGACCCCTCCTTATAGCCCACAACTCTTAAGACAAATGAAGTACACACACCAGTGTTATTAGCAAAAGCAACAGACCACAACAAGTCAAAAGACGTGTACATGCATTTGTTTTGGAGTGAGGAAAAAATTATCCCGTCAATTTCATCAGAAAAGAGTTCCATTTCCAGTTCTCAATAAAAATGAAAATATAATTCATTTTCCATTTTATTGATAATATTTTTATTTTTTCTTATGGGTTTTGGTGTGTTAGAATTTTGACAAAGTCAGTAGTCGCAACCCCACTTTTGCTCCATGGCACGGGAAATGTCACACTAAATATGATGTATATACCATGACATTTTTTAATAAATACACATGTGAAATAAAATTCATTTTCTATTGAACCAAAACTTAAACTTAAGGATTTGATTTTTTCCATTAACACCCTTGCAATTTACAAACCTTTTAACCAAAAAAACCATGAGAAAGAGCGAGACATTGCACCTCTAGTGCACACTTTGATACTCTAGTGCACTTGAGCACCCAGCTATGAACATCAGAAGTTGCACATCCTGCCCACAACTGTCAAGACCAGACCTTTTCCTCAAAATTACTGGTTCTAAAATTGCACTAAATTTTGTTGTGCAAGTTCAGCATGGGTTATTCTTGCTCTATCTTTTCTCGCATATTGCATAATGATGAGAACAATTTTGATGTACTATGCAAATTTTATATCCTCTCCTGAAGGGTACTTCCATACTGTTATTTGCAACACCGACGAGTTCCGGACCACTGCAATTGGCCATGACCTTCACTATATTGCTTGGGACACCCCACCGAAGCAGCACCCCTATCTCCTTGACAATGAAGGACTCCGACAAAATGGTCCGCAGCAATGCACCATTTGCTCGAAAGTTTGCAAAAGACGATCCAGTGTTGGGCACGATTGACAGCGAGCTTCTAGGCCGGACTAACCGGTTTCCTCATGGAATGGACTTGGTATAGAATGACCTCATTTCATAACATGAGATATTGTCTGTTTAATGCAATGTACCACTCAAGTAGCTTTCCACTATTTTGTCCTGTGAGAAATCGGTGAAGTATCCTTTGCCAGCAGTCATACCCTCATCTTCTGCAACTTTTTCGACTTCTTCCTGAACTCTGTCCCCTCCAACCTTACTTGGATCCAACAAGTTACAAGCAACCTCAATGACCCCATCTTGGTGTGCTAATGCCATGGCTTGCACTGACGGTAGTCCACCTCCCCTTCCACTCACGCGTTTAGCAATCTGACGAACGGCAGCGATATCACTCGAGAACACTGGGACATTATAGTTGTCAACCCACGGGATTGCTCCAACGACAAGAACA
Source organism: Hypericum androsaemum (assembly GCA_963995505.1). Lineage (NCBI taxonomy): Eukaryota > Viridiplantae > Streptophyta > Magnoliopsida > Malpighiales > Hypericaceae > Hypericum > Hypericum androsaemum. The sequence goes on from OZ023180.1 coordinate 12,592,260, forward strand.
CCTTTATCTGGAGTTACTACTGCTGGACCTTGGTCTGGCTTCAGCGACAAGGATTCCGATACTGGGCCTCCTACCCACTGGTCTCCAACATTAGGCTTGAAATAGCCCAATTCTCTTCTAATCGAATCCAGGGTCCTGCCTTCTTCATGAGCAGCACCATACAAGAAGGTTGGTACTGCAAGTTATTACACTTGGCTCAGATCCAGTCTCGAACTATTCCTTATAGCAATGACATTTTAGTTTCAGCCATACAAAAAATGCATACAGATTTGACATATAGTCAAGTCATCAACTATCAGGAGAGCCCCATGTGAATAAGGGAGAGACCCAACATAGCGAAACAGGTGAACGGAAACACAATCAATCTCAATCATCTCGTCACTTATCTATAACAATTGGGAAAGATATCAAAGAGTACAAACCTTGGAGACTAGAGCCAACATCAGCAGCCAATGACTTTGCAATAGCAGCTACCTGGTTCAAAGATGTGCCAGCCAGGGGATGAAAGCATATATGATCGACAACACCAAGGCGGGGATGACTCCCACTGTGCGACTTGAAATCAATTGCTTCAAATGCAGCTTGAACCATTGCAAGGACAGCACCCTGGAGAGGAGAAGATTCTAAACTTGGCTTAGGAACCAAGCTGGATACGAGAGTATACCCGACCCTATTATAAGTCGCATCTTCAAACTTGTTCACAATACGAGCTTCAGGAAACGCCTTTGCAGCTCTTTCAATGCAATCCAAGGCAACCTTGTTACGGCTTTCGGAAATGTAAACCTTGCAGCATGCAAGCATGCACCTCAACATGCTTCTCCTTTCCACAAGCTGCACAAGTGGACCAAACTGAGGCAACCATACGAATACTATCAAGAATTCCTACGGCTACAGAAGTCAGCACAAGGGAGGAAATGCTTTTGCAGCACTTTCAATGCAAACCAAGGCAACCTGTTACGGCTATCAGAAATGTAAACCTTGCAGCATGCAAGCATGTACCTCAACATACTTCTCATTTTCGACAAGCTGCACAAGTGGACCAAACTGAGGCAACAATACGAATACTATCAAGAATTCCTGTGACTTCAGCAGTCAGCACAAAGGACCCCAAAATCCCCCCATAGGCCCTTCAGCTAAACGCGCACATACATACATCAAACGTCTAAATCAAGCACTTCACCGGCAATCACCCCCAGTAAGCCCAATTCGTACTCCTCTAGTATCAGAAAAGCTTACCGGACTAATCAGCACTCTGGCCCCTATTGGTAACACTAAGAATTCACCTCGGTAGCTACGATTCTAAAGGCCAAACTCAAAATCAAATAAGTAGCATTCAACGTAAAACAAGGGATGATAATAAATGTACCACTACCATAATGCATATCATCAAAACATCTCTGCCGATATTGCTTGACCAACTTCTGTCAGCTACAAAAGCTGCCTACAAAATTTTCCCGAAATCGCCCGTATATGGACAACCCACTTGGCCTAAGGCTGCCTTACAAACGAGCACAGCTCTCCCTGCCCTTGGACTCACTTTCACGCTACAAAAGTACCAAACTTTAAGCTACATCCAAACCCTAACACAACCTAACAAACCCAATAAAGATCGAAGCCCTTCAAAACTCCATATCCTTGGGCTTGGGATACCCATCGTAGTCCAGCTTCACGCCCAACCCCGCCCGGACGACACGGAACCGGAGCCGAAGCTCGTCCATGATCTCCTGCACCCGCGCGTCCTCCGGGTCGAGGAGCGGGTACTCCTCCACCAGCTCCCGCACCCGCCCGATGGCCTTCCGGACCCGGGCGGAGAACCTGGCCGGGTCGACCGAGTCCCAGACGTCGACGCAGCCCCGGTAGAACCCGAGCTCCTCGCCGGCCTCGAACCCGGACCGGAGGCCCACCTCCCGGGCCTCCTCCTTCCCGGTGACCAGCCCGTGGGCGTACCCTTCCTCGTAGCCCTTCCTCAGGTGGGCCTCCTCCAGGTTCAAGGCGGACTCGAATAGGTCCTCCTCCGCCGGGTCGGGTTTCGGCCCGACACTAAGCGCCTCTTCCATGTGAGATTATTTATTTATTTATATTTTTTTGTGAATTAAAAAAGGAGGAGGATTGTAATTAGAAGGCGATTAGGGTTACTTACTGACCTGATAAAGCGTAGGAGAATGACCTTCCAAATCCAACGGACGGTTGGTTGGTTGGTGTTTGGGGATTTCTTTCTTCTCGAGATTTTTAATATTTATTTTTTGGAAGTGGCAGTTTTTCGAGCCCATTCGTTTTGGTCAAGCCCAATTTGTATGCCCGTGGATATATAACATTATTAAAATAACCTCGTTTCGGCCATACCCATTTTTAGACTTTCTATTGATAAATGAACTTTATATATTATTTTTCAGAAAATTTCACTTTAATAGTACGTGATTTGACGGTTTGACAATTTAAGCATGTTGTTTAAGGGGTCTTCACGAACACCTACCCGGCTACCCAAATCAAAACGCTATCATTTTGTGCTAGTATTCCAGATCGAATTTTTTTACTCATGTTATGCTGATGTGTCATACTGAAAACTTTCAAAACATAAAAATGGTTGAAGAACCCTTCTTTTAAATGAGAGTGTTGAGTAAAGGGACGAGGAGGATGAGGTTAGAGAGAGAGAGAGAGAGAGAGGGTTTCAATTGCCAAATTTGTTTTCTATAAAGATTACTTTTCTAGCTTACCTTATTTCTTTAAATTACCACCCAAATACTTTGCACAACAGCCATTTTTTCTGTACAAACAGACAGGTTCTTACCTTTGGAGATCCTACTGCCTACAAGCTTCTATTTGAATGATGATTTTTTTAGAATCGAGTAAGAGTTGTATCAAACTTTATTTAGAGATGAATTTTCAACGATGTTTTTTCCTACGACTTAACCAATGGGCGGAACAGATCAATTGTTCCAAGTGGTAAAAAATATGATTCAAATCTTACCAATTTTAAAACTTACCCCTAAAATATGAATCAAATCTCATGTAAATGGCAACCCCATTGGACCAAACCCAAAGCAAACGACAACGTGGGAGGGCATAATGGTAAAATCCTGGGAGCATCGGAATCAGAGCAGAGTCTCAACAGAATCCGCGCAAGAAAGCCCGTTCCCCCGCCTCCTTCACATGAACACATGAGGGGGGGGGGGGGGGGGAGAGAGAGAGAGAGTAGATGCATGGCTCTTTTTACATGACAAGCAACTAGCTAGGAAACAAACAGGGGACACCCATTTTGCTTTTATTCTTTTTTCTCTCCAAGCTACTTCACATCCCCACAGAGAGAGAGAGAGAGAGAGAGAGAGAGAGACCATCACCATCACCATCACCATCACCATGGGAGGGCCATTGAAGGGGAACAACGGGGGAGGACACAAAGTAAGGCCATACGGAGTGATGCTGCTCTTGGCCTTCGGGGCTGCGCTGCTTGGAGCCCTGGCCATCCACAAGCTGAGAGAGAGACGAAACTTCCGTCTCCTTGTCCAAGAGAAAGACCGTCAGCTCATTTCCCTCCAGCTCCTCTTACAGGTCTCTCTCTCTCACCTACATGCATTTTGCCTTCTCGAGTAATGACACAAGGTCTAAATGAATTGACGAACATCAAGTGTAACAAATTTACTTATAAAAAAAAAATGCAGGAGGATGCCAGTCTTAGAATCCTATCCCAGAATCAGAACTCTCCCAACTTGGATTATTTTTTCTGCTCAAAGACCACATGCAAATGCTAAATTCTGAGCCAATTAACGGTTGCTTCCAATTATGCAATGTTTGACATTCCGTTATGTTTGTCCATACTAGATTCTAACAAGGATATATGTATGTATGTATTGCTTCCAGAAAGAGAGGGAGCACACAAAAGAAACGAAAAGGAAGAGCGAAGAGTTGAAAACCAGGTTGTCCTCCGTTGAGACAGACAAGACGGAGCTCTCCGGAAGGGTTCTTGAGCTGCAGTCTACTATTGGCTCCCTCCGAGATGAAGGCGGGATCCTGGAGTCTGCACTCCAGGAGAAAGAAGCCGAGATTCGGACGCTCCGGGAGACGAATGCTGATGTAGGGAGAGACAAGGCAGAGATTGTAGCTCTAACAGCTGCTTTGAAGCAAAAAGATGCAGTGATTGAGGGCTTGAACCGCCGATTGCAACAAAATCCAGCCAAGACAAGTCTAGCAAGTGCAGAGGAGGATAGCTCAAACCGAATTTTAGATGCATCCATCGGTGCGAGCAAACAACAAGGCAATTCCACAGCACAGAAGACGGACAAACATGACGATCCAAACCCGACTAGAAACCATGTGAACATGGGGGCATCGTTTGGTAACCAAGACAGGGAGAAGAGTAACAGCGGCCAGGAAAACCCCGGTCAAAATGGGACAGCCGATGCTGATGAGAGGAAAGTATCCAGAAAGAACCAGTTAGCAAACTCAAATGAACGACTGGAGGACCGAAATAGCCAGGATATAACTGATGTCGGGGCTAGCAATGAAAATGTTTATCCAAAAGTTGCTGTTGGTGCAGGGGAGCAGATAAATACCAACCCAATCATCAACGTAAGAGAAGTTGGCAAATCTGAAGAATTACAAAGTGACCTGAGCACCAACAACAGACAGGTAGATTCATCTTCCGGAAAGGAGGGCAACAATCAGAAAGAGCAAGGCCGTGATCCACAAGGGAGGACTTCCGACCGAGGGGAGAAATTGGAAATGACAGACACCTCACGAAAGCTAGGTTCTAAGAGGAAGGGGAAACCTCTACTAGTCCGAGCAAATGGAAAGAGATGGAAAGTACTCCCCAGGAACAGAAGGCTCAGAGGCTGTGCAAACCAGGAGAATCGCGAGGCTGACATAACTGTAAGCAAGAGAGCTTCCACGGAGAATCAGGATGGAGCCAAGGATGAGCAAACAACAGACAGAGTCGAAGTATCACTAGCTGGCAGCAGTAACCAATCTGAGCTCAAAAGGCAAGAAGATTCTCCAAAATCCCAACTTGTGGAACAACAATACCCTCAAAAGAACGAGCCTGCAGACAGCGAACCAGTGAAGCTGGAAAATGATGATCGCAAGTACCCAGTAGAAGATGATGCACCAGCAACTAATGTGAAAGACGATGTGAACAAACCAGTGGACAATGTATCACAGCCCAACTTGACAAATGATAAGAGTGAAGCAAACATATGATAAGAGTGAAGCAACAATAAACGAGATCGGGGGTATCGGAGCCAGCGATTATGGGAATCAGAGCGAGGATGAAGACAAAGGCCAAGATATTGACGTTTCTAACAGCGAAATCAGTCTGGAAGACAAGAATGCCAGAAATGAAGCTGGATTCGGGGAAAAGTCGCAAGAGGAAGACTTAGACAGAGAACAAAGAACCAATGCAGCAGCAGAAGATTTTCAGATAGAAGAGGTTTCTACATCAAAAGGAGGCAAAGATGAGGAAGCTGAGGAAACTGACAACTTCGAGTTCTAGATATTTCACTGTCACATGCATCCATTTTCTCAGAAGCTGAGTAATACCTGCATGCTTCGCAGAAAAGCAAGCAAGAACTAAACTCTCTGTATTCTTCTCCACGTGTTCTAAATTGAGGAGAGTTAGTTGATTAGAAACATGATTGCATTTATGCACGATCAAACCCAGTGAACTTTGATTAGAAGCACGTTCAAGAAGATGGCACGATTAACGGAGAGACCAGAAATTAAGCAATGGATGTACCATTAACTACAAAATCCAGCAGCCCACTAACAGATGCTTATGGTCCATATTAAGCATCTCAATTTAAATGTTTAATCATCCATCATTACAAAAATAAATCAGCAGCTAGTCAGCAGAATTATCTGCAAAAAGCCCGAAGTCATATGATGGCCAACCAAGTGTATTATTAGCAGAAATATCACGAGAAACAGAAGATTGGAAACTCAGTGTGCTGCTTCTACCACTCCCTGCCCATAGACAGCATAAAGTCAGAAGAACATTAAAAAATACAACGTCATCAGAGACACAGCTCTTGCAGACATGCCCCTTGAAATACACAGGCCACAAATACAATTATTTTTCTGGAATATGTTTTCAACATGAATGCACCCTTTATCTAAATTTTCTTGATATTACACCACCAAACAATAACTGAAATGAACAAGGACACAATTTTTTTTAATGATGCGATTATATTACATTGAAAGATGGAATGCGCTGCGGAACTCCTCAAGTTGAACCTGTGAGTGGAAGGAGCCGTAGGCTTAAGCCCCTTCTTCTTCCGACCCGTAATGCTAGCTAACGCAAGAGAACTCTCGTAATTGATAAAAAGGACTTCTTGTTTATTTCTCGATGTTCAACCCTAAGAAGAGTACGGCATTATATAGCCAACTCGTAACAAGTAAATAGGAAAGACTAATACGCATAGGAAAAGAATTCTACTGCTATTACGGAAAGGACTATGAAAAGGAAAAGAGTACTGAAAGGGAAATAGCTACGATTCCTAAAGAAGTCTTGTAGTGCTGAATTTTCCTAAGTAGTCGATGTCTTCGGTTTCGAACATCGTCGCTGGTAAGTCCGTCCCCACATGACAAAAGACTATTTTCACGAGTTCTAAGAGAACCAGATGTTCCTAACAGGCTCTAATAGAAGACACATCATATCGAGATTTCATACAAGGACCCTCAAGGCAGTTTGCTATTTTAAGGTGTGGGTGAACGTCCGCCAACTAACCCAAGTGGGTGAACACGCCCAAAAGATGGTTCTGTGGGTTCAATGCTAACAAGGTAACAGGTCACATCACAAGAAAAAAGATCAATGGTTACTCTTGCTCTGAATGGAAAAGGTTTAAGGCATTGGATATTTTAAGGGAACTAGAACTGATCTTAAGATTCTAAAAGACCTCTTTATACATCCTGATGCTAATATTAATCACAGTTCTTGCAACTAGTCATAAACTAACCATAAGTTCCACTATGAAGAAAACATATAGTGCATTCATCTACTCCACGCTTCTTTAGTATGCTTTCTGGCACATCCCCTTTTTCAAAAAAGTACACTTCAAGGATTAAAGATTCATCGGACTGCTTTCACCATCTAACTAACAATGAACCTTTCAGAAACATGCTTGCTACACCAAGTTGATTCCAGAAATGGATGAAAAGAACATGGTTTCTGAGACCAGGAGGCAACGTATATGCAAAGGAAGTGTATATGCCACTCACAACCTTTTAACTAACAAGGCATTAGAAAAGGGTCATTTGAAAAAATAAGCATATAATGCATATGAGAATACCTCTTCCTTCTTTCCCTTGCCTCCAGTAAAGAACTTGTAGCTACTATAAAACACTACACCCCAGCCAGTCAGTGAGATAATAACAAACTGCAAAAAAATAAAAAGCACAAAAATCTGTTAAAACACAATTCCCCAGAGATGAATGGACTGCAAGTTGTTGTTTAACACTTAGTCAACTAGCCAGCAAACAAAGTGCCCTGTACGCAGTTAATTTAGCTCCAAACAATTGAGAGCCAAATGAAACAATGGCATCGCTAAGACCAAATGACGGAAGGCTAAACCATTGATAGTCCTTCATCCAATCTTTGAAAACATCTTATATCAATAAGATTAAGAACTACCATGGCTCTAAGCCTCTAACATGTCCAGCGTGAAACGCAAATGCCCATGTAGCCAGTTCGAGGTTCCCAACAAAACGAACCAATCAGAGTCCACAAAATTACGGAGACAAGGAAGCGAGAGAAATCAAGACTCACGTGCTCCTCCTTCCACTTAGAAGGGCTCATCGGGTCCGACCACCAATTAACCTTTGCTGGCCCATGATGATCTGCAACGAAGCAAATAATCGATGACCCCTTCCAACAACACAACTAGCACATTCCTCCAATCTCCTCCGATCTCGCTATACATAATAAATTTCTTGTCTTACGAACAGGAAAACGAGACACAACTCCTCGAAAACCCTAACTCGCCTCTATTAGCGCAGGCGGCTAATCGAAATCAGATCCAAAGCCGTTGAAACTGACACTAGCATCAAGAGATTGACAAGGTGCATTATTAGAGAGGGGTAGAAGAGTAAAACAGTACCAGCGGCGCCGGCGAGGCCGCGGCGGGGGACGAAGGAGGCGGCTTGAGCCGGCGATGAGGAGAGTCGGTTGGTGAGGTTAGCCGCTCGGCGAGCAGCCGCCGCCGCGAGAGTAGCCATCGGCTCGTGTCTTTTTATTTAGGCGATCGAAATGGGGGGAGCGGTTCGTGGCGTTTTGGGAGAGGAATTGGGAAGTCTTTCGAAATGACTACTACTCTACTGGGGCCGCTGTGTACTTGGAAGCTGTATAAAACGACGTCGTTTGTGCTTGTTAGCTATATCTTCTATTTTATAAAATAATTCCACTAATTATTGTAGGTTGGCCACAGTTTTTGTGTATATATAAACTACTGTCATCGAAAGCGATGAGGTTTATGGTTAACTATGACCATTTCATACATTTTAAGCTATTTATTGACATGGATCTATTTGATCTATACTCTGGAGTCCTCTCAGTAATTATCTCAAAAATAAAACTACAAAACCTTCTTCCCGGAGCGGCGATGCCACAACCACAAGACCACCTTAGGCATCCCCGTTCTCATCATCTCCGGCAGCTGCAAAATCTTGATCAACCATCAACTCAAGCTTTTTTGTTCTTTCTTTACAATTTAACGCCGATCTTCATGGCTGATCGGACGGTGACGGTTGCATTCAGGGGCGATTTGGACGCCGTCCTCCCCGGCGATTTGAACTCCAAGCAGAAAACCAAGCTGAACATCACCGACGCCATCAGCCGGTCTTCATTGCCGCTGCCTGAAGCCATTTTACCCGTCAAACACTGTTCACCTCTCAGGTCCTCTCTCCCAGCCGACTGCGGGGAATGTCAGGAAACCCAAACTCAACCGTCCCACGCCAATGCCTCCAACGCCACCATGGTTTCAATTCAAACAACATCATCCAAGGCCGCCATAGATTTTGTTCAGAACCTTCAAACAATATCCAATTCAGTGGGTGGGGGAGGTGTCGGAGGTCGAAGACCAGACCAGTCTCTGACGTGGCAAGCACAGAAATAGCAGGGTCGTTCTTGTGGTTGTGTTGTATCGAGGTTGGGGCTTTTGTCGAAGGTTGAAGACGAAATGGCAGGGAGGGCTGTGGTTTGAGTACCCAATCGGTGCAAGATGGATTGGGGAAGGAGAAGCAGATGGTCGTCGATGGGTGGCCGGAGTAATGGTTGAGGTTGGAGTCGGCGGCCTCGGCGAGGCTCTCCGGTCGAACATTTTTTTTTATTTTAATTTTTATTTGAAGGGTAAAATGGTCATTAAAAAAATTATGTTGATTGCTGATGTTAACGAGGGACCTAAGAATTGCATTTTTTTAAACTAGGAGAACGAATGTAGGTTATTGAAAACGGGACCAGATTTGGTACTCGAGTGACCTTTTCAGTACGGTCTTAGAGAGCGAACCATTTTATCATAACTGAGCGAATCATTTTATCATAACTGAGAATACTATTTTATTTCCCAGAATGGTCCTGAAGTGTTTTACACATCCAGGACCGAATCCACTTCCTTTGAAAATAGTTAAGACTAAACCGGATGTTTCGTTAATACCAGAGAAGAGACGTGAGAGAATTTATCAAAAACATATCTTCTCTTTTCGCTTTCCATCATTTAGATTTTCTCTTTCCCTTTTCTTAGAAGCATTGAACTTATTTATAAGATTTAAATTTAAATTATGATTGAAACAAATGTAAATGTTTGTTATTTTAACTAACTCCAATCGCTATAAGCAAGCATGCCATATGATAAAGAAAAACAGGATTTAAAATTCTTGTCAACTAAGAACTGATCGCGGTTATTGCATTCTAGTATGTCCATTAAGCGCTTGAATATTCAAGCAAAGTTAATGCGGCTCCGAATTGTAATCTTCCATTTGAGATAGGTAAAATTTTATTTTTCTATTTTTTTGAGAAATTCTTTTCAGAGGTGTGCTAGTAACAATATGATCAGTCAACTAACGATATAATATTAGAATCTCGGTATACGATCTAAAATTTTAAAATAATTAGTAAATACATCTTTCACATTTATAAACAAATTCATCATTAGTGCGGTACTCCACAAGTGAGAAAACATGAAGCCAAATAACCAGACAAGTCAGTTCCTAGAAATTTTCTGCCCTTCTTATAGTTGCTCTTCTTGCCCTTCTTATAGTTGCTCTTCTTGTTTCTCTTGCTGTTCCCAAATCCCAAACTGAATAATGCTGCACTTCAAGCTTCTCTCTTGAACCTACACATGATCCAAAGCAAAACATGCTTTTAATTTTACTCAACCATCACATGAAGATGATCCGTTCAACTTCAAGCTAAGCTAGGATCAAAGGCTTCGTTTGTATCGTCGGAAAATGTTTTCCGGATTCAAACAAACACCGAAAAATGTTTAGTTCTTGGTGGAAAAGCATCATGAAGAGTAGGATAATGTTGGGGACCCGAATCTTGCCTCTAGTGTAGAAATTGATTGCAGGAGTTCCAGGCACTCTTCCAGGAGCAGCTTCTCTTGTGCAGCTACCACTGCTAGCTGTGAAGCCATCGAAACGGTCTCCTCGGCCTGGTGAGGAGTAGGATGGAATTAGCTCAGGTGACATTAGAACAAGATATCAAGCAATAAAAAATGAGTGACATTAGTCCTGATTTTAGGGAGTCGTTGCTTACCGATGTCGAAAAGCTAGTTAAGGATGACCTGATGGAAGCTGTTAAATCTGATGCTTGCCTGATCGCAACAGAGGCGGATTGTGTATCCATCTGCTTTCTCAAACATGTTAGATACATTTTCTAAAGGGATATTTCTTCTTCTGCTTTTGAATTTTTCTTTTTCGGGTTTACCTTAGCGCCTTCAACGAGAGGCACTCTGCAAACCACAGAATGCAGAGCCTCTTTAGTCATTGAAACAGCTGAAGAGTGCTGTCTCTCCATATCTCCCCAGGCTTCCAGTAGTTTAATCTGCACAAGCTTCCCGGTGTTAGCGAAATGCAAGACCTCTCGGATTCCAACTACTTTCAGGAATTACTATAACTTGTAACTCACTTGAGAGTGGATAATGAAGTCCAGCTTCATCTCGAGTTTGTGCTTCTGAAGTTGCAATTTCTTGAGGAGCACAGAATGCCGCAACTTCGCAATGCTGGATGAGGCACACTGCAAATTTTCCTTGACTTGCTTATTTATATTCGCGTTCACAGTGTCGGCTTTAGCATTGGCGAATCGCCACTGCATCATCCGATTGTGAAGCATTCGCAGCCGATGAACATCCTCCGGATCTGCAGACCCCGTGATAGTGAAGCCAGAGGACGGAGACTTCTTGCTCTTAAACAAATCCAAACCCATGTTCAACAATTTCTCCACTCCTTTAGGCCTGGAGGGGCTGGATGGAGGCTTCAAGCTTGAAAACGACAACGGCCTTTCCTTGCTCTCCACTGACATTGGAGGCGAACCCGATCGTCCAGGAGATAGAGCCCACTGCGACATGGCGCTGCCATATGCAGTAAGCGAATTAGCCCTCTTGACTGCATTCTTTATCGCGAATTTCTTGACTCTTGGGGAAGAGTCAAGGGATACAGGACCTTCAGTGTTTGAATCCATTGTCCCTCTTCGATTAGACCTGCCTTGGATGTCACTCATAAATTTGGAGGACACCTCTACCCCGGATTTTCTGTGACCTGTAGCTATCGTTGGTGAGCAAATGTCACTGCAATCAGATTGATGATCGAACTGATTGCCTCCCAAATAGTCCGATCGTCGCTGATGTGAAGCAGCAGTCTCTTGGTTTCTGTACAATGCATTGTCATCAACTGAGAATCTCCCTGGGACTAGTCCAGGACTGTCAAACACCGAGTTCGAGGAGGACGATGAAGATGACGACTTTCTACCGAATCCAATCTTTCCGGTGTACCTCATAGACCCTCCAAGTAAAGGCCTATGATTCTCCTTGGCGCTTTCAGAGCTACTCCTCTGCCTGCCAAGGGACAACAACAACGCGTTGCTGGTCGGTTTCAAGAAATCTTCTAGCCTCTCATTGTTAAGATGTTCGCCAAGAGTACCAACGCCAATGTTCTTCTGCTTGCTAGAATGTTGCAGGGAGGATGGCCACAGTCCTCGAACATAACCGGGGTCTTCAACACTCCGAGGCTTCCTACTCGTGTCCGTTGTTGTCTTGTGTCGGATCGGCGAGGAGCCTTGGCTCGGAGAATGAGCTCCATTCGTATGCGAAGGCGAGGCAGGAGACAGGAATCTCGAGCTCACTTCTCGAGCCTTGGATCTCCTCGGCTTGACGAGGGACTGATCCCAAAAGGGCAGTGCCTCATTGCCAGTCTTCATAGCTAAGAAAAATGGTACTCAAGAGATGAGGATAGAAGAGAGAAAAGTTTGATGGGGTTTGGTTGGTTGTTTGTTATGAAAATGGGGGAGGAGAAAAACAAATTATCTCAAAAGTGGCGGCAATTAACAGATATGAACGGGCCAGGGCCGGCAGATTATGTGGGGTTTTAAATGATTTTTAAGCCTTGATCTTAGGAGCATGAGATGAAAATGGAGTCTTCTTATTGGTGATTTTGAGGAGAGTGTGTGGAGATTTGACTTGGTTTCTGTTGGAGTTTAGTGAGAAACCGTTGGGAAGTAGGAAACAAGAGAGAGAGAGAGAGAGAGAGAGAGAGAGAGAGAGAGTGTAACAGTTTCAGGTTGATGTTGTTTCAGGTTTATTGTTAGCCGGCACTCTGTATGTTCCAAGTGGAAACGTCTCAGGATCACGCAACGTGGAGATCTATGTGATCGAGTTGTATACGCTTTGATGTGAATTGGTCAGAGGTTTGAAATTTGCGGATTGTGACTAGAAATAAGTAGCTTAGCTTAACATCATCAACAATGAGTATTTAATCTTAGAGTTTTTAAGTCCGGAATTCAAAATTAAAATATTTGTTTGAAAAATTTTACAAATTTTAAAAAATTATATCTGATTTAATTTAAATTTAATTAGTTTAGTGGACTTCTGAATACTAGTTGATATCAACAAAAAATAATATAAGCAGTCTTTTAAAAAATTATATCAAATTTGAATCTTAACTAATCGGCTCAGTAAACGTCCAAGTCTCATCACGGTGCAAGTTGTGTGAGAATTTTGTCACAATTTGTAGAAATGCTTAGTACTAACTTGAATTAATCAATTTAATAGATACTCAGATACTCAATGATTATCTAATTAGTCTCTCCTTCTAAAACAAACACGAAAGAGATGAACACTTGGTAAAAGATATGGTTGAGATCTCTACATGCTAGGAAAAAAAGGAATTGCAACCACTTGATTCGAAAATAACAAGATTGTAAGTGTTAACATACATCTCTGACTCGAATGCCAAGTGTTACGGAATTTGCTGGAATAGAAAGAAGATAATTCTCCTATATTTGATGTGAATACGTACGGTCTGATACTACAACAGCCACACATTTTACAGCCGGTAACGATTCAATCTTGTACAAAAATTCCTGTGCGCGCGTTTAGACTACAAAAATTCTAGGTAAAATAGTTATTGGTCTCCTATATTTGAAAAAATTTGATTAAAAATAACAAGGTAGTATTATTTAGTTCCTGTTATTAGAGAAATTTTAGTATTTTTAGGAGTGCCTCACTGGTGTCCGAAATTTATGTCCAGAAATTAACCAATTTTATTTAAGAAATAGTAGAAATTAAATAACACTAGAATGTCTTTTTAAATCAATTTTACCAAAAATTCTATGTTTCCTTGAGCACCAAGCGGGCAAAAATCAGTGAAAATTGCACTGCTGCAAAAAAGGGTGAGAAAAATCCACGTACTTCTCCCACAGGTACGCGTCCAACCACATGCATCGGGATCAAAATGCTCCCGAGTGAGAGGGTCTGAGTAGTCAGGTACGTGTCGTATTTTTTTTAATTATAAATAAATATGTATTATTCCTCAAAAAATCACCAAAGAAAAATATCCACGCAAAAAGATTAGATACAAATCTATCAAGTAACTCCTACTCGATAAAAACTATATCTAAACCCAAATCACGAAAAGCCCAACAAAACCAACAAGGGCACTAACCAAAGTGTAAACGCAACAAAGGGCAGCAACCAAAGTGCTTCCGAACCAGAGTTCACTAAGCTAAAACAAGACGTAATCAATGAGGGTCAAAAGGCCAAAACGGCTTGGCAAAATACGCCACATCTTTAATCACTTGGAGGATGTAAGTGGCATCCTACTCCCAAGAGAAGGCAGAGGCAATCGCAAGACGCCATACCTCGGTCGAGATCACCTCTTGAAGAGCAACATCGGGCTCCTCCAAATCTACAAGCAACGAGCAAAGACCAAGAGCTGACAAAGACTTCTTCAGGGGCATTAACTCTAGATTCCGCATCGAAATTTACTTCAGATCAGCGGCTTTACTAGTAAGCTTCCTAACTCGGCAGCTCGAGCGCGTCGGGATCGGCTGAAGTGGACAATGCTTCCTGCCCTTCTTAACCGCCAAGGGCGCTGTGGGCAAAGCAGCGACAGAGGGCTGCCCTTCATCCACAAAGCCAGAGGACTCATCCTCGATGATCTGGGCGAAGCAACGACATGGGCATCACCACAGGTGGAGGAAGCCACCAAACTACTTGCAGAATCCTTTGTAGAGATGGGGGTCTGCCATACTCAACCCCACAAGGAGCAAGCCGAAGCTAAATAAGTCTCCTCCCCAACACCAAAGCTATCCCCCACGCCAACTTCAAGATCAACAGGAAGCTGTACATCGCGCGATACATCAGCAGCCACAACCGAAAGACGGAGCTCAGTCACTACGCCAAGCAAAGACGCAGCCAAGATGGAGACCTTGGAGCCAGCAAGCGAAACCGCCTCCAACATAGAGCAACCTGACTCGTCGGCCTCGGCAAAAAATCCTACAGAACAATGTTAGAACTAGTAGCAAGAGGCTGCGAATCCGACAACCAAACAGCCGGACCATCAGCAGCAAGGGGCTGCCTGCATCAACAACAAAAGCAGGCGACAATCCAAGAACCCCCTGAAGCCCAAAAAGGAACGGGGCAGCCAGCAACAACATTCACAAAATTCAGCCACAAGGCCTTGAAAGAAGGCAACAAATTGTATACCCAAGTTCTCGTGTCCGAGTCCGAGCACGAATGACCAACATCGCTAAGAGACGCCACCGCACAGCAGTAGAACCACTCATCCACAAGCACATAAGACTCGGGAAACTCGGCAATGGCAAACTTATTCGAACAAGAAACCACGAAACGAAGAAATCGAAAAGAAACGAAGAAATCGAAAAGGAACCAAGAAACGCTGAATATAATCAACCAAACAAAAGAGCAAAGAAAACTAGATGGACCCACAAAATGCTAGACAATTCAATCCCATCACGGATTTAATGTCAACTGGATTCTCAAATTAAAAGTGTCCTCCTACTCAAGCTTCAGTTAGTAGAATAAAAATTTCGAAAAAAATGAAACAGGTAACTTACGTCGGGATCCCGGTCGCCGAAGTTTAGAGTTGAAAACGTAAAATTGCTGTCATTAAGCAAGGAAGGCCTCGATTCGATTTTACTCTCTTTACCCGTGCTAAAGCTTTCGAGGAACAATTCAAGAGGCTTGAAGATTTGATCGTTTCTATCTCTCAGGATACGAACGAGCGGCTTCAGGCAACATGGGATCAAATGGACTCACAACTCCAGGAGACCAATTCGAGGTTTGACAAAGTCCAAGCGGAGTCCAATGCCAGATTCGACAAAGTCCAAGTAGAGCTCCAAACCTTGGCGTTTCGTCCCTCAGGCGAAACAAATTCGGTACGGATGGAGGAGGCTAAAGGTCTGCTTGGGGCTTCTCCGCGAGCAAGTGCGGATTCTGTTCCACGTGCAAGTATGTTGTATATTTGTGGGTAATGGAGTAGAGAAAGTATAGGCTAGGCACATCAAAAAATAATGTTTTCTTTAAAGGTATTGATTTCTCCCACTATGGTGTAAATAGTTCTCAAGGAATCAACCTTCCAGGATACAAAACCTATGTTTCTCAGAAATTCGGAGTTACATTCTCGCAAATTTCTTGAAGTAAGAACTCGCAAGTTTAGACTTGGGAAAGGAAAGAAGGAATTCTAAGGAGGGAAAACTCGATTTCTGAATATCCTGCATCCGGAACTCGTCTGAGTATTTATAAATACTCAAGAGTTGTTCCTGAAAGGTGGCAACAACTATTTCTCAAAAACAGAGTGTGCCATTTCACCGAAGGGTTGCAACTCACGAAGCGGCACCTAATGAACTTAAGAAAGAATGCAATTGATTATTTAAATATATACAACAATCTCCCACTTAACATAACACAACTTGTATTACTCAACGAATAGCCATGAAGTGGACTAAGCCTTTAACTTATGGTTGAATATGAAACTCTAAGGAATCATATTCTCGTTGTGTATGATCTCTTGATTCTTTAATCTTTGGCAGCATCATTGAATTGGGCCTTATGCTGAATCCTGGTGTTCACAAGTACGCTAGGATTTTACCGAGATAATTCCTAAGAAGCGGCCTCTCACTTCTCTACTTCTATAGGTAGATTTATTAAGAATGTCCACAATGCATTCTACAAAGCTATAAGTCTATTCTATAGGTAGATTTATATAATAGACTTATAGATTTATAGAATGTCCACAATGCATTCCACAATGCCTCTCACTTCTCTACTTCTATAGGTAGATTTATTAAGAATATCCACAATGCATTCTACAAAGCTATAAGTCTATTAAAGATTTAGAATCCAACCTCTACTTGTTGCAATAAATATAAGTGCATCTGTCAGATATAGGGCTTTCGAAATAGTATCACCCTCACTATTTCTAAGTTATGCACTTTGGAATGTATCCAAATTTTTATTTTGCCAATGTCTAATATTGAATTACCTTTTTAACTCTCATACATAGGTGCCAAGTATTTAACTTATACCTTATGATAGAGTTAGTTTCAATCAAGACATTGATTCTATCGGTAATAGCCTCATACCTCGCATGACCTTTTTGTTCTTATCTCCCGATAATGACTTTGTAAACAGACCTGCTAGCATTTAATTTATCAAGAGATACTCAAGATTATCTTTCCCTTTTAAACCATAATTCTAACATGATTACATAGCATAGCAATTTGTTTGCTATGATTCGATATTCTCTTGTTCATTGTAACTTTATGGCTTTCAATCTCCTCATTGTTAATCATTTTTGTCTCTCGAGACCTTGATGTCTCATCACACACAGCCTTTTCCACAAATGCGAAAAACTCCTCCACATTTCTTGATCCTGTAGGAACGAGTATGCCATTTTGTTTGGCTTTACAACACACCACTGTTGTATATACTTTCTTCATCAAGTACACACCACTGTACCTTTAATGAACAACAATATAGTTATCAAGTAATAGTTTCTCACGTACTTTAGATTGAACAATATCAAGTATGAAAATACATATGGCAAACACTAGTACCTGACTGCCATAATATTCCTCCCCCTTTCCATACAAATGTTGCATCTAGTGAGGTGAATCTCGGCTATGCTTTTCTTTTAATTTACAAAAGAACATGGTCACAGCAATTTTAACAATTCATATTAATGTAGAACATGGTCACGGAAAGTTCTTTTCATATTCATATTAACCCTTCTTAATTCACAAAAGAACATGGTCACAGCATGTTCCTTTCTTAATTCATATTAAGTTCTGATTTATTTATTTTAAATTCTGATTTTGCTTAAACTATCAGAACATTAGCATGGAACACTTTTAACTTCTTTTTTGTTAGGTAAAAGTTATATATTCATCCAGGATAATAAAATACACCAACCATCCAGGATAATACGACTGTACGTGTTTAAAACACCCCAACAGTCCCAAAACTGTACAGGTGTGTGTGTATGTAGAAAAAGAAGAGGCTAACCTTTGTAAGTTTAATCCATCACCAAAGCGCATGGACAGCATGGGACGTAACTTTTTGCCATCCAAGTGCATGGTCACTTGTTCTCACAGATTGGATGACAATCAAATTATTCATAGATAATTTTAAATTGAATACACATTTTCATGTCATATCATGTTCATAATTAATTAGTCTATTTCTATCTCTTTTAGAATATGTAACACATGAAAATGACTTCGTAGCAACATCACAAAATTAAGCCTAATAGTAAATATGGGCGTTGCAAAAACAGAAAACATGTAATCTTGCGAAGGTTATGCAAGTGAAGAAATAAACTCAATCCTTGTTCACAGGAACTTGGTTACTCCATGCTTGTTCACAAGAACTCAAATTAGTTACGTAAACAGAGAGATCAACTCCATAATTTTTTTAATGGACATCGTCAGCCAAATTTACTCAAGTCAATCTCAAACTTTATTTTTTTGTCCGCCAATTTTATTCATTCAACTAACACTTTAAGATTGTTGTAGTAGAGTGGGGATAGAACCTGATTCTTGTAGACTCGATAAATCCGATGAGGCACGAAAGATTTTCGAGCAAGCCTTGCACTCCAAAACTTGTTGTCAAGTCACCATTATTCAACTGTGCCTTCACCAACACAGACTCCATTGTAGAATATCAATACCTTTAAAACTGTTGTATATTTGCGGGTAATGAAGTATAAAGAAAGTATAGGATAGCCACACCTAAAAATGATACTTTCTTTCAAGAAATCAACCTTCCAGGATACAAAACCTATATTTCTAAAAAATTCGGAGTTACACTCTCGCGAATTTCTTGAAGCAATAACTCACAAGTTTAGACTCGGAAAAGGAAAGAAGGAATTCCAAGAAGGAAAGACTCGATTTCTGAATATCCAGCCTCTGGAACTCTTGAGTATTTATAAATACTCAAGAGTTGTTCCTGAAAGGTGGCAACAATCATTTCTCAAAAAGGAGTGTGCCATTTCACCGAAGGGTTGTAACTCACGAAGAGACACCTAATAGACCTAAAAAAAATGCAATTGATTATTAAATATATACAACAAAGTACCAATTCAGTGGCAACCGGGGCCAACGCCATACCTGTTGCTCGAAGAATGGGTGAGTCGTCGTACCCTAAAATGCGGCTTGACTTCCCCGAATTCAGCCCTACCAATCCCCGGTATTGGGTTCCAAGGATCGTATTGAACTTTGAGAAAGCTTTGAGCATGGTACTACTACACATCTGAATTTGAATGGAAGCCGGCCTAAAAGGAAACAAATGGAAAAACAAAATGGACTAAAGAACCTTGACAGCCATAAGAGTGAAAGATCTCCTCCCATGGCAGAACTTATCTGCAGAAAACAAGCACAAACAAAAGACACACAGTTAGTTTCACTACTCCCAAGCTACATAGAGAGTTCACACACACAAAATCTAGAAAAAGAACATACCTAGTAGAAAGCATCTACATTTAAGTTAAGCCATAAAGTTGGAATCTTTCAAAGAAATGATTAAAACCCATGTGAGGTATACCTCAGCATTTTCAAAAAGGTAAGAAGAAATGATCGCTACTAATCTTAGTTTTTATTTGTAATAATAATTTAATTTTTGTTATTAGGAATATATGTAATAATGGTCTATCTCGTATTAATAAAAGAAATAGTGCCTTGCTTTGAAGAGGAATGACATCAACTTTTACTAAATTTAATATTTTAGTAACATTTTCACAATAAAATTAATTCACATATACTCACGTAATTGAAAATAAAAAGTGAACGCGGTCTATTTATCTTATTTTTATCAAGGAAAAACATGAATGCCAAAAAGAGAAAATACCAGGACATATTGTCAATTTTTTTATTATTACGTGGAATCACTTATTGTGTAAAACACGGTACAATGCCAAAACTATTTTTTTTACCAGGAACCATAGGCACAAATGGAATGAAATTGAAATAGCAACAAGCTTATTTCGACAGAGATCGATTACTGTCAATTGCTTATCCAAATATCAATTTATGTTGGGATATCACTTGATAATACCTCAGCATGTTGTCCAACTCCTTGATGTAGTTAGACTTTTACTTTTGAGGAGTCTATTCATTGTGTGCTATTGGCTTGTCCATTTGCTAGTGCTATTTGAATCATGTTTTATGAGGCTTTTCATGTTCTCTTCATCTTGTGTGAGAGTTTTGAAAAATTTTGTGTGGCGACGATGCATTTGCAGTTTAGTCCATAACTTCTTCTCTTTGGATGATTGCATTTGTGTCCTGCGTTGGGTTCTTTAGACTTCTAGGAATATGATAATTTTTTATAATCTCGCATGTACTCTCCATTCGATTGTTCTTCTTCATTGGTTGTTGATTGATGAGGCCAATTCCTTGAGTTGAGATTGCGCATTATATAGGTTGAAGAACGCTCCTGCTTGAGACTAGCACTAGCTATACGACCTCTCTCTTTCCTGATCGCCATTTGGGGGTCCCTTGGAAATTCAGTAATCACTGGGTGCAGATTCTTAGGAAGCTTGGTGACATGGAGTTTGTTGTTACACATATTTTTTTGTGAAGAAAAATGTAGTTGTAGATGCATTATCTAAAGTGAACGAGGATCGATGGTGGTGCTATACTCTGGACTTGATTATCTGTTATATGGACAAAGATCTTTTTTTCTTCCGTACTATCATTTTTTACACGTAATGCTTGTGCACTCTTTTTCAGGACCGTAAATTTTTCCATCGGATTTACTACAACATGGTTCTAACGAGGTGTGAAGCTACAACCTCAAACACATTTTATGAGCGAGATGTGTTTCTGTTTATTTGAATTTCTCACTTGACCATCCGTTTGTGAGATTAGTTAGATAATGGGTAAAAAAATTCATGGTCACTTATCTTTAATAAATTTTAGCCCATAGTTACTGAAAATGCCTTAGTATTTTGATTAAGTAAATATCAGAATTTGGTTAAGTATGATCGAGAAAAATACTATGCATAGTAGTACACTGAGCATAAACTCAGTTATCTTTAAGTACTACAAAATGCTAATCATGATCAAAGGGATAAAAAAGTATATCCAGAGATCGGTCATAAGCTACGATGACTTAACTTAGAAGTTAGGTAAGTGACTTTTTTGTTGAGACTAAGTTCATTCTTACACGGGGTCATAAACTTTACTGTCATGTGATCATTGATTTCTCAGTAAAATCTGAGTAGTCAACGAAGACTGTTTTATGAGTTTGGTTGTTAAGAATTTTCTAGAACAAGTTTTTACTTACACACTATAGTTGAAGCTTAACCAAAAAGATCCAGATATTTATCCCAAGGCAAGTTCAAATTTGAACCTTGCCAAGATCAAGATAATTAAGGCTTTTACCCGCTATATAAGAGCCTCGCAATGGCTTAGTTGCTTGGTGGTTAAAGTACTCTTCTATAGATTATAAGATTAACTTTGGGAAGAGTTATATAATCATCTTTGAATAAGTCCACGTGATGGGCGACTGCCTAGACGATTCACTATTTTGTCCAAGGAATAATTGTTTAAATTTTGATTATGTTGATATAACATAACCCGATAAAAAAGAGGTTCTAGAAGTTCTTTTGACTTTATTTTGTAACAGCTATTTTTAGGGATCAAATCAACCCACATGTCAAAGTCAACTCAAGTCAAGCCTAGGAAGAAAAGTATTAGCTCCTTTGCTAGCTAATGATGCCTTCTACTCCAACGGCTACCAACGGCCACTTGCGACATGAAGAAGAAACTTGAAGACTTGCTTCGGAAGAAAGGTTCAACAACTATGTGCTAAGAAGACCCTACAGATAGAAGATCAAGCCAAAGACAAAGGTGGACTACACAAGAGAAAAAAAAAGTGATCAAGATTCAAAGAAGAAATCTAGCTTAAAGCTAAATTCCTACATTCAAGAGAGAAAAACTGTTATCATGAAGTGGTTAAGACAAAGAGCATATTTGATACTTGCTCAACTTCTAAGTAAATGTGTGAGAAGTATATTTGTAATAGCAACGATAAGCTCAAGATTTCTAGAGATCTGATGTCAATTCTCTCTACCCCTATTCTTGTTTATGCTAATTGACTAAGTACGAAGAAGTTGGAAAAATTGTTGGAAACCTAATTCACTCCCTAGGTTGCTTATTAAACCTTCAATTGGTATTAGAGTAGGTCCCATACTTTACACACTATACGTTTGACGTATTTGATTAAGTGTGCAAGACTAACACTAGAGGGAAAATATCATGGCAACCTCATCAAACCTCACCTTTGCTGAAGGACAGTCTACCATGAGGTCTCCTTTGTTTGATGGAGCTCATTACTCCTTTTGGAAGGCAATAATGAAAATCTTCATTCAAGCTAATGATTGGGAAGCATGGAGAGCCATCAAAGATGGTCCCTTTACTCCCTATGAGACAAAGGAAGATGAGAGATTAATCAAGTCCAAAGATACTTGGACTCCAGAAGAGGTGAAAAGGTACAAGTTAATTGTAAAGCTATAAATATGCTACATTGTGCATTAGACGCTTCAAAGTTTAATAGAATCTCCACGAGTGCTTCGGCCAAAGAGAATTGGGAGAAACTTGAAGTTACTCACAAGGGTACTAAACAAGTGAAAGAGTCTAAGATAAACATGTTTGTATATAAGTATGAGCTTTTCAATATGTTACCTGATGAGACCATTAGTGAGATGGTGACAAGGTTTACTAACATAGTAAATGAGTTACAGTCATTAGGCAAAAGCTATACAAATTGTGATATTATTCATAAAATATTGAGAAGCTTGCCTAACTCTTGGTCATTAAAAGTCACTGCCATCAAAAAAGCTAAGGATATCAATGTCCTTACTATCGATGAACTGTTTGGCTCTCTCATGACTCATGAGATCAAGATGATTTCAGACTCAACTGAGGAAGTTGAGGAAACTGCTAACTCCAAAAAAAAAAACCTAGCCTTCAAGGCCAAGGAAAAGGAAGCTGAACCTTATTGTTCAGATGAAGAAGATGAAGACGTAGCCATATTGGCAAGACACTTCAACAAATTCTTCAAGAAAAGAAGATTTTGAAAATGTTTTAGTATTTTGATTAAGTGCATATCAGAATTCGGTTAAGTATGATCAAGAAAAAGGCTATGCATAGTATTGAGCTGACCATAAACTCAATTGTCCTTGAGTACTACAAAATGCTAGTCATAATCAAAGGATAAAGAAGTATATCGAGAGATCGATTGTAAGCTACGAGGACTTAACTTAGAAGTTAGGTAAATGAATTTTCCTATAGACTAAGTTTATTCTTACACGTAATCATAAACTTGTCTTTTGAGTGATCTGTGATTTCTGTGTGAAGTCCGGAGTCAACGAAGACTTTTTATGATTTGGGTTGTTAAAAATTTTCCTAAGTCTCGTTCAAGTCTTTACTTACACATGCTAGTTGAAGCTTGATCAAAAGATCTAGATATTTATCCCAAGGTAAGTTTGAATTTGAACTTTGCCAAAAACAAGATGATTAAGGCTTTTACCCACCGTATAAGAGCCTCGTTAAGCTTAGTTGCTTGGTGGTTAAAAAAGTACTCTTCTATGGATTAAAGAGACTAAACTTTGGAAAGAGTTTTTATAATCATCTTTAATCAAGTCTATGTGATGGGTGACTACCCAAGACAATTCATGCTTTTGTCCAAACTATAATTGTTTAAGTTGTGTTTATTTTATAGTAATACAATCTGATAAGAAAAGCTGTTTCAGAATTTTTTTGGCTTTGTTTGTAACAGCTATTTGAAGGAACAAATCATCCCTCATGTCGAAGTCAACTTCAAGTCAAGTGTAGGAAAAAAAGTTACCTACTTTGCTAGCTTGAAGACTTCTCCTCCAACGGCTACTTCCGACGTGGTGAGTAAGTTTGATGACCTGCTTGGAGAGCAAGGGCCAATGGCTACTTGCAAGGGAGATCCTATAAATAGAAGAACAAGCCAAAGGAAAATGTGGACCACTTGTAGAAAAAGATTATGATCAAGATTCAAAGAAAAAATCTAGCTTGAATCTGAATTCCTACATTTAAGTAGAGAAAAGCTATAATCACAAAGTGGTGAAGACAAAGAGCGTATTAGATATACTTTTGTCTTGATACTTACTCAACTTCTATGTGAAGGTGTGAGAAGTATATTTGTAAGAGCAATGATAAGCTCAAAGTTTCTAGAGATCCTGTAAATCTAGAGTGAGGTAACTAGCCGGTGCATGTGAAAGCTAGTAAGATTACTAGTGAACCTGGTAAACTAGATTGGTAACTAACCAAAGTTCATAAAGCTAGTGGGTAAGAGGTTTGCAAGTGCACTTGGTAAAATTTTTAGGTTTGCAAAAGAACCTGGAAAAACTTGTAGGTTTGCAAGTGAACCTGGTAAAACTTGTGGTGTACTCTTGTATTTTTATTGGTGCAATAAAAAGTGAGAGGACTATTAAAGAGTAGATGTAGGCTCAAGTGGATCGAGCCGAACTACTATACATCTGGTGTCAATTCTCTCTATCTCAATTCTTGTTTATTCTGATTGACTAAGTACCAACGAAAGTTGGAAAATTTGATTGAGACGTAATTCATCCATTTTTTTAGGTTGCTTATTGGACCTACAATTGGTATCAGAGAAGGTACCATACTTTACACACTATACGTTTGACGTATTTTGATTTAAGTGTGCAGGACTAACATCTGAAGGAAAAGATCATGACAACCTCATCAAATCTCACATTTCCTAAAGGGCAATCTACCACGAGATCTCCTTTGTTTGCTGGAGCTCATTATTCCTTCTGGAAGGCTTTTCATTCAAGATAATGACTGGGAAGTATGGAGAGCCATCGAAGATGGTCCATTCACTTCCTATGAAATGAAAGGAGATGAGAAAGAAGCCAAGTCCAAAGAAACTTGTACCCCAGAAGAGGTGATAAAGGTGCAGATAAATTGTAAAGCTATAAATATGCTACACTGTGCTTTAGACGCTTCTGAGTTTAATAGAATCTCTATATGTGCTTCGCCCAAAGAGATTTGGGATAAACTTGAAGTTATTCACGAGAGTACTAACCAAGTGAAGGAGTCTAAGATAAATATGTTAGTATAAAAGTATGAGCTTTTCAAGATGTTGTTTGAGGAGACCATTGGTAAGATGGTGACAAGGTTTACTAGCATAGTAAAAGGGTTAAAATTGTTAGGCAAAAGCTATACGAATTGCGAGATTGTGCGCAAATTATTGAGAAGCTTGCCTAAATCTTGGTCATCGAAAGCCACAGCCATCGAAGAAGCAAAGGATCTTAATATCCTTTCTCTCGATGAACTCGTTGGTTCACTCATGACTCATGAGATCAAGATGATCCAAGAGTCGAATGAGGAAGTTAAGGAAAATATAAACTCTCGAAATAAGAACCTAGCCTTTAAGGCCAAGGAAAGGGAAGTTGTTTCTTGTGGAACAAATGAAGAAGATGAAGACGTTGCCATATTGTCAAGATGCTTCAACAAGTTCTTCAAAAGAAGAAAATTCCCCCTTAAGAAGGAAGAGGAGAACGAAAAAAAAGAAGCCATTCGGTGCTATGAGTGCAATAAGCCTGGCCATGTCAGGAGTGACTGTCCTAAGCTTGATTCGAAGAAGGGCTCAGATAAGAAGAGAGGTAAAGACAAGAGTCACGTAGCCATTTGGGATGACATCGACTCTGACTCATCCACCTCAAAAAAAAGTGAGAAAGCACAACTGTGCTTAATAGGGATCGAGCAAGGAGAACTGTCTCAGGTAAATGATGACTTTGCTGACTTTACCTTTGAAGAGTTGTATGATGCCTTTGATCAGGTTGTAAGAGAACTAAGAGATGCTATGATTGAAAGATCCAAACTCAAATAATGAGTTAACTCTCAGAGATGAAATGATCAAAGTTCTTGAACAAGAGTTAGAAGGGATGAAGTCTGAAAAGATTGTTCCTGACACTATTTGTGTCTCTCAGCCAATGCAATCCACTAGCGGCCCAAGTAATAAACAGCGCAGAAGTCCTCATCGGACCAGTCAGAGATGTTACACTTGTGGCAATGTTGGGCATCTAGCTAGAAATTACCAGAATGACAAGATTTCTAGAACAAAAAAAGTCTGGGTTCCGAAGGAAACTTATGTTTTATCTGACAAATTTGGACCCAACCAAGTTTGGGTACCAAAATTAAAGACTTAGTTGCTTTTGCAGGTATATCTCAGAGCGCATCACGAGCAGAACCAGTAATGATACATTGATAGCGGATGCACGAGACATATGACTGGAGATAGAAGATTCTTCTCCAGTATAAAGAAAAATGAAGGTGGGAAGGTCACCTTCAGAGATAACAGACAAGGCACAATTATCGGTTAAGGTAATGCTAGAAATTCAACTACCACTATTATAAGAGATATGCTACTTGTTGATGGTTTAATGTTTAACTTGCTTAGCGTATCGCAACTCTATGAAAATAGACTATATGTTAAATTTGGAAAAAATGTTTACAAAATTGAAAGTTTGAAGGTTTATGCATGATAGGACATAGAGAGTTGGATGTGGCACAAGAAGTTGGGACATGTTAACATGTGAACATTGTCCAAACTTGCTAAGCGTAAATTGGTTGAAGGCTTGCCAATCTTATCGTTTGATAAGAATAAACTCTGTGAAGCAAGTGCCAAAGGAAAGCATGTTAAATCATCTTTTAAACCAAAAAATTGTTTGTTTACTTCTCGACCAATGGAGTTGATCCATATCGATTTACTTGGACCAACTCGGATACAAAGTCTTGGAGGAAAACACTATGCTTTTGTGTTGGTTGATGACTACTTCAGGTTTACTTGGGTATTCTTTTTAAGTTAAATATTTTACAAGCAACCAATGTATTTTTCAAGTTTTGCAAGAAAGTGTAGAATGAGAAAAGTACCACGATCATAAGTGTAAGGAGTCATCATGGAACATAATTTGAAAATGAGGAATTCAAAAATTTCTATGATCAAAATGGAATTAGCCATAATTTCTCTGTTCCTAGAACACCTCAACAAAATTGTGTTGTTGAAAGGAAGAACAAAACATTAGAAGAAATGGTTAGGACTATGATATATGAGTATAATATGCCAAAGCATTTTTGGGTGGAGGCTGTGAATACTGCCTATCATATTATAAACAGGTCCTCCATCAGATCGTTGCTCAAAAAGACTCCATATGAGTTATACAAGGGAAGAAAACTAAATATTGGTTACTTTCATGTATTTGGGTCTTAATGCTTTGTGCACAACAATCGCAAAGAGCACCTTGATAAATTTGATGCTAAAAGTAATGAGGCTATATTCTTGGGTTATGCAAATAACTCAAGGGCTTATCAGTTTTCTATAAGCAAAGCAGCAGGGTAGAAGAATCTATACATGTCTTGTTTGATGAACAAGCCTTGATACTGGAAAGAAAGTTGCTGACCTTTCTGATGAGTATAAGGATGAAGAGCTTATTAGCAAAATGACGATAAACAGACGGAAAATACAGGTAAGCACCCTCCAGCCACACAAAAGTAGAAAATCGTAAAAGTCATCCCCTCATACAGGTAATAGGTTATCCACACAAATGTATACTTACTCAAAGAGCAATCCATAATACTTGCACGCATCTTGCATTCTTATCTTAAGTTGAACCTAGAGTTATAGGTGATGCTGTAGATGATGAATTTTGGATGATTGCTATACATGAAGAGAAGTAATGTGTGGACACTTGTTCCAAGACCAACTGATCATCTAGTGATTGATACTAAATATGTCTTTAGGAACAAGATGGATGAAATTGTTATAGTAACTTAAAATAAGGCTAGACTTGTAGCACATGGCTATTCTTAAGAAGATGGAATACACTATGATGGAACTTTCACACCTGTTGCTAGATTAGAAGCAATTTGGTTACTTTTAGCATTTGCATGCCACATGGACGTAAAACTTTACTAAATGGATGTCAAGAGTTCATTTTTAAATGGTATTGTTAAAGAAGAAGTCTATGTAGAACAACCACCTGGTTTTGAAAGCTTTGATAAACCTGACCATGTTTATCGATTAGACAAAGC
This sequence comes from Hypericum androsaemum, assembly GCA_963995505.1. Taxonomy (NCBI): domain Eukaryota; kingdom Viridiplantae; phylum Streptophyta; class Magnoliopsida; order Malpighiales; family Hypericaceae; genus Hypericum; species Hypericum androsaemum. The sequence goes on from OZ023180.1 coordinate 12,620,344, forward strand.
TTTATATGGTTTGAAACAAGCTCCCAAAGCTTGGTATGAAAAGCTAAGTAATTTTCTTATCGAAAAGGGTTTTAAAAGGGGCAATTTTGATACAATGTTGTTCATTAAAGGTGAAAAGAATAATATGTTGCTTGTGCAAATATATGTCGATATTATTTTTGGTGCAACAAATGATTCTATTTGCAAGGAGTTTGCTAAAATCATGTAAAAAGAGTTTGAGATGAGTATGATGGGAGAATTGAAATATTTCATTAGTCTTCAAACTAACCAATCAAAGAAGGGAATCTTGAAAAAGTTTGACATGATGAAGCTGAATGAAATGGGCATTCCTATGGCTGCTAGCACAAGGCTAGATAAGGATGAGAAAGGTGTTCCATTTGATCAGAAGAAGTATCGAGGTATGATCGGATCCCTACTTTACTTAATTGCCAGTAGACCTGATATACTATTCAGTGTTTGCATGTGTGCTAGATTTCAATCTAGACCCATGGAAACTCACATTATGGCTGTTAAAAGGATATTTAGATATCTAAAGGGGACGATCGACATAGGTATTTGGTATCCTAAAGAAAGTTTTTTTTGAACTAATTGGATATTCTGATGCCGATTATGGAGGTTGCAAGCTAGATAGGAAGAGTACATTAGGAGCGTGCCAATTGCTTGGAAACATATTGATATCATGGTTCAGCAAGAAGCAAAATTTTGTTTCTTTCTCCACAGCTGGGGCAGAGTTTATCTCTTCTGGTAGTTGCTATTCTCAACATCCATGGATAAAGCAACAACTCCAAGATTACGGTATAAATTTCAATAAAATGTCAATTATATGCGATAACTAGTGCTATTTGCCTTAGTATAAATCCGTTGCAATATTCCCGCACCAAGGACATTGAAATTAGGCATTGCTTTCTTAGAAATCATGTCCAAAAGGGTGATATAAAGCTACAATTTGTAAGCTCAGAAAATTAATTAGTAGACATATTTACCCAGCCCTTAAATGAAGGAGATTTTATTAGGATAAGGAGAGAATTAGGATTTACGTTCGAAGGAGAAGTTTAAACTCAAGCTTCGTGATGGACTAAGAGAACTTCTCAATCGTTGCAAGGACCAATGGACAATAACTGCCGGCTGTCACATTGTAAGAGCTAATCCTTGGTGTCCCTTCAACTGGGTTTGCTTAAGTCTATATAAAAGAGTGATTATATCTAATTTAAATCAGTAATAATTATCTTCTACCTCTCTCCATCCTTTCTCCTCCTAAAACCTCCACTCCTTCTCTTTCCTAAGGGTTTTTTAGAAACTCTCTCTCTCTCTCTCTTGGGCTTGGGAAGTTGAGGTGCTCTAGCTAACTAAAAGGTCTTTCCAAGCCTCAAGAACTACCCAAGGAGAAGAATCTAGTAGTTTTTTGGTTAAAAGAGAAAGGGAAGGCATCAGGTGCTCCTACTATAGAAAGAGGCGAGTCCTCTTCATCCAAACCCAAGACTAAACTCCTTTCAAAAAGGAAAACTTGCCATTCTCAGAGAAACCAACTAGAGATAGAGGAAAAGAGGCATGCAGAGGAGTACGAGGAGGAAGTACCACTTCCTATGCTCACAAAAAGAAAAGCCCCATGGTCGAGCCACTTGAGAAGAAGTTGCGTAAGAAGAAAGGGGAGGCTATTAAGCTGGGCAAGCGGTAGAGATCGGCTTCCAAGGTCAAGCCCTCATCAGAAGAGATGGGTTCTTCCTCTTCCAAAACCACTAAGAGAGAGGCGATTTGCGAAGAAGAAGAAGACAATGAAGATGATACTGAGGCCACTGTGATAGTGGATACCTCCGAAAGAAGGTGTACACCCAAGTCTCATAAACTGATAATTATTTATCCTGTCAATGAGAACTTTTAATTCAAGCTTGAAAAATTTCTAGATAGATTCAACGTGCTTAGCTTTAAGAAGGTCATTACTTGGTGAATAATAGATTGGAGTAATCTATTTGCCAAGGGGTATGGTGAGAGGGCTGAAGAGTGGTTGAATGTGTCTGGTTTATTGAGTCTATCGATGATAAGTTGTGGGATTAATACTGACAAAGTGAGAGAATTCTATGCTACCTTATTAACCCTTAGAAGGCTAGCACCTGGAGCAACTAGAGGATCTATGTATGATGCTAAAGCAGCAATGGTTTCATGGAAAGAATTTCTATATGGTCACTCCTCAGAATTTGGGGGAGATGCTTGGGATAAGCTGTGAAGGGCTAAGTTTAGCCAAGTTCGAGAATAAGAGGTTTCAGGGATTAAAAATATGGAATGAGATCAGTGGAACTTCATTTAAAAAGGTTGAAGTGAACCATAGAGCCATGATGATTTATGATGCTTAGTTCAGGATGGTTCATTATTTTGTTGCCACAACTATCTTTAACAAGCCCTCCAACACTAATGCTATTGTCAATGAAGAGATGAACTTCTCAAGTACGTATGGGCTGAGGACAAGATCAATGTTGCTGAGTTTTTGATTTGCAAGATCAAGGCAGGAGCAAGAGAGCCCAATCAGTTCCTTCCTTATGAGAGGATTATGTATTCTATCCTTGTTATGGTTGGAATAAGTGACCCTATGGACAAGGATCCTACGCCTACGGATATCTACAATTATGCATCATTGCAAAGCATTAGAGTGAAGGAGAAAGATGGGAAATGGATGATCAGAAATAAGAAGAATGCCATTCTGTCCATTAAGAGAAGGGCCACTCATTTTGAGAAGAGAAAGGGACTCGCTCTCAAGGGTTCCACTAACAAAGTCCTATTTTCTAGCTGTTCGAAGTTAAAGCTACCCAAGCCAACTGACAAGAAGATGATAAAAGATCTACTTGCTCTAAAAAAACAAGTTGTGAAGTTGCATAAGAGGTACAAGAAGTTACGGCAGGAGGTTATGGTGCTGAAGGCCAAGGCTGGTTCCTCCAATCCAGTGCCTTCTCCTCAGCCTGAGGATATTGGTATCCTGCCAATATACAACACTAACTCCTCTCCTCAGCAATCTGCAAATCCTACTTAAGAAGGAGATAATTCTCCTTATGTCAGAGCCTCTCCAAAACATCATGTACCAGATGCAGAAGAAAAAGTTACTACTCATAGTATAGAAATCCAAGTCGACAGAATACAAGACTTTCTGATACTTGACCAAGTGGTTGACTCATTTGTGGGACTACAGAAGTCTCCAATCCCAACACCAGTATCAGTATCACCAGTTCCTCTCTTCGCTCCACGCTCAAAAAGCACTGATCTATCTAAAAAGACAAGGAGCAAGCTATCTATCACCCTAGCATGTCGTAGACTGTTTGCTAGAGTTAGCCTTTTTGATACGAGCACCTTAGGGGAAGAACAAGACATGAATAAGGGGAAGGGAATATAAGACAAAGAAGCCGCAATTGAAAAAGTTACAGCAGAAAAAGAAGCTGTCCATGAGGAAAAAGCTTAGGAAGTTGAAGCTGTGGCTGAAGAGAGCCAAAATGAAGCAGTCTAAGATGATACTGCTGGTGCTGCACAGATTATTATCGAGACAGCCGATGAAGATAAGAGAAAGAAGAAGGGAAAAGGCATTACCGTAGCTCCGAAGAAGAAGACTGGCTCAACTTCAAGAGTCAAGTTTTTGTTGATAGAGAAGCCTATCCAAAAGAAGAAGAAGAGTCTCACCAAGACTCCACCAAAGGGCAAGAAGAGGCCTCTACCTCTACTGTCACGAAGAAAAAGAGAGAATCACTTACGGCCTTCCAAAGAGTCTTCTTCGTAGGTAAAAATTGGGACAAGAGTTCCTCTGAGTAGAGCAAACATGATATCTTCTGCCATGACTCTGATGATGGAAGAGATATGTAAGAGCTACTAGTAAGAATGATTCTTATTGATCAAGCTCCTCTTCAAGAAATAAACACTTTTGAAGATCTGTTGATCTTTTGAACCTATGATAAAAAAACTCTCTATATTCTTATGGCTGTTATATTTATTGGATATTTACTCGGTACTTTTGTCTATGCCATAATTGCTACTTCTACTTATCATGTTCTATGTTGGACATATGTTTGTCACGGACTTACGTCTTGCAAGAATGTGTTAGGTATTAATAGTTTTTGATGCACGATGCTTAAACCCGAATTGGCGATGGCTCATGTTTGTCATGGACTTAAGCCTATCCCAAATGATCTAACATGGTTGTTAAGTGCATATAGAAAAGGGGAGCGCAATGAGTAAGGAAAACTTAATCGATAAAGATTAAGGGAGAGCCTTAGCCAAATTCTGATGGAAAATTGCACTTATCAAAAAGAGGGAGATTGAAAATGTCTTAGTATTTTGACTAAGTGCATATTAGAATTAGGTTAAGCATGATCAAGAAAAAGGCTATGCATAGTATTGAGCTGACCATAAACTCAATTGTCCTTGAGTACTACAAAATGCTAGTCATAATCAAAGGGATAAAGAAGTATATCGAGAGATCAATTGTAAACTACGAGGACTTAACTTAGAAGTTAGGTAAATAAATTTTCCTATAGACTAAGTTTATTCTTACACGCAGTCATAAACTTGTCTATTGAGTGATCTGTGATTTCAGTGTGAAGTCCGGAGTTAATGAAGACTTTTTTGTGATTTGGGTTGTTAAGAATTTTTCTAAGTTTGGTTCAAGTCTTTACTTACATATGCTAGTTGAAGTTTGACCAAAAGATTTAGATATTTATCCCAAGCCAAGTTTGAATTTGAACTTTGCCAAAACAAGATGATTAAGACTTTTACCCACCGTATAAGAGCCTCATTAAGCTTGGTGGTTAAAAAAAACTCTTTTACAGATTAGAGAGACTGTAGGTCCAATGAGCAACCTAAGAGGGGGTGAATTAGGTCTCAATCGAATTTTCCAACTAATCGTTGGTACTTAGTCAATGAGCGTGAAAGAAAATAAAGATAGAGAGAACTGACACCAGATGTTTAGTAGTTCAGCTCAGTCCACTTGAGCCTACGTCTACTCTTCAACCGTCCTCTTGCTTTTTATTGCTCCAATAAAAACACAAGAGTACACAACATATTTTACCAGGTGCACTTACAAACCTACATGTTTTCACTAATTTACTTGCAAACTTACAAGTTTTTCAAGGTTCATTTGCAAACCACAAGTTTTCAGGAGCACTTGCAAACTTCTTACCCACTAGTTTCACAGACAACAGCTAGCTACCATCTAAATTTACAGAATCTCTAAAAACCTCAGAGCTTATCTTTGCTCTTACAAATGTACTTCTCACACCCTCACACAAAAGCTGAGACAGTACCAAGACAAATGTACTTCTTGTTGACTGTTTTGGTGAAAGAATGAGCAACTTACCCATTAACCATGTTATATAATTTCACCATATCGACCAAGATAACTACACCGCCTCTTGTTATACTTTTAACTATGGTGACCAGTTGAACTTATCTATACCACACAAAGGAATTGTATTTTGGTGGCCTTTTAATGTATTGCCACGTTTTTACCTTTTTCTTAACTTGCCACCTTTCACATTCAATTGCCACCTTTTACATTATAAGCTTGAGTTTGGTAAATATTTTACAAGCTGCCACGTTTTCCTCTTTTCATCCTTTCATATTTTCTTCAACTTATCACACTAATAATGCGCATGGTGGAAAACTCAACGGCCATGCTACTAATTTAATATACTTTTAAGTTGTTTTCATTAGATGCCAACATGTTCTTTCTACCACTCGTATTTAAATTAATTTTGGTAATGATTTCAAACTAAGAATGTTTGCTTCTATATTTTATTCTTTTTAAAACAGTGGCACGTCCAAAATTTAATATACCATCTTAATTAATTTCTCTTTTTACATTACTAACGATGCCAACAATTGTAGGTCAAATTGTAACTATGAATCATAAAATGGCCAATTATTGTAGATAATTTCTATCATAGTATATTCCTAGAGAACCAAATGACTTAATAATCTTGATTAAATCCAATTAAGTTAGTTGAAATGTTGGGGTATTACAGATGATGATGTTATTGAGACCGATGAAGCTTAGCTCTTCATAGGACCTTCAGATTTTTGGGGTCTGATAAGCCCTTGACTTACTCATGATTTTGTATGCTTTAGACCATCTCATGGCTTGAGATCTTGTGTAACCATTCAGGCATTGCTTACGTCATCTACTATGTTTGACTTCCTTGGCTTTGATGAAACCGTTTTCCTTGATGGATGGATACAACTGAGTAAGCACGGACAAGGATTTGGATGGCCTCCAAGGACCGAGAAAGAAATAACTTTTATTAAAATATAATGGCTCTAGGCAAGCCGAATAAGGCTAAGTACAAAATGATTTGGTGACCGTTACAAATGTTACTTAAAGCCGAACTCGGCTTCTATAATTAATTATCTTTCACCTATTGCGGACCTGGCCCATATGAAAAGCCAACTCAGCTACACCGCCTCCGTCGTCGCCAAGGGCTTAGCTACTTTCCTCGTCCATGTTCTCGAGTGTAATCTTCAAATAACTGATCGTCCACTCCGTCCCACATGCTGAGGTGATAGATCTTCAAGTACTTTCCATTTGTCGGTCGTTCGTGAACCTCGCCATCGACATCAGTGAGTCGATAAGACCCATTAACGTCATGTACTTTTAATGGTCCTTTCCAGTTGGGAGACCATTTCCCGTGTTTGGGATCCTTGCGTCCTAATGGGAGGATGACTCTCCACACCAAGTCTCCTCTGTCGAAGTGCTTTTCACGGACCCTCTTATTGTATACATTTTTCACGGTCTTCTTTTGTTGAACAATGTCATCTAAAGCTTTTAGTCTCTCCTCGGGAAGGTCTTCAAGCAGTGGCGGAGCCACGTTTAGGGGAGTGGGGGCAATTGCCCCCGCTTAATTTTTTTTTGTTGATAACTAGTATATCTTTTAACGTATGTCCCCACTAAAATTAGAAATTAACCCCACAAAAAAATTAATCTACCTAAAAATTGAAACCAGAATACTAATCTGTACTATTATCAAATTATATTGTCCCCACTCTCAAAATTTTCTGGCTCCGCCCCTTTCTTCAAGGGCAGCTACCATAGCTGAATCATAGTCCACGCTAGATAGGTGTATCTGTTCAGCTCTTCTCAGCGATAGTACTGTCAACTCCTAGGGAATCATAATTGATTGTTTTGATTTTATGTTCCAATCCTCAGTTCGAAATCCTACTTATTCACTATACTATTTGATTACGTGCTTCATTGTTCACAATTTCTCGTACATCAAATTGACGCCGTTGACACAAAACTGAGATTTTAGGACATAAAATAAAAAATAACTGATTTTGTGTAGTAAACTTGCTGATTTCGTGTGCTTTCTTTTTCAAGATTATGTAGTGCATGCCAAGAACCTGGAGTGAAGGACTAGAACTTGACACAAATTCTGTACTTGTGGTTGACAACGGAGTACTCGAAAGGATAATTAGGCATGAGAAGAGGAACCAAACCAAAGCGATGGCACACAATCATAAAGAAGGATGCTGTTGGAATCATCTGTTCCTACATGGAATAGGAATCCTAATAGTTTACAATAACCACCTGTAGGTCCCAACGCTTTTCAGAATCCTGCAGTAGTTGTCGAACTACTACAAAACTCGATCCAATATGGTAGCTTGCCAAGCGAAGACCCTCAAGGCCGTCTCTCTTGGTTTGAGGACATCTATGACATCATGAAGTTTCAAGGGGTCAATGCTGATATTTTGGAGCTACGTCTCTTCCACTTTTTCTTGAAAGGCTGAGCTCGCATTTGGTACACTAATTTGAAGGGAGAGACGATTCAGAGTTGGAATGATCTAGCCCATGCTTTTCTTTAAAAGTTCTTCTCGATGGCCAAGTCAGCCAAGCTCTTGCGGGACATAAACACCTTTATACAAGCTGATAGGGAGAGCATCTATGAGGCTTGGGAATGGTTTATGGATCTCCAAAGTTCCTTCTCTCAACATGGAATAACTCAGAAAAACCTCATGAAGATCTTTTATAATGGGTTAGATGGCCCATCCCGTGATCATATTGACTCATCATCTCAAGGGGTGTTCTTGAGAAAGACTGTTAATGAAGCTGCTCATTTAATGAAGGAGATGGCTGAAGTCAATGGTATGTGGCCAAAAGTACGCGCCAAGTAACCCCGTAAGGAAGCAACTCGAAGGGTACTTGATGTGGATGCCAACATGAGGCTTGAAGCTAAAGTGGAGGCACTTACCAAAAGACTTGAAGAATTGATCAAGGGCAAGGATAAGGCAGCTGCGGTGCAAAATACCTGCGAGCTTTGCAAATGATCACATCAAACTAATGACTATCCTCAGTTTGGGGAGATTCAGGCTATACTAATAGGACACCACCAGGTATGGGTTACTCAAGACAAACTAATGCTCAGCCAAATTTCTTTCGATTTGGCCAGCAGGCAAACAACACTGGTGCCGAGTAAGAACTCAAGAAGCCATATTTGAGAGATCAAGTAAAAGCTATGGGCGATAAAATTGACCAATTGGTGGGAGTGGTTCAGCAGTCCATCCAGCAACAAACTGTAACTGTGCAACTGATGGAACGTTGTGGGGCACGCCAACAAGAGTTTGAGATATACCTGAAGGGGCAGGTCATGCAACTCAAAAAGATGGAGAACGAATATGGAAATCTGGCTGCAGCAAACACTTAAAGGCCAACAAGTTCTCTTCTAAGTAACACGGAGGCCAACCCGAAGGGAGATATCAAAGCCATAACCTTAAGAAGTGGCAAGGAGATCGAAGGGGTCACCAAGATAACCAAATCACCCAAGGCAAAAGAGATCAAAAAGGAGAAAGAACATGTGCAAATCGATGAAGAGGAGGAATCCTATATCCCCCCACCACCTAAGGTTCCACCACCATTGTTTCCTAAATGACTCAAGAAGCAACCAGTGTTGGATAAAAGATTCCTTAGCTTTATCGAAAAGATGAAGGTCATTCAAATCTGGATTTCTTTCTTAGAAATGCTAGATCAAATGCCACATTATGCCAAGTTCCTCAAGAAGCTCATCACAAAGAAGAAGAAATGGGACAAGGAAGAAACAGTCTCTTTGACTCCAAACTAAAGCTCACTCATATCTAAGGACTTGCCAACTAAGCTTAAAGATCCAGGGAGTTTTACTATACCTTATTATATTTTGGCAATGTTGAGTTTGCTAAATGCCTTTGTGGCCTTGGTGCCAGTATTAACCTCATGCCTTTAACTATTTTCAGGCAACTCAGACTTGGAGACCTCAAGACAACTGAGATGCATCTTCAGCTAGCAGACCAAACGATCACGAGGCCACCCAGAATCGCAAAGGATGTGCTAGTCAAGTTTGAGCAATTTTATATTCCAGTAGATTTTGTGGTCTTGGATTTTGACCCCAACAAGAATTGCCCTCTTCTTCTAGGGAAGCCATTCCTTAACACTGTCGTGCCCTAATTGATGTCAATGGAGGAAAGTTGACTCTAAATGTTGGTGATGTAACATTAGAGTACCAAATGGCCAAGGCGATGCAACACTAACAAGAGAATGAAGCTTGCATATGCATCGACTTGATGCCCGATGAAACTTTTGGTGTTGAAAAATAATGGTGCTGGAACACTATGAAGGAAGAAGATGAGGAATCTCTTGAGCAATAATGCCAAGTTGAAGAGTTCGAAGAGGATGAAGAAGTAGACAAGAAGGAGGCAAAATTGGAACTAGAACTCTTTAGGGGGCACTCATACCACCATCCACCATTAAGGCCCCACCTTAGAGCTAAAGGAGTTGCCTCCCCACTTGCGATATACCTTCTTAAAAGAAGGTGGAAGGCTGCCCATCATCATCTCTAATAAGCTTACTCAAGATTAAGAGAAAGAACAGCAAGCCCTTACCTTGGTGAACTAGAGCATCAAGGCCTTGGGATGGCAAATTTTATATATCCAAGGCATCAGTTCCGACATTGTGATGCACTGCATCAACATGGAGGATGGAGCCAAACCCAAGGTGGATCGTCAAAGAAGGCTAAATCCTAGAAGAAGGAAGTAATCAAGCTTCTTGATGCTGGAATTATCTACCCTATTTCAGATAGTGAATGGGTGAGCCCTATGCAATGTGTGCCCAAGAAGGATAGCATGACAGTGCAAACTAATAAAGAAGGGTAGCTCATCTCCACAAGAACAGTTACCAGGTGGCGTGTATGCAACTACAGAAAGCTCAACGCCGCCACTTGGAAGGATCACTTTGCTCTTTCCTTCATTGATCAAATGTTGGAGCACGTAGTGGGACATACCTATTATTGCTTTCTTGAAGGCTATTCTGGGTATAATCAGGTACTCATCTATCCTAGAGACCAACAGAAGACCACTTTTACTTATCCCTTTGGCACTTTTGCCTATACAAGAATGCCTTTCGGACTATGCATGCTCCTACCACTTTTTCACGGTGCATGATGGCGATCTTTTGGGGGATGAATGAAGACATCATAGAGGTGTTCATAGATGATTTCTCCATCTTTGAAGATTCACTAAAGGGCTACCTTCACAACTCGGATAGAGTGCTTAAGAGATGCGAAGAGAAGAGACTCGTGATTAATTAGAAGAAGTGACACTTCATGGAAGAAGAAGTCATTGTGTTGGGTCATAAGAACTCCAAGGCGGGAATTGAAGTTGATCGTGCCAAGACCGAAGCAATTGAAAAGATGCAACTGCCTACGATGGTCAAAGGCATCCGTGCCTTCCTTGGACAAGCTGGGTTTTATCACCGCTTTATTAAAGATTTTTCTTCTATTGTGAAACCCTTAACTAACCTATTAAACAAGGATGTTCCTTTTGAATTTGATGATGCTTGTTTGGGTGCTTTCAGGAAACTTCAAGAAGCATTGGTCATCGCTCTCATCACCACCCACCATCTTGGAACCTCCCATTCGAGCTCAAGTTCGATTCCAACAATGATGCTTTGGGTTGTGTCCTAGGAAAAAGAAAGTAAGGGCATTTATATGTCATCTATTATGCAAGCTGTATCCTCACCAAAGCATAACTTAACTGTACGACCACAGAGAAAGAGATGCTCGCTATGGTGTACACTTGTGACAAGTTTAGGCTTTACCTACTAGGCTCTAAAGTCATCGTCTATACTGACCACGTCGCCTTGAGGTATGTCTTCGCTAAACAAGATGTCAAACCCCAACTTATTCGTTGGATTCTACTTTTGTAGGAGTTTGACTTGGTGATAAAGGATAAGAAGAGCACCAAGAATGTGGTAGCAGGTCATTTATCTCGCCTGGAGAACAGCAATGGGATGGAAAAAGAATGGAGGATCCTCAAATACTTTTTGGATGAAGCATTATTTTATGTGCAGTCAATGAGACCTGCATGGTATGTCGACTATGCCAATTACTTCGTGAGTGAAGTCATGCCTGAAGACTTGAGCTACTCCAAGAGAAAGAACTTCCTCAGGGATGTCTGTTTTTATGTGTGGGATGAGCTATATTTATTTTGGTGTTGTGTTGATGGCCTATTAAGGCGATATGTTCCGAATGAGGAGATACTAGCTGTTCTCCAAGAATGTCATGGATCGGCTTATGCCGGTCACTTTGGAGAAACAAGGACAGTTGCAAGGGTGCTTGAGTGTGGTTTTTATTGGCCTACCATTTTCAAAGATGCAAGAGAGTTTGGGAAATGCTGTGATCGCTGTCAAAGAATGGGAAATATTTCTCGAAAGGATAAAATGCCACAATCAAGCATCTTGGAAGTTGAGCTATTTGACATGTGGGGGATTGACTTCATGGGTCCTTTCCCTTCATCTAAAGGCAACAAGTACATCATTGTGGTCGTCGACTACGTCTCCAAGGGGATAGAGGCATGGGCTACCCGAACTAATAATGCAAAGGTGGTCCTGGTCTTCCTCAAGAAGCTCTTTGCTCGATTCAGTATTTCTCATGCGATTATTAGTGATGGCGGTTCCCACTTTTGTAACCCTCCTCAAGCACTATAGTGTCAGTCATAAGATAGCCACTCCTTACCATCCTCAAATTAGTGGCAAAGTTAAAGTTTCTAATAGGTAGCTGAAGAGAATTCTAGATAAGACGGTGAGTTCAGCCCAAAAAAATTGGCCTTTAAAACTTGATGACACATTATGTGCCAACTCAGAGAGGTCTCTGAACCTCTCAACACTGAGTTTCTTTCGAAGGCAGAAGGTGAGTCCTTGCATGACCAGGGATATTAGGTCAGATTCTGATAGGTTGGTTGGACAATGATTCTTTGCCTTCCAAAGGTAGATATAAAGTAATTCTCATCATATTTAGCTGCCTAATTTTGTTTCAATTTTTGTAGGATTTTGTAGCAGGTAATTGGTTGTTGATGTATGGTGCTAAAAGTATTGGCTATTGGCCAAAACAATCATTTACCAAATTGAATGACAGAATTACTAGTCTTTCATTTGGTGGAGTAAGTCATGCACCTATTGGACAATTTAGCTCATGGAGAGAGGAACATTTGCTACTTATGACAGTAAAAATTTCTCAAATTTTGGACTATTCAAACCGTTAACGAGAATTATCGTGTGGTTGATATTGACTATTCAAATACGCATTTATTTAGAGACAATGAAAATTGTTTTTGTATACTTTGTTGGAACTATGATCCGTCAAACACATCGATCATTTCTTATGGTGATCTAGGTGGAAATTGTGGCAAATAAATAATACTTTATTTTTTGAGTATTTTTCAGGTCCCTCGATGAGTATTTTTCATTTTTTGTGCTCGAAAAATGATCTTTTTGTTCCTCTAGTTTGATTTTATTATACTTTCAGGTCCCTCAATGAGTATTTTTCATTTTTTGTCATTAAAATGATGAAAAAACCCTTTAAACAAAAAAGTATTGCTGATGTCATCATCTTCTACCCACGACCAATTTCTACCCTAATCGATAAAACCACTGCCCTACCCTCCAAAAAAAAATTAGCTGCTCTACCGCCTTCTGCCTTTGCCAAGAAGAAAAGAAAAATTGATGAATGGATTATTGAGGGGATGAATGGCCAGAACCTCGACGGCCGCAACATCAACGAGGCGTAGTCTGTGGTAGCGGTGCGCGGAGGCAGAGGAGGGGACCGTGGGGGCTCGTGCAGAGGGAGGACACCGGTGAGCAGGGCAGCAGGACGAGGAGGAGAAGTGGGCCCAGTGACGAAGCTAGGTTGGCTAGTGCGATAAAACTAGATCGCCTCGCTAGAGTAGATCTACCTTCAATCAACGACGGTGGTTTAATTGATGACGGTGGCGCAATCGACGACGGTGGTTCTTCTTTCCCTCCAGATCGATAGTGGTTCAGTCCCGAGGTTGACGACGATGGTGGTTCCAGGCATAGGCCAATTGCGTTGACAGCGACTTGAAGGCATTTTGGTGAAGTCCCGAGAGAAGCCATCTTAGTCAGATCCGAGGAAGCGGAGGACGGGCCTACGAATGGATCTCCGGCCGTGCCCACAGAAGTCGAATCCGAGATCCACAAAAGTTGGAATAGGAGGTGCCGACGGGATCCGATATATACTTTTTTCCCTTACATTGTTGTTATTGCCCAGGTTCCATGCGGTTTATAAATCCGATGGCGATTGGAAGGAGGAACAGAGGAAGAAGAATATGATGTCAGAGGTTTTTTACTTTTTGTGCTAAGGGTATTTTGGATATTTCATTGAAAAAAATGAAAAAAAGAGCTACTAACGTGCGCCAGAGACTCGAAAGTATACTAAAATCAAACTAGAGGGACAACAATATCATTTTTCAAACAGGGAGAACTTTTGAGTATATTTAAGCAAACCCGGGGGACTTGAGAGTAATTTTTTCTTATTTTTTATTATTAAGAATATATATAATAATGGTCTATCTCATATTATTAAAAGAAATTCTGCCTTGCTTTTAAGAGGAATGACATCAACTTTTACTAAATTTAATAATTTACTAACATTCTAACAATCAAATTAATTCACATATACTCATCTAATTGAAAATAGAAAGTGGACGCGGTCTATTTATCTTATTTTGATCAAGGAAAAACATGAATGCCAAAAAGAGAAAATACCACGACATATTGTCAATTTTTTTATTATTACATAGGATCACTTATTGTGGAAAACACGGTACAATGCCAAAACTATTTTTTTTTACCAGGAACCATAGGCACATATGGAATGAAATTGAAATAGCAATAAGCATATTTCGATAGAGATCGACTACTCAATTGCATATTCTTAGGGAGCTTGGTGACATGGAGTTTGTTGTTACACATATTTTTTCTAAAGAAAATGTAGTTCTAGATGCATTATCTAAAGTGAATGAGGGTCGATGGTGGTGCTATACTCTGGACTTTATTATCTGTTATATGGACAAAGATATTTTTTTCTTCTGTATTATCATTTTTTTACGTGTAATGTTTAGGCACTCATTTTCACGACCGTAAATTTTTCCATTAGATTTTGCTACAACATGGTTCTAACGAAGTGTACAGCTACAACGTCGAACACATTTTATGAGCGAGATGTGTTTCTATTTATTTGAATTTCTCTCTTGACCATCCCATTGTGGGATTAGCAAGATAATAGATAAAAAACCCAAGGTCACTTATCTTTAATACATTTTATTCCATAGTTACTAATCTATTTTTTGTCTCTTTAAGATAACTAATCTATCTTGTATGATCACTAATTTATATTAAGTCATCATTATAACATCACTAATCTATAGGTAATTTTGAAATTTTTACAATTTTAAAGCATCTCTAATATTTTTCTATTTTTTCTTGCTTTCTTTCATTCTTCTCTTCTCTCACTTATTGGGTGAATTTTTTTTTGGTTTAGTTAAATTTCTTCCAATTTTTTAGAACGTACAATTGTAAATTTAGTTTCAGCAAGGTTTTGGAAAATGATCCAAAAGTTGACTCGGGATTTAGGCTAACCTCCAGGATGACCGGCCAGACCAGATCTTTTTCTATTTACTAAAAAATATATATATATATATATATATATATATTACTCTTACATTATCAAGAACGAACAATTTTAGGTATGGGGACCGGATTTGGTTCTGATTTGAAAAATAAGTCAGGACGAATCTGATTAAAATGAGAGCCATTGGATTGATTTATAAATCAAGTACAAGATCAGATGGTTAAGATTCACACAAGGATATTATTGTATTTTTCTCTCCTCTTTTCTCCCCTCATTCTCTCACTTCCTAAAAAAAACCTAATTTACTACCGCCCTCTTCCCCCTTTTTCTTGAACCCCAGGAGACCTCAAAATCTGGACCAACTTATCGACCACAATATTGATGAACCTTCCTCCACTTAAAGGTAATCCTATGGAGGACAGTTCGGCGAGGGAAGTCAATGAAGTGGCAACAGCTGTTGTTGTTGATGATAAGGTTTAAGACCCTGTCGTCCCCTCACCAGCAAGGAAGAATGAGAAGCCACGACCAGCCCAGCTGGTTTAAGCTAGCTGCAGAACCGTAGGCGCCCGTGACCACATATTGCTACGTAGTTTATGGTCATCAAAGATCGAGTTCTTGGAAAGAGGCTAGGCGATGGCCACATATTACTGTGTAGTTTTTATTCCGTAGTTGAGAACAAGAGCTTTTCACTCACAGAATTGGTTTATTTTTGTGTAATGTGACCGATTATGTCAAATGGTATACTCAGTTATGTAAAATTATATATCCGGGCATGTCGAATGGTATGTCCAATTTTTTCAAATATATGTTTGATTATGTCAAATAGTATATCTCGGGTATGTCAAATGGTATACCGACCATTTCGATAATATTAAAAATAAATATAATAAAATAGTAAGTCTGATTATGTCAAATGATATGTTCAATTATTTCAAATGGCATACCCGGTTATATCAAAATGGTATGTCGAGTTATGTCAAATGGTATGCGCATTATATTAAATGGTATATTCGAATGGTATATAAAAATACTTATGATAAAAAATAAAATAATTTTACATGATATAGTACAAAAGTTGTACATGGCATACCATTTTATCATGACAAGGTATACCATTTTATTATGACATGGCAAACCATTTTCTCATTACTGGGCTTACCATTTTCTAACATGCATGTCATCTCTTTTCCTTTTGTCAGTTTTGTCCCTACTTTTTGAATATTTTACAATTTTGCCATCGCTCCATTTGTAAATTAGATTAGTCCAGAATATAATACTCCAGGACCAAATTCCATCCTGATGGGTAGCTCACTCCTGAACTTCAAGTCATAGATCAATAGATTATTGTTTTAAGCAAATTAGAACATTTAAGGCATATCTCAAAATATTTAAAGCAAAATGTCAAAATATTTAAAACCCAAGCTACTCTGGAGCATACCAAATGTCAACCATAAAAATTGAGATTAAACTTCCACAGCCTTTTTGTAGAAGCCCAAAAATGTATAGGGCAAATTACCCTTAGGTTTCTGAGATTTTGACATCCTACCCTTGCTAACCTTATCAATAAATTTTTCTTGTAAAATAATTTATATACCCTTAAAAGAATCAATAAACAAATCAAAATTTCATCTCCCTTTCCTCAAACTAGAACGCCAGTGTCAATAGAATACTGACTTCTGCCCGCCTAAACTAGAACCAAGACGCCTTGGATGACAACCATTCACCCTCAGCCGATGTTCTTTGGACGATGAGGTTAAGGATATCTACTCCCATGTGTTCCCCCCTTCTTGTCATCATTATCCTCTGTACCGAAGGACCCCCACAACCTCCCCCCACCCCTCGTGCACTTGCGGTCAATCTCACTCTCCCAATCGGGAACTCCGCGGCAAAGGTTAGGGTTTTTGGCAGTGACAAAGCGACGGGTCGATCCGATGGGGAGGTGGGGGACAAGGAATTGGAGTTTGACATCGAGGAAGAGAATAACGGGATTGCGGATGAGTCGATGCCTATTATCCCTCGGTTCCACAACAGAGGCAGAGGAGGTGTAATGTGCACCGACGAGGAGGAGGACAGCGAGAGCCATGGTGATTTGTAGGTGTAGGATCGGCCGATTTGGTTAGGGAATGGATGAGAAAGGTGCCAGCACAGGAGTGGAGGGCGCGGAGAGGAGATGGCAATTAGCTTATTTATTACGGTGGATTCGATGGTGATAGCTGCAATATTGTTCATCACAGAGGATTCATGTTTTTGCCTGGGCTTGTTTATGGTACCGGGAGGGCTGATACAAAAGATATCATCGGAGAAGACGAAGAGTCATTGAAGAAGGTGTAAGGGTCACAGAAGGGAGGTAGGAGACAATCAACATGACTTTTGTTTTCTCAATTTTAGGGGTATAATAATTAATTAGAATTAAAAAGTTAATAAATAAACTGATGATGTCAATGAGGGACCCCAAAGTATAATAAAACCAAACATGGAAGACTATAAGATCATTTTCAGAAATCTAGGGATGCTAGAGGTATGGTGTCAAAACCTAGGCACTCACGTTCTATCTCCAGATTACAAACCCATGACGTCAACGAACGTATAATAAAATCAAATACGGAGGACTAAAAGATCATTTTCAGAAACCTAGGGATGCTAGAGGTAGGGTATCAAAACCTAGGCACCCGCGTTATATCTCTCGATTGACTTGATTTGATTTGAGAAAAATTGGATTTCTTTGGTAATTTTTTCACTTTCCTTTTTTTGTGAACCTAACAAATCAGAATTTTCTAGGGCAATATCATGTTTCAATCGAGTGGTCTGATCAAAATTTGTCATATTCGTTAGGTTGACATTCTTACCAACAAAATTGACACGGTATGAGTGTCAATTCATGGTCTGACCGGTCAGACTACATTTTTAAGACGATGGCTTTCATGAGAGTTTTTTTCTTCTTTATTGTTAATATTTTGTCATGTTTAGGCTTTTGTAAAGAAGGAAGCATATTATATTAATATTCCTAATTGGCCTCAATTTAGTGACAATAAATTCAATATCTCAAATTTTATTATTCTTTTATCTCTCCCTAATTAATGCTTTCTCTCTACAAAAATGACTGGAGGCGTGAGATACATGGTATTGTGTCAAATACCAAGTTTGTACCTATGAGTAAACTCATTAAATTTTGATCGTTAAATTTATTTGATATATTTCTAATCATATCAGACGGCCCACATGCACGTCGTCACCATCAAAACATCCATGTAATCCCTACTCAATCCACTCTCAAAATTATAACACTCCAATCTAAAAATTTGGAGGCTGACATGTAAACCTTTGATGGATCATGTTTCCGCCAGACTAGTGTGGATGGAAATTGCAAGACTGCTTGTCAAATTTTTTGTTGTGGATGTCTTTCCTTCGAGTACGAAACTTTCAAGTTGTATGCTTCACAACACGCGGCCGATAAAAAAATCCTACCATGTTAACAGGCTTTCAAATAATAGTTGACTTGGTCTACAATATTAGTTTCTAAGATCGTTATGCAGGGTTAGTTATCACGTCTCATGTCAACGACAATACCGCACAACAAAATACCTTCCACTAATTCTCCTCTTAAGGCTTGGGCGATGTAACAAATATTGCATTCGGCAATATAAACCATTCTAGCAATTATGCTCAAAAAGTTATCCAAATATTCCCAATCAAGTAACAATAGCAATTCAATCAATATATTCCAAACTCAAAAATTTATACGAGGCCAATGCAGTATATCAATGAATCTGAACCTCACAATCTATCTTTTTAGTTTATATCATTTGGTATTCGGCCATTAGCTAACTTATCTAGATTCCTGGGTAGAACTTATGAAAGGTAGCAAAGCTCTCCCAACAATTATTTTATATTGTTGCGCTGCCAATAATTTGAACTAAAAATTTGGTTAAACTAGAACAACGTTATCACTAGTTAATCCAAATATTTGTCGGTGCCACAACATCTATCTTGATACCAATAAAGAATGCCAACAATAATGGGACAAAATTATAAATTTCCTTATTTTTTGATAACTTATAAATGCCATAACTAACCTCCAAGTAAATGACGCTAAGACAAAAAAAAAGGTAGAATTCATTGATGATTTATGTTTTTAATATATGAGAAAATCAAGACTCATATTTATTACGAATAGTCAATTCTTTAGTTAGTGTTTATTACTTATCAAAATAAAATTGGCAAGCTAACAATACCAAAAATTGCTCTATTAATTTTGGCAATTTAGCCTTTTCTATTATTACAAAAATGGTAAGCATTGATTGTGGCATAATTTTCAATAGCATATTATTATTATTTTGTTTCTATAATTCGGAATTATTTTGATCTTTAATAGTAATTACAAAAAAGGCAAAAATAGCATGTTCTTGTGCTCGTAATGTTTCGGCACTCTTTTTTAGGACCGTAAGTTTTTTCATCGGATTTACTACAACATAGTTCTAACGAGGTGTGTATCTACAACCTTGAACACATTTTATGAGAGAGATGTATTTCTATTTATTTGAATTTCTCTCTTGGCCATCCGTTTGTGGGATTAGTTAGATAATGGGTAAAAAGACCCATGGTCATTTATCTTTAATAAATTTTTAGCCCATTGTTACTAATCTATTTTTTGTCTCTTTAAGATAACTAATCTATCTTGTATGATTACTAATCTACATTTTTCTTAGTTTAACAAATTGGTATTTGGCCTATTGGGCCGACTAATTCAATTTTGAGCAGGGTAGGACCTTTAACACATTTTATGAGAGAGATGTATTTCTATTTATTTGAATTTCTCTCTTGGCCATCCGTTTGTGGGATTAGTTAGATAATGGGTAAAAAGACCCATGGTCATTTATCTTTAATAAATTTTTAGCCCATTGTTACTAATCTATTTTTTGTCTCTTTAAGATAACTAATCTATCTTGTATGATTACTAATCTACATTTTTCTTAGTTTAACCAATTGGTATTTGGCCTATTGGGCCGAGTAATTCAATTTTGAGCAGGGTAGGACCTTTAAAAGATGGCAAAGCTCTCCCAACAAGTATTTAACACTGCTGTGTGCCCAAGGACTCGAACTCGAGACCTGGTTAAGCTAGAACAACTCCCTCACCAAATGATCCAAGTGCCTATTGGATAAGCTAGAACAACTCCCTCGCGAATTGCCTGTTGGATCAGTTAGAACAACTCCCTCACCAATTGATCTAAGTGCATGTTGATATCAATAATCTACATTAAGTCATCCTTATAACGTCACTAATCTGTATAAAGTGACTCTTTTATTCTCACTTTAGGTAGTTTTGAAATTTGTACAATTTTTAAAACATCTCTAATATTTTTCTTTTTTTTTCTCGCTTTCTTTCATTCTTCTCTTCTCTCACTTATCGGGTGAAATTTTTTTTTGGTTTAATTAAATTTCTTCCAATTTTTTACAACGTACAATTGTAAATTTAGTTTCAAGCAAGGTTTTGGAAAATGACCTAGAGGCTAACCCAGGATTTAGGCTGACCTCCAAGTCGACCGGTCAGAAGATCTTTTTTATTTAATAAAAAAATATATATATACTATTATATTATCAAGAACGAACAATTTTTGGTGTGGGGAGCTGATTTGGTTCTCACTTGAAAAATTAGTTAGAATCAATCTAGATAAAATGGGAGCCATTGGATTGATTTTTAAATCAAGTTCAAGATTTGACGATTAAGATTCACGTTGGGGTATTATTGTATTTTTCTCTCCTCTTTTCTCCCCTCAATCTCTCTCTTTCTCCCCCAAATAAACCTACTTGACTGCCGCCCTCTTCCCCCTATTTCTTGAACCCCAGAAGACCTCAAAATCTGGACCAACTTATTGATCGCGATATCGATGAACCTCCCGTCCACTTGAAGGTAATCCTATAGAGGATGGTTCAGCGAGGGAGGTTGATGAAGTGGCAGCGGCTGTTGTTGTCAATGATAAGGTTGTAGACCCAGTTGTCCCCTCATCGGCAAGGAAGAATGAGAGGCCATAACCAGCCCAGCTGGCTGAAGATCATTGCAAAACCCTGAGCGCGAGGAAGAAAAAGAAGGTCGCGACCACATATTGCTATCTAGTTTTGGGTTATCAACGATCGAGTTCTTGGACAGAGGTAGGCAATGGCCATAGATAGTATCTAGATTTGATTTTGTGGTTGAGAATAAGAGCTTTTCACTAAAATAATTGGTTTATTTTTGTGTAAAGTGTCTGATTTTGTCAAATGGCATACTCAGTTATGTAAAATTGTATGCCCGAGAATTTTGAATGGTATGTCCAATTTTTTCAAATGGTATGTTTGATTATGTCAAATGGTATACCTTCGGTATGTCAAATGGTATGCCCGACTAGTTTGATAATATTAAAAATAAATATAATAAAATTATTTGTTCGATTATGTCAAATGATTTGTTTGATTATGTAAAATGGTATACTCTGGTTATGTCAAATGATATACCCGATTATATCAAAATGGTATATCCGGTTATGTCAAATGGTATGTGCATTATATTGAATGGTATATTCGAATGATATGTAAAAATACTTATGTTAAAAAATAAAATAATTAATTAAATAATATAGTACAAAAGTTGTACATGGCATATTTTATCATGATAAGGCATGTCATTTTATTATGACATGGAAAATAATTTTCTCATTACCGGGCTTGCCATTTTCTAACACGTGTGCCATCTCTTTTTCTTTTGTTAGTTTTGCCCCATCTTTTTGAATATTTTATAATTTTGCCACCAGTCCATTTGTGAATTAGATTAGTTTTGAATATAAAGCTCCAGAACCAAATCTAGTCCCGTTTGATGGGCAGCTCACTCCTGAACTTCAAGTCATAACTCAGAACATTATTCTTAAAAAAATTAGAACATTTATGGCATATCTCAAAATATTTAAAGCAAATGTCAAAACATACAAAACGTAAGCTACACTAGAGAATACCAAATGTCAACCATAAAAATTGAGATTAAACTTCCACAGCCTTTTTGTAGAAGCCCAAAAATATATAGGGCAAATTATCCTCAAGTCCACAGAATTTTGACATCCTACCTTTAGCATTCTTACATTTTTGAAAATGATCTTGTAATCCCCCTGAGAAAATTACTCTCGGCTCCCTCGGTTAAATTATTTTGACATCCTACCTTTAGCATTCTTACATTTTTGAAAATGATCTTGTAATCCCCCTGAGAAAATTACTCTCGGCTCCCTCGGTTAAATTATCTATCAATTTTTCTTATAAAATGACTTATATACCCTTAAAAAAGTCAATAAAAAAATCAAAATTTTATCTCCCTTTCCTCCGACTAGAACGCCGGTGTCATCAGGACACTGACTTCTCCCCGCCTAAACCAGAACAAAGATGCCTAGGATGACAATCCAAGATCCCCAACTGCGGTTCCTTAGACGACGAGTTCGAGGATATCTATTCCTACTTGTTCCCCCTTCTCATCATCATTATCCTTTGTACCATAGGGCCCCCAGCCTCGCCATCCCGTGCACCCATGGTCGATCTCAACCCCCTGTTCGGCAACTCTATGGCGATGGTTAGGGTTTTTGGCAATGAGAAAGTGGCGGGCTGATCCGATAGGGAGCTGGGGGACAAGGAGCTAGAGATTGAAACCGAGGAAGGGAATAATGGGATTGTGAATGACACAATGCCTATTATCCCTCAGTTCGACGGCCGAGGCAGAGGAGGAGGACAGTGAGAGCCATGGCGATTTAGGATGGGCCGATTTGATTAAGGAATGGGGGAGGAAGGTGCCAGCATATGAGTGGAGGGTGGGGAGAGGAGATGTCGATTAGCTTATTTATGTGGTGGATTCGATGTCGATAGCTGCAATATTGTTCATGGTGGAGGATTCATTTTTTTGCCTCAGTTTTTTATGGTACCAGAAGGGACGATACCGAAGATGTTGTCAAAGAAGATGAAGAGTCGTCAAAGGTGACAGTGTCACCGGAAGGGAGGTAGGAGACAACCGGTATGACTTTTTTTTAATTTTAGGGGGATAATAGTCATTTATAATTAAAAAGTTAATAAATCAATCAATAACGTCAATGAGGGACCCAAAAGTATAATAAAACTAAACACGTGGGACTACCATATCATTTTCAAAAACCTAGGGATGCTAGAGGTAGGGCCTCAAAACCTAGGCACTCGCATTCTACCTCTGGATTGACTTGATTTGATTTGGGAAAAATTAGATTTCTTTGGTAATTTTTTCACTTTCCTTTTTTTATGAACCTAACGAACCAAATTTTTCGAGTCAATATCATGTTCCAACCGAGTTGTTCGATCAAAATTTGTCCCGTTCGTTAGGTTGATATTCTTACCAATAAAACTGACACGGTATGAGTTTCAATTCAAGGTCTGACCGGTGAGACTGCATTTTTAAGACCATGGGCTTCAAAACCCTTTTTTTATTGTTAATATTATGTCATGTTTAGGATTTTGTAAAGAAGGAAGCATGTTATATTAGTATCCATAATGCCTCAAGTTAGTGATAATAGATTCAATATCTAGAATTTTGTGATTTTTTTTCTCTCCCTAATTAATGCTCTCTCCATAAAAATGACAAGAGGTGTGAGAGGGACAGCATTGTCTCAAATATCGAGTTTGCACCTATGAAAAAACTTATTAAATTTTGATCATTAAATCTATTTGATATATTTCTAACTACATCAGACGGTCCACATACACGTCGTCACCATCAAAACATCCATGTAATCCTTACTCAATCCACTCTCAAAATTATAACACTCCAATCTAAAAATTTGGAGGCTGACATGCAAACCTTTGAGGGATCATATTTCCGCCAGCCTAGTGTGGCTGTAAATTAGAAGTCTGCTTATCAAATTTTTTGTTGTGGATGTCTTTTCTTCGAGTACGAAACTTTCAAGTTGTCTGCTTCACAACACACGGCCGATAAAAAAGTCCTACCATGTTAACAAGCCTTCAAATATTAGTTGACTTTGTCTAAAATATTAGTTTCTAAGATCGTTGTGTAGGGTTACTTAACACGTCTCATGTCAACGATAGTAACGCACAATAAAATAAGCCTTCCAATAATTCTCCTCTAAAGTCTGGCCAGGTTAATAAATATTGCATTCGGCAATATAAACCATTCCTAGTAATTATGCTCAAAAAGTTATCCAAATATTCCTAATCAAGTAACAATAGCAATTCAATCAATATATTCCAAAATAAAAAATTTAATACGATGCTAGTGCAGTATATCAATGCATCTGAACCTCACAATCTTTCTTTTTAGTTTATATATTTGGTAATAAGTCATTGGCTAATTAATCTAGATTCGAGTTAGGTCAAACTTATGAAAGGTGGCAAAACTCTTCCAATAATTATTTTACGTTGTTGTGTTACCAATGATTTGAACTAAAATTTTTGTTAAACTAAAATAACATTATCACTAGTTGATCCAAGTATTGTTGGCACCACAACATCTATCTTGATACCAATAAAGAATGCCAACAATAATGGGACAAAATTATAAATGTCATTTTTTGATAACTCATAAATGCCATGACTAACAACCAAGTAAATGACGCTGAGACAAAAAAAAATGTAGAATTCATTCTTGATTTATGTTTTTAATATATGAGAAAATCAAGTCATATTTATTACGAATAATCAATTCTTTAGTTAGTGTTTATTACTTATCAATATAAAATTGGCAAGCTAACAATACCATAATTGCTCTATTAATTTTGGCAATTTAGCCTTTTCCATCATTACAAAAAGGGTAAGCATTGATTGTGGAATAATTTTAAATAGTATAATAATAATTTTGTTTCTATAATTCTTAATTATTTTGATCTTTAATGGTAATTACAAAAAAGGCAAAAATAGTTGAATTTACCTATAAAATGAATGAAGGCTGTATAAATTTTATCATTCAATAAAATAACGATGGAAGCCTATGTAACACTGCTCATTTTATGCATTAGTTTAACTTATTATGGCGCAGAAGGATTTATAAAAAATAATTTGTATGGAGAAGATATCCACACCGAGTCAGAGATTTTTGATGATACAGCAACAATGGTACCACCGTCTAATTCTTTTCTGTTGTTTGTCTTCAAAATTGTTAACTTTAGTACATTGATTGTCTTGTATTTTTTTTTTGTAAAAGTTTGTCTTGAATCTGTAAACTTAGAAATCATGAATTTCTATGAGCTTTTCAATTTCTTAATTTATTTGTAAATTCTATTTGGAAATTATATTTTTTAATAATTAGCAAACGTGATTAATCAAGCAAAAAATAAAAAGTTATAACTTATAAAAAAAGTTATATAAACATCCAGACCGTGATAAGATTCTCATACTCAAACTATCCAACAGAAGCTCTCAGTCAAGAGTAACTTAAATTCCATCAATAATGAATACTACAACAACGGATTTGTTCACCCATAGTACCTCACACTAGAATATAGATGTTGCAACGGCAAATCTCGGTAAAAAATTCTATCACCGTCAAATCCTATGAAAAAAATAGTGATAGAAAAAAAGAGCATAAAAAATTACGTTAACGCTGCATAATCTATAAAAAATAGAAATATGGAATCCTAGGAAAAATCCATCCAATATGGGGCAACAAGCAATCCCGTCCAATTTGGCCATTATATTATTATATATTTACTTAATGTCTATCATACTTATTGTATTATTTTTTAACACAGATGTTTACAGTTATATATTATTTTACTCATTTTAATGTTGTAGTCTTCATATATTGAATGCGTTGATATACATAAACAACCAGCTTTTGAACATCCCATGCTCAAAAATCACAAAATTCAGGTACATATTTCTTATTAATAACATTTGATTAAGTAAATTAAATTGAATTTTATCTAAAAAATATATATATGGGTTCAGATGGAGCCTAGCTTCAAAAAGAAAAGAGGAGGCGGAAGAGCTTTGGGATATGATAAAAATGAAACAATTGAATTTTTAAAGGAGAATAGTTGTCCAAATGGTTCGGTACCTATCCAAAGAAGAAAAGGTGGAGTGATAGAGCCACTGAGACTAGAAGAACCTCAAAAACATCATGTAAGTTTACTATAATTTATTAGAACATTTATGTAAAAACATGCATGTTAGCTTTCTTTTATATGCTTTCATTCTACAAAATGGCAATAATCTTTCTAGTATTTTTTTTCTAACTAATAAGAAGATGATGTAAATATGAATTTAGTTACACTAATATTGGAGTCAGGAAATTTAAAATGAAATAAATGGTAATATTAATCTCTCAAAAATCACCAATAACATATTGTAATACATTTTTTATGCTAACTTTTCTAACTGAAATAGTATATTCAAAAATTTCCAAGACGTTTGGAATTAGTATTCCCCAAGTAGTTTCTATTTTTGTTTGAATTGAAGAGGAGTTGCAACTTTAATTTTTATTATAGTAATTTAGGCAAAATTTTAGATCATGGAATTAGTTATTAGTGAATATTTTATATGGAATAACATTATGTTAGATACTTCATACTATCCATATAATCGATCTAAGCAAAACTCGTAAACATATGTTTATAAGATATTTTTTATTAATTGAAATAGGAAAAAAAAGCTAGAATATCACCAAATATTATAACATAACTTCACTTCAACAAAATATACTTTTTAATATGTTAACACCATATTGTATACTTATGAAAAATTCCATTATGATCGCAATATAAATGTTTGGTTAGAATTTTACATTTTTATATTTTATGGATCCTACGTAATTCAATAACATTATCATATAAGCTGTTAAATTAAAAAGAAAAAGAGAAAAGAAAGACCACACACTCAGTATAGCTCTTTTGACTCTTATAATATAATCATGACATTAAATTTAAAGTGTTGAGTTTTAAAAGAGCACGGGGGGCCATAAAATGATGGTGTTCTCCAAGAATAACCATAAATTTTTATTTATTTATGCAACAATCTCTATTTGATTATCTTATATATAATGTTGTTTGTATTAATGCGTGACTTTAAAAATGAAATAGTATGCTGTTTTGAATGATATGAGCAAAATATATAGTGGAGCAAGTGCAATTATGCAAATAAATCAACCATCAGTGCAACCAAATCAATATAGTGGATCATTTATTTGGCTTCAAGCTGGAAAAGAAGAATATATTGAAATTTCTGTTGGATGGATGGTGAGTATCATTACTAATATTCAGAAAGTCATTTTTATTTAGGATGTTGTTATTCTTATTTCATTTATGTTGAATAGTTAAGATAAAACCTTACTATTCAATAAGATAATGGTTTTATTTGTATGCAAAATAATCAATCGTGTAGTCAATGTTATTTTCTCAAAAATTTCCTCGCCAGATTAATTTATGAACATGCAAGACTTTAATACTAACTGTTTAGTACAATTTTTTTAATCTCAAAATTCTTGTGCCACTCATAGTTTTTCTATATAATTCTTGTGCTGCACAAATTTGGATCCATAGTTTGGGTGTTGAAACATACAAAATTCTACCAATCTTCACACAGATTCCACTTACGCAACCATGATGTCAATATTTCTGAAGATTTGATATTTTCCTTGGGCAAAATGCTTAAGTCTATCAACCATATTCTTTATCGTGCATCACGGCCAAGAAGCTTCACTCTAAAATATTAAAACCACTAGCATAAAAAATAAGCAGTACAAGCAATGTACTTCTTCACTTCGAGCCATTAGAGTAATCCAGTATTAAGCATACGACCAGCACCCTCACCCTTGCATTTGTTGACATGTCTTCCGGATCCTAGATGAACGCGTGCAAGTTGCATATATTAAAAACCTAGTGCCTTTGTATATAATCACCCTCACCCTCACTCTAATAAGTTGCATTTGTTCTTCTTTCTTATTCTTGGAGCCACAAAGTTTAAGTGGCTTAGTGTTA
Organism: Hypericum androsaemum; assembly: GCA_963995505.1. NCBI lineage: Eukaryota > Viridiplantae > Streptophyta > Magnoliopsida > Malpighiales > Hypericaceae > Hypericum > Hypericum androsaemum. The sequence goes on from OZ023180.1 coordinate 12,648,221, forward strand.
GAGTTGTTCTTCCTTCTTCCTGGAGGCACCAACTATATAGTATAATTGATTTTTCATAACTATGGTTAAACCTACTGCCTACTAAGATATTTAGGTCGAGCTAATGATTTTTTAATTATAATTAAAATTAGTGAAATCATAAATTTTATTTAAACTATCATATTATTTCTTTCATAACAGTTACAAATTTATTGGATTGAATTAAGAACTATTGAAGCCCAATAGAATTTTTATCTCTAAATGACAAGAAGAGTTAATTACTATTTTTTTAACAAATAGTTAAACAATACATTTTAATGTTATGTAGCACATAAGATGTATGTTGATCTATTTTCTTATCCTTTATGTTGAAAGTTAAAATTTTGTATCTCGGAGATAACGAATAGAAAATCTCTTGAAGAGACTAATTAAATTAGGTGAAGCTAATTTTTCTTATCAAAATTTGAAAAAATTAATTCTAAAAATGCAAGGTGAGTTATGATTGTGAATTATAATTATGATTCTGACAAATATGCTTAGTCAAAAGTAGATATATAACAAATTTTAATAGTGGTCCCACTTGATATTTACAAGAGATTTGTTAATTAGTTTATGAAAAAATACTTCTTAGACTTCGAAAGTGTTATAAAACAATCAAGTTTTTGTACATGAACTAAATACTTTGGTAGAAATATTGATTTGGAAAATCCAACTCTTGACGTGCAAAAAGTTTGAAGTAGTTGATATAATCGATAACAATAAAACTTTCATATCTTACCATTTATTTATTTTGATGCACATATTTTAAGAATTTGAAAATTTGGGTAAGCTATATTTTATGTATTAGTATATTCTTATTTCAATGCAATAAATCATAACATAATTTTTCATTCTTGTAAAAAAATAATCTACACTAAAATGTAGAAAAATGCAAATGAGAATTCTCATAAGACATTGAAATAATTATTTTTGTGCATAGTTTTGCATAAAGTATATTATGGGCATGGTTTAAGATGATAACCAAGTTAATTATTACACAACACTAAATGGACTGTATATATATATATACTATTGTTTTAGGTGAACCCAGAACTCTATGGTGACAACAAGGTTCATTTGACGGCGTTGTGGAATGTAATAAATTACTCTTTGATCCACACTTTTGAATATATTTTTGAAATTCTATACTAAATAATTGTAAATAAATTTTGAAATGTTAGTTACTTTGTTTGCGTAGGATGATCTCTCAAATGGTTGCTACAACATATTATGTCCAGGATTTGTGCAAACAAATCAAGAGATACATTTAGGCGCGCTATTTTTAGGTGTATCTAGTCCGCGAAAACAATACGAAGCCAAATTATCAATAGTCCAGGTACATTATACTGAAAGATAACTTATATAAGAACTGCTATGTGAAAATATTTTTAGTGTGATCGCTATTATGAAACATATATTATAAATTATTTACATCACATGAGATATAATTTTTTGAACAAATTACTCTAAAGTCCCTCTAGTATGGTTATATCTATGATTTAGCCCACGATTATCAAAATACATTACAAAGTGCCCCGTCTTTAGTTTTAATATACTCTGGGGTCTCTGATGCCAGAATTGGAAATTTTCTCCGGAGAAAAATTAGGGCTTTGCTGAAGAAAATCTCTGATTCTGGCATCAGGGACTCAAGAGTATAATAAAACCAAACACGGTAGACTATATAATATATTTTGATAATCCAGAGGCTAAATCATATATATAACTATAATAGAAGAACCCTAGGGTAATTTTCCCTAATTTTTTAAATTATTTCTTTCCCGCATTGGTATTATGGATGTGCTAATAAAAGAAATAGAAAGAATATCCTTAGGAATAAGAAGAATGAGTAATTCTCATATTTTTTATATATAAAGTAATTCTCATCATATTTGGTTGCCTAATTTTGTTTAAAATCTTGTAGGATATAATATCGGGCAATTGGTGGTTGGTGTGTGGTATGCAAAATATTGGCTACTGGCCAAAAGAATCATTTACCAAATTGAATGACGGAGTTAATTTTCTTTCATTTGGTGGAGTAACCCATGCACCCATTGGACAATCTAGCCCGCCTATGGGAAGAGGAACATTTGCTACTCACCAAAGTAATACTTCCTCAATTTTTCGAACTATTCAAGCCGTTAACGAAAATTACCGTGTCGTTGATATCAACTATTCAGATACAAAATTATTTAGTGACAATGAAAATTGTTATAATATAATCCATTGGGGATTTGATTCGTTGGACAGAGCCATAATTTCTTATGGTGGTCCAGGTGGAGATTGTGGACCATAGATAATATTTTATTTGTTAGGGATATATGTAATAATGGTCTATCTTGTATGAATAAAAAAAATTATGTCTGACTTTGAAGAGGAATGACATCAATTTTTAATAAATTTATTATTTTATTAACATAAGTGAACACGACCGATTTATACTATTTTGATAAAGGCAAAACATGAATGCCAGAAAGAGAAAATATCACGGCACGTTGTCAAAATATTTTTGATCATGACATGGGATCACCGATTATGGAAAACACAGTACAATGCCAAAACTATTATTTTACCAAGAATTCTAGGCACAAATGGAATGAAGTAGAAATAACAACAAGCTTATTTCGATAGAGATTGACTAGTGCAGTTTGCTGATCCAAATATCAATTTATGTTGGATATCACTCAATTTTTGTCTGTAATGGAGTCTATGTAACAAACCTAACAATTAGGGTTCAAGGATTGAAGATAGAGGGAGGGAAAACAGAGATAGAAGAAGGAGAGGAAGAACAGAAACATTCTGTTTCTTAGGATCAATTATGTCAAAATATCTAAAATAGTTCCTAGAGTTCTTTCCTATCTCTATTTATACCTCATAAGTCCTATTACAATTCAGTCACCTAAGAACTCCTATTATTGCAATTTAGTCCTGTGATCATTACAACTCCCTCCTTCAATAAGAACCTTGTCCTCAAGGTTCAAGGAACATCAAAATCGGAACACTGAACTCGCCTATGCACTATAGCTTCTCGTGCAACTCATGGAACTGTAGCTGAATTCTTGCTGCCAAATTGGTTTAACTTGCAGAGACGAAATATGTGCTTCAAGTCCCTTGGATCAAATACATGTAAAATCATCATCCCCATCTTAAAAGCAACCGCTTACACAAGCCTTGTAAATGTAATCAAGTGTAGTACAACAAGAAGTCGAGTATTCTCCATCACCATCTTCAATATATCAACATCGGAGAAGCACAGCACATGTACAAAATCTGAACCCTTTCAGATTTGACTAAATTGTTATCACGGCTACAAGCTCTTGCAACCAACCTCATTCGATTCTCAAAACTTCTCACGTTCTGTAGACAAGGTTCAGTCACTGCCAACAATGCTGAACCAAAGAAGCTTGCAAGTCCCCCACCCATCTGCTGGAATTCCAATTCCATTTCCATCCAAATCCTTGCTTCTCGACTCAACAACAGCACCAACACATGAATTGACAACAAACACATACTCCTTCCTCTTTGATATCAACTCATTAAGCTTGCTACTCTTTTTCAAGGATATGAATTCACCATCGTACCTTGGGAGATCATTACAAATCCCTGGCATCAACAAAACCTTGTCCTCAAGGTCCAAATCATAACATACCCCTTTCCTATTCTGCTTCAGCTCGATACTTCATCAACTGTGAACAAAAACCAGTTCCTATAACTTTGATAGCTCGACATTCTCTTAATTTCTCAAGGTTCCTCTTTGCATCTTTAGTTGCTCCATAATCTGCAGGAGGTTGCAACCCTATAACAAAATGCAGTACAACATTTGCATCCGCTAAAATTGCAGAACCTGTAACAAATGGCAGATTTGCATCTGTAAAAATGATAGCAGGTGATGGATCTGCAATCGCTTCTAAAAATTGTAGACCTGACTCAAGATCAAGTACTTCCTTGTTTGTCCAAGAAATACCCTTAATTGCATCTGTTTTTGTGTTCAGGAGAGAAATCTGTAACTGGCAGTCCATGAAGTCTTCTTGTTCTCCAAATTTAAGATGTCCAAATCCACCAAAATCTAAAACTGAAACTTCCTTGCAAGAGACTTGACGAGATGAAGTCTCTAAATCTGCCTCGTTTGGTTGAACAGTGTCATCATCATCATCCATTTTGTTCAAGATGTCTTCAACCTTGATCCTCATACACTCTGGCATAAGACACTCTTTAACTCTAATGTTCATGACATCATTATGGATTTGACCATCAAGAGAGTCAACAAACAAGGGTCCAGAATCATCAAATCCATATTGAAGTGACCCCATTTGTTGAGTTGCTCATGAACTCTCCACAACACATTCGTTGAGTTGCTCATGAACTCCATTGCAACTGACGAATCCAACTTGCTGACAAACCAAGTTCCTGTGACCATAAATTTTTTAAGGGAGTTTTGTTTTTTGAGAAAGGAATAATTTATTAGCATTTGGTTATTCCACAAGAACCACGCTTTTGAAATTAGTCTCCAGACTAGCAAAATAAAAAATCCCCAATTTTCTCAAACCATAAATACCTAGAGTCCCTTTCCCACTCCCCGTCTTAATCCTGAAACCCTTAATTATTTTAGTTAGTCGCTCTCCTCCTGATCCGTGTAGTGTATGCTGCCGTCCCAACTCGTAGAGTTGTCTCGATTCGCTGGCTACCACGACCCTCAACTTTTGGTTCCTTCTTGTCTCCTTCTTTGTCTGAATTTTTTTTCCAGACTGGCTTCCAGGTCAACTGGTCAAGGATTAACGGGGTGAAGGATTAATGGGTTTCAATCTTATAGATTTATCGTTGCTTTTTGTCAATGATTTGGTAGTTGTTCCCTTAAAAAAATAGCTCAAATATGGTTTAAACACAACATAATCTCCTGCAATTAAATTGATCTTTATTGATGTATCAGACTATGAAGGTGTAATTGAAAACTTACATAATGGTTTAATGAATATCCTTATATTATAACCTTCTATTATAAACATGAAAATTTATTTTGTGATTTGGATAATTCAGATTATATGTGTTAGTATTAAAAAATTGAATTTTGGATAATTTATTATTTGAATTCGGATTAGAATAGTAAAATAGTCAATTCTTATAGTTTCGATTTAGATAATTCAAATTTTGATCATTCGAATTCGGATAATTTGAATGCTCATCCCTAGTAACACATTTTTTTTGAAAAAAAAAACTTTATAAAGAAAGGAAAAGAAACACCAAAATACAAATTGTTCCCTGTGACCTACCTCCCTCCAGACCCATAATCTAAGCTGTCTAGGAGGTGGGGTCTTCTGATCGATAGACCAGGAGAGAGCCCGACCGCCCTATAATTTATCTCCGCTGACCTTGCAGGTTGGGCAGTCAGAGTGACGCCGCCAGCCTTCAGGCCAAGAAAATGTCGCCTATCATCTATCCCAGCTGACCCCACAATCTGGCAGTCTAGAAGGTCAACTACTAGACATGAGCCCAGTAAAGTTGACTGCCTAACCCCCCTAACCTCGAGGTATCTCATACATGAGATTCATCCTGCCCTCCCACCTCAAGGGACACGCGCACCCATTTTCCACACACCTATTATATGTGGTTGCAGCCAGGAGCCTCTTTGAAAAATCATGTCGCTGCCTAACAACAGAGAAAAAGAGTACAAACATCCCATTATTACTGCAAGAACCTATAACATGTGCATCATCAATTTGGCAAAAACAAAGTGCTTTGGCTGAACCCACAAATAGCCATCTTTGCTATTTCCTGCTGCTTCTTCTTCTGGATGTTGGTGTTTGGGCTGTCGGGTTAGGTTGTGGGTTTCCTAGACCAGGTTTGATGTGAGAGATGTGTTGGTGGGGCACTCGGTCGCATACAAGTTCAACATTGAGGTGGAGGACCGCGCCGTCTTCCCGGTCAAGCTTCCACTTTTTGGACCATGTTTTTAATGTGTTAACTTCGTTGAGATATTGGTCTCTTCTCTTTCAAATGCTGGCTTCATTTTGTTTTTTTGGTTTGCCTCCTGCATTGTACGAATGAGTTTTTGCGTTACGATTGTAGTTGAGAAATGTAGCATGCAGAATTGCTGTGAGGTTTCATGGACTGATTTAGCAAATTTCAATTTTGTCCATTTTTAATGTAATGTTTTCTAGAGCAATTTGTTTTCTTATGCTCTTCTTTGTTGTCCTGCATCACTGCCATTAGTTACTATGTGGAATATAGTATTTTTTGAGGGAATGTGGAATATAATCGAGGGGAATACTAATGGGCAACACAGCTTTGAGTTTACTTGCACTGGGTTAGGTAATTGTAGTTTATCCGCTTGAATGTACTATTTGGTGGTTTGTAATGATTTATTACATTATGATACAATAATTTATTATTTATGATACAATGATTTGCACGCTTACGATACAATAATTTATACAGTTATGATAAAATGATTTATCATATTACGATAAAATATAAAGTTTTTTTTAATGTTCTTCATTTAGGTTGTTGGGTGTAAATAGGCGACAAAGGACTTAGTGTGATGTTTGGTAATCCATCCCCTTCCATTTTATCCCTTCTCTCCCAGAACAATTCACACAGTACTCCCTTCCGTTTCTCCTCCCTCCTCGATCCCATCTTTTAGCAAATCCATCCCGGAAACTATCACACTAAAAGGAATTAAGTTAAATTAAATTAAAATACAGGCGAGGAGACATGTAGTCTACCAAAGTCTTCAGCGTGGATGACACCGCCCCCTTCTTCAGCTTCCTCACGTCGCCGCGATCATATGTCTTCTCCTGTAACAACTTCAAATCCCATCCCCTCCCAAGCCGTAACTCTGATATCTTAATTCTGATTTTGCAATTTCTTACTAATTTCTTTTTGCAAGGTACATTTGAACCTTGTACCTCCTTAGCTTTTATATTGACTATTTCTTGCTAGTTTTCTTCTGGTGTCTTTTGGAATGTAACAAATTAGTATTGCAATAGTTCTGCCAACGAAGAACACACCGGCGGTGGGGCTGGTACACAGGTCGTCGGACGACAAGTCGTTGGCGCCATCGGCGTCCGCAGATGTTTTGAAGGCAATGTTTGCGAGGACAATTTTTTATCTTTCTGATCCATTACTTCCGCGATACTAAAGAAAATAAATTAACAAATTACGGACCGCTCTTACTTATTTTTTATCAACTTATCCCCAACATCAAACAAGCGACTGCAAACCACCGATGCCTTTTATAGGGTGAGCCCATCCTTACTCCTCTCTCTTATCTTTTCGTTTAATCAGTACTGATTCGATTTAAGCCTCATAATGAAAAGATTCGTAATCCTCTTGTCACTTTTTTTAGCTGCCCTGCTTAATTTGTGCTTTGCTTCTTTCTCAAAAAGAATGGGTAAATGTTATTGTTAGAAAGTTATTATTGCTATCTTTTGTTGGGTATGGAGCCTGAGGATGTCTCGAGAGTTGATCGATTAGATTTGGAGCCCGAAGACACTCGGGGAATCAATCGAGTCAAGAGTCGAGTAAAAATATTGAGGACATCTGAAGAATCGGGCGGCTCGTGAGAAGAGCTTGATTTAGCAAAAAATGCGGCCTTTTGTTTCTGACATTTCAATCCAATTTGATCGGGCTGAAATTTTACTAGTTCCTTTTTCTCTTGTTAAGCGAGTTGGGGAGAGTGATCTGAACTGGAGGTTCCTATATTTTGCTTTGGTATTCATATCTTTTGTTCTTCCAATGTAATTTAATCGATTATGTATATCTTTTGTTTCTAACTCTGTGTCTCTGAATGTTCATCTTTGCCAATTCTGTGCAGATGTTGGATTATAATGTACCTGGAGGTAGAAATCGAGCTTTGTAAAAGAGTTTCACTTAAATCATCCTGCAATTACAAAGACAGTGACACAAAATTCTTTCTATCAGGGAAGCTAAATCGCGGGCTCTCGGTGGTTGACAGTTACCAGCTGTTGAAAGATGGAAAAGAACTATCAAAAGATGAAATATTTCTAACAAGCACCCCCGGTTGGTGCATTGAATGGGTACGGACATCAAAGCAAAGCATACTATTGAAGCTTATTCTTCAGAGAGTCGTCCTGCCTGTATATGAAATACTTGACTAATGACGATCCAACTTGCAGCTTCAAGCATATTTCCTTGTCCTTGATGACATCATGGATGATTCTCACACCCGCCGTGGTCAACCTTGTTGGTTTAGACTTCCCAAGGTTTATGTCCAAAATATAAGTTTTTACTTCAACAATGAGTTAGCAATATAAATAATTCATCGTTGCCAATGGGAACCTGGAGTAAGCCAAGTAGTTGGCTTACTCTAACCATCGGGCATTAGGAAGCACCTGGCGGATGCCTGGTGCTTGTCGGACACCAGGTTGGCCCGGGAATGTTGTTTTTCTTAAACAATTATGCCCCTTCCGACCCAATAATCCTTGTAGGGTTTGTGGCACTATAAATATCCATTGTAAGCCTCATTTGAGGTATTTCCCAAGTGTAGAACTCTAGAGAAAGAGTGGAGAAGCCAAAAAAATAGAGTGAGCTCCCAAAAAGTATGGGAAGCCATAAGTGAGATCATTGCTTGTATGAGTGAGTGAAGTTCTAAAAGCAAAAATAGTGAAATCTCTCCTGGCTTTGTCGTCCCCGGACGTAGATCATTATGGATTGAATCGGGTGAACAAATACTTGTGTCCCTCCTTGTACTTTTCCTTATGTTTGTGTTTGTTCTTCTCGTGGTGTTCGTGTTTTGCTCGTGTGCTTGTGTGTTTGTTGTGTTGCTTAGGTCCACGGAAAGTGGGTGTTTTCCCCAACAACTGATATCAGAGCCCAGGTTTAGGGCGTGGTGGGAGCAACCACGATGGGTGAAGTGAGATCGTCAGTGGAGAAGTTCGACGGCTTGGATTATGGCTTTTGGAAGATGCAAATCGAAGATTACTTGTACGGTAAAGATTTGCACGTGCCACTTGGTGAGAAGAAGCTGGATGATATGAAGGAATAGGAGTGGAAGCTCCTATACCAGAAAGTAATGAGTGTGGTTCACTTATCCTTGTCTAGGAATGTGTCGTTGCACACAGTGAAGGCAAAGTCCACCAAGAAGATGATAGCGACATTGTCCAAGATGTATGAGAAGCCCTCGGCCACCAACAAAGTGTATTTGATGAGGAGATTGTTCAACCTCAAGACGGCGGAGAGTGATATGGTGGCCAAGCACTTACATGATTGCCCAATTGAGCTCTGTGAAGATTGACTCCGACAATGAGATACAATCCCTAATTTTGCTAAGTTTCTTACTTGATAGTTGGAGTGGCATGGTCATGGCAGTGAGTACCTCGATAGGGAAGATGATAGTTAAGCAAGATGAGGTGAGGGATTTCATCTTGAGTGAAGAGATCCAAAGGAGTGAATTCAGAGTAGCCTCGAGTGCAGCCTTAAGTGTGGGCCATAGGAGGTGGTACGAGTCGAAGGGGAGGAAGGACTGTGGTAGGTCAATACAACGACGGAAGACCATGGAGATGTGTTGGTTTTGAGCAAGTGGAGTCCATTGGAGGAATAGGTAGTGGATTCGGGAGCCTCATTCCACTCTTGTAGCGATGCGAGAGTGATGGAGAAGTATGTCCTAGGTGACTTTGGCAAGGTTCATCTAGCAAATGGTGAGACTTTGTGAGTTGTGAGCATGGGAGAGGTGCGAATCAAGACCCCTAATGGATCGTTGTTACAAATGAAGGATGTGAGGCATGTTCCCGGGTTAAGGAGGAACTTGCTATCTGTGGGGCAACTAGTTGAGGAAGGCTATGAAAAATCACCAAAGGAGCCATGGTGGTGGCTCACAAGGGGGTTTTTATTCCCCGAAGCAATAAAAAGAGTAGGGGTGAAAATGTCAAACCACGAGGAGCGGGTTCAAGACATCCCGAAGAAATGCAAGTAGATTAGGTTGATTATTGTTTTTTTTGTTTTTGGGAAAATGGTGAAGCAAGACAAGACAGCGAGAGAGTTAAACAATAAGAGAAAAATAGGCTAGGCACCCATCAAGCAACCCCTTACGGTTTGGTCTCTACTAGTCATATTAAGTCCATGGTGGGCCTAGGTGAGTCTACAGCATGGTGCTTCTCAAAAAAGTCCTTCACACCACAAAGTCAGGATCTAGGTATCAAGTTGAATCCATGAACACTCTCCTCTCACTGTGGGTTATCAGTCACACGAGAGTGCACGCATCACCTACAATCTTCCTAGTTCCAAACTCATTAATGTTCTACCTAATAAGCAGCTAGATTCGACCAGTTTTCACCCTAATAATCACTTTTTTTCTATAGCAAAGGCATTTAGTTTTACCCCTGAAAACTAGATATTTAAGGGCATTTTTGGTCATTTCTTCAGCTGCTAGGGTTTGGGGGTGGACTCTTTATACACAGCCCCCCAAACCTCTCATTTTGTAAGCTTTAACACCATAGACTAAGGCTAGGATTTTTTAGAGAAAGAAAACTTACCGGAGGTAAGGAGCGGATGCAAGGAGCAAGTCTAGCGGCTCTACGATCTTAAGCATTTTCTTCCATTCTCTTCAAATTTTTTCTTATGAAATTATTTTCGTACTTATGCATGATTATTATTAAATGATTACGTATTAGTAGTTCGCTTTTATGGCACCCCGAATGGTTTGGTTTCGAATGGGCTAAAATGATTAGGCGTGAAGCGGGTAGGGATCCATAATGCATTAGTTTAATGATGACCTTGTAGTAGGACTGAGTGTGGATAACACCTTTCCATTCTATAGGTTCTTACCAATTGTCCACAGCATAACCCGAAGGACTTAATTGAGAAGAGGGACATGGAGATACCTACCCGAGTAGACTAGAGGAGAGCTAAAATAGTGAGAGCAGAGAGTCGAATCTAGCAGGCTATTACATGGAACGTTAATGAGGTAGGAACTAGGAGGATTATAGGTGATGCGTGCACTCTCGTATGACTGATAACCCACGGTGAGAGGGGAGACTTCATGGGTTGCACTTGATATCTAGATCCCGACTTTGTGGTATAAAGGACTTGATTGAGAAGCACCATGCCGTAGACTCACTTAGGCCAACCATGGACTTAACATGCCCAGTAGAGACCAAATTGTGAGGGGTTGCTTGATGGGTGCCTGACCCATTTTTCTCTTATTGTTAAACTCTCTAGCTATCTTGTCTTGCTTCACCATTTTCCAAAAAATAAACAAAAACAATAATCAACCTAATCTACTTGAATTTATTTGAGATTTCTTAAACACCCTCCTCGTGGTTTGACATTTTCACCCGTACTCTTTTTATTGCTTCGGGGTGTAGAAACTCCCTTGTCAGCTCTACAGTTCTAGGCTTAAACAAGAGAAGGCCCCATTCCTCCCACAAACACTTACAAAAAAGAGAAGACGGGAGTGTTAGTAGAATACTCCACCCATCCAAAACATATGGGAACCTCATGAACAAGAATTGGAGATAGTAATCTCCTCGTTAGGCTCAAGTTCTGTTCAAAAGGTACCACATCAACCCCACAAGTTCACCCACAACTAGAAATTGCGAGTCTAAAAAACCAAAGGTGTAGAAAATCTGTATTTATATGCTTTACTCCCGGGGTATGTTCCCTAAATAGTATGGGGTTTGACCATTGACAAAAATCAAAACTTGAGGGGGTACAAATTGTCAAAAAAGTCCCAAAACTTGACCTATTTAATAGTGATCTAGACCTAAACATGCAAGTTCCTACATGGAACTCTCCCCCCCCCCCCACCCCCCACACTTGAATGACACATTGTCCTCAATGTGATAGGATTTACGCAACTAAACCGAAAAAAAAGAAGTGCTTTAATGACAACCGTGGTCCAAGAAGTAAAAAGACATTTCAATGAAAAACACACATCAAGGACTCCGTGGCCACAATATATGCCAAGATTGAAAACTAAAATTATACAAGCTATAAAACCTTAAAGTGGAGTAGGGTTAAGAGAACGTCCATGGTCATGTAGGTTGGGACAAGCAATCAATCCATGATATGTGACAGAGAGCTTCTATGTGCTGCTCACCGATGGATGCTGATTTCTGCCGACTGACAGTTTTTGGTTTATCTTGACGCCAAGGTGCTCGGCCCCATGTCCACCATTGCCATCTTCGCAGAACCTGAGATGACTTAAAATTGCAACCTACCATCCTACAAGAAATCCTACTAGTTTGAGACAAAGTTTTTATTACAAAGTTTTGCTAATTTATAGTCTCTAGCTTGACTTATTTCCTCTGAGCTCACTAATTTCTCGAAAGTGCCCAAGGTGGCATGAAGTCCCAAATGTTTAGTTTTAACCCATTCTGTTCTGATAGAAGTCTGACTGTAACACTAGTTGTATGCTTGGTGTTTTGATTTCGATGGCTGCTCTTTCTTGATCACAAGTGGATAATGGTTCTCCTTCTAAATCGTATGGTGTGGGGCCAAAAAATCTAGTGAAGGTGCCCGCATGCCCATTCTGTCCCATTCCTATGTAAGAATAGAAGGTTGCTTTCTTCGTAGGCTTGGCAAAACCTTCTCCCATTTGAAAGGAGATTTTTCTCTTGTCATCATCTATAACTGCCATATATGAGGTGAGAAACGGTTGCCCAAATAGAGGCACATAAGTTTTGGTGTTCCTCACTTCGACCACCACAAAAGTCATTATTTTAACATTCCCTCTCAATCGCACGTCCACCGAGCATGTCACTCCGCATGGAGTCAGCACTGTACCATCGGCTAAAATGAGGGTTGTTTGATACCTCCCCTTCTTTGATTTTTTACTGTTCGCCTTCATCATTAGTTGAACTGGCAATCGATTTCACCCTTGAATTCCTTGCCAAGCACTCTCTATCATCAAAAGCTATGGTTTCTAGTTTTGTCACAAAACAACTTGTGTATTTTGGCTGGGTGCTATTGTACATCGAGAAAACCTTACTAACTTGATCAAGCTGAAGGGTACAAGACTGTCTGTTAACATCGATCTTGGCTTGGGTGTGTGCCAGAAAAGGTCTTTTGAGAATTTCTACGCCATCTGGGTCTTTGATGACCAAGAAATCTAATAGGATACGATTCCATCGGACTCCCACCTTGACTTTCATAACTTCTCCTAGAGGAATCGTGAGTGATCTATCAACCATACGAATATTGCTTAGCGAAGGGAGGAGGAGAGGGGGTTCCTTGAGTTTGTTCCAGAGGGAGTATGTAACGATGTTCACTGAAGATCCTATATCACAAAATGCTCTATTAATGTCTACTCCTCCTAATGTGATTGGAATCATAATTTTTCCAGGATCTTACGGGGGTTGGTCAGTACTCTGCCTCATCTTCCCCTCGCTCATCATAGAGCATTCTTCTTGTGCTATTGCTTTTATGGCTAGCATTGCCCCTTCGTGCTGCTTCAAGGTTCATCCCACTGGCTCCTATTTGATTTCCTTCGAGCTCTTGGTGGGATACCAATTGTCCCTCCACTATTTGTTCTAGGTTGGCCATGCGAGATCATTGCCTATGCTTGTCATCACCTCCCTTTGGCTCTAGATCATCATCTCTATCTTATCTAGCATAGTGTCCCATTTTTCTGCCCTTGTCTCCATATTTTCAATCCTTTTGTAAAGTAACCTACTGGGCACCAATCCTTGACCTTACAGCTTAAGAGGCAAGGGAGGCCCTGGGTCTGGCACAATAGCTAAGGGATTATCTTTGCGCGTGTATGCCGAGTTTGGGTGATTGTGAATTCCCGTCTTGTAGGAATTAAAACCCTTGTTGTTTTGATAAGGTTGATGTTAACTCTGTCCCATGTAATGAACTTGTTCCACCCTTTCTTGGCAGTCCTTAGCTTCATGCCCATCTTCTCCACAGTCCTCACATATGATTTGGACACATCCCACTTTCCTCACTTGTTGATGGTTGTCCTCCTATTGCCTTTCCAATGCAGCTACTTTGGCCTAAAGTGGGACCACCAAGTCTCTCTCTGCTCCACTTATTTGAGGTCGTGGAGGGTGGAGGTCATATTTACTCGAACAAAATGAGGTATAGGAGGATATCTCTTCAAGGATCCGAATAGCCTCGTACTTTGGCTTCCGTGCAAAGGAACCGCTAGCGACAGAATTGAGAGTGGCTTGAGAGGTTTCGGTAAGCCCAAAGAAGAAAGCTTAAACAAGGTTTTGCTCTGTCATATTTTGGATTGGGCAAGATCTCTTCAAGTCTTTAAAACATTCCCATGCTTCTCCAAGTGATTCATCTCCATACTATGAGAAGGTATTTATCTCCCTTAAAAGCTCGTTGATCTTGGAATAAGGGAAGTATTTTCCTAAGAAAGTGTTACCCGCTTCTTTCCATGTGGTTATCCCAGAGTCTCTGAGGCTCACATACCATAGTCGTGCCTTTCCTAGCAAAGTGAAAGGAAAAAGGCATAGCTTAATAGCATCTTCGAAAACTCCCTGGATCTTGAAAGTGTCGCATATAGCATTAAAGCGAGAGAGGTGGTCCCGTGGGTCCTCCCTGGCCTCTCCTCCAAATTGAAGAGATATAGTAAGTGAACTGAGAATGCCAAATGGAATAGAAAAATTTATAGTATCCACGCCATGATATGGTACATCTGAGGTTAGCCCATCAGCCGTCAATCTAGCAAAGTCCGTGAAGGGAACATCATCCTCCTCAAAGTGTGGAACACCCCTTCCAGGCGCTCCTCTGGGTACTTCCTCTAAGTTCATCTTCTACTTCGTGTGTCTTTCTCTCCTCAGGTTCGCTCAATCACCCTAATATATTGTGCTAGTTCCTTCAAGTCAGTGCATGACCCTGAAGAGCGTGTTCGTGGCATATAAAAGCAAGTACCTGTGAGAGGAGGAGAGCACACACACTAAGATTAAACTAAAGCAGGTGATATAAACTAAAAACAACCTAAACTAAAACATTAATCAACTAGGGTGCCTTAGTAAATGCTGCTCCATGGCAACAGCTCCAATTGACAAGGGTTTTTTTACGCCCCAAAGCAATCTCCACCTGGACCACCATAAGAAATGATTGCTCCGTTCAACGGGTCGTAGTCCCAACGAAGTACACTATAACAACTTTCATAATCACTAAATAATTCCGTATTTGAATAGTCGACATCAACGACACGGTAATTCTCGTTAACGGTTTGAATAGTTCAAAAAAATTAGGAAGTTGTACTTTTATGAGTAGCAAATATTCCTCTTCTCATAGGTGGGCTTGATTGTCCAATAGGTTCATTGGTTACTCCACCAAATGAAAGACTAGCAACTCCATCATTCAATTTAGTAAATGTCTCTTTTGGCCAATATCCAATATTTTCAACACCGTACACCAACCACCAATTACCCGATACAAAATCTTACAAGAGTTGAAACAAAATTAGGGAGCCAAATATGATGAGAATTACTTTATATCAAAAAATATGAGAATTACTCAGTTTTCTTATTCCTAAGGATATTCTTTTTGTTTCGTCTATTAGCACATACATAATATCAATGTAGGAAAGAAACAATTGAAACTTATATCTCATGTGACGTAGAATTAGCTCTTGTTTAAGAAGACATACACATGTATACACTTTTCATAACTCCTTACTACTCTAGTAACTAATCACGCGATGGTAAGATGGTGTTAATGCTTAGATTTAACTAAAAGAAAGGTGTAACCTTAATAAAAATATATAATTTTAAAAGAAAGTAAATTAAATAATTTGATTTCATTCTGGTCTATTTCTAATTTATTTTACTGTTTTAAATTTTATTATGAATAAAGATTTTATGGATTCTGGAACTCATAATAGCGATCACAGTAAAAAAAGTACTTTCATATAGCAGTCCCTATATAAATTATATTTTAGTTTAATTTACATGGCCTATTGATAATTGGACTTCGACTTGTTCTTCTTCATGTTGGGTTTTGAATGAAAGTTCAATGCAAGCCCACAAATGGTAAGGCCCAAAATGGAGGCCCAAAGGGAAATGGGAAAGTGCAATCCCACATTGATTAGAGCAAGGAGGATTTCCTTGTTTATAAAGAATTTTCCTCCTTGCCTATCAACTTGATTGGCTACTCAAAAGGCTGACCCACCGCTAGCTGCCTGCGAGGACGGTGCACCGTTCGAGCACGAGCACGAGCATGCGCACGTGCGTGTGCGCATGGCGCATTGGATGCAGGTCGCAATGGGCGCTTTGTGGCGCACTTGGCGTGTGCAACGTTCTTGGAAATGCCCTAAACAGTCGTTGTATCTTGGGGACGATTGCCGAAGCCCGTACCGCACTGAAATATACGGGGCAATCTCGTCTTACGGAGAAAGTGTCCAACACTTGCCTCGACTGAAGTGATCCTAATCAAGTATACCAACTCCGACAAATAACAATCGTAAGACGAGATTGTGTACTTGAAGATGGCATCGACAAGCTCAGCACCAGTGCCAGCGGTCCCGGGAACTGCCCACGCCGAAAGGCCGGCTAAGTTCAACGGTATCGAATTCAAGAGGTGGCAACAGAAGATGTTGTTCTACCTGACGACGCTCAACCTGGTCCGATTCCTGAAGGAAGAGGCTCCAAAGGTAGCGGAAAATGAGGCAGATCAACAGAAGATCAACGCCCTCAATGCATGGAGTCACAGCGACTTCCTATGCCGGAACTACGTCCTGAATGGACTAGACGACACGCTCTACAACGTCTACGCGGAAGCTAAGACCGCTAAAGAGCTGTGGAGTTCACTCGAGAAGAAGTACAAAATGGAGGATGCCGGGACGAAGAAATTCATCGTCGGACGATTCCTCGACTTCAAGATGGTGGACTCCAAGAAGGTCATTGACCAAGTGAAAGAGTTGCAGCTGATCCTTCACGAGATCCAAGCTGAAGGGATGCAACTCAGCGAGTCCTTCCAAGTAGCTGCAATGATCAAGAAGCTCCCCCCGCTGTGGAAGGACTTCAAGAGCTACCTCAAGCACAAGAGGAAGGACATGAGCCTAGAAGACCTGATCGTGAGACTTAGGATCGAGGAAGACAACCAAAAGTCCGAAGTCAAGCAAGGCAAGGCCAACTCTGAGACCACCGTGCACCTCGCTGAGGGAAAAAGTGGCAAGAAGAGGAAGAAGTCCGAGGATAAGCAGAAGGAGCAAAAGCCCAAGAAGAAAAAGATCAAGGGCGACTGCTACAACTGCGGGAAACCCAGACACATGGCTAAGGACTGTCGCCAGCCGAAGAAGGAAAACCAAGGAAAGGCTAACCTAGCTGAAGATTTGTCCCAGATGGATCTGTCAGCCGTAGTGTTTGAAGCCAACCTGGTGGACAATCCGAGAGAGTGGTTCATGAACACTGGAGCTACCCGCCACGTCTGCTCGGACAAGGAGATGTTCTCGAACTATATCCCGATCACGGGCCGAAAGCTGTTCATGGGAAACTCCACAACGTCCAAGATCGTCGGTCTGGGAAAGGTGGTCCTGAAGCTGACTTCAGGAAAGGAGCTGACCCTCAAGGATGTGCTGCATGTCCCGGACATCCGCAAGAACTTAGTTTCTGGCTCACTGTTAAGCAAAGCCGGTCTTAAGCTTGTATTTGAGGCTGATAAGTTTGTACTGACCAAAGCGGGTCAATTCATAGGAAAGGGTTACCTAGAAAGGGGGCTATTTAAGATGAATGTAATAACTGTACATCGCACCTTTAACGGTGAAAATAAAGTTAATACTTCTTCTTACTTGGCCGAGTGTTCTAATTTATGGCATGGTAGATTAGGACACGTAAATCTAAACTCGCTAAGAAAGTTAGTAAGTTTAAATTTATTACCGAATCTAGAGTTCAACCCGTCCGATAAATGTGAAGTATGTGTGGAGGCTAAAATGACCAAAGCACCTTTCCATTCAGTGGAAAGAAGTACTACGCCTTTAGAATTAATTCATACGGACACTTGCGATATGAAACATGTGCAAACTAAAGGCGGGAAGAAATACTTCATCACGTTTATCGATGATTGTACGAGATACTGTTACGTGTATCTCTTAAAGGGCAAAGACGAAGCTCTTGATGCTTTTAAGAGATATAAGAATGAGGTTGAAAATCAACTCAGCGTGAAAATCAAAATGATCCGAAGTGATCGAGGAGGAGAATATGTAGCTCCGTTTGAGGAACTCTGTCAAGAACATGGCATTATTCATCAGACGACTGCTCCATACTCACCTCAATCGAATGACGTAGCTGAACGCAAAAATTGAACTCTTAAGGAGATGATGAACGCTATGTTGATTAGCTCGGGCTTACCCCAGAACATGTAGGGGGAAGCTATGCTCTCAGCTAACCACATTCTAAACAAATTGCCACACAAGAAAAGGGATAAAACCCCATATGAACTATGGAAAGGAAGGAAGCCTTCCTACGGTTACCTTAAAGTGTGGGGGTGCCTAGCAAAGGTCGAAGTACCTAAGCCTAAGCAGGTGCGCATAGCACCCAAGACCATTGATTGCATCTTTATCGGATATGCGCAAAATAGCAGTGCTTATCGATTCTTGGTGCATAAATCTGAAAACCCTGAGATAAACACGGGAATGGTCATAGAATCTAGGAACGCAACATTTTTTTGAAGAAAGCTTTCCTATTAAGGAAAGAAAGGAAGCAAGTCCGAAGAAAAGGGCTCACGAGACTACGCAAGGGTCAAATCAGAAAGATGATGAACCTAGACACAGTAAACGGACGAAGATAACCAAATCTTTCAGTTCGAACTATCTAACCTATGCGTTAGAAGATGAACCCAGGACAATCCAAGAGGCATTGTCCAGTCCAGATGCTCCTCTCTGGAAGGAAGCTATCAATAGTGAGATAGAATCCATTATGCAAAACCACACGTGGGAAATCGTGGATCTCCCACCGGGCTGTAAACCTTTGGGATGCAGGTGGATCCTAAAAAGGAAATACAAAGCTGATGGATCAATCGACAAGTACAAAGCTCGATTGGTAGCTAAGGGGTTCAAGCAGAAGGAGGGATATGATTTCTTTGACACGTATTCGCCTGTCACAAGAATCACATCGATTAGAGTACTCATAGCTGTTGCAGTACTCTATAGCCTCGAGATCCACCAAATGGATGTAAAAACAGCTTTCCTAAATGGAGAACTGGAAGAGGAGATATACATGGAGCAACCTGAAGGGTTTGTGGCTCCCGGACAAGAGCATAAAGTGTGCCGCCTAGTCAAGTCACTATACGGGCTAAAACAAGCGCCGAAACAGTGGCACGAGAAATTTGACGGAACAATGTTGTCAAATGGATTTAAGATCAATGAGTGCGATAAATGTGTTTACATTAAGGGCACACCTGAAGCTTACGTAATTGTATGTCTCTATGTAGATGACTTACTAATTATGGGAAGCAATAAAGAGGTTATTGTGAAAACTAAGAACATGTTAAAGAGCCACTTTGACATGAAAGATATGGGTTTGGCAGACGTCATACTAGGAATAAAAATTTCTAGGAAAGCTGACGAAATTATCTTGACACAATCCCACTGCGTGGAAAACGTGCTCAAGAAGTTTGAAGCTTTCGACAAACCTCCGGTTAAGACTCCAGTAGATTTGAATCTACACTTAGCCAAGAATCGAGGGGACCCAGTATCGCAACTGAAGTATGCGCAACTTATCGGGAGCTTGATGTATTTAACAAATTGCACTCGTCCCGATATTGCGTACTCGGTTAGTAAACTTAGTAGATTCACAAGTAATCCAGGAAAGGATCACTGGCTAGCTCTGGAAAGGGTTTTACGGTATTTAAAACATACCATAAACCATGGCATACATTATGCTAAATATCCAGCTGTATTAGAAGGATACAGTGACGCAAATTGGATATCGGACACTAAGGACTCCAAATCCACCAGTGGATACGTATTCACCATAGGAGGAGGAGCTGTGTCTTGGAAGTCCTCTAAACAAACGTGCATAGCTCGATCCACCATGGAGTCGGAGTTTGTAGCACTAGATAAAGCTGGGGAAGAAGCTGAATGGCTCAGAAACTTCCTAGAGGATATTCCGTGCTGGAGTAAACCAGTGCCTCCCGTATTGATACACTGTGATAGCATGTCTGCAATCGGGAGAGCACAAAGTACGTTGTACAACGGAAAGTCTCGACATATCCGTCGGAGACACAATACCGTTAGACAGTTGATCTCTAGTGGGGTGATCACCGTTAACTATGTAAAGTCCAAGGACAACTTAGCTGATCCATTTACGAAAGGAATCAATAGAGATCAAATGTACAACGCAGTAAGGGGAATGGGATTAAAATCCACACAATAAAGAACGTCCATAGCGGTAACTCAACCATGATGAGTGGAGATCCCACAAACTTGGTTCAATGAGACAACTAAGTTATGGAGGGTTCAGTGAATCACCTGGAACCTATCTCATTCTTAGAAGCTGCCCAGGTATTAACCTGCAGAGGTGTGGTAAGGATAAGCATTACGCTTTTAATGATTCCTATACCTTGATTAAGGTGGAGTATGGCAGGATACTCCTGATAGGAGATCACCTATGTAAGTGTGAAGTGAGGCCGCTTCAAATGGGAAAAACACTTATGAATCCAAGATACGGTCCACGGCCGAAATGGACATAACGTGAGAACCTAAATATACTAGGGTTATTATTGTGTAAATGTTATTGTCTTGGTTTACACCAAAAGCTGACGGTTCAAGACATCACGTTCACCGAGCAGCGAGTAAATCCGATAGCATATTACTAGAGAAGGTTCAAAGCCGCAAGCTACCTGTCTCGATGCAATAATAACACGTCAGAACTTTCGATTAGAGTCTGCATGCATTAATCATCATTCATGTGGGGGATTGTTGGGTTTTGAATGAAAGTTCAATGCAAGCCCACAAATGGTAAGGCCCAAAATGGAGGCCCAAAGGGAAATGGGAAAGTGCAATCCTACATTGATTAGAGCAAGGAGGATTTCCTTGTTTATAAGGAATTTCCCTCCTTGCCTATCAACTTGATTGGCTACTCAAAAGGCTGACCCACCGCTAGCTGCCTGCGAGGACGGTGCGAAGCACCGTCCGAGCACGAGCACGAGCACGAGCACGAGCACGAGCACGAGCACGAGCACGAGCACGAGCACGAGCACGAGCACGAGCACGAGCACGCGCTCGCGCACGCGCACGAGCACGCGCTCGCGCACGCGCACGCGCATGCGCACGTGCTCGCGCACGCGTACGTGCGTGTGCGCATGGCGCACTTGGCACTTCGCACGTGCGCATCATCGCGAGGAGCTAGAGGAGCCTTAAGTATTTTGCCCGGGCCCGGAGGCAGCTGCGCAGCTACCTAAGCGACGAGGAGCTGCAAGCGCCTTCAGGTTGGCCGCCGAAGAGGCACGACGGACTGGAACGTCCAGGAGGCTTCCAGAAGGCCGAAGGAGTGCGAGATCTCCCGCGGAAGGGCGCGAGCGCAGCCTGGCGCGCCTGGAAGGATCCAGAAGCCACCGAAGGGCCACGAGCGCAGCCAGTCAGCCTGTTGGCCGAGCGGACGCGTCTCTTCGGGGTGGCTGGCTCCCTGCCTTCTCCAGCCTATAAATAGGCCTGTCCCCCTGCCAGAATTCTCATCCCAGCAGCACATGCACATCCTAGCATTGTTGTCTTCTTCTCTCCCCCCGTTTTTCATCTAGAAAAGAGTCCCGAAAGTTCTGGGTATATAAGGGTTCGCCCGAAAGTTTCGAGATACGTGTGCAACGTTCTTGGAAATGCCCTAAACAGTCGTTGTATCTTGGGGACGATTGCCTTAGCCCGTAGCGCACTGAAATATACGGGGCAATCTCGTCTTACGGAGAAAGTGTCCAACACTTGCCTCGACTGAAGTGATCCTAATCAAGTACACCAACTCCGACAAACAACACTTCAATACGCAGTAATTTGGCTTTCGGTCTCATGATCATAGTACCACTATCACAATGGAGTTGCTGGGTTTGGTAAAGCAAAACAGCCATATCACGGGCTGCAGTTTCCGACTCTCTAGCCGTTAAGGGAGCTCCCCTAATTGCAGCATTTGAAAGAAGGACCTGATAATTGCGAATCAGGACTCAACATCTCATTTTTGACATTTAGCCCTTCTACGATTGTGTCACGTCTGATGGAGTTGTGAAAAAGATTAGTGTAACCCAGAATATCAATGTACGAACCGAAAAGCCTCGCACAGCAATGTCAAACGTATTCGAACAAGAAACCACGAAACGAAGAAATCGAAAAGGAAGCAAGAAACGTTGAATATAATCAACCAAACAAAAGAGGAAAGAAAACTAGATGGACCTTCAAAATGCAAAACAATCCAATCCCATTACGGATTTAACGTCAACTGGATTCTCAAATTAAAAGTGTCGTCCTACTCAAGCTTCAGTTAGTAAAATAAAATTTTTGCAAAAGAACGAAACAAGTAACCTACGTCTCTCGATCCCGGTCGCCGAAGCTCAGAGTTGAGAACGTAAAATTGCTGCCATTAAGCAAGGAAGGCCTCGATTCGATTTTACTCACTTTGCTTAAGATAACAATGTGTCACGTTTCCAATTCAATATAATGACTTGGTCAAGGCCACGTCACATCAGTTTGTTAGCACTTGCATTATTAGCATATAATTAGTTGAAATTCCCTACATTAATGTCACGTGGCACTTACATAGGAAAGTTGTTGCTAGTAGTAGGTTAGTGGGTTATCACCCCTACCTGATTTCATTATAAATTGTAACGAGATCGGATGATGAAGTATCAATGAAAATACATATTATCCTCTCAACCTAAACTCTCTTCTGCTCTCCTTCTAAACTCTAATTCTATTCTTCCCTACCTCTACTCCTATCAGTTCAGTTTGTTACACTTGGCATCAGAGCATGGAGACCCGTGCTAAAGCTTTCGAGAAACAATTCAAGAGGCTTGATGATTTGATCGTTTCTATCTCTCAGGATACGAACGAGGGGCTTCAGGCAATATGGGATCGAATGGACTCACAACTCCAGGAGACCAATTCGAGGTTTGACAAAGTCCAATGCCAGATTCGACAAAGTCCAAGTAGAGCTCCAAACCCTGGCGTTTCGTCCCTAAGGCGAAACAAGTTCGGTACGGATGGAGGAGGCTAAAGGTCTGCTTGGGGCTTCTCCGCGTGCAAGTGCAGATTCTGTTCCACGGGCAAGTACCAATTCAGTGGCAACCGGGGCCAATGCCATACCTGTAGTTCGAAGAATGGGTGAGTTGTCAAACCCTAAAATGCGGCTTGACTTCCCCGAATTCAGCTTTACCAATCCCCGGTATTGGGTTCGAAGGATCGTATTGAACTTTGAGAAAGCTTTGAGCATGGTACTATAAATCTGAACTAGAATGGAAGCCTGCCTGAAACTAACAAGTAACAAATGGAAAAACAAAATAGACTAAAGAAACTTGACAGCCATAAGAGTGAAAGATCCTCCCAGGGCAGAACTTATCTGCAGAAAACAAGCACAAACAAAAGACACACAGTTAGTTTCACCACTCCCAAGCCACACAGAGAGTTCACACACACAGAATCTAGCAAAAGAACATACCTAGTAGAAAGCATCAACATTTAAGTTAAGCCATAAAGTTGGAATCTTTCAAAGAAATGATTAAAACCCATGTGAGGTATTCCTCAGCATTTTCATAAAGTTATACTTTTACTTTTTTCTGCAGAGGAGTATATTCATTGTGTGCTAGTGGCTTGTCCATTTGCTAGTGCTATTTGAATCATGTTATATGAGGCTTTTCATGTTCTCTTTATCTTGTATGAGAGTTTTGCGAGGTTTTGTGTGGCGACGATGCATTTTGCAATTTAGTCCACAACTTCTTGCTCTTTGGATGATTGCATTTGTGTCCTGCGTTGGGTTCTCAAGACTTCTAGGAATATGAGAATTTTTATAATCTCGTGTGTACTCTCCATTCGATTGTTCTTCTTTGTTGGTTGTTGATTGATGAGGCCAATTCCTTGATTTGAGATTGCGCATTATAGAGGTTGAAGAACGCTCCTGCTTGAGACTAGCACTAGCTATACGGCCTCTCTTTCCTGATCGCCATTTGGGGGTCCCTTGGAAATTTAGTAATCACTGGGTGCAGGTTCTTAGGAAGCTTGGTGAAATGGAGTTTGTTGTAGATGCATTATCTAAAGTGAATGAGGGTCGATGGTGGTTCTATACTCAGGACTTTATTATCTGTTATATGAATAAAGATCTTTTTTTCTTCTGTACTATCATTTTGATGGAGATGAAGCTGCCTTGCTTTACCTGGACAAGAATGACCGTGACTTGCATTGGAAGGCAGCTATTTAGCAATAGTTATTATGCTTTAGTTATGTTATTTTATTATTGAGGACTCGTTTAGCTGTTTCCTTGTTTGATTAGGTTACTTTTGGGCTCTTTATAAAGAGAACCCCTGCTTGTCTTTGTTTTTGTTAGACTTTTGATAATTGAAATCTAGGGTTCTCCCTAAACTAGTTGCTTTTCCCGAGTTTTTGAGCTAAACACGAATTCGTGACTACTATCATTGAGCTTGTTTGTACCTTTCGCTACATCAGTTGGTATCTAGAGACCAGGAGCCACTCCTTCATTAAGTCTCCAAAGCATGGCAAGCAGCAGGACGTCTCAGAGATTACTCACCTTAAACATCAAATCGATGCGATGGCGCAACAAATCACTGGTCTCTAGCACAACCATGATAAGGTCATGGGCGTCTTGTACAATCTGGTTGCTCAGACCACATATGCGCCAAGACACACGCAACCCGCCTAGCCGGCTGTTCCCCCACTTTTCATCGATCATGTTACGTCAGACGATGAGGTTATGCAGGATAATCCTTGGGCGCCGCTTGTACCCGATCATCGGACTCTTGCACCTCGCTGGGATGCGGGTTTCAAATTTGACATCCCTGAGTTCACTGGAGGATTGGAGCTGAAAGAACTCTTGGATTGGCTCACCGCTGTCGAGAAAGTCCTCGAGTTTCCTGAGGTCCCCACCAACCATCGGGTTTCTCTGGTCACCACACATTTTTGGGGCCGCGTTGCCGCTTGGTGGCAGCAACTCAAGGTAGCTCGTGCACGTCAGCAGCGAACTCTGCTGACCTCTTGGCCTAGATTCATTCAATACCTAAAGGAGGCCTTCTTACCATTCAATAATGCTCGGACCTTGTACCAGAAGCTGCAAAACCTCCACCAAGAGACTCATACTATTGATACACACACTGAAGAGTTCTACCAATTGTGGCTCATATGCTCAATCTCTTCAGACCAAAAACATGTCAGAAGCCCACCAGCGGGCTATCCTCGTGGAACGTCAAGGTGATCGTCGGCCCTCGAGCTCTTTTATTCCTGCAGCCTCCCATTCTTTGACGCCGATCACTCTGACTACACACCCTCTTGCCACTCGCGTGTAACCTGCCCAATCGCAGCCACGTGTTTCGACCCAGTCACTACCTTACAATCAGCCGAGGCAGTGTTTCTCTTGCGGTGATTACAGGCACAGGCAAGCGAACTGTCCTAAATTGAGCAGGGCGCGTTTTGGCTGATACTACTGATTCACAGGAGTACTTGGATGGACCTATTTATGATGATGAGGTTTCGTAGGATGAGGAAATTTTGTCGGGCAATGTCAGGCCCACTTTGGTCTTTCATCGGGCTTGCTTATCACCATACCAACCCGAAGACATGATCCACTGCCACTCTTTGTTTGAATCAATATGCACTATTGGGGGTAAGGTCTATCGCTTTATTATCAACTCGGGGTCGTGTGAAAATGTTATTGCTACTGATGCTGTTTCTAAGTTGTCTCTTCGTTCGGAAGCACATCCTAAACCCTATCATTTGGCCTGGCTAGAAAAGGGGACTAATATTGCTGTGGATCATCATGTCTTGGTCCAATTCTCTATTAGTGACAAATGCGCGAATAATGTGTGGTGTGATATCATGCCCATTGATGCATGCCACCTATTGTTGGGACGACCCTGGAAATTTGATCGCGGTGTTGTCCATGATGGCAGGAAGAACACTTACCCTTTCACGTTTGATGGCATTATACTGGTGTTAGTGCCATCACTTCCTCCTTCTCCGAGCCTGCCACCGTATAAAAAAGTTTTATTCTTAAAGCGTGCTACTTTTTTTGCCGAGATGGGTACTACGACTTATGCCCTTTTGCTGGTCGGTCATGAGATCGTGGATCCTGTGGATGTTCCCCCTCATATGACTCCTCTTCTATACAAGTTTGCTGATGTCTTTCCTTCGGGTTTACCTTCCGAGCTTCCCTCACTCCGTGATATACAACATCAAATTGATCTTGTTCCGAGAACACCGTTGCCTAATAGGCCCCATGTCACGACCCAAATTCAGGGTCGGTGACTGGCCTTAGACCCTAACCCATTTACAAAATCAAATAAGTCTAGCCAGCCTCAAAATATATTTTGACTTTACAAAGTCTCATTCAAATATAATTATTCTTTACATTTATCCCAGGATCAAATTGAACTCGGTGGCTACAGAGCTGCTAGACAAAGAACCTACAAAACTGGAGAGGGGGGGGGGGGGAGGTTGAGAATTTTGGAACACTCCGTAAGCACATAGAACATAACATATCAGTTATGTTAGATACATGTGGGAGAGACAGAACTTAACTATGTCTCACATCAAACCTAACCAATACAGCTAAGACAACAAAAAACTATCTCACAAATAAGGTCATCAAGCAATCACATATCAAACATAACCAAAATTTCATATAGACCTTCACAAACATATAACACATATCAGATGAACTTCAGATAGGTCTAGATAGTGTCATTCTCACGCCGACACGAGGATACCATATCTTAAAGGCGCCATCAAAAACCAACCCGTCGGTCAAACATATCATATCATATCATATCATATCAGAATTCTTGTATCCTAAGTATATGTGCACATATGCCAACAGCCCCGGTTGGTCACGGGTAGACCTCATCATCCCCGCCATCCACAAACAACGTACCAAACATACCAAAATTCATATAGACTAAAACATATTGGTCACATATTCACATACATATCAAAGTAGGCCCAAGCTAGGAAACACATTTTTCTAGCTGGCCATACACATATGCCACACATTTTACAAATCTGACCCAAGTAAGACCAAACATAACACATATGAACAAGACGAATTCATAAACAAAACCCATATGCATGAGACACACATACTTAAGTCTGAAACATGCACATGTACCAAACAAACCAAAGCTGTCATGATCTATATGCTTACACTAATGAAGACCGCTTCGCAAATGCTCATTCCCAATTCAATTCTCCTTTCACTTTGGATCTTCATCCAGTCCTTCTTCCCAAGTTTATTTCTTCCACCAAGAACCTTGTGGAAGCTTCACATACTATGTATAACAATTTCCAATCACAAAGTGAGGTCAGCTCCTCACTTCCCCAAGCAAATCACTTCCAACACTTAAAAATAACCAACTTTGGCACAATCGACAACCAACGTCAGAAATAACTTAAGTCCATCAAATTCGCTTACATCCTTTCAGTCACTGGTCCATTATTAACTTACCAACATGTACAACAATTGTTTGTGACCATAATTTCATAAAAAGATCTATTTTGGCCAACCGAACACAAACCGACAATAAGGTAAGGCCATTCACACTAACTTCGGTAAGTAGCCCGACAACTTCTTCCAATTCGAAGTAGAAAGGGGTCGAATATCCATTTGAAGTGACCATCGCTCATCTGCTTGTAAATGGTCAAACTGAGCAAGAAAATCGTCGAATGCAGGGAGAGGCAAGCTAAAATCATCGAATGAAGGGAGAGGCAGACCAAAATTGTCGAATTAGAAAGGAACAAGCCCAAATGGTCGAAATAAGTAAGCCAAATGGTCAATTTAAGCTTGACATGGCTTAAATCATCAAATTGTGAGCTCGGGTCGTCGAAATCATCGAATTTATGACTCGAACCTCGGATTAAAGTGATTCAAATTGCTCTTGAAAGTTAAGAGGCTAGAGAAGGCTTAAATTGTCGAATTAGAAGGAGGAGCAAGCTTGAACGTTCGAATCAAAGGAAGGGACGCGTCCAAATCATTGAGTTAAGGAAGTAGAGGAAGGCTAGGCTTGGATTGGCGAATTAGGCCATGAGAAAATTGTCTAATTGAGTTATTTAGCTCAAATTGTCGATTCAAGGCATTGAAGATGCAATCATCAATTTAGGTGATTCAAGAAAAAATCATCGACTTGGAGTGGTTCAAAGTCGTCGAATTAGGCGGAGAAGAAGCCTGGATTGTCGAATTACAATATGGTTGAAATCGTCGAATGGGAGGCTGGACTCCAGGTTGTCGAATTAGGGTGAGGAGAGCTATCCCAACATCATCGAGTTAGGTGGAATGGGAGCTACTTCCAAAATCGTTGAATAAATGCAAACTATCCCAAAATTGTCACATAAAAGAAGTGATCCTCGAGGTAAATCGTCGAATGAATCTAAGGAGATGACCTTGAATGGTCGAAAGGGGCCTCCCTACCTCAAATGGTCAAAATGAGCCTTCTAACCTTAAATGGTCAGATTAGGCATCCCGACCTCAAATGGTCGGGATGGAGAGGTTCAAACTCGGATGATTGCCTTAGATCATCAAGGTTTAGATGCTATTCTCAGACATCGGGTTTGGTGTTGGTAAAGTAATGAAAAGACCCAATCTAGATGGACTCTCTGAGAGGTTGAAGAGCTCTAGTACTCTCGATGTATTCGGGTTCTCAAGGGATGAGGATAAATATTTGAAATTCTAATAGGGCAAATATAAATATTAAAAATCCCCATCAGGCGGGTATATGCATTGAAGGTACGGGTCGGGTGTTGGATGAAGATGAGCATTGGCAGAGTTAAGTCTTGAGGTCTCCGAGTTTGACTAGGAGATGATGAGGGGCTGAGGCGATCCAGTTCTTCTATGTAAGTAGGGCAAGGGACGAGCAGAAGAGACATCACCAGATCAACATACAAATTACTCTCAAGCTTTGGCTCTTAACTTAGCTTAGGTTAATTGATAGTATCATCTTCGGTCAAGTCTTGTTACTCTCGCTGTTAGACTGACCTTGGGACGAGCACTCTGGGCCATCATGAGTTTGTTCTTATCATTCTCTCATTTTTTCCCCAACATTATTTTTGGCATGCCTGGTGGGACCTATGAGTACGTCTGAGAAGGCAGTTTGACCCTAACCCAACAAGATGACCAAGAGCAAGGAGACTGCACCACCCTCTTCTCAACAGTTTGTTGGGAAGAATACTACCAATACGGCTCCCTTTAAGGAGTCCATCTTTCCGACTATCCAACCCGGTACCAAAAAGAACTTCACCAACACAGCTCCCCTTAAGTAATCGGCCATCCCTACTACCCAACTGGGTACCGGGAGGAACACCACCAACATGGCTCTCCTCAAAGGGTCGGCTAATCAAGTCGCCACTTCATCATAAGCACTCGAGGCTATAACATCCCGGCTAGAGTAGATAATGGACCAAATAGCGACTGACAACAAGTATATGGTTGATCGACTGAATCAGTTGGTGGCCGATCATAGGCAAGCTAGCGAGGATACCCGGGATTGCTTTGAGGAGGCAAAGAGATGTAGCAATGAGATCTCTCAGTGTAGTAAGGAGTCTGGACATAGGCGCTATGAGGAGTCTTGTAGGCGTAAGCACTATGAAGAGTCCTCTCTGTGCTCTAAGGGATATTGGAGGCATTCAGAGGAGTCTCATAGTTACCATAATGAATCCATTATGCATGCTATTAAAGCACTTAAGAAGGTCACTAATCAAGTTCGAAAGGTTCCAAACCACAAAGATGAGGAACCTCAGCACTCATGTCAAGGGCTATCACCCTCCACTGAGCCTACGCTGGAGAAACTTAGGGCAGGGTCATTTCCTTACCATGATACTCAAACCCAAGATTGTAAGAGCTTACTCAGCCGACCTCCATCGGTTGGGACCTCTAGTTACCTAGTTTCACAAGAGTCCTCTACTAATAAGGAGACTCAAAGAGGGGGTTCTTCTAGGTTATATGAGAATGTAAGCCGATTAATAGGCCATGATGATACTCATATGACTACTCTGATGCCTTGGTTCCTAAGATTGAGGTTAGGGGAGCCAGATCCAAGTGTTCCTACTCCAACCTTGATCCCTCAATTCATGATGTTGAGGCAAAGTGAGCTTGATAAAGATGACATTAATTATCGACTTATGATTGGTTTTGTCCAACTATTGAGGATGAAAGAGCAACCCCAATCCTCTGATGTTGGGGGCTTGACATCACACTGAGTCTCAGGAGGGCAGCCTTCAATAGGTCCACACGTTAATGATTCTGTTGCTATGGTTGGCCTCCAATGAAACTAAAAGAAAGAGAGGCCAAAGCAAGTGAAGGCTAACCCTAACACCCAGGGGGCAAGACTCGGGAGACAAGAAAGGCCACCTAATAATGGCATCCTAAAGGCTCAGAAATCCTCTAGTCCGGGGGAAGCCAATGTTCCTAAGCAAGAGGAGGTTGGACATAAGACCCAAGGATCAAGACCTGGGGGGAAAGCCCCTCTAAGAGACTTAAGAGAGAGACCCAAAAGATGAGGTCCTCCTAGGGACCTAAGGGAGACACTCGAAGGGCAAGGCCAGCATCAAGAGGATCATCACCCGAGGACACCCAAGTACTTCCTACCAAGGGTGTTGGACAATAAGTGGAAGGTTCACCACCCTCGCATTAAGATGGACCTCCAGGAAGATCCCAACCAATGACGAGGTGTCTTCCATCAACTTGGAGATAAGTGAGTCACCCCTGATCCACCAATGCAAGATGTCTTGACTAGGGCTCAGAGATGTTGCCTTGAGAGGAAAGTCCAGAAATAGAAGCAAGTAATCAAAGACCTTAAAGAGAAACTTGTGGAACAGAGGGCCAAGTTAGAGGAACGAAAGATTCTCCTAGCTCGCCTAAAGGTAAAACACCATTCGGCCCTGACTCAAGGCCAACCAAAAGAGGTTGAATCCTCTAAGGTGGAAAAAGGAAAGGACTTGGAGCATGTTAAGAAGGTTCAACTGAAGGCACCTGCTGACTTACGTGAGGAGTTGACTCGCAGGTGGGTACCGAAGATGAGAGAAGAGGTCCACTCGAAGGAAGATCACCCCAAAGAGGACAAGGCTGATCAGGCTAAACATGAAGGAAATAAGCCCTCGGTCGACCTTGACAACATGTGCTTAAAGTTTGGGAATAAAAGAAGTGGCCCTCGAGGTAAATCTTTGAATGAATAGAAGGCGACGACCTCGAATGGTCGAAAGGGGCCTCCCAACCTCAAAGGGTCGAAATGAGCTTTCAAACCTTAAATGGCCGAATTAGGCATCCCGACCTCGAATGGTCTGGATGGAGAGGTTCAAACTCGGTTGGTTAACTTAGATCATTGAGGTATAGATCCTGTACTCAGACGTCGGGTTCGATCTTGGCAGAGTAATTAAAAGACCCAATCTAGATGGACTCTCAGAAAGGTTGAAGAACTCTAATACTCTCGACGTATTTGGGTTCTCAAGGGATGAGGATAAATATTGGAAATTCTAATAGGGCGAAGATAAATATTAAAAATTCGAGTCAGGAGGGGATATGCATTGAAGGTCCGGTCAGACGTTGGAGATGAGCATTGGCAGAGATAAGTCTTGAGGTTTCCGAGTTCGACTAGGAGGCGATAAGGGGCTGAGGCGGTCCACTTCTTCTATATAAGCACTGCAAGGGACGAGCTGAAGAGACATTACCAGATCAACATACAAATTACTCTCAAGCTTCGGCTAACCGTTGTTACTCTCGGCGTTAGACCGACCTTGGGCGAGCACTCTGGACCGTCACGAGATCGTTCTTAGCGTTCTCTCATTTTTTTTCCCCAACACATAATTCTAATCACATCAGACGGTCCACATGCACATCCTAAGCATCAAAACATCCATGTAATCCCTACTCAATCCACGGTCAAAATTATAACACTCCAATCTAAAAATTTGGAGGCTGTCATGTACACCTTTGAGGGATCATGTTTCCGCCAGCCTAGTGTGGATGTAAATTGCAAGTCTGCTTGTCAATTTTTTTGTTGTGGATGTCTTTTCTTCGAGGACGAAACTTTCAAGTTGTTTGCTTCACAACACGCGGCCAACAAAAAAGTCCTACCACGTTAACACGCTTTCAAATATTAGTTGACTTGGTCTACGATATTAGTTTCCAGGATCGTTATATACGGGTTAATTATCACGTCTCATGTCAACGACAATACCGCACAACAAAATAAGCCTTCAAATAATTCTCCTCTTAAGGCTTGGCCATGTTAATAAATTTTGCATTCGGAAATATAAACCATTCCTAGTAATTATGCTCAAAATGTTATCCAAATATTCCCAATCAAGTAACAATAGCAATTCAATCATTATATTCCAAAATAAAAAACTTAATACGATGCCAATGCAGTATATCAATGCATCTGAACCTCACAATCTATCTTTTTAGTTTATATCATTTGGTATTCGGCCATTTGCTAACTAATCTAGATTTGAGTTGGGTAGAACTTATGAAAGGTGGCAAAACTCTCCCAGCAATTATTTTACATTGTTGCGTTACCAATAATTTGAACTAAAATTTTTGTTAAACTAGAACAACTTTATCACTAGTTGATCTAAGTATTTGTCGGTGTCACAACATCTATCTTGATACCAATAAAGAATGCCAACAATAATGGGTCTAAATTATAAATGTCCTTATTTTTGATAAGTTATAAATGCCATAACTAGCAACCAAGTAAATGACGCTGAGACAAAAAAAGAAGGTACAATTCATTCTTGATTTATGTTTTTAATATATGAGAAAATCAAGACTCATATTTATTACGAATAGTCAATTCTTTAGTTAGTGTTTATTACTTATCAATATAAAATTGGCAAGCTAACAATACAAAAATTGCTCTATTAATTTTGGCAATTTAGCCTTTTCCATCATCACAAAATGGTAAGCATTGATTGTGGCATAATTTTCAATAGTATAATAATTATTTTGTTTCTATAATTCTGATTTATTTTGATCTTTAATGGTAATTACAAAAAAGGCAAAAATAGTTGAATTTACCTATAAAATGAATGAAGGCTGTATAAATTTTATCATTCAATAAAATAACGATGGCAGCCTATGTAACACTGCTCATTTTATGCATTAGTTCAACTTGTTATGGCGTAGAAGGATTTAGGAAAAATAATTTGTATAGAGAAGATATCCACACCGAGTTAGAGATTTTTGATGATACAGCAACAATGGTACCACCGTCTACTTTTTTATAGTTTTTTTACCTTATATCCATATTCTTTTCTGTTGTTTGTCTTCAAAAATGTAAACTTTTGTACATTGTTTGTCTTGTATTTTTTTTTGTAAAAGTTTTTCTTGAATCTATAAACTTAGAAATTATAAATTTCTATGAGCCTTTCAATTTCTTAATTTATTTGTAAATTCTATTTGGAAATTTTTTTAATAATTATCAAACGTGATTAATCAAGCAAAAATAAAATGTTATAACTTATAAAAAGTTATATAAATATCTAGACCTGTGATAAGATTTTCATACTCAAACTATCCCACCGAAACAGTTAGTCAAGAGTAACTTAAATTCCATCAATAATGAATACTACAACTATGGATTTGTGCACCCATAGTAGGTGCCCAAACTAATCTCGCACACTGGACTATAGAGGTTGCAGCCGCAGGCCTTGGTAAAAAATTCTATCACTGTGAAATCCTGCAGAAAAAACCAGTGACAGGAAAAAGAGTGCAAAAAATTACGTTAATGCTGCATAACCTACAAAAAATGGAAATATGGAATTCTTGAAAAAATCCTTCCAATATGGGGCAACAAGCAATCCCGTCCTGTTTGGCCATTATATTATTATATATTTACTTAATGTCTATCATACTTATTGTATTATCTTCTAACACAGATGTTTACAGTTATATATTATTTTACTCATTTTAATGTTGTAGTCTTCATATATTGATGCGTTGATCTACATAAACAACCGGCTTTTGAACATCCCATGCTAAAAAATCATAAAATTCAGGTACATATTTCTTATTAATAACATTTGATTAAGTAAATTAAAGAGGAGGCGGAAGAACTTTTGGAAATGATAAAAATGAATCAGTTGGATTTTTTAAAGAGAATAAATGTCCAAATGGTTCGGTACCTATCCAAAGAAGAAAAGATGGACTGATAGAGCCATTGAGACTAGCAGAACCTCTAAACCATCATGTAAGTTTACTTTAATTTATTTTTTCATTTATGTAAAAATGTGCATGTTAGCTTTCTTTTATATGCTTTTATTATTTTATACAAAATGGCAATAAACTTTCCAGTATTTGTTTCTAACTAATAAGAAGATGATGTAAATATGAATTTAGTCACACATATTGGAGTCTAGAAATTTAATATGAAATAAATGGTAATATTAATCTTTAAAAAAACACCAATAACATATTGTCATACATTTTTTATGCTAACTTTTCTAACTGAAATAGTATATTCAAAAATTTCCAAGACGTTTGGAATTAGGATTCCCCAAGTATTTTCTTTTTTTTAATTGAAAAGGTGTTGCAACTTTAATTTTTATTATAGTAATTTAGGCAAATTTATAGATCATGGAATTAGTAATTAGATAATATTTTATATGGAATAATATTTCTAACGACCAACGTTCTATGTTAGATCCTTCATACAGTCCATATAATCTGTCTAAGCAAAACTTGTTAACATATGTTTATAAGATATGTTGTATTAATTTTTGAAATAGGGAAAAAAAGCTAGAATATCACCAAATATTACAACATAACTTCACTTCAACAAAATATACTTTTTTATACGTCAACACCATATTGTATACTTCTGAAAATTTTCATTATGATCGCAATATAAATGTTTGGTTAGAATTTTATATATTTTTATTTTATGGATCCTACGTAATTCTATAACTTTACCAAATAAGCTGTTAAATTAAAAAAAAGCTGTTAAATTAAAAAGTAAAAGAGAAAAGAAAGACCACATACTCAGTACAGCTCTTTTGACTCTCATATTATAATCATGACATTAATTTTAAAGTGTTGAGGTTTAAGAGAGCACGGGGGCCATAAAATGATGGTGTTCTCTAAGAATAACCATAATTTTTTATTTATTTATGCAACAATCTCAATTTGATTATCTTATATATAATGTCGTTTGTCTTAATGCATGACTTTAAAAATGAAATAGTATGCTGTTATGAATGCTATGAGCAAAATTTATCGTGGAGCAAGTGCAATTATGCAAATAAATCAACCATCAGTGCAACCAAATCAATACAGTGGATCATTTATTTGGCTTGAAGCTGGATCAGAATAATATATTAAAATTTCTGTTGGATGGATGGTGAGTATCTTTACTAATATTGAGAAAGTCATTTTTATTTAGGATATTGTTATTATTATTTCATTTATGTTGAATAGTTAAGATAAAACCTTGCTATTTAATAAGATAATAGTTTTATTTTCCTTAAATAATTAATTGATGAACATGCAAGACTCTAATACTAACTATTTAGTATAATTTTTTTAATCTCAAAATTCTTGTGCCACTCATAGTTGTTCAATATATTTCTCGCGCTGCACTAATTTGGATCTATAGTTTGGGTGTTCAAACATACAAATTCTACCAATCTTCACACAGGTTCCACTTGACACAACCATGATATAAATATTTCTATTTTTGGAAGATTTGATGTCTTCCTTGGGAAAAATGCTCAAGTCTATCAACCATATTCTTTATCGTGCATCACGACCAAAAAGCTTCACTCTAAAATATTAAAACCGCTAGTATCAGACAAAAGTAGTACAAGCATTGCACTTCCTCACTTTGAGCCATTAGAGTAATCCAGTATTAAGCATACTCTAGATTTTTTTATTTGCCACCGATTGAAAGCATAATATTACCAGCAGCAGCCTTATGACTAGCAGCCTCACCCTTGCATTTGTTTACAAGTTATAGTAATTCTCAAGAGTGGTCTTCCGGATCCTAGATGAATGCGTGCACCTCTAATAAGTTGCCTCAACCATCTTAGGGTTAGGGTTCTTCTTTCTTCTTCTTGGAGTCACAAAGTTTAAGAGACTTAGTGTTAGAGTTGTTCTCCCTTCTTCTTGGAGGCACCAACTATATAGTATAATTAATTTTTCATAACTATGGTTAAACCTAATGCCTACTAAGATATTTAGGTCAAGCTAATGATTTTTTGATCATAAGCATTAGTTAAATCATAAATTTCATTTGAACTATCATATTATTTATTTCACAACAGTTACAAATTTATTGGATTGAAATAAGAACTATTGAAGCCCAATAGAATTTTTATCTCTAAATGACAAGAATAGTTAATTAATATTTTTTTAACAAATAGTTAAACAATACATTTTAATGTTATGTAGCACAATAAATGTATGTTCATCTATTTTCTTATCCTTTATGTTGAAAGTTGAAATTTTGTATCTTGGTGATAACGAATAGAACATCACTTGAAGAGACTAATTAAATTAGCTGAAGCTAATTTTTCTTATCAAAATTATAAAAAAAATTAAAGGTAAGTTGTGGTTGTGAATTATAATTATGATTCTCATAAATATGCTTAGTCAAAAGTAGATATATAATAAATTTTAATAGTGGCACTTGATATTTACAAGATATTTGTTTAGTTTATAAAAAATACTTCTTAGACTTATAAAGAGTTATAAAACAATCAAGTTTTATACATGAACTAAATATTTTGGTAGAAATATTCATTTGGAAAATCCAACTCTTGACATGCAAAAAGTTTTAAGTAGTTAATATAAGAGATAACCATAAAACTTTCAAATCTTACCACTTATTTAGTTAGATGCACATTTTTTTAAAACTTGAAACTTTGGGTCAGCTATATTTTATGTATTAGTATATTCTTATATCAATGCAATAAATCATAACATAATTTTGCATTCTTCTTAAAAAATAATCTACACTAAAATGTAGAAAAATGCAGTTGAGAATTCTCATAAGACATTGAAATAATTATTTTCATGCATAATTTTGCATAAAGTATATTATGGGCATGGTTTACGATGATAGATATCATAACCAAGTTAATTATTACACAAAATTTAATTAATTATATATATACACTATTGTTTTAGGTGAACCCAGAACTCTATGGTGACAATAAGGTTCATTTGACAACGTCCTGGAATGTAATAAATTACTCTTTGATCCACACTTTTTAATTTATTTTTGAAATTCTATACTAAATAATTGTATATAAATTTTGAAATGTAAATTACTTTGTTTGTGTAGGATAATCTCTTAAATGATTGCTACAACATATTATGTCCAGGATTTGTGCAAACAAATCAGGAGTTACATTTAGGCGCGGTATTTCCAGGTGCATCTAGTCCACAAAAACAATACGAAGCCAAATTATCAATAGTCCAGGTAAATTATACTGAAAGATGACTTACATAAGAACTGCTATGTAAAATTAACTTTTTTACTATGATCGCTATTATGAAACATATATTATTTACATCACATGAGATATAATTTTTTGGATAAATTACATATCTATGATTTAGCCCCTCGATTATCAAAATACATTATAAAGTGCCCTGTGTTTAGTTTTAATATACTCTGGGGTCTCTAATGCCAAAATTGGAGATTTTTTCCAGAGAAAAATTAGGGCTTTACTGGTAAAAATCTCTGATTCAGGCATCATAGATTCTAGAGTACAATAAAGTCAAACACGGGGGATTTTATAATGTATTTTGATAATCCATAGGCTAAATCATATAAATATCTATAATAGAAGAAACCTAGAGTAATTTTCTGTAATTTTTTGAAATTATTTATTTCTTGCATTGATATTATGGATGTGCTAATAGAAGAAATAGAAAGAATATTCTTAGGAATAAGAAGAATGAGTAATTCTCATATTCATATTTTTTTGATATAAAATAATGCTCATCATATTTGGCAGCCTAATTTTGTTTCAAATCTTATAGGATTTAGTGTCGCGCAATTGGTGGTTGGTGTTTAGTATTCAAAATATTGGCTACTGGCCAAAAGAAGCATTTACCAAATTGACTGACGGAGTTAATCAACTTTCATTTGGTGGAGTAACCCATGCACTTATGGGACAATCTAGCCCGCCTATGGGAAGAGGAACATTTGCTTCTCACGAAAGTATTACTTCCTCAATTTTTTGAACTATTCAAACCACTAACGAAAATTACCGTGTCGTTGATATCAACTATTCAGATACACAATTATTTAGTACCAATGAAAATTGTTATAGTATAATCTGTTGGCAATTCGATCAGTTGATCGGAGGGACAATTTCTTATGGTGGTCCAGGTGGAGATTGTGGACCATAGATAATATTTTATTTTTTAGAGATATATGTAATAATGGTCCATCTCGTATTAATATGTGACTTTGAAGAAGAATGACATAAAATTTTACTAAATTTATTATTTTATTAACATAAGTGAACACGGACTATTTATACTATTTTGATAATGGCAAAACACGAGTGCGAGAAAGAGAAAATATCAAGGCATGTTGTCAAAATATTTTTGATCATGACATGGGATCACCTATTGTGGAAAACACAGTACAATGCCAAAACTATTATTTTACCAAGAATTATAGGCACAAATGGAATGAAGTAGAAATAGCAACAAGCTTATTTCGATAGAGATTGACTAGTGCCAATTGCTTATCCAAATATCAATTTATGTTGGATATCACTCACTTGATTATAAAAAAAACTCACTTGATTATACCACAGCATGTTGTCTAGCTCGACTTCAATTTTTCTCTGTAGTGGAGTCTATTCATCATGTGTTAAGAGGCTTGTTTGTTTGCTAGTGCTACTTGAACCACACTTTATGAGGCTTTTCATGTCCCCTTTATCCTATGTGAGAATTTTATGAAACTTTGTGTGGCGACGATGTGTTTGCAGTTTAGTCCGTAACTTTATACTCTTTGATTGATTGCATTTGTGTCGTGTGTTTGGGTTCTGTAGACTCCTAGGAATATGTTACTTTTTTATAATCTCACATCTACTCTCCATTCTATTGTTCTTCTTCTTTGGTCGTTGAATGGTGAGGCCAATTCCTTGAGTTGACATTGCGCACGATAGAGGTTCAAGAATGCTTTTGCTCGAGTCTGGCTCATTCCTGTGACTATTAATTAACTCCTAACCCACCAAACCAAACATCTCAGGACCCACTATCGAATAAGCATTTATTTTTAAAGAAGTTTTGTTTTTTGTGAAAGGAATAACTTATAAGCATTTGGTTATTCCACAACAACCACGCTATTGAAAATAGTCTCCAGCCTAGCAAAATAAAAAATCCCCAGTTTTCTCAATCCATTAATACCTTGAGTCCCTTTCCCACTCCCTGTCTTGGCTCCGCCCTTCACTCCTCGATAACCATGAATCCTGAGACCTTTAATTATTTTTGTTAGTCGCTCTCCTCCTGGTTCATGTAGTGTCTGCTGCCATCCCGACTCGTAGACTAGTCTCGATTCGTTGACTTTGGTTCCATCTCCTCTCCTTCTTTGTCTTGAATTTTTTTTCCTAACTGAGTTTCAGGTCAACTGGTCAAGGATTAATGAGCTTCAATCTTATGGTGTTATCGTTGCTTTTTGTCAATGATTTGGTTGTTGTTTCCATAAAAAAATAGCTCAAATATGGTTTAAACACAACTTAATCTCCTGCAATTGAATTGATCTTTATCGATGTATTAGACAATGAAGGTGTAATTGAAAACTAACATAATAGATTCATGAATATCCTTCTATTATATCCTTCTATTATAAACATGAAAATTTGTTTTGTGATTTGGATAATTCAGATAATTCATATTAATATAAAAGTTAAATTTCAGATAATTCACTATTTAGATTCGGATTAGGATGGTAAAATAGTCAATTCTCATAATTCAGATTCAGATAATTCGAATTTGGATTATCCGAATGCTCATCCCTACTATAACATATATATGAGTACCTTCGTTTAACTTTTTTTTTATTTTGATGATAGTAATTTTACAAATTCACATTTTTGGTACAAAATATTAACCATAATTAATTTTCAAACAAACTTTTACATTGTTTCTCACGTCATCTTTTTCTCTCCCTACTGACGCTGACATGTCAATATGAAAAATAAAAAATTCTCAAATGGACCCCTCTTGTCGTCCCGTCCTTTTCAGTTTCTTTTAAACAATTAAAATTTCATTTATTTAAAAATAAATTGTCTAAATAGTAAATAATGAAACATACTATTTGTTGCACTATATAGTGCTCCATGGGCACTAATCACCATAGTAAACAAAATATAAAACCTATTTAAAGAACAATGCTAGTTATATAGAAGTTATCTTAAAATAAATTCATAAATGTCATCTAAGATGAGAAATTTTATGTTGATCTATCTCTACAATCCATAAATTACAAGTGGACAATTGGGACTCTTTATTAGTCCATGCAATGTATATATAATCTAATTATGGAATATAATTCTCAACTACTGAAAATAGTGTCTGAAAAGGAAATTAAAAAAAAAACAATTAACCATATTTCTCTAGACAACTTCATTATCTTTTTTGATTGCTAATTCACTAAGATTCCCTAGGAAAAACTCACTCCAAGCTTTTAAAGGAGTGATTTCTCTTGATGGATTTTAATTGAAAATTTTATATTGTAAAATGTTTGATGATATACCGATGAAGGTATTTTTCTTAACTTATATTATTGATAGTCTAGAATTTTATGACTCTATTTAAGTAATGGTGTGCATGTCAAATGCATTGATTAATATGTATTCTAAACTTGAGACGAGCACAAATTCTTTTTTTAGTTAGAACCTTTATTAATAAAGAAAATAAAAAGTAAAAGAGGGGGTGAGAAAGTGGAGAAAGAATAAACTTAAAACAACACTCAGGCCTAAACGGGTAACGAACTCGCTGCCATAATTAGAACTCTACCCAAACTAACTCATAAGTCAGGCAGTCATGAGTAGATGCTGCAAAAAGAAAGAAACTAATGCTTCCTGATAGGAAACATTACGCTCCCTAAATCTAGCGTTCCTGTACAAAGCACTATAGTAGTCATCATATCCATACTCTTGCTCATTTGAGTCTGACCATAAATCGACCTCATCTGCCTAGTTGTTCTTGGATTTACGCACTAGTGAGCCCATAAACTTTAAAGAATCGATAAGGTCATCGGTGTTAGAAAATGTCTCAATTTTGTTTCCTTGCTGTCTTGGTATAGGCAAGGGATCTATAAGAGGCAAGGCAGAAGCCCATCCCAAAACAGATGGAGAAGAACTCTGAAGTATCAGAGTTTCTTAGCCAGGGAAACCCGGCTTCAATGCCTTGCTCTTAGAGCCCTTAGAACCCGAAGACTTCATACTCTAAGCCTTTATAGGCAGCATACCTCTTGCAGTAATATAGAATGCCCTCCTGACCTCACGCAAAACCTCATCACTAGTAGGACTCCCACCAACTATATCTGAACCA
Source organism: Hypericum androsaemum (assembly GCA_963995505.1). Taxonomy (NCBI): domain Eukaryota; kingdom Viridiplantae; phylum Streptophyta; class Magnoliopsida; order Malpighiales; family Hypericaceae; genus Hypericum; species Hypericum androsaemum. The sequence goes on from OZ023180.1 coordinate 12,689,854, forward strand.
CTAGAAACTAATCCCACCTCAATCCTAGTAGAACGAGGCCACTCATGACACGAACCTACAGAGAGGGAGTCTAAAACAACCTCTTTGTTCATGGAGCAAACCAAATCGTCAATCCCATCACCAAAAAATTCTTCCAAACCAAAAAATGACTCCCCGATCATACCAGAAGTAGCTAAAAAATCATCACACCTCGAAAACACTTCTGAATTCACACCTACATCAACAACACTCTCCTTCTAAAAATCGTTCCCGCTTCTTGTCATCATTATCTTCTGTAACAAGATATATATTCCTTCTGTAACTAAAACCAAAACACCGTGGACGACAACCCCTAGCCATTGCCGCCCCATGCACCCACGGTCCATCTCACCCTCCCATCCAGGAACACCGCAGCAAAGTTTAGGTTTTTTGATAATGAGAAATCGGCGGGCCGATCTGATGGGGAGTGGGGACAAAGAGCTGGAGTTTGACATTGAGGAAGGGAATAATGGGATTGCGGGTGACTCGATGCCTATTATCCCTCGATTCGGTGGCAGAGGCAGAGGAGGTGGGAGATGCACCGACGAGGAGGAGGACAGCGAAAGCCATGGTGATTTGTAGTTGCAGGATGGGCCAATTTGATTAGGGAATAGGGGAGGAAGGCACTGGCACAGGAGTGGAGGGTGGGAGAGGAGATGTCAATTAGCTTATTTTTGCAGTGGATTCGATGGCGATAGTTATAGTATTATTCATCGCGGAGGATTCATTTTTTTGCCTCGACTTATTTATGGTATTGGAAGGGATGATACCGAAGATGTCATCGAAGAAGACGAAGAGTCATCGAAGAAGGTGTAAGGGACACCGGAAGGGAGGTAGGAGACAACATGTATGACTTTTTTTTCAATTTTAGGAGTGTAATAGTCATTTAGAATTAAAAAGTTAATAAATCTACCGAGGATGTCAATGAGGGATCCACAAGTATAATAAAACCAAACACGGAGGACAACAAGATCATTTTTAGAAACCTAGGCATGCTAGAGGCAGGGTGTCAAAACCTAGGCACTTTCTACCTGTGGATTGACTTGATTTAATTTAATTTGATTTGATTTAGGAAAAATTAGATTTCTCGAGTAATTTTTTGACTTTACTTTTTTTGTGAACGTAAGAACTGGAATTGTTTGGGTCAACATCCTATTTCAACCAAGTGGTCCGATCAAAATTTATCCCATTTGTTAGGTTGACATTCTTACCAAAAAATTGACACGGTATGAGTTTCAATTCATGGTCAGACTGCATTTTTAAGACCAAAGGCTTCAAGACAGTTTTTTTTCTTTATTGTTAATATTATGTCGTGTTTAGGCTTTTGTAAAGAAGGAAGCATGTTGTACTAGTATACCTAATTGACCTCAATTTAGTGACAATAGATTCAATATCTCAAATTTTATGATTCTTTTTTGTCTCCCTAATTAATGCTCTCTCTCCACAAAAATGGCTGGAGACGTGAGAGGCACGGCATTGTATCAAATATCGAGTTTGTACCTATGAAAAAATTTATTAAATTTTGACAGGTAATTCTATTTGATATATTTCTATTCACATCAGACGGCCCACATACACATCATTACACCAAAAAAATCCATGTAATTCCTACTCAATCCCTTGTCAAAATAATAACACTCCAATCTAAAAATTTGGAGGCTGACATGTTAACCTTTGAGGGATCATGTTTTTGTAGCCTACTGTTGATGTAAATTGCAAGTCTGCTTGTCAAATTTTTGTTGTGGATGTTTTTTCTTCGAGTACAAAACTTTCAAGTTGTCTACTTCACAACACGCGTCCGAAAAAAAAGTCCTACCATGTTAACAAGCTTTGAAATAATAGTTGACTTGGTCTACAATATTAGCGACGTGGATTGAGTTCAGAGTGCAGCAAACCAGTCCAAACCATTCGGAAGAAATCCACATTGTTGATTTGTAAGAAAGAGAAACGCGTTAAGCTCAAATGGCGGGGAAGCTCAGAGGGGCATTTTGGGAAAAAACTTATCGAGAGCCACTCGACTCATCCGCCCACGATAAGGGTTCCTCCTCTGCTTCAAGGAACCATTGAGCTCGACTTATCCAGCAACCATTGAGCTCCCTCAAAGCCTTCCTTGTCGATGACCTATCCCCGGCACCAACTCGCCTCTGGCGAGCCGCGTCACCGCTAGCTTTAGGTCTCCGATGTCTCACAGACCTTGTGAACCATCGCCAAGAAAACTGCGTTGGTTGTCATGTGCCCAACCATGAGGCCCTGAGGGCGGCGGAAGCATTTTATAGGCCATGACATTTCGAATAGAGGGATTTTTCAGTGATTTGGGGGTAAAATTGAAAAGTAGAAGATGAACAGTTCCAACGGGATGGAAGAGTGGAGGGAGATAGAGAGAGGAAATTTAAAATGTAGCCCCCTTCTTGGGTTTCTAAAGTAGAAGCATTGGCTGTTTCCGTCTAGGGTTTCAAAGGTTCTGGTTTAATTATTGCAGCTGTAAGACTTCCTGGATTCATTGTTGTTTTTTTTACAACGAAGATTGTGTTGCACTGTAACCTAAGATGTTTATTAATAAAATAATTTTTACCTCTAAAAAATAGAATTGCAGCTACTGGTACAAGCTTTAGTTTCTTGCGATTATAATTACATGCCCGAATTACGAGAATGGCAAGTTTGGGTTACGAGAATGACATGCCCGATTATGAGAATGGCAGACCTGAGCTACGAGAATGGCATGCTGGAGTGAAGAGAATGGCATGCCCGGATTACGAGGATGATAGAATTGGGTTACGAGAATGGCATGCCGGGGTTAAGAGAATGGCATACCTGGGTTACGAGAATGGCAGGCCCGGGTTACGAGAATGGCAAGTTTGGGTTACGAGAATGGCATGCCAGGGATACGAGAATGGCATTTTCGGGTTACGAGAATGGCATACCTAGTTATGAGAATGGCATGCCCGGGTTACAAGAATGGCATGCCCGGGTTAAGAGAATGACATGACTAGATTACAAGAATGGCATACCCAGGTTACGAGAATGGCCCGATTACGAGAAATGACAGGCCCGATTTACGAGAGTGAAAGGCCTGGCTTACGAGAATCCATGCCTGACTACGACTAATGACATACCCGATTATATCTAATGGCATGCCCGGTTAATGTTTAATAAATTTTATAATAAATAAATTAAACGGTAAATTACCCTCAGGTCCCTGGATTATAGTTTTATCACTCGCAGGTTCCTGTGTATTGGAAATAGTGTGTGAGGTCCCTGTGTTTAACAAAAATATTGGTCTCAGGTCCCTGTGTTGAAATGACATGTCCGATTATGTTAAAATGGTATTTCTGGCTATAACTAATGGCATGTCTTGTTTTGTCTAAATGGTATGACCAATTAATATTTAACAAAATTTATAATAAATAATTAATTAAATGACATGTCCGATCATGTTAAAATGTTATGTCCTTATTATGACTAATAACATGTTCCACTATGATTAATGGCATACTCTATTATGATAAAATGACATAATTGGTTAATATTTAATAATCTCTAAAAAACTAAAATGCAAGTTAAAACAAAAAAAAACTAATAGAAAGGAGTTAAAATCCCACTAAAAAAACAGAAATGCATGCGCGTGTGATACACGTTCAATGGCTACGCGTACCTTTATTTTTGGTCTTGACTGAGAAATGTGCTTGGGGTTTCAAATTTGTCCCATTTGGATATAATTACAAAAATGCCATCGAATCTTAGTTTGTGAGCCTTTGATCCAAACGGTCTAGAATTGAGCTATTCCGGAAACAATCTAGGCCCCAATATTAGTTTCTAAGATCGTTATACAGGGTTAGTTATCACGTCTCATGTCAACGACAATACCGCACTGGCAAATAAAACCATTTCTAGTAATTATGCTCAAAAAGTTATCCAAATATTCCCAATCAAGTATCAATAGCAATTCAATCAATATATTCCAAAATAAAAAATTTAATACGATGCCAATGCAGTATATCAATGCATCTGAACCTCACAATCTATCTGTTTAGTCTATATCATTTCGGGTATTGACTAACTAATCTAGATTCGAGTTGAGTAGAACTTATGAAAGGTGGTAAAGCTTTCCCAACAATTATTTTACATTGTTGCGTTGCCAATAATTTAAACTAAAAATTTGGTTAAATTAGAATAATTTTATCACCAGTTGATCCGAGTATTTGTTAGTGCCACAAAATTTATCTTCATACCAATAAAGAATACCAACAATAATGGGACAATATTATAGATGTCTTTATTTTTTGATAACTTATAAATGCCATAACTAACAACCAAGTAAATGACGCAGAGACAGAAAAAGAAGGTAGAATTCATTCTTCATTTTTTTAAGGGTAAATTACCCTCACGTCCTTGAGGTTTGGTCACCCTCCCCCTAGAGTCCCTAGCTTTTGGAAAATGATTGTCCCATCCCTAAGTTTTGATGATAATAGACTCTCAGGTCCATGGCTGACGTCATCGGCTCTTTTTTTAATTTTTGATCGTAGAAATGACCAAAATACCCTTAACCAAAAGTTAAGGGTATTTTGGTCATTTCCATGATCAAAAATGAAAAAAAGAGCCGATGACGTCAGCCAGGGACCTGAGAGTCTATTATCATCAAAACTTAGGGACGGGACAATCATTTTCCAAAAGCCAGGGACCCTAGGGGGAGGGTGACCAAACCTCAGGGACGTGATGGTAATTTGCCCTTTTTTTTAATATATGAGAAAATCAAGACTCATATTTATTACGAATAGTCTATTCTTTAGTAAGTGTTTATTACTTATCAATATAAAATTGGCAAGCTAACAATACCAAAATTGCTCTATTAATTTTGGCAATTTAGCCTTTTCCATTATTAGAAAAACTGTAAGCATTGATTGTGGCATACTTTTCAATAGTATAATAATTATTCTGTTTCTATAATTCTGAATTATTTTTATCTTTAATGGTAATTACAAAAAAGGAAAAAATAATTGAATTTACCAATAAAATGAATGAAGGCTGTATAAATTTTAGGGCAAATTACTCTCACGTCCCTGACCTTTGGTCACCCTCTCCCTAGGGTCCCTGACTTTTGGAAAATGATTGTCCCGTCCCTAAGTTTTGATGATAATAGACTCTCGGGTCCCTGGCTTATGTCATGGACTATTTTTTTCATTTTTGGTCATAGAAATGACCAAAATACCCTTAAACAAAAATAAAAATTTTTACCTCCTTCTTGATGTTCTTGGTTGTGTTCTTGATTTTTGTTAGTTTGATTTTATTTTTGGATTAGTTTTTGGTTGTTAGTTGTTCTTAATCAAAGGTTGAAGAAGGCAAAATTTTTATTTTTTGTTTAAGGGTATTTTGGTCATTTCCATGACCAAAAATGAAAAAAAGAGTCGATTACGTTAGCTAGGGACCCGAGAGTCTATTATCTTCAAAATTTAGGGACGGGACAATCATTTTTCAAAAGTCAGGACTCTAGGAGGAGGGTGACCAAAGGTCAGGGACGTGAAAATAATTTGCCCTAAATTTTATCATTCAATAAAATAACGATGGGAGCCTATGTAACGCTGCTCATTTTATGCATTAGTTCAACTTATTATGGCGTAGAAGGATTTAAAAAAAATTGTATGGAGAAGATATCCCCACCGAGTCAGAGATTTTTGATGATACAACAATTGTGGTACCACCGTCTACTTTTTATAGTTTTTGACCTTATATCCATTTTCTTTTTCTGTTGTATATCTTCAAAATTTAAACTTTAGTACATTGATTTTCTTTTTTTTATTTTTATAAAAGTTTGTCCTGAATCTATAAACTAAGAAATCATAAATTTGTATGAGCTTTTCAATTTCTTAATTTATTTGTAAATTATATTTGGCAATTATGTTTTTTAATAATTAGCAAACTTGATTAATCAAGCAAAAATAAAAAGTTATAACTTATTTAAAATGTTATATAAACATCTAGACCCGTGATAAGACTCCCAAACTCAAACTATCCCACAGAAGCAGGTAGTCAAGAGTGATTTAAATCCCATCAATAATGAATACTACAACTATGAATTTGTGCACCCATAGTAGGTGCCCAGACCAATCGCTCATACTAGACTATAGAAGTCGCAGCTACAGGCTTCGGTAAAAAGTTCTATCACCGTAAAATCCTGCGGAAAAAATAAGTGACGAGAAAAAAGAGCACAAAAAATTTCGTTAACGCTGCATAACCTATAAACAATGGAAATATGGAATTCTTGAAAAAATTCGTCCAGTATGGGGCAACAAGCAATCCCGTCCAATTCGGCCATCATATTATTATATATTTACTTTATTTCTTTATTACTTACTGTATTATCTTTTAACACGGATGTTTGCACTTATATATTATTTTACTCATTTTAATGTTGTAGTATTCCTATATTAAATGCGTTGATATACATAAACAACCGTCTTTTGAACATCCCATGCTAAAAAACTATAGAATTCATGTACATATTTCTTATTAATAACATTTGATTAAATAAATTAAGTTGAATTTTTTCTTATATATATATAGGAAAGAGGAGGCGGAAGAGCTTTGGGATATAATAAAAATGAAACAGTTAGATTTTGTAAAGAGAATAGTTATCCGAATGGTTCGTTACCTATTGAAAGAAGAAAAGGTTGAGTGATAAAGCAACTGAGACTAGAAGAACCTCTAAAATATTATGTAAGTTTACTATAATTTATTTGCATATTTATGTAAAAACATGCATGTTAGCTTTCTTTTATATGCTTTCATTCTTTTATACAAAATGCCAATTATCTTTCTAGTATTTGTTTTAACTAGTAAGACGATGATGTAAATATGAATTTAGGTACACTCATATTAGAGTCTGGAAATTTAATATTAAATAAAGGTAATATTAATCTGTCAAAAATCACCAATAACATATTGTCATACATTTTTTATGCTAACTTTTCTAACTGAAATAGTATATTCAAAAATTTGCAAGACGTTTGGAATTAGGATTCCCTAAGTAGTTTCTATTTTTTTGAATTGAAGAGGTGTAGTAATTTAGGCAAATTTATAGATCATGGAATTCGTTATTAGTGAATATTTTATATGGAATAATATTTCTAACGACCATCGTTCTATGTTAGATACTTCATACTATCCATATAATTGGTCTAAGCAAAACTTGTTCACATATGTTTATAAGATATGTTGTATTAATTGAAATATGAAAAAATGCTAGAATATCACCAAATATTATAACATAACTCACTTCAACAACATATACTTTTTTATACGTTAACATCATATTGTATACTTTTGAAAATTTTCATTATGATCTCAATATAAATGTAATTTAGTATATCCTTAGTTAGAATTTTACATTTTTATATCTTATGGATCCTACGTAATTCAATAACATTACCAAATAAGCTTTTAAATTAAAAAGAAAAAGAGAAGAGAAAGACCACACACTCAATATAGCTCTTTTGACTCTCATGTTATAATCATGACGTTAAACTTAAAGTGTTGAATTTTAAGAGAGCACGAGGGGCCATAAAATGATGGTGTTCTCCAAGAATAACCACAATTTTTTATTAATTTATTCAACACTCTCTATTTGATTATCGTATACATTGAATGTTGTTTGTCTTAACGCGTGACTTTAAAAATGAAACAGCATGCTGTTTTGAATGCTATGAACAAAATTTATCGTGGAGGAAGTGCAATCATGCAAATAAATCAACCACTAGTGCAACCAAATCAATATAGTGGATCATTTATTTGGCTTCAGGCTGGATTAGAAGAATATATTGAAATTTCTGCTGGATGGATGGTTAGTATCTTTACTAATATTGAGAAAGTCATTTTTATTTAGGATATTGTTATTATTATTTCATTTATGTTGAATAGTTAAGATAAAACCTTACTATTCAATAACATAATGGTTTTATTTGTATGCAAAATAATCAATCGTGTAGTCAAGGTTATTTTCTCAAACACTTCCTTGATAAATTAATTGATGAACATGTAAGACTCTAATACTTACTATTTAGTATAATTTTTTTAATCTCAAAATTCTTGTGCCACTCATAGTTGTTCAATATAATTCTTGTGTTGCACTAATTTTGATCCATAATTTGGGTGTTGAAACATACAAAATTCTAACAATCTTCACATAATTTTTGCTTGACACAACCATGATATCAATGTTTCTATTTTCTGAAGATTTGATATATTTCTTGGGAAAAATGCTCAAATCTATCAATCACATTCTTTATCGTGCATCACAACAAAGAAGCTTCACTCTAAATTATTAAAACCGCTACCATTAAACATAAGCAGTACAAGCAATGTACTTCCTCACTTCGAGGCATTAGATTAATCTAATATTAAAGCGTACTCTAGGTTCTGTTATTTTCCACTGATTGAAATCATAATATTACCAGCCGTATGACCAGCAGCCTCACCCTTGCGTTTGTTTATAGTAATTCTTAAGAGTAATCTTCCATATCCGAGATGAACACGTGCAACTCCAATAAGTTGCCTCAACCATCTTAGGTTTACGGTTCTTCTTTCTTCTTCTTGGAGGCACAAAGTTTAAGTGGCATAGTGTTCTTCCTTCTTCTTGGAGGCACCAACTATATAGTATAATTGATTTTTCATAACTATGGTTAAACCTAGTGCCTACTAAGATATTTAGGTCGAGCTAATGATTTTGTAAGGATAATTAACATTAGTGAAAACATACATTTGAACTATCATATTCTTTTTTCGCAACGGTTACAAAATTTCTGGATTGAATTAAGAACCATTGAAGCCCATTAGAATTTTTATCTCTAAAAGACAAGAAGAGTTCATTACTATTATTTTAACAAATAGTTAAGAAATACATTTTAATGTTATGTAGCACGTAAGATGTATGTTGATCTATTTTCTTAGCCTTTATGTTGAAAGTTAATTTTGTATCTTGGAGATAATGAATAGAACATCTCTTTGAAGAGACTAATTAAATTAGGTGAAGCTAATTTTTCTTTTCAAAATTTTTAAAATAATTGACTCTAAAAAAGTAAGGTAAGTGGTGGTTGTGAATTAAAATTATGATTCTGACAAATATGCTTAGTCAAAAGTAGATATATAAGAAATTTTAATAGTGGTCCCACTTCATATTTACAAGAGATTTGTTTAGTAGTTTATAAAAAATACATCTTAGACTTAGAAAGAGTCATAAAACAATCAAGTTTTTGTACATGAACTAAACACTTGGGTTGAAATATTGATTTGGAAAATCCAACTCTTGATGTGCAAAAAGTTTTAAGTAGTTGATATAATTGATAACCATAAAACTTTCAAATCTTACCATTTTTTTAGTTAGATGCACATATTTTAAAAACTTTAAAATTTGGGTCAGCTATATTTTATGTATTAGTATATTCTTATTTCAATGAAAGAGATCATAACATAATTTAGCATTCTTGTACAAAAATAATCTAAACTAAAATGTAGAAAAATGCACATGAGAATTCTCACAAGACATTGAAATAATTATTTTTTTGCATAGTTTTGCATAAAGTATATTATGGGCATGGTTATGATATCTATCATAACCAAGTTAACTATTACACAAAATTAAAACTGTTTATATACCCTATTTTTTTAGGTGAACCCAGAACTCTATGGTGACAACAAGGTTCATTTGACAGCGTCCTGGAATGTAATGAATTACTCTTTGATCCACACTTTTGAATATATTTTTGAAAGATAAGGCAGGTAAATTTATACTGAAAGATAACTTATATAGGAATTGCTATATGTAAAATAAATTGTTTACTGTGATCGCTAATATGAAACATATATTATAAATTATTAACATCACAGGAGATATAATTTTTTTGGAAAATTAGTCTAAGGTCCCTCTAGTATGGTTATATCTATGATTTAGCCCCTCGATCATCAAAATATAATATAAAGTCCCCCTGTTTGGTTTTATTATACTCTTGGGTCTTTGAGGCCAAAATTGGATATTTTTCTAGAGAAAAATTTGGGCAAAATAAGTCTTTGCCAGAGAAAATCTCTGATTCTGGCACCAGGGACTGTAAAGTATAATTAAAAAAAATGAAAGATTTTATATTGTATTTTGATAATCGAGGGCTAAATCATAGATATAATTATACTAGAGAAATCTTGGAGTAATTTGTCCTAATTTTTTTATTTCTTTCTTGCACTGATATTATGGATGTGCTAATAGAAGAAATAGATAGAAATCTCTAATTCTGGCACCAGGGACTCTAAAGTATAATAAAAATAAATACGGGATATTTTATAATATATTTTGATAATCGAGGGCTAAATCATAGATATAATTATACTGGAGAAATCTTTAGTAATTTGCCCTAATTTTTTATTTCTTTCTTTCCTGCACTGATATTATGGATGTGCTAATAGACAGAATAGATAGAATATCCTTAGAAATAAGAAGAATGAGTAATTCTCATTTTTTTTGATATAAAGTATTTTTCATCATATTTGGCTGCCTAATTTTGTTTCACCTCTTGTAGGATTTAACATCGGGCAACAGGTGGTTTGTGTATGGTATTCAAAATATTGGCTATTGGCCGAAAGAATTATTTACTAAATTGAATGACGGAGTTCATAGTCTTTTATTTGGTGGAGTAAATCATGCACCTATTGGACAACCTAGCCCTCCCATGGGAAGAGGAACATTTGCTACTCTTGAGAGTAGAACTTCCTCAATTTTTTTTTCGGGAAATTTGAGTCGCTGACGAGAATTACTTTATCTCTGATATCGATTATTCAGATAAAAAATTATTTAGTGACAATGAAAATTGTTATAGTATAATTTTTTAGAAATTCGATCCATCGAACGGAGTGATAATTTTTTATGGTGGTCCAGGTGGAGATTGTGAACTATAGTCTATAGATACTATATTCTTTGTTTGGGATATATGTAATAATGGCCTATCTCGTATTAATATATGAAATTGTGTCAGAGTTTGAAGAGGAATGACATCAACTTTTACTAAATTTATTATTCTATTAACATTCTTCAATCAAATTAATTCACATGCACTCACGTAATTGATAATAGAAAGTGGACACAGACTATTTATCGTTTTTTGATCAAGGCAAAACACGAATGCCAGAAAGAGAAAATATCACAACATGTTGTCAAAATATTTTTGATCATGGGATCACCTATTGCGGAAAACACAATGCAATGCCAAAAATATTATTTTACCAAGAATTATGGGCACAAATGGAATGAAGTAGAAATAACAACAAGCTTATTTCGATAGAGTTGACTAGTGTCGATTGCTTATCCAAATATCAATTTATGTTGGTGTTGCGGGGAAAAAGAGATGAATGACCCAGACGGATCTAGAGTAGTCGTTTCAAGATTGGTCTAACTAAGAGCTATATTAGGCTAGGTTAAAGCTATGTTAGGTTACAGACTAAGAAAAAATAATAAAGATATAAGAAGTTGTTGTGTTGTGTGTCGGGGTAAGAAAAAATCCGATATCCGAATCCGATATCTGAATTTTTTTTGGATTCGAATTTGGATAATTTTAATTCGGATTCGGATAAAAAAATATAAATTCGGATCATCCGAATATCTGAATTTTAAAATACATATATAATATATTATATTCTTAGAAGGGAATTCTAGTGGGCTGGGCCGATTTTAATATATTGGAAGAAGGGGTTGACCCAAAATACATATATTATACTACATGTGCTCACGACATTTGACCCTAAATAAAATAAAAAAATCAAAGCCCGCTAGAAGTCTAAAAGTCACAGTCCACAGATTCACAGGAAAGTCGAGAGTTAGAGAAAAAGTCGAGAGAAATCAGAGAATCATGTTGAAACCCTAATTAAAAATTTGCAACAGCTACAGCTCCGGTCTCCCATTGGTGCAAGCACCACCTCCGGTCGAATCATGGTCATCTCCACAGGTCACGGACTTCGGTCACTCTGTTTAAATTTATTATTTTTTGAAGGTGAAATTGTTTAAATTTTGGTGTCACTCTGTTTATTTGAAGATTCGATGAAATTGTTTAAAATAGAGATGCAAAAATTTCAATGAAACTGTTTGGAGATGGAATCAGAATTGCTTGGAACTGTTTAGAATTGCTTGAAGATTGAAAATTCGGAATATTAGAGTCCGAATCCAAAATAATTTCGGATTTTGGATAATTCAGATTTTGGATTCAGATTTGGAAAAAAAAAATTAATTTTGGCTATTTCGGATAATAGGAAATTCGAATAAATCGGATTCGGATTATCCGAATGCTCACCCCTAGTTGTGTGTTTGTCATTTTCCTTAAAAAAAGTGTTGTGTTTGTCATGCTTTCTTCCTTGTCCGAGCCCTCCTTATATAGAGTGTCTTGACCTAGCCCCCTTGCCTTCAGAATTGAAAATCCTAATTTAATTCACGAAGACCTTAGGCTCCAAGTTTCAATCCCGAGAAATCTGCATCAATAAAGATTAACCCCGCAAAATCCACTAATTTGTGACCGTTGCCAAATATGAAGATATTTGATTCGGCCCAATCAAGCCAACTTCAAAAATGAAGGGGTTGCAGCCGCGTCGAGCAAGCAACCTCGGCCTAACAAAGAACATTTCAGATGCCCACCGAATCTTGGAGATCCCTCCTCAATATAGGAAATCTTTGATCATCTTGGTCCTTCTCGAACATTCTCCCAAGATAGTGTCGTACCTGAAATGGAATTATTAAGCCTAAGCAAACTCCAAACCCGGGCAAGCCCAAGCCCAAGCCCAAGCGACCACTTCACATGCAAACTCCTCCAGGCCAAAGCGAGCACTTCTTTGGTGAGCTCCTCTAAGCCCAAGCAAGCACTTCTGTTGCGAACTCATCAAAGCCCAAAAGAGCGAGTTCAACTGGGAGCGAGCAAGGTAGGTGAGACCGAGCAAGCGAGCTGAGGGTAAGCGAGCGAGCATTAGCAAGCGAGTGCGGGCGAGCGAGCAAGCAAATTATGGGCAAGCAAGCATGCAAGCGAGCGAGCAAGCACTCTACAAGTGAGCGAGCAAATACAGGCGAGCGAATGCGGGTGATTGAGCAGTCGGTGAGCGAGTGGCCGAGTTAGTGCGGGCGAGGGAGCACTCCACAAGTAAGCGAACACTCCATGAGCGAGCGAGCACTTTGCGAGCAAGTGGGCAAGCGAACACTCCATGAGTGAGCGAGGGAATGCGGGCGAGCAAGCACTCAGCAAATGAGCACTCCGCGAGCGAGCGAGGGCAAGCAGACACTCCGCGAGTGAGCGAGCTAACACGAGCTAGTAAGCACTCTATGAGCGAGTAAGCGAGCAAACTGCGGGTAAGCAAAACTAAAGTCCATTTTAACCCAAATTCGAGACTATTTTTGAGTCCCAACAATGCCCCCCAGTATGTCGATACTTCGAGCAATTCGAACAAAAAGTGTCAGCGTGCTATCTCGTATGCCTAGATAAAACTTAATAGGTATTAGCTCCCTCCTACAACTTAATGGGCTTGGACCACCTCATGTACTCTTATTGGGCCTCTTCATTGACCAAAGAAAAAATGACCCAACCATTTGTTTCCTTATCTTCCAAAAGTGCCAAACTTTTTAAAAACTCCATTTCTTCCCTTCTCTTCACCAAATCCAAATTTCAAGCTTCCATGGAAGGAAAATTTCGACCTACCCGTCCTCGTACATGAAGATTCTTCCATTTTACTTACCTCCAAGCTTAAGATAAGCTACTACTTCACATCCCCATTTACATCCTCAAAAACCCTAGGTTGTTCATAACGAGGGAAGTTAAAGTAGCTCACTTTTCTCTAAATCTTGTGTAGGTAGGGGGACTATTCATCTTCTTTAGAAGTTGCTCTTCATCCTTGGCCACTCGTTGCAATTTGTTCTTGCTTGGTTCATCTTTGCTCGTCTTCAAAGGTATGTTACCAAGCTCCCCCTTTTTACCCACCAAGTGTTTGTAAAAATGCTAAGCTAGATCTTTCCTTAGCCATTTCCAACATCTTTCACTTGTTTGTAAAATTACCAAAATAGGCCCACTTGTCTTTTACTTTGAACCTTGCTTTGCTCCATTTAGCCTTGGTATTGAAAAGTACCATTTGTGAGCCTAGCATTAGCTTAGAGAAAAATACTTGCACAATGTGATCCTTAGAGAGATTTAGACCGCTCGATGGTCTCTGCTAAGTGGATCGCTCATACCCTTATGGGCATAGAGCAAGCCAAAATGGCCCATAGCAAGTCGAGCAAGTGCGAGGCTAGCAAGCTCTATGGCCCATAGCAAACTGAGTGAGCATGAGGAGAGCGACCTCCACAGCCAGTGATAAGCTGAGTGAGCAGAGGCGAGTGTGCTTTTTCCTCGGCAGATCTCCAACTGTGGCAGGTTTGGGTGATCGCCCCTATGTGAGTCATCTCCATTGAGCAACCTAATGACACCATCCTTAGCATTACTACCTTTGGAGAAAAGCAATCAATTGAGGATACCTGCTCCGATGCCAAAAATTACACCCTTGGGCCTACTATCTCAAAAGTCACTGATTTTGAGAAGTTGCTTATGTTCCACCACTTGGACATTCCCCTCATCCAAGGAGAATCCATTGACCTATCTTGGTAGGGGAGTACTAGAGGATTTTAAGTATGGCCAACCCCTCTTGTAGAATTCAAGAGCTAGTACGACTGCCTAAGGAATTGCACAAACCACCATAGGAACGAACTGGCATCGCCACCCTTATGTCGCTCCCTATGCTACAGTTTGAGTTATGCCGTCCTCTCTTGGGCACTCTGCTTCTCTATTGGTATCCGAGTGCCAACGTCTTCATCTTCTCATCTAGTTAGCATCTTTGATCTTTACCCTAAGTATATCCCACCTTTTTGGCTTCTAACTCATTAGCCCCAATCTACAAGTATGAAGATGATCACATTGTATGACATAGCCTCTCTTTTTGGAATTTTTTTGGATGGCAAACTGGTCCTTCCCATGATGACTGTGACCGACGATACACTCTTGGGGAGACATGCCGCTTTGAAGCTAACTGGACCTAGGTGCACTGCATTCATACATGCCTACTAGCTACTATGAGACTTTATTGGGACCAAGGCCGAGCTCGCATCTAGAAGGTAAGCCAAACACGTTGCTTTCCTCCTTATATGGATCACCCACCATATCGCTGGTCCATCCTCCAAGCATCCTTCTTCTGAGTACTTCGAACTTGCTGCTACATTAGCTAAAGAAAGGAAAGTACCCGTAGGACCATTCGTTCTTGGACTCATATATAACCACATGTCCACCTACGTCAACACTCTCTGGGCAGACGACACCAAGTTCACTGCCAATGGCCCCCTTTGGATGGTTGCTATGTGGTGCCTAGATTACTTTCCAAAAGTGAGGCAAACACATTCTCCTTACACCGGAGCAGATCCCAGCTACAGTCACTACCTTAGCAAAGCCAAGGTGACGAGACCCATCATCGGCCTTTATGATTACTTATCCGTGTTTAACATCAAGGAACAAAATGGAGAATAGGCCATACCATTACTTCACACGCCGTGCCATCCTCTGTCCTCAGTTTCTTGGACGTGACTCAGAGCTCATAGGCTTGGAAGAGCATTCTTGCCACTAGGGACATCATAAGCAAATATTCCATGGGGCGGATGGCTGTAGAGACCTAATACCTCCATTTTGTTGAGAGGCAATTCGGGCTCATACAGGGGATACCTTTCCCAACCACCTATCTCTTTCATGAACATTTGCCTTCCCAGAAGTTCGATCAAGCCAAGTGGCTGGATCTCAAGCCATTCCTCAGGGTGAACAACTTTCACCTCAAACACATCAAGATAGAGAAGTGCATCTTCTCCTGGTGGGAAATCCTCAAGTATTGGGACGCCACCGAGATGCAGCTATCTCGTACATTTACCATGGCAGTTCCCCCTAAAGTATCCCAAAATGGACAAGGCGACCACTTCGTGCACAAAGAAGCAAAAATCTAGCCCTCCAGAGCCATTCAATCTAACCACAAGTGATGCCGCCGGCTTCCCTTTGCTAAGTGCACCTTCTTTATCATTCTTTAAACTTATTCATATGTTTTATAAGTTTCTCACTTTTTTCCTTGTGCAAGAGCTACCTCTCTGGATTCTCCAAGTCCAGCTGGTCTCGTGCAATACCCTTCTTCCTCATCAGAAAAGGTAAAGACCAATTCCCAAGCACCTCACTTAATTTTCCAACTTATCGTCGCTCATACTATTCCACAGCCTATCACCTGAGGCATCTCTTATGGGCACTTCCCATAATCCTGACGTCTAAATTATGTGTGTCGTCTCCTATTTGGCTGTGCGCAGATGAAAACTCCTATTATTGAAAAAGCCAAATTTGAGGAGGTCTTACCTAGTGTTGCTCTGATTGTTGCCTGACTTGCCCACCTAAACCAGTGGGTCCTTGTATGGCTACGTTATCTTTGACTCAAGCCAGTGGGTCCTCTTAAATAATGGGTCTTAGGAGTCTATAGGATGAGATGGTACGTCTGAGCTCTATCCCTCCTTTACATACTCTGCTTTACTTATACTTGACATACTACTCTTTCAGGCTATCTTGGCCAAGGCGAGTGTCACAATTCCCAGAGTGATAGCATGCGAGAGCTCCACCCTACATGCTCCTTCATCCAGCTCTACCACCATGATGGTTTCAAAACCCAAGAAAGATGACATCGCCAAGGCTCTGGACTTAACACTTTCTTATTCTCGGAGTGTCGAGTCACACTAGGATGATGATACCGATTGTACACCTCTGACCGAAGTGACCAACGCTCTTATCTTGCTCAATGAAGAAGGCGGTCATTTCCTTACTGAGGACCAGTTCAATTTCATTGAGCTCCTCTGCCTGGATCTACCTTCCATCATCCGCATGTAAGTTTCCATCCTGTCACCTTATCTTATTTTATTATCACTTGTCATTTAACCAATTCTCTCTTTTCAAGGTATAAAAAGAACAGCCAACTGCAAGCAACCATTGCCGTGAGCAAGGAGAGAGCTGGGATGTATACCAATGTCGTCTGTGATATGAAAGCCCGACTCGAGGCTTCCAATTTGAACTTTGTTAACCTTATTAACTTGTCATAAACCAGGGCTACGAAGACCATCATATAGGAAGAGAAAGTCCTTCGCCGTGAAGAAGAACTAGCCAAAGCGAGGATGGAGTGGGAAAATGCACGTTCATAGCAAAATCAAACCATCTAAGAGAGGTCAGCAGCTTGTGATGCTTGTGTTGATCTTCAAAGCCAATTTACAGAAACTAAGAAAGAGAGCATAGCGGCGAATGAAGCAGTGATCGATGCCCAAACTTTCAATGAGAAGAGAAGATATACATCAGAGAAGGCACGCACCACTCTCTGCCACGTGATCAGATCCTTCAATCAAGGTGCCGAAAGCCCTCAGTCCAAGAAAGGGCGACAAGTAGCATTCCCCCAATTGCTTCACTTACTTTTGATGGCCATATATTTATGACTCTATCTATGCTTTTGTACTGGGATCCTCAGACATTACTCTTGCATGACCCAGATTTCTTCATGGTCATATGCCGTAGGTATCCATGATATGCATGCTCATGCTAAACTTACCGTAGGAACATATGACTTAGCCGGCGTTTTGGGAGCCAAGGAAGTAACTTAGTTTCATAATTACATTTCGTTAAGTAATCTGATTTAAACGAGAGAATGAGACACAAAATTTACGTGGAAACCCAAAAATGGGGGAAAAACCACGGGCAAGGTAAGACTCTCACTATGTAAGCTGAATCGGTTACAATATACCTGGAAGGATTTGCTCTAAGCCAGGTTTATGGCTAGGTTACATAAATAAACGGTCTACATGAAGACCGAGGAAATTGTCACTAAAATTCGTTACAAGCATAACAGGAATCCTACTACTACTCCATCGCCGGCTAGAGTTGGTTACATCTCCTGATTGTATGTCCATACGTATTCTTCGAACAATCAATCATTCACACATTCACACATGCTGGGGCAATATTTCTTCAAGAATAGACCATTTTTTGGATGCTCACAAACTTCATAATTCACGTCAGCAAGCTGGTAGGAACCGTTCCATAAGATATCGTACACCTCAAATGGTCCTTCCCAGTTGGGAGACAACTTTCCAAGCTCAGGATACTTGTGTCCAAGTGGGAGAATGACTTTTCACACCAAGTCTCCCCTTTCAAAATGCTTCTCTCAGACCCTCTTGTTGTAAGCTTTCTCTACGGTCTTCTTTGCTAAATGATTATTTCCAATGCCCTTAGCCTTTCTTCGAAAAGATCTTTGAGTTCAGCCAGCATGGCTGATTCATGGTCAAGTTGGAAAAGATTAGCTTGCTCGGCCCTTCTCAAAGATTGAACTGCCATCTCTAACGGGATTATAGCATATGTTCTTTGAAGAACTGGATCACCATCTCTTAGTTCTCAACCTTCATTGGGATCGCCGCCAACCACTTGGTGAAGTAGTCCGTCGCCACGATGATGAATGAGTGGCCCTTGGTGGATGCTGGATGGATCTTCCTAATAACATCAACCGTCCAACCCCGGAATGGCCAAGGGTTTACTAAGGGATGAAATCTGTCGGGCGGAGAGTGTTGAACTTGTCCATATCTTTGGCACACTTGACATCTCTTCGCATACTCAACCACCTCATCTTGATGCCCGACTGATGTGCTCGACATATACCTTCGTGTACTTCCTTCATGGTCAAGAAAGCCTCTTGATACCAAAAGTAACCCATCGATGGCCCTTCGATAGTGGGTGTCGTTGATGAGCTCAAAGAAAAAAAGCCTTGGTCTTCAAGGCCTTGTCAGAGCAAGATCTCAGGTCTTTAAAGTAGTCGATGTATTCCTGCCTCCAATCCTGGTTGAGTTACAACAAACCAATCTCAATCATTGGGTTAAGCTCTTCTAACACCGAGGTTGACCTGACCTTCACTGGTACAGAGTTGAACTTGGTGAATGCACAAAAATTAGACCCGATCTGTGCTAACTTGTTAGCCTCCATGTTCTTAGTGCGATCCACGAATCCAATGACCGCATCCTCAAAGTGTTATAATAGTGATTGGGCTGCATAACAATAGGCTTGGAAGCCTTCCCGCTTGTATTTAAACATGCTAAGCACTTGTATGACCACTAATATTGAATAACCAAGTGCCTGGACGGTCTCGGCACCTAGGTCCTTCAAGATAAATAACTCGAGTATCAAAGCCTCGTACTTGGCCCGATTATTGGTGCAAGGAAAGTCAAGAAGGAAGGACGCATTAGTCTTTACACCAGACAGGGACTTAATCATGATCTTGGCTCCCGCGCACTAATTGTTACAGGAACCGTCAAACCATAGTGTCCATGGCTTCTTTGCCACCAATCGAAAGTCCATCGAGGTATCGGCCGATACATCAACTGTAATATCCCACCTTGTGAATTAAACTTAGTTAAGTTTAATCAAGTATGAAAAGTTATTAATTTAGGTAATTTTGTACTTTGTTGGAAATAATAATATCACTTAGTCATCAAGATATTTTAAAAAAGTGGTTAGATATAATTTAAATGATTAAATATTTAAGTTAATAATTCGGTAGTTTGAAGTGTTTTAAAAATATTAGTAAGATTTCCACCTTTCTAACGGATAACGAATGAATAAATAAAATAGGATAAACTAGTAAAAAAAAGAAGAAGAAAGAAACAAAGCGTGGCAATTAACTAAATAACCATAAAAACACAATCATCATTATAAATAGGAGGAGGTGGCCATGACTAGATTGCTCCTGTACAATCCACCGAACAATTACAGGAAAAAAGATAAATACCAAGTAATAAAAAAATAGAGTAAAATTGTGGCAAGTGAAACTTGGAGTACGTCGCTAAATTATAGGAAACTTAGTCAAAGGTATAAAATTGAGGAAGGGTACATGGATAAGTTCCATAAAAAGAAAAAGAAAAAAAGGAAACAGCCATCAATAGCAAAGAAAACGAAAGGATCCAGAAAAGGAAATCAGAAAAGATGGAAAAGAAGAATAAGAGAAGTAGACCGAGGAAAAAAAAGAGAGTTTAGTGAGGTAAGGTCATCCAATTTATTACAGGTTGCATTTTTTCTTTGTTCTTATACTAAGACTAATCCTTTCAACGTGAAAGTATCGGTTGAATTATTAGCGAATGATTATAAAGTTAGAAAATATTATGTTGCTGTTTACATGACCATTAGATTGAATTTATTAGGTATGGTAGAAATTTAATCATACAAAGTTGATTTAAAAGAATCAATCTGTAAGGGTATTAATTTTAATGTGTAGAAGGTTATATAAAAGAGTTAAGGTTGGTGGTTAAATTTTTATGAATCACAGGAATTAATTAGATATGTAAACGTGGATTTAGCGAGCCTAAATACTAAAAGAGAAAGAAATGAAACTTAATAAAATAATAGAAATGGATGAAAGTACAGCAAAAACAACTATAAAAGAAAAGAGTAGGGAAGTTGGCATTAGCTAAGACTTTCTGTAAGTTCAACTAAACCAAATAAATAAAAAGGTAAGCTAGTTTTTGTTACAGAAAGGGTAAGGAGGAGGAGTTAACGAGGTAAGCTTTGTTAAGTTTATGTATGGAACAAGACAATTAAGCGAGGATGATGATTTTTTTTAATAGGGCTTAAATTGCAAGAAAATAGTAACCGTAGGTATATTTTATTAAGAGTTTCTTGTTCTTGGATGAAACTTAAAATAAAAAAGAATATTTAAAAGAACAAGGATAAGAAGATGTCGTGAACATTGAGTAAGGAATTTAATTATTTATGGTTCAATAAAATTGGTTAGTGATTTTAATGTCACATGCTATGAAAATATGTTGAGAAATATTTTGAAAGAATTCGTGGATGTCAACTTCGAACAAGTTGAATTCCAAATGAAGGAATTTGTCTATTTGAAAGAGGACCGCCAATTCTGATGATCATCGAGCCAAAATCGGTAAACAGATAATATGTGACTCGTACGTTCTTTGGCGCACTCTATTTATTTGTTATGATTTGAATATGGTATTGTTAGTGCATATTGTGCATTTTTCATATGAGCGTTATGATGTGACATTATGATTTGTAAGTGTTTGATTAATTTGGCCTCGAGTGGGCACTAGAGATGTTGGTTTGTTCATTTGACATATTTGATTTGTTTGGAGCCTATGAATTGTATGATACGAATAACTATATGATATAGATAGCTCCATTATGTGATATGGTTGCCTACGGCGGGCAGAACTATTTGGCCGATGAGGTTGGTCTGATATGATATGGTTGCCTACGGCGGGCAGAACTATTTGACCAATGAGGTTGGTCTGATATGATATAGTTGCCTTCCGACGGGCAGAACTATTTGGCCGAGAAGGTTGGTTGATGATGGTGCCTTTGAGATATGGTATCCTCGTGTTGGAGAGGGAGTGACACGATTTAGATTCATCTGAATATTCATCCAGTGCTGTGATTTGATTTTGGAATTATGTGTTCAGGTGTTAAATTACGTGACGGTATGGGATGTTGCATAGTTTGCTCATGTTTCTGTGCCTTTGTGATTATATGCTATATTTGGTCATCTCGTAAGTATGATTTTATGATACTTTACTTGTCTGCATGATTCAATTGCCATGTTAGTTATATGCATGTGTTAGGTATATTTATGCATTGAGAGGCTAAATAAGTTGCGATGCATATGTTATTTGTTTACTGGGTGTTCCAAAACACTCACCCCCTTCTCACCAGTTTTGTAGAAACTCGTACACGAGTTGTATTGGTTCGGAGATCTACTATGATTGTACCAAGTCCACTTTGTTCTTCAGGACTTGCATCAAGGTCTCCATTTTGTATTTTGCTCCTTGATTGAGAAGCTCCGTAGTTACATAGTTTAATTTGATCTTGGGAAAAAAATATATGAATATGTATTAAAAAGGAAAAACGTGGCTTATATTTTGTAAATTTAGAATATGAAACTAAAGATCATTAAGTTTTAAATTTTATATTAAGGGCTTATTATTATAAATTCTGAATACGTTTGAGGCTGGCGAGATTTTTTTGTGATTAAAGTAGTTGAAGTTTAGCGCCGGTCACCGACCACCTATTCGGGTCGTGACAGATGTGGTATCAGAGCTCTAGGTTAGAGTCTTGTTTGAATTATCATGTCGAGTATCTTAAGTTGTGCTACGGAGCATAGGATTCTTGATGTCTTTGCGTCCATTCCATCTGTGTCGTTTGCTCGTCCCTTATCTTTGTTGTGTCATTGATGATTTATTTCTCTTTGACCATGATGATGTGATGAATATGAAAGTTAGGCAACTATGCTTTTCTTGAGATGTGAGATGTTTGTGTTTGAGATTCTTTTGTGAGAAATTTTTGTGATGCATTGTTGATATCACGAGACATTTACTCAATATTTTGGTGAAGAATCTTGTACCATTTGTATATGTATTTTTTTAAGAGCCCATTTGAGTATATATATTTATATATATATAAAAATTCTTTCTTGGGTGAGATTTTGATGTAGTGACTGATCACCACTTTGTCCAAATTATGTATACACCCTTATATATTTGTTTCTTCCTATGTATATATTGGGCCATTGGTTGGAGTCTCACTGAATGTTTGAGTTATGGCTTAGTGAACTCTTCTAGGTTTGTTTATTTATGCATTAAGAATGTTCTTTTGAGTTTAAATATGTTTGAAAAGAGGAAGTTATGAACAACATTATGTGGAAGAAGAATATATGAGAAACTAATTCTTAAGTGTGCTCTGGAATATAAAAATATATATTGAAAAAGTGGTGTGAGATTTATTATGAATGGAATTATGGGATTGTGATATATGAATTAAATTACAATTAAGTTATTACTTTTACAACTTTGAATACTTTGAGGAAGTTATGATTGAATATGCATTTTGGTTTGAATTTTGGCTATGAATTTTGGCAAAGAGAATTTTTGATAAGATAAATTGCTCAAAGAGAAGGTAGTCCAACAATATAAAGCATAAATGGTCAATAGTTTTGACCAAACTACAAAATTTACATATTGATTAGTAAAAAGATTTATGAGGCTATAGGAAAGTCATCTAAATTTGAGTAAAGCAACTCTTTGTGATCATATAATGATCTGATGTATATAATCTAAGTCTTGAAGAATGTCAGGTACAATACTCACATAAAATTTTGATAATCTATAAATCAGGTAGCTTATAGCTACAATAAGCATACAAATATTGAGATAGTATATGTAAGCTCTATAAGATACCGGGACGAAAATGTTATTTGTATAAGTAAAATTTGAGATATATCATCACTAGACAATTACTTAAATAAATAAATGAATGAAAATATATGACTTGTAAAACATGAATTTGAGACAACATAAATTCGGTAAACAAAATATAATAAAGTAAATTTTTTCTCAAATTTAGAGGATAAAGAAATATGAGAATAGTAGTACGCATGGCATGTACACCTTGGAACCTATGCTGGATTGAGCAAAATTTTGAAATGTGAAGTGATAAGATACGAGTGACTTAATAGTCACAAATGATGTATTAGTATGAAGACAACTTAAATTGAAATTTGGGTTCAAACTTTAGAAAATATAGGGAGATAGAAACTGGTATGTGCTTTGATGGAAGTATTTATAGATACTACTCCATCAAGTAAATCTTTAAGCATTTGTGTGGTTATAAAGAAAATATTTGTTGAACAATCTACGAAACACCAAGATAATTAAGTTAAAAATTAGAGAATCTATAAACAAGCAAAGACAAAATTATCAAAATATGCTAAAATCTTTTGAAGAATGAAGTCTTGGAGTTTAAAAGGGGATGGTAATGAGATTATAAGAGTTGTTTGCTAAGATTCGAGAACTTAGGTAGGAAGTTGTCAAACTGTGTAATATAATCTGAATAAGTAAAAATGATAGATTACGAAAAAAATGAAATGAATAAAATTCTTGAGAAGTTTTGGTGGATGATGAACTAGTTTATTTTGGGTAGCATGATATTTTTGCATCGAAAAAAGTGTTAAAGTATAAATTTCTTTTAAGAAAAGAGTTGAGGGAACTTATGAGCAAATATTCTTGTTGGTTAGTTAATACTTTAAGGTACCTTTAACAAATGATATAAGGCCAGAATACTAATGAAAGAGGACATAGTCGACATAGTTTATGAGACTCGAGATATCCACAACGAGGAAGCGTTAAGTTAATTGGTCTATTAGTGCAATGAAAATTTCTTGTAAGGATTATGATCTGATTGTTAAACCCACAAGAAAAATAAGTTCGTGATTTTATTTAAATATTTGGTGAATATGGTTATCAAAGAAGAGCATAAGATTTATGATGAGAATTTTGGTGGCAAAGAAGAAAAGGATTGTTGGGAGGTAAGTAGCTAAGACAAGGTATTTGTGGATTTAAAGTATTGGAAGGTTATGATAATTTGATTTATGGAGGTGAAAAGGTAATATGGTTAGTTGTTGAAGAGGTTTTGTTTTCAACAACCCAATAGATGCATACAATTTTAAGAACCCAAAAGTTTTTTTTTGTGTCATGGTGACAACCAACCCTTTGAAAATTAATGGATCAAATGTATGTAAGGTTTTGTCCTTGTTGGGTTGACTGAATAAATGTTAGTAAAATTACGAAAGATATAGTCCATGAATGACTTGAATAAGAGTTGAGTAGAATTATTGAATACATGATCCAAAAATTGAGTCAATAGTAACTGATTTAAAGAAATGTAAGTATAAATATTACATTTGGAATTACGTGGAAGTAAAATAAAATTTAGAACAATTCATTACGTGACAATATCACCATTGTTGAGGCAAAACCCGCATACCACTAGCTCAATTGGCTCTAAATTCTCGAATAGGTCAATGTATCATTCATATATAATCATGTTCTCTCTCTTATTTTGAAACAACAAATAGTTAAGATTAGTTACCTTAGGCATATCAGAAGTGCAAAAAAAAAAGTTTGATCAGAAAGTTTGAAAACTTTAGAATCGAGAACTTCTAATGTAAAAAGTTGAGTGACAAAACAATACACAAACTACAAAGAACCATGAGAAGATATTAGTAAAGTATTCATCTATTAGATGGCTGTTGAGAAAACTTGTTTAAGTAAATTTGGGGACCGAATTTTTATAGGGAGAGGAGAATGTAATATCTCACCTTGTGAATTAAACTTAGTTGAATTTAATCAAATATGAAAAGTTATTAATTGAGGTAATTTTGTACTTTGTTGGAAATAATAATATCACTTAGTCATCAAGATATTTTAAAAAACGTGGTTAGATATAATTTAAATAATTAAATATTTAAGTTAATAATTCGGTAGTTTGAAGTGTTTTAAAAATATTAGTAAGATTTTCACCTTTCTAACGGATAACGAATGAATAAATAAAATAGGATAAACTAGTAAAAAAGAAGAAGAAGAAAGAAACAAAGCGTGGCAATTAACTAAATAACCATAAAAACACAATCATCATTATAAATAGGAGGAGGTGCCATGACTAGATTGTTCCTGTACAATCCACCGAACAACTACAAGAAAAAAGATAAATACCAAGTAATAAAAAAATAGAGTAAAATTGTGGCAAGTGAAACTTGGAGTACGTGGCTAAATTATAGGAAACTCAGTCAAAGGTATAAAATTGAGGAAGGTTACATGGATAAGTTCCATAAAAAGAAAAAGAAAAAAAGAAACAGCCATCAATAGAAAAGAAAATGAAAGGATCCAGAAAAGGAAATCAGAAAAGATGGAAAAGAAGAATAAGAGAAGTAGCCTGAGGAAAAAAAAGAGAGAGTTTAGTGAGGTAAGGTCATTCAATTTATTACAGGTTGCATTTTTTCTTTGTTCTTATACTAAGACTAATCCTTTCAACGTTAAAGTATCGGTTGAATTATTAGCGAATGATTATAAAGTTAGAAAATATTATGTTGCTGTTTACATGACCATTAGATTGAATTTATTAGGTATGGTAGAAATTTAATCATACAAAGTTGATTTAAAAGAATCAATCTGTAAGGTATTAATTTTAATATGTAGAAGGTTATATAAAAGAGCTAAGGTTGGTGGTTAAATTTTTATGAATCACAGGAATTAATTAGTTATGTAAACGTGGATTTAGCGAGCCTAAATAATAAAAGAGAAAGAAATGAAACTTAATAAAATAATAGAAATGGATGAAAGTACAGCAAAAACAACTATAAAAGAAAAGAGTAGTGAAGTTGGCATTAGCTAAGACTTTCTGTAAGTTCAACTAAACCAAATAAATAAAAAGGAAAGCTAGTTTTTGTTACAGAAAGGGTAAGGACGAGGAGTTAACGAGGTAAGCTTTGTTAAGTTTATGTATGGAACAAGACATTTAAGCGAGGATGATGATTTTTTTTTAATAGGGCTTAAATTGCAAGAAAATAGTAACCGTAGGTTTATTTTATTAAGAGTTTCTTGTTCTTGGATGAAACTTAAAATAAAAAAGAATATTTTAAAAAATAAGGATAAGAAGATGTCGTGAACATTGAGTAAGGAATTTAATTATTTATGGTTCAATAAAATTGGTTAGTGATTTTAATGTCACATGCTATGAAAATATTTTGAGAAATATTTTGAAAGAATTCGTGGATGTCAACTTCGAACAAGTTGAATTCCAAATGAAGGAATTTGTCTATTTGAAAGAGGACCGCCGATTTTGATGATCATCGAGCCAAAATCGGTAAACAGATAAGATGTTACTCGTGCTTTCTTTGGCGCACTCTATTTATTTGTTATGATTTGAATATGGTATTGTTAGTGCGTACTGTGCATTTTTCATATGAGCGTTATGATGTGACATTATGATTTGTAAGTGTTGGATTAATTTGTCCTCGAGTGGGCACTAGAGATGTTGGTTTGTGCATTTGACATATTTGATTTGTTTGGAGCCTCTGAATTGTGTGATACGAATAACTATATGATATAGATAGCCCCGTTATGTGATATGGTTGCCTACGGCGGGCAGAACTATTTGGCCGATGAGGTTGGTCTGATATGATATGGTTGTCTACGGCGGACAAAACTATTTGGCCGATGAGGTTGGTCTGATATGATATGGTTGCCTTCCGGCGGGCAGAACTATTTGGCCTAGGAGGTTGGTTGATGATGGTACCTTTGAGATATGGTATCCTCGTGTTGGAGAGGGAGTGACACGATTTAGATTCATTTGAATATTCATCCAGTGTTGTGATTTGATTTTGTTATTATGTGTTCACGTGTCAAATTATGTGACGGTATAGGATGTTGCGTAGTTTTCTCATGTTTCTGTGCCTTTGTGATTATATGCTATATTTGGTCATCTCGTAAGTATGATTTTATGATACTTTACATGTCTGCATGATTCAATTGCCATGTTAGTTATATGCATGTGTTAGCTATATTTATGCATTTAGAGGCTAAATAAGTTACGATGCATATGTTATTTGTTTACTGGTTGTTCCAAAACACTCACCCCCTTCTCACCAGTTTTGCAGGAACTCATACATGAGTTGTATTAGTTCGGAGATCTACTATGATTGTACCAAGTCCACTTTGTTCTTCCGGACTTGCATCAAGGTCTCCATTTTGTATTTTGCTCCTTGATCTAGAAGCTCCGTAGTTACATAGTTTAATTTTATCTTGGGAAAAGAACATATGAATATGTATTAAAAAGGAAAAGCTTGGCTTATATTTTGTAAATTTAGAATATGAAACTAAAGAACATTAAGTTTTAAAATTTATATTTAAGGGCTTATTTTTATAAATTTTGAATACATTTGAGGCTGGCTAGATTTCTTTGTGATTAAAGTAGTTGAAGTCTAGCGCCGGTCACCGACCACCGATTCGGGTCGTGACATCAACACACGGGTTTTCAGCTAAGAAGTCAGCAAATGCTTTCCTTTTTACCACCCACTGGGGAACGAACGTCAAGTTAAACTCTACCAAGGCCAATGCTCACTTGCCAAGTCTCCCCTTTATGATAGGTCGTGCAAGCACGTGCTTGATGATTTCGGTCTTGGCAATCACCTTCACCTTCTTGGGTAAGAGATAGTATCTCAACTTCCTGCAAGCAAAGAAAAGGCAAAGACATAATTTTTCCATGGATGAGCACCTCATCTCAGCTCCCAAAAGGAACCGACTTAATTAGTAGATGGCTTATTCCTTTCCTTCATCATTCTCTTGAGCAAGTAGGCACCCAATTCAGTCTTAGGCTACTGATACGTAAAGCAATAATGGCTTGTTCAGGGCCACCAGAGTGATGACAGGAGGTGTAGATAGGTACACTTTGAGCTCGTCAATGGCTTGCTGGTGCTTGTTCTCCCTTGGAATTTGCCTCCTTTTAGTTTGAGCAAGTTAGTGAATGTCTGTATTTGGCCTGCCGTGTTGGATATGAACCGGCGCAAAAAGTTCACTTGGCTGAGGAAACGTTGCAACTCCTTCTTATTTCTAGGAGGTTGGGCTTGCTAGATCTCCTTGATCTTATTTTGTCTATCTCGATGCCCCACATGTGAATAAGAAAACCCAAGAAGTTCCCCGCTGAGACTCTGAATGCGTACTTCAAAGGGTTCATCTTGAACTGGTGCTTACGTATCCTCTCGAATGATGCCCGTAAGTTTTCTAAATATTGGGCATGATCATGGTACCTGACCACCCCATCGTCGATGTACACCTCCATGAACTTGCCGATGAAGTTTGGGAAGATCAAGTGCATCCCCTTTTTGTAAGTGGCTCCGGCATTTTTGAGCCCGAACGGCATCAAAATCCATTCAAAGATTCTAATGAACCCCAAAAATTAGAATGCCATCTTGTGAACATTTTCATACGCAAGGTAAATTTGATTATAGCCTGAATGGCCATCCATGGAGCTTAAGACTTCATGTCCGGCCACATCATCAACAAACATATCAACAATAGACATCTGGTATTCATCTTTTGGAGTAGAAGAGTTTAAATCTCTAAGTCAATACAAACTCAAATTTTGCCATTCTTCTTTACAACGGGTACAATGTTAGATAGCCACTCTACACAATCGGATTCTCTATGAAGCTGGCATCTAAGAGTCTATCTATCTTTAGCTTGACTTTTTCTACCACTTCAGACATCATTCTCCTCATCGGTTGTTGGTAAGGTAAAAAACCCGGCCTTATAAGGAGTCGATGCTCTATAATGGACGTGTTTATACCTGGCATCTCGTCATCATCCCAAGCGAAGTAATCTCGGATACTATTAGTAGCTTAATCAAGTCCTTCTCAAAGTCTTCGGGAAGCTATTCACTAATGAACATAGGCCGGCCTCCTTTCTCAGATTGTAGAAGTATCACTTTCGAGGGATCCTTCACCTTTACATTGGCATCTTCGAGCTTGCTTGGTACCAGGTGAAGATCGCTTATCCTTTGTAGTTTTAGGGGGTCTTGGCCGTCGTCCTTAAAGATGTACTTGGCCACTTTGTATTGTTATAAGGCATAGACCTCCATCTCTTCAATGATCACATCATTCCCAAAAGGCAAGCCTAAGCGGTTGCCCGCTAAATGCGGATGTACCAATCGTTGGGTGGAAGGAACTCCCTTTCGATCGAGTACACGATCCCAGCAATCCGACCGTGTTCATCACTCTATGCCATGGATGTTGGCACCATGAAGCCATCGTAACCACGTGATTGGTATTCAAGGCAAAGGGATTGGTGTCAGCAGCCACAAGCTTTACCTTGCTATCCGGCTTCTATTGGATCAAGAACTAATGGAGGGAAGACGGGATGACTTACAACAAATGGATCCAATCTCTTCCCAACAAATAGTTGTAGTAGTTTTTTGCATCTTTGACAAAGAATGCAACCGCCCTACTAATGGATCCAATGCTAACCTCTTCCACGAGCATCTCAAGTGCATGTGCTCTTACTGGCAAAGTCTATCATGACCATTTTGATCAGGATTATCTAATCCTTCTCCTTGTTCAGCTTTTGGAGTAGTGATTGGGGGATGATGTTGATGGTTGCCCCATTGTCCACGAGAATCCTTCCCACCGGCTTCCCGAAGATGTGAGCCGCAATATACAATGGCTTGAGGTGTCTACACATGTTCGAGGTAGGCTTTCCAATCGTGACGCTATTGCTGAAGTCTTCAATTACGGGCATGTAATACCCGACCATATGAATTAAACTTAATTAGACTTAATAACAACACAAAAATCCTAGGAATGTGTTAGGCATGATATGGTACAAATTAAGTTGAGGTATTAAATAAAGCTTTAGTTGTGAACTTAAGTGAGAATAAAATAAATTATGTGATTGAACGATTCTAACTATAACAAACTAGGACTAAAAATAAATAAAAAATTAAACTAATATAAATCAGAACTATCTTCACGGAATAACAAAAGAACCAAGATAAACTAAAAAAAAGGGATTAAAACGTGGCAAGAAAGGTGGAAACGTGGCAACTCAATATAATGAGATAAGTTCCCCAAAATCTACCTGAAAATTAAAAGGCAGAAAGGAAAAAAAAGAATAAATTAATGAAACAGAATTTGGTAAAATCCATTTAGAAAGGATAAGAAGGGAAAACAAAGATAACCATGGAAAGAAAAAGAAGTAAAACGTGGTGTCACAAGAGGTTGACACCGATGCATTAAAAAAAATAGGTAAAAAGTAAGGCCGTAGATTTGAAAAGATAAAACCAGGCCAAGCCCCAAGGAACTAAATTTGGTCATTTACAGTTTCCACCGAACCAATAAGAAAGGAAAAAAAAGTGAAGTCAAGTAAAGGGAAAAGCCACAAAAGGGAAAAAAAAGATTAATAAGAAGCGACTAAAACAAAAGTCAACGAGGTAAGAAAATTTCCAATAATTCATGTAAATTATTGGAATAAAATTGGCTTCTACTTTTGAAATTTGTAAGTTAAGAAATATAAAATGGTAAAAAAGGGAATTTCACTTCAGAATTTGATGACCAAGAATTTATTAGATTAGTTTCATGATACATTTAAAGAAGTTAGTTGACTTGAAAGAAGATTTAATAAATATTTGGCTTGGTAATAATAGGACAGTAAGAAACAGGGAACAAAGATGAGTGATATAGAGTAATGGATTAATAAATTGGTAACTATATACGGTGATTGCAAATTAGATGGATTTAATTACGTTAAAGGTGAATTGTGGTGTTAGTCTATTTAGATGGGAAATTTATTATTATTTGAAGCTAGAACAAAGACAGAACCGATGGACAAGGAAATTGAAATTGGGAAGCTATATTATGCTTTAACTAAATTAGAGAATTGGATATTGGTTGTGGCAGATTGAGATTGAATCATTCGTACTTTTGAGGAATTTGAACATGGATCAAGTAAAGGAGAGAGAGGAATACAGGGTGGGGATAAAATTCAGTAATGAACGTTCTTCAAATTGGTAAACAAATAATATGTGACTCGTGTTTTATTTGGTGTACTCTATTTATTTGTCATGATCTAAATATGGTAATGTGAATGCATTTTGTGCATTTGTGATATGAGCATATTGTATGACGTTATGATTTGTGAAAGTTTGTTCAATCTGGCCCAGCGGGGGCACTGGATATGTTTGGTATGTTTTGGAGCCGATGAATTTGTTATGATATGAAAGTTTGTTATATGGATGGCTCTCCTCTGTGATATGGACGTCTAGTAGGCAGAGATCTACCAGTGACCAACCAGGATGTTGGCATATGTGCACATATAATGAGGATACAATGGATTCTGATATGATCTATTTGGCCGGCGGGGTTGGTTTCTGATGGCGCCTATGAGATATGGTATCCTCGTGTCGGGGTTAGAGTGACACTATCTAGATCTTGCCGAATGTTTGTCAGTTCTGTTATATGATATTGGAATTATGTGTCATGTGTCAAATTGCATGACGGTATGGAACGTTACGTAGTTTGCTCATGGTTCTGTGACTTTATGATTATATGCTATATTTGGTCATCTGGTAAGTATTACCATTGAATAATGTATATCTCCGCATAATTTATTTGCCATGTTAGTTATATACATATTATAGGTATGTTTGTACTTTGAGTAGCTAAATTGCGATGCATATCTTATTTGTTTACTGAGTGTTCCAAAACACTCATCCCCCTCACCAGTTTTGCAGGAACTCGAATACGAGTTGTATTGGTTTTGGAGGTCTATTCTGATCGTACCAAGTTCGCTTTATTCTTCGGGACTGGTCTGAAGGTCTCCCGTTTGTATTTTTGTCATTGATCTAGAATCTCCGTAGTCACAAAATTTATTTTGATCTTGGGAGTATGTATTAAAAAGAAAAAACTTGGCTTATATTTTGTCAATTTGGAATATGAAACTAAAGATTATTAATTATTAATTTTATGTTTAAATATTTATGATTATAAATTTGAATACGTAAAGGCTGGCTAGATTTATTTTGGGAATAACATGAGTTGAAGTCTAGCGGGTCGTGACAGACTTGGTATCAGAGCTCTAGGTTAGAGTCTTGTTTGAATTATCATGTAAAGTATCTTAAGTTGTGCTACGGAGCATAAGATTTTCCATATCTTTGCATCTTTTCCATTTGTCTCATTTGCTCATGCCGTAATCTCTTCTGTGTCAACGAAGAGTTATTTCTGTTTGATAATAATGGTGTGATGAATATGAAATTTGGGCAACTATGCTTTGCTTGGGATGTGAGATATTTGTGTTTGAGATTCTTATGTGAGAAACTTTGTGATTTATTTTTGTTACCACAAGGCATTTACTCTCCATTATGGTGAGGACTCTTATACCATTTGTATATAAATTCCTTTGACGAGCCCATTTGAGTATATGTATTTATGTATATGAAAATTCTTTCTTGGGTGAGATTTTGATGAAGTGACTAATCACCACTTTGTCCAAATCATGTACACACCCTTATATATTTAATTTTTTTCTATGTATATTGGGCCATTGGTTTGAGTCTCACCAAATGTTTGAGTTATATCTTTGTGAACTCTTCTATTTTATTTATTTGTGCATTGAGAATCTACTTTTGAGTTTAAATTTGTTTTAAAATGAGAAATACAGAACGACATTATATGGAAGGAGAATATATGAGAAAGTAAGTTGTAAGTGTGCTTTGGGAGATATATATATATATATATATATATATATTGAAAAAGTAATATGAGATTTATTATGGATGAAATTATGGGAATAAGTTATATGGAATTAAGTTATTGTCTTTACAACTTTGAATACTCTGAGTAAGTTAAAATTGAGAATGAATCTTAATTTGAATTATGGCTACGGATTTTGGAAAAGAGATATTTTGATGGACTTTTGATAAGATAATTTGCTCAACAGTTATAGACAAGGTAGTCAAACAACATAAAGCATATAAGGTCAATAGTTTTGATCAAACTATAAAATTCTACCTATTGGTTCGACAAAAGACTTCATAGGCTATAGAGAAGCCTTTTGAATTTGAGTAATGTTTCTGTGTGTAATTAGATAATGATCTGATGCATATAATCTAAGTCTCGAAGAATATGTGAGATAGAATTCTGACATAAAACTTTGATAATCTACAAATCATATAGCCTATAGCTACAATAAATACTCCAATATTGAAATGACATTATGCAAGCTCTATAAGAGAGTAGGAAACATATGTTATTTAAATAAGAAAAATTTGAGATAAATTATCAGCTAAACGATGATTCAGTGAGAGAAACAAAAGAAATGATTTGACTTATAAAAATATGAGTTTGAGACAACGTAAAGTCAGAAAAGAAAATATAAAGAATATCTCTTTCAAAAACAAAGAATAAAAAAAATTAAAAATAGGAGTACACATGATATGTAGACTTTGAAACCTATATTAGATTGTGAAAATTTTGGGATGGGAAGTGATAAGATATGAGTGACTTAATAGTCAGAGAAATTGTATTAGTGTGAAGATAGGCTAAAGTGAAATTTGAGTTCAAACTTTAGAAAAATGCAATGTAAAGATAAACTGATATGTGCTTTGATTGAAGTCTTTGTATATACCACTCCATCAAGTACACCCTTTAGCATTTATATGGTTGTAAAAATAATAATAATGTTGAACATCTACAAATACTAAAATAAATATGTTAAAAACTAGAGAATCAAATTGATAACTACAGAATAAGAGATGATAGACTCATTGAAGTATGCTAGTACCTTTTTAAGATCAAAGATTAAAAGGGGATGGTAATGAGGATAGAAGAGGTAATTGCTAAGATATGTGAGCTTTGATATGAAATTTGGTGCAACTTATACAATGTATACTGAATAAGTGGAAAAGGTAGATTCTGAAAATCTGGAAGGGCAATACGACGTAAGTTGGGAAAAAACATTCATGAGAAGTTTTGGTGGATGATGAACTAATTTGTATTTGGAAGAAAGATTTGGGTAGTATGATGTCTTTGCAATGAGATAAGTGTAATGTTTGTGTAACTATGAAGTATGACTTTATTTAAGGAAAAGAGTTAAGCAAACTTAATTAACAAAGATTTAAGTTAGTAAAACCTTTAAGGTAGTTTGTCCAAATATAAGATTAATGATATAAGGTCCTCGTGCTAATGAAAGAAGACATAGTCGACACAATCTTTGGAACTTAGTACACTATAAGGTAGCGATATGTTATCTTGTTCATTCGTATGATGAAAATTGTCATAAGGATTATGATCTGAGTGCTCAAGCCTATCAGAAATAAGTTTATGGCCATATTGAAATATTATATTTCTAAGGATAATGAATAAAAGCACAAGAAGATAATATAATTGACACAATGAACATCATAAAATTTTAGTTATATTTGAAGTTAATCCTAGTGAGTGTGTCGGTAGTAAAGAAAGATAGTATTAGGAGTTTGGTGATTATGATGGAATGTTCATGGATTTAAGTTAGTGGTAGGTTAAGATATCTGATTTCGGAGGAGATGATTAGGTATGGTATGATGTTAAAGCAATTTTCTTCCTTGTTAAACAGATAGATAAATGTAATTTTAGGAACCAAAAAGACTTTTGGTTAAGTCATGGTGAAGAAGCCATTAAGAGTTAATAGTCAAACATGAGTGCGATTTGGGTATGTTTGGTTGACTGAATGAACTGGTAAAACTATTGAACATGTGGTCTAGAGATGACCTGAATAAGAGTTGAGTAGAACTATCATATCTATGACAA
This sequence comes from Hypericum androsaemum, assembly GCA_963995505.1. Classification (NCBI taxonomy): domain Eukaryota; kingdom Viridiplantae; phylum Streptophyta; class Magnoliopsida; order Malpighiales; family Hypericaceae; genus Hypericum; species Hypericum androsaemum. The sequence continues at coordinate 12,725,119 of OZ023180.1, forward strand.
AAAAAATAGAATTAAAGGAAATTTATTGAAACAGCAATAAGTATAACAAAAGATTTCAGATATATGGAGAAACCAAAATGAAGAGCATTACACATAAGTAAGCTTGAGTCTAAGAAAAATGAAGAAAAGAGATAATAGCAGTTATGACTATTTTTTTTGGTAATGTTAGGAAGTATTAAGTTTGGATTTACACAAAAGTTGAACTATGTATGACATAAAATTGAAACAATTAAGCTTGTGAGAATTTGACATGATGATTAGTGATTGTGAATCAACCAGTATGGTCAAGACATAAGATCAATGTACCATTTATGATTAGGGTTATGGTATTGGATGAGAAATTTAAAAAAAATTGATTGAGTAACTAGTGGAACTAGAAAAAAGTTCATGTAATAAATAAGTTGTTGAAGCTTTGATCGAAGAAGTTACTTCAATTTTATGTACTTTGGAGTATTCAGAAAAATACAAAGGCTATTCATAAAATTAAGAGATAAAAGGAAATACAATTTTTATATAAGGTGTATTACCTTAGAAGGAGAATGAGTTTTGAAATGTCTGATGGTAAGACATGTGGTTGGAAATCAGCCTATATGGTTAAGATGTATTTTGTGATCAATAAAGTGAGAAGAATGAGTCATTTAATAAGTTAGTGTTAGAAAGTTCTTTAGAATTCAAGTTGTTGTGCCATAATTATGAAATGGCAATTGGACTTTCTTTTCTTTTCTTTTTTTTTTTGCAAAAGAGGTATAAGTCAATTTATAATAATTTGGGATATGAATGTAAACTAAGGTAAGGATTTTAAAAGAATTCAAGTGAATTGAGTTTAATTTGGTTTAAAGATTAAAGAACATAAGGTTTAATGTGAGAACATTAGAGTCTTCACATGTCAAAGGGACAATAAGTTTGGAAGAAAGTATAGACTCAATCTTAAACACATTGACCCGTTTAAGAATTTGGAGCCAATTGAGCTAGTGGCATGTTTGTTAGTTTTGACACAACATTGGTGACATTTTCATTGAGCCTACAACAATTTTAGAGCTCCAAGTAGCTGAATAAAGTTAACGTTTACATATCAGAAATTCCAAATAATTATTGGATCAGAAAGTTTGATTATTTTGGAATAGAAAGTTTTTAATTTACAAAGTAGAGTGAGAAAATAATACATAAACTACAAAGACCTATGATGTGCTATTAATTAAGTATTCATTTATTTAGATGATCAGTAAGAAAAGTTTGTCTAAGTAAATTCGGGAACCAAATTTTTTTATAAGGAGGGGAGAATATAATACCCGACTATATGAATTAAACTTAATTAGACTTAATAAGCCCGCAAAAATCCTAGGAATGTGTTAGGCATGATATGGTACGAATTAAGTTGAGGTATTAAATAAAGCATTAGTTGTGAACTTAATTGAGAATAAAAGAAATAAAAAACTAGGACTAAACAAATAACAAACTAGGACTAAAAATAAATAAAAAAAACTAAACTAATATAAATCAGAACTATCTTCACGGAATAACAAAAGAACTAAGATAAACTAAAAAAAGAAAGGGATTAAAATGTGGCAAGAAAGGTAGAAACGTGGCAACTCATTATAATGAGATAAGTTCTCCAAAATCTACCGGAAAATTAAACAGAATTTGGTAAAATCCATTTAGAAAGGATAAGAAGGGAAAACAAAGATAACCATGGAAAGAAAAAGAAGAAAAATGTGGTGTCACAAAAGGTTGACACCGATACATTAAAAAAAACAGGTAAAAAGTAAGGCGGTAGATTGGAAAAGATAAAACCAGGCCAAGTCCCAAGGAACTAAATTTGGTCATTTACAGTTTCCACCGAACCAATAAGAAAGGAAAAAAAAAGTGAAGTCAAGTAAAGGGAAAGGCCACAAAAGGGGGAAAAAATTAAGAAGAAGCGACTGAAACAAAAGTCTACGAGGTAAGAAATTTTTCAATAATTCATGTAAATTATTGGAATAAAATTGGCTTCTACTTTTGAAATTTGTAAGTTTTAGTAAAGAAATATAAAATGGAAAAAAGGGAATTTCACTTCAGAATTTGATGACCATAAATTTGTTAGATTAGTTTCGTGATACATTTAAAGAAGTTAGTTGACTTGGAAGAAGATTTAATAAATATTTGGCTTGGTAATAATAGGACAGTAAGAAACAGGGGAACAAAGATGAGTGATATAGAGTAATATGCAAGTTTTAGGTATGTTTGTGTATTGAGTAGCTAAATTGCGATGCATATCTTATTTGTTTACTGAGTGTTCCAAAACACTCATCCCCCACCAGTTTTGCAGGAACTCGAATACGAGTTGTGTTGGTTTGGAGGTCTACTCTGATCATACCAAGTTCGCTTTATTCTCCGGGACTGTTCTGAAGGTCTCCCGTTTGTATTTTTTTCATTGATCTAAAAGCTCCGTAGTCACAGGATTTATTTTGATCTTGGGAGTATGTATTAAAAAGAAAAAGTTTGGCTTATACTTTGTAAATTTGGAATATGAAACTAAAGATTATTAATTATTAATTTTACGTTTAAATATTTATGATTATAAATTTGAATATGTAGAGGTTGGCTAGATTTATTTTGGGAATAACATGAGTTGAAGTCTAGCGCCGGTCACCGACCTGAGTTCGGGTCGTGACAGGGCACCACCATGAACTTCTCTCTGATCTCGTACTCCCCGAGGTTGCCTTCAATAACGTCTCCTTCCAAGTAACTGGGCCGGCTCTCCTTTGGTCCGAAGATGGCCGAGAGGGTGAAGACCATATTGACTAATAGGTCTTAATTATTTTTACTGAGGCCATCCTCGCTCATGCTATCCTCCGGCACCACCTTCTTGCTCATCTCATCTTCTTGTAGTTCCTGATCCTTATGTAGGCAAGGTTTAGGCCAACTACGACCTTTTTCTTATCGAGAGGATTGCTGACTTAATTATCCTCACTAGAGCTATTGCCCCGACTTGGCTTCTTGTCCGGGTTAAGGTTATTGCCTATCCTCAGCTTCTCAAATGCTCTGAACTTTATATAGCCTGAGTTCAGGTCGACTACGATCTCTTTTTCATGTGGGCTGCTCGGCTCCTCTTATGAAGAGTTGTCTCTGGAGTGGACCTTACCTTTCATCTTAGGCACCCACCTCTAGTTCAGCTTCTCCCTAAGGTAAGTACATCCCCTTGCCTTGATGGGAAACTTTCCCTTGTCAGACCCCGTTGTTGGTGCCTTCGCCTCAGCGGACTCCCCCATACTTGAATGACACATTATCCTCAATGTGGGAATAGCTAGGAAAAGAAAATGACAATAAAAAAGGATGACTTTGATGACCTCCATAGTCAATGAGGTCTTAAAGATAATTCAACTAAAAGCACACATAAAGACCTACATGGTCACAACGAATACCAAGATTGAGGATAAAACAAAATGACAACAAGATCATGACTTAGGAGGAGAGATAGGGGATGTCCCTAATTTGATTGGTCTTGGTTGGGGAGCACTTGAAGTGAGCAGAGTTTCTTCCCTTCTTAAGCCGCCGGTCAGTTCGTAGGTCTTTTGGAGGAATTTGGACAAGTTCGGGACCAATCAAAGCGGGCAAGGACGAGAGCTCAAGGTGAAAAGGCCAAAGCAAAGTCCCTGAAGCCACCAGGCGGTGGGATATCTCACCGAGCGGTAGATTTAGGCTGCCAAAGTCCCTAACTGCCGCTGCGCTGCAGATATTCCCGCTGGTTGGCGGGTTTGTCTGGCAAACAGAGGATGCCGCACTTAAAAATCCATAACTTCTTCCTTGAGCATTAGATTAAGTCATATGAGGTATCATTGGAAAGCTAGGACACAGATCTACATTTTATCGCCTAAATGACCAAAGTCCCATTCAAAGCAGAAGACACCAAAATTGTGCATCTTTGTCGGCCCACGAACCAGAGCGGGCACCGAACGGCGTCAAATCCACCAAAAAGCGAGTGCGAGGCTGTTTGCCCATAAAACAAGGCCAATAATGACCATTTCGTTCTTGTACTCATCCTAGCACTTTAGGGTTTTGTTGGGGGCCTATAAATAGATCCTTTAGGTCCCCATTTCACTTAGTCTAGTCTCATTTGGATTCTAGACCCTTAGTTAGCCATATTTCCCTCTCTCTCTCTCTCCCTCCCTCTCTCTCTCTCTCTCTCTCTCTCTCTCTCAAGATGAAACAAGTAGGAGTGTTGAAGAGGGAGAAGTGATGTGAATCTTGTTACGGATCCACGCAAAAGCCGGATCTATCGATGTTAAGATTGATGAAAATCTCGACCCGTTGTTTACGTCTTTGCAAGAACCCCAGTATGAACAACCTCGACCCACTGCTGTAGGGAAACAAGAACCTTGATTTGATGAAGATGCCACAAACGGTGATGTAGACCTGCTTGATAAGTCGAAGGTGAATGAACGGAATCCCTCCGCTGTGTTCAAACAGTTCCGAAGAACCAAGAAAGCAATGCCCACATTTTTTGTATCCAAAAAAATTCTCCTTATTCTCATTGATAATGCCTTTATATATAGGAAAATTGATACAAAGAGATTCCTAATTAAATATAACTTCTAACTAGATAAATATGACTTAAAAAGGGAAACTAAAAAGGAAAATAAGTTTAGGACTCCTATGATTGCTAAAAACGTGATTATCATATAATCACCTTCCTAAACTAACTTGAACTCTTAAAGAAACAAAATTCTCACATTATTGACTTCCTAAATAGACCAGAACTCTTATAAAATAAAATTAACATATAATTAACTTCCTAAACAGACTCAAAAACTTTTAAAATGAAATTAATCTTCTTCCTGATCAGATTCATATCATTCTCCTCCTCTCGAAATGGATTTATCCTCAAATTCTTGCATCCATCATGCTTTTGCCGATTCACAACCATGCTGGTGCAAGATGAACTCTTTGAACGTCGTGGCTGCACTTGATACCTTCCATTCCAACAAAATAAGTCCTTCGATCTTAAAGAATCTGAAGTCATCTCCAATTCAAAAGCCAAAGCCCTACTAATCCGTTTAAGCCTTTCTTTGAACTTCAAACTATTCCAGATGTTGATCAATGGTGAACCTCCAATATAATCAAACTTGTCCACTCCCAAGAAATCAATATGCTCAACATTTTCAACATGGAAATCTGGAGACATGTAAGATATGGGGTGAACCTCTTTCTTTTCAATAGCAACAACAAGTTCTTTATGTTCACCATCAATAGGAATTATGCACTTGTTTATGTGAACAACTTCCACAAATTCTGATTCATTGAACAAATTCCTCAAATAAAGAAGTGACATGGTATGCTCATCAAAACATTCTCCATCAAACAAGTCAATAGAATATTCACCAAGTTCCTCCCATGTCAAAACCTCTTCTTTAATAATCTCTTCAGATGTAACCTCCAAATCGTCACAACTACATACCTTCTCCTCAATGCCATGTTAGTGTCAATGGTGTTCTCCCTCTTTACATCGACTTCTCCAACAAAATCAGCTCCTGAATTTTTCTCATCTCTGACCCTCATCTTCCTTTGTTGAATTTGTTTTCCCCTACAGACATTAGGAACATCGTGTAGTTGGTCTTGTTTGCACAATATCCGGTCCACCTTTTTGCTGAGCTTCCTGACCTCCGTTCTCATTATATGCCTCATCCCACTCATCATGGCCTCTATAATCTTTGGATCAAGCATTGACAAATAAGTTTCAAAATCTCTTCTTATGTAGTTGTAGGACATCTTCTTTTTTCTACTCTTCTCTTTTTTTCAAAATTTTTTTGTTTCAGTCTTTTACTTCTTCTTTTTTAGGCTGCCTTGTTCTCTATTTTTCTTTTTTTTCGGAATTTTTTTCTCTCTATTTTTTTTTCTTTCTCCAACTGAGAATACAATAAGAACAACTAACTAAAAACTAATGTTAAAAAATGAAATTTAAAGATAGATGATCTGAAGTAGAGCCTAGACTCTGATACAACCGGATGTGAATCTTGTTACGGATCCACGCAGAAGCCGGATCTATCTACGTTCAGAGTGATGGAAATCTCGACCCGTTATTTACGTCTTTCCAAGAACCTCGGTATGAACAACCTCGGTATGAACAACCTCGACCCACTGTTGTAGGAAAACAAGAACCTTGATTTGAAGAAGATGCCACAAACGGTGATGTAGACCCGCTTGGTAAGTCGAAGGTGAACTAACGGAATCCCTCCGCTGTGTTCGAACAGTTCCGAAGAACCAAGAGAGCAAAGCCCACATTTTTTTGTATCCAAAAAATTTCTCCTTATTCTCATTGATAATGCCTTTATATATAGGCAAATTGTTATAAAGATATTCCTAATTAAATATAACTTCTAACTAGATAAATATGACTTAAAAAGGGAAACTAAAAAAGAAAATAACTTTAGGACTCCTATGATTGCTAAAAATGTGATTATCACATAATCACCTTCCTAAACTGACTTGAATTGTTAAAGAAACAAAATTTTCACATTATTGACTTCCTAAATAGACTAGAACTCTTATAAATTAAATTAACATATAATTAACTTCCTAAACAGACACAAAAACCTTTAAAACAAAATTAATCTTCTTGCTAATCAGATTCATATCATTCCCCTCCTCTTGAAATGGATTTGTCCTCAAATCCTCGCATCCGTCATGCTTTTGCCAATTCACAACCATGCTGGTGCAAGATGAACTCTTTGAACGTCGTGGCTGCACTTGATACCTTCCGTTCCAACAAAATAAGTACTTCGATCTTAAAGAATCTGAAGTCATCTCCCAATCAAAAGCCAAAGCATTACTAATCCGTTTAAGCCTTTCTTTGAACTTCAAACTATTCCAGATGTTGATCAATGGTGAACCTCCAATATAATCAAACTTCTCCACTCCCAAGAAATCAATATGCTCAACATTTTCAACGTGGAAATCTGGAGACATGTAAGATATGGGGTGAACTTCTTTTTTTTCAACAGCAACAACAAGTTCTTCATGTTCACCATCAATAGGAATTATGCACTTGCTCATGTGAACAACTTCTATAACTTTTGATTCATTGAACAAATTCCTCAAATAAAGAAGTGACATGGTATGCTCATTAAAACATTCTCAATCAAACAAGTCAATAGAATATTCACCAAATTCCTCCCATGTCAAAACCTCTTCTTCAATAATCTCTTCAGATGTAACCTCCAAATTGTCAGAACTAAATACCTTCTCCTCAATGCCGTGCTTAGTGTCAATGGTGTTCTCCCTCTTTACATCGATTTCTCCAACAAAATCAGCTCCTGAATTTTTCTTATCTCTGACCCTCATCTTCCTTTGTTGAATTTGTTTTCCCCTAAAGATATTAGAAACATCGTGTAGTTGCTCTTGTTTGCACAATATCCGGTCCACCTTTTTGCTGAGCCTCCTGACCTCCGTTCTCATTATATGCCTCATCCCACTCATTATGGCCTTTATAATCTTTGGATCAAGCATTGACAAATCAGTTTCAAAATCTCTTCTTGTGTAGTTGCAGGACATCTTCTTTTTTCTACTCTTCTCTTTTTTTTCAAATTTTTTTTGTTTCAGTCTTTTGCTTCTTCTTTTCTAGGCTGCCTTCTTCTTCTTCTTGAGTAGTTATATGACATTCTTGCAGATTCTCTTTTTTTCTACTTAAAAAAGGAACGAACGGAAGGATGGGAAGCTTGAAGACATATTGAGTTTTTCTAAACCCTCTCTTTCATTTAACGCTTGTGACAATGGTTTGCTTTTATTGATGTTGAGTTTGAGCTTGTAGATGTGTGAGTAGTTGTGTGTGGATTGGGTGCCCATAAATGCATCCCAACGATCTAGATTTCGAATGGGCTTGTGCGTATTAATCATTAAATGTAATGCTTTTAGTTGGGTCATGTCAGATTAGGGTCTAAATACACCTAAGTCTTGAGAGGGGTGTGGTAGTGTCATACCCTAATCCAAGCTTTTCACTCCCAAGAGGGAATCATTGAGGGCCTATAACTTAGCTAATTGATCTAGTGGAAACCCAATGGACTTGACCGTGAAGGGGAGCTGTGGAGCTAGCTGACTAATTGATTAGAGGAAGCCCGATGTATGTGAGACCGGAGGGTAGATCCTAATCATCCTTAGCATGGAGTAAAGCATCACGCTTTAGGTTTGCCTAGGACCGCCACGAGCCTAAGAGGGACCTAATGTAAAAATTGAGAAACTAGAGTGTTAACTTCCTAAGGTTTGGGGAGCAAAGGGTAATTTTCCATAAACCCTAGTTGTATTAGGGTAACCTCGGACGGATTAGGATTTTTAGCCTTGAAGCCATTATAATAAGCCCGTAGGCTGTCCATCCTGTCACCAAATAACACCCATAATTATTCTCTCACTGTCAAGGTGAGGAGCAAAATCTAATTCGGAAGGAGGTTCTAGGAGAGGACGAGGCCATCCAGAAATCACTTTACGAGGAGGGTAAGCTCTTATCGCTATTTTTCCTTCTTAAATTCGATTTGAGTGATTCTCAAACAAATCACGTATTCTGTCTCCCGAACAAAAGGTGGAGAGGACGATTCTGTGAGGGGACAAGTCAAATTTGAAGGGGATTTGGATTAGGCTCGTGAAGGTTTAAGGATTTAGGAGCAACGTCAGGTAAGTGGAAATTTATGCTGCCTCATAAATTGAGGATTTTAGGATTTTGAACACATATAAGTCAAGTAGGGTCCTCACCTAATCTGATATTCTAAATTTAGTTTGGATCTAATTTTTGTGTTGCATGTGAATTCGATTCTGATTCTCTCTCGCTTACGAATCTGATAATCTGATTCTGTTTTCACTTATGAACTCGATTCTGATTATGTTGTGCATGAATTTGATTCTATTCGGATTTGAGTATAAGTTTAGATGTGGATATGGTATTTTTGTTCTGTTCGGACATGCAAGAATATTTTGCACCTTTTTGGACCCTATAATTTATACGCATCATTTCAAAGGGGCTATCAGGTAACCCTAGGTGTGTGTGATCAAATGGATAGGGAGTGTGTAAATTATCTGGGCTTGTGGAGATACCCTTCTGTCTTCTGGGCCCGCAACATGGGAACAGAAGGGTACTTTTCTGAGCCCCACGAGAATCTCGTTGTGGATATGTTAGGCTCCGGAGTCCTATTTGTGTTTAGTCGGTTAGCAGATCCCTTTCGTTTTGCTGGTTGATCAGTGTGTATATGTTCGTTCTAAAGTTGATATATTTATTTAATTTTGTTCCTCTTACTGAGTTAATCAACTCACCTTAGTCGTATGTATTTCAGATCATTCAGATGAGGTCCGGGATCGGGAGTAAAGGGGTTCAGCTGCATGCATCATCGTTGTTTCTTCTCAAATAATAACTTTTGTCAATTTTCTGACTTTCCGTCTTTACTTTGACGACAATTGTTGATTCAATTAAATTAAATACTTTTGGATGTTTTAATCTGTTGCCTTTCGAGGTAATTAATACTTCGGGCATTTGTTACCTCTGTTTTTGGATCGTGACAAATTATGGTATCAGAGCTTTTCTTAAAAAAAAGAAAATTTTGAAAACCACTTACTGCTGGCGCATGTGTCATGCATTTGGGTGGGGTTGGGGGTTGGTGCAAATCATTTTGAAACCATGGTTTTGGTGTCAAAATTTTGTGATTTTGGTGGCCAAAACTACGTAAACTTTGAAAAGCCATAACTTTTGACTCGCTTAACTGATTTACTATTATAACCACTTTTTAGAAAAAGAATTTCAAGATCTACAAACTTTATTTTTTGCCAAAATGATCAACTTTCGGGGCCTAATTCACAGCCATTTGAAAGTTACGGCCTTTGAAGTTTTTGTCAAAATTATTGAGTGATTTTGGAGGAAAATTTGTACTTTTCTGGGAGTTTTGTTTTACGATTTGGTAAGGAGGCATTATGGGATTATGGGATGAGTGTTGGAGAATAGTTGTGGTGTTCATAGGGGGAATTCGGAGTGATCAAAATAATAGTTATGCTGATTAATGAGATATGCTGATAACATGTTATTTATATATGTTGATAACGTGTTATTGATATGATCTTGCTAGTAATAGAATACTTAATTCTGTGATTACACTTGATTCTGTGATTATAACCTTCAAGCATGATGTTCACAGGGCATGTACTTCACATGGACATGCGATAAACTGATTAATATACATGTAAGTGCCTTAATAGTGATGTTCACACATCAGGATACAAACCAATGGCACCAACGACGAGAGCTGGAGCATCCGGGGGTCAAGGCCGCAGCCGGGACTAGAACCAGGGTCTCAACAAATTGCGGGTTACGGTGCAATAATGCATGACCACATGGAGGATGCTGTCAATAATGCCACTTGCAAGGATGATGACATCAGGGATAACGAATCAGCTAATGTGCTCCTGCTGCCCCTCCAAAGCTGTCGCGACACTTGTGATGAACCCAGCAGGGTTAAATGTCGAGGGTGCACTTTTGCAAATTCTGACCCTTTTGGCTCAGCACCGCCAGTCACCTGTTGCAATCGCGCTATAGCCTATATCCCAACCCACCGCCGGGAGAATTCCTAAGGGTTAAGCCACCCCCTGTTGATGGTTCGGAGGACCCAATATAGGCAGAGAATTGGGTGATCGAGATGTAGAAGGATTTCGAGATTGCTCACACCCAACCTACTAAGAAGGTGAAGTACACTGCCTATGTACTGAAAGGTGATGCTCGTAGGTGGTGGAAAACTTAGGATAGGATTTGCCAGGACAAGAGGTCATATGAGGTAGCTGAAGTGGAGGTGTTTGGCTGGCAAGACTTCCTAAGAGACTTCAGGGGTCACTTCATTTTGCTACCCAAGAGGTGGGAAAGGGCACGGTAATTCGACTAGTTGGTGCAAGGGAACCTGACTGTGGCAGAGTACGATTGAGAGTTTTCTAGACTTTTAAATCTTTAAGTCGGCAGCTGCTCTGGACGAAGATACCAGAGCTAGAAAGTTTAAGGATGGGCTTGTAGATGATATTAGGCATCTTGTGATGCCTTTCCTGCTATCCACCTATTCAGATGTACTCCACAGAGCACTGGTGATCGAACATAATTTGAAATCATGCCAAAAGAAGGCAGAGAAGGAATCTGCAAAGAGAAAGATGGGGCCATATGGAGGGAATCATTATTCTGAGCCAGCCAAGAGACCCTACAACCCACCTCCCGCTAGAAATAGTGGCGCATGGTGTGGGAGATGCAATCGTGCGGGCCACACTAAGGAGTAATGCAGGTGAATAGAGTATTAATTTAATAAACTAGAAGGCTTGGAATTTTAATTGGGAGATTTAACATACAATTTTTTAGGTGGATTTCTGGAGCATGCTGTATATGTGGGAAGATGGGACACCAGCTAGCAGCCTGCCCTGAGATGCGTGCACGGGCCCCACTAGCAGCAAACTCCAGTGGCTGCACTACAGCTCCTGTAAGAGGGAGCCCACCACCGAGAGCTGCGGCACGGGTGTATACTCTCAACCAAATAGAAGCTGGGCAATGGGGAGATGCAGTGATAGGTAAATCTTTGCCTAGTAAATTACTTATGTTGCTAGAAGAATGTCATTTTAAGCGTAGGACGCTGTCATAGGTAAATTCTTAGTAGTTGGTTTCCCTGCAAATACATTATTCGATTCTGGAGCAACCCATTCTTCATTTTTGAACATTTTGTGAGGAGACATAAATTATCGAGAAAAAGATGTGAGGAGGAGATGGCGGTTAGAACTCTAGTGGGAAATACCATTATTGTAGACCAGAGTTGTGACTGCGAGATCCTTATATGTGGCCAGCAACTCAAGGGACACTTCTGAGTCATGGGAATGATGGGTTTTGATGTCATCCTAAAAATGGATTGGCTGGCAAGTCAGCACTCCTGTATTGATTGCAGGTGTAAGTCTGTTGTCTTCCGACCCCCGGGAAAGAGAGAATTCTCTGATGCAGGCGACTTTGTCAAAACCCCCTTGTTAATAATTTCTGTGCTGGAAGCAAGGAGACTAGTGCAAAGTGGTGCAGCGGCTTACCTAGCTACTATAATGGACGTGCAAAGCGAGACTCCATTAGACCAAATCCCTATTGCTAGAGACTTTTCAGATGTATTTCCTGAAGAGATACAAGGGATACAACCTGATCACTGGAGCAAGACCGGTATCCAAGGCGCCTTACCGCATGGCCCCAGCGGAACTAAAGCAGCTAAAAACACAGCTGGTGGACCTACTAGAAAAGAGATTCATTAGACCAAGTGTTTCACCATGGGGAGCACCGGTGTTATTTGTAAAGAAGAAAGATGGCTCCATGAGGATGTGTGAGGATTATCGAGAGTTAAACAAACTCACTGTCAAGAATAAATACCCCCTACCAAGAATCAAAGATCTATTTGATCAGCTGAAGGGAGCGCAAGTGTTATCCAAAATAGACCTACAGTCGGGCTATCATCAACTGAAGATTAGGGAGGAAGATGTGATGTGATGGCTTTCCACACTAGATATGGACATTACGAGTTCCTGGTGATGCCCTTTGGATTGACTAATGCTCCGGAAAAGTTCATGGACGTGATGAATTAGACCTTTCAACCATACTTAGATAAATGTGTGGTGGTGTTCATTGATGAAATTTTGGTATATTCACCAAGTAAGGAGGAACACGAGGAGTACTTAAGGATGGTCTTGCAAATACTACGGAAGGAACAATTATATGCCAACTTAAAGAAGTGTAAATTTTGGCTTAAGAGAGTTGCCTTCCTTGGACACGTTTTATCCAAAGATGGAGTATCTGTAGACCCCAGCAAGATTGAGGTGGTTGTAGGGTGGCAACAACTAAGTATAGTATCAGAAGTACGCAGTTTCTTGGATTTGGCAGGCTATTACAAATATTTTTTGGAAGGGTTCTCCAGGATAGCCATGCCATTAACCAGGTTAACTTAAAAGGGGTGAAGTTTATATGGAGTGAAGAGTGTGAGCAAAGCTTCCAAGAATTGAAGAAGAGATTAGTGACAACACCCATACTGGCACAACCTAGTGAAGGGAAGGATTATTTTATCTACAGCGATGCTTTAGGAAATGGGTTGGGATGTGTACTTATGCAATAGGATAAGGTGGTTGCTTATGCATCAAGAAAACTTATGCCATATGAAAGGAATTACCCTACCTACGATCTGGAACTAGCAGCAGTGGTTCATGCACTTAAGGTATGGATACATTATTTATATGGTGTCCGGTACGAGATGTATAGGGATCACAAAAGCCTCAAATACATTTTTACACAAAAGGAATTGAATATGAGACAACGACGATGGCTAGAGTTGATCAAAGATTATGATATTGGGATAGACTACCACCCAGGGAAGGCTAATGCAAGGACACAACTCTTATTACTTTTAGATGGCAAGTTGAATGGGGAGAGTTGGAACATTTTTGGTGGTCCGGTATGAAGAAAGAGATAGCAAATTATATAGCCAGTTGCATGGTATGTCAATTGGTTAAGGCAGAGCACCAATGACCACCCGGCCCCCTACAACCATTAGAGATTCCAGACTGGAAGTAGGAGAAGATTACAATAGATTTTGTGATAGGACTTCCGAGGAAACTTCAATGTAAGGACATAGTGTGGGTAGTGGTTGATTGCCTCACCAAGTCAGCCACTTCTTAACATACAAGACATGTATGTCTATTGAGCAAATGGCAAAACTGTACATAAGAGAGATAGTGCGGCTACATGGAGTCCCGGTGAGCATCACTTCGGATCGAGACACCAGATTTTTGTCTAAGTTTTGGAGTAGCATACAGAAGGCACTCGGGACAAAATAACAATTCAGTACAGTATTTCACCCACAGACAGATGGACAATCTGAACAGACGATAAAGACCCTAGAAGATTTGCTGAGAGCTTGTGTGTTGGATTTTGGGGAGAATTGGGAGGGACATCTACCATTAGTGGAATTTTCCTATAATAATAGCTTCTAGGTGAGCATAGGAATGGTTCCGTATAAGGCCTGTATGGGAGGAACTGTTGATCGCCCATCAGCTGGAATGAGATAAGGGAGAAAGAAATTATGGGTCTGGATATGTTCAGGGAACTAACTGAAAAGGTTCCAATGATACGAACTAGAATCCAAGCAGCTCAGGATCGTCAGAAGAAGTTTATAGATCAGCATTGTAGGAAAATAGAATTCGAGGTCAGAGATCATATGTTTTTGAAGGTATCGCCTACCAAGGGTATTTGAAGATTTGGAGTCAAGGGGAAACTGAGCAAACGTTATATTGGACCATTTGACATGATCCAATAGATAGGGAAGTTGGCTTAACAATTGGCCTTGCCACCAATTCTGGCCGGGGTATATGATGTGTTCCATATGTCTATGCTACTAAAATACATCCCCAGGGAGGGATAGGTAGTGCAAGATATCCCAACAAAGATTTGTCTGAATGTAAGCTATGAGGAGGTACCTCTGAGGATTGTCGATGTCAAACTTCAGTAGCTTCAGAAGAGGAAAATTGAATATGTCAATGTGTAATGGAGTAACCACACAGAGAGGGAAGTCACCTGGGAATTGAGCCCTGAAATGAAGGAGAAGTACCCTAACCTCTTCGAACATACAAGTAAGTTTGAGAACAAACTTTATTTTAAGGTGGGGAAGAATGTAAGAATCGAGAAACTAGAGTGTTAACTTTTTAAAGTTTGATAGCAAAGGGGAATTTTCCATAAACCTTAGCCATATTAGGGTAACTTGGGGTGGATTAGGGTTTTTAGCCTTGAAAGCCATTATAAATAGACCTGTAGGCCGGCCATCCTATTACCAAAAATAACACCCACAATTTTCCTCTCATTATGAAGGTGAGGAGAAAATTCAACTCGGAAGGAGGTGCCAGGAGAGGACGAGACCATCCAGGAATTACTCTACGAGGAGGGTAAGCTTTTATCACTATTTTTCCATCTTAAATCTAATTTGAGTGATTCTCAAACAAGTCACATATTCACTCTCCCAAACAAAAGGTGGAGAGAACGATTTTGTGAGGGGACAAGTCAGATTCGAAGGGGTTTTGGAAGGATTGTTAGATTAGGCTCGTGAAAGTTTAAGGATTTAGGAGCAATATCAGGTAAATTTTAGGATTCTGAACATAAATGACTCAAGTAGGGTCCTGACCTAATCTGATATTCTAAATTTAGTTCAGATATGATTTTTTTGTTGTATGTGATTTCGATTCTGATTTTGTCTCGCTTACTAATTTGATAATATGATTCTGTTTTTGCTTATGAACTCGATTCCGTTTCTGTTGTGTATGAATTTGATTATGTTCAGATTTGAGTATAAGTTTAGATATGGATATGGTGTTTTTGTTCAATTCAGACATACAAGATTAGTTTTGCACCTTTTTAGGCCCTATAGTTTATATGCATCATTTCAAAGGAGCTACCGGGTAACCCTAGGTGCGTGTGATCAACTGGATAGAAAATGTGGAAATTATCTGGGCTCGTAGGGACACCCTTCTGTCTTCTGGGCCTGCAACACGAGAACATAAGGGTACTTTTCTTGGCCCCACAAGAATCCTGTCATGGATTTGTTATGCTCCGGAGTCCTTTTTGTGTTTAGTCGGTTAGTGGATCCCTTTCCTTTTGCTCGTTGATCAGTGTGTATATGTTCGTTCTAAAGTTGATATATTTATTTAATTTCATTCCACTTACTGAGTTAATCAGCTCACCTTAATCGTATGTGTTTAAGATCGTTCAAGTGAGGTTCACAATGGGGAGTGGAGGGGTTCAGCTGCATGCATCGCCGTTGTTTCGTCTCAAATAATAAATATTGTCAATTTTCTGACTTTCAATATTTACTATGTAGACAATTGTTGCTTTCAGTTAAATTGAATACTTTTGGATGTTTTAATCTATTTCATAATAAATCTGTTACCTTTCGGGATAATTAATACCTCAGGCATTTGTCACCTCCATTTTTGGGTCGTGACACCTAGTTAGGAGGGGTCTGTTCATATGGTTGCCTTGCCCACTGAATACCATCAAATGGTGCTTAAGCCTGCTGGGCGACGACAAGGAGAAATGGAGTGAGCATTCAACAAAGAAACCCATTGAACGGCAGAATTGTCTGACAGATAGTGCATAACCTACTACCTCAAGTTCGTAACCACTGACCGGTGCCCAAATCCAAAATCGCCTAGCCAACTTAGCCCGCCGAATGGCAGAAGTAGGCACCGAACAGTGGAAAAATAGGGCACCACCACCTTCGAGAGCAATATATATCCTCTGTCTCTAGCACTCAAAATAGGGACGTCTCTTGAACTCTTCTCTAATTGACCATGTCTTTATTGTGTTTGGTACGTTGATTTTTTCAATCTTTGTGTTAATTGTGGCCACGGAGGCTATGATTTATGCTTTTGATTGAAGTGTTTTCACCTTCTCTGGCCACGGAGGCCATTGACGTATTTCTTTTTTTCTATCTTGTAGCCTGAATCCTTTCACATTGAGGACAATTTGTTATTCAAGTATGCGGGAGAGTTCAATGTAGAAACTTACATGTTTAGGTCTAGACTAATTGGCATAGGTCAAGTTTTGGCATGATTTTGGTATATTTGGACACACACCCCCCCCCTAAAATTTTGAATTTCTCTTCAAAAGCAAACCCATACTTAGTAGGAATCATGCCGCGGATATAAAGCGTAGGAATATAGAGTTTCCTCACCCTTGGTTTTTTAAACTTGTGGTCCCCTTTGGTGGGTGGATTACAGGGGATGATGACTGACCTTATGAAAGGATTTTTGAGCCAAAGGTGGAGATAACCGTCTCCAATTTTATTCATGAGATGCCTAGATGTTCTGGATTATTGGGGTGTCCTGCTAGTACTCTGTACCGTCTCTTCCGTGTAGGTGTTTTGTGGGAGGATGGAGGGCCATTTTTGAGCAAGTTGAGCCAAGAGTCTTAGAGCCAAACTCCTTTTTATTCCCCTTATTTAACCCTTTTGAGCCTGAGCCATTTCATTTGGTATATGCACATGCAATGATTAACTATTATCCAAATCTTTCCCGACCTTTGACACTTAGTCCGAGGAAGTGCAAAGGAATTAATCTGATGGGGTTGATTGTAAGGGAAATATGGTAGAATAGCCTTTTATTTGGGATTGAACATTGGGGGAAAATGGTAGATAAGGCCAACTAAAGATGCCAAGCTTTGCGTGGATCTAAAATTTTCCATGTGTGAATAAATGAAGGAAAGGAAAAGAAAGGAAAAACTAAAGAGAAAAGTAGAAAAGAAAAGAAAAACAACAAAAAAATGAAAAAAAGAAGAAAAGCAACAAAAAAGAGAAAGTTGCAGTATGAATAAGGCAATCAAATAAAAGGCAATGCTTATGCTCCAGGGTCATAGGTCTTGGGTAAATATTGGGTATGAAGGCGTGTAGATATACGGCGAGTGAATTAGAATAGACGAGGGCTAGTATACCTTTGTAACAAGCTCCTCGGATTTGATGGTTTAGCTACTTTACAAATGTTTATCCTCACCTTTACCTTAACCCCTTTACAACTGAAGAAAAAGTCCCCTTGATCACGAAACCCCACATGATTTGAGACACCATAGAGTAGGATGTAGGCCATCATAAGGTCCCGGGAATGTACAAGATGGATAGGTAGCCGACTACTAAAGAGTACGATTAAAAATTCCTATCCTCCGAGTGGTCAACTCTCTAGTTCTATCCACCCTGGGTTAGTGCTCTTTTAAACCTATGAGGATGTGGTCTCTACGTATTCTTATTTTTATATTTGAGGAAGAGAACTTCTAAGTCGTATGGTAGTATTGCGATGAGGAGTCAAAGTTTTTAGTGATTCCTTTATATAAAGAGATCGGCAACTTTTGCTCTTATATATTTGTCTGTGTGTCCATGCTTTAGTCTTTTGCTTGAGGACAACCAAAGATTCAAGTGTGGGGGTGTGATGAGTGTGAGCAACGCTCATTTTACCACCTTATTTTAAGGTCATTTCGACCCATTTTCATGTCTAAAGTCCATGAGTCTTGAGTCTTTTTGTCCATTTATAGGTTTGTTGCCTTGGATGGACTCACTTGTTATGTTGTAGGTCTTTTGGAGGTATTTGGAGAAGTTTGGGACCAATCGGAGCAGGCATGGACGAGAGCTCAAGGTGAAAAGGCCAAAGCAAGGTCCCTGAAACCACAAGGCGGTGGGATATCTCACCGAGTGGCAGATTTCGGCAGCAAAAGTCCATGAATGCCACCGGGCGGTGTATTTTCCCCGCTGGTCGGCGGGTTCGTCTGGCAGATAGAGGATGCCGCACTTAAAAATCCATAACTTCTTGCTATGGTATCCGATTACGTCATATAAGGTACCGTTGGAAAACTAAGACAAAGATCTACATTTTATCAAAGTCCAGTTCTGAGCAGAAGATAGCCAAAATCATGCATCTTTGTTGGCCCATGAACCAGAGCGGGTACTAGATGGTGGCAAATCCGTCGGATGGGGAGCGTGAAGCAGTTTGCACACGAAACAAGACCAAAAATGATAATTTCATCCTTTTACTCATCCTAGCTCTTTAATGTTTTGTTGGGGGCCTATAAATAGACCATTTAGGTCCCCATTTCACTTAGTCTAGTCTCATTTAGTTTCTAGACCCTTAGTTAGCCACATTTCCCTCTCTCTCTCACTCTCTCTAAAGATGAAGCAAGCTAGGAGTGTTGAAGAAGGAGAAGGCTAGGAAGCTTGAAGACATATTGAGCTTTTCTAAATTCTCTCTTTAATTTAATGCTTTTGCCAATGGTTTGCTTTTATTGATGTTGAGTTTGAGCTTTCGGATGTGTGAGTAGTTGTGTGTGGGTTTGGTGCCTATGGATGCATCCCAATGACCTAGGTTTCGAATCGGCTTGTGCATATTCATTGGTAAATGTAATGCTTTTGGTTAGGTCTTGTGGGATTAGGGTCTAAATACACCTAAGCCTCGAGAGGGGTGTGGTAGTGTTATACCCTAGTCTAAGCTCTAAGCTCCCGGTGGTTAATCATTGAGGGCCTACGACTTAGCAAATTAATCTAGTGGAAACCTAATGGATTTGAACGTGAAGGGAAGCCATAGAGCTAGCCAAATAGAATCCTGATATGTATGAGACCGGAGGGTGGATCCTAGTTATTCTTAGTGTGGAGTAAAGCATCACGCTTTAGATTTGCCTAGGACCGCCACAAGCCTAAGAGAGACCTAGTTTGGAGGGATGTGTTCATGTGGTTGCCTTGCCCACTACTTCTACTCTTGGATACCTAAGTTGTTTATAATAGTTTAGGTTATGAATATTCTCCCTCTAATTAAACACACCAATCACTATCTTACATATAGTCTGAAACTAACTAGTGAGTCGTATAGGTGCTTTAGATCCCACTCCTCTTGGTTCAACAATTCTCTTACTCTCTTTATTGCAGTGGGGAGAAAAAGCCCATCGTCAGTAAGGCATGATGTTGACCTTTGAGCTCATATCACATACTACCTTTGGAACGAGCACTCCATTCACTTTGATTGGGGTTGTTAAGTTCTTTAGGTCACAAGTTGGTGAGAGAGCTTACTTCTCACTAGCCGTGTCACTGTTCAGAGTAATTCTTTTTTTTCTCTACGTACTTCAAAGAAGTCGCTTCCTTTTCAGGTTCTGATCATATCATAAGGCATGTCTCTTCCTGGGTATTATTTCCACTCTTATGACTACCTTGTTTCATCACAAGAATGGTCTTACCGCACAGAGTAGAACCACATGCGACAGTAATAAACTTGTCATCCACAGTCGTAAATTCTTTGGATCCCTCCCCTATTCCGAGTGTGATTTTTCTTTTGATGACATCAATTTTTGCCCTTGTCGTAGCAAGAAATGGCCTTTCCAAAATCAGTCCTTCCTGCATCTCCTCACCTCGTCTTAAGATAAGAAAGTTTGTTGGCATGTCCATTGCTTTGATTTTATTTCTAATATTCTTCAAACTTCTGTATGGCATGGAAAGAGAATCATTAGCCATTCAGATGGGGTTATCAGCGAGTTGCAGTGGAGGACAGTTTAATGTTTGTTGAGCTATAAAAATAATCTCGACATTGTCAATATATTTTGAGGTACCTGGTGTGGTCGCAAGGTGATCGGGTGACCGGTTGACCGGTGACCGATGTGGTCTGAGAGTGATCGGTGGGTGGTGTTGTCTCAAAGCAATCACTTCCGATTTTGAGTTGGAAAGAGGTTGTCGATGGTCTTCCCTCCATCGAGTCCGAAGATGGTCTTACTTGGTCGAAACCGGTGATGATAGACGGCTTCCAAGACCAAAGCTCCCGGTTTGGTCAGCTTCTCGCCTACCTGGGTAATGCTCCTTAGTAAAATGCTCATAACTTTCTTTCTGTAGATCAAAATGAGACGATTCAAGTTTCTATGGAAAGCTAAGACGTGGATATACAACTCTTTAGTTTACAACATTTTCTGATTCGGAGCAGAAGGAAGCCAAAAATATAGTTTAACAGAGATATTTGCTCTGAGTTCGAAGGTGGATGCCCCATCCGTGAAGTCCGAGTGGGCGTCCCATCCTTGAAGTCTGAGTGGATGTCCTATCTCCAAAGTCATCCGAGATGTCCGGGTTGTGCCCTAGAAGTTAGATGTCCGAGTGAACGCCGAGCTCTTCGGCTCGTGAGGTCGATATGTCTGGGTTGGACACCTCAGTCCGTGAAGTCGATATGTCCGGGTTGGACACTTCAGTCCTAGAAGTCGATATGTCCGGGTTAGACAGTTCGGTACATGAACTCGATATGTCCGGGTTGGGCACTTCAGTATGTGAAGTCGATATATCTCCGAATGTGCGGGAATCGGCTCGGGCTCGTCAGAACAAGGAGCCCAGCGCGAGAGGCCCTTCTCGCCCGCATAGGTGAGACCGAGCGAGGGCTCTTCTCGCTCACGAGGAGCCCAGGCAAGAAGCCCCTCTCGCCTGCATAGGCGAGAGCGAACGAGGGCTCTTCTCGCTCACGTTGGTGATCTGGGCGAGAGAAGCCTCTGGCCTATGAAGGCCAGACCGAGCGAGGGCTCTTCTCGCCCACATGGCCGAGTCCTATCGAGAAACTCGTCCGACTCAAATAGGCGAGAGGCTGGTATGAAGCACGAGCGAGGAGCTGAGTGAGAGGCCTACGGCAAGAGGTCGAGTGGCAAAATGCCGAGTGAGAGGCCGAGTGGCGAGAGGCCGAGTGAGAGGCCTACGGTGAGAGGCCGAGTGGCAAAGGGTCGAGCGAGAGGCCGAGTGACGAGAGGCCGAGTGAGAGGACTACGGCGAGAGGCTGAGCGAGAAGCCTAAAGCGGGAAGCCGGGCGAGAAACTTAAGGCCGGAAGCCTAAGGGGAGAAGACAAGCGAGGAGCCTAAGGCGAGAAGTCGAAGGTGAGAAGCCAACTTGGACCCGAGCTGGAAGCTCATTTGACATTCGTAGGCGGGAAGGCAATTCCAGGAATAGGTCCACATTGGTTGAGGAGGCCATTAGCTTGAGCCCATTTTGAGATTCACTTTGGGCCTGACGAGATGTCCGTCTTGGGCGATGACGGACTTGAGTCAAGATTTTGCGTGGGAGATTTGAGAAGGTCAAAACGATCTATAGTTTCCTAACTTGAGCCGAGATTCTCAATATTTGGCAAGACTTGGTAAGTTCCTCTTTAGGCCGCGATCGCTTGGTCGTCATGTTTTGAAAGCTTCCTATCCGAGGATGGGATTTGCTCATTTAAGGAAGACGGCTTGTATTGAGCTGAGAGAATCCCGTCATGTTAGGAACAAATAATTTGAAGCGGTCTCTCGGGATTGAGTCTTGAAGCTGAAGGTCTTGGAGGCGGTTTAGGATTTCCTATTGTGAAGGCGCGGAGGTTAGGTCAAGGCACTCTATATAAGGAGGGCTCAGGCGAGAGAACGGACATCACCAACACAACAAATAAATCTATTTACTCTTTATCATTTCCTTAGCTCGTAGCTCGTAGCTCGTAGTGTAGCTCTTTTTTCACCATTTCCGTTAGGCCGACCTTGGGACGACCACTCCGGATCCGTCTAGGGTAGTCCTGACGTTCTTGTACCCACTTTCTCTGCAACATATTTTTTGGCACGCTCGGTGGGACTAAGGAGGGCGTCTGAGAAGGTGGTCTAACACCTTTGCCCAGCCAAGGGTATCAAGAAGTTTGTTGCTTCGGTTCTTTCTAAGGAGCCAACACCTTCCGCCTCTCAACTAAACGTGAGGAGGAACTCACCTACTGCGGCTTCCTCCAAAGAGCTGGCTGAGATCAACGTCATCCCGATGGAGTTCTATACACCCGTTATCCCGATGGAGACATATGCCGCTTTCCATGCTCGGAAGCTCTACGAAGAGCCTTTTGGGCACTATAAGGAGTCCTCACGGTTGGTCATCAATTAACACCAAGGGATGAGCGTACCCACCGGATCAGCTGTACCCGTCCAACCGGCCTGTGGGCAACCGTGGACCGGTCATATACCTTTCACCGCAGCTCCGCCATCGTCGGGTGTGTTTGACTATGATCTAATGCCCGAAATTCCTATGCATCCCCCGTACCAAACAACTCCTTATATGGGGACACATAGAGTGAACTACTTGGGACAGTATGAGACCGCAAGGACGGGGGCTAACAATGTCCAAGCGGGATCGAGCTGGTACCAATCGACCCTGACCCAAGACTGGTCATACCCATCTAGGGCCTCGGCAGACCAAAACTCTTTCAAAAGGAGGGATGTTTGCACAAATCCTTTATTCGACTCAAGGGTTTCCAATCCTACCTCGACCCTCCAAGTTATGGATCAAGCACAGATGGACCTAGACGAGGAGGACAACCGCCATCCTATCAATCGACAAGAAGAGCTCGATGAGGATGACGAGCTCGATGACGACGACTTCAACAACTAAGAAGAGCTCGATGAGGATGACGAGCTCGATGACAATGACGTCAACCAACAAGAAGAGCTCGATGAGGATGATAAGCTCGATGACGATGATGTCAACCGACAAGAAGAGCTCGATGAGGATGATGAGCTTGATGATGTCAACCAAAAAGAAGAGCTTGATGAGGATGACGAGATCGATGAGGACAACGTTAGCCGACAAGAAGAGCTCGATGAGGATGACATCAACTGACAAGGGGATCTCGATGAGCACGATGTCAATCAACAAGGAGAGCTCGATGAGGACGACGTCAATCCATAAGAAGAGCTTGATGAGGATGATATTAATCGGGAAGAAGAGCTCGATGAGGACGATGTCAACTATCAGCTGACATTGGGGTCTACCCGATGACAATGGATAGAAGGGCAACCCTTATCTTCCCAATCTGAGAATTTCATCCCACATCAATTCTTGGAGGACCAGTCATTGATGGGTCCTCACCGTATTGCTCATGTCGCCATAGTTGGCTTCGACCGAAGTCAAAAGAGAAATCCCAAGCAAGAGAAGGCCAATCCTAAGACCCGAAGGGGGGCAGGGACAACCAAACCCTAAGAAAGTAAAAGTTGATCCTAAGACCCGAGAGGCAAGACTCGGAGGACACAGAAGGCCACCTGATAACGATATACCAAATGCTCACAAATCCTTTCTTTCAAGGGGAGTCAATCATCCCAAGCGAGGGAAGGCTGACCTTAAAACTCGGGAGGCAAAACTCGGGGGGCAAGGACGACCACCCGATAACGGTATACCGAAAACTTAGAAGTTCTACCCTTCGAGGGAAGTCAACAAGATGTGGAGGCTCCGTCATCCTCGTACCAAGGTAGACCTTCAAGACGGGTCTAACCCACACCGATACTCTTTCAACAGACTTGGAGATAAGAGGATCACCCTTAATCTACCAATGTGAGATGTCCTGACTAAGACTCAGAGACGTCGCCTTGAGAGGAAGGTCCAAAAACAAAAGCAAGCCATCAAGCACCTCGAAAGGCAACTCGCAGAGCAAAGGGTTCAGTTGGAAAAACAAAAGGTGCTCCTAGCTCGCCCACGAGTTGAACACCGATCGACCTAGACCCGAGGCTAGGCCAAGAAGGTTGAAGCCTCTAAGACAATCAAGGGAAATGATCTCAAGCACATCAAGGAGGTTCAGCCAAAGGCACCCAAAAATTGACACAAGAAGTTGATCCAGGAGTGGGTACCTAAAGCGAGAAGCAAGATCCATTCCAGGGAAGGTAACCTTCGTTAGGGCAAGGACGATTGGAAGGAAAAAGATGTCTCGGTCGCTTTTGACATTGGTTATGTTAAGTTTGGAGACTTCCCAGACAAGGTGTCGATCCGCAAGTTGTTCACCCTCCCGGCCATCTTTAGGCCGAAACTCAACCAACCTAGTCTTCTGAAGGGGGACATGAGTGAGGAAGATATATCTGAGCCACAGATAAAAGAGATGTCATATATCGTTCCCATTGTGGAAGCCTTCAATGACGACGTCACCATTGTGAGGCCAACCCAAAGAATAGGCGGGCACAAGAATCTCTTTGCATCACGGTTCACATGCTTGTGAAGCCGATCAAGAGAGTACCCATAGATGGCATGGGTGTGGCGAATACCTTTCTTCAGTTGCTCCTCAGGGATCGCAATCAGGAAAAAGAGGAAGTCGGCCCGACTGGCATGGTCATGACCAACCTTAACGGGAAAAGGCGAGACTTGATCTGCTCCGGTCCGGTAATCCCATCTTCCATCCACCAATATCCAATCCGGTGGAAGTTAGATGGAAAGGTAGAGATTATGATGGCCGATGCATGTCCATTCATCCGGGCCATATGCTACATAGAGGCGGCCTTCAACGACGGAACCATAATACCAATAAGGGTGGTCTATAGCTACGTAGATGGCTGGTTTGTCTGGTGTGCTAGTTCGATCAGGTAGAATGTCCTTTCAACCCAACGACCGATTAGTGCCACATCCGAGGGATAAGTACTCCCCATTACTTTTGGAGAATAAAGCAACAGGCGAGGTGACAAAGTGATTGGAGGTTTTCACCTTATCACCTTACAACTCGGCCGGGTATGTCATCAGGACAGCGGCCTAGACCTCTTTGAGCTGCTCATCTTCATTCCGTTTCAAGTTAGCTGGCGGGTGCCAAGTCAGAGATGAAGGACCACGTCAACACTTCTCGCTCGACCGTACCGAAGTGTTAACGTGCGGGGGGCATTGTTGAGGTATAAAAATAATCTTGACATTGTCAATATATTTTGAGGTACCCGGTGTGGTCGCAAGGTGATCGGGTGACCGGTTGACTGGTGACCGATGTGGTCTGAGAGTGATCGGTGGGTGGTGTTATCTCAAAGCAATCACTTCCGATTTTGAGTTGGAAAGACGTTGTCGATGGTCTTCCCTCCATCGAGTCCGAAGATGGTCTTACTTGGTCGAAACCGGTGATGATAGACGGCTTCCAAGACCAAAGCTCCCGGTTTGGTCAGCTTCTCGCCTGCCTGGGTAATGCTTCTTAGTAAAATGATCATAACTTTCTGTGTGTAGATCAAAATGAGACGATTCAAGATTTTATGGAAAGCTAAGACGTGGATATACAACTCTTTAGTTTAAAACATTTTCTGATTCGGAGCAAAAGGAGGCTAAAAATATAGTTTAACCGGGATATTTGCCCTGAGTTCGAAGGTGGTGCCCCATCCGTGAAGTCCGAGTGGGCGTCCCATCCTTGAAGTCTGAGTGGGCGCCACATCCTTGAAGTCTGAGTGGATGTCCTATTTCCAAAGTCATCCGGGATGTCTGGGTTGTGCCCTCAAAGTTGGATGTCCGAGTGAACGCTGAGCTCTTCGGCTCGTGAGGTCGATATGTCCGGGTTGGACACCTCAGTCCGTGAAGTCGATATGTCCGGGTTGGACATTTCAGTCCTAGAAGTCGATATGTCCGGATAAAACACTTCGGTACATGAAGTTGATATGTCCGGGTTGGGCACTTCAGTATGTGAAGTCGATATATCTCCGGATGTGCGGGAATCGGCTTGGGCTCGTCAACACAAGGAGCCCGGGGCGAGAGGCCCCTCTCGCCCGCATAGGCGAGATCCAGCGAGGGCTCTTCTCGCTCACGAGGAGCCCGGGCGAGAGGGGCCTCTCGCCCGCATAGGCGAGACCAAGCGAGGGCTCTTTTCACTCACGTTGGTGATCTGGGCGAGAGGCTTCTCTCGCCTATGAAGGCGAGACCGAGCGAGGGCTCTTCTCGCCCACATGGCCGAGTCCTATCGAGAAACTCGTCCGACTCAAATAGGTGAGAGGCCAGTAGGAAGCACGAGCGAGGAGCTGAGTGAGAGGCCTACGGCAAGAGGTCGAGTGGCGAAATGCCGAGCGAGAGGCCGAGTGAGAGGCCTACGGTGAGAGGCCGAGTGGAAAGGGTCGAGCGAGAGGCCGAGTGATGAGAGGCCGAGTGAGAGGCCTATGGCGAGAGGCCGAGCGAGAAGCCTAAAGCGGGAAGCCGGGCGAGAAACTTAAGGCCGGAAGCCTAAGGCGAGAAGACGAGCGAGGAGCCTAAGGCGAGAAGCCGAAGGTGAGAAGCCAACTTGGACCCGAGCGGGAAGCTCATTTGACATTCATAGGCGGAAAGGAAATTCTGGGAATAGGTCCACTTTGGTTGAGGAGGCCGTTAGCTTGAGCCCATTTTGAGATTCACTATGGGCCTGACGAGATGTCCGTCTTGGGCGATGACAGACTTGAGTCAAGATTTTGCGTGGGAGATTTGAGAAGGTCAAAACGATCTACAGTTTCCTAACTTGAGCCGAGATTCTCAATATTTGGCAAGACTTGGTAAGTTCCTCTTTAGGCCGCGATCGCTTGGTCGTCATGTTTTGAAAGCTTCCTATCCGAGGATGGGATTTGCTCATTTAAGGAAGACGGCTTGTATTGAGCCGAGAGGATCCTGTCATATTAGGAACAAATAATTTGAAGTGGATCTCTCGGGATTGAGACTTGGAGCCGAAGGTCTTGGAGGCGGTTTAGGATTTCCTATTGTGAAGGCGCGGAGGTTAGGTCAAGGCACTCTATATAAGGAGGGCTCGGGCAAGAGAACGGACATCACCAACACAACAAACAAATCTATTTACTCTTTATCGTTTCCTTAGCTCGTAGCTCGTAGTCTAGCTCTTTTTTCACCATTTCCGTTAGGCCGACCTTGGGACGACCACTCCGGATCCATCTCAGGTAGTCTTGACGTTCTTGTACCCACTTTCTCCGCAACAATGTTGACCAGAGGGAGTGAGACATAACGTTCACCGACGATCCCAAATCATAGAAGTCATCTTTTATTAGCATATCCTTAATGGAAACTGGGTCCTCGTGCGGAGTTTTTTCTCCCTCTGGTTGGCCCATAGCCATCATGGTCATTACACACTCTCCCTGTTGTTTATTCTCTATCGCGAGCACCACTTTCCTTTATCATGCGAGCCAGATCCTGGAGGAATCTTCGCACTTTATTCTCTAACTGTTGGTAGGCCATTGCTTGACCCTGCATGATTTGTTCAAGCTTTGTCAAGCTAGATCCTTGATCCAAAATACTTGCTGTCATATCCTTCTTGCTTTGAAGTAGAGTCTCCATCTTATCCAGTATAAAACCACCATTTTTGGCTCTAGCTTCTATGCTTTTCACCGTATTGTAGAGGCGACTCCTAGGAATGGATCCTTTCTCTTAAGGTCAATCTTGTAAGGGAGGTCCCTGGTCTGGCACGATTGTTAGTGGGTTGTCATTTCAAATGTATATAGGGTTGGAGTCATTCCTTACACCAGAATTATAGGAGCCAATTCCTCAATTAGTTAAGTAATTAGGGCATTGTCCTTATGCCATGTAGTAGACTTGCTCTGAGTGTTCTCCGGTTGAATGGCGAGGTGAGGTGTTAAAACCTTATTCTCCCAAATCTTCACCATTCCTTTGGATCCTTGCCACTTTTCTAGCCGATGGGCTATTGTCGTTCTAATGCTTCTCGAGAGCTGCTACTTGTGCTTGCAATTGAACTACTAAATCCAAATCTTGCCCCCTCCTTGAGGTCGTGAAGGATGGAGTTCACGCTCGCCTGAGTAGAAGGATGTGGAGGAATCAATTTCTTCCAGTATGTGAATGGCCTCTCTTTGTGACTTTCTTGAGAATGAACCACCTGCTGTCGCATCAAGAGTTACTTTTGCAATAGCGGTGAGCCCAAAGAAGAAGGCTGTAGTAAATGATCTTCCATCATATTCTTAGCAGGGCATGATCTTTTGAGGTTCTTGAATCTCTCCCAAGCTTCTCCTAAAGTCTCATCTTTATATTGTTGGAACGTATTGATCAATCGGAAGATTTGGTTTATCTTGGCGGATGAGAAGTACTTGCCTAAGAACGCATTTGCCACTTCCCTCTAAGTAGTGATTCCTGAATCACTCAAGCTTGTATACCACAACCTTGCTCTACTATACAGGGTGAAAGGGAAGAGACAGAATTTGATGGCGTCATTCGACAGCCATTGGATTTTGAAGGTCTCGCAAATTGCCAAGAACCTAGAAAGATGGTCTCTTGGGTATTCCTTGGCTTATCCACCAAATTGTAAGGAGTTGGTTAGAGTGTTGAAGACTCCAAATGGAATTATGTAGTTGTGGGAGTCTACGTCCAGGCATGGCACTCCGGATGTCATTCCATCGAGTGTCAAGCGAGCAAAATCTATAAAAGGGACGTCCTTATCCTCCCCCATGACTCATAGACCGCCCATAGCCTGGTCTCCATCACGATTAGCTTTGAAATTCATCTCTCTTTTCCTTCTTTTTTCTTTTCTCAAAGTTCTCTCAATTTTCTTGATGTCTTGATTAAGCTCTTCTTGGTCCACACGTGACCCAACGAGCGAGTTCGTGGCATATCAGGTCAAGAGTCCATGGGAGAAATAAGAGTAGCACTTAACTAAAAAAAAGTAGAATCAACCTAACTATTTCACAAATCACAAAGATGCATTGGGGGATGTTGCTCCCCGACAATGGCGCTAATTCAAGATTAGATTTTTAGGTCCACCTTGCAATAATAGGAAGTACGGGTATAATATCGAACCATAAGGAGCGGGTTTAAGACATCCCAATTGAGTTGCAATTAAGATTAGGTTGATTAGTATTTTATGAGAGGTTTGGTTGAAGAAAATAATGAAAAAGATTAAGTTGAAAGGGTGTAAAGACATAGACTCTAAAGACTGGAACTATCGCTTTCTAGTGTTCATTACTAGGTTTACTAGTATATCTCGATAATCTGTTTATTGAGTTTGCAATATCCAATCTAGTATAATCTATGAGGTATATTAGAGTATCTATAACTCTAAAATAATCTAGTTGTCGTACACTTTCTCCACGACTCTTGCATAGACTCGACACCTTCCATAGGAGTTTTGCAATATCATTACTATCCTTATCAAAATTTTCAAGTATCTTTTTGACATAATTACTTTGAGAAAGCGCCTAACCTTCTGAACTCTTGGTGATTTTCATCCCAAGTATTACGTCAGCTTATCCCATGTCTTTCATGTTTGCGACAAATTTCACTTGGTAATTTTAATATTATCATTATTACCCATAATCAACATGTCATCTACGTATAGACATACTATCACATACTATTTATTAGCCACTTTCACGTAGACACATTTATCATACAGGTTTATCCAAAAATTGTTTGGTAGCATTACACTATCAAACTTTTTATGCCATTGTTTAGGTGCTTGTTTCAATACATACAATGATTTTGCAAGTTTACACACTTTATGTTGTTTACCCAAAACCACAAACCCTTCAGATTATTCTGTGTAAATCTCCTTTTCTAAATCTCTATTAAAGAAGGCCATTTTAACATCCATTTGATGGATCTCTAGGTTAAACAAAGTTGCCAGGGATAACTCTAACATTATAGAGTTTTCCTGGAGATAGGAGCATGCATTTTAAAATAATGAACACCATCAGTTTATTTAGAGCCTTTAACTACACGTCTAGGCTTGTACTTATCCATTGTACCATCCAGATTCATCTTACTTTTGAAGATCCACTTGTGACCTAGTGGTTTGCTACCTAGAGTTAGATCCACTAGTTCCTAAGTATGACTATGCAAGTTAGACTCTATCTCATTATTCACCACTTTCTTCCGAAGAGCAGAGTCTCTAGAGGACACAGCTTCTTTGTGGGTTACCAGATCCTTTTCTAACAGATAAGTTAGGAAATTGGATCCAAATAACTTTTCTTTACTAGCCCTTTTCCCACGTTTAAGTTCTTCAACTTGATCTTGAAGTTTCTCTCTACCCACATTGCTCCCACTTTGGTCAACTTGACTGTCAACCTCTGTTTGAGCTTTGTGAGGAAATATTTTCTCGAAGGATGAAGTGTCCCTAGCTCTAATTATAATGTTTACATGTACATCAGAGTTATCTGACTTGTATACAAGAATCAGTATATATAGTGTGCATAGCCGATAAATGCACAATCCACCGTCTTGGATCCTATCATAGTCCTTTTAGGAGGTGTGATTAGAACCTTAGCAAGACATCCCTAAACCCTTAGGAATTTTTAGTTAGGTACATGATCTTTCCACAATACATAAGGTATTTTATCTAACTTTTGTGTGGTACTATATTGAGC
Organism: Hypericum androsaemum; assembly: GCA_963995505.1. Taxonomy (NCBI): domain Eukaryota; kingdom Viridiplantae; phylum Streptophyta; class Magnoliopsida; order Malpighiales; family Hypericaceae; genus Hypericum; species Hypericum androsaemum. Next base: position 12,755,706 of record OZ023180.1, read on the forward strand.
ACATAGTTGGCCGAAAGCTGAGCTTCCTCCCACAACTTTGAAGATTATTGATCTTCTTCCCAAGTTGGTTCTTGACTTCAATCTCATAGTGAATGAAAATTTTTATTACTTCGCCTTTACTTCTCATCAATTATACATAGCAGTATCTAGTATAATCATCGATCAAGTATCACACTTGTGTTTATAATCACAGTTGAATTTTGGTAATAGGCCTAGTAACATAAGCCTTTGTAAAGACATATATTTCAGATGACCTATCTACCATTCCACAATTGTACTAACTCATTAGAATATGCAAAAAATTGCATTCTACCCAACATTTATTACAATGGTACTAGTGCTAACTTCAGATGTTGCACCTCTATCAATTTAAGCATTATACTTTGCCTTGGAGGCTAAAGTCATTATACTCATTTTAGAAGATATTGGTCAAATAACCCTTGACAATAAATATTTTTTGCCATCCAACATAATGACTTTTTAGACTCAAACTCTAGCCAAAATCTTTCTTATTGGGACAGCTCCGGAGATAGGATTCTTCAGATCTCAAGCATATGCAACACATCGGTCAGCTCAAGCTAGAGATCACCTTGAGCACAACCATCCCTTTTCCTTTAATTTTGGATCCAGCTGAGTTTTGCTTGTAGCAATTCTCATCATCCACCGATTGATAGGTCTTGAACATCCATTTGCAATATGGCATATGGCTGCGATGTCCACCCATCAATAAAATTCACCTCGACACAAGACCCATGTGGTTCATGTCATCAATGTCAAAGCTCAAGCTTGCTTCATTGATATTATCATGAGCATGCTTCTTGCTTTTGCCCTCAGCGGCATGGTGTTTGTAGCAACCCTTAGCTCTATGGCTAGAATTGTTGCACATAAAGTAGGTACTTGGGAAGCTCCTTTTTTTTAGCATCTCTCTTGGAATTTTTAAAGCAATTATGCTAGTTTTGCAGGAACTCCCACCAACCTCGACCAAATTAGCCTTGGCAACCATGCTATTTGGTCTCTTCTCAAGATTTCAGTCATCTTGCTCAATACACAATATTCTCAAAAGGTCCTCTAGACTCATCATCTTTCTCTTGTATTTGAGGTACATCTTGACGTCCTTCAAAGATGACAGTAATTTTTCAATTACCATTGCCACTTGGAGGGCATCATTGATAAAATAAGAGTCTTACAAAGATCTCTAACATCTTCCTCGTGTTTATTCTCTTTCAGATTCCATATTAAATTTAAGGTAGTCAACATCATTTTTTTATTGTCACCTCTTCAAGTTACATCCCTTGAATTTTTCTGGTTTCTCAAATTCAGAAAATATCAGTGGGCTTCTCAGACCCAGCATCATGACCTCAGACTGGCTAGCCTCGCAATCGGAACCTCAACGTTCACTTTATTGCCGGTAGAATTCAATTCAACCATTTATCACAAATATATAGCAATTATAATAATGTTTTGAACAAACTTGTCACTTAGTAACTTGAGCCCAATACCCACAATTATTGGCACAACACTTACTAACCAATTTCACAAGTTGATCTAATTTTAGTGAGGTAAAAATTTCTTTAAACAAAATAGGCCCACTAAGTATAATTCAACATAAAAAAACTCAAAGCTTATTTATGATTTTCACAAATTGATACAAGCAAAACATCTTTAATTAAAATTTGATCCACTAGATGAATCTCAATTTAGAGGCCCAACAAAAAAATTTTAACCCGGCTGTTTTTCCTTATTTCGGACTGTTAACAAAAGGCCTAGAAAGTGGATCTCAAACAAAAGGCCCTTAGGAAAATGAATCTCGAATAATGAGCCCATCTGAAAAATTGGATCTCAGATAAATGGCCAAATAACCATCAACCCGCAAGAATATATTGTTATTAATATTAATTAATTATTAAATGGCCAAATAACAGCATGAAACAGCAGCTAGAATCTTAGAGTTATGCACCTCTTTGTTTGAATAATAACAGTTGGTAAAACCGATGGCCTATATATCATTACATGACCCTAAAAAAATCTTTCATTAATAAGAACCAAGATGTAACTCCAAAACAAGAAAACATATGTGCCAAATGGGTTCAAGTTTCGAGAACCATACATTTGAATAAAAATTATTATTATTTTACTCATTTTATGTTGTAGTCTTCAAATGTTGAATTTGATATACATAAACAACCAGCTTTTAAATATCCTATGCTCAAAAATTGTAAAATTTAGGTACATATTTTTTATTAGTATCATTTGTAGAAGAGAAATTAGATTGGAACATTATTCTAAAAAATATAGATATTTGTTCAAATAGAGCCAAGCTTCAAAAAGAAAAAAAAGGAGGAGGAAGAACTTTGGAATGTGATAAAAATGAAACATTTGGATATTTCAAAAGAGAATAATTGTCCAAATGGTTCGGAACCTATTCTAAGAAGAAAAGGTGGAGTAATAGAGCCACTAATACTAAAAGAACATGGACAAGATCATGTAAGTTTACTATTATTTACATTTTTTTATACTTTGTGGATCCTACGTAATTTAATAACATTACAATAATAAATAAGATGTAAAATTTAAAAAAGAGATGAGAAAGACTGCACACTAACCATTGCTCTTTTGACTCACATATTATAATCATGACTTTAAACTAAAAATGTTGAGCATCAAGAGAGCACGAGGGGCCATAAAATAATGGTGTTCTTGAAGAATAACCACAGCTTTTTATTTATTCATTTAGCAATTTGTATTTGATTATCTTATATTGAATGTTGCTTGTCTAAACGTGGGACTTTAAAAATGGAATAGTTTGCTGTTTTGAATGCTATGAGCAATATATATCGTAGAGCAAGTGCATTTATGCAAATAAATCAACCATTAGTGCAACCAAATCAATATAGTGGATCATTTGTTTGGCTTTCAAACGGATCAGAAGAATATATTGAAATTGCCGCTAGATGGATGGTGAGTATCTGTTGGTGAAAAAATACGAGAGAACGTCGATCGATCTCGTGACGGCCTAAGGTGCTCGTCCCAAGCTCAGTCTAACATTAAGGTGACAAAGGTTGGCCGAGGCCGAGACTGCTACCTACTAACTAAACTAAGATAGAAGCTAAAAAGCTTGAGAGAGATTTTGTGTATGATTTGTGTGATGTGGTGATGTCCCTTTCGTTTGGCCCTTGCTCTGCTTATATAGAAAAGTGGACTGCCTCGACCACTTACCCTAGATTGCCTCCTAGTCGAACTTGGAGACATTGAAGTCTATCTTTTCCAATATTTATCCTCGTTTGAAACGGACCTAAAAACCCCAAGGTTTACCCGATTCCCCGAGCTTAACTAACCTTCTCTAGAGTCTATCTTTATTTCCTAAGAATCGGAGTACACTCAGCCTCTTTTAATCTTATTTTTAATAGAGTCTATCTTGAACCCGGCCTCTTTGAGCTTTCATCTTGTTCAAGTCCTGCGCTAACACAAACCCTCCTTTCACGTATTAGCCGATGACCCTTCGTTAGTAGAGCCCGCGATGATCGGAGCCTAATGAGACTCGCGATGATCAAAGTCTAACAAGACTCACGACGATTAGGCCTATGAAGTTCTGTGAGTATTTAGGCCTATAAAGGCCTGCGATGATTAAGCCAGCCCGAGGCCCGTGACAATTTTGGGATGGATGACACCCGCGATGATCCAAATAGAACAGAATCTGTGATGATCTGATCTCAATAGAGCCTGCGATGATCCGACCTCAACTTTTTTGCGATGATCCGTCCTCAAAAAAGCCTGTGACAATTCGGCCTCAACTACTTTGTGATAATCCAACCTTAATAAAGCCCGCGATGTTACAGTCTCAACTAAATTGTGATAATCCAACCTTAATGAAGCCCACGATGATTTAGACTCTTCATAACCCGCGATGATCTGGCCTTCCTCTTTTCTCGATGATCCAGCCCACAATGATCCGGGCTTCTTCTTTTCCTGATGATTTATCTTGCGATAATCTGGGACCTACTCGTACGCGATAACACAGGCCCTACTCATCCTGTTATGATCCAACTCGTGATAATCCGGGCCCTACTCGTCTTGCGATGTTCCAGGCCCTATTCGTCCCACGATGATCTAAGCGCATAAAAGCCTAGATACATTCGTCATTTTTTATTCTCAACAATGCCCCCGTGTGGTAATGCTTTGATACAACCCATGAGAAGGATCACCATGTAACTTTTAACTAATTTGTGAGGCTTTTGTATTTTCACCCTTCTTCACACCATTTGGACAAAAATGACCTTGGCTATATAAAAAGCTAACTTCCTTTCCCTTCTCCCCATTTGCTCATTCCTTAACTCTCCTCCAACTTACCTCCTCTTTAAAAATGGAAATACTCCTTCTTCAAAAAGAAAATTACCAAGATAAACTCACTTTGGTTTGAAGGCAAGATTGAAGACAAGTTTTCTCATTCCGGGTAAGCATTTTCATTCTGAACTTGTTTGATCCTCTCTAAACAAACTTTGGCCGACCCTAATCTCAATTTTGACTCAATTTTTGGGCATAATAGGCCCACCTAGGCTTGGGTTTTTTAAGGCATTTTTCCTTCCCTCTTCATGGTGGCTAGTGTTGTTCATTCTTGTTCTTGAAGATTCACCCAAAAAAGGTAAGCTCCCCAAGCCTTTGTTTGTATGCCCACCAATTGTTTATAAAAATTCCTTCGGTAGAGTCTCAAGATTTTTTACCATGCCTATAAGGTATTTGTAGAAATGTCAAAGTTCAAAGTAGGTTGTACCTTGCACTTTGGATTTTTGAATTTCAAGCTTGGATACTTTCCCACCTTGCACTTTGAAATTTGAATTTTGAAACTTGGGCTCCTCCCTCTTATTGAGTTTTTGAAATTCAAAATTGGATTTCCCATCATGTTGTTGTGTTGTTAACTAGGATAGATATGGTAGTGAGTTGAGCTTGCTTGAGATCGAATTGTTGAACACGTGTAACCTTGTCTCGGCCTCAGTTGTTAGTACTTATATGAAGCCCGACCTTAAAAGACTCGGCCGATTATCCATTTTAAGAGACTTGACCACCATCGACTTGACCAACTCGTGCGATGATCGGCCCACCCCTGGATTGGCAACGATCGGCCCACCCTGGATACGCAATGATCGGCCCTACTCGGGTTGGCAATGACTCAATTTCCCTTAAGTGGTTGGAAGTCGGCCTTGCTTAGGGGAGAGGTTATAGGCAATTTAGAATTGTCACCTCCTATCCAAGCTCGACTTTGATGTTGTTATTTGCCTTGTCTAGCAGGTACTAACTTTAACATGGTAACCCCATGTGAAAAAGTGTCTGATTGTGAATATGGATGCTTCTACCTTGGGGGAGGCCATTACCATTGCTGACTTTGTGGGAGAGAAGAGTCGTTCTCTTGGCCTCGTAACGATCAACCCAAAGGCCTTTGTCAAGTTTCTTCCAAATCATGAGGGTGATGCTCCCCTCTATATGGGTAAACGCTCTAGTTTATCTCCATCGAGAGAAAGACTCTACCAGAGGTGGCCTGACATGGATAATTAGTTCTTGATTCCATACGCCTGATGGTATAACTGCCTTATGAAAATACATGGAGCTATATGGGAGAGAGTAGGCATTGCTTCCATGATATCCTTCTCCACCTATAGATTTGATCCATGTCTTCCCTTACTGGGTGCCCTGTTACAGTACTGGTGTCCTAGCACCAACACCTTCCTCTTTCATTCAGGTAAACACACATTGCACTGGTCATCTCCCTCTTTAGCCACGATGTCTCGTAATTGTATTGCACTGGTGTCCTAGCATTTTTTTTTGGACTCAGATCTCAGGTAGTACTATCATCCCTTCTCTACTTCCTGCCTACCCAGTTGGTCTTTGAGGTAGGCTTAAGACTAAAGAAAATGAATGAGAGGAACTTAAGGCCAAAAAGTAGGACCCAGAGGAGCTTAAAATCAGGTAGAAGGTATACATCAAGTATGTTGATGCTCATGCCTTACAAGCTGATGCTGCCAAGAACAAGGACGAACATGTTGCTTTCCTATTATTGTGGGTATGTCGCTCCCTCGTGTGCCTCAGTGGTGAACGGGTGTCAACCGATTATGAGAAGCTGGCATACTCTCTGTCTTTGGGCACCGAGTAGGCACTAGGAGAGTTTGTCCTCAGTCACCTTTACCATCACATGTCTTCGTATGTCCTTATTCAGAAGCAAAAGGCGCTAAATACCTCCGGTCCTCTGTGGATAGCGGCCTTGTGACACTTGTCATACTTCCCAGGCCTAGCTTCACCAGCCCCATCCTTGAGCGTCCCAGGACCGTGCTATGCTCATACTCTCTACCTGGCTCAAGTCGACCAGTCTACCACTATCGAGGAGTACTTTGCCATATTTGACAAAGCCAAGACATATTGCCTTGAGATGCAACCTTTAATTGAAGTGCATCAAGCAGATCAGACCGTTGACTATAGCTATAGTCCTTCAGTCCTTCAGTTCAACCTTACCTCTAATAGTGCCAATGAGTGGGTCAATTTCTTACCATGAGAGATCTTATGAGCGGCTGTACTACAGGCAAGATGCGGGTTGAGCCATATCACCCTCGCTTTGTTGCCCGAAAACTTGCCTATTGCATGATGTACCTTTCCTTCCTAGGTACCTCTTCTATAAGTTTTTGGGAAAAGGGGTGGAGAAGTCGAAGGAGTGGAAGAAATAAAAAAAGGCTCTTGCAGTAAGTGACTTCCTACTCTCTCCCAGTACCTTAGGGGAGGCCGCATTCAGTAGTGGGGTCATAGCCTATTTCATTGCCTGGTGGGATGAACTAGACTCTTGGTCTCTTCGTGCCCCCGAGCTAGCAAAGAAGTTTCCTCTTATTAGGGCAAGGGCAATTAGAAGAAGAAGAAGAAGGCCAAAGAGAGTTCAAAGAAACAGACATCGTTGGGACTAATCAAATCTATCAGGTCATCCCACGATTCAATCTCTGGACCACACAATGACCATTTGGATAAAGCCGACGTTGTTGAGGCTGAGACCCATTTTGAGGCATCAAGTGATGCCCACTTCCGGTGAGGAGGTAACCAGCTTAACCTTGAAACATTTTCTTCGCCTTATCTCTTGGTAATAACTCCTATTTTGTATCCCACAGAGGTACCCACAGTGATTCCATCTATGAATCTTCTGGAGATGGCGAAGATGAAGATGCTATGGAGGATGAAGATGGGGATGCTAGTGGGGATGATGACACTTCAAAATATAGCCCCAATCCGGAAAGTAAAGGTGAGAACTTCCTTCAGGAACCTCTGTTGCATTAGTAATTTTCCTCTAAAAATTGACTCATTATGTAGGTCCTCTTTACGCAACTAGCCGTCAGACCCTTGCTGCCCCTGCTACACACAAAGCCCAGACTCCACCTCCTCCAAGCAAGGTAAGCCTTCCTATCATATGCATGGGTGAGGGTATTCAAGCTTCCTGTGTAACCCGTCTTCTAGTTTCAGCATCATCTTTTGATGCCTTCAACCTCTTAGCCCGCTATAGATATAAACATTGGCATAACAAGTGTAGACCCTCCAGGCACCGTTGTCCTTACCACTCGCCGACCTAACATGCTACTGCCTATGATCAAGGGTAAAGAGACAGCAGTTACGGGTAAGACAATCATTGGGGACAGGCCCGTGTTAAAAGACCCTCGTGTTCCTCCTCTACCTAAGCCCCTCGTGGTCACAACCCTCAACTATTGCATCAGCTCCTTCGGTTGTCATACCATCTCTTGTGTTTTTGACCACTATACCTACTTTAGTGCCTCCAATCCTTGTGTTACCCCTGTCGCCGGCTATTACGACACCATCTTTGATGTACACTTTGCCATATATTAGAAGTTCATCATTGACTCTTGTCACTGCTCAGACCACGCTTCCGCTCGATAACGATTACAAATCTGAGATGGTATGTCTCTTCTAACTATTTTTTCCTTTGAGATTCCTCATCATATTTGTAACCCTTTGAAATCTTCTTCGGATGCCTTTTATGATAACCTCATGGTCAGCTTAAGTCCAGTTCGAGCTTCCTCCTCCCATATACTCCTGGTGACTAACGTTCCATGTGGCCAATAGGTTATTCCAGACCACCAGGAAACCATTCGATCTAAGGCAGAGCGATGCAGGATTGAAGTCATCAATTACATCATCGACTTTATGCGTTGGACAGAGATTGTCTGAGAGTTTGAGCATCCAATAATCGTGATCGAGTTGCTTGAATACATACAGTCTCATGGAGTGAACGTTCTCTCTGGAAAACTGTATGAGCTGATTCTCGAGCTATTCGACAACTTTGATGACTATCTCCTAAGGTAACCTATTCTGTGTGTAGGACATACTCTCGAGCCATGGTATTAATCTTCCACTTTCAGGTATGCAAATAACCGAAGGAACCTCTAAATGGTCCTCTATTGCCTAAGCGAGGCAAATGCTCACAAAAGGGCATACGAAGAGGCATGTAAAATCCTTAACACCAAATGCGAGGAATTTAAGGGAATTAAGGCGAGGCGGGTTGAAAAGAGGAACGCGGTTGATGCATTGGCTCTGAAGGAGGCCCAACTAGTTGCAGAGTTGGCTCAACTGAGGTCAGTCCCGGGAGTAACGCAGGCCGAACTTGTTATGGCTGACCAGGAGAAAAAAGAATTCTTCTAAGCTGAATAGGATTTCAAGACCCGCGTACTCGACAAGGCCAACACCAATTACCAGTCCGCAGTTGCACTAGAGAAGCAAGAGGAGGCCATCTACGCCAATGATCGAGCAGCAATTGAGATAACGACTCAGCTCCTCCAGGATGTAGTTGATAGTTTTTGCCCCGGCCTCAGGAATTTATGGTCAGGAAATAATGATGATGTCACGACCCAAATTCTGGTCGATGACCAGTATTAGACTTCAACTACTTTAATTACAAACAGAATCTGACGAGCCTCAAACGTATTCAAATTCTTTCAAAACATAAACTATTAGACTTAATATTCTTATATTAAATATTACTCACCATCTTTAGTTTTAAATACTAAATTTACAAAAAAACTTATAATTCAAGCTTTGCCATATTAATACATATCCCTATGTTCTTATCATTTATATATTCCTAAGATCAAATTGAACTGTGTAACTACGGAACTTCTATATCAAAAAATAAAATACAAATTGGAGACCTCGATGCAAGTCATGGAGAACAAAGTGGACCTGGTACAATCAAAGTAGATCTCTGAATCAATTCACCCATGTACGAGTTCCTGCAAAACTGGTGAGAATGAGCTAAGTATTTTGGAACACTCAGTAAACAAATAAGATATGCATCGCAATTTATTTAGCTACTCGATGCACAAGCATATCTAACACATGTATATATCTAACTGAACAAATGGATTATACTGGACATGTACATTATGCAAAAGCCATACTTATCAAATGGCCAAACAAAACATATAATCACAAAGGCCCAAAACACATGAGCCAACTACGTAACGTCTCAAACCATCACGCAATTTGACACTTGAACACATAATCTTAAATCATATATAAGAACTGACGATCATTCGGCAAGATCTAGATAGTGTCACTCCAATCTCCTCCAAATTGACATCCTTTTGTTCGAATACTTGGATCCTCTAGTTTCTACAAGATCCATCATATAAACAACCTCCTTCAAATATCGAAGGATACAAAACACATACTTTTAACTCGACCAATTTTACAATGGTTCTAATTTATCTGGAGTAGCCTTATTATGTTTTGTAATACTCAAAACACATTTTCTCAACTTACATTCCCTCATTGGCAGCCTCTAGCTCATTGTTTATAAATGTACTTACGCTATATTACAAACTCTATCAATACAGTTAGCCCTTTATCTTTGGTCCTTGATATTTTCTTATTGATTCTTAACACTTTCCAAGCACGTTGATATATGCCCGCTGCCCCAAAGAAGAACCTTTAAATTAGAATAGCTCACGATGGCTCTAACTAACATTAAGAAATAATTTCTACTAAAGACATAATAACTAACTTACCTTTATTCCAATGCGTACTCTTTTACATATTTTTATCTTTACAAATTCCACTATACTCAATATATTTCTAACTAACCCATTATAGTCTTATGCTCAATATTTTATTATCTACATCTACTATCACCATGGCTCTTGAGTTTCTGCATCGATATATCAATTTCAGCAATTAGATTATTTACCTTCTAGTGTTGATTTCAGTAAAAGCTTAAAAATATGTGATGCCATTAATTTCCCAGATTTCCTTAACCGATCTAACACAATCATTTATTCCTATTTACTTGAAATTCATGTCCTAACAAATAGTCATTATCACCGTACTTATAATTTAACAGTCAAGCTAAACATACTAAAGATTAAACTTGCCTAGAGCCGATTTAAATTTTACCAATGTTTGCTCCTTGGTCGTTGCTTTCATTCGCTGGGTCCTTTGTTTTTTTTTAAATAATATTCTTGTTGACTGTTTTGGTGAAAGAATGAGCAACTTACCCATTAACCATGTTATATAATTTCACCATCTCGACCAAGATAACTACACCGCCTCTTGTTATACTTTTAACTTTGGTGACCAGTTGAACTTATCTATACCACATAATGTCAAAGGAATTGTATTTTGGTGGCCTTTTAATGTATTGCCACGTTTTTTCCTTTTTCTTAACTTGCCACCTTTTACATTCAATTGCCACCTTTTACATTATAAGCTTGAGTTTGGTAAATATTTTACAAGCTGCCACGTTTTCCTCTTTTCATCCTTTCATCTTTTTCTTCAACTTATCACACTAATAGTGCGCATGGTGGAAAATTCAACGGCCATGCTACTAATTTAATATACTTCAAGTTGTTTTCATTAGATGCCAACATGTTCTTTCTACCACTCGTATTTAATTTAATTTTGGTAACGATTTCAAACTAAGAATGTTTGCTTCTATATTTTACACTTTTTAAAACAGTGGCACGTCCAAAATTTAATAAACCATCTTAATCAATTTCTCTTTTTACATTACTAACGATGCCAACAATTGTAGGTCAAATTGTAACTATGAATCATAAAATGGCCAATTATTGTAGATAATTTCTATCATAATATATTCCTAGCGAACCAAATGACTTAATAATCTTGATTAAATCCAATTAAGTTAGTTGAAATGTTGGGATATTACTGATGATGATGCTATTGAGGCCGATGAAGCTCAGCTTTTCATAAGACCTTTGGGGCCTGATAAGCCCTTGACTTACTCATGATTTTGTATGCCTTAGATCATCTCATGGCTTGAGATCTTGTGTAGCCATTCAGGCATTGCTTACGTCATCTACAATGTTTGACTTCCTTGGCTTTGATCAAACCGTTTTCCTTGATGTATGTATACAAATGAGTAAGCACGGACAACGATTTGGATGGCCTCCAAGGACCGAGAAAGAAATAACTTTTATTAAGATATAATGGTTCTAGGCAAGCCGAATAAGGCCAAGTACAAAATGATTTGATGACCGTTACAAATGTTACTTAAAGCCGAACGCGGCTTCTATAATTAATTATCTTCCACCTATTGCGAACCTGGCCCATATGAAAAGCCAACTCAGCTACACCGCCTCCGTCGTCGCCAAGGGCATAGTTACTTTCCTCGTCCATGTTCTCGAGTATAATCTTCGAACAACTGATTGTCCACTCCTTTCCACATGCTGGGGCGATAGATTTTCAAGTACAATTCATTTATCGGTCGTTCGTGAACCTTGTCATCGACATCAGTGAGTCGATAAGACCCATTAACTTTGAATGGTCCTTTCTAGTTGGGAGACCATTTCCCGTGTTTGGGATCCTTGCGTCCTAATGGAAAGATGACTCTCCACACCAAGTCTCCTCTCTCGAAGTACTTTTCACGGACCCTCTTATTGTATGCATTTTTCACGGTCTTCTTTGGTTGGACAATGGCATCTAAAGTTTTTAGTCTCTCTTCAGGAAGGTCTTCAAGGGCAGCTAACATAGCTGAATCATAGTCCAAGCTAGATAGGTGTATCTGTTCAGCTCTTCTCAGCGATAGTACTGTCAACTCCTAGGGAATCATAATTGATTGTTTTGATTTCATGTTCCAATCCTCAGTTCGAAACCCTACTTATTCACTATACTATTTGATTACGTGCTTCATTGTTCACAATTTCTCGTACATCAAATTGACGCCGTCGACACAAAACTGAGATTTTAGAAATAAAATAAAAAATAATTAGTTTTGTGTAGTAAACTTGCTAATTTCGTGTGCTTTCTTTTTCAAGATTCTGTAGTGCATGCCAAGAATTTGGAGTGAAGGACTAGACCTTGACACAAAACTCTATACTTGTGGTTGACATCGGAGTACTCGAAAGGGTAATTAGGCATGAGAAGAGGAACCAGACCAAAGCGATGGCACACAATCAGGAAGAAGGATGCTGTTGGAATCATCTGTTCTTACATGGAATAGGAATCCTAATGGTTTACAATAATCACCTGTAGGTCCCAACGCTTTTCAAAATCTAGCAGTAGGTGTCAAACTACTACAAAACTCGCTCCAATTTGGCAGCTTGCCAAGCGAAGACCCTCAAGGTCGTCTCTCTTGGTTTAAGGAAATCTGTGATATCATGAAGTTTCAAGGGGTCAATGATAATATTTTGAAGCTACGTCTCTTCCCCTTTTCCTTAAAGGACTGAGCTCGCATTTGGTACAATAATTTAAGGGGAGAGATGATTCAAAGTTGGAATGATCTGGCCCGTGCTTTTCTTTGGAAGTTCTTCTCGATGGCCAAGTCAGCCAAGCTCTTGCGGGACATAAACACCTTTATACAAGCTGATAGGGAGAGCATCTATGAGGCTTGGGAATTGTTCACGGATCTCCAAAGTTCCTTCTTTCAACATGGAATAAATCAGGAAAATCTCATGAAGATCTTTTACAATGGGTTAGATGGCCCATCCCGTGATCATATTGATGCCTCACCTCAAGGGGTGTTCTTAAGAAAGACTGTTAATGAAGCCTCTCATTTAATGGCGGAGATGGCTGGACTCAATGGTATGTGGCCAAAAGTACGCGCCAAGTAACCCCGTAAAGAAGCAACTCGAAGGGTACTTGATGTGGATGCCAATATGAGGCTTGAACTAAAGTGGAGGTGCAAACTAATGACCAAGGGCAAGGATAAGGCAACTGCGGTGCAAAATACCTGTGAGCTTTGCAAATAATCACATCAAACTAATGGCTACCGTCAGTTGGGGGAGATTCAGGCTATCGCTGATAGGACACAACCAGGTATGGGTTACTGAAGACAAACTAATGCTCAGCCAAAATTTTCTCAATTTGACCAGCAGGAAAACAACACTTGTGCCCAGTAAGAACCCAAAAAGCCATATTTGGGAGATCAAGTAAAAGCTATGGGCGATAAAATTGACCAATTGGTAGGAGTGGTTCAGCAATCCATCCAACAACAAACAGTAACTGTACAATGGATGGATCGTTGTGGGGCACGCCAACAAGAGTTGGAGACATACCTAAAGGGGCAGGCCACGCAACTCAAAAAGATGGAGAACGAACATGGAAATGTTGCTGCAGCAACACTCAAAGGCCAACAGGTTCCCCTCCAAGTAACACGGAGGCCAACCCTAAGGGAGATGTCAAAGCCATAACCTTAAGAAGTGGCAAGGAGATCGAAGGGATCACCAAGATTACCAAATCACCCAAGGCAAAAGAGATCAAAAAGGAGAGAGAAACTGTGCAAATCGATGAAGAGGACGAACCCTATGTCCCCTCACCACCTAAGGTTCCACCACCACCATTTCCTAAATGACTCAAGAAGCAACTAGTGTTTAACAAAAGATTCCTTGGCTTTATCAAAATGATGAAGGTCATTCAAATCTGGATTTTTTTGTTAGGAATGCTAGATCAAATGCCACATTATGCCAAGTTCCTCAAGGAGCTCATCACAAAGAAGAAGAAATTGGATAAGAAAGAAATAGTCTATTTGACTGCAAACCACAGCTCACTCATATCCAAGGACTTGCCAACTAAGCTTAAGGATCCAGGGAGTTTTATTATACCTTATTATATGTTGGCGATGTTGAGTTTGCTAAATGCCTTTGTGACCTTGATGCCAGTATTAACCTCATGCCTTTAACTATTTTTAGGCAACTCAGACTTGGAGACCTCAAGCCAACTGAGATGCGTCTTTAGCTAGCAGACCAAACGGTCACGAGGCCACATAGAATCGCAAAGGATGTGCTAGTTAAGTTTGAGCAATTCTATATTCCAGTAGATTTTATGGTCTTGGATTTCGACCCCAATAAGAATTGCCCTCTTCTTCTAGCGAAGCCATTCTTTAACACCTGTCGTGCCCTGATTGATATCAATGGAGGAAAGTTGACTCTAAATGTTGGTGATGTAACATTAGAGTACCAAATGGCCAAGGCGATGCAATACTAACAAGAGGATGAAGCTTGCATATGCATCGACTTGATGCCCAATGATGCTTTTGGTGTTGAAAAATAATGGAGCTGGAACACTATAGAGGAAGAAGATGAGGAATCTCTTGAGCAAGCATGCCAAGTTGAAGAGGTCAAAGAGGATGAAGAAGTAGACAAGGAGGAGGCCAAATTGGTACTAGAACTCTATAGGGGGCACTCACACAGCCATCCACCATTAAGTCCCCCACCTTAGAGCTAAAGGAGTTGCCTCCCCACTTGGGATATGCCTTCTTGAATGAAGGTGAAAGGCTACCCATCATCATCTCGAATAAGCTTACTCAAGAGCAAGAACATCAAGCCCTTACTTTGGTGAACTAGAGCATCAAGGCCTTGGGATGGAAAATTTTAGATATCCAAGGCATCAGTTCTGACATTGTGATGCACCGCATCAACATGGAGGATGGAGCCAAATCCAAGGTGGGTCATCAAAGAAGGCTCAATCCTAACATGAAGGAGGTCGTGAAGAAGGAAGTAATCAAGCTTCTTGACGCTGGAATTATCTACCCTATTTCAGATAGTGAACGGGTGAGCCCTATGCATTGTGTGCCCAAGAATGATATTATGACAGTGTAAACTAATAAAGAAGGGCAGCTCATCTCCATAAGAACAGTTACCAGGTGGCGTGTATGCATCGACTATAGAAAGCTTAACACCGCCACTTGAAAGGATCACTTTGCACTTCCCTTCATTTATCAAATGTTGGAGCACATAGCGGGACATACCTTCTATTGCTTTCTTGAAGGCTATTCCGGGTATAATCAGGTACTCATCTATCTTAGAGACCAACAGAAGACCACTTTTACTTATCCCTTTGGCAATTTTGCCTATACGAGAATGCCTTTCAGACTATGCATGCTCCTGCCACTTTTCAACGGTGCATGATGCCAATATTTTGGGGGATGAATGAAGAAATTGTGCGGTGTTCATAGATGATTTCTCTGTCTTTGGAGATTCACTCAAGGGCTACCTTCACAACTCGGATAGAGTGCTTAAGAGATGCGAAGAAAAGAGACTCGTGAGTAATTGGAAGAAGTGTCATTTAAAGGAAGAAGAAGTCATTATGTTGGGTCATCAGAACTCTAAGGTGGGAATTGAAGGTGATTGTGCCAAGACCGAAGCAATCAAAAAGATGCAACCACCTACGACAGTCAAAGGAATCCGTGCCTTTCTTGGACAAGCTGAGTTTTATCACCGCTTTATTAAAGATTTTTCTTCTATTGTGAAACACTTAACTAACCTATTGAACAAGGATGTTCCTTTTGAATTTGATGATGCTTGTTTGGGTGCTTTTAGGAAACTTCAAGAAGCATTGGTCACCGCTCTCGTCACCACCTCACCATCTTGGGACCTCCCATTAGAGCTCATGTTTGATGCCAGCAATGATGCCTTGGGTTGTGTCCTAGGACAAAGAAAGGAAGGGCATTTACATGTCATCTATTACGCAAGCCGCATACTCACCGGAGCACAACTTAACTATACGACCACGGAGAAAGAGATGCTCGCAATGGTGTACGCTTGTGACAAGTTTAGGCTTTACCTACTAGGCTCTGAAGTCATCATCTACACTGACCATGCTGCCTTGAGGTATGTCTTCGCTAAACAAGATGTCAATCCCCAACTTATTCGTTGGATTCTACTTTTGTAGGATTTTGACTTGGTGATAAAGGATAAGAAGGGCATGGAGAATGTGGTAGCGGGTCATTTTTCTCGCCTAGATAATAGCAATGGGATGGAAAAGAAGGGAGGATCCTTGAATACTTTCCGAATGAAGCATTATTTTATGTGCAGTCAGTGAGACCTGCATGGTATGTGGACTATGCCAATTACTTCATGAGTGAAGTCATGCCTGAAGTTTTGAGCTACTCCAAGAGAAAGAAGTTCCTTGGTGATGTCCCTTTTTATGTGTGGGATGAGCTATATTTATTTCGGCATTGTGTTGATGGCCCACTAAGGCGATGTGTTCCGAATGAGGAGATACCAGCTGTTCTCCAAGAATGTCATAGATTGGCTTATGCCGGTCACTTTGGAGCAATAGAGAAAGCTGCAAGGGTGCTTGAACAGTGGTTTTTATTGGCCTACCATTTTCAAAGATGCAAGAGAGTTTGCAGAATGCTGTGATCGCTGTCAAAGAATGGGATGAAATGACACAATCAAGCATCTTGGAAGTTTAGCTATTTGACGTGAGGGGGGATCGACTTTATGGGTCCTTTTCCTTCATCTAAAGGCAACAAGTACATCATTGTGGGAGTCGACTATGTCTCCAAGTGGATAGAGACATGGGATACCCCAACTAACAATGCAAAAGTGGTCTTGCTCTTCCTCAAGAAGCTCTTTGCTCGATTCAGTGTTCCTCGTGCGATTATTAGAGATGGTGGTTCCCACTTTTGCAACCATCCTCAAGCACTATAGTGTCACTCATAAGGTAGCCACTCCTTACCATTCTCAAATTAGTGGCAAAGTTAAAGTTTCTAATAGGCAGCTGAAGAGGATTCTAGATAAGATGGTAAGTTCAGCCAAAAAAGATTGGCCTTTAAAACTTGATGACACATTATTACCTTACCGCATCACATTCATGACCCTTATTGGAGCAACACTCTATCGTCTGGTCTATGCATGGCGTATCACCTTCCAGTGGAGCTTGAACATCAAGCATTTTGGGCGCTCAAGGCATTAAACTACGACTATAAGCTCGCTAGAGAATGCTGAATCCTGCAACTCCATGAACTTGAGGAAATTCGTGCAAGTGCCTCCAAAAGTACAAGGCTTTATAAGGAGACCACAAAGAAAGGGCACGATGCTCATATTGGGAACAAGAACTTCCAGGTTGGACAATAAGTACTTCTCTACAACTCTCACTTGAAGTTGTTCCCAGTAAGCTAAATTCAAGGTAGAGTGGGCCGTTTGAGATCATCAATGTCGCACCTCAAGGAGCAACTGAACTCAAGAATTCCAAGGGCCAATCGTTTAAAGTCAACAGCCAGTAGTGCAAGCTATACCTTGGGAATGATGTGGAGCGCACTCGAGTTGTGCACACATTGTTCCCACCATCCGCACCTTAGTCTGAGGGAGTAACAGTGAAGTTAATGGCTTAAAATTAGCATTTTAATTTTATGTGATTTTATTTTTTGAGTTTTTGCTTTAGACTAATTTTATGTTTTGGTTTGCAAATTCTTCTTACAAAAAATTAGTAAATGATCGTAAGCCAAACAGTGTTCGATAGTGGTGGGGTACATAAGTTTGCCCGAGTTTTAACTGCAACTCGTAATTATACTAGAGCCCGTTAGTTTGGCAAAAAAAAAAGACCCCCGAACAAAGAAGAAGAGCACTTTGGTGACCACCACTTGTTCCACCGGTGACTTCCACCTCTGGCAGACCACCTCACCACCTCTCTAAGTCTGGGTGTCCCTCTCTCCATCAGTAGTAATCTTCATCGGCCCTCACCAAGGTTCTAAAGGGAAAAACCCAAAATTTTCTTTTGGGGCTGATTGTAGCTCCTCAGGAGCTCTACGTCTCTGACTGCCTACACTACGACGAAGCCCAGACCGAGGCCTCTCTAGAAGTGTGACCTACCCATCTCCTGTCACTGGCCAGCAACACTCCAGCAACTTTCAAAAATTATTATTCAACGTCTTCTCAACTCGCAAGATGACCAAGAGTGCTAGTGCGAGCAAGGTGAGCAATAAGAAGTAGCATGCCCATGAAGAAGAAAAAAATGAAAGGCCTCTATGCCTCCACCTTCCTAACCATCGCCATCCCCTTTATCATCGGCATCTCCTTCACCATCGGCATCCCCCCTCTAGACGCTTCTGCCGCCCACACCGAGATATCATTTCCACTATTTCACGATTGGGAAGTTACCAGGTTTACTAAGTTTGAAAAATTTTGCATACATGCATACAATGTGATTGAGTGGGATGACATGCGTACACTTGACAATATAAGAAAAAAAATCTAGATCGGATCCCGTCGGCACCTCCTATTCCAACTTTTATGGATCTCATATTCAACTTTAGTGGGCACGGCCGGAGATCCATTCGTAGGCTCATCCTCCGCTTCCTCGGATCCGACTATGATGGCTTCTCTCGGGACTTCACCAAAATTCCTTTAGGTCGCTGTCAACGTTGTTGGCCTACGCCTGGAACCACCATCATCGTCAACCTCGGGACTGAACCCCTATCAATGTAGAGGGAAAGAAGAACCACCATCGTCGATTGCACCACCGTCATCGATTGAACCACCATCATCGATTGAAGGTAGATCTGCTCTAGCGAGGAGATCTTATTTTCTCGCACCAGCCAACCTAACTTCATCACTGGGCCTACTTCTCCTCCTCGTCCTGCCGTCCCTGCCTCTGCCTCTGCGCACTGCTACCATAGACTGCGCCTCGTTGATGGTGATGTTGCGGCCATTGAGATTCTGGCCGTTCATCCCCTCAACAATCCATTCATCAATTTTTGTTTTCTTCATGGCAAGGGCAGAAGGCGGTACAGCAGCTGGTTTTTTGTTAGGGTAGGGCAGTGGTTTTATCGATTAGGTTGGAAATGGGTCGTGGGTAGAAGAAGATGACATCAACACTTTTTTTGTTTTTTTGTCTAAAGGTGTTTTCGTCATTTCAATGACAAAAAATGAAAAATACTCATTGAGGGACCCGAAAGTATAATAAAATAAAACTAGAGGGACAAAAAGATCATTTTACAAACAAGAGGAACTTTTGAGTATATTTAAGCAAATCCGAGGGACTTGAGAGTAATTTTCCTAAAAAATAAAGTATTATTTATATGCCACAATTTCCACCTGGATCACCATAAGAAATGATCGATGCGTTCGACGGATCATAGTTCCAACGAAGTATACAATAAAAATTTTCATTGTCACTAAATAAATGCGTATTTGAATAGTCAATATCAACCATACGATAATTCTCGTTAACGGTTTGAATAGTCCAAAATGAGGAATTTTTACTGTCTTGAGTAGCAAATGTTCCTCTCCCATAGGCTAGATTGTCCAATAAGTGCATGACTTACTCCACCAAATGATTGTTTCCACCAAATGAAAGACTACTAACTCTGTCTAGATATAACTTTCAGCACCATACATCAACAACCAATTACCTGATACAAAATCCTACAAAAATTGAAACAAAATTAGGCAGCTAAATATGATGAGAATTACTTTATATCAAAAAAAATAAGAGAATTACTCTTTCTTCTTACTCTTAAGGATATTCTTTCTATTCCGTCTATTAGCACATCCATAATAATAATGAGGGACATAAATAGTTTAAAATTATATCTCATGTGACATAGAAAATTTATAATATATATTGCAAAAATAATTAGCTCAAGACATACATTTGTATCCACTTTTCATAAATTTTACTCCTTACTACTCTAGTAACTAATAACTAGTCTAGAGTAGTTACTACTCTAGCAACTATTCATGTGATGGTGTTAATGTTTAGATTTAACTAAAAAATAGGTGTAACCTTAATAAAAAATTAAAATTTTAAAAGATAAGAAATTAAACAATTACATTTCATTTGGGTCTAATTCTAATTTATTACAGTGTTTTAAACTTAATTGTTAATAAATATTTGATAAATTCCCGAAGTCATAATTGTGATCACAATAAAAAATATATATATTCATATAGCAGTTCTTATATAAATTATCCTTCAGTATAATTTACCTGGCCTAATGATAATTTGACTTCGAATTATTTTTGTGGACTAGATATAGGTGAGAATATTCCGCCTAAATAAAGCATCTGATTTATTTTCACAAATTCTGGACATAACATATTCTAGCACCCGTTAAAGCAATCATCTTACACGAACAAAATAATTTACATTTAAAAATTTATATACAATTAATTAGTATAGAATTGCAAAAATATATTCAAAAGTGTGGATGAAAGAGTAATTTATTACACTACAGGATGCCGTCAATCGAACGTTATAATTTTTTTTTTTGAGGGACTCGAACGTTATAGAATTTTGAGTTTACCTAAAACAACAATATATTTATAGTTAATTTGATTATGATATTTATCATCTTTAACCGTGCCTATAATATACTTTAGGAAAAACTATGTAAAAAAAATTATTTCAATTCTTATAAGAATTTTTATTTTCATTTGTTAAATTTTAAGTGTAGATTATTTTTTTAGAAGAATGCAAAATTAAGATATGATTTATTACACTGAAATAAGAATATACTAAGACATAAAATATAGTTAACCTAAGTTGCAAAAGAAAAAAAAAGAATGTCCACATCAAATTTATGATTTAACTAATGTTAAGTATAATTAAAAAATTATTAGCTCGACCTAGATATCTTTGTAGGCACTAAGTTCAAGGATTTAGATTCAGGGGGGACTGCATAAAAATCATCTCCATGGTATGGACTAAATATGGGCCTTTAGATTTGATCAAATTCTTTTTTTACAGATCTGATGGTAAGAATCTGTTGAGGATATTTTCGAGTTTTTATCCAAACATACTCATTAGGGTTCCACCATTTTTCTATATAATTCCATCCCCTGTTGAGGATATTTTCGAGTTTTTATCCAAACATATTTATTAGGGTTCCACCATTTTCCTATATAATACATGTATTTCCATAAATTATATTATTTTGCTGATATTTTTTTAATTATTTTAATTATTGTATTTCCAATATTGCCCCTATCCCTTTCAGTGAGGATTACCCATGTCACCACTGAATTTGAACCCTAAGTTCAATAGTAGTTATGAAAGATTTAATAACACTAAATAGTTAGTGTCAGAGTCTTGCATGTTCATCAATTAATTTATCAAGGAAGTTTTCGATAAAATAACCTTGACTACACGGTTTATTAATTTGCGAAAAATTAAAACCATTATCTTATTATAATAGTAAGGTACACAAGTCTCTCAATATTAGTAAAGATACTGTTGAGAATGGAAAATGACGATTGTATCCGGGCTTCCGTGGGATGAGTAGGGCCTGGATCGTCGCGGGATGAGTAGGGCCCGGATCGTCGCGGGTTGGATCATCACAGGATGAGTAGGGCCTGGGTCATTGCGGGGCCTAGATCGTTGCAAGCTAGATAGTTGCAAAAAGAAGAAGCCCAAATCGTTGCGGGCTGGATCGTCACAGAAAGAGGAAGCTAGGATCATTACGGGTTTGGTGAAGGCCGGATCATCGTGGGTTATCAATAGCCCAGATCCTCGCTAGCTTCATTGAGGTTGGATCATCACAAAATAGTTGAGGCCGAATCGTCGCGGGCTTCATTGAGGACGAATCATCACAAAATCGCTCGGTTTGGATCGTCGCGGGTGTCATCCATCCCAAAATTATGGCGGGCTCGGGTTGGCTTAATCATTGCAGACTTGAAGGTTTTTGTATGATCGCGGGATTTCTCTAAGGCTCAATCGCCATAGGCCTAATCGCTGTAGGCCTTCATAGGCCCAAATCGTCGCAGACCTTCATTGGGCCAGATCATCGCGAGTCTTGTTAGTCTCTGATCATTGTGAGTCTCATTGGGCTCCTATCATCGCGGGCTCTACTCACGAAGGGTCATCACCCAATACGTGAAAGGAGGGTTTGGGTTGGCGCAGGACTTGGATAAGATGAAAGCTCAAATAGGCTGAGTTCAAGATGAACTCTATTAAAAATAATATTAAAAGAGGCTGAGTGTACTCAGGGTCTTAAGAGATAAAGATAGACTGCGGAGAAGGCGAGATAAGCTCGAGAAATTGGGTAAACCATGGGGTTTTCAAGTTCATTTTTGACGAAGATAGACTTTAAGGTCTCCAAGTTCGACTAGGAGGCGATCTAGGGTAAGAGGTCGATGTGGTCGAATTTTCTATATAAGCAGAGCAAGGGGCAAATGGAAGGGACATCACCACAGCGTTATGAGATCAATTTTCTATATTAGCTTTCGGCCTCGGCCAACCTTTGTTACCTTAGCGTTAAACCAACTTTGGGACGAGTACTCTGGGCTGTCATGAGATCAATCGACGTTCTCTCGTATTTTTTCACCAATATTGTTTTTGGCACGCTTAGTGGGACCTAGAAGGATGTTTGAGAAGGTAATTTAACCTACTATAATCAAGATGACCAAGAGCAAGGACACAGCAACACCCTCTTCTCAACAGCTCATTGGGAAGAATACTACCAATGCAGCTCCCCTCAAGAAGCCTGCTTTCCTAACTGCTCAACCTAGTACCTTGTGAAACTCTACCAATACGGCTCCCACTAAGGAGCCTGCCCTCCCTACTACTCAGACGAGTAGTGGGAGGAACACCATCAACTCGGCACCCCCCAAGGAGCCAACTGACCAAGATGTTGGTGAAACACTCAAAGCCATAATCATCTGGCTAGATCAGATGATGGTCGATCATAAGTGGACAAGCAATGACACTAAAGACCGCTTCGGGGGGATCTCTCAGCGCAGCAAGGAGTCTCTTCATCATGTCTCCAACCAGATTGGAAAGGTATATGATTATGTAGATGACATAATTTATAGGGTAGCCAGGGAGCACCATGACCACATGGTTGATTACTTCAACCAAACCATGGTGCTTATGATAACTGCTAAGGTGACTGAAGCCATGAACAAGGGCAAAGCCATATCTACCCCACTACCCATTGATCACACCATCAACCAGACTCAAGGCACATCAGGAGTAATCGGCCCAAGCTAACCGGCCAGGAATCCTATAGACTCGGCGCTCCAAGTATCCTCCAATAGGGGGACTCAGGGTACGAATAACTTAGAGTACTATAAGACTGTTGGAGTAATGACAAGCACCGTCTAAGCAGATCGAGGTTGATACCAACCTTTTAGGGTTAACACCAGGTACAACACCTTTGAAAAAGGGAATACCCGAAGCAACACCCTCTTTGACACCATTACTTCTGCTCAAACTCCATGGCAGTAGTATACACGGCAAAAAAGAGTAGAGTTCGAGGAAGAGGAGGTCGACTACCCCATCAATAGACAATTGACATACAAGCATACCCAAACAAGGGCAGATCCATAACTACCTCCCATCAAGGATGTAGAAGACCTAAACCCTAGGGAGCAACATGGCTATAATCAAGGACCTCATCAGGAGTAAGAGGCGACACAACAAAGGGAGCTGGTCGTTGAAGTACTTAGGGACATATAGATTGAAGCAAGGCACACCCCACACCCTAGGTTCACTAAGCTGCCATACCCTGAAAACTATGACAAGGAAACCTTCCCAAGGGGGTACCACATCCCAGACTTCACTCAGTTCTCGGGTGAAGATAATAAATCATCGGTGGAACATGTAGCACGGTTTATCATCCAGTACCGTAAGACATTATCTAACGATTTCATGCATCTACGTCACTTCCTGATGACCCTTACAAAGATGGCCTTTACTTGGTATATCTGCCTCCTACCGTGTTCTGTGCTGACTTGGCCAGAGATGGAACAAAAGTTTAATAATCAGGTCTACCGGCCAGAGCCGACTATAACCATCTTGAATTTTTCCCATATGCAACAACTCGAGGGTGAATCAATTGAGAAGTTCATCATCCACTTTTGGAAGGCAAAGAATCATTGTCCAACCAACCTATCACAGCCTGACCAAACATCCCTGGCCATGCAAGGACTCACCTTCTGCCTTCGAAAGAAACTCAGAGTTGAGAGGTTCTGAGACCTCTCTGAGTTGGCATAGAAGGCTATCACCATTCAACAGCTGATTAGTGAGAAAGATAGGAAGGCTGCCTCCTCTAAGGGTACTTACACCTATGACCCTACTTTGGAGATTGATCAGTTGGATAGCGAGCACGGTTAGGAAGATGATCTGATGGCGGAAGAGATGGTAGCTGAACTAACCAAGGGTAAGCCATACAAGTGCGAGAGCCTCTTCAGAAGAAGGTGATGGTACCAACCGAGTTTGAAAAGAAATACTCATTTGATGTGACTAAGGCTGATGAAATTTTTGACAACCTGCTCAAGAACGGCCAAATCACCCTGCCCAAGGGTCGCACGATCCTGGATGAGAAGGAGCTAAAGGCAATGAGATACTACAAGTGGCATGAAGTAAGTCTCACAATGCAGCCAACAAGGTGGTCTTTTAGAACCAGATCCCATAAGCGATCAGAGACGGTCGATTCAAGTTTGCCAAAGAGTTACTGCAAATAGCCTCCTTCATGGTCCCGATTGCAATGGTTGGCCTTAGGAGAAGTGAAAAGAAGAGCAATACAAGACAAGAAAGAATATCTCACGAGACCTAACAGAGACACTAAGGGGCAAGGCCCGCGAAGAGACCTGAGAGAGACAGTTGAGGGACAAGAAATTCCAAAAGACCCGAGGGAGACCCTCGGAAGACATGATTAGTGGAAGAAACCCAGGGGGCAAGGTCCTCCAAGAAACCTGAGGGAAACCCTCGGGAGGCAAGATCAGCATTAGATACTCGGGGGGCAAGGCCCTCGAAGAGACCTGAGAGAGACAATCGGGCAGCAATGCCCCTCTAATAGATCTGATGGAGACCCTCGAGTGGAAAGATCAGCATAAGACACTTGGGAGGCAAGACCCTCGATGAGACCTGAGAGAGACACTCGGGAGGCAAGGCCCTCCAAGAGACCTCAGGGAGACCCACGATAGGCAAGATCAATATCAAAAGTAACAGCCCACAAGGACACAGTAGTCCTTCTTACCAAGGGTGTCGGACAGCAACTGGAGGGTCCACCACCCCGGCATAACGGTGGATCCCCAAGATACCCATGACCAGTAACAAGAAGTTTTCCACTAACTAGGGGAAAAGAGGCCCGCACCAGAGCCACTAAAACTCGGAGCTTTGACAAAGACTCAGAAGCGTCATCTCGAGAGAAAGATGCAAGCTGAGAAGCAGATTGCAAAGGACATCGAGAGACAGCTAGCTAGACACAAGACTCTGATAGAGATGCAAGAAGCCTTGTTAACTCTTCCCGTGATATAATGCCATACGGCCTCCGAGTGTGGCTGACCTATGGAAGTTGAAGCCCCAAGTTGTGACAAGAGCAAATAACTAATAAGGGAGTCTGATGAGGCAAGAACACCAAGCGAGGAGTATGACAAAGATAGATGAGACATGAAAGAAAGGAGATACATTGACCTTAGGGAGAAGCTGGACAAGAAGAATTGCGTACTCCATGTCAGGAATGGGATACTCCCTAATGACAAATCCTCACCAGAGGAGTCAACAATCCCAGAGGTCATTTATTGATCTAAACTCAGGCTATGTGAGGTTCAGAGCCTTTGAGAAGCTAAAGATAGATGAAGGCCCTAACGATAACCAGAGTCACAGCAGTAGCCCTAGTAAAGACAACAAGGTCCACAATCATGTCGATAAGAAAAAGGCCATGTTCGGCCTGGATATGTAAGGATTAGGGACTATGTCAAGGTAAAACTACATGGTGTTCATGTCACTAGTTAGGAAGAGTTACCGAGTTTGGATGACCTCATTGGGGATGGTGGAGGTGAGGACGTAGAAGATGAGAAACTGAGTCCTGAAGTTAGCACCAGTAACAAAGAAGAATATATAAAATGGAGGTTAAAAAAATATCGTGAGGAAGAGGAGAAGGGAATGGTGGAACTTGAAGATAGCATGAGCAAAGATGACTTTAGTGAAGATGATCGAGACTTGTCGGTCAATATGGTCTTCAACTTACCGGCCATTTTTTGGGCCGAAAAAGGGCCAGCCCAACTACCTTAAGGGAGATGTGATTAAAGAAGATGTGGTGGAACTTGAGATTGGGGACTAAGCCTTAGGTGTACCAGTGGTGGAAGACTTAAGCAACACCATCACTATACCAAGTGATCTACAAGAAATTACGAATAATGAAGCACGTAATCAAATAGTATAGTGGATAAGTAGGGTTTTGAACTGAGGGTTGGAACACGAAATCAAAACAATCAATTATGCTAAGCGAGAGAATTAAAGGTTGTAAATGTTTGTAATTAACTAAATGAAATTAAAAGAGCAAATAAAAGAGTTGTGAATCAAATGTAGGCAAACGAGCACGATACCCTATGGATTAACTACCTATATCAAGATTATGATTCTTATGAAGCTCCAACTAGTACCCAGAGTGTTCTAATGCATCCCCCTAATGCTTTCGCTCATTAGAGAGATAAAACTAAAATAGAAAAGGCCTAGATTACTAATAACCTCTTTCACTCATCAATTAGACATAGAACTAACTAATCTCAACTATGAAGATTCCTCCTAGTTGCTTATCCTTATGATATTAAGACGTCTCATCGATATCTAAGAACATGTTAATTAGTTTTTCCATTAATTTGAGTGCCTCTTGGTCCACTCTCATCAATTTTAATTATAACCTAAATGATCAATTAGGTTAAGCATTAAGCACACCAATTAATAACTAATATGAAAGATATTCAAACCATAAACTCACATAGATAATCAATCACATTTTAAGGCATCGTACTCTAAAGAAATCTACTCGCTAAGCATATTCATGAAGCAAGATCAATAAGAAACATCATAACGAAAAGCATAAGTGTAGGGAGAGAGAAGAATTAGTCATTCAAGCAAGCCTTGCCAATCTCCTCCACGAAATTGCACGAAATTCTGACTTTATTAATCTCCAAAGTTGCAGTAAAAGTCATGAATAAAACCTAAGAGACTATGGCCTATATATAGCCAAATGTCTAGCTAGAAAATAGGAAAACCTAGAGGATGTTAACCAAAACAAGAAATCTTGCTAGCCAAGTAATGAGGTAAATAATATAACTATGATCCTATGGCTAAAACCCGACTAAATAAGAAGTCTAACATCAGCTGGTCTCGAGCGAATTGGCAGTCGCCAGGTAGGTTGCGGCCGCCAGTTGAGTCTTAATAAATTTCTCGGTATCCCCTCACTTGTGGTAGTTAGTGAACTAGTGATGGGGAGTCCTTTTGGCCTTTTACTCGAGTTGTCCTATCATCCAATCCTTGATCCAAATACCCATGAACCGCTTCAAGTTCCTATAAAAACATGCAACAAATGGTAGAAGTCTATTCCCTAATACGAATGCATCAACATAACAAAAGACTTATTGGAATAAGACTAAAAATTAATCAAACGATGATTAAATATATGAATCACATAACAAATAAATGAGCATTTACACACTCATCACACTCCCATACTTATCTCATTGCTTGTCCTCAAGGAAGTGAAGCATCAGAAACACTAAAAATTGTTGGCCCCCTAGTATCGTGAACTATCCAGAGAAAACCTCATATCAGTTCAAATTTGCAATTCAAGTCTAGCCCACAAATCAAAGTATTTCTCCATAATTTTTATCATTCAGAAAGTAGTGAAGTTTACTAGGAACAATATCGCAAAAAGCACATGACATGAAGAGATAATTAAGAATACGCTGCTCCATTATTTCACCTAGCCCCAAAACTATTTTCGTTAGCGGTTAGCTTTACTCGTTTGGTGTCTTAGGACTTACTCGCAGATAGTGGTAGGCAAAGCCACCTCCACATCTTTGAGTTATCCGGATTAGGCTAGAGTTCACCCCTATCAAAATCCATCTTTCTATTTTTATGGATCTTTTTACACCACCCATTCACACATCACATAGCAGAATCTGCATATAATGTTATACATTCCATACATTCCACAACCACTTCCATCGTATCCTTTTTTTTGTTTCTTTGTTCATCACTTTTTCCCTTTTTTCACATTCCATTTCTTTTTTCACATTCCACACACCTTTCCTTTCCTTCTCCTTTCGGGTAGGGGCTTTGCTCTAATTTATTGATCTAACCGTTGCCCTTCTTTGCCTAAAAGATTTTTCAAAAATGGGTTTTTGGCAGCAAGCACATCACTCGGTTAGACTCGCAAGTTAGCTAAAACCTTTTTAATATACATGCAGAATTCGATTACTAAGAGCGTGTTCCCTAAACTATTCATGTGTTCTCTTAGTCCCGTACCTAGCAATCGCTTAATCAAATTATGAGGTGTTAAAAAGCATGAACTACTTTGCAATAATGGCCTTATCCTATCCTTGCAACTCTTTTTCTGGCATGAACCTTCCTAAGGATATTCGGTTGCTAGGAAGCAAACAATTCAAGGGTGAAGTTTCCTCATCTACTTATGACACCTCATCAGACTTAAGCACACTTCTACCTCAGACCAAGACTCGATTACACACGAACAAAAAATGAAAACACACAACATATTAGACGCCCTCTCACACTCACTGAACACAATGTTCTCAATATGGGGCAAGACACAAACAAACATCACAACTCATAAAATAATAGCACAATCGTATAATGCAGAAATAAGCATAACAGAAAAGGAAAGAGAAGTAGACTGGTACTGCCTTTTTAATTATGAGACAGAGGAGGTGGTGGAAAGGACTTGGAATGTGTCTTAACCCAAGCCCGCATCCAGTCATGAGAAGCCTGCTGGGCCACGAATTACGCTTGTTAGGTGGCACGTAATCTAGCATAGTGAGCTTATTAAGTAGACTCCATCAGGGCATTGTAGTCTCACTGCTCTTGGTAGAGCACTTCTTTGTAGCAACAGAGGAGGTGTAGTGAGTGTTGAGCTCTTGAAGGGCTGCCGCTAATCGGGCAGTGTGCTTGTGGTGTCTTTGCCAATGGGCCTCGTGGGTAGTGGCCATCTCTGTCATATGAACCTCCATACCGGTAATGCACTCTGTCAGTTCCATCGAGTCTGCTTGGTAAGCCAGGATTCGCACAGATTATTATTGGAGATGTCTTTTCACTTTCCCCCAGTGCTTCCATTCCTTGAAGGGTACCACCTCCTGGCCATTCCTCTTGGTTGTGTTGATGAGGTGATAGGAACAGAGGAGTGGAATGTCGATCACAGTCGGGGAATGAGATAATCTCGTGTATCCTACAAGATGATCAGGGAAAAAATGCTCTGCGATGCAGGTGATTATGTAACCCAAAAAGTCCAAAATTTGATGAGCCGATATAACTTTCTTGAAAACTTTCACAATCAAATTAAATGTGCCAAAGACAAGCCTACCACGCATCCAATGCTTGATATATAATTGTGTACAGGTCATTCTACTATCCTCATTAGTACCAGTGAATACCAGGCACATAAAACTATACAGCAAAGACATATGTGGATCACAAATGAGGGTAGATAGAGCTTGGCCAGCTGTATACTCATGGAAGGTAGTGATGGCGTACCAACCTCTATCCGCATCCCCATCAGTGTCAAAATCTAACAGACCCCTACCCAGCTTAATGTCTAGAATGTTAACTGGGATTGGTTCAGTAACTGTAAATGGTTTACCGAACATGCGTACAGTAAATGAAGATTTCTTCTCAGCAATGATTAACGTGGTATAAAACTCTTACATCAACCCAGGATATGCTTGAACCATGTTGTCCATAAAATACTCCAATTCCATTGATTGTAAAGCAATGCGAAGGGCATCTCCTATATCCCAGGTTCCCTGCGGTTTATAGATCCGATGGCGATTGGAAGGAGGAACAGAGGAAGAAGAAGTATGATGTCAGCATGTTTTTTATTTTTTGTGCTAAGGGTATTTTGGATATTTCATTGACAAAAATGAAAAAAGAGCTGCTAACGTGCGTCAGAGACTCGAAAGTATAATATAATCAAACTAGAGGGACAACAATATTATTTTTCAAAAGGGGAGAACTTTTGAGTATATTTAAGCAAACTCGAGAAACTTGAGAGTAATTTTCCCTTATTTTTTTATTATTAAGAATATATATAATAATGGTCTATCTCGTATTAATAAAAGAAATACTGCCTTGCTTTTAAGAGGAATGACATCAACTTTTACTAAATTTAATAATTTAGTAACATTCTAACAATCAAATTAATTCACAAATACTCGTGTAATTGAAAATAGAAAGTGGACGCGGTCTATTTATCTTATTTTGATCAAGGAAAAACATGAATGCCTAAAAGAGAAAATACCACGACATATTGTCAATTTTTTTATTATTACATAGGATCGCTTATTATGGGAAACACGGTACAATGCCAAAACTATTTTTTTACCAGGAACCATAGGCACATATGGAATGAAATTGAAATTGAAATAAGCATATTTCGATAGAGATCGACTACTGTCAATTGCTTATCGAAAGATCAATTTATGTTGGGATTTCACTAGATAATATCTCAGCACGTTGTCAAACTCCTTGATGTAGTTAGACTTTTACTTTTTTCTGCAGAGAAGCCTATTCATTGTGTGCTAGTGCCATTTGAATCATGTTTTATGAGGCTATTCATGTTCTCTTTAACTTGTGTGAGAGTTGCGAAGTTTCGTGTGGCGATGATGTATTTGCAGTTTAGTCCACAACTTCTTGCTCTTTGGATGATTGTATTTGTGTTCTGCGTTGGGTTCTCAAGACTTCTAACAATATGAGAACTTTTCTATAATCTCGCATGTACTCTCCATTCGATTGTTCTGTTCATTGGTTGTTGATTGATGAGCCCAATTCCTTGAGTTGAGATTGTGTATTATAGAGGTTGAAGAACGCTCCTGATTGAGCCTAGCACTAGCTGTACGGCCTCTCTCTTTCCTGATCGCCATTTGGGGGTCCCTTGGAAATACAGTAATCACTGGGTGCAGATTCTTAGGGAGCTTGGTGACATGGAGTTTGTTGTTACACATATTTTTTCTAAAGAAAATGTAGTTGTAGATGCATTATCTAAAGTGAATTAGGGTTGATGGTGGTGCTATACTTTGGACTTTATTATCCGTTATATGGACAAAGATATTTTTTTCTTCTGTATTATCATTTCTTACATGTAATGCTTTTTTTTTTGCGAAAAAGAACCCGAGATATATTAAGAAAATAAAAACGTACAAGACGGAGACAGAAATAAAAGAAACCTAAGACCTACTCCTGCTGATCCCACAAACTGGGCAGTCAAAGGGGTGGGTTCCCAAGATCAAAAGATCCTGAGAGAGCCCGAGACTCTAAATCCTACTCCGCAGAAACCCACAGGCCGGGCAGTCGGAGTGACGTCCCCTGCCAACAGGCAGGAGAAACGTCGCCTATCAAACTATCCCAGCGGAATCCACAAACCGGCCGTCTGGGGGTTCGGCGTCCCGACAATAGCCGAGAGGCCGAAATCCTGAAAAGAACCTAGCCTCGAGTTAACCCCTGCAAGGGTTCTACCCACCCTACCACTCGAGGAGAGAGAGAGAGACCATCCCGAACACCTAGCATGAACGGTTGCAACCGAGGGCCTCAGTAAAAACCTATCGCCGCCAAATGATAGAGAAAAAGAGCGCCAAACCCGTTAGAGTTGCAGGGCCCTATTACAAAAACAAAACCGTCAAAAAATAAGCAGGAGAAAACCGGATAGTCAAGGAACGAAGCGGTGAAAAGGCATGCCGGTAAGATCCCTGCCAATGTGTTTCAGGAGTGCCTGCGGGAAGTTCGACCACCAGCCACTCGTTTCTTACATGTAATGCTTGGGCACTCTTTTTCAGGATCGTAAATTCTTCCATCAGATTTTGCTACAACATGGTTATAACGAGGTGTGCAGTTACAACATCGAACACATTTTATGAGCGAGATGTGTTTCTATTTATTTGAATTTCTCTCTTGACCATCCCATTGTGGGATTAGCTAGATAATAGATAAAAAAGACCCATGGTCACTTATCTTTAATAAATTTTATCCCATAGTTACTAATCTATTTTTGTATCTTTAAGATAACTAATCTATCTTGTATGATCATAAATCTATATTAAGTCATCATTGTAACATCACTAATCTATAGGTAATTTTGAAATTTTTACAATTTTAAAGCATCTCTAGTATTTTTTTTGTTTTTTCTTGCTTTCTTTCATTCTTCTCTTCTCTCACTTATAGGGTGAATTTTTTTTTTGGTTTAGTTAAATTTCTTCCAATTTTTTAGAACGTACAATTGTAAATTCAGTTTCAAGCAAGGTTTATAAAATGACCCGAAACCTGACTCGAGATTTAGGCTAACCTCCAGGATGACCGGCCGGACCAGATCTTTTTCTATTTACTAAGATTTATATATATTACTCTTACATTATCAAGAACAAACAATTTTAGGTGTGGGAATTGGATTTGGTTCTGATTAAAAAAATAAGTCAGGACAAATCTAGATAAAATGGGAGCCATTGGATTGATTTATAAATCAAGTACAAGATCAGACGGTTAAGATTCACGCAAGAGTATTATTATATTTTTCTCTCCTCTTTCCTCTTCTCAATCTCTCTCTTCCTAAAAAAACCTAATTTACTGTCGCCCTCTTCCCCCTTTTTCTTGAACCCCAGGAGACCTCAAAATTTGGACCAACTTATCGATCGCAATATTGATGAACCTTCCTCCATTTAAAGGTAATCCTATGGCAGACAGTTCGGCGAGGGAAGTCAATGAAGTGGCAGCAGTTGTTGTTGTTGATGATAAGGTTTAAGACCCTGTCGTCCCCTCACCAGCAAGGAAGAATGAGAAGCCACGACCAGCCCAGCTGGTTTAAGCTAGCTGTGGAACCGTAGGTGCCCGCGACCACATATTGCTACATAGTTTTGGGTCATCAAAGATCGAGTTCTTGGAGAGAGGCGAGGCGATGACCACGTATTGTTTTGTAGTTTTTGTTCTGTAGTTTAGAACAAGAGCTTTTCACTCACAGAATTGGTTTATTTTTGTGTAATGTGCCCGATTATGTCAAATGGTACACTCAGTTATGTAGAATTATTTATTTGGGCATGTCGAATGGTATGTCCAATTTTTTCAAATGGTATGTTTGATTATGTCAAAATGGTATATCTCAGGTATGTGAAATGGTATACCCAACTAGTTCGATAATATTAAAAAGAAATATTCTAATGGTATATTTGATTATGTCAAATGATATGTTCAATTATTTCAAATGGCAGACTCGGTTATATCAAAATAGTATGTCCAGTTATGTCAAATGGTATGTGCATTATATTCAATGGTATATTCTAATGGTATGTAAAAATACTTATGATAAAAAATAAAATAATTAACTAATGATATAGTACAAAAATTGTACATGGCATACCATTTTATCATGACAAGGCATACCATTTTATTATGACACGGCAAACCATTTTTTCATTACTGGGCTTACCATTTTCTAACACGCATGCCATCTCTTTTCTTTTTATCAGTTTTGCCCCTACTATTTGAATATTTTATAATTTTTTCATTGGTCCATTTGTAAATCAGATTAGTCCAGAATATAATACTCCAGGACCAAATTCCATTATGATGGGTAGCTCACTCCTGAACTTCAAGTCATAGATCAATATATTATTTTCTTAAACAAATTAGAACATTTAAGGCATATCTAAAAATATTTAAAGCAAATGTCAAAACATTTAAAACCTAAGCTACTCTGGAGCATACCAAATGTCAACCATAAAAATTGAGATTAAACTTCCACAGCCTTTCCATAGAAGCCCAAAAATTATACGGTAAATTACTCTTAGGTCCCTGAGATTTTGACATCCTACCTCTAGCGTCCCTAAATTTCTGAAAATGATCTTGTAGTCCCCTTGGAGAAAATAATCAGGGGTCCCTCGCTGATGTTATCAATCAATTTTTGTTGTAAAATAATTTATATACCCTTAAAAGAATCAATAAAAAAATCAAAATTTCATCTTCCTTTACTCAAACTAGAACGCCAGTGTCAACAGAACACTGACTTCTGCCCACCTAAACTAGAACCAAGACGCCTTGAATGACAACCATTCACCCTCAGCTGATGTTCTTTCGACGATTTGGTCAAAGATATCTATTTCTATGTGTTTCCCCCGTCTTGTCATCATTATCCTCTGTACCGAAGGACCCCCACAGCACCACCACCACCCCCCCCCCCCAACTCCCCACCCCCCATGCACCCACAGTCAATCTCACTCACCCAATCGGGAACTCTGCGGTGAAGGTTAGGGTTTTCGACAATGACAAAGCGATGGGTTGATCCGATGGGGAGGTGGGGGAGCAGAGGCAGAGGAGGTACAAGGTGCGCCGATGAGGAGGAGGACAGCGAGAGCCATGGCGATATGTAGGTGCGGGATATGCAAATTTGGTTAGGGAATAGATGAGGAAGGTGCCGACACCGTAGTGGAGGGCGGGGAGAGGAGATGGGGATTAGCTTATTTATTACGGTGGATTTGATGGCGATAGCTATAATATTGTTCATCACGTAGGATTCATATTTTTGCCTGGGCTTGTTTATGATGCCGATAGGGGTGATACAAAAGATATCATCGGAGAAGATGAAGAGTCATTGAAGAAGGTGTAAAGGTCATAGAAGGAAGGTAGGAGACAATCGGCATGACTTTTTTTTCTCAATTTTAGGCGTATAAATGTTAATTAGAATTAAAAAGTTAATAAATAAACCGATGACGTCAACGAGGGACCCAAAAGTATAATAAAACTAAATACGGAGGACTACAAGATCATTTTCAGAAACCTAGGGATGCTAGAGGTATGGTGTCAAAACCTAGGCACTCGCGTTCTATCTCCGGATTATAAATCGATGACGTCAACGAAGGACCCAAAAGTATAATAAAACCAAACACGGAGGACTACAAGATCATTTTCAGAAACCTAGGGATGCTAGAGGTAGGGTCAAGACCTAGGCACTCGTGTTCTATCTCTGGATTGACTTGATTTAATTTTGTTTGATTTGATTTGGAAAAAATTGGATTTCTCTGGTAATATTTTCACTTTCCTTTTTTTTTGAAACTAACAAATCAGAATTTTCTAGGGCAGTATCCTGTTTCAATGGAGTGGTCCGATCAAAATTTGTCCTATTCGTTAGGTTGACATTCTTATCAACAAAATTGACACTGTATGAGTGTCCATTCATGGTCTGACAGGTCAGACTGCATTTTTAAGACCATGGCTTTCATGAGAGTTTTTTTTTCTTTATTGTTAATATTATGTCATGTTTAGGCTTTTGTAATGAAGGAAGCATATTATATTAGTATTCTTAATTGGCCTCAATTTAGTGACAATAAATTCAATATCTCGAATTTTGTTATTCTTTTTTCTCTCCCTAATTAATGCTTTCTCTCCACAAAAATGGCTGGAGGCATGAGAGGCATGGAATTGAGTCAAATATCGAGTTTGTACCTATGAGTAAATTTATTAAATTTTGATCATTAAATCTATTTGATATATTTCTAATCACATCAGATGGCCCACATGCACGTCGACACCATTAAAACATCCATGTAATCCTCAATCAATCCACTCTTAAAATTATAACACTCCAATCTAAAAATTTGGAGGCTGACATGTAAACCTTTGAGGGATCATGTAGCCAGACTAGTGTGGATGTAAATTACAAGTCCGCTTGTCAAATTTTTTGTTGTGGATGTCTTTTCTTCGAGTACGAAACTTTCAAGTTGTATGCTTCACAACACGCGGCCGATAAAAAAGTCCTACCATGTTAACGGGCTTTCAAATAATAGTTGACTTGGTCTACAATATTAGTTTCTAAGATCGTTGTGCAGGGTTAGTTATCAGGTCTCATGTCATCGACAATACCGCACAACAAAATAAGCCTTCCACTAATTCTCCTCTTAAGGCTTGGGCGATGTAACAAATATTGCATTCGGCAATACAAACCATTCTGGCAATTATTCTAAAAAAGTTATCCAAATATCCCCAATCAAGTAACAATAGCAATTCAATCAATATATTGCAAACTCAAAAAGTTATACGAGGCCAATGCAGTATATCAATGCATCTAAACCTCACAATCTATCTTTTTAGTTTATATCATTTGGTATTCAGCCATTAGCTAACTTATCTAGATTCCTGGGTAGAACTTATGAAAAGTAGCAGAGCTCTCCTAACAATTATTTTATATTATTGTGTTGCCAATAATTTGAACTAAAATTTTGCTTAAACTAAACTAATTTTATCACTAGTTAATCTAAATGTTTGTCCACAACATCTATCCTGATACCAATAAAGAACGCCAACAATAATGGGACAAAATTATAAATGTCCTTATTTTTTGATAACTTATATATGCCATAACTAACCACCAAGTAAATGACGCTAAGACAAAAAAAGAAGGTAGAATTCATTCTTGATTTATGTTTTTAATATATGAGAAAATCAAGACTCATATTTATTACGAATAGTCAATTCCTTAGTTAGTGTTTATTACTTATCAATATAAAATTGGCAAGCTAACAATATATGAGAAACTTTACGGTGATCCCTCCATACCAAGTCATTTGAAGACTTGATATGTCTTTACCAATTAGTTAATGACACGTGGACAAGTGAGACCATTTCATATAATTTAGTATAATGACTATTTAAGGTATATAATCTTGTCATCAATGAAAAAGATTGTAAAAAAATAAAGATTAAATAATTGTGCTTCATGCCACGATAAATTAAATTAATTATGTTCCATGTATTAGAAACTTCTCTGCACCGATTTTTATTTTTACAAACTTATTTCATTCCATGTATTAGAGAATTCATGGTAACAAAAAAAATAGAAAATTCAAAGAATTCATAAAATACCTTTAAAAATCAGTGATAGATGATTTCAAAAACATAATTTGTTTTCTAGGTACAGAGAAAACACCTTTGGCTTTTTTATTTCAAAAATTTCTTAATTAAAAAAATGAGTATCAAAACTTTAAATTTTATAATTACAGAATAATGTCTAATATTCTTAACCTAATAATCAATCTCTTTTTGTTTTTTCGTGGAAAACTAATCTCTTTTGTTGACAGTCACGGTTATTTCATTATCATAACATCATTATTCAACTTTCTATTGCACCAGATATATCAATTTTTACTAGATACCTAACTCTCCATGATTTTCATCAAACGTTGCATCATTTTAATAGTTTTTCTAATGAATTCTCTCTCCACCCAAAAAAGGAAATTAACTTAAATTATCCTAAGATCAAGCTGATTATTTAATATAAATGTCCTTATTTTATATCTTAAATAGTTATTGGATTAGATTGTATGAAGTAGCCTCACTCGTCCACATGTCACTAATTAATTGGTAAAAACATACCAAGTCATCAAATGACTTGGTATGGAGGGATCACCATAAAGTTTTTTCCAAAAATTGCTCTATTAATTTTGGCAATTTAGCCTTTTCCATTATTACTAAAATGGTAAGCATTGATTGTGGCATAATTTTCAATAGCATAATATTATTTTGTTTCTATAATCCTGAATTATTTTGATCTTTAATAGTAATTACAAAAAAGGCAAAAATAGCATGTTCTTGTGCTCGTAATGTTTGGGCACTCTTTTTTAGTACTGTAAATTTTTCCATCGAATTTACTACAACATGGTTCTAACAAGGTGTGCAGCTACAACCTTGAACACATTTTATGAGAG
Source organism: Hypericum androsaemum (assembly GCA_963995505.1). Lineage (NCBI taxonomy): Eukaryota > Viridiplantae > Streptophyta > Magnoliopsida > Malpighiales > Hypericaceae > Hypericum > Hypericum androsaemum. Next base: position 12,793,616 of record OZ023180.1, read on the forward strand.
AGATGTGTTTCTATTTATTTGAATTTCTCTCTTGACCATCCGGTTGTGGGATTAGCTAGATAACGGGTAAAAAGACCCATGGTCATTTATCTTTAATAAATTTTTAGCCCATGATTCCTAATCTATTTTTTGTCGCTTTAATATAACTAATCTATCTTGTATGATCACTAATCTATATTTTTCTTGGTTTAACCAATTGGTATTCGGCCCATTGGGCCGACTAATTCAATTTCGAGCAGGGTAGGACCTTTAAAAGATGGCAAAGATCTCCCAATAAGTATTTAACACTGATGCGTACCCAAGGACTCGAACCTGAGACCTGGTTAAGCTAGAACAACTCCCTCACTAATTGATCTAAGTGCCTCTTGGATAAGTTAGAATAACTCTCTCACCAATTGCCTGTTGGATAACCTAGAACAACTCTCTCAATAATTGATCTAAGTACCTGTTGGTATCAATAATCTACATTAAGTCATCCTTGTAACATCACTAATCTGTATAAAGTGACCCTTTTATGCTCACTTTAGACAGATTTGAAATTACTAAAATTTTTAAAACATCTCTAATATTTTTCTTTTTTTTTTGCCTTCTTTCATTCTTCTCTTCTCTCACTTATTGGGTGAATTTTTTTTTTGTTTAATTAAATTTCATCCAATTTTTTACAACGTACATTTGTAAATTTAGTTTCAAGCAAGGTTTTGGAAAATGACCTAGAGACTAACCCAGGATTTAGGCTGACCTCCAAGTCGACCGGTCAGAAGATATTTTTTATTTAATAAAATTTATATATATTACTATTACATTATTAAGAACGAACAATTTTTGGTGTGGGGAGCGGATTTGGTTCTCACTTGAAAAATTAGTTAGAATCAATCTAGATAAAATGGGAACCATTGGATTGATTTTTAAATCAAGTTTAAGATCTGACGATTAAGATTCACGCAGGGATATTATTATATTTTCTGTCCTCTTTTCTCCCCTCAATCTCTCTTTTCCTCCCCCCAAATAAACCTACTTGACTATTGCCCTCTTCCCCCTATTTCTTGAACCCCAAAAGACCTCAAAATCTGGACCAACTTATTGATCGTGATATCGATGAACCTCCCATTCCACTTGAAGGTAATCCTATGGAGGATGGTTTGGCGAGGGAGGTCAATGAAATGGCAGCGGCTATTGTTGTCAATGATAAGGTTGTAGACCCTATTGTCCCCTCACTGGCAAGGAAGAATGAGAGGCCATGACCAGCCCAACTGGCTGAAGATCACTGCGAAACCCTAAGTGCGAGGAAGAAGAAGAAGGCCGCGACCACATATTGTTGTGTAGTTTTGGGTTATCAACGATCGAGTTCTTGGACAGAGGTGAGGCGATGGCCACAGATAGCTATGTATATTTGATTTTGTGGTTGAGAATAAGAGCTTTTCACTAAAATAATTGGTTTATTTTTGTGTAATGTGTCTAGTTTTGTCAAATGGCATACTCAGTTATGTAAAATTATATGCCCGAGAATTTTGTATGGTATGTCCAATTTTTTCGAAAGGTATGTCCAATTTTTTCAAATGGTATGTTTGATTATGTCAAATGGTATACATTCGGTATGTAAAATGATATGCTTGACTAGTTTGATAATATTAAAAATAAATATAATAAAATGGTATGTCCGATTATATCAAATAGTTTGTTTGATTATGTAAAATGGTATACCCATGTTATGTCAAATGATATACCCGATTATATCAAAATGGTATGTCCGATTATGTTAAATGTTATGAGCATTATATTGAATGGTATGTAAAAATACTTATGTTAAAATATAAAATAATTAATGAAATGATATAGTACAAAAGTTGTACATGGCATATTTTATCATGATAAGGTATACCATTTTATTATGACACAGAAAATAATTTTCTCATTACCGGGCTTGCCATTTTCTAACACGTGTGCCATCTCTTTTCCTTTTGTTAGTTTTGCCCCATCGTTTTGAATATTTTATAATTTTGCCACCAGTCTATTTGTGAATTAGATCAGTTTTGAATATAATGCTCCAGAACCAAATCTAGTCCCGTTTGATGGGCAGCTCACTCCTGAACTTCATGTCATAACTGAGAACATTATTCTTAAAAAAAATTAGAACATTTATGGCATATCTCAAAATATTTAAATCAAATGTCAAAACATACAAAACCTAAGTTACACTAGAGAATACCAAATGTCAACCATAAAAATTGAGATTAAACTTCCACAGTCCACGGAATTTTGACATCCTACCTTTGGCATTCCTAGATTTTTTTAAATGATCTTGTAATCCCCCTGGGAAAATTACTCTGGGCTCCCTCGGTTCATCTCCCTTTCCTCCGACTAGAATGCCAGTGTCACCAGAACGCCGACTTCTCCCCGCCTAAACTAGAACAAAGATGCCTTGGACGACAATCCAAGATCCCCAACTGCAGTTCCTTAGACGATGAGTTCGGGGATATCTCCCAACCGCAGTTCCTTAGACGACGAGTTCGAGGATATCTATTCCTATGTTTTCCCCCTTTTCGTCATCATTATCCTTTGTACCAGAGGGCCCCCAGCCTCGCCGCCCCGTGCACCTGTGGTCGATCTCACCCCCTATTCGGGAACTCCATAGCGATGGTTAAAGTTTTTGGCAATGAGAAAGTGGCGGGCTGATCAGATAGGGAGCTGGGGGACAAGGAGATAGAGATTGAAACCGAGGAAGAGAATAATGGGATTGCGGATGACACAATGCACCGACGAGGAGGAGGAGGATAGTGAGAGCCATGGGGATTTAGGATGGGCCGATTTAATTAGGGAATAGAGGAGGAAGCTGCCAGCACATGAGTGGAGGGCGGGGAGAGGGATGTCGATTAGCTTATTTATGTGGTGGATTCGATGTCGATAGCTGATATATTGTTCATTGTGGAGGATTCATTTTTTTGCCTCGGTTTTTTATGGTACCAGAAGGGATGATACCGAAGATGTTGTCAAAGAAGATGAAGAGTCATCAAAGGTGTTAGGGTCACCGGAAGGGAGGTAGGAGACAACCGGTATGACTTTTTTTAAATTTTAGGGGGATAATAGTCATTTATAATTAAAAGTTAATAAATCAACCGATAACGTCAATGAGGGACCCAAAAGTATAATAAAACCAAATACAGGGGACTACCATGTCATTTTTAGAAACCTAGGGATGCTAGAGGTAGGGCGTCAAAACCTAGGCACTCGCATCTTTGTTAATTTTTTCACTTTCCTTTTTTTGTGAACCTAATGAACCGAATTTTCTGAGTCAATATCATGTTCCAACCGAGTTCTTCAATCAAAATTTTTCCCGTTCGTTAGGTTGACATTCTTACCAACAAAACTGACACGGTATGAGTTTTAATTCATGGTCTGACTGTAGTTTTAAGAACATGGACTTCAAGACCCTTTTTTTTGTTATTGTTAATACTATGTCATGTTTAGGCTTTTGTAAAGAAAGAAGCATGTTATATTGGTATCCCTAATGCCTCAATTTAGTGACAATGGATTCAATATCTAGAATTTTGTGATTCTTTTTTCTATCCCTAATTAATGCTCTCTAAACAAAAATGACAAGAGGTGTGAGTAAGACAGTATTGTGTCAAATACCGAGTTTGCACTTATGAAAACATCCATGTAATCTATTTGATATATTTCTAATCACATCAAACAGTCCACATGCACGTCATCACCATCAGAACATCCATGTAATCCTTACTCAATCCACTCTCAAAATTATAACACTCCAATCTAAAAATTTGGAGGCTGACATGTAAACCTTTGAGGGATCATATTTCCGCCAGCCTAGTGTGGCTGTAAATTACAAGTCTGCTTATCAAATTTTTTGTAGTGGATGTCTTTTCTTCGAGTACAAAACTTTCAATTTGTCTGCTTCACAACACGCAGCCGATAAAAAAGTCTTACCATGTTAACAGGCCTTCAAATATTAGTTGACTTTGTCTAAAATATTAGTTTCTAAGATCGTTGTATGGGGTTGCTTAACACGTCTCATTTCAACGATAGTAACGCACAATAAAATAAGCCTTCCAATAATTCTCCACTAAAGTCTGGCCAGGTTAATAAATATTGCATTCGGCAATATAAACCATTCCTAGTAATTATGCTCAAAAAGTTATCCAAACATTCCTAATCAAATAACAATAGCAATTCAATCAATATATTCCAAAATAAAAAATTTAATACGATGCCAATGCAGTATATCAATGCATCCGAACCTCACAATCTATCTTTTTAGTTTATATATTTGGTATTAGACTATTGGCTAATTAATCTAGATTCAAGTTAGGTCGAACTTATGAAAGGTAGCAAAACTCTTCCAACAATTATTTTACGTTGTTGCGTTGTCAATGATTTGAACTAAAAAGTCTGTTAAACAAGAACAATATTATCACTAGTTGATCCAAGTATTTGTCGGCATCACAACTTTTATCTCGATACCAATAAAGAATGCCAACAATAATGGGACAAAATTTTAAATGTCCTTATTTTTTGAAAACTTATAAATGCCATGACTAACAACCAAGTAAATGACGCTGAGACAAAAAAAGAAGGTAGCATTCATTCTTGATTTATGTTTTTAATATATGAGAAAATCAAGAGTCATATTTATTACGAATAGTCAATTCTTTAGTTGGTGTTTATTGCTTATCAATATAAAATTGGCAAGCTAACAATACCATAATTGCTCTATTAATTTTGGCATTTTAGCCTTTTCCTTCATTACAAAAAGGGTAAGCATTGATTGTATCATAATTTTCAATAGTATATAATTATTTTGTTTCTATAATTCTGAATTATTTTGATCTTTAATGGTAATTACAAAAAAGGAAAAAATAGTTGAATTTACCTATAAAATGAATGAAGGCTGTATAAATTTTATCATTCAATAAAGTGACGATGGGAGCCTATGTAACACTGCTCATTTTATGCATTAGTTCAACTTATTATGGCGCAGAAGGATTTAGAAAAAATAATTTGTATGGAAAAGATATCCACACCGAGTCAGAGATTTTCGATGATACAGCAACAGGGGGAGATTCCATTAGGACAAGGTTAGTCTCCAAATTTGGGGACTAAAGAGAAGATTGTAACAATCTAGGTATTAATAAAATAATTAAGGGTAAAATTGAATAATAATAGAAACAATAGGGGAGATGGAAAATTAGTTGGCACACTTTTTTATGGAAAGACTAAAAAGGTAAAAAATATATAAACAAATCTCACGTGAAAAGAGGAAGGGACTCATTCCCTCTCTTTAAATTATTGTCAACTTCAAAAATTCTACTAGCTACCAGATTTTTTTTAAAATAAACTCAATGAACCAAAGAATGAAAATTCAATAGAAAACCAATATCACTACATTCGAAAACTAATATCACTGCATTCGGAAACCAATATCACTGCATTCGAAAACTAATATCACTGCATTCGCAAACCAATATCACTACCTTCGGAAACCAATATCACTACGTTCGAAAAACTAATATCACTACGTTCGGAAAATCAATATCACGATGTTCGGAAACTAATATCACCAATTCGAAAACTAATATATCACCACATTCAAAAACCAATATCACTACATTCGAAAACCAATATCATTACAGACTAAAACCAATAGCATTACTTACTCAAACCAATATCATTACAGACTCAAACCAATATCAGTACATTCGAAAACTAATATATCACCATATTCAAAAATCAATATCACTACGCTCGAAAACCAATATCATTACAGACTAAAATGAATATCAATACATAATCAAACCAATAGCATTACCGACTAAAACTAATATCATTACATACTCAAACCAATATCAATACATACTCAAACCAATATCTTTACTTACTCAAACTAATTTCATTACAGACTCAAACTAATATCAATACATACTCAAATAAATAGCATTACATACTCAAACTAATATCAGTACATACTCAAACCAATAGCATTACTTACTCAAACCAATATCAGTATATACTCAAACCAATATCAATACATACTCAAACCAATATCAATACATACTCAAACCAATTTCATTGCAAACTAAAACTAATTTCATTACAGAGTAAAACTAATATGAATAAAGACTAAAACTAATATCAATACAGACTCAAACCAATATCGACACAGACTCAAACCAATATGAATACATACTCAAACCAAAATAATTACAAACTCAAACCCTAAATTCAACAACTCCGTTGAGCTGGGCATCGAGGCGGCAGTTGAGATCGTGTGTCTTCTGGCAGACCTGGAGCTCGAGCTCGTGCATTTGCTGGAGATAGTACTGCCTTAGCCCATCCCCTTGCTGCTACTTCCCGCTACTGTTACTGTTCACCGTCCAAGTGTCATCCGCCTTTCTTGCCACTTCAACTTCTAGCACCGCCATCTCCTCTCTCTCCTATTGTTTTGCTGGAGATAGTACTGCCTTAGCCCATCCCCTTGCTGCTACTTCCCGCTACTGTTACTGTTCACCGTCCAAGTGTCATCCGCCTTTCTTGCCACTTCAACTTCTAGCACCGCCATCTCCTCTCTCTCCTATTGTTTTGCCGATTGGGACTTCTTCTTCTTCTACTTGTACTACTCGTTGAGAGAGAGAGAGAGAGAGAGAGACAGAGAGAGAGAGAGAGAGAGAGAGAGAGAAAGATTTCTCTTTTATAGGAAGAAAAAGAAAGATTTCTTTTGTTTCAAGAAGAAGAGGCGGCCACGATTTTTTTATAGCAAATTTAGGAGATAAAAGTTTAAATGGATGGGGGTGGAAACCCTAGTTGGTATGGGATGGGTAAAAAGTCAAAAGTATCCTTGATAGATTAATGGCCCTTGGATTTGTAGATATTAGTTTAAAATCAAATCTGACGGCCTATATTTAACTCCCCACCTATGGAAAACATTTCTTTAATCCCCACTCAATCCATTCTCACAGCGACAATGGTACCACCGTCTGATTCTTTTCTGTTGTTTGTCTTCAAAATTGTAAACTTTAGTACATTGATTGTCTTGTATTTTTTTTTAAGTTTGTCTTGAATCTGTAAACTTAGAAAACATAAATTTTTATGAGCTTTTCAATTTTTTAATTTATTTGTAAATTCTATTTGGAAATTATTTTTTTTTATAATTAGCAAACGTGATTAATCAAGCAAAAAATAAAAAAGTTATAACTTATAAAAAAATTTATATAAACATCCAGACCGTGATAAGATTCTCATACACAAACTATCCAACAGAAGCTCTCAGTCAAGAGTAATTTAAATTTCATCAATAATGAATACTACTACAACGGATTTGTGCACCCATAGTAGGTGCCCAGACCAATCCCTCAAACTAGAATATAGATGTTGTAGCGATAGGTCTCGGTAAAAAATTCTATCACCGTCAAATCCTACGGAAAAAAATAGTGATAGAAAAAAAGAGCGTAAAAATTACGCTGCATAACCTATAAAAAATAGAAATATGGAATCCTAGGAAAAATGCATCCAATATGGGGCAACAAGCAATCCCGTCCAATTTGGCCATTATATTATTATATATTTACTTAATGTCTATCATACTTATTGTATTATCTTTTAACACGGATGTTTACGGTTATATATTATTTTACTCATTGTAATGTTGTAGTCTTCATATATTGAATGTGTTGATGTACAAAAGCAACCGGCATTTGAACATTCCAAGCCCAAAAATCATAGAATTCAGGTACATATTTCTTATTAATAACATTTGATTAAGTAAATTAAATTGAATTTTATCTTATAAAATATATATGAGTTCAGATTGAGCCTAGCTTCAAAAAAGGAAAGAGGAGGCGGAAGAGCTTTAGGATATCATAAAAATGAAATCGTTGGATTTTTTAAAGAGAATAGTTGTCCAAATAGTTCGGTACCTATCCAAATAGTTGTCCAAATAGTTCGTTGGAGTGATAGAGCCACTGAGACTAGAAGAACCTCAAAAACATCATGTAAGTTTACTATAATTTATTTGCACATTATGTAAAAACATGCATGTTAGCTTTCTTTTATATGTTTTCATTCTTTTATACAAAATGGCAATAATCTTTCTAGTTTTTTTTCTAACTAATAAGAAGATGATGTAAATATGAATTTAGTTCCACTTATATTGGAGTGAGGAAATTTAAAATGGAATAAATGGTAATATTAATCTCTCAAAAATCACCAATAACATATTGTAATACATTTTTTATGCTAACTTTTCTAACTGAATAGTATATTCAAAAATTTTCAAGACGTTTGGAATTAGAATTCCCCAAGTAGTTTCTATTTTTTCTTTAATTGAAGAGGTGTTGTAACTTTAATTTTTATTATAGTAATTTAGGCAAATTTATAGATCATGGAATTTGTTATTAGTGAATATTTTATATGGAATAACATTTCTAACGATCATCGTTCTATGTTAGATACTTCATACTATCCATATAAACGGTCTAAGCAAAACTCGTTAACATATGTTTATAAGATATTTTGTATTAATTGAAATAGGAAAAAAAAGCTAGAATATCACCAAATATTATAACATAACTTCACTTCAATAACATATACTTTTTAATATTTTAACACCATATTGTATACTTATGAAAATTTTCATTATGATCCCAATATAAATGTTTGGTTAGAATTTTACATTTTTATATTTTATGGACCCTACGTAATTCAATAACATTATCATATAAGCTGTTAAATTAAAAAAAGAGAAAAAAAAGACCACACACTCAGTATAGCTCTTTTGACTCTCATATTATAATCATGACATTAAATTTAAAGTGTTGAGTTTTAAAAGAGCACGGGGGGCCATAAAATGACGGTGTTCTCCAAGAATAACCATAATTTTTTATTTATCTATGCAACAATCTCTATTTGATTATTATATATAATGTTGTTTGTCTTAACGCGTGACTTTAAAATTAAAATAGTACGCTGTTTTGAATATATGAGCAAAATATATCGTGAAGCAAGTGCAATTATGCAAATAAATCAACCATCAGTGCAACCAAATCAAAATAGTGGATCATTTATTTGGCTTCAAGCTGGAAAAGAAGAATACATTGAAATTTCTGTTGGATGGATGGTGAGTATCTTTACTAATATTGAGAAAGTCCTTTTTATTAAGGATGTTGTTATTCTTATTTCATTTATGTTGAATAGTTAAGATAAAACCTTACTATTCAATAAGATAATGGTTTTATTTGTATGCAAAATAATCAATCGTGTAGTCAATGTTATTTTCTCAAAACTTTCCTCGCCTGATTAATTGATGAACATGCAAGACTCTAATACTAACTGCTTAGTATAATTTTTTTAATCTCAAAATTCTTGTGCCACTCATAGTTTTTCAATATAATTCATGTGCTGCACAAATTTGGATCCATAGTTTGGGTGTTGAAACATACAAAATTCTACCAATCTTCACACAGATTCCACTTATGCAACCATGATATCAATATTTCTATTTTCTAAAGATTTCATGTCTTCTTTGGGAAAAATGCTTAAGTCTATCAACCATATTCTTTATCGTGCATCACGGCCAAGAAGCTTCACTCTAAAATATTAAAACCACTAGCATAAAAATAAGCAGTACAAGTAATGTACTTCTTCACTTCGAGCCATTAGAGTAATCCAGTATTAAGCATACTCTAGGTTCTGTTATTTTCCGCCGATTGAAAGCATAATATTTCCAGCCCTACGACCAGCACCCTCACCCTTGCATTTGTTGACATGTTTATAGTAATTCTCAAGAGTGGTCTTCCGGATCCTAGATGAACGCGTGCACCTCCAATAAGTTGCCTCAACCATCTTTAACGGGTTCTCCTTTCTTATTCTTGGAGCACAACGTTTAAGTGGCTTAGTGTTAGAGTTGTTCTTCCTTTCTGGAGGCACCAACTATATAGTATAATTGATTTTTCATAACTATGGTTAAACCTAGTGCCTACTAAGATATTTAGGTCGAGGTAATTTTTTTAATTATAATTAAAATTAGTGAAATCATAAATTTTATTTAAACTATCATATTATTCTTTCGTAATAGTTACAAATTTATTGGATTGAATTAAGAACCATTGAAGCCCAATATAATTTTTATCTCTAAATGACAAGAAGAGTTAATTACTATTTTTTAACAAATAGTTAAACAATACATTTTAATGTTATGTAGCACATAAGATGTATGTTGATCTATTTTCTTATTCTTTATGTCGAAAGTTAAAATTTTGTATCTTGGAGATAACGAATAGAAAATCTCTTGAAGAGACTAATTAAATTAGGTGAAGCTAATTTTTCTTATCAAAATTTAAAAAAATTAATTCTAAAAATGCAAGGTGAGTTATGGTTGAGAATTATAATTATGATTCTGACAAATATGCTTAGTCAAAAGTAGATATATAACAAATTTTAATAGTGGTCCCACTTGATATTTACAAGAGATTTGTTAAGTAGTTTATAAAAAATACTTCTTAGACTTCGAAAGTGTTATAAAACAATCAAGTTTTTGTACATGAACTAAATACTTTGGTAGAAATATTTTTTTGGAAAATCCAACTCTTGACGTGCAAAAAGTTTTAAGTAGTTGATATAATCGATAACCATAAAACTTTCAAATCTTATCATTTATTTAGTTAGATGCACGTATTTTAAAAAGTTGAAAATTTGAGTAAGCTATATTTATGTATTAGTATATTCTTATTTCAATGCAATAAATCATAACATAATTTTGCATTCTTCTAAAAAAATAATCTACACTAAAATGTAGAAAAATGCAAATGAGAATTCTCATAAGACATTGAAATAATTATTTTTGTGCATAGTTTTGCATAAAGTATATTATGGGCATAATTTAAGATGATAACCAAGTTAATTATTACACAACATTAAATTGACTGTATATATACACTATTGTTTTAGGTGAACCCAGAACTCTGTGGTGACAACAAGGTTCATTTGACGGCGTTGTGGAATGTAATAAATTACTCTTTGATCCACACTTTTGAGTATATTTTTAAAATTCTATACTAAATAATTGTATATAAATTTTGAAATGTAAGTTACTTTGTTTGCGTAGGATGATCTCTCAAATGGTTGCTACAACATATTATGTTCAGGATTTGTGCAAACAAATCAAGAGATACATTTAGGCGCGATATTTTCTGGTGTATCTAGTCCTCGAAAACAATACGAAGCCAAATTATCAATAGTCCAGGTACATTATACTGAAAGATAACTTATATAAGAACTGCTATGTGAATATTTTTTTTAGGACAAATTACCCTCACATCCCTATACTTTGGTCACCCTCCTCCTATGGTCCTTAGATTTTGGAAAATGATTTTCCCATCCCTAAGTTTTGATGATAATAGACTCTCGGATCCATGAAGCCAGAATATTCTATATTCTCCGGCGAACTCCCACTTGAAATGACCAAAATGCCCCTCTCACTTAAAAAATAAAAAATCCTTTCTCCTTCTTACCTTCGACTCCTCCTTCCTACCTTCAATCAACACCATCTTCGACACAATCCTCGACGAAATTAGCCTTGGCAACTATGCTGTTTGGTTTCTTCTTAAGCTTTTGGTTATCTTGCTCGATACACAACATAATCAAAAGGTTCTCTAGACTCATCATCTTTCTCTTATATTTGAGGTACATCTTGACATTCTTCAAAGATGGCGGTAATTTTTCAATTACCATCGCCACTTGTAGGGCATCATTCATGGATAAGAGTCTTATGAAGATCTCTAACATCTTTCTCGTATTTACTCTCTTTGAGATTCCAGATCAAATTCAAGGTAGTCAAGAAGAACATCTATTTTTTCTTGCCACCTCTTCAAGTTACATCCCTTGAACTTTTACGGTTTCTCAAATTGAGAAAATATCAGTTGGTTTCTCAAACCCGGCATCACGACCTCAGAATGACTAGCCTCACAACTAGAACCTCAATGTTCACGTTGTTGTCGGTAGAATTCAATTAAACCATTTATCACAAATATATAGCAATTATAATAATATTTTGAACAAATTTGTCAATTAATAAGTTGAGCCCAATACCCACAATTATTGGCACAACGCTTATTAACCAATTTCACAAGTTGATCTAATTTTAGTGGGGTAAAAATGTCTTTAACAAACAGAGGCCCACTAAGTATAATTTAACATAAAAAAACTCAAAGCTTATTTACGATTTTCACAAATTGATACAAGCTTCAAATGGCAAAACATCTTTAACAAAAATTTGATCCACTAGATGAATCTCAATTTAGAGGCCCGATAAAAAAAAAATTTTAACCCGGCCGTTTTTCCTTATTTCGGACTGTTAACTTTCCATCAAAAAGAAACAACCATTAAGGACTGGAAACTGGATTTCAAACAAAAGGCCATTCAGAAAATAAATCTCAAATAATGAGCCCATCCGAAAAATTGGATCTTAGATAAAGGGTCAAATAACCATCAACCCGCAAGAATATATTATTATTAATATTAATTAATTAATAAAGGGCCAAATAACCGCATGCAACAGCAGCCAGAATCTTAGCATTATGCACCTCTTTGTTTGAATAATAACAGTTGGTAAAACGGATGGCCACTATAAGACCCTAAACAAATCTTTCATTAATAAGAACCAAGACGTAACTCAAAAACAAGAAAACATATGTCCCAAACGGGTTCAAGTTTCGAGAACCATACATTTGAATAAAAATTAATATTATTTTACTAATTTTATGTTGTAGTCTTCAAATGTTGAATGCCTTGATATGCACAAATAACCAGCTTTTGAATATCCTATGCTCAAAAATCATAAAATTTAGGTACATATTTTCTATTAGTATCATTTGAAGAAGAGAAATTAGATTGGAACATTATTCTAAAAAATATAGACATTTGTTCAAATGGAGCCAAGCTTCAACAAGGAAAAAAGAGGAGGAAGAACTTTGGAATGTGATAAAAATGAAACATTTGAATTTTTTAAAGAAAATAATTGTCCAAATGGTTCGGTACCTATCCTAAGAAGAAAAGGTGGAGTAATAGAGCCACTAAGACTAGAAGAACCTGGACAAGCTATTATTTACATTTTTAAATATTTTGTGGATCCTACGTAATTTAATAACATTACAATAATAACTAAGCTGTAAAATTTTAAAAAAGGACGAGAAAGACTGCAAACTCAACATAATCTTTTGAATCCCATATGATAATCATGACTTTAAATTAAAAATGTTGAGTTTCAAGAGAGCACGAGGGGCCATAAATAATGGTGTTCTCGAAGAATAATCACAAATTTTTAAATATTCATTTAGCATTTTCTATTTGATTATCTTATATTGAATATGGCTTGTCTTAATGTGGGACTTTAAAAATGGAACAGCACAGTGTATTGAATTCTATGAGCAATATATATCTTGGAGCAAGTGCATTTATGCAAATAAATCAATCATCAGTGCAACCAAATTAATATAGTGAATCATTTATTTGGTCTTCAAATGGATGAGAAGAATATATTGAAATTTCCGCTGGATAGATGGTGAATATCTTTACTAATATCGAGAGACTTGTTTATCTTACTATTATAATAAGATAACGGTTTTATTTTTATGCTCATTAATAAACCGTGTAGTCAATATTATTTTATCGAAAACTTCATTGATAAATTAATTGAAGAACATGCGAGACTTTAATACTAACTATTTAGTGTTATTAAATCTATCATAACTATTGTTAAACTTAGTGCCTACAAAGATATTTAATTCAAGCTAATAATTTTTTAATTGTATTTAACATTAGTTAAATCATAAATTTTAGGAAAAACTACCAATAGCTCCCTAGTGTTTGGTCTATTCGGTGCTCACTCTCCTGTCTTTCGAAAATGGATTTAAAACTCCCCATAGTTTAGCAAAAGTATACTCTCAATTTTGCTGCTTGGAGGGACCTGGCACTTGCGTCGGACACCGGCTAGGCGGTGCTTCTTGGAGGCGAAGAAGAGGTACAAGGCGATGATGAAGAAGGGCTCGTCGTCCTCCGCCATCCCAAAGTTTGGGTCCTTTTTTTAAATTTTGTGTAAGGGTATAAAAGATGAGGACATTTGTGTCATTTCATTTCATGTGGATCTTCGCCGGAGAAAAATTCCGATTCCGACTTTAGGGGCCCCAGAGTACACTTTTTGCAATTTAGGTTAACTAAATTTTGTTTACATAGTTTTGCCTAAAGTGTATTATAGGCACGGTTGAAGATGATAAATATCATAATCAATTTAATTATTGCACAAAATCAAATTAACTATAAATATATTATTTTTTTAGGTAAACCCAAAACTCTATGACGACAATAACATTCAATCGATGGCGTCCTGTAGTGTAATAAATTACGCTTTCATCCACACTTTTGGATATATATTTGCAATTCTATACTAATTAAGTTTATATAACCTTTGAAATGTAAATTACTTTCTCCGTGTAGAATGATATCTTAAACGGTTGCTATAATATAGTATGTCAAGGATTTGGGATTTGGATTCAGGGGGACTACATAAAAATCATCCCCATGGTATGGACTAAATATGAGCCTTTAGATTTGATCAAATTCTTTTTTTACAGATCTGATGGTCAGAATCTGTTGAGGGTATTTTCGAGTTTTTATCCAAACATACTCATTAACTCCCCCCCCCCCCCCCCCCCCCCCCCCCTCTTTTCTGGAAGCCAAGCTCATTTTTCTTGAAGTCTCATTCCCTCTTTTATTTAGTCTTTTTTTTTGGGTTTTTTTCACCACTTTTTCGTTGATTATTTGGTCCGAAAGAAATGACCCATACCCTGTTTCGACTTTGATTATTGTTGGATTGGTCGATTTCATGTGGTTCTGATGATTTTGTATTTTAAAGATTGGAACTTTATGTTGGTGTTTGGTTGTTGTTTGAACTTAGTGCTTAAAATTCTAGCAAAAATTCATAGATGAATGATACTAATATTAAAGTAGAATGATACCAATATCCTAGAACGATGATACCAATATTCGAGAAGAATGAAACCAATACATTCAAATAGTATATATTTTCACTTATAATGGGATACCAATATTGGAGAAGATGAAACCCAATATCACGGTGGAATGAAACCAATATCATAGTAGGATGAAACCAATGTCATAGTAGAATGAAACCAATAACATAGAAGATGGAAACCAATATCATAGTAGAATGAAACCAATATCATAGTAGAATGAAACCATTAGCATAGAAGATGGAAACCAATATCCGAGAAAATGGAAACCAATATTTCCCATACTTGTATTTCCATAAATTGTATTATTTTGCTGATATTTTTTTAATTATTTTAATTATTGTATTTCCAATATTGCCCCTATCCCTTTCAGTGGGGATTACCCATGTCCCCACTGAATTTGAACCCAAGGATTTGTGCAAATAAATTAGAAGCTTTATTTAGGCGTAATATTCTCACCAATATCTAGTCCACAAAAACAATTCAAAGTCAAGTTATCAATAGGCCAGGTAAATTATGCTGAAGGATAATTTATATAAGAACTGTACATGAAAAAATATATATTTTTCAATTATCGCAATTATGACTTCGGAAATTTATCAAATATTTATTAAAAATTAAATTTAAAACACTGTAATAAATTAGAATAAGACCAAAATGAAATGAATTTAAAACACTGTAATAAATTTTAAAAATATATTTTTTTGTTAAGGTTACACCTATTTTTTAGTTAAATCTAAACATTAACACCTCACGTGACTAGTTTCTAGAGTAGTAACTACTCTAGACTAGTTATTTGTTACTATAGTAGTAAGGAGTAAAATTTATGAAAAGTGGATACAAATGTTTGTCTTTTCAAACAAGAGCTAATTATTTTTTCAATATATATTATAAATTATATATGTCACATGAGATATAAGTTTTTAATTATTTACGTCCCACGTTATTATTATGGATGTGCTAATAGACCAAATAAAAAGAATACCCTTAAGAATAAGAAGAAAGAGTAATTGTCATATTTTTTGATATAAAGTAATTCTCATCATATTTGGCTGCCTAATTTTGTTTCAACTTTTGTAGGATTTTGTATCAGATAATTGGTTGCTCAAAGTATTGGCTGTTGGCCAAAAGAATAGTTTATCTAACTAAATGATGGAGTTACTAGTCTTTCATTTGATGGAATAACTCATGCACTTATTGGATAATCTAGTCCTTCTGTGGGAAGAGGAAAATTTGCTATTCATGACAGTTAAAATTCGTCAATTTTTTGGAATATTCAAACCGTTAATGAAAATTATCATGTGGTTGATATTGACTATTCAAATACGCATTTATTTAGTGACAATGAAAATTTTTATAGTATACTTCGTTGGAACTACTTCATTAGGGATATATATATATAATGGTCTATTTCTTATTAATAAAAGAAATAGTGCATTGCTTTGAAGAGGAATGACATCAACTTTTACTAAATTTAATATTTTAATAGCATTCGTACGTAATTGAAAATAGAAAATGGACACGGTCTTTTATCTTATTTTGTATCAAGGAAAAAAATGAATGCCAAAAAGAGAAAATACCACGACATATTGTCAATTTTTTGTCACATGGAGTTTGTTGTTACACATATTTTTTTGAAAAAAATGTAGTTATAGATGCATTATCTAAAGTGAATGAGGGTCGATGGTGGTACTATACTCTTGACTTTATTATCCGTTATATGGACAAAAAACTTTTTTCTTCCGTACTATCATTTTTTACACGTAATGCTTGGGCACCCTTTTTTAGGACAATAAATTATTTCATCAGATTTACTACAACATGGTTCTAACAAGGTGTGCAACTACAACTTTGAACACATTTTATGAGCGAGATGTGTTTCTATTTATTTGAATTTTTTGGTCTCTTTAAGGTAATTAATTTACCTTGTATGATCACTAATCTACATTAAGTCATCCTTCTAATGTCATTAATCTATGGTCACTTTAGATAATTTTGATATTTGTACAATTTTAAAGCATCTCTAATATATTTTTTTTTTTCTTGCTTTCTTTCATTCTTCTCTCACTTATAGGATGAATTTTTTTGGTTTAATTAAATTTCTTCCAATTTTTTACAACGTACAATTATAAATTTAGTTTCAAGCAAGGTTTTGGAAAATGACTATTACACTATCATGAACGAACATTTTTTGGTGTGGGGACCAAATTTGTTTCTGACTTGAAAAATTAGTCACGACCAATCTAGATAAAATGGGAGCTATTGGATTGATTTTTTAAATCAAGTACAAGATTTGATGCTTAAGAATCACGCAGGGCTATTATTTTATTTCTCTCCTCTTTCCTCCCCTCAATCTCTCTCTTCCTCCAAAAAAAAACCTACATAACTACCGCCCTCTTCCCCCTTTTTCTTGAACCCCAGGATACCTCCAAATCTAGACCAACTTATCAACCGCGATATCGATGAACCTCATGTCCACTTAAAGGTAATCCTATGGAGGACAGTTCAGTGAGGGAAGTTGATGAAGTGGCAGCGGCTGTTATTGTCGATGATAAGGTTGAGGTCCCCGTGGTCCCCTCACCGGGAAGGAAGAACGAGAGGCCACGACTAGCCTAGCTGGTTGAAGCTCCCTGCTGAACCCTAGGCGCAAGGAAGAAGAAGAAGGCTGTGACCACAGATTGCTGTGTAGTTTTAGATCATTAATGATTGAGTTCTTAGACAGAGGCAAGGCAATAGCCACGTGTTGCAGTGTAGTTTTGATTCTGTGGTTGAGAACAAGAGCTTTTCACTCAAAGAATTGGTTTGTTTTTGTGTAATGTGCTAGGTTATTTCAAATGGTATACTCAGTTATTTAAAATGGTATGTTCGGGCATGTCGAATAGTAAGTCCAATTTTGTCAAATGGTATGTTCGATTATGTCAAATGGTATATCTCAAGCAAGTCAAATGGTATACTCGACTAGTTTGATAATATTAAAAATAAATATAATAAAATGGTATGTCCGATTATGTCAAATGGTATACCCGGTTATGTCAAAATGGTATGTCCAATTATTTTAAATGATATGCATTATATTGAATGGTATATTCGAATGGTATGTAATAATACTTATAATAAAAAATAAAATAATTAATTAAATGACATAGTACAAAAGTTGTACATGGCATACCTTTTTATCATGACAAGGCATACCATTTTATTATGACACGACAAACCATTTTCTCATTACTAGGCTTACTATTTTCTAACACGCTTGTAATCTCTTTTCCTTTTGTCAGTTTAGCCCCAGCTCTTTGAATATTTTACCATTTTCTCACCGGTCCACTTGTGAATCAGATTAGTCCTCAATATAATACTTCAGGACCAAATTCGGTCCCGTTTTGTGGGTAGCTCAATCCTTAACTTCAAGTCATAGCTCAGAATGTTATTCTTAAAAAACAGAACATTAAGGCATATCTCAAAATATTTAAAGCAAATGTCAAAACATTTAAAACCTAAGCTACTTTGGAGAATACCAAAATATCAAACATAAAAATTGAGATTAAACTGCCACAGCTTTTTTGTAGAAGCCCAAAAATTTATTGGACAAATTACCATAAGATCCCTGAAATTTTCACATCCTACATCTAGCATCCCTAGACTTGTGAAAATTATCTTGTAGTCCCCCTAGGAAAATTACTCCGGGCTTTCTCGCTGATGGTATCAATCAATTTTTCTTGTAAAATAACTTATATACCCTTAAAAGAATCAATAAAAAAATCAAAATTTCATCTCCCTTTCCTCCGACTAGAACACTGGTGTCAAAAAACACAGAGTTCTCCCCGCCTAAACCAGAAAAAAGATGCCTTGGACGACACCCGAGACCCTTAGCCACTGTTCCTTGGACGATGAGTTCGAAGTTATCTATTCCTACATATTCCCCCCTTGTCGTCATAATTATCCTTTATACCAGAGGACCCCCAGTCATTGATACCCCGTGCACCTGCGATCGATCTTACCCTTCCATCTGGGAAGTCTGCGGTGAAGGTTGGGGTTTTTGGCAACGAGAAGGGGGAGGTGGAGGACAAGGAGTTGGATTTTGACATCGAGGAAGGGAATAACGGGATTGCAGATGACACGATGCCTATTATCTCTCAGTTTGGCGGCGGAGGCAGACAAGGTACGGGATGCACCGACAAAGAGGAGGACAGCGAGAGCCAAGGCAATTTGTAAGTACAGGATGTGCAGATTTGATTAGAGAATAGAGGGTGGAAGGCGTCGGTACAAGAGTGGAGGGCGTGGAGAGGAGCTGGCGATTAGCTTATTTATTGTGATGGATTTGATGGCGATAGCTGTAGTATTGTTCATCACGAAGGATTCATTTTGTTTCCTTGGCTTGTTTATGGTACCGGAAGGGACAATACCGAAGATTTCATCAGAGAAGACGAAGAGTCATCGAAGAAGGTGTAAGGGTTACTAGAAGGGAGGTAGAAGATAACTAGCATGCCTTTTTTCTCAATTTTAGGGGTATAATAGTTATTTAAAATTAAAAAATTAAATCAACCGATGACTTCAATGAGAGACCCAAAAGTATAATAAAATTAAGCATGGAAAACTACAAGATCATTTTCAGAAACCTAGGAATGCTAGAGGTAGGGTGTCAAAATCTAGGCACTTGCATTCTACATGTGGATTACCTTGATTTAATTTTGTTTGATTTGATTTGGGAAAAATTGGATTTCTCTGGTAATTTTTTCACTTTCCTTTTTTATGAACATAAATTTTTTGGGTCAATATCCTGTTCCAACTGAGTGGTCCGATCAAAATTTGTCATGTTCGTTAGGTTGACATTCTTACTAAAAAAACTGACACGGTATGAGTTTTAATTCATGGTCTGACAGGTGAGACTGCATTTTTAAGACCATGGCTTTTAAGGCATTTTTTTCTTTAATGTTAATATTATGTCATGTTTAGGCTTTTGTAAAGAAGGAAGCATGTTATATTAGTATCTCAAATTGGCTTCAATTTAGTGGCAATAGATTCAATATCTCAAATTTTATGATTTTTTTTTCTCTCCTTAATTATTGCTCTCTCTCCACAAAAATGGCTGCAGGTGCGAGAAGCACGACATTGAATCAAATACCGAGTTTGTATCTATGAGAAAAACTCATTAAATTTTGATAATTAAAAATATTTCATATTGTTGAATTGCAAAAAATAGCGTGTTGGGAGCTCGGGGTCGACTAGGGCCATTATTGAAGTGCCTAGATTTGGACGTCAACTTACCTTGGCTGAGTATGCTCAAGTCAGCTTGGGTGCCCTCAGCCTTGAATCAGCTTGAGTACTCTCAGTCTTGAATCACCTTAGGTACCATTGACCTCAAGTCAGTTTGGGTACCCTCAGCCTCAAGTAAATTGGAACTCCCTCAGGTTAGGTCAGACACTTATTAGGGATAGAAGGCCTTTCTCAAGTCGGGTCACTCACTTGGAGAAGCTCAACGTTCATTGGCTTGAGGAAGCTGTCTCACAATACCTATAACTAGTAAATTGACCATATCTTTGTGCTCGAGACTTCGATTAAGGTGATTCTTAAAGCTATAGAAATATAATAGATAGACCTACAACTTTGTTGTTCATGACTGTGGCTAATTCGGAGGCCAGAGAGGCATAAAGTTCATTTGAAATCTGGGTCACAGATCTGGCAAGGATAGTCAACCCGATCCAACAGATTTTGGAAGAATAGCTGTATCTTGAGACTCCAAACTCGGATTGAAGTGTTTCAAAGTGATGTGATAATCACTGACATGAGGCTACAACTTTGTTGTGACAACTTCTTCCAATTCGAAGCAGAAAGGGGTCGAATATCCATTTGAAGTGACCATCGCTCATCTGCTTGTAAATGGCCGAACTGAGCAAGAAAATCTTCGAATGTAGGGAGAGGCAAGCTGAAATCATCGAATGAAGGGAGAGGCAGACCAAAATTGTCGAATAAGAAAGGAACAAGCCCAAATGGTCGAAATAAGTAAGCCAAATGGTCGATTTAAGCTTGACATGGCTTAAATCATCGAATTATGAGCTCGGATCATCAAAATCATCGAATTTATGACTCGAACCTCGGATTAAAGTGATTCAAATTGCTCTTGAAAGATAAGAGGCTGGAGAAGGCTTAAATTGTCGAATTAGAGGAGGAGCAAGCTTGAACGTTCGAATCAAAGGAAGGGACGAGTCCAAATCATTGAGTTAAGGAAGTAGAGGAAGACTAGGCTTGGATTGGTGAATTAGGCCATGAGCAAATCGTCTAATTGAGTTATTTAGCTCAAATTGTTGATTCAAGGCATTGAAGATGCAATCATCAATTTAGGTGATTCAAGAAAAAATCATCGACTTGAAGTGGTTCAAAGTCATCGAATTAGGCGGAGAAGCAGCCTGGATTGTCGAATTACAATAAGGTTGAAATCGTCGAATGGGAGGCTGGACTCCAGGTTGTCGAATTAGGGTGAGGAGAGCTATCCCAACATCATCGAGTTAGGTGGAATGGGAGCTACTTCCAAAATCGTTGAATAAATGCAAACTATCCAAAAATTGTCAAATAAAAGAAGTGGTCCTCGAGGTAAATCGTCGAATGAATCTAAGGAGATGACCTTGAATGGTCGAAAGGGGCCTCCCTACCTCAAATGGTCGAAATGAGCCTTCTAACCTTAAATGGTCAGATTAGGCATCCCGACCTCGAATGGTCAGAATGGAGAGGTTCAAACTCGGATGATTGCCTTAGATCATCAAGGTTTAGATGCTATTCTCAGACGTCGGGTTCGGTGTTGGTAAAGTAATGAAAAGACCTAATCTAGATGGACTCTCTGAGAGGTTGAAGAGCTCTAGTACTCTCGATGTATTCGGGTTCTCAAGGGATGAGGATAAATATTTGAAATTCTAATAGGGCAAAGATAAATATTAAAAATCCCCATCAGGTGGGTATATGTATTAAAGGTACGGGTTGGGTGTTGGATGAAGATGAGCATTGCCAGAGTTAAGTCTTGAGGTCTTCGAGTTCGACTAGGAGATGATGAGGGGCTGAGATGATCCACTTCTTCTATGTAAGCAGGGCAAGGGACGGGCAGAAGAGACATCGCCAGATCAATATACAAATTACTCTCAAGCTTTGGCTCTTAACTTAGCTAAGGTTAATTGATAGTATCATCTTCGGTCAAGTCTTGTTACTCTCGCTGTTAGACCGACCTTGGGACGAGCACTCTGGGCCATCATGAGTTTGTTCTTAGCATTCTCTCATTTTTTCCCCAACATTGTTTTTGGCACGCCTAGTGGGACCTATGAGTACGTCTGAGAAGGCAGTTTGACCCTAACCCAGCAAGATAACCAAGAGCAAGGAGACTGCACCACCCTCTTCTCAACACTTTGTTGGGAAGAATACTACCAATACGGCTCCCTTCAAGGAGTCGGTCTTTTCGACTATCCAACCTGGTACCGGAAAGAACTTCACCAACACAGCTCTCCTTAAGTAATCAGCCCTCCCTACTACCCAACTGGGTGCCAGAAGGAACACCACCAACATGGCTCTCCTTAAAGGGTCGGCTGATCAAGTCGCCACTTCATCATAAGCACTCGAGGCTATAACATCCCGGCTAGAGTAGATAATGGACCAAATAGCGACTGACAACAAGTATATGGTTAATTGACTGAATCAGTTGGTGGCCGATTATAGGCAAGCTAGCGAGGATACCCGGGATTACTTCGAGGAGGCAAAGAGATGTAGCGATGAGATCTCTCAGTGTAGCAAGGAGTCTCGACATAGGCGCTATGAGGAGTCTTGTAGGCGTAAGCACTATGAAGAGTCCTCTCTGTGCTCTGAGGGATATTGGAGGCATTCAGAGGAGTCTCATAGTTACCATAATGAATCCATTATGCATGCTATTAAAGCACTTAAGAAGGTCACTAATCAAGTTCGAAAGGTTCCAAACCACAAGGATGAGGAACCTGAGCACTCATGTCAAGGGCTATCACCCTCTACTGAACCTACGCCGGAGAAACTTAGGGCAGGGTCATTTCCTTACCATGATACTCAAACCCAAGATTGTAAGAGCTTACTCAGCCGACCTCCATCGGTTGGGACCTCTAGTTACCTAGTTTCATAAGAGTCCTCTACTAATAAGGAGACTCAAAGAGGGGGTTCTTCCAGGTTATATGAGAATGTAAGCCGATTAATAGGCCGTGATGATACTCATATGACTACTCCGATGCCTCAGTTCCTAAGATTGAGGTTAGGGGAGCCAGATCCAAGTGTTCCTACTCCAACCTTGATCCCTCAATTCATGATGTTGAGGCAAAGTGAGCTTGATAAAGATGATATTAATCATCGACCTATGATTAGTTTTGTCCAACAATTGAGGATGAAAGAGCAACCCCAATTCTCTGATGTTGGGGGCTCGACATCACACTGAGTCTCAGGAGGGTAGCCATCAATAGGTCTACACGTTAATGATTCTGTTGCTATGGTTGGCCTCCAATGAAACTAAAAGAAAGAGAGGCCAAAGCAAGTGAAGGCTAACCCTAACACCCAGGGGCCAGTACTCGGGAGACAAGAAAGGCCACCTGATAATGGCATCCTAAAGGCTAAAAAATTCTCTAGTCTGGGGGAAGCCAATGTTCCTAAGCAAGAGGAGGTTGGACATAAGACCCAAGGAGCAAGACCCGGGGGGAAAGCCCCTCTAAGAGACTTAAGAGAGAGATCCAAAGGATGAGGTCCTCCTAGAGACCTAAGGGAGACACTCGGAGGGCAAGGCCAGCATCAAGAGGATCATCGCCCGAGGACACCCAAGTACTTCCTACCAAGGGTGTTGGACAATAAGTGGAAGGTTCACCACCCTCGCATTAAGATGGACCTCCAGGAAGATCCCAGCTAATGACGAGGTGTCTTCCAACAACTTGGAGATAAGTGAGTCACCCCTGATCCACCAACGTAAGATGTCTTGACTAGGGCTCAGAGATGTTGCCTTGAGAGGAAAGTCCAGAAATAGAAGCAAGTAATCAAAGACCTCAAAGGGAAACTTGTGGAACAAAGGGCCAAGTTAGAGGAACGAAAGATTCTCCTAGCTCGCCTAAAGGTAAAACACCATTCGGCCCTGACTCGAGGCCAACCAAAAGAGGTTGAATCCTCTAAGGTGGAAAAGGAAAGGACCTGGAGCATGTTAAGAAGGTTCGACTGAAGGCACCCGCTGACTTACGTGAGGAGTTGACTCGCAGGTGGGTACCGAAGATGAGAGAAGAGGTCCACTCGAAGGAAGATCACCCCAAAGAGGACAAGGCTGATCAGGCTAAACATGAAGGAAATAAGCCCTCGGTCGACCTTGACAACAGGTGCTTAAAGTTTGGGAATAAAAGAAGTGGCCCTCGATGTAAATCTTCAAATGAATAGAAGGCGACGACCTCGAATGGTCGAAAGGGGCCTCCCAACCTCAAAGGGTCGAAATGAGCCTTCGAACCTTAAATGGCCGGATTAGGCATCCCGACCTCGAATGGTCTAGATGGAGAGGTTCAAACTCGGATGGTTACCTTAGATCATCGAGGTTTAGATCCTGTACTCAGACGTCCGGTTCGGTCTTGGCAGAGTAATTAAAAGACCCAATCTAGATGGACTCTCAGAGAGGTTGAAGAACTCTAATACTCTCGACGTATTTGGGTTCTCAAGGGATGAGGATAAATATTGAAAATTCTAATAGGGCGACGATAAATATTAAAAATTCGAGTCAGGAGGGGATATGCATTGAAGGTCCGGTCGGGCGTTGGAGATGAGGATTGGCAGAGATAAGTCTTGAGGTTTCCGAGTTCGACTAGGAGGCGAAAAGGGGCTAAGGCGGTCCACTTCTTCTATATAAGCACTGCAAGGGATGAGCTGAAGAGACATTGCCAGATCAACATACAAATTACTCTCAAGCTTCGGCCAACCGTTGTTACTCTCGGCGTTAGATCGACCTTGGGCGAGCACTCCGGACCGTCACGAGATCGTTCTTAGCGTTCTCTCATTTTTTTCCCCAACACATAATTCTAATCACATCAGACGGTCCACATGCACATCCTAACCATTAAAACATCCATGTAATCCCTACTCAATCCACTGTCAAAATTATAACACTCCAATCCAAAAATTTGGAGGCTGTCATGTACACCTTTGAGGGATCATGTTTCCGCCAGCCTAGTGTGGATGTAAATTGCAAGTCTGCTTGTCAAATTTTTTGTTGTGGATGTCTTTTCTTCGAGGACGAAACTTTCACGTTGTTTGCTTCACAACACGCGGCCGACAAAAAAGTCCTACCACGTTAACAGGCTTTCGAATATTAGTTGACTTGGTCTACGATATTAGTTTCCAGGATCGTTATATAGGGGTTAATTATCACGTCTCATGTCAACGACAATATCGCACAATAAAATAAGCCTTCAAATAATTCTTCTCTTAAGGCTTGACCATGTTAATAAATTTTGCATTCGGAAATATAAACCATTCCTAGTAATTATGCTCAAAATGTTATCCAAATATTCCCAATCAAGTAACAATAGCAATTCAATCATTATATTCCAAAATAAAAAACTTAATACGATGCCAATGCAGTATATCAATGCATCTGAACCTCACAATCTATCTTTTTAGTTTATATTATTTGGTATTCGTCCATTTGCTAACTAATCTAGATTCGAGTTGGGTAGAACTTATGAAAGGTGGCAAAACTCTCCCAGCAATTATTTTACATTGTTGCGTTACCAATAATTTGTTGTTTCTGAGGGTTGGTGTACTTGATTAGGATCTTCGGCAGTCAAGGCAAGTGTTGGACACTTTCTCCGTAAGACGAGATTGCCCCGTATATTTCAGTGCGGTACGGGCTACGGCAATCGTCCCTAAGATACAACGACTGTTAGGACATTTCCAAGAATATTGCACACGTATCTCGAAACTTTCGGGCTAACCCTTATATACCCAGAATTTTCGGACTCTTTTCTAAGTGAAGAACGGGGGAAAGGAGAAGACAACAATGCTCGGAGATGCAAATGCTGCTGGGATGAGGAAAATGGCAAGGGGGCTGGCCTATTTATAGGCTGGAGGAGGCAGCCACCCCGAAGGGATGCGTCCGCTCAGTCAGCAGGCTGGCTGCGCTCGTGGCCCTTCGGTGGCTTCTGGATCCTTCCAAGCGCCCAGGCTGCGTCCAATGTGCTATGCGCATACGCACATGCGCGTGCGCGAGCGCGTGCTCGTGCTTCGCACCGTCCTCGCAGCTAGCGGTGGGTCAGCCTTTTGGGTAGTCAATCAAGTTGAGAGGTAAGGAGAGGAATTCCTTATAAACAAGGAAATTCTCCTTGCTCTATTCAATGTGGGATTGCAACCTTCCATCTTCCCTTTGGGCCTTTGGGCTTTTGAGCCTTCATTCACAAACCCAACATAATTTGAACTAAAATTTTTGTTAAACTAGAACAACTTTATCACTAGTTGATCCAAGTATTTGTCGGTGTCACAACATCTATCTTGATACCAATAAAGAATGCCAACAATAATGGGTCTAAATTATAAATGTCCTTATTTTTGATATGTTATAAATGCCATAACTAGCAACCAAGTAAATGACGCTGAGACAAAGAAAGAAGGTACAATTCATTCTTGATTTATGTTTTTAATATATGAGAAAATCAGGACTCATATTTATTACGAATAGTCAATTCTTTAGTTAGTGTTTATTACTTATCAATATAAAATTGGCAAGCTAACAATACAAAAATTGCTCTATTAATTTTGGCAATTTAGCCTTTTCCATCATCACAAAAATGGTAAGCATTGATTGTGGCATAATTTTCAATAGTATAATAATTATTTTGTTTCTATAATTCTGATTTATTTTGATCTTTAATGGTAATTACAAAAAAGGCAAAAATAGTTGAATTTACCTATAAAATGAATGAAGGCTGTATAAATTTTATCATTCAATAAAATAACGATGGCAGCCTATGTAACACTGCTCATTTTATGCATTAGTTCAACTTGTTATGGCGTAGAAGGATTTAGGAAAAATAATTTGTATGGAGAAGATATCCACACCGAGTCAGAGATTTTTGATGATACAGCAACAATGGTACCACCGTCTACTTTTTTATAGTTTTTTACCTTATATCCATATTCTTTTCTGTTGTTTGTCTTCAAAAATGTAAACTTTAGTACATTGTTTGTCTTGTATTTTTTTTGTAAAAGTTTTTCTTGAATCTATAAACTTAGAAATTATAAATTTCTATGAGCCTTTCAATTTCTTAATTTATTTGTAAATTCTATTTGGAATTTTTTTTTAATAATTAGCAAACGTGATTAATCAAGCAAAAATAAAATGTTATAACTTATAAAAAGTTATATAAACATCTAGACATGTGATAAGATTTCCATACTCAAACTATCCCACCGAAACAGTTAGTCAAGAGTAACTTAAATTCCATCAATAATGAATACTACAACTATGGATTTGTGCACCCATAGTAGGTGCCCAAACTAATCTCGCACACTAGACTATAGAGGTTGCAGCCGCAGGCCTAGGTAAAAAATTTTATCACCGTGAAATCCTGCAGAAAAAACCAGTGACAGGAAAAAGAGTGCAAAAAATTACGTTAACGCTGCATAACCTACAAAAAATGGAAATATGAAATTCTTGAAAAAATCCGTCCAATATGGGGCAACAAGCAATCCCGTCCAATATGGCCATTATATTATTATATATTTACTTAATGTCTGTCATACTTATTGTATTATCTTCTAACACAGTTGTTTACAGTTATATATTATTTTACTCATTTTAATGTTGTAGTCTTCATATATTGAATGCGTTGATCTACATAAACAACCGGCTTTTGAACATCCCATGCTAAAAAATCATAAAATTCAGGTACATATTTCTTATTAATAATATTTGATTAAGTAAATTAAATTGAATGTTATCTAATATATATATATATATATATATATATATATATATATATATGGTTCCAGATGGAGCCTAGCTTCAAAAAGGAAAGAGGAGGCGGAAGAACTTTGGGAAATGATAAAAATGAATCAGTTGGATTTTTTAAAGAGAATAAATGTCCAAATGGTTCGGTACCTATCCAAAGAAGAAAAGATGGACTGATAGAGCCATTGAGACTAGCAGAACCTCTAAAACATCATGTAAGTTTACTTTAATTTATTTTTTCATTTATGTAAAAACGTGCATGTTAGCTTTCTTTTATATGCTTTTATTCTTTTATACAAAATGGCAATAACCTTTCTAGTATTTGTTTCTAACTAATAAGAAGATGATGTAAATATGAATTTAGTCACACATATTGGAGTCTAGAAATTTAATATCAAATAAATGGTAATATTAATCTTTCAAAAATCACCAATAACATATTGTCATACATTTTTTATGCTAACTTTTCTAACTGAAATAGTATATTAAAAAATTTCCAAGACGTTTGGAATTAGGATTCCCCAAGTATTTTCTTTTTTTTAATTGAAGAGGTGTTGCAACTTTAATTTTTATTATAGTAATTTAGGCAAATTTATAGATCATGGAATTAGTAATTAGAGAATATTTTATATGGAATAATATTTCTAACGACCAACGTTCTATGTTAGATACTTCATACAGTCCATATAATCGGTCTAAGAAAAACTTGTTAACATATGTTTATAAGATATGTTGTATTAATTTTTGAAATAGGGAAAAAAAAGCTAGAATATCACCAAATATTATAACATAACTTCACTTCAACAAAATATACTTTTTTATACGTCAACACCATATTGTATACTTCTGAAAATTTTCATTATGATCGCAATATAAATGTTTGGTTAGAATTTTACATTTTTATATTTTATGGATCCTACGTAATTCTATAACTTTACCAAATAAGCTGTTAAATTAAAAAAAAGCTGTTAAATTAAAAAGTAAAAGAGAAAAGAAAGACCACACACTCAGTACAGCTCTTTTGACTCTCATATTATAATCATGACATTAATTGTAAAGTGTTGAGTTTTAAGAGAGCACAGGGGCCATAAAATGATGGTGTTCTCTAAGAATAACCATAATTTTTTATTTATTTATGCAACAATCTCAATTTGATTATCTTATATATAATGTCGTTTGTCTTAATGCATGACTTTAAAAATGAAATAGTATGCTGTTATGAATGCGATGAGCAAAATTTATCGTGGAGCAAGTGCAATTATGCAAATAAATCAACCATCAGTGCAACCAAATCAATACAGTGCATCATTTATTTGGCTTGAAGCTGGATCAGAACAATATATTAAAATTTCTTTTGGATGGATGGTGAGTATCTTTACTAATATTGAGAAAGTCATTTTTATTTAGGATATTGTTATTATTATTTCATTTATGTTGAATAGTTAAGATAAAACCTTGCTATTTAATAAGATAATAGTTTTATTTTCCTTAAATAATTAATTGATGAACATGCAATACTCTAATACTAACTATTTAGTATAATTTTTTTAATCTCAAAATTCTTGTGCCACTCATAGTTGTTCAATATATTTCTCGTGCTGCACTAATTTGGATATATAGTTTGGGTGTTCAAACATACAAATTCTACCAATCTTCACACAGGTTCCACTTGACGCAACCATGATATAAATATTTCTATTTTTGGAAGATTTGATGTCTTCCTTGGGCAAAATGCTCAAGTCTATCAACCATATTCTTTATCGTGCATCACGACCAAAAAGCTTCACTCTAAAATATTAAAACTGCTAGTATCAAACAAAAGCAGTACAAGCATTGCACTTCCTCACTTTGAGCCATTAAAGTAATCCAGTATTAAGCATACTCTAGATTTTTTTATTTGCCACCGATTGAAAGCATAATATTACCAGCAGCAGCCTTATGACCAGCAGCCTCACCCTTGCATTTGTTTACAAGTTATAGTAATTCTCAAGAGTGGTCTTCCGGATCCTAGATGAATGCGTGCACCTCTAATAAGTTGCCTCAACCATCTTAGGGTTAGGGTTCTTCTTTCTTCTTCTTGGAGTCACAAAGTTTAAGAGGCTTAGTGTTAGAGTTGTTCTCCCTTCTTCTTGGAGGCACCAACTATATAGTATAATTAATTTTTCATAACTATGGTTAAACCTAGTGCCTACTAAGATATTTAGGTCAAGCTAATGATTTTTTGATCATAAGCATTAGTTAAATCATAAATTTTATTTGAACTATCATATTATTTATTTCACAACAGTTACAAATTTATTGGATTGAAATAAGAACCATTGAAGCCCAATAGAATTTTTATCTCTAAATGACAAGAAGAGTTAATTAATATTTTTTTAACAAATAGTTAAACAATACATTTTAATGTTATGTAGCACAATAAATGTATGTTGATCTATTTTCTTATCCTTTATGTTGAAAGTTGAAATTTTGTATCTTGGTGATAACGAATAGAACATCTCTTGAAGAGACTAATTAAATTAGCTGAAGTTAATTTTTCTTATCAAAATTATAAAAAAAAATTAAAGGTAAGTTGTGGTTGTGAATTATAATTATGATTCTCACAAATATGCTTAGTGAAAAGTAGATATATAACAAATTTTAAAAGTGGCACTTGATATTTACAAGAGATTTGTTTAGTTTATAAAAAATACTTCTTAGACTTATAAAGAGTTATAAAACAATCAAGTTTTATACATGAACTAAATACTTTGGTAGAAATATTCATTTGGAAAATCCAACTCTTGACATGCAAAAAGTTTTAAGTAGTTGATATAAGAGATAACCATAAAACTTTCAAATCTTACCACTTATTTAGTTAGATGCACATTTTTTTAAAACTTGAAACTTTGGGTCAGCTATATTTTATGTATTAGTATATTCTTATATCAATGCAATAAATCATAACATAATTTTGCATTCTTCTTAAAAAATAATCTACACTAAAATGTAGAAAAATGCAGTTGAGAATTCTCATCAGACATTGAAATAATTATTTTCATGCATAATTTTGCATAAAGTATATTATGGGCATGGTTTACGATGACAGATATCATAACCAAGTTAATTATTACACAAAATTTAATTAATTGTATATATACACTATTATTTTAGGTGAACCCAGAACTCTATGGTGACAACAAGGTTCATTTGACAACGTCCTGGAATGTAATAAATTACTCTTTGATCCACACTTTTTAATTTATTTTTGAAATTCTATACTAAATAATTGTATATAAATTTTGAAATGTAAATTACTTTGTTTGTGTAGGATAATCTCTTAAATGGTTGCTACAATATATTATGTCCAGGATTTGTGCAAACAAATCAGGAGTTACATTTAGGCGCGGTATTTCTAGGTGCATCTAGTCCACAAAAACAAGACGAAGCCAAATTTTCAATAGTCCAGGTAAATTATACTGAAAGATGACTTATATAAGAACTGCTATGTAAAATTAACTTTTTTACTGTGATCGCTATTATGAAACATATATTATTTACATCACATGAGATATAATTTTTTGGATAAATTACATATCTATGATTTAGCCCCTCGATTATCAAAATACATTATAAAGTGCCCTGTGTTTAGTTTTAATATACTCTGGGGTCTCTAATGCCGATATTGGAGATTTTCTCCAGAGAAAAATTAGGGCTTTACTGGTAAAAATCTCTGATTCAGGCATCATGGATTCTAGAGTACAATAAAATCAAACACGGGGACTTTATAATGTATTTTGATAATCCAGAGGCTAAATCATATAAATATCTATAATAGAAGAAACCTAGAGTAATTTTCCGTAATTTTTTAAATTATTTATTTTCTGCATTGATATTATGGATGTACTAATAGAAGAAATAGAAAGAATATTCTTAGGAATAAGAAGAATGAGTAATTCTCATATTCATTTTTTTTTTGATATAAAGTAATGCTCATCATATTTGGCTGCCTAATTTTGTTTCAAATCTTATAGGATTTAGTGTCGGGCAATTGGTGGTTGGTGCTTGGTATTCAAAATATTGGCTACTGGCCAAAAGAATCATTTACCAAATTGAATGACGGAGTTAATCGTCTTTCATTTGGTGGAGTAACCCATGCACCTATGGGACAATCTAGCCCACCTATGGGAAGAGGAACATTTGCTTCTCACGAAAGTATTACTTCCTCAATTTTTCGAACTATTCAAACCGTTACCGAAACTTACCGTGTCGTTGATATCAACTATTCAGATACACAATTATTTAGTACCAATGAAAATTGTTATAGTATAATCCGTTGGCAATTCGATCAGTTGATCGGAGGGTCAATTTCTTATGGTGGTCCAGGTGGAGATTGTGGACCATAGATAATATTTTATTTGTTAGAGATATATGTAATAATGGTCCATCTCGTATTAATAAAAGAGATTGTGTGTAACTTTGAAGAAGAATGACATAAAATTTTACTAAATTTATTATTTTATTAACATAAGTGAACACGGACTATTTATACTATTTTGATAATGGCAAAACACGAGTGCGAGAAAGAGAAAATATCAAGGTATGTTGTCAAAATATTTTTTATCATGACAAGGGATCACCTATTGTGGAAAACACAGTGCAATGCCAAAACTATTATTTTACCAAGAATTATAGGCACAAATGGAATGAAGTAGAAATAGCAACAAGCTTATTTCGATAGAGATTGACTAGTGCCGATTGCTTATCCAAATATCAATTTATGTTGGATATCACTCACTTGATTATAAAAAAAACTCACTTGATTATACCACAGCATGTTGTCTAGCTCGACTTCAATTTTTCTCTGTAGTGGAGTCTATTCATCATGTGTTAAGAGGCTTGTTTGTTTGCTAGTGCTACTTGAACCACACTTTATGAGGCTTTTCATGTCCCCTTTATCCTATGTGAGAATTTTATGAAACTTTGTGTGGCGACGATGTGTTTGCAGTTTAGTCCGTAACTTTATACTCTTTGATTGATTGCATTTGTGTCGTGCGTTTGGGTTCTGTAGACTCCTAGCAATATGTTACTTTTTTATAATCTCACATCTACTCTCCATTCTATTGTTCTTCTTCTTTGGTCGTTGAATGGTGAGGCCAATTCCTTGAGTTGACATTGCGCACGATAGAGGTTCAAGAATGCTTTTGCTCGAGTCTGGCTCATTCCTGTGACCATTAATTAACTCCTAACCCACCAAACCAAACATCTCAGGACCCACTATCGAATAAGCATTTATTTTTAAAGAAGTTTTGTTTTTTGTGAAAGGAATAACTTATAAGCATTTGGTTATTCCACAACAACCACGCTATTGAAAATAGTCTCCAGCCTAGCAAAATAAAAAATCCCCAGTTTTCTCAATCCATTAATACCTTGAGTCCCTTTCCCACTCCCTGTCTTGGCTCCGCCCTTCACTCCTCGATAACCATGAATCCTGAGACCCTTAATTATTTTTGTTAGTCGCTCTCCTCCTGGTTCATGTAGTGTCTGCTGCCATCCCGACTCGTAGACTAGTCTCGATTCGTTGGCTACCACGACCCTCAACTTTTGGTTCCATCTCCTCTCCTTCTTTGTCTTGAATTTTTTTTTCTAACTGGGTTTCAGGTCAACTGGTCAAGGATTAATGAGCTTCAATCTTATGGTGTTATCGTTGCTTTTTGTCAATGATTTGGTTGTTGTTTCCATAAAAAAATAGCTCAAATATGGTTTAAACACAACTTAATCTCCTGCAATTGAATTGATCTTTATCGATGTATTAGACAATGAAGGTGTAATTGAAAACTAACATAATAGATTCATGAATATCCTTCTATTATATTCTTCTATTATAAACATGAAAATTTGTTTTGTGATTTGGATAATTCAGATTATTCATATTAATATAAAAATTAAAATTCAGATAATTCACTATTTAGATTCGGATTAGGATGGTAAAATAGTCAATTCTCATAATTTAGATTCAGATAATTCGAATTTGGATTATCCGAATGCTCATCCCTACTATAACATATATATGAGTACCTTCGTTTAACTTTTTTTTTATTTTGATGATAGTAATTTTACAAATTCACATTTTTGGTACAAATATTAACCATAATTAATTTTCAAACAAACTTTTACATTGTTTCTCACGTCATCTTTTTCTCTCCCTACTGACGCTGACGCTGACATGTCAATATGAAAAATAAAAAATTCTCAAATGGACCCCTCTTGCCGTCCCGTCCTTTTCAGTTTCTTTTAAACAATTAAAATTTCATTTATTTAAAAATAAATTGTCTAAATAGTAAATAATTAAACATACTATTTGTTGCACTATATAGTGCTCCATGGGCACTAATCACCGTAGTAAACAAAATATAAAACCTATTTAAAGAACAATGCTAGTTAGATAGAAGTTATCTTAAAATAAATTCATAAATGTCATCTAAGATGAGAAATTTTATGTTGATCTATCTCTACAATCCATAAATTACAAGTGGACAATTGGGACTCTTCATTAGTCCATGCAATGTATATATAATCTAATTATGGAATATAATTCTCAACTACTGAAAATAGTGTCTGAAAAGGAAATTTAAAAAAAAACAATTAACCATAATTCTCTAGACAACTTCATTATCTTTTTTGATTGCTAATTCACTAAGATTCCCTAGGAAAAACTCACTCCAAGCTTTTAAAGGAGTGATTTCTCTTGATGGATTTTAATTGAAAATTTTATATTGTAAAATGTTTGATGATATACCGATGAAGGTATTTTTCTTAACTTATATTATTGATAGTCTAGAATTTTATGACTCTATTTAAGTGATGGTGTGCATGTCAAATGCATTGATTAATATGTATTCTAAACTAGAGACGAGCACAAATTCTTTTTTTAGTTAGAACCTTTATTAATAAAGAAAATAAAAAGTAAAAGAGGGGGTGAGAAAGTGGAGAAAGAATAAACTTAAAACAACACTCAGGCCTAAACGGATAACGAACCCGCTGCCATAATTAGAACTCTACCCAAACTAACTCATAAGTCAGGCAGTCATGAGTAGATGCTGCAAAAAGAAAGAAACTAATTCTTCCTGATGGGAAACAATACGCTCCCTAAATCTAGCGTTCCTGTACGAAGCACTATAGTAGTCATCATATCCATACTCTTGCTCATTTGAGTCTGACCATAAATCGACCTCATCTACCCAGTTGTTCTTGGCTTTACGCACTAGTGAGCCCATAAACTTTAAAGAATCGAGAAGGTCATCGGTGTTAGAAAAGGTCTCGATTTTGTTTACTTGCTGTCTTGGTATAGGCAAGGGATCTATAAGAGGCAAGGCATAAGCCCGTCCCAAAACAGATGGAGAAGAACTCTGAAGTATCAGAGTTCCTTAGCCAAGGAAACCCGGCTTCAATGCCTTGCTCTTAGAGCCCTTAGAACCCGAAGACTTCGTACTCTAAGCCTTTATAGGCAGCATACCTCCTGCAGTAATATAGAATGCCCTCCTGACCTCACGCAAAACCTCATCACTAGTAGGACTCCCACCAACTATATCCGAACCACTAGAAACTAATCCCACCTCAATCCTAGTAGAATGAGGCCACACATGACACGAACCTATAGAGCGGGAGTCTAAAACAACCTCTTTGTTCATGGAGCAAACCAAATCGTCAATCCCATCACCAAAAAATTCTTCCAAACCAAAAAATGACTCCCCGATCATACCAGAAGTAGCTAAAAAATCATCACACCTCGAAAACACTTCTGAATTCACACCTACATCAACAACACTCTCCTTCTAAAAATCGTTCCCGCTTCTTGTCATCGTTATCTTTTGTAACAAGATATATATTCCTTCTGTAACTAAAACCAAAACACCGTGGATGACAACCCCTAGCCATCACCGCGCCGTGCACCCACGGTCCATCTCACCCTCCCATCCAGGAACACCGCAGCAAAGTTTAGGTTTTTTGATAATGAGAAATTGGCGGGCCGATCTGATGGGGAGTGGGGACAAAGAGCTGGAGTTTGACATTGAGGAAGGGAATAATGGGATTGCGGGTGACTTGATGCCTATTATCCCTCAGTTCGGTGGCAGAGGCAGAGGAGGTGGGAGATGCACCGACAAGGAGGAGGACAGCGAAAGCCATGGTGATTTGTAGTTGCGGGATAGGCCAATTTGATTAGGGAATAGGGGAGGAAGGCACTGGCACAGGAGTGGAGGGTGGGAGAGGAGATGTCAATTAGCTTATTTTTGCAGTGGATTCGATGGCGATAGTTACAGTATTGTTCATCGCGGAGGATTCATTTTTTTGCCTCGACTTGTTTATGGTATTGGAAGGGACGATACCGAAGATGTCATCGAAGAAGACGAAGAGTCATCGAAGAAGGTGTAAGGGACACCGGAAGGGAGGTACGAGACAACATGTATGACTTTTTTTTCAATTTTAGGAGTGTAATAGTCACTTAGAATTAAAAAGTTAATAAATCTGTCGATGATGTCAATGAGGGATCCACAAGTATAATAAAACCAAAACCGGAGGACAACAAGATCATTTTTAGAAACCTAGGCATGCTAGAGGCAGGGTGTCAAAACCTAGGCACTTTCTACCTGTGGATTGACTTGATTTAATTTAATTTGATTTGATTTAAGAAAAATTGGATTTCTCGAGTAATTTTTTCACTTTACTTTTTTTGTGAACGTAAGAACTGGAATTGTTTGGGTCAACATCCTATTTCAACCAAGTGGTCCGATCAAAATTTATCCCATTCGTTAGGTTGACATTCTTACCAAAAAAATTGACACGGTATGAGTTTCAATTCATGGTCAGACTGCATTTTTAAGACCATAGGCTTCAAACAGTTTTTTTTTCTTTATTGTTAATATTATGTCGTGTTTAGGCTTTTGTAAAGAAGGAAGCATGTTGTACTAGTATACCTAATTGGCCTCAATTTAGTGACAATAGATTCAATATCTCAAATTTTATGATTCTTTTTTGTCTCCCTAATTAATGCTCTCTCTCCACAAAAATGGCTGGAGACGTGAGAGGCACGGCATTGTATCAAATACCGAGTTTGTACCTATGAAAAAATTCATTAAATTTTGAAAGGTAATTCTATTTGATATATTTCTATTCACATCAGATGGCCCACATACACATCATCACACCAAAAAAATCCATGTAATTCCTACTCAATCCCTTGTCAAAATTATAACACTCCAATCTAAAATTTTGGAGGCTGACATGTTAACCTTTGAGGGATCATGTTGCAGCCTACTGTTGATGTAAATTGCAAGTCTGCTTGTCAAATTTTTGTTGTGGATGTTTTTTCTTCGAGTACGAAACTTTCAAGTTGTCTACTTCACAACACGCGGCCGAAAAAAAAGTGCTACCATGTTAACAAGGTTTGAAATAATAGTTGACTTGGTCTACAATATTAGCGACGTAGATTGAGTTCAGAGTGCAGCAAACCAGTCCAAACCATTCAGAAGAAATCCACATTGTTGATTTGTAAGAAAGAGAAACGCGTTAAGCTCAAATGGTGGGGAAGCTCGGAGGGGCATTTTGGGAAAAAACTTATTGAGAGCCACTCGACTCATCCGCCCACGATAAGGGTTCCTCCTTTGCTTCAAGGAACCATTGAGCTCGACTTATCCAGCAACCATTGAGCTCGCTCAAAGCCTTCCTTGTCGATGACCTATCCCCGGCACCAACTCGCCTCTGGCGAGCCGCGTCACCGCTAGCTTTAGGTCTCCGATGTCTCACAGACCTTGTGAACCGTCGCCAAGAAAACTGCGTTGGCTGTCATGTGGCCCAACCATGAGGCCCTGAGGGCGGCAGAAGCATTTTATAGGCCATGACATTTCGAATAGAGGAAGCTTTGTCTCGATTTAGGGATTTTTCAGTGATTTGGGGGTAAAATTGAAAAGTAGAAGATGAACAGTTCCAACTGGATGGAAGAGTGGAGGGAGATAGAGAGAGGAAATTTAAAATGTAGCCCCCTTCTTGGGTTTCTAAGGTTCTGGTTTAATTATTGCAGCTGTAAGACTTCCTGGATTCATTGTTGTTTTTTTTACAACGAAGATTGTGTTGCACTGTAACCTAAGATGTTTATTAATGAAATAATTTTTACCTCTAAAAAATAGAATTGCAGCTACTGGTACAAGCTTTAGTTTCTTGCGATTATAATTGCATGCCCGAATTACGAGAATGGCAAGATTGGGTTACGAGAATGACATGCCCGATTATGAGAATGGCAGACCTGAGCTACGAGAATGGCATGCTGGAGTGAAGAGAATGGCATGCCCTGATTACGAGAATGATAGGTTTGAGTTACGAGAATGGCATGCCCGGTTATGAGAATAGCAAGCCCGGGTTACGAGAATGGCATGCCGGGGTTAAGAGAATGGCATACCTGGGTTATGAGAATGGCAGGCCCAGGTTACGAGAATGGCAAGTTTGGGTTACGAGAATGGCATGCCAGGGATACGAGAATGGTATTTTTGGGTTACGAGAATGGCATACCTAGTTATGAGAATGGCATGCCCGGGTTACAAGAATGGCATGCCCGGGTTAAGAGAATGGCATGACTAGATTACAAGAATGGCATACCCAGGTTACGAGAATGGCCCGATTTACGAGAGTGAAAAGCCTGACTTACGAGAATCCCATGCCTGACTATGACTAATGACATACCCGGTTATATCTAATGGCATGCCTGGTTAATATTTAATAAAATTTATAATAAATAAATTAAAGAGTAAATTACCCTCAGGTCCATGGATTATAGTTTTATCACTCGCAGGTCCCTGTGTATTGGAAATAGTGTGTGAGGTCTCTGTGTTTAACAAAAATATTGGTCTCAGGTCCCTGTGTTGAAATGACATGTCCGATTATGTTAAAATGGTATTTCTGGCTATAACTAATGGCATGTCTTGTTATGTCTAAATGGTATGACCAATTAATATTTAACAAAATTTATAATAAATAATTAATTAAATGAAATGTCTGATCATGTTAAAATGTTATATCCTTATTATGACTAATAACATGTTCGACTATGATTAATGGCATACCCTATTATGATAAAATGATATATTCGGTTAATATTTAATAATCTCTAAAAAATTAAAATACAAGTTAAAACAAAAAAAAACTAATAGAAAGGAGTTAAAATCCCACTAAAAAAACAGAAATGCATGCGCTTGTGATACACGTTCAATGGCTACGCGTACCTTTATTTTTGGTCTTGACTGAGAAATGTGCTAGGGGTTTCAAATTTGTCCCATTTGGATATAATTACAAAAATGCCATCGAATCTTAGTTTCTGAGCCTTTAGTCCAAACGGTCTAGAATTGAGCTATTCCGGAAACAATCTAGGCCCCAATATTAGTTTCTAAGATCGTTATACAGGGTTAGTTATCACGTCTCATGTCAACGACAATACCGCACTGGCAAATAAAACCATTTCTAGTAATTATGCTCAAAAAGTTATCCAAATATTCCCAATCAAGTATCAATAGCAATTCAATCAATATATTCCAAAATAAAAAATTTAATACGATGCCAATGCAGTATATCAATGCATCTGAACCTCACAATCTATCTTTTCAGTCTATATTATTTCGGTTATTGACTAACTAATCTAGATTCGAGTTGAGTAGAACTTATGAAATGTGGTAAAGCTTTCCCAACAATTATTTTACATTGTTGCATTCTAAAAATTTGGTTAAACTATTTTATCACCAATTGATCCGAGTATTTGTTAGTGCCACAAAATTTATCTTCATACCAATAAAGAATACCAACAATAATGGGACAATATTATAGATGTCTTTATTTTTTGATAACCTATAAATGCCATAACTAACAACCAAGTAAATGACGCTGAGACAGAAAAAGAAGGTAGAATTCATTCTTGATTTTTTTTAATATATGAGAAAATCAAGACTCATATTTATTACGAATAGTCTATTCTTTAGTAAGTGTTTATTACTATCAATATAAAATTGGCAAGCTAACAATACCAAAATTGCTCTATTAATTTTGGCAATTTAGCCTTTTCCATTATTAGAAAAATTGTAAGCATTGATTGTGGCATAATTTTCAATAGTATAATAATTATTCTGTTTCTATAATTCTGAATTATTTTTATCTTTAATGGTAATTACAAAAAAGGAAAAAATAATTGAATTTACCTATAAAATGAATGAAGGCTGTATAAATTTTAGGACAAATTACTCTCACGTCCCTGACCTTTGGTCACCCTCCCCCTAGGGTCCCTGACTTTTGGAAAATGATTGTCCCGTCCCTAAGTTTTGATGATAATAGACTCTCGGGTCCCTGGCTGATGTCATCGACTATTTTTTTCATTTTTGGTCATAGAAATGACCAAAATACCCTTAAACAAAAATAAAAAAATTTACCTTCTTCTTGATGTTATTGGTTGTATTCTTGATTTTTGTTAGTTTGATTTTATTTTTGGATTTTTGGTTGTTAGTTGTTCTTAATCAAAGGTTGAAGCAGGTAAAATTTTTTATTTTTTGTTTAAGGGTATTTTGGTCATTTTTATGACCAAATATGAAAAAAAGAGTCGATGACGTTAGCTAGGGACCTGAGAGTCTATTATCTTCAAAATTTAGGGACGAGACAATCATTTTTCAAAAGTCAGGACTCTAGAAGGAGGGTGACCAAAGGTCAGGGACGTGAGAGTAATTTGCCCTAAGTTTTATCATTCAATAAAATAACGATGGGAGCCTATGTAACGCTGCTCATTTTATGCATTAGTTCAACTTATTATGGCGTAGAAGGAGTTAAAAAAAAATTGTATGGAGAAGATATCCCCACCGAGTAAGAGATTTTTAATGATACAACAATTGTGGTACCACCGTCTACTTTTTATAGTTTTTGAACTTATATCCATTTTCTTTTTCTGTTGTATATCTTCAAAATTTTAAACTTTAGTACATTGATTTTCTTTTTTTTATTTTTATAAAAGTTTGTCTTGAATCTATAAACTAAGAAATCATAAATTTGTATGAGCTTTTCCATTTCTTAATTTATTTGTAAATTATATTTGGCAATTATGTTTTTTAATAATTAGCAAACTTGATTAATCAAGCAAAAATAAAAAGTTATAACTTATGAAAAATGTTATATAAACATCTAGACCCGTGATAAGACTCCCAAACTCAAACTATCCCACAGAAACAGGTAGTCAAGAGTAATTTAAATCCCATCAATAATGAATACTACAACTATGAATTTGTGCACTCATAGTAGGTGCCCAGACCAATCACTCATACTAGACTATAGAAGTCGCAGCTACAGGCTTCGGTAAAAAATTCTATCACCGTAAAGTCCTGCGGAAAAAATAAGTGACGAGAAAAAAGAGCACAAAAAATTTCTTTAACGCTGCATAACCTATAAACAATAGAAATATGGAATCCTTGAAAAAATTTGTCCAGTATGGGGCAACAAGCAATCCCGTCCAATTCGCCCATCATATTATTATATATTTACTTTATGTCTTTATTACTTACTGTATTATCTTTTAACACGGATGTTTGCACTTATATATTATTTTACTCATTTTAATGTTGTAGTATTCATATATTGAATGCATTGATATACATAAACAACCGTCTTTTGAACATCCCATGCTAAAAAACCATAGAATTCAGGTACATATTTCTTATTAATAACATTTGATTAAATAAATTAAGTTTAATTTTATCTTATATATATATATATATAGGAAAGAGGAGGCGGAAGAGCTTTGGGATATGATAAAAATGAAACAGTTGGATTTTTTAAAGAGAATAGTTATCTGAATGGTTCGGTACCTATTCAAAGAAGAAAAGGTGGAGTGATAAAGCAACTCAAACTAGAAGAACCTCCAAAATATCATGTAAGTTTACTATTATTTATTTGCATATTTATGTAAAAACATGCATGTTAGCTTTCTTTTATATGCTTTCATTCTTTTATACAAAATGGCAATTATCTTTCTAGTATTTTTTTTAACGATGATGTAAATATGAATTTAGGTACACTCATATTAGAGTCTGGAAATTTAATATTAAATAAAGGTAATATTAATCTGTCAAAAATCACCAATAACATATTGTCATACATTTTTTATGCTAACTTTTCTAACTAAAATAGTATATTAAAAAATTTACAAGACGTTTGGAATTAGGATTCCCTAAGTAGTTTCTATTTTTTTGAATTGAAGAGGTGTAGTAATTTAGGCAAATTTATAGATCATGTAATTCGTTATTAGTGAATATTTTATATGGAATAATATTTCTAACGACCATCGTTCTATGTTAGATACTTCATACTATCCATATAATTGGTCTAAGAAAAACTTGTTCACATATGTTTATAAGATATGTTGTATTAATTGAAATATGAAAAAAATGCTAGAATATCACCAAATATTATAACATAACTCACTTCAACAACATATACTTTTTTATACGTTAACATCATATTGTATACTTTTGAAAATTTTCATTATGATCTCAATATAAATGTAATTTAGTATATCCTTAGTTAGAATTTTATATTTTTATATCTTATGGATCCTACGTAATTCAATAACATTACCAAATAAGCTTTTAAATTAAAAAGAAAAAGAGAAGAGAAAGACCACATGCTCAATATAGCTCTTTTGACTCTCATGTTATAATCAT
Organism: Hypericum androsaemum; assembly: GCA_963995505.1. Taxonomy (NCBI): domain Eukaryota; kingdom Viridiplantae; phylum Streptophyta; class Magnoliopsida; order Malpighiales; family Hypericaceae; genus Hypericum; species Hypericum androsaemum. The sequence continues at coordinate 12,836,329 of OZ023180.1, forward strand.
GACGTTAAACTTAAAGTGTTGAGTTTTAAGAGAGCACGAGGAGCCATAAAATGATGGTGTTTTCCAAGAATAACCACAATTTTTTATTAATTTATTTAACACTCTCTATTTGATTATCTTATACATTGAATGTTGTTTGTCTTAACGCGTGACTTTAAAAATGAAACAGCACGTTGTTTTGAATGCTATGAACAAAATTTATCGTGGAGCAAGTGCAATTATGTAAATAAATCAACCACCAGTGCAACCAAATCAATATAGTGCATCATTTATTTGGCTTCAGGCTGGATTAGAAGAATATATTGAAATTTCTGCTGGATGGATGGTTAGTATCTTTACTAATATTGAGAAAGTCATTTTTATTTAGGATATTGTTATTATTATTTCATTTATGTTAAATAGTTAAGATAAAACCTTACTATTCAATAACATAAGGGTTTTATTTGTATGCAAAATAATCAATCGTGTAGTCAAGGTTATTTTCTCAAACACTTCCTTGATAAATTAATTGATGAACATGTAAGACTCTAATACTTACTATTTAGTATAATTTTTTTAATCTCAAAATTCTTGTGCCACTCATAGTTGTTCAATATAATTCTTGTGTTGCACTAATTTGGATCCATAATTTGGGTGTTGAAACATACAAAATTCTAACAATCTTCACATAATTTTTGCTTGACGCAACCATGATATCAATATTTCTATTTTCTGAAGATTTGATATCTTTCTTTGGCAAAATGCTCAAATCTATCAACCACATTCTTTATCGTGCATCACGACAAAGAAGCTTCACTCTAAATTATTAAAACCGCTACCATTAAACATAAGCAGTACAAGCAATATACTTCCTCACTTTGAGGCATTAGAGTAATCTAATATTAAAGCATACTCTAGGTTCTGTTATTTGCCACTGATTGAAATCATAATATTACCAGCCGTACGACCAGCAGCCTCACCCTTGCATTTGTTTATAGTAATTCTTAAGAGTAATCTTCCATATCCTAGATGAACACGTGCAACTCCAATAAGTTGTCTCAACCATCTTAGGTTTAGGGTTCTTCTTTCTTCTTCTTGGAGGCACAAAGTTTAAGTGGCTTAGTGTTCTTCCTTCTTTAACAGGTTCTTCTTCCTTATTCTTGGAGCCACAACGTTTAAGTGGCTTAGTGTTAGAGTTGTTCTTCCTTCTTTCTGGAGGCACCAACTATATAGTATAATTGATTTTTCATAACTATGGTTAAACCTAGTGCCTACTAAGATATTTAGGTCGAGCTTATAATTTTTAAGTATAATTAACATTAGTGAAAACATACATTTGAACTATCATATTCTTTTTTCGCAACGGTTACAAAATTTCTGGATTGAATTAAGAACCATTGAAGCCCATTAGAATTTTTATCTCTAAAAGACAAGAAGAGTTCATTACTATTATTTTAACAAATAGTTAAGAAATATATTTTAATGTTATGTAGCACGTAAGATGTATGTTGATCTATTTTCTTAGCCTTTATGTTGAAAGTTAAAATTTTGTATCTTGGAGATAATGAATAGAACATCTCTTTGAAGAGACTAATTAAATTAGGTGAAGCTAATTTTTTTTTTCAAAATTTTTAAAACAATTAACTCTAAAAAAGTAAGGTAAGTGGTGGTTGTGAATTAAAATTATGATACTGACAAATATGCTTAGTCAAAAGTAGATATATAAGAAATTTTAATAGTGGTCCCACTTCATATTTACAAGAGATTTGTTTAGTAGTTTATAAAAAATACATCTTAGACTTAGAAAGAGTCATAAAACAATCAAGTTTTTGTACATGAACTAAACACTTGGGTTGAAATATTGATTTGGAAAATCCAACTCTTGATGTACAAAAAGTTTTAAGTAGTTGATATAATTGATAACCATAAAACTTTCAAATCTTACCATTTTTTTAGTTAGATGCACATATTTTAAAAACTTTAAAATTTGGGTCAGCTATATTTTATGTATTAGTATATTCTTATTTCAATGAAAGAGATCAGAACATAATTTTGCATTCTTGTACAAAAATAATCTAAACTAAAATGTAGAAAAATGCACATGAGAATTCTCACAAGACATTGAAATAATTATTTTTTTGCATAGTTTTGCATAAAGTATATTATGGGCATGGTTATGATAGATATCATAACCAAGTTAACTATTACACAAAATTAAAACTGTTTATGTACCCTACTATTTTAGGTGAACCAAGAAGTCTATGGTGACAACAAGGTTCATTTGACAGCGTCCTGGAATGTAATGAATTACTCTTTGATCCACACTTTTGAATATATTTTTGAAAGATAAGGCAGGTAAATTTATACTGAAAGATAACTTATATAGGAATTGCTATATGTAAAATAAATTGTTTACTGTGATCGCTATTATGAAACATATATTATAAATTATTAACATCACAGGAGATATAATTTTTTTGGAAAATTAGTCTAAGGTCCCTCTAGTATGGTTATATCTATGATTTAGCCCCTCGATCATCAACATACAATATAAAGTCCCCCTCTTTGGTTTTATTATACTCTTGGGTCTTTGAGGCCAAAATTAGATATTTTTCTAGAGAAACATTTGGGCAAAATAGGTCTTTGCCAGAGAAAATCTCTGATTCTGGCACCAGGGACTCTAAATTATAATTAAAAAATGAAAGATTTTATAATGTATTTTGATAATCGAGGGCTAAATCATAGATATAATTATACTAGAAGAATCTTGGAGTAATTTGTCCTAATTTTTTTATTTCTTTCTTGCACTGATATTATGGATGTGCTAATAGAAGAAATAGATAGAAATCTCTAATTCTGGCATCAGGGACTCTAAAGTATAATAAAAATAAATACGGGAGATTTTATAATGTATTTTGATAATCGAGGGCTAAATCATAGATATAATTATACTGGAGAAATCTTTAGTAATTTGCCCTAATTTTTTATTTATTTCTTTCCTGCACTGATATTATGGATGTGCTAATAGAAAAAATAGATAGAATATCCTTAGAAATAAGAAGAATGAGTAATTCTCATTTTTTTGATATAAAGTATTTTTCATCATATTTGGCTGCCTAATTTTGTTTCACCTCTTGTAGGATTTAACATCGGGCAACTGGTGGTTTGTGTATGGTATTCAAAATATTGGCTACTGGTCGAAAGAATCATTTACTAAATTGAATGACGGAGTTCGTAGTCTTTCATTTGGTGGAGTAAATCATGCACCTATTGGACAACCTAGCCCTCCCATGGGAAGAGGAACATTTGCTACTCTTGAGAGTAGAACTTCCTCAATTTTTTTTCGGGAAATTTGAGTCGCTGATGAGAATTACTTTATCTCTGATATCGATTATTCAGATACAAAATTATTTAGTGACAATGAAAATTGTTATAGTATAATTTTTTAGAAATTCGATCCATCGAACGGAGTGATAATTTTTTATGGTGGTCCAGGTGGAGATTGTGGACTATAGTCTATAGATACTATTTTCTTTGTTTGGGATATATGTAATAATGGTCTATCTCGTATTAATATATGAAATTGTGTCAGAGTTTGAAGAGGAATGACATCAACTTTTACTAAATTTATTATTCTATTAACATTCTTCAATCAAATTAATTCACATGCACTCACGTAATTGATAATAGAAAGTGGACACAGACTATTTATCGTTTTTTGATCAAGGCAAAACACGAATGCCAGAAAGAGAAAATATCACAACATGTTGTCAAAATATTTTTGATCATGGGATCACCTATTGCGGAAAACACAATGCAATGCCAAAAATATTATTTTACCAAGAATTATGGGCACAAATGGAATGAAGTAGAAATAACAACAAGCTTATTTCGATAGAGTTGACTAGTGTCGATTGCTTATCCAAATATCAATTTATGTTGGTGTTGCAGGGAAAAAGAGATGAATGACCAGACGGATCTAGAGTAGTCGTTTCAAGATTGGTCTAACTAAGAGCTATACTAGGCTAGGTTAAAGCTATGTTAGATTACAGACTAAGAAAAAATAATAGAGATAAAAGAAATTGTTGTGTTGTGTGTCGGGGTGAGAAAAAACCCGATATCCGAATCCGATATCTGAATTTTTTTCGGATTTGGATTTGGATAATTTTAATTCGGATTCGGATAAAAAAAATATAAATTCGGATCATCCGAATATCTAAATTTTAAAATACATATATAATATATTATATGCTTAGAAGGGGATTCTAGTGGGCTGGGCCGATTTTAATATATTGGAAGAAGGGGTTGACCCAAAATACATATATTATACTACAAGTGCTCACGACATTTGACCCTAAATAAAATAAAAAAATCAAAGCCCGCTAGAAGTCTAAAAGTCACAGTCCACAGATTCACAGGAATCGAGAGAAATCAGAGAATCATGTTGAAACCCTAATTAAAAATTTGCAACAGCTACAGCTCCGGTCTCCCATTGGCGCAAGCACCACCTCCGGTCGAATCATGGTCATCTCCACAGGTCACGGACTTCGGTCACTCTGTTTAAATTTATTATTTTTTGAAGGTGAAATTGTTTAAATTTTGGTGTCACTCTGTTTATTTGAAGATTCGATGAAATTGTTTAAAATGGAGATGCAAAAATTTCGATGAAACTGTTTGGAGATGGAATCGGAATTGCTTGGAACTGTTTAGAATTGCTTGAAGATTGAAAATTCGGAATATTCGAGTCCGAATCTGAAATAATTTCGGATTTCGGATAATTCGGATTTTGGATTCAGATTCGGATAAAAAAAATTAATTTTGGCTAATTCGGATGATAGAAAATTCGGATGATTCGAATTCGGATTATCCGAACGCTCAACCCTAGTTGTGTATTTGTCATTTTCCTTAAAAAAAAGTGTTGTGTTTGTCATGCTTTCTTCCTTGTCCGAGCCCTCCTTATATAGAGTGTCTTGACCTAGCCCCCTTGCCTTCAGAATTGAAAATTTTAATTTAATTCACAAGACCTTCGGCTCCAAGTTTCAATCCCGAGAAATCTGCATCAATAAAGATTAACCCCGCAAAATCCACTAATTTGTGACCGTTGCCAAATATGAAGATATTTGATTCGGCCCAATCAAGCCAACTTCCAAAATGAAGGGGTTGCAGCTGCGTCGAGCAAGCAACCTCGGCCTAACAAAGAACATTCCAGATGCCCACTGAATCTTGGAGATCCCTCCTCGATATAGGAAATCTTTGATCATCTTGGTCCTTCTCGAACATTCTCCCAAGATAGTGTCGTACCTGAAATGGACTTATTAAGCCTAAGCAAACTCCAAACCCGGGCAAGCCCAAGCCCAAGCCCAAGCGAGCACTTCACAGGCAAACTCCTACAAGCCAAAGCGAGCACTTCTTTGGTGAGCTCCTCTAAGCCCAAGCAAGCACTTCTGTTGCGAACTCATTAAAGCCCAAAAGAGCGAGTTCAACTGGGAGCGAGCGAGGTAGGTGAGACCGAGCAAGCGAGCTGAGGGTGAGCGAGCGAGCATTAGCAAGCGAGTGCAGGCGAGCGAGCATTAGCAAGCGAGTGCGGGCGAGCGAGCAAGCAAATTATGGGCAAGCGAGCAAGCAAGCACTCTACAAGTGAGCGAGCAAATATAGGCGAGCGAATGCGGGTGAGTGAGCAGTCGGCGAGCGAGCGGCTGAGTTAGTGCGGGCGAGGGAGCACTCCACAAGTAAGCGAACACTCTATGAGCGAGCGAGCACTTTGCGAGCAAGTGGGCAAGCGAACACTCCATGAGTGAGCGAGGGAACACGGGCGAGCAAGCACTCAGCAAATGAGCACTCTGCGAGCGAGCGAGGGCAAGCAGACACTCCGCGAGTGAGCGAGCTAACACGAGCTAGCGAGCACTCTATGAGCGAGCAAGCGAGCAAACTGCGGGTAAGCAAAACTAAAGTCCATTTTAACCCAAATTCGAGACTATTTTTGAGCCCCCACAATGCCCCCCAGTATGTCGATACTTCGAGCAATTTGAACGAAAAGTGTCAGCGTGTTATCTCGTATGCCTTGATAAAACTTAATAGGTATTAGCTCCCTCCTACAACTTAATGGGCTTGGACCACCTCATGTACTCTTATTGGGCCTCTTCCTTGACCAAAGAAAAAATGACCCAACCATTTGTTTCCTTATCTTCCAAAAGTGCCAAACTTTTCAAAAACTCTATTTCTTCCCTTCTCTTCACCAAATCCGAATTTGAAGCTTCCATGGAAGGAAAATTTCGACCTACCCCTCCTCGTACATGAAGATTCTTCCATTTTACTTACCTCCAAGCTTAAGATAAGCTACTACTTCACATCCCCATTTACATCCTCAAAAACCCTAGGTTGTTCATAACGAGTGAAGTTAAAGTAGCTCACTTTTCTCCAAATCTTGTGTAGGTAGGGGGACTATTCATCTTCTTTAGAAGTTGCTCTTCATCCTTGGCCACTCGTTGCAATTTGTTCTTGCTTGGTTCATCTTTGCTCGTCTTCAAAGGTATGTTACCAAGCTCCCCCTTTTTACCCACCAAGTGTTTGTAAAAATGCTAAGCTAGATCTTTCCTTAGCCATTTCCAACATCTTTCACTTGTTTGTAAAATTACCAAAATAGGCCCACTTGTCTTTTACTTTGAACCTTGCTTTGCTCCATTTAGCCTTGGTATTGAAAAGTACCATTTGTGAGCCTAGCATTTGCTTAGAGAAAAATACTTGCACAATGTGATCCTTAGAGAGATTTAGACCGCTCGATGGTCTCTGCTAAGTAGATCGCTCATACCCTTATGGGCATAGATCAAGCCAAAATGGCCCATAAAAAGTCGAGCAAGTGCGAGGCTAGCAAGCTCTATGGCCCGTAGCAAACTGAGTGAGCATAAGGAGAGCGAGCTCCACAGCCCGTGATAAGCTGAGTGAGCGGAGGCGAGTGTGCTTTTTCCTCAGCAGATCTCCAATTGTGGCAGGTTCGGGTGATCGCCCCTATGTGAGGCGAACCACTCTCTTAAGAAATTTGAACCCGCCTGCCTTATTTTGGCCAGCATGACTCGCCTTATTTTGCTTTTGCCATCATGTCATCTCTCTAACTGTCTTTTCCTTTCACTTCAGGACATGATGTCATCCCAATTCTCTGCCTCCGATTGAGTCATCTCCATTGAGCAACCTAATGACACCATCCTTAGCATTACTACCTTTGGAGAAAAGCAATCAATCGAGGATACCTGCTCCGATGCCAAAAATTACACCCTTGGGCCTACTATCTCAAAAGTCACTGATTTCGAGAAGTTGCTTATGTTCCACCACTTGGACATTCCCCTCATCCAAGGAGAACCCATTGACCTATCTTCGTAGGGGAGTACTAGAGGATTTTAAGTATGGCCAACCCCTCTTGTAGAATTCAAGAGCTAGTACGACCGCCTAAGGAATTGCACCAACCACCATAGGAACGAACTGGCATCGCCACCCTTATGTCGCTCCCTATGCTACAGTTTGAGTTATGCCGTCCTCTTTTGGGCACTCTGCTTCTCTATTGGTATCCGAGTACCAACGTCTTCATCTTCTCATCTAGTTAGCATCTTTGATCTTTACCCTAAGTATATCCCACCTTTTTGGCTTCTAACTCATTGGCCCCAATCTACAAGTATGAAGATGATTACATTGTATGACATAGGATTTAGCGAGCCTAAATACTAAAAGAGAAAGAAATGAAACCTAATAAAATAATAAAAATGGATGAAAGTACAGCAAAAACAACTATAAAAGAAAAGAGTAGTGAAGTTGGCATTAGCTAAGACTTTCTGTAAGTTCAACTAAACCAAATAAATAAAAAGGTAAGCTAGTTTTTGTTACAGAAAGGGTAAGGAGGAGGAGTTAACGAGGTAAGCTTTGTTAAGTTTATGTATGGAACAAGACAATTAAGCGAGGATGATGATTTTTTTTAATAGGGCTTAAATTGCAAGAAAATAGTAACCGTAGGTATATTTTATTAAGAGTTTCTTGTTCTTGGATGAAACTTAAAATAAAAAAGAATATTTAAAAGAACAAGGATAAGAAGATGTCGTGAACATTGAGCAAGGAATTTAATTATTTATGGTTCAATAAAATTGGTTAGTGATTTTAATGTCACATGCTATGAAAATATTTTGAGAAATATTTGGAAAGAATTCGTGGATGTCAACTTCGAACAAGTTGAATTCCAAATGAAGGAATTTGTCTATTTGAAAGAGGACCGCCGATTCTGATGATCATCGAGCCAAAACCGGTAAACAGATAATATGTGACTCATTTGGCACACTTCATTTATTTATTATGATTTGAATATGGTATTGTTAGTGCATATTGTGCATTTTTCATATGAGCGTTATGATGTGACATTATAATTTGTAAGTGTTTGATTAATTTGGCCTCGAGTGGGCACTAGAGATGTTGGTTTGTTCATTTGACATATTTGATTTGTTTGGAGCCTATGAATTGTGTGATACGAATAACTATATGATATAGATAGCTCTGTTATGTGATATGGTTGCCTACGGCGGGCAGAACTATTTGGCCGATGAGATTGGTCTGATATGATATGGTTGCCTACGGCGGGCAGAACTATTTGGCCAATGAGGTTGGTCTGATATGATATAGTTGCCTTCCGGCGGGCAAAACTATTTGGCCGAGAAGGTTGGTTGATGATGGAACCTTTGAGATATGGTATCCTCGTGTTGGAGAGGGAGTGACACAATTTAGATTCATCTGAATATTCATCCAGTACTGTGATTTGATTTTGGAATTATGTGTTCACGTATCAAATTACGTGACGGTATGGGATGTTGCGTAGTTTGCTCATGTTTCTGTGCCTTTGTGATTATATGCTATATTTGGTCATCTCGTAAGTATGATTTTATGATACTGTACATGTCTGCATGATTCAATTGACATGTTAGTTATATGCATGTGTTAGGTATATTTATGCATTGAGAGGCTAAATAAGTTGTGATGCATATGTTATTTGTTTACTGGGTGTTCCAAAACACTCACCCCCTTCTCACCAGTTTTGCAGGAACTCGTACACGAGTTGTATTGGTTCGGAGATCTACTATGATTGTACCAAGTCCACTTTGTTCTTCAGGACTTGCATCAAGGTCTCCATTTTTTATTTTGCTCCTTGATTTAGAAGCTCTGTAGTTACATAGTTTAATTTGATCTTGGGAAAAAAACATATGAATATGTATTAAAAAGGAAAAACTTGGCTTATATTTTGTAAATTTAGAATATGAAACTAAAGATCATTAAGTTTTAAAATTTATATTTAAGGGCTTATTATTATAAATTTTGAATACATTTGAGGCTGGCTAGATTTCTTTGTGATTAAAGTAGTTGAAGTTTAGCGCCGGTCACCGACCACCGATTCGGGTCGTGACAGATGTGGTATCAGAGCTCTAGGTTAGAGTCTTGTTTGAATTATCATGTCGAGTATCTTAAGTTGTGCTACGGAGCATAGGATTCTTGATGTCTTTGCTTCCATTCCATCTGTGTCGTTTACTTATCCCTTATCTTTGTTGTGTCATTGATGATTTATTTGTCTTTGAACATGATGATGTGATGAATATGAAAGTTAGGCAACTATGCTTTTTTTGAGATGTGAGATGTTTGTGTTTGAGATTCTTTTGTGAGAAATTTTTGTGATGCATTGTTGATATCACGAGACATTTACTCAGTATTTTGGTGAAGAATCTTGTACCATTTGTATATGTATTCCTTTTAAGAGCCCATTTGAGTATATATATTTATATATATATAAAAATTCTTCCTTGGGTGAGATTTTGATGTAGTGACTGATCACCACTTTGTCCAAATCATGTATACACTCTTATATATTTGATTTCTTCCTATGTATATGTTGGGCCATTGGTTGGAGTCTCACTGAATGTTTGAGTTATGTCTTAGTGAACTCTTCTAGGTTTGTTTATTTATGCATTGAGAATGTTCTTTTGAGTTTAAATATGTTTGAAAAGAGGAAGTTATGAACAACATTATGTGGAAGAAGAATATATGAGAAACTAATTCTTAAGTGTGCTCTGGAATATAAAAATATATATTGAGAAAGTGGTGTGAGATTTATTATGAATGGAATTATGGGATTGTGATATATGAATTAAATTATAATTAAGTTATTGCTTTTATAACTTTGAATACTTTGAGGAAGTTATGATTGAATATGCATTTTGGTTTGAATTTTGGCTATGAATTTTGTCAAAGAGAATTTTGGATAAGATAAATTGCTCAAGGAGAAGGTAGTCCAACAATATAAAGCATAAATGGTCAATAGTTTTGACCAAACTACTAAATTATAGGAAACTCAGTCAAAGGTATAAAATTGAGGAAGATTACATGGATAAGTTCCATAAAAAGAAAAAGAAAAAAAGGAAACAGCCATCAAAAGAGAAAGAAATGAAACTTAATAAAATAATAGAAATGGATGAAAGTACAGCAAAAACAACTATAAAAGAAAAGAGTAGTGAAGTTGGCATTAGCGAAGACTATCTGTAAGTTCAACTAAACCAAATAAATAAAAAGGTAAGCTAGTTTTTGTTACAGAAAGGGTAAGGAGGAGGAGTTAACGAGGTAAGCTTTGTTAAGTTTATGTATGGAACAAGACAATTAAGCGAGGATGATGATTTTTTTAATAGGGCTTAAATTGCAAGAAAATAGTAACCGTAGGTATATTTTATTAAGAGTTTCTTGTTCTTGGATGAAACTTAAAATAAAAAAGAATATTTAAAAGAACAAGGATAAGAAGATGTCGTGAACATTGAGCAAGGAATTTAATTATTTATGGTTCAATAAAATTGGTTAGTGATTTTAATGTCACATGCTATGAAAATATTTTGAGAAATATTTGGAAAGAATTCGTGGATGTCAACTTCGAACAAGTTGAATTCCAAATGAAAGAACTTGTCTATTTGAAAGAGGACCGCCGATTCTGATGATCATCGAGCCAAAATCGGTAAACAGATAATATGTGACACGTGCTTTCTTTGGCGCACTCCATTTATTTGTTATGATTTGAATATGGTATTGTTAGTGCATACTGTGCATTTTTCATATGAGCATTATGATGTGACATTATGATTTGTAAATGTTTGATTAATTTGGCCTCGAGTGGGCACTAGAGATGTTGGTTTGTTCATTTGACATATTTGATTTGTTTGGAGCCTCTGAATTGTGTGATACGAATAACTATATGATATAGATAGCCCCGTTATGTAATCTGGCTGCCTACGACGGGCAGAACTATTTGGCTAATGAGGTTGGTCTGATATGATATGGTTGCCTACGGCGGGCATAACTATTTGGTCGATGATGTTGGTCTGATATGATATGGTTGCTTTCCGGCGGGCAGAACTATTTGGCCTAGGAGGTTGGTTGATGATGGTGCCTTTGAGATATGGTATCCTCGTGTTGGAGATGGAGTGACACGATTTAGATTCATCTGAATATTCATCCGGTGCTGTGATTTGATTTTGGAATTATGTGTTCACGTGTCAAATTATGTGACGATATGGGATGTTGCGTAGTTTGCTCATGTTTCTGTGCCTTTGTGATTATATGCTATATTTGTTCATCTTGTAAGTATGATTTTATGATACTGTACATGTCTGTATGATTCAATTGCCATGTTAGTTATATGCATGTGTTAGGTATATTTATGCATTGAGAGGCTAAATAAGTTACGATGCATATGTTATTTATTTACTGGGTGTTCCAAAACACTCACCCCCTTCTCACCAGTTTTGCAGGAACTCGTACACGAGTTGTATTGGTTCAGAGATCTACTATGATTGTACCAAGTCCACTTTATTCTTCAGGACTTGCATCAAGGTCTCCATTTTGTATTTTGCTCCTTGATCTAGAAGCTCCGTAGTTACATAGTTTAATTTGATCTTGGGAAAAGAACATATGAATATGTATTAAAAAGGAAAAGTTTGGCTTATATTTTGTAAATTTAGAATATGAAACTAAAGATTATTAAGTTTTAAAATTTATATTTAAGGGCTTATTATTATAAATTCTGAATATGTTTGAGGCTGGCTAGATTTCTTTGTGAGTAAAGTAGTTGAAGTCTAGCGCCGGTCACCGACCACCGATTCGGGTCGTGACATTAACACACGAGTTTTCAGCTAAGAAATCAGCAAATGCTTTCCTTTTTACCACCCACTGGGGAACGAACGTCAAGTTAAACTCTACCAAGACCAATGCTCACTTGCCAAGTCTCCCCTTTATGATAGGTCGGGCAAGCACGTGCTTGATGATTTCGGTCTTGGCAATCACCTTCACCTTCTTGGGTAAGAGATAGTATCTCAACTTCCTGCAAGCAGAGAATAGGCAAAGACATAATTTTTCCATGTACGAGCACCTCATCTCAGCTCCCAAAAGGAACTGACATAAGTAGTAGATGGCTTGTTCCTTTCCTTCATCATTCTTTTGAGCAAGTAGGCACCCAATTCAGTCTTAGGCTACTGATACGTAAAGCAATAATGGCTTGTTCAGGGCCACCAGAGTGATGATAGGAGGAGTAGATAGGTACACTTTGAGCTCGTCAATGGCTTGCTGGTGCTTGTTCTCCCTTGGAACTTGCCTCTTTTTAGTTTGAGCAAGTTAGTGAATGACTGTATTTGCCTTCCGTGTTGGATATGACACGGCGCAAAAAGTTCACTTGGCTGAGGAAACGTTGCAACTCCTTTTTGTTTCGAGGAGGTTGGGCTTGCTAGATCTCCTTGATCTTATTTTGTCTATCTCGATGCCCTACCTGTGAATAAGAAAACCCAAGAAGTTCCCCGCTGAGACTCCGAATGCGTACTTCAAAGGGTTCATCTTGAACTAGTGCTTACGTATCCTCTCGAATGACGCCCGTAAGTATTCTAAATATTGGGCATGATCATGGTACTTGACCACCCCATCGTCGATGTACACCTCCATGAACTTGCCGATGAAGTTTGGGAAGATCAAGTGCATCCCCTTTTTGTAAGTGGCTCCGGCATTTTTGAGCCCGAACGGCATCAAGATCCATTCAAAGATTCTAATGAACCCCAAAAATTAGAATGCCATCTTATGAACATTTTCATACGCAAGGTAAATTTGATTATAGCCTGAATGGCCATCCATGGAGCTTAAGACTTCATGTCCGGCCACATCATCAACAAACATATCAACAATAGACATCTGGTATTCATCTTTTGGAGTAGCAGAGTTTAAATCTCTAAGTGAATACAAACTCAAATTTTGCCATTCTTCTTTACAACGGGTACAATGTTAGATAGTCACTCTACACAATCGGATTCTCTATGAAGCTGGCATCTAAGAGTCTATCTATCTTTAGCTTGACTTTTTCTACCACTTCAGACATCATTCTCCTCATCGGTTGTTGGTAAGGTAAAAAACCCGGCCTTATAAGGAGTCGATGCTCTATAAGGGACGTGTCTAGACCTGGCATCTCGTCATCATCCCAAGCAAAGTAATCTCAGATACTGTTTTTAGCTTAATCAAGTCCTTCTAAAAGTCTTCGGGAAGCTATTCACTAATGAACGTAGGCCGGCCTCCTTTCTCAGATTGTAGAAGTATCACTTTCGAGGGATCCTTCACCTTTACCTTGGCGTCGTCGAGCTTGCTTGGTACCAGGTCAAGATCGCTTATCCTTTGTAGTTTTAGGGGGTCTTGGGCGTCGTCCTTAAAGATGTACTTGGCCACTTTGTATTGTTATAAGGCATAGACCTCCATCTCTTCAATGATCACATCATTCCCAAAAGGCAAGCCTAAGCGGTTGCCCGCTAAGTGCGGCTGTACCAATCGTTGGGTGGAAGGAACTCCCTTTCGATCGAGTACACGATCCCAGCAATCCGACCGTGTTCATCACTCCATGCCACGGATGTTGGCACCATGAAGCCATCGTAAAAGGCCGCTTCCATGTGATTGGTATTCAAGGCAAAGGGATTGGTGTCAGCAGCCACCAGCTTTACCTTGCCATCCGGCTTCTATTGGATCAAGAACTGATGGAGGGAAGACGAGATGACTTACAACAAATGGATCCAATCTCTTCCCAACAAATAGTTGTAGTAGTTTTTTGCATCTTTGACAAAGAATGCAACCGCCCTACTAATAGATCCAATGCTAACCTCTTCCACGAGCATCTCAAGTGCATGTGCTCTTACTGGCAAAGTCTATCATGACCATTTCGATCAGGATTATCTAATCCTTCTCCTTGTTCAGCTTTTGGAGTAGTGATTGGGGGATGATGTTGATGGTTGCCCCATTGTCCACGAGAATCCTTCCCACCGGCTTCCCGAAGATGTGAGCCGCAATATACAATGGCTTGAGGTGTCTACACATGTTTGAGGTGGGCTTTCCAATCGTGACGCTATTGCTGAAGTCTTCAATTACGGGCATGTAATACCCGACCATATGAATTAAACTTAATTAGACTTAATAACAACGCAAAAATCCTAGGAATGTGTTAGGCATGATATGGTACGAATTAAGTTGAGGTATTAAATAAAGCTTTAGTTGTGAACTTAAGTGAGAATAAAAGAAATTATGTGATTGAACGATTTTAACTATAACAAACTAGGACTAAAAATAAATAAAAAACTAAACTAATATAAATCAGAACTATCTTCACGGAATAACAAAAGAACCAAGATAAACTAAAAAAAAGAAAGGGAAACGTGGCAACTCAATATAATGAGATAAGTTCCCCAAAATCTACCTGAAAATTAAAAGGCAGAAAGGAAAAAAAGAATAAATTAATGAAACAGAATTTGGTAAAATCCATTTAGAAAGGATAAGAAGGGAAAACAAAGATAACCATGGAAAGAAAAAGAAGTAAAACGTGGTGTCACAAGAGGTTGACACCGATGCATTAAAAAAAATAGGTAAAAAGTATGGCGGTAGATTTGAAAAGATAAAACCAGGCCAAGCCCCAAGGAACTAAATTTGGTCATTTACAGTTTCCACCGAACCAATAAGAAAGGAAAAAAAAGTGAAGTCAAGTAAAGGGAAAAGCCACAAAAGGGAAAAAAAGATTAATAAGAAGCGACTAAAAAAAAAGTCAACGAGGTAAGAAAATTTCCAATAATTCATGTAAATTATTGGAATAAAATTGGCTTCTACTTTTGAAATTTGTAAATTAAGAAATATAAAATGGTAAAAAAGGGAATTTCACTTCAGAATTTGATGACCAAGAATTTATTAGATTAGTTTCATGATACATTTAAAGAAGTTAGTTGACTTGAAAGAAGATTTAATAAATATTTGGCTTGGTAATAATAGGACAGTAAGAAACAGGGGAACAAAGATGAGTGATATAGAGTAATGGATTAATAAATTGGTAACTATATATGGTGATTGCAAATTAGATGAATTTAATTACGTTAAAGGTGAATTGTGGTGTTAGTCTATTTAGATGGGAAATTTATTATTATTTGAAGCTAGAACAAAGACAGAACCGATGGACAAGAAAATTGAAATTAGGAAGCTATATTATGCTTTAACTGAATTAGAGAATTGGATATTGGTTGTGGGAGATTGAGATTGAATCATTCGTACTTTTGAGGAATTTGAACATGGATTAAGTAAAGGAGAAAGAGGAATACAGGGCGGGGATAAAATTCAGTAATGAACGTTCTTCAAATTGGTAAAAAAATAATATGTGACTCGTGCTTTATTTGGTGTACTCTATTTATTTGTCATGATCTAAATATGGTAATGTGAGTGCATTTTGTGCATTTGTGATATGAGCATATTGTATGACGTTATGATTTGTGAAAGTTTGTTCAATCTGGCCCAGCGGGGGCACTGGATATGTTTGGTATGTTTTGGAGCCGATGAATTTGTTATGATATGAAAGTCTGTTATATGGATGGCTCTGCTCTGTGATATGGACGTCTAGTAGGTAGAGATCTACCCGTGACCAACCGGGATGTTGGCATATGTGCACATATAATGAGGATACAATGGATTCTGATATGATCTGTTTGGCCGGTGGGGTTGGTTTCTGATGGCGCCTATGAGATATGGTATCCTCGTGTCGGGGTTAGAATGACACTATCTAGATCTTGCCGAATGTTTGTCAGTTCTGTTATATGATATTGGAATTATGTGTCATGTGTCAAATTGCGTGACGGTATGGAACGTTGCGTAGTTTGCTCATGGTTTCTGTGACTTTATGATTATATGCTATATTTGGTCATCTGGTAAGTATGACCATTGAATAATGTATATCTTCGCATAATTTATTTTCCATGTTAGTTATATGCATGTTTTAGGTATGTTTGTGCATTGAGTAGCTAAATTGCGATGCATATCTTATTTGTTTACTGAGTGTTCCAAAACACTCATCCCCCTCACCAGTTTTGCAGGAACTCGAATACGAGTTGTATTGGTTTTGGAGGTCTATTCTGATCGTACCAAGTTCGCTTTATTCTCCGAGACTGGTCTGAAGGTCTCCCATTTATATTTTTCTCATTGATCTAGAATATCCGTAGTCATAGGATTTATTTTGATCTTGGGAGTATGTATTAAAAAGAAAAAGCTTGGCTTATATTTTGTCAATTTGGAATATGAAACTGAAGATTATTAATTATTAATTTTACGTTTAAATATTTATAATTATAAATTTAAATACGTAGAGGCTGGCTAGATTTATTTTGGGAATAACATGAGTTGAAGTCTAGCGTCGGTCACCGACCTGAGTTCGGGTCGTGACAGACTTGGTATCAGAGCTCTAGGTTAGAGTCTTGTTTGAATTATCATGTAAAGTATCTTAAGTTGTGCTACGGAGCATAGGATTTCCCATATCTTTGCATCTTTTCCATCTGTCTCATTTGCTCATGCCGTAATCTCTTCTGTGTCAACGAAGAGTTATTTCTATTTGATAATAATGGTGTGATGAATATAAAATTTGGGCAACTATGCTTTGCTTGGGATGTGAGATATTTGTGTTTGAGATTCTTATGTGAGAAACTTTGTGATTTATTTTTGTTACCACAAGGCATTTACTCTCCATTATGGTGAGGACTCTTATACCATTTGTATATAAATTCCTTTGACGAGCCCATTTGAGTATATGTATTTATGTATATGAAAATCCTTTCTTGGGTGAGATTTTGAAAAAGTGACTAATCACCACTTTGTCCAAATCATGTACACACCCTTATATATTTGATTTCTTTCTATGTATATTGGGCCATTGGTTTGAGTCTCACCAAATGTTTGAGTTATATCTTTGTGAACTCTTCTATTTTATTTATTTGTGCATAGAGAATCTACTTTTGAGTTTAAATTTGTTTGAAAATGAGAAATACTGAACGACGTTATATGGAAGGAGCATATATGAGAAAGTAAGTTGTAAGTGTGCTTTGGGATATATATATATATATATATATATATATATATATATATATTGGAAAAGTAATATGAGTTTTATTATGGATGAAATTATGGGAATAAGTTATATGGAATTAAGTTATTGTCTTTACAACTTTGAATACTCTGAGTAAGTTAAAATTATAATTTGAATTATGGCTAAGGATTTTGGAAAAGAGATATTTTGATGGAATTTTGATAAGATAATTTGCTCAACAGTTATAGACAAGATAGTCAAACAACATAAAGCATATAAGGTCAATAGTTTTGATCAAACTATAAAATTCTACCTATTGGTTCGACAAAAGACTTCATAGGCTATAGAGAAGCCTTTTGAATTTGAGTAATATTTCTGTGTGTAATTAGATAATGATCTGATGCAAATAATCTAAGTCTTAAAGAATATGTGAGATAGAATTCTGACATAAAACTTTGATAATCTACAAATCATATAGCCTATAGCTACAATAAATACTCTAATATTGAAATGACATTATGCAAGCTCTATAAGAGAGTAGGAAACATATGTTATTTATATAAGAAAATTTTGAGATAAATCATCAGCTAAACAATGATTCAGTGAAAGAAACAAAAGAAATGATTTGACTTATAAAAATATAAGTTTTAGACAACGTAAAGTCAGAAAAGAAAATATAAAGAATATCTCTTTCAAAATCAAAGAATAAAAAAAATTGAAAATAGGAGTACACATGATATGTAGACTTTGGAACTTATGTTGGATTGTAAAAATTTTGGGATGGGAAGTGATAAGATATGAGTGACTTAATAGTCAGAGAAATTGTATTAGTGTGAAGATATGCTAAAGTGAAATTTGAGTTCAAACTTTAGAAAAATGCAAGGTAAAGATAAACGGATATGTGCTTTGATTGAAGTCTTTGTATATACCACTCCATCAAGTACACCCTTTAGCATTTATGTGGTTGTAAAAATAATAATTATGTTGAACATCTACAAATACTAAAATAAATATGTTAAAAACTAGAGAATCAAATTGATAACTACAGAATAAGAGATGATAGACTCATTAAAGTATGCTAGTACCTTTTTAAGATCAAAGATTAAAAGGGGATGGTAATGAGGATAGAAGAGGTAATTGCTAGGATATGTGAGCTTTGATATGAAATTTGGTGCAACTTATACAATGTATACTGAATAAGTGGAAAAGGTAGATTCTGAAAATCTGGAAGGGCAATACGACGTAAGTTGGGAAAGAAAATTCATGAGAAGTTTTGGTGGATGATGAACTAATTTGTATTTGGAAGAAAGATTTGGGTAGTATGATGTCTTTGCAATGAGATAAGTGTAATGTTTGTGTAACTATGAAGTATGACTTTATTTAAGAAAAAGAGTTAAGAAAACTTAATGAACAAAGATTTAAGTTAGTAAAACCTTTAAGGTAGTTTGTCCAAATATAAGATTAATGATATAAGGTCCTCGTGCTAATGAAAGAAGACATAGTCGACACAATCTTTGGAACTTAGTACACTATAAGGTAGCGATATGTTATCTTGTTCATTCGTATGATGAAAATTGTCATAAGGATTATGATCTGAGTGCTCAAGCCTATCAGAAATAAGTTTATGGCCATATTGAAATATTATATTTCTAAGGATAATGAATAAGAGCACAAGAAGATAATATAATTGACACAATGAACATCATAAAATTTTAGTTATATTTGAAGTTAATCCTCGTGAGTGTGTCTGTGGTAAAGAAAGACAGTATTGGGAGTTTGGTGATTATGATGGAATGTTCATGGATTCAAGTTAGTGGTAGGTTAAGATATCTGATTTCGGAGGAGATGATTAGGTATGGTATGATGTTAAAGCAATTTTCTTCCTTGTTAAACAGATAGATAAATGTAATTTTAGGAACCAAAAAGCCTTTTGGTTAAGTCACGGTGAAGAAGCCATTAAGAGTTAATAGTCAAACATGAGTACGATTTGGGTATGTTTGGCTGACTGAATGAACTGGTAAAACTATTGAACATGTGGTCTAGAGATGACCTGAATAAGAGTTGAGTAGAACTATCATATCTATGACAAAAAAATAGAATTAAAGGAAATTTATTGAAACAGCAATAAGTATAACAAAAGATTTGAGATATATGGAGAAATCAAAATGAAGAGCATTACACATAAGTAAGCTTGAGTCTAAGAAAAATGAAGAAAAGATATAATAGCAGTTATGACTTTTTTTTTTGGTAATGTTAGGAAGTATTAAGTTTGGATTTACACAAAAGTTGAACTATGTATGACATAAAATTGAAACAATTAAGCTTGAAACTTTGTGTGAGAATTTGACATGATGATTAGTAGTTGTGAATCAACCAGTATGGTCAAGACATAAGATCAATGTACCATTTATGATTAGGGTTATGGTATTGGATGAGAAATTCAAAAAAAATTGATTGAGTAACTAGTGGAACTAGAAAAAAGTTCATGTAATAAATAAGTTGTTGAAGCTTTGATCAAAGAAGTTACTTCGATTTTATGTACTTTGGAGTAATCAGAAAAATACTAAGGCTATTCATAAAATTAAGAGATAAAAAGAAATACAATTTTTATATAAGGTGTATTACCTTAGAAGGAGAATGAGTTTTGAAAGGTCTGATGGTAAGACATGTGGTTGGAAATCAGCCTATATGGTTAAGATGTATTTTGTGATCAATAAAGTGAGAAGAATGAGTCATTTAATAAGTTAGTGTTAGAAAGTTCTTTAGAATTCAAGTTGTTGTTCCATAATTATGAAATGGCAATTGGACTTTCTTTTCTTTTCTTTTTGCAAAAGCGGTATAAGTCAATTTATAATAATTTGGGATATGAATGTAAACTAAGGTAAGGATTTTAAAAGAATTCAAGTGAATTGAGTTTAATTTGGTTTAAAGATTAAAGAACATAAGGTTTAATGTGAGAACCTTAGAGTCTTCACATGTCAAAGGGACAATGAGTTTGGAAGAAGGTATAGACTCAATCTTAAACACATTGACCCGTTTAAGAATTTAGAGCCAATTGAGCTAGTGGCATGTTTGTTAGTTTTAACACAACATTGGTGACATTGTCATTGATCCTACAACAATTTTAGAGCTCCAAGTAGCTGAATAAAGTTAACGTTTACATATCAGAAATTCCAAATAATTATTGGATCAGAAAGTTTGATTATTTTGGAATAGAAAGTTTCTAATTTACAAAGTAGAGTGAGAAAATAATACATAAACTACAAAGACCTATGATGTGCTATTAATTAAGTATTCATTTATTTAGATGATCACTAAGAAAAATTTGTCTAAGTAAATTCGGGGACCAAATTTTTTTATAAGGAGGGGAGAATGTAATACCCGACCATATGAATTAAACTTAATTAGACTTAATAACAACGCAAAAATCCTAGGAATGTGTTAGGCATGATATGGTACGAATTAAGTTGAGGTATTAAATAAAGCATTAGTTGTGAACTTAATTGAGAATAAAAGAAATTATGTGATTGAACGATTCTAACTATAACAAACTAGGACTAAAAATAAAGAAAAAAAATAAACTAATATAAATCAGAACTATCTTCACGGAATAACAAAAGAACTAAGATAAACTAAAAAAAAGAAAGGGATTAAAATGTGGCAAGAAAGGTAGAAACGTGGCAACTCATTATAATGAGATAAGTTCCCCAAAATCTACCGGAAAATTAAACAGAATTTGGTAAAATCTATTTAGAAAGGATAAGAAGGGAAAACAAAGATAACCATGGAAAGAAAAAAGAAGTAAAATGTGGTGTCACAAAAGGTTGACACCGATGCATTAAAAAAAATAGGTAAAAAGTAAGGCGGTAGATTGGAAAAGATAAAACCAGGCGAAGTCCCAAGGAACTAAATTTGGTCATTTACAGTTTCCACCGAACCAATAAGAAAGGAAAAAAAAAAGTGAAGTCAAGTAAAGGGAAAGGCCACAAAAGGGGAAAAAAATTAAGAAGAAGCGACTAAAACAAAAGTCTACGAGGTAAGAAAATTTTCAATAATTCATGTAAATTATTGGAATAAAATTGGCTTCTACTTTTGAAATTTGTAAGTTTTAGTAAAGAAATATAAAATGGAAAAAAGGGAATTTCACTTCAGAATTTGATGACCATAAATTTGTTAGATTAGTTTCGTGATACATTTAAAGAAGTTAGTTGACTTGGAAGAAGATTTAATAAATATTTGGCTTGGTAATAATAGGACAGTAAGAAACAGGGGAACAAAGATGAGTGATATAGAGTAATATGCGTGTTTTAGGTATGTTTGTGCATTGAGTAGCTAAATTGCGATGCATATCTTATTTGTTTACTGAGTATTCCAAAACACTCATCCTCCACCAGTTTTACAGGAACTCGAATACGAGTTGTGTTGGTTTGGAGGTCTACTCTGATCATACCAAGTTCGCTTTATTCTCCGGGACTGGTCCGAAGGTCTCCCGTTTGTATTTTTTTCATTGATCTAAAAGCTCCGTAGTCACAGAATTTATTTTGATCTTGGGAGTATGTATTAAAAAGAAAAAGTTTGGCTTATACTTTGTAAATTTGGAATATGAAACTAAAGATTATTAATTTTTAATTTTACGTTTAAATATTTATGATTATGAATTTGAATATGTAGAGGCTGGCTAGATTTATTTTAGGAATAACATGAGTTGAAGTCTAGCGCCGGTCACCGACCTGAGTTCGGGTCGTGACAGGGCACCACCATGAACTTCTCTCCAATCTCGTACTCCCCGAGGTTGCCTTCAATAACGTCTGCTTCCAAGTAACTGGGCCGGCTCTCCTTTGGTCCGAAGATGGCCGAGAGGGTGAAGACCATGTTGACCAATAGGTCTTAATTATTTTTACTGAGGCCATCCTCGCTCATGCTATCCTCCGGCACCATCTTCTCGCTCATCTCATCTTCTTGAGCACACTACCTCATCCTCCATCTCATGTATTCCTCTTCATTACTGGGGCTAACTGGCGGACTCAGTTCCTCATCTTTGTCGTCCCCAATGAGGTAATCCAAACTCAGTAACTCATTCTCACTAGGGACATGGACACCATGTTGTCTCAGCTTCTTATAGTTCCCGATCCTTACGTAGGCAAGGTTTAGGCCAACTACGACCTTTTTCTTATCGAGAGGATTGCTGACTTAATTATCCTCACTAGAGCTATTGCCCCGACTTGGTTTCTCGTCCCGGTTAGGGTTATTGCCTATCCTCAGCTTCTCAAATGCTCTGAACTTTATATAGCTTGAGTTCAGGTCGACTACGATCTCTTTTTCATGTGGGCTGCTCGGCTCCTCTTATGAAGAGTTGTCTCTGGGGTGGACCTTACCTTTCATCTTAGGCACCCACCTCTAGTTCAGCTTCTCCCTAAGGTCAGTACATCCCCTTGCCTTGATGGGAAACTTTCCCTTGTCAGACCCCATTGTTGGTGCCTTCGCCTCACCGGACTCCCCCCATACTTGAATGACACATTATCCTCAATGTGGGAATAGCTAGGAAAAGAAAATGATAATGAAAAAGGATGACTTTGATGACCTCCATGGTCAATGAGGTCTTAAAGATAATTCAACTAAAAGCACATATAAAGTCCTACATGGTCACAACGAATACCATGATTGAGGACAAAACAAAATGACAACAAGATCATGACTTAGGAGGAGAGATAGGGATGTCCCTGATTTGATCGGTCTTGGTTGGGGAGCACTTGAAGTGAGCAGAGTTTCTTCCCTTCTTAAGCCACCGGTCGGTTCGTAGGCTACCTGCCTTGTGGATTCTGGAAATTTTCCGCCTTTGCTCAAACTCTTCTTCTAGTTGTTGACGACTTCAGCAAGTCACCAACACAAAATTACTTGATCACCAAAGGGGTGGTGACCACCGAGGTGAGGGTCTTCTACTTCTACCTACAAAAAGGAAATTAAAACGAAACATAAACTGCTAATTTTTGGTCTCTAGCTTCACCTTGTCTCTGTTCAGAAGGTGTTTTTAAAGAGTTACGGGGTCTGACCTAGGTAGTGTCTCCACTTCATTGCTTGATGTGTCCTCTTTTCTATCAATGTACAGGTAGACGACTAAAAATCTTGCCCTGGTGATAGTGACGTGTTCCTGGTATACTTGACAATCAAAGACGAGTCTGTCACTATCTTTTCCTAAAACTTCAACCCTCTCTTCGCTGTCAAGAATTGTCAACTTGGGGAAGTAGGATGACATTTGCAAGAATTCTTCTTCTGGTTCTTCCTAATTTGTGAGAAACACCTATTGTTCCTTATTCATCGTCAGAGTAATGTGATTCCTTCCAGCTTGTATGGTTTCTCTAGTTTGTGCAAGGAAAGGTGATCCTAAGATCAAGCACGATGCCTTAGCCAAAGGATTATCGATGACCAAGAAGTTAGTTTGCACCTCCTATTCGCTAATCTGCACACTGTCATCTTGGGCTCCTCTTCAGGAAGTTACAAAAATTTGGTCGGTGAGTTGAATACATGTGTAGGTGAGATACATCTCGATTGACCCCAATGCCTTCCACATCGAGTAAATGTGAGATTGAGAAATGCTCATTTTATCACCTCATTTTAGGGTCATTTCAATCTATTTTTGTGTCTAAAGTCCATAAGTCTTGAGTCTTTTTATCTATTTAAAGATTTGTTGCCTTGGATGGACTCACTTGTTGTGTTATAGGTCTTTTGGAGGAATTTGGAGAAGTTCAGGACCAATCAAAGCGGGCAAGGACGAGAGCTCGAGGTGAAAAGGCCAAAGCAAAGTCCTTGAAGCCACCAGGCGGTGGGATATCTCACCGAGCGGTAGATTTAGGCTGCCAAAGTCCCTAACTGCCACTGGGCGGTAGATATTCCCGCTGGTCGGCGGGTTTGTCTGGTAAACAGAGGATGTCGCACTTAAAAATCCATAACTTCTTCCTTGAGCATTAGATTAAGTCATATGAGGTATCATTGGAAAGCTAGGACAAAGATTTACATTTTATCGCCTAAATGACCAAAGTCCCATTCAAAGCAGAAGACAGCCAAAATTGTGCATCTTTGTCGGCCCACAAACAAGAGCGGGCACCGAACGGCGTCAAATCCACCAAAAAGCGAGCGCGAGGCAGTTTGCCCATAAAACAAGGCCAATAATGACCATTTCATTCTTGTACTCATCCTAGCACTTTAGGGTTTTGTTGGGGGCCTATAAATAGATCCTTTAGGTCCCCATTTCACTTAGTCTAGTCTCATTTGGATTCTAGACCCTTAGTTAGCCATATTTCCCTCTCTCTCTCTCTCTCCCTATCTCTCTCTCTCTCTCTCAAGATGAAACAAGTAGGAGTGTTGAAGAGGGAGAAGTGATGTGAATCTTTTTACGGATCCACGCAGAAGCCGAATCTATCTACGTTCAGATTGATGGAAATCTCGACCCGTTATTTACGTCTTTGCAAGAACCCCTGTATGAACAACCTCGACCCGCTGCTGTAGGGAAACAAGAACCTTGATTTGATGAAGACGCTACAAACGGTGATGTAGACCCGCTTGATAAGTTGAAGGTGAATGAACGGAATCCCTCTGCTGTGTTCGAACAGTTACAAAGAACCAAGAGAGCAAAGCCCACGTTTTTTGTATCCAAAAAAATTCTCCTTATTCTCATTGATAATGCCTTTATATATAGGCAAATTGTTACAAAGAAATTCCTAATTAAATATAACTTCTAACTAGATAAATATGACTTAAAAAGGAAAATAAGTTTAGGACTCCTATGATTGCTAAAAACGTGATTATCACATAATCACCTTCCTAAACTGACTTGAACTCTTAAAGAAATGAAATTCTCACATTATTGACTTCCTAAATAGACTAGAACTCTTATAAAATGAAATTAACATATAATTAACTTCCTAAACAGACTCAAAACTTTTAAAACAAAATTAATCTTCTTCCTGATCAGATTCATATCATTCCCCTCCTCTTGAAATGGATTCGTCCTCAAATCCTCGCATCCATCATGCTTTTGCCGATTCACAACCATGCTGGTGCAAGTTGAACTCTTTGAACGCCGTGGCTGCACTTGATACCTTCCGTTCCAACAAAATAAGTACTTCGATCTTAAAGAATCTGAAGTCATCTCCAATTCAAAAGCCAAAGCCCTACTAATTTGTTTAAGCCTTTCTTTGAACTTCAAACTATTCCAGATGTTGATCAATGGTGAACCTCCAATATAATCAAACTTGTCCACTCCCAAGAAATCAATATGCTCAACATTTTCAACATGGAAATCTGGAGACATGTAAGATATGGGGTGAACCTCTTTCTTTTCAACAGCAACAACAAGTTCTTCATGTTCACCATCAATAGGAATTATGCACTTGTTCATGTGAACAACTTCCACAACTTCTGATTCATTGAACAAATTGCTCAAATAAAGAAGTGACATGGTATGCTCATCAAAACATTCTCTATCAAACAAGTCAATAGAATATTCACCAAGTTCCTCCCATGTCAAAACTTCTTCTTCAATAATCTCTTCAGATGTAACCTCCAAATCTTCAGAACTACATACCTTCTCCTCAATGTCGTGCTTAGTGTCAATGGTGTTCTCCCTCTTTACATCGACTTCTCCACCAAAATCAGCTCCTGAATTTTTCTCATCTCTGACCCTCATCTTCCTTTGTTGAATTTGTTTTCCCCTGCAGACATTAGGAACATCGTGTAGTTGCTCTTGTTTGCACAATATCCGGTCCACCTTTTTGCTGAGCTTCCTGACCTCCGTTCTCATTATATGCCTCATCCCACTCATCATGGCCTTTATAATCTTTGGATCAAGCATTGACAAATCAGTTTCAAAATCCCTTCTAGTGTAGTTGTAGGACATCTTCTTTTTTCTACTCTTCTCTTTTTTTTTGAATTTTTTTTGTTTCAGTCTTTTACTTCTTCTTTTCTAGGCTACCTTATTCTCTATCTTTCTTTCTTTTTTTGGATTTTTTTTCTCTCTCTTTTTTTTTCTTTCTCCAACTGAGAATACAATAAGAACAACTAACTAAAAACTAATGATAAAAAAATGAAATTTAAAGATAGATGATCTGAAGTAGAGCCTAGGCTCGGATACCAACTTATGTGAATCTTGTTACGGATCCACGCAGAAGCAGGATCTATCTACGTTTAGATTGATGGAAATCTCGACCCGTTGTTTACATCTTTGCAAGAACCTCGGTATGAACAACCTCGAACTGCTGCTGTAGGGAAACAAGAACCTTGATTTGATGAAGATGCCACAAACGGTGATGTAGACCCGCTTGATAAGTCGAAGGTGAACGAACAGAATCCCTCCGCTGTGTTTGAACAGTTCCGAAGAACCAAGAGAGCAAAGCCCACATTTTTTTGTATCCAAAAAAATTTTCCTTATTCTCATTGATAATGCCTTTATATATAGGCAAATTGTTACAAAGAGATTCCCAATTAAATATAACTTCTAAATAGATAAATATGACTTAAAAAGGGAAACTAAAAAAGGAAAATAAGTTTAGGACTCCTATGATTGCTAAAAACGTGATTATCACATAATCACCTTCCTAAACTGACTTGAACTCTTAAAGAAACAAAATTTTCACATTATTGACTTCCTAAATAGACTAGAACTCTTATAAATTAAATTAACATATAATTAACTTCCTAAACAGACTCAAAAACCTTTAAAATAAAATTAATCTTCTTGCTGATCAGATTCATATCATTCCCCTCCTCTTTAAATGGATTTGTCCTCAAATCCTCGCATCCGTCATGCTTTTGCCGATTCACAACCATGCTGGTGCAAGATGAACTCTTTGAACGTCGTGGCTGCACTTGATACCTTCTGTTCCAACAAAATAAGTACTTCGATCTTAAAGAATCTGAAGTCATCTCCAATTCAAAAGCAAAGCCCTACTAATTCGTTTAAGCCTTTCTTTGAACTTCAAACTATTCCAGATGTTGATCAATGGTGAACCTCCAATATAATCAAACTTGTCCACTCCTAAGAAATCAATATGCTCAAGATTTTCAACATGGAAATCTGGAGACATGTAAGATATGGGGTGAACCTCTTTCTTTTCAACAGCGACAACAAGTTCTTCATGTTCACCATCAATAGGAATTATGCACTTGTTCATGTGAACAACTTCCACAACTTCTGATTCATTGAACAAATTCCTCAAATAAAGAAGTGACATGGTATGCTCATTAAAACATTCTGCATCAAACAAGTCAATAGAATATTCACCAAATTCCTCCCATGTCAAAACCTCTTCTTCAATAATCTTTTCAGATGTAACCTCCAAATCATCAGAACTAAATACCTTCTCTTCAATGCCGTGCTTAGTGTCAATGGTGTTCTCCCTCTTTACATCAATTTCTCCAACAAAATCAGCTCCTGAATTTTTCTTATCTCTGACCCTCATCTCCCTTTGTTGAATTTGTTTTCCCCTAAAGACATTAGGAACATCGTGTAGTTGCTCTTGTTTGCACAATATCCGATCCACCTTTTTGCTGAGCCTTCTGACCTCCGTTCTCATTATATGCCTCATCCCACTCATTATGGCCTCTATAATCTTTGGATCAAGCATTGACAAATCAGTTTCAAAATCTCTTCTTGTGTAGTTGCAGGACATCTTCTTTTTTCTACTCTTCTCTTTTTTTTCGAATTTTTTTTGTTTCGGTCTTTTGCTTCTTCTTTTCTAGGCTGCCTTCTTCTTCTGTTTGAGTAGTTATATGACATTCTTGCAGATTCTCTTTTTTTCTACTTAAAAAGGGAACGAACGGAAGGATGGGAAGCTTGAAAACATATTGAGTTTTTCTAAACACTCTCTTTGATTTAATGCTTGTGACAATGGTTTGCTTTTATTGATGTTGAGTTTGAGCTTGTAGATGTGTGAGTAGTTGTCTGTGGGTTGGGTGCCCATAAATCCATCCCAACGATCTAGATTTTGAATGGGCTTGTGCGTATTAATCAGTGAATGTAATACTTTTAGTTGGGTCATGTCAGATTAGGGTCTAAATACACCTAAGCCTTGAGAGGGGTGTGGTAGTGTCATACCCTAATCCAAGCTTTTCACTCCCAAGAGGGAATCATTGAGGGCATATAACTTAGCTAATTAATCTAGTGGAAACCCGATGGACTTGACCGTGAAGGGGACCTGTGGAGCTAGCCGACTAATTGGCTAGAGGAAGCCCAATGTATGTGAGACTAGAGGGTAGATCCTAGTCGTCCTTAGCATGGAGTAAAGCATCACGCTTTAGATTTGCCTAGGACCGCCACGAGCCTAAGAGGGACCTAGTGTAAAAATTGAGAAAGTAGAGTGTTAACTTCCTAAGGTTTGAGGAGCAAATGGTAATTGTCCATAAACCCTAGTCGTATTAGGGTAACTTGGGGCGGATTAGGATTTTTACCCTTGAAGCCATTATAATAAGCCTGTAGGCTGTCCATCCTGTCACCAAATAACACCCATAATTATTCTCTCACTGTGAAGGTGAGGAGCAAAATCTTATTCGGAAGGAGGTTCCAGGAGAGGACGAGGCCATCCAGAAATCACTGTACGAGGAGGGTAAGCTCTTATCACTATTTTTCCTTCTTAAATCCGATTTGAGTGATTCTCAAACAAATCACGTATTCTGTCTCCCAAACAAAAGGTGGAGAGGACGATTCTGTGAGGGGACAAGTCAGATTTGAAGGGGATTTGGATTAGGCTCGTGAAGGTTTAAGGATTTAGGAGCAACGTCAGGTAAGTGGAAATTTATGCTACCTCATAAATTGAGGATTTTAGGATTTTGAACACATATGAGTCAAGTAGGGTCCTCACCTAATCTGATATTCTAAATTTAGTTCGGATCTAATTTTTGTGTTGCATGTGAATTCGATTCTGATTCTGTCTCGCTTACCAATCTGATAATCTGATTCTGTTTTTGCTTATGAACTCGATTCTGATTATGTTGTGCATGAATTTGATTCTGTTCGGATTTGAGTATAAGTTTAGATGTGGATATGGTATTTTTGTTCTGTTCGGACATGCAAGAATATTTTGCACCTTTTTGGACCCTATAATTTATACGCATCGTTTCAAAGGGGCTATCGGGTAACCCTAGGTGTGTGTGATCAAATGGATAAAGAGTGTGGAAATTATCTGGGCTCGTGGAGATACCCTTCTGTCTTCTGGGCCCGCAACATGGGAACAGAAGGGTACTTTTCTGAGCCCCACGAGAATCCCGTTGTGTATATGTTAGGCTCCGGAGTCCTATTTGTGTTTAGTCGGTTAGCGGATCCCTTTCGTTTTGCTGGTTGATCAGTGCGTATATGTTCGTTCTAAAGTTGATATATTTATTTAATTTTGTTCCACTTACTGAGTTAATCAACTCACCTTAGTCGTATGTATTTCAGATCATTCAGATGAGGTCCGGGATCGGGAGTAAAGGGGTTCAGCTGCATGCATTTTCGTTGTTTCTTCTCAAATAATAACTTTTGTCAATTTTCTGACTTTCCGTATTTACTTTGACGACAATTGTTGATTCAATTAAATTAAATACTTTTGGATGTTTTAATCTGTTGCCTTTCCAGGTAATTAATACTTCGGGTGTTACCTCTGTTTTTGGATCGTGACAAATTATGGTATCAGAGCTATTGATAAAAAAAAGAAAATTTTGAAAACCACTTACTGCTGGCGCATGTGTCATGCATTTGGGTGGGGTTGGGGGTTGGTGCAAATCATTTTGAAACCATGATTTTGGTGTCAAAATTTTGTGATTTTGGTGGCTAAAACTACGTAAACTTTGAAAAGCCATAACTTTTGACTCGCTTAACCGATTTACTATTATAACAACTTTTTAGAAAAAGAATTTCAAGATCTGCAAACTTTATTTTTTGCCAAAATGATCAACTTTCGGGGCCTAATTCACAGCCAATTGAAAGTTACGGCCGTTTGAAGTTTTTGTCAAAATTATTGAGTGATTTTGGAGGAAAATTTATACTTTTCTGGGAGTTTTGTTTTACGATTTGGTAAGGAGACATTATGGGATTATGGGATGAGTGTTCGAGAATAGTTGTGGTGTTCATAGGGGAAATTCGGAGTGATCAAAATAATAGTTGTGCTGATTAATGAGATATGCTGATAACATGTTATTTATATGATATGTTGATAACTTGTTATTGATATGATCTTACTAGTAATAGAATACTTAATTTTGTGATTACACTTGATTCTGTGATTATAACCTTCGAATTATGGGCATAGTATGATGTTCACAGGGCATGTACTTCACATGGACATGCGATAAACTAATTAATATACATGTAAGTGCCTTAATAGTGATGTTCACACATCAAGATACAAACCAATGGCACCAACGACGAGAGCTGGAGCATTCGGGGGTCAAGGGCCGCAGCCGGGACTGGAACCAGGGTCTGAACAAGTTACAGGTTACGGTGCAATAATGCATGACCACGTGGAGGATGCAGTCAATAATGCCACTGGCAAGGATGATGACATAAGGGATAACGAATCAGCTAACGGTGCTCCTGCTGCCCCTCCAAAGCTCTCGCGACTCTTGTGATGAACCCAGCAGGGTTAAACGTTGAGGGTGCACTTTTACAGATTCTGACCCTTTTGGCTCAGCAACGCCAGTCACGAGTTGCAATCGTGCCATAGCCTATATCCCAACCCACCACCGGGAGAATTCCTGAGGGTTAAGCCACCCATTGTTGATGGTTAGGAGGACCCAATACATGCAGAGAATTGGGTGATCGAGATGCAAAAGGCTTTCGAGATTGCTCACACCCAACCTACTAAGAAGGTGAAGTACGCTACCTATATACTGAAGGGTGATGCTCGTAGGTGGTGGAAAACTCAGGATAGGATTCACCGGGACAAGAGGTCATATGAGGTAGCTGAAGTGGAGGTGTTTGGCTGGCAAGACTTCCTAAGAGAATTCAGGGGTCACTTCATTTTGCCAGCCAAGAGGTTGGAAAAGGCACGGTAATTCGACTAGTTGGTGTGAGGGAACCTGACTGTGGCAGAGTACGATTGAGAGTTTTCTAGACTTTCAAATCTTCAAGTCGGCAGCTGCTCTGGACGAAGATACTAGAGCTAGAAAGTTCAAGGATGGGCTTGTAGATGATATTAGGCATCTTGTGATGCCTTTCTTCCTACCCACCTATTCAGATGTACTCCACAGAGCATTGGTGATCGAACATAATTTGAAATCATGCCAAAAGAAGGCAAAGAAGGAATCGGCAAAGAGAAAGATGGGGCCATATGGAGGGAATCATTATTCTGAGCCAGCCAAGAGACCCTACAACCCACCTCCTGCTAGAAATAGTGGCGAATGGTATGGGAGATGCAATCGTGCGGGCCACACTAAGGAGCAATGCAGGTGAATAGAGTATTAATTTAATAAACTAGAAGGCTTGGAATTTTAATTGGGAGATTTAACATACAATTTTTTTAGGTGGATTTCTGGAGCATGCTGTATATGTGGGAAGATGGGACACCAGCTAGCAGCCTGCCCTGAGATGCGTGCATGGGCCCCACTAGCAGCAAACTCCAGTCGCCGCACTACAGCTCCTATAAGAGGGAACCCACCACCGAGAGCTGCGGCACGGGTGTATACTCTCAACCAAATAGAAGGTGGGCAATGGGGAGATGTAGTGATAGGTAAATCTTTGCCTAGTAAATTACTTATGTTGCAAGAAGAATGTCATTTTAAGCGTAGGACCCATTCCCTGCAAATACATTATTCAATTCTGGAGCAACCCATTCTTCATTTTTGAACATTTTGTGAGGAGACATAAATTGTCGAGAAATAGATGTGAGGAGGAGATGGCGGTTAGAACTCTACTGGGAAATACTATTATTGTAGACCAGAGTTGTGACTGCAAGATCCTTATATGTGGCCAGCAACTCAAGGGACACTTCCGAGTCATGGGAATGATAGGTTTTGATGTCATCCTAAGAATGGATTGGCTGGCAAGGCAGCACTCCTGTATTAATTAAAGGTGTAAGTCTGTTGTCTTCCGACCCCCAGGAAAGGGAGAATTCTCCGATGCAGGCAACTGTGTCAAAACCCCCTTGTTAATAATTTCTGTGCTAGAAGCAAGGAGACTAGTGCAAAGTGGTGCAGCGGCTTACCTAGCTACTATAATGGGCGTGCAAAGTGAGACGCCATTAGACCAGATCCATAATGCTAGAGACTTTTCAGATGTATTTCCTGAAGAGATACAAGGGATACCACCAGATCACTGGAGCAAGACCGGTATCCAAGGCGCCTTACCGTATGGCCCCAGCGGAACTAAAGCAGCTAAAAACACAGCTGGTGGACCTACTAGAAAAGAGATTCATTACACCAAGTGTTTCACCATGGGGAGCACCGGTGTTATTCGTAAAGAAGAAAGATGGCTCCGTGAGGATGTGTGAGGATTATCGAGAGTTAAACAAACTCACTGTCAAGAATAAATACCCCTTACCAAGAATCGAAGATCTATTTGATCTGCTGAAGGGAGCGCAAGTGTTATCCAAAATAGACCTGCAGTCGGGCTATCATCAACTGAAGATTAGGGAGGAAGATGTGATGTAACGGCCTTCCACACTAAATATGGACATTACGAGTTCCTGGTGATGCCCTTTGGATTGACTAATGCTCCAGCGAAGTTCATGGACGTGATGAATTAGACCTTTTGACCATACTTAGATAAATGTGTGGTGGTGTTCATTGATGACATTTTGGTATATTCACCAAGTAAGGAGGAACACGAGGAGCACTTAAGGATGGTCTTGCAAATACTACGGAAGGAACAATTATATGCCAACTTGAAGAAGTGTAAATTTTAGCTTGAGAGAGTTGCCTTCCTTGGACACGTTATATCCAAAGAAGGAGTATCTGTAGACCCCAGCAAGATTGAGGTAGTTGTAGGGTGGCAGCAACCAAGTATAGTATCAGAAGTACGCAGTTTCTTGGGTTTGGCAGGCTATTACAAACATTTTTTGGAAGGGTTCTCTAGGATAGCCATGCCATTAACCAGGTTAACTCAAAAGGGGTGAAGTTTATATGGAGTGAAGAGTGTGAGCAAAGCTTCCAGGAATTGAAGAAGAGATTAGTGACAACACCCATACCGACATAACTTAGTGAAGGGAAGGATTATTTTGTCTACAGCGATGCTTCAGGAAATGGGTTGGGATGTGTACTTATGCAAGAGGACAAGGTGGTTGCTTATGCATCAAGAAAACTTAAGCCATATGAAAGGAATTACCCTACCTAAGATCTGGAACTAGCAGCAGTGGTTCATGCACTTAAGGTATGGATACATTATCTATATGGTGTCCGCTACGAGATGTATAGGGATCACAAAAGCCTCAAATACATTTTTACACAAAAGGAATTGAATATGAGACAACGACGATGGCTAGAATTGATCAAAGATTATGATATTGGGATATACTACCACCTAAGTAATGCAAGGACACAACTCTTATTACTTTTAGACGGCAAGTTGAATGGGGAGAGTTGGAACATTTTTACATAGAGATGACGACTATCTTTACTACCAGAATAGAATAAGTGTACCAGTAGCCAAAGAATTAAAGAATAAAGTGTTGGAAGAGGCCCACACCACCCGCTATGTGGGGCATCCAGGGGGGACTAAAATTTACCAAGATCTCAAGCTTGATTTTTGGTGGTCCGGTATGAAGAAAGGGATAGTAGATTATATAGCCAGTTGCATGGTATGTCAATTGGTTAAGGCAGAGCACCAATGACCACCCGGCCCCCTACAACCATTAGAGATTCCAGACTGGAAGTAGGAGAAGATTACAATAGATTTTGTGACGAGACTTCCGAGGAAACTTCAATGTAAGGACATTGTGTGGGTAGTGGTTGATTGCCTCACCAAGTTAGCTACTTCTTAACATACAAGACAGGTATGTCTATTGAGCAAATGGCAGAACTGTACATAAGAGAGATAGTGCGGCTACATGGAGTCCCGGTGAGCATCACTTCGGATCGAGACACCAGATTTTTATCTAAGTTTTGGAGTAGCATACAGAAGGCACTCGAGACAAAATAACAATTCAATACAGTATTTCACCTACAGACAGATGGACAATCTGAACAGACGATAAAGACCCTAGAAGATTTGCTGAGAGCTTGTGTGTTGGATTTTGGGGGGAATTGGGAGGGACATTTACCATTAGTGGAATTTGCCTATAATAATAGCTTCTAGGTGAGCATAGGAATGGTTCCGTATAAGGCCTGTATGGGAGGAACTGTCGATCGCCCATCAGCTGGAATGAGATAAGGGAGAAAGAAATTATGGGTCCGGATATGTTCAGGGAACTAACTGAAAAGGTTCCAATGATACGAACTAGAATCCAAGCGGCTCAGGATCGTCAGAAGAAGTTTATAGATCAGCATTGTAGGAAAATAGAATTCGAGGTCAGAGACCATATGTTTTTGAAGGTATCGCCTACCAAGGGTATTTGAAGATTTGGAGTCAAGGGGAAACTGAGCAAACATTATATTGGACCATTTGACGTGATCCAATAGACAGGGAAGTTGGCTTAACAATTGGCCTTGCCTCCAATTCTGGCCGGGGTATATGATGTGTTCCATATGTCTATGCTACTAAAATACATCCCAAGGGAGGTACCTCTGAGGAGGTACCTCTGAGGATTGTCGATGTCAAACTTCAATAGCTTCAGAAGAGGAAAATTGAATATGTCAATGTGTAATGGAGTAACCACACAAAGAGGGAAGCCACCTGGGAATTGAGCCCTGAAATGAAGGAGAAGTACCCTAACCTCTTCGAACATACAAGTAAGTTTGAGAACAAACTTTATTTTAAGGGGGGAAGAATGTAAGAATCGAGAAACTAGAGTGTTAGCTTTCTAAAGTTTGGGAGCAAAGGGTAATTTTCCATAAACCCTAGCCATATTAGGGTAACTTGGGGCGGATTATGATTTTTAGCCTTGAAAGCCATTATAAATAGGCCTGTAGGCTGGCCATCCTATTACCAAAAATAACACCCACAATTTTCCTCTCACTATGAAGGTGAGGAGAAAATTCGACTCGGGAGGAGGTGCCAGGAGAGGACGAGACCATCCGGAAATCACTCTACGAGGAGGGTAAGCTTTTATCACTGTTTTTCCATCTTAAATCTGATTTGAGTGATTCTCAAACAAGTCACGTATTCACTCTCCCAAAAAAAAGGTGGAGAGAACGATTTTGTGAGGGGACAAGTCAGATTCGAAAGGGTTTTGGAAGGATTGTTAGATTAGGCTCGTGAAAGTTTAAGGATTTAGGAGCAATATCAGGTAAATTTTAGGATTCTGAACATAAATGACTCAAGTAGGGTCCTGACCTAATCTGATATTCTAAATTTAGTTCAGATCTGATTTTTTTGTTGTATGTGATTTCGATTCTGATTTTGTCTCGCTTACTAATTTGATAATCTGATTCTATTTTTGCTTATGAACTCGATTCCATTTCTGTTGTGTATGAATTTGATTATGTTCAGATTTGAGTATAAGTTTAGATGTGGATATGGTGTTTTTGTTCAATTCAGACATACAGGATTAGTTTTGCACCTTTTTGGGTCCTATAGTTTATATGCATCGTTTCAAAGGAGCTACCGGGTAACCCTAGGTGCGTGTGATCAACTGGATAGAAAGTGTGGAAATTATCTGGGCTCGTGGGGATACCCTTTTGTCTTCTGGGCCCGTAACGCGGGAACAGAAGGGTACTTTTCTTGGCCCCACAAGAATCCCGTCATGGATTTGTTACGCTCTGGAGTCCTCTTTGTGTTTAGTCGGTTAGTGGATCCCTTTCATTTTGCTCGTTGATCAATGTGTATATGTTCGTTCTAAAGTTGATATATTTATTTAATTTCATTCCACTTACTGAGTTAATCAGCTCACCTTAATCGTATGTGTTTAAGATCGTTCAAGTGAGTTCCACGATGGGGAGTGGAGGGGTTCAGCTGCATGCATCGCCGTTGTTTCGTCTCAAATAATAAATATTGTCAATTTTTTGACTTTCAATATTTACTATGTAGATAATTGTTGCTTTCAGTTAAATTGAATACTTTTGGAGGTTTTAATCTGTTTCATAATAAATCTGTTGCATTTCGGGGTAATTAATAACTCAGGCATTTGTCACCGCCATTTTTGGGTCGTGACACCTAGTTAGGAGGGGTCTGTTCATATGGTTGCCTTGCCCACTGAATACCATCAAATGGCGCTTAAGCCTGCTGGGCGACGACAAGGAGAAATGGAGTGAGCATTCAACAAAGAAACCCATTGAACGGCAGAATTGTCTGACAGATAGTGCATAACCTACTACCTCAAGTTCGTAACCACTGACCGGTGCCCAAATCCAGAATTGCCTAGCCAACTTAGCCCGCCGAATGGCAGAAGTAGGCACCGAATGGTGGAAAAATAGGGCACCGCCACCTTCGAGAGCAATATCTCTCCTCTGTCTCCAGCACTCAAAATAGGGACGTCTCTTGAACTCTTCTCTAATTGACCATGTCTTTTTTGTGTTTGGTACGTTGATTTTTTCCTCACCTTTGGTTTTTTAAACTTGTGGTCCCCCTTGGTGGGTGGATTACAGGGGTTGATGACTGACCTTATGAAAGGATTTTTTAGCCGAAGGTGGAGATAACCGTCTCCAATTTTATTCATGAGATGCCTAGATGTTCTGGATTATTGGGGTGTCCTACTAATACTCTGTACCATCTCTTCCGTGTGGGTGTTTTGTGGGAGAATGGGGGGCCATTTTTGAGCAAGTTGAGCCAAGAGTCTTAGAGCCAAACTCCTTTTTATTCCCCTTATTTAACCCTTTTGAGCCTGAGCCATTTCATTTGGTATATGCACATGCAATGATTAACTATTATCGAAATCTTTCCCGTCCTTTGACACTTAGTCTGAGAAAGTGCAAAGGAATTAATCTGATGGGGTTGATTGTAAGGGAAATATGGTAGAATAGCCTTTTATTTGGGATTGAACATTGGGGAAAAATGGTAGATAAGGCCAACTAAAGATGCCAAGCTTTGCGTGGATCTAAAATTTTCCATGTGTGAATAAATGAAGGAAAGGAAAAGAAAGGAAAAACTAAAGAGAAAAGTAGAAAAGAAAAGAAAAACAACAAAAAATGAAAAAAGAAGAAAAGCAACAAAAAAGAGAAAGTTGCAGTATGAATAAGGCAATCAAATAAAAGGCAATGCTTATGCTCCAGGGTCATAGGTCTTGGGTAAATATTGGGTATGAAGGCGTGTAGATATACGGCGAGTGAATTAGAATAGACGAGGGCTAGTATACCTTTGTAACAAGCTCCTCGGATTTGATGGTTTAGCTACTTTCCAAATGATTATCCTCACCTTTACCTTAACCCCTTTACAACCGAAGAAAAAGTCCCCTTGATCACGAACCCCCACATGATTTGAGACACCATAGAGTAGGATGTAGGGGATCACAAGGTCCCGGGCATGTACAAGATGGATAGGTAGCCGACTACTAAAGAGTACGATTAAAAATTCCTATCCTCTGAGTGGTCAACTCTCTAGTTCTATCCACCCTGGGTTAGCGCTCTTTTAAACCTATGAGGATGCGGTCTCTACGTATTCTTATTTTTATATTTGAGGAAGTGAACTTCTAAGTCGTAGGGTAGTATTGTGATGAGGAGTCGAAGTTTTTAGTGATTCCTTTATATAAACAGATCGGCAACTTTTGCTCTTATATATTTGTCTGTGTGTCCATGCTTTGGTCTTTTGCTTGAGGACAACCAAAGATTCAAGTGTGGGGGTGTGATGAGTGTGAGCAACACTCATTTTAGCACCTTATTTTAGGGTCATTTCGACCCATTTTCATGTCTAAAGTCCATGAGTCTTGATTCTTTTTGTCCATTTATAGGTTTGTTGCCTTGGATGGACTCACTTGTTATGTTGTAGGTCTTTTGGAGGTATTTGGAGAAGTTTGGGACCAATCGGAGCAGGCACGGACGAGAGCTCAAGGTGAAAAGGCCAAAGCAAGGTCCCTAAAGCCACAAAGCGGTGGGATATCTCGCCGAGTGGCAGATTTCGGCTGCAAAAGTCCATGAATGCCACCGGGCGGTGTATTTTCCCCGCTGGTCGGCGGGTTCGTCTGGCAGATAGAGGATGCCGCACTTAAA
Source organism: Hypericum androsaemum (assembly GCA_963995505.1). Lineage (NCBI taxonomy): Eukaryota > Viridiplantae > Streptophyta > Magnoliopsida > Malpighiales > Hypericaceae > Hypericum > Hypericum androsaemum. The sequence continues at coordinate 12,874,916 of OZ023180.1, forward strand.
AATCCATAACTTCTTGCTACGGTATCCGATTACGTCATATAAGGTACCGTTGGAAAACTAAGACAAAGATCTACATTTTATTACCCATGACCAAAGTCCAGTTCTGAGAAGAAGACAGCCAAAATCATGCATCTTTGTTGGCCCATGAACCAGAGCGGGCACCAGACGGTGGCAAATCCATCGGATGGGGAGCGTGAAGCAGTTTGCACATGGAACAAGACCAAAAATGACAATTTCATCCTTTTACTCATCCTAGCTCTTTAATGTTTTGTTGGGGGCCTATAAATAGACCATTTAGGTCCCCATTTCACTTAGTCTAGTCTCATTTAGTTTCTAGACCCTTAGTTAGCCACATTTCCCTCTCTCTCACTCTCTCTAAAGATGAAGCAAGCTAGGAGTGTTGAAGAAGGAGAAGGCTAGGAAGCTTGAAGACATATTGAGCTTTTCTAAATTCTCTCTTTAATTTAATGCTTTTGACAATGGTTTGCTTTTATTGATGTTGAGTTTGAGCTTTCGGATGTGTGAGTAGTTGTGTGTGGGTTTGGTGCCTATGGATGCATCCCAATGACCTAGGTTTCGAATGGGCTTGTGCATATTCGTTGGTAAATGTAATGCTTTTGGTTAGGTCTTGTGGGATTAGGGTCTAAATACACCTAAGCCTCTAGAGGGGTGTGGTAGTGTTATAGCCTAGTCCAAGCTCTAAACTCCCGGTGGGGAATCATTGAGGGCCTATGACTTAGCAAATTAATCTAGTGGAAACCTAATGGATTTGAATGTGAAGGGGAGCCATAGAGCTAGCCGAATAGAAGCCTGATGTGTATGAGACCAGAGGGTCGATCCTAGTTGTTCTTAGTGTGGAGTAAAGTATCACGTTTTAGATTTGCCTAAGACCGCCACAAGCCTAAGAGAGACCTAGTTTGGAGGGGTGTGTTCATGTGGTTGCCTTGCCCACTACTTCTACTCTTGGATACCTAAGTTGTTTATAATTGTTTAGGTTATGAATATTCTCCCTCCTTTAATTAAACACACCAATCACTATCTTACATATAGTCTGAAACTAACTAGTGAGTCGTATAGGTGCTTTAGATCCCACTCCTCATGGTTCAACATTTCTCTTACTCTCTTTATTGCAGTGGGGTGAAAAAGCCCATCGTCAGAAGGTATGATGTTGACCTTTGAGCTCATGTCACATACTACCTTTGGAATGAGCACTCCATTCACTTTGATCGGGATTGTTAAGTTCTTTGGGTCACAAGTTGGTGAGAGAGCTTACTTCTCACTCGCCGTGTCACTGTTCAGAGTAATTCTTTTTTTTCTCTACGTACTTCAAAGAAGTCGCTTCCTTTCCAGGTTCTGATCATATCATAAGGCATGTCTCTTCCTGGGTATTATTTCCACTCTTATGACTGCCTTGTTTCATCACAAGAATGGTCTTACCGCATAGAGTAGCAACACATGCGGCAATAATAAACTTGTCATCCACCGTCGTAAATTCTTTGGATCCCTTCCCTATTTCGAGTGTGATTTATCTTTTGATGACATCAATTTTCGCCCTTGTCGTAGCAAGAAATGGCCTTTCCAACTTCTGTATGGCATGGAAAGAGAATCATTAGCCATTCAGTTGGGGTTATCAGCGAGTTGTAGTGGAGGACAGTTTAATGTTGACCAGAGGGAGTGAGACATAACGTTCACCGAGGATCCCAAATCATAGAAGTCATCTTTTATTAGCATGTCCTTAATGGAAACTGGGTCCTCATAAGGAGTTTTTTCTCCCTCTGGTTGGCCCATAGCCATCATGGTCATTACACACTCTCCCTGTTGTTTATTCTCTATCGCGAGCACCACTTTCCTTTATCATGCGGGCCCAATCCTAGAGGAATCTTAGCACTTTATTCTCTAACTGTTGGTAGGCCATTACTTGACCCTGCATGATTTATTCAAGCTTTGTCATTCTAGATCCTTGATCCAAAATACTTGCTGTCATATCCTTCTTGCTTTGAAGTAGAGTCTCCATCTTATCCAGTATAAAACCCCATTTTTTGGCTCTAGCTTCTATGCTTTTCACCGTATTGTAGAGGTGACTCCTAGGAATGGATCCTTGTTCTTAAGGTCAATCTTGTAAGGGAGGTCCCTGGTCTGGCACGATTGTCAGTGGGTTGTCATTTCAGATGTGTGTAGGGTTGGAGTCATTCCTTACACCAGACTTATAAGAGCCAATTCCTCAATTAGTTGAGTAATTTGGGCATTGTCCTTGCGCCATGTAGTTCTCCAGTTGAATGGCGAGGTGAGGTGTTAGAACCTTGTTCTCCCAAATCTTCACCATTCCCTTGGATCCTTGCCACTTTTCTAGCCGATGGGCTATTGTCATTCCAATGCTTCTCGAGAGCTGCTACTTGTGCTTGCAATTGAACTACTAAATCCAAATCTTGCCCCCTCCTTGAGGTCGTGAAGGATGGAGTTCACGCTCGCCTGAGTAGGAGGATGTGGAGGAATCAATTTCTTCCAGTATGCGAATGGCCTCTCTTCACAACTTTCTTGAGAATGAACCACCTGCTGCCGCATCAAGAGTTACTTTTGCAATAGCAGTGAGCCCAAAGAAGAAGGCTGTAGTAAATGATCTTCCGTCATATTCTTAGCAGGGCATGATCTTTTGAGGTCCTTGAATCGCTCCCAAGCTTCTCCTAAAGTCTCATCTTTATATTGCTGGAATGTATTTATCAATCGTAAGATTTGGTTTATCTTGGCGGATGAGAAGTACTTGCCTAAGAACGCATTTGCCACTTCCCTCTAAGTAGTGATTCCTGAATCACTCAAGCTTGTATACCACAACCTTGCTCTACTATATAGGGTGAAAGGGAAGAGACATAATTTGATGGCGTCATTCGACAGCCATTGGATTTTGAAGGTCTCGCAAATTGCCAAGAACCTAGAAAGATGGTCTCTTGGGTATTCCTTGGCTTATCCACCAAATTGTAAGGAGTTGGTTAGAGTGTTGAAGACTCTAAATGGAATTGTGTAGTTGTGGGAGTCTATGTTCAGGCATGGCACTCCGGATGTCATTCCATCGAGTGTCAAGCGAGCAAAATCTATAAAAGGGATGTCCTTATCCTCCCCCATGACTCATAGACCGCCCATAGCCTGGTCTCCATCACGATTAGCTTTGAAATTCATCTCTCTTTTCCTTCTTTTTTCTTTTCTCAAAGTTCTCTCAATTTTCTCGATGTCTTCATTAAGCTCGTCTTGGTCCACACGTGACCCAACGTGCGAGTTCGTGGCATATCAGGTCAAGAGTCCATGGGAGAAATAAGAGTAGCACTTAACTAAAAAAAAGTAGAATCAACCTAACTATTTCACAAATCACAAAGATGCATTGGGGGATGCTGCTCCCCGACAATGGCGCTAATTCAAGATTAGATTTTTAGGTCCACCTTGCAATAGTAGGAAGTACGGGTATAATATCGAACCATAAGAAGCGGGTTTAAGACATCCCAAGTGAGTTGCAATTAAGATTAGGTTGATTAGCATTTTATGAGAGGTTTGGTTGAAGCAAATAATGAAAAAGATTAAGTTGAAAGGGTGTAAAGACATAGACTCTAAAGACTCTAACTATCGCTTTCTAGTGTTCATTGCTAGGTTTACTAGTATATCTCAATAATCTGTTTATCGAGTTTGCAATATCCAATCTAGTATAATCTATGAGGTATATTAGACTATCTATAACTCTAGAATAATCTAGTTGTCGTACACTTTCTCCACGACTCTTGCATAGACTCGACACCTTCCACAGGAGTTCTCGCAATATCATTACTATCCTTATCAAAATTTTCAAGTATCTTTTTGACATAATTACTTTGAGAAAGTGCCTAACCTTCTGAACTCTTGGTGATTTTCATCCCAAGTATTACGTCAGCTTATCCCATGTCTTTCACGTCTGCGACAAATTTCACTTGGTAATTTTAATATTATCATTATTACCTATAATCAACATGTCATCTACGTATAGACGTACTATCACATACTATTTATTAGCGACTTTTACGTAGACACATTTATCATACAGGTTTATCAAAAAATTGTTTGGTAGCATTACACTATCAAACTTTTTATGCCATTGCTTAGGTGCTTGTTTCAATACATATAATGATTTTGCAAGTTTACACACCTTATGTTCTTTACCCAAAACCACAAACCCTTCAGATTATTCCGTGTAAATCTCCTTTTCTAAATCTCTATTAAAGAAGGCCATTTTAACATCCATTTGATAGATCTCTAGGTTAAACAAAGCTGCCAGGGCTAACTCTAACATTGTAGAGTTTTCCTGGAGATAGGAGCATGCATTTTAAAATAATGAACACCATCAGTTTACTTAGAGCCTTTAACTACACGTCTAGGCTTGTACTTATCCATTGTACCATCCAGATTCATCTTACTTTTTAAGATCCACTTGTGACCTAGTGGTTTGCTACCTAGAGGTAGATCCACTAGTTCCTAAGTATGACTATGCAAGAAAGACTCTATCTCATTATTCACCACTTTCTTTCGAAGAGCAGAGTCTCTAGAGGACACAGCTTCTTTGTGGGTTACCAGATCCTTTTCTAACAGATAAGTTAGAAAATTGGATCCAAATAACTTTTCTTTACTAGCCCTTTTCCCATGTTTAAGTTCTTCAACTTGATCTTGAAGTTTCTCTCTACCCACATTGCTCCCACTTTGGTCAACTTGACTGTCAACCTCTGTTTGAGCTTTGTGAGGAAATATTTTCTCGAAGGATGAAGTGTCCCTACCTCTAATTATAATGTTTACATGTACATCAGAGTTATCTGACTTGTATACAAGAATCAGTATATATGGTGTGCATAGCCGATAAATGCACAATCCACCGTCTTGGATCCTATCATAGTCCTTTTAGGAGGGGTGATCAGAACCTTAGCAAGACATCCGTAATCCCTTAGGAATTTTTAGTTAGGTACATGATCTTTCCACAATACATAAGGTATTTTATCCAACTTTTGTGTGGTACTTTATTGAGCACATAGTTGGCCGAAAGCTGAGCTTCCTCCCACAACTTTGAAGATTATTGATCTTCTTCCCAAGTTGGTTCTTGACTTCAATCTCATAGTGAATGAAAATTTTTATTTCTTCACCTTTACTTCTCATCAATTAGACATAGCAGTATCTAGTATAATCATCGATCAAGTATCATACTTGTGTTTATAATCTCAGTTGAATTTGGGTAATAGGCCTAGTAACATAAGCCTTTGTAAAGACATATATTTCAGATGACCTATCTACCATTCCACAATTGTACTAACTCATTAGAATATGGAAAAAAATTACATTCTACCCAACATTTATTACAATGGTACTAGTGCTAACTTCAGATGTTGCACCTCTATCAATTTAAGCATTATACTTTGCCTTGGAGGCTAAAGTCATTATACTCATTTTAGAAGATATTGGTCAAATAACCCTTGACAATAAATATTTTTTGCCATCCAACATGATGTAAAACTCGCTGGGAATTCCACACGAACGGACCGCTGCTACTTGATGGATGAGAAAGACTCCAACTCCAACTACGCAATGCACGAACCTTGGTGATGTCTCACCGCAACCCGAACAATGGAAGTCAAGAACCCAAGTCCTTAAGTCGAATCACGCCACAAACAGAGGTGGATAATCTGTTTGATAAGTGAAATACGTTGCCCTAGCTAAGCGACGCACTAGCCTAACCAAGAACACACAATGAGTATCAAAACTCACAAACTAGCAATAGCTAAGTATATTCTGAATGAATAAAAGGTTGTCCACGTTTTTATTGCTAGGAGTCCCTTTATATAGGCCCCAAAAGTCTCAAACATTCCTAAACAAAAACTAACTCCAAATAAGGAGTTCAAAGCTGGCCAAAACTCACCTTCCTAAATAAAAGGGATTCTGGCCTAATTATTCACTAAGTAGGAAAAACAAACTAAACTAAGATAGATACTAGAATATCTAGTAAATATCACGTCCTAAAACATAGGAAAAGAAGTTCCTAAAATTTAGGGATGCATGTCCAAGATAAGTTGAAATTCTGTTTGCATGCATCCAAAAGAATCTTGCGCATGCTAGGCTTCTAAAATAGCACCAATAACGTGTATGGGCTTAACATGGCCTTCTAGGTCGTCCTTGGGCTTGCTTGATTCAACTTGAGTCCGAATGCCTTCAATAAATCCATTCAGTTCAGCTTGAAGCTTCTTGGCCCGTGCTCTTGTAATCGGCCCAATTGGAACACGCAATGCTCCATGCTCGTTGTTGGATGGTCTCACATCATTCCCCCTCTCTTGAAAAGGATTTGCCCTCAAATCTTCACCTGCATCAAAAGGGCTTAAGTCAGCAACATTAAATGTAGCACTTACATTATACTCACCAGGTAGATCAAGCTTGTAGGCATTGTCATTAATGCGCTCTAAAACTTGGAATGGACCATCTCCACGAGGTAGTAACTTGGAGCGACGTTGAACGGGAAAACGCTCCTTTCGCATATGCAACCAAACCCATTCACCAGGCTCAAAGACAACTTTGTGCCGTCCTTTGTTGGCTTGCCTTGCATAGTGCTCCGTTCTCTTCTCAATATTCAGCCTTGCCTTTTCATGTAATTGCTTGACAAATTCTGCCTTCTTCTTGCCATCTAAATTAACATGCTCACTCAAAGGTAAAGGTGACAAATCCAATGGAGTCAAAGGATTAAATCCATAAACAAGCTCAAATGGTGAGAATTGAGTAGCAGAATGAACTGATCGATTGTAAGCAAATTCAACATGTGGCAAACATTCCTCCCAATTCTTAATGTTATGCTTAATAAGTGCTCTTAAGAGTGTAGATAGAGTTCTATTCACAACTTCAGTTTGACCATCAGTTTGTGGATGACAGGTAGTAGAGAATAACAACTTAGTACCTAACTTGCACCACAAGGTCTTCCAAAAATAGCTCAAGAATTTAGCATCTCTATCAGAAATAATTGTCCTAGGCATGCCATGCAATCTAACAATTTCTCTAAAGAACAAATCAGCAACATTAGAAGCATCATCAGTTTTATGACATGGAATAAAATGTGCCATCTTAGAAAATCTATCCACTACCACAAAGATAGAATCTCGTCCACGCTTAGTCCTAGGAAGTCCTAACACAAAGTCCATAGAAATATCAATCCAAGGTTCACTAGGTATAGGTAGTGGCGTATACAAACCATGGGGTTTTACCTTTGACTTGGCTTGCTTGCAAGTGATGCAACGGCCACAAACTCTTTCAACATCCCTCTTCATGTGTGGCCAAAAGAAATGATCTTGTAGCATTGCCAAGTCTTTGCGATTCCAAAGTGCCCCATCAATCCTCCTCCATGTGCCTCCTGCATAAGCAATTCTCGCATAGAACAATTAGGCACACAAAGTTTGTTTTCACGAAATAGGTAACCTTCATTCCGAAAGAATTTATTACTCGCACCCTTCTCCGTAGCTCGGAATAGATCACCAAAATCAATATCTTCAGCATACAACTCTTTGATGTGTTCAAAACCAAGTAACTTAGCATCAAGAGTTGAGATCAAGGCATACCTCCGTGACAGTGCATCAGCAACGACATTTTCCTTACCTTGCTTGTAGCGAATGACATAAGGAAATGTCTCAATGAATTCTACCCAGCGTGCATGCCTCTTATTCAGCTTGTGTTGCCCTTTCAAGTGCTTCAACGATTCATGATCAGTGTGTATCACGAATTCCTTGGGCCACAAGTAGTGATGCCATGTCTCCAATGTCCGAATTAAAGCATACAACTCTTTGTCATAGGTCGGATAGTTTAGAGGTGCTCCGCTTAATTTCTCGCTGAAATAGGCAATTGGCCGTCGATCTTGCATGAGTACAGCGCCAATACCTACACTTGAAGCATCACACTCAACTTCAAACGTTTTAGAAAAATTAGGTAAAGCTAATAAAGGAGCATTCGTCAACTTCTCTTTGAGTAATTGAAATGCTTTCTCTTGCGCTTCTCCCCAGCTGAATCCAACGCTCTTCTTAATCACTTCGGTGAGTGGTGCGGCTATGGTGCTAAAATCTTTCACAAATCTTCGGTAGAAGCTTGCTAGTCCATGGAAGCTTCAAACATGTGCAATGTTTGTGGGGGTCGGCCAATCCCTAATTACCTTTATCTTTTCTTCATCAACCTGTATTCCTTCAGCACTAACAACAAAACCCAAGAATACAAGCTTATCTGTGCAAAAGGTGCACTTCTTCAAGTTAGCAAATAATTGATCCTCCCTAAGTGCAATCAAAATAGATTTCAAGTGCTCTACGTGCTCCTCAATGCTCTTGCTATAAATGAGTATATCATCAAAGTAAACAACTACAAATTTGCCAATGAATGGACGTAAAACATGATTCATAAGGCGCATGAATGTACTAGGTGCATTAGATAATCCAAAAGGCATGACCATCCATTCATACAAACCATACTTCGTTTTAAACGCTGTTTTCCATTCATCACCTTCTTTCATGCGAATCTGATGATAACCACTTTTCAAATCAATCTTTGAAAACATGCAAGAACCATACAACTCATCCAACATGTCATCTAAACGAGGAATAGGGTGACGATATTTTACCGTAATGTTGTTGACAGCGCGACAATCAACACACATCCTCCATGATCCATCTTTCTTTGGCACAAGTAAGACCGGAACAGCGCATGGACTCATGCTCTCTCTCACGTACCCTTTCTCCAAAAGTTCATTGACTTGCTTCTCAAGTTCTTTCGTCTCCTCCGGATTGCTTCTATAAGCTGGTCGGTTTGGAATTGATGCTCCTCCTCGGACAGATCCTCCAATGAGGGTAGGCTTTCATGCTCCGACTCCTCTCCTTCAGTTTCAATCTCCCCATTTTCTCTAATCACCATGATCTGCTTGTTGGGGCATTGACTAGATATATGACCCCTTCCTTGACACTTAAAGCACTTAATGTCACGGTTTCTTGCGGGAGGGGCCTCCACCTTCTTCTGAGAGTTGGTGTTGGAACTCTCGGATTTTTGCCCTTCTTTGGTAGCCTGTGGTTTGTCAAACTTCCTTGGATAACTCGGCTTCCAATTAGAACCTGATGTAGCTCTTGTTCCTCCTCCTCTCTTTAGTTGCTTCTCAATCTTGGTGGCCATGTGCACCATGTCCTCCAACTCCACATAGTGTTGCAACTCTACTTTGTCTTGGATCTCAGAATTGAGTCCATTCAGAAATCTTGCCATGGTAGCTTCTCTATCTTCCTCAACATCAGCTCTTATCATGGCTAGCTCCATTTGCTTGTAAAATTCCTCCACACTCAAGCTCCCTTGCCTCATGCCTTGTAACTTCTTGTATAGCTCCCTATAGTAATGACTTGGAACAAACCTCTTCCGCATCACCACTTTCATTCCCTCCCAAGTAGCTATAGGGCGCTCTCCATTACGCCTCCTGCTTATCACAAGTTGATCCCACCAAGTTATAGCATAATCAGTAAACTCAGTGATGGCAAGTTTTACCTTCTTTGCTTCGGAATGATTGTGGCAATCAAACACAAATTCAATTTTCTTCTCCCACTCCAAGTAAGCTTCCGGATCAGAACGACCAGCAAAGGTAGGTATTTTTAGTTTAATGCTTCCTATGTTGTCATCCTCTCTTCGCCTTGCCTCCCTAGGATGGCGTTCAACTCTCGGCCTCCTATAGTTCCTTGTGGATCTTGCATCTTCGTCATGATCAGATTCTTCTCCACATGCTTCTATAGGCGCTCTCCCTCTACGTGCATGATACCAAATGATGTAAAACTCGCTGGGAATTCCACACGAACGGACCGCTGCTACTTGATGGATGAGAAAGACTCCAACTCCAACTACGCAATGCACGAACCTTGGTGATGTCTCACCGCAACTCGAACAATGGAAGTCAAGAACCCAAGTCCTTAAGTCGAATCACGCCACAAACAGAGGTGGATAATCTGTTTGATAAGTGAAATACGTTGCCCTAGCTAAGCGACGCACTAGCCTAACCAAGAACACACAATGAGTATCAAAACTCACAAACTAGCAATAGCTAAGTATATTCTGAATGAATAAAAGGTTGTCCACGTTTTTATTGCTAGGAGTCCCTTTATATAGGCCCCAAAAGTCTCAAACATTCCTAAACAAAAACTAACTCCAAATAAGGAGTTCAAAGCTGGCCAAAACTCACCTTCCTAAATAAAAGGGATTCTGGCCTAATTATTCACTAAGTAGGAAAAACAAACTAAACTAAGATAGATACTAGAATATCTAGTAAATATCACGTCCTAAAACATAGGAAAAGAAGTTCCTAAAATTTAGGGATGCATGTCCAAGATAAGTTGAAATTCTGTTTGCATGCATCCAAAAGAATCTTGCGCATGCTAGGCTTCTAAAATAGCACCAATAACGTGTATGGGCTTAACATGGCCTTCTAGGTCGTCCTTGGGCTTGCTTGATTCAACTTGAGTCCGAATGCCTTCAATAAATCCATTCAGTTCAGCTTGAAGCTTCTTGGCCCGTGCTCTTGTAATCGGCCCAATTGGAACATGCAATGCTCCATGCTCATTGTTGGATGGTCTCACATCACAACATAATGACTTTTTAGACTCAAACTCTAGCCAAAATCTTTCTTATTGGGACAGCTCCGGAGATGGGATTCTTCAGATCTCAAGCATATGCAACACATCGGTCAGCTCAAGCTAGAGATCACCTTGAGCACAACCATCCCTTTTCCTTTAATTTTGGATCCAGCTGAGTTTTGCATGTAGCAATTCTCATCATCCACCGATTGATAGGTCTTGAACATCCATTTGCAATATGGCGTGTGGCTGCGATGTCCACCCATCAATAAAATTTACCTCGACACAAGACCCATGTGGTTCATGTCATCAATGTCAAAGCTCAAGCTTGCTTCATTGATATTATCATGAGCATGCTTCTTGCTTTTGCCCTCAGCGGCATGGTGTTTGTAGCAACCCTTAGCTCTGTGGCTAGAATTGTTGCACATAAAGCAGGTACTTGGGAAGCTCTTTTTCTGAGCATCTCTCTTGGAATTTTTAAAGCAATAATGCTAATTTTGCAGGAACTCCCACCAACCTCGACCAAATTTGCCTTGGCAACCATGCTATTTGGTCTCTTCTCAAGCTTTTAGTCATCTTGCTCGATACACAACATTCTCAAAAGGTCCTCTAGACTCATCATCTTTCTCTTGTATTTGAGGTACATCTTGACGTCCTTCAAAGATGACAGTAATTTTTCAATTACCATTGCCACTTGGAGGGCATCATTGATAAAATAAGAGTCTTACAAAGATCTCTAACATCTTCCTCGTGTTTATTCTCTTTCAGATTCCAGATTAAATTTAAGGTAGTCAAGAAGAACATCATTTTTTTATTGCCACCTCTTCAAGTTACATCCCTTGAATTTTTCTGGTTTCTCAAATTGAGAAAATATCACTGGACTTCTCAGACCCAGCATCATGACCTCAGAATGGCTAGCCTCGCAACCGGAACCTCAACGTTCACGTTATTGCCGGTAGAATTCAATTCAACCATTTATCACAAATATATAGCAATTATAATAATGTTTTGAACAAACTTGTCACTTAGTAACTTGAGCCCAATACCCACAATTATTGGCACAACACTTACTAACCAATTTCACAAGTTGATCTAATTTTAGTGAAGTAAAAATTTCTTTAAACAAAATAGGCCCACTAAGTATAATTCAACATAAAAAAACTCAAAGCTTATTTATGATTTTCACAAATTGATACAAGCAAAACATCTTTAATTAAAATTTGATCCACTAGATGAATCTCAATTTAGAGGCCCAACAAAATTTTTTTAACCCGGCTGTTTTTCCTTATTTCGGACTGTTAACAAAAGGCCTAGAAAGTGGATCTCAAACAAAAGGCCCTTAGGAAAATGAATCTCGAATAATGAGCCCATCTGAAAAATTGGATCTCAGATAAATGGCCAAATAACCATCAACCCGCAAGAATATATTATTATTAATATTAATTAATTATTAAATGGCCAAATAACAGCATGAAACAGCAGCTAGAATCTTAGAGTTATGCACCTCTTTGTTTGAATAATAACAGTTGGTAAAACGGATGGCCTATATATCATTACATGACCCTAAAAAAATCTTTCATTAATAAGAACCAAGATGTAACTCCAAAACAAGAAAACATATGTGCCAAATGGGTTCAAGTTTCGAGAACCATACATTTGAATAAAAATTATTATTATTTTACTCATTTTATGTTGTATTCTTCAAATGTTGAATTTCATATACATAAACAACCAGCTTTTAAACAACCTATGCTCAAAAATTGTAAAATTTAGGTACATATTTTCTATTAGTATCATTTGTAGAAGAGAAATTAGATTGGAACATTATTCTAAAAAATATAGATATTTGTTCAAATAGAGCCAAGCTTCAAAAAGAAAAAAAAAGGAGGAGGAAGAACTTTGGAATGTGATAAAAATGAAACATTTGGATATTTCAAAAGAGAATAATTGTCCAAATTGTTCGGAACCTATTCTAAGAAGAAAAGGTGGAGTAATAGAGCCACTAAGACTAAAAGAACATGGACAAGATCATGTAAGTTTACTATTATTTACATTTTTTTATACTTTGTGGATCCTACGTAATTTAATAACACTACAATAATAAATAAGATGTAAAATTTAAAAAAGAGATGAGAAAGACCGCACACTAACCATTGCTGTTTTGACTCACATATTATAATCATGACTTTAAACTAAAAATGTTGAGCATCAAGAGAGCACGAGGGGCCATAAAATATTGGTGTTCTTGAAGAATAACCACAGCTTTTTATTTATTCATTTAGCATTTTGTATTTGATTATCTTATATTGAATGTTGCTTGTCTAAACGTGGGACTTTAAAAATGGAATAGTTTGCTGTATTGAATGCTATGAGCAATATATATCGTAGAGCAAGTGCATTTATGCAAATAAATCAACCATTAGTGCAACCAAATCAATATAGTGGATCATTTGTTTGGCTTTCAAACGGATCAGAAGAATATATTGAAATTTCCGCTAGATGGATGGTGAGTATCTGTTGGTGAAAAAATATGAGAGAACGTCGATCGATCTCGTGACGGCCTAGGGTGCTCGTCCCAAGCTCAGTCTAACGTTAAGGTGACAAAGGTTGGCCGAGGCCGAGACTGCTACCTACTAACTAAACTAAGATAGAAGCTAAAAAGCTTGAGAGAGATTTCGTGTATGATTTGTGTGATGTGGTGATGTCCCTTTCGTTTGGCCCTTGCTCTGCTTATATAGAAAAGTGCACTGCCTCGACCTCTTACCCTAGATCGCCTCCTAGTCGAACTTGGAGACATTGAAGTCTATCTTTTCCAATGTTTATCCTCGTTTGAAACGGACCTAAAAACTCCAAGGTTTACCCGATTCCCCGAACTTAACTGACCTTCTCTGGAGTCTATCTTTATCTCCTAAGAATCGGAGTACACTCAGCCTCTTTTAATGTTATTTTTAATAGAGTCTATCTTGAACCCGGCCTCTTTGAGCTTTCATCTTGTTCAAGTCCTGCGCTAACACGAACCCTCCTTTCACGTATTAGCCAATGACCCTTCGTTAGTAGAGACCGCGATGATCGGAGCCTAATGAGACTCGCGATGATCGAATCCTAACAAGACTCGCGACGATTAGGCCTATGAAGTTCTGTGACAATTTGGGCCTATAAAGGCCTGCGACGATTGAGCCAGCCCGAGGTCAGTGACAATTTTGGGATGGATGACACCCGCGATGATACAAACTGAGCAGAATCTGTGATGATCTGATGTTGTGCGGAAAAATTATGGCTTACTGTTACATGGAGAATTCGGTCGTCGCCTTGGGAGTAACTGTCGAGGACGCGAGTGACAAGGAACTGAAGGTGCAAGCAGTGGAAGTTGCAAATGACACGAGGACCGACAAAGGCGGACGCGCGGGTGACAAATGTACAACGAGGCCAAGCGAGTGACAAGACATGACGTGGATGATCGGGCGTAGGAATATCGGATGACGAGTTCACGAGCGGGCAACCAGAGATTTAGAAGATCATTGTTGCTGGGCTTTTGTTGTTGTGGCCCATTATCTTATTATTAATTGGATCATAGCTTTGTTTTATGCCGTAGCTTTTGTTGGGCTTAGGAAACACTACTATATATGTAATGAAAGGAAGAAACCTATGGGATTATTTATTTGTCTAATGGAATTTGGTTTCTTAGAGTTACTCTAAGAAAATTAGGGCTTCTCTTCTTTTGCTCATCATTCTATCAAAACTTCAAGAGTATATTTTTGAATTTATCCAAGAAATTTATTTGGTATCAGAGACATCCATCATTGGCCTGTTACTAGTATATAAAAAATGGAAATGGAAATGGAAATGGAAATGGAAATGGAGAATGACATTACAAGGGAAGAGTTGGTGGCTATCATTAAAGACATACTCGGAGAGTTCAGAGAATCCATGAAGGACGACCTAGCTCAATTCCGAACCAAGGAGAAGCTTGTTGACACGGTTGATTCGGCCATACCAAGGGTGAGCAGATGGTTTACAAGGTGGAAGTCAAGGTGGTTGAGTATGCGGTCGAGATAAAAGGTAAGTTTGATGGTGAGTAGTTGATGGTAGAGCTTCCTAAGGCAGTTTCGATCAAAGTTGATACTAGAAGTGGGTTAGGAGGGTTGGAACATGAGGTATTTGTTTTTGAGTTTCCCAAAGGATTTGCTAAAAGTGAAACTTGGGGCGTTTTCAATTGGAGGATGAACTTGACGAGAAAGGATATTCTAGGATCCTAGAGGTCGACCCAACTGAGTTTGGTTTTGATTTTTGGGTTGATTTGAGTAAGGAGAGTAAAAAGAGAGATGCGCCAAAGGTGTTCGATGAAATGACTAAATGTGGTTTTAGGCACTTTGTCAACAGAGGGGCTGCTTGGAAAGATGCACATAAGGTGTTCGATGAAAAGGGGGAGTATGTTATTGAAGTCAATGACGTTATGAGTGTGAACTATTATGAGGATGATGCGATTGTGCAATTGGAGAGTGGTATCTCCCACGGTTTTGAACAAATGAAGTTGAAGGGAAGTACCTCGCAAGCTGTCCGGGAAGGAGATTATGATAAATCTTATCATGACAAGGCGGGGGTTGAGGAGTCTTGTGTTTTTGTGGGAAAATCTAATGACTTGGTGGATGACGATGAGATGTTGCATGAGAAACCAACAAAATCTTGTACTTTAGACTGGAATGGAGCAACAGATGATATTGCAGCTGGCAATGCAGACAACTTCGATGTTGGGGAGCCTACCAAGAATGTTATAAGACACCGGCTTGACGAAAATGTGTGTTAGTAGTGGTTTGGTTAACATGTATGCCAATTATTGTCGGGTGGAAGATTCAGTGGTGGTGCTCAATATGCTACCCCTTTGCAACAAGAGTACCTAGAGGAGGTTTTAACCAATCCCAAAGCTGGATTTTACATCAATAGAGATGTATTTGGTGCAGAAGGCGATTTCATAACCTCACCTGAAGTGAGCCTGATGTTAGGAGAGATGGTAGGTGTATGGGCTATGTGTCTATGGGAGCATATGGGACAACCGAAGAAAGTGAAATTAGTTGAGCTGGGTCCAGGACGAGGAACACTTATGGCTGATCTTCTGCGTGGTGTAGTAAAGTTTAAAACTTTCACGGAGTCGTTGCATGTTCACGGAGTCCTACATTACAAAAGCTCCAGCATACTAACCTAAAATGTTTAGATATTAACATCGATGGAAGTGGGAAGGTGCAGGCTACAAGTGGATTGGCTGGAACACCTGTATCGTGGCATGTTTTAATTGATCAGGTTCCGTCAGGATTACCAACAATTACCATCGGTCATGAATTCTTTGATGCACTGCCTGTCCACCAGTTTCAAAGAGGTACTCGTGGTAGAAAGTGAGAAGTCATGACTTGTGATGAGCAGGTTAAATATTATGTCATCAAGATAGAGAAAAGAGCAGAGTTTGACACGACCATGGAAGATGTTCTTCTACTAGTTTGCTTCTTGATAGGCAGGGTACATATGAAATTGTTTCTAAAGGAGGAAATTCTGAACTGAGATGTTATGCACATGTCTTTCCTATTATCCTTGTAGAGATAAAGCTGGGCTTGCAAGTAGACCAATCTGCCATATCACGATTTTCCTCCAAAGGCATGACCTCGAGGCTCTTTTTACAAGTCCAGCATGGACTAAAGGATGACAAAGTGCAGCTTCAGTGTTCACAAAAAGGAGCTAGTCGACAGTTGCAGTGGTTTTGTGATGAGTTGATGGAGGTTTTGATTGTAGAGGTGGAAGCAAATATGGAAGCCATTGCGGTACGTGCTGTAACAAAGTTGGAATGGCAGGACAACATGTTGTAACTTTTGTAGCAGGTCTGGCTTGTCAAGGCTTTCAACTTTTGTGCGCAATCTTCTCTTCTTGTTCCTTAAGGACAAGAAACTTAAGCGGGATGGATTGTTACATGGAGAATTCGGTTATTGCCTTGGGAGTAGCTGTCGAAGACGCGAGTGACAAGGAACTGATGGTGTGAGCAGTGGAAGTTGCAAGTGACACGAAGACTGACAAAGGCAGACGCGCGGGTGACAAATGTGCAGCGAGGCCAAAGCGGGTGACAAGAAATGACGTGGACGACCGGGCGTAGGAATATCGAATGACAATTTCACGAGCGGGCTATAAGAGAATTAGAAGATCATTGTTGCTGGGCTTTTGTTGTTGTGGCCCATTATCTTATTATTAATTGGACCACAGCTTTGTTTTATGCCGTAGCTTTTGTTGGGCTTAGGAAACACTACTATATGTAATGAAAGGAAGAAACCTAGGAGAGTATTGATTTGTCTAATGGAATTTGGTTTCTGAGTTGCTCTAAGAAAACTGAGGATTCTCTTCTTTTGTTCATCTTTCTATCAAAACTTCAAGTATCTCTTTGAATTTATCCGAACAGACTTGATTTTATCACTTACCAATTTTAATTTTAAAGGCCTCGCCAGAATTTGTTGTCGAAGGAGTCGCCGGGGCCGGAGCATGTTTCTTACAAGCAGGAGAGGACCCAAGTGTTCTTGGGTCATAACTATGGTATGGAGCCTCGCCGGAGTCAGTTCTTGGATGTATCGAAATGACCGGAGCACAACGCTCATACACCAGAGAGTTACCTAAAGATCGTGGTTCGAATGTATGGTGTTGAGCCTCGATGGAGCCGGTACCTGGATGAGTTATTAGATGAGTGGGCCTCAGAAGTTCATAAGAATAAGGTAAATGCTGCCTTATCTCGAATAGATTTTTCTAGTCTTTCCTTTTTTTTCGGGTGTTAACCCGTATGATTAGGTTGAGCTTCATGAGGAATTCTTTGAGATTATTCCATCTTTGGAGGTCTATAAATATAGTTTAGTAGTTGACTTGTTGACGGGTAAGGCAAAAGAGTGGTTCTTGTCGTGGAGATTGAGCTTCGACAATGTTGACTAGGATGAGTTTGTCGAGACGTTGTAAATATGCTTTGAGAATGAGGAGCAAGTTTGATTCGTCAGTTGCGATGGAGTTCATGAGCAACTCGACGAATGTGTTGTGGAGAGTTCATGAGCAACTCAACAAATGGGGTCACTTCAATATGGATTTGATGATTCTGGACCCTTGTTTGTTGATTCTCTTGATGGTCAAATCCATAATGATGTCATGAACATTAGAGTTAAAGAGTGTATTATGCCAGAGTGTATGAGGATCAAGGTTGAAGACATCTTGAACAAAATGGATGATGATGATGACGCTGTTCAACCAAACGAGGCAGATTTAGAGACTTCATCTCGTCAAGTCTCTTGCAAGGAAGTTTCAGTTTTAGATTTTGGTGGATTTGGACATCTTAAATTTGGAGAACAAGAAGACTTCATGGACTGCCAGTTACAGATTTCTCTCCTGAATACAAAAATAGATGCAATTAAGGGTATTTCTTGGACAAACAAGGAAGTACTTGATCTTGAGTCAGGTCTACAATTTTTAGAAGCGATTGCAGATCCATCACCTGCTATCATTTTTACAGATGCAGATCTGCCATTTGTTACAGGTTCTACAATTTTAGCGGATGCAAATGTTGTACTGCATTTTGTTATAGGGTTGCAACCTCCTGCAGATTATGGAGCAACTAAAGAGGCAAAGAGGAACCTTGAGAAATTAAGAGAATGTCGAGCTATCAAAGTTATAGGAACTGGTTTTTGTTCACAGTTGATGAAGTATCGAGCTGAAGCAGAATAGGAAAGGGGCATGTTATGATTTGGACCTTGAGGACAAGGTTTTGTTGATGCCAGGGATTTGTAATGATCTCCCAAGGTACGATGGTGAATTCATATCCTTGAAAAAGAGTAGCAAGCTTAATGAGTTGATATCAAAGAGGAAGGAGTATGTGTTTGTTGTCAATTCATGTGTTGGTGCTGTTGTTGAGTCGAGAAGCAAGGATTTGGATGGAAATGGAATTGGAATTCCAGCAGATGGGTGGGGGACTTGCAAGCTTCTTTGGTTCAGCATTGTTGGCAGTGCATTCGCAGATGATGAAAGGTGTTCTGAGAGTGTCATAGCATGTGCGAGACAAGGGGAAAATGTGACTGAACCTTGTCTACAGAATGTGAGAAGTTTTGAGAATCGAATGAGGTTGGTTGCAAGAGCTTGTAGCCGTGATAACAATTTAGTCAAATCTGAAATGGGTTCAGATTTTGTACATGTGCTGTGCTTGTCCGATGTTGATATATTGAAGATGGTGATGGAGAATACTCGACTCCTTGTTGTACTACACTTGATTACATTTACAAGGCTTGTGTAAGCGGTTGCTTTTAAGATGGGGATGATGATTTTACATGTATTTGATCCAAGGGACTTGAAGCACATATTTTGTCTCTGCAAGTTAAACCATTTTGGCAGCAAGAATTCAGCTACAGTTTCATGAGTTGCAAGAGAAGCTATAGTGCATAGGCGAGTTCAGTGTTCCGATTTTGATGTTCCTTGAACCTTGAGGACAAGGTTCTTATTGAAGGAGGGAGTTGTAATGATCACAGGACTAAATTACAATAATAGGAGTTCTTAGGTGACTGAATTGTAATAGGACTTATGAGGTATAAATAGAGATAGGAAAGAACTCTAGGAACTATTTTAGATATTTTGACATAATTGATCCTAAGAAACAGAATGTTTCTGTTCTTCCTCTCCTTCTTCTATCTCTGTTTTCCCTCCCTCTATCTTCAATTCTTGAACCCTAATTGTCAGGTTTGTTACATAGACTCCATTACAGACAAAAATTGAGTGATATCCCACATAAATTGATATTTGGATCAGCAAACTGCACTAGTCAATCTCTATCGAAATAAGCTTGTTGTTATTTCTACTTCATTCCATTTGTGCCTAGAATTCTTGGTAAAATAACAGTTTTGGCATTGTACTGTGTTTTCCATAATCGGTGATCCCATGTCATGATCAAAAATATTTTGACAACGTGCCGTGATATTTTCTCTTTCTGGCATTCATGTTTTGCCTTTATCAAAATAGTATAAATCGGCCGTGTTCACTTATGTTAATAAAATAATAAATTTATTAAAAATTGATGTCATTCCTCTTCAAAGTCAGACACAATTTCTTTTATTAATACGAGATAGACCATTATTACATATATCCCTAACAAATAAAATGTTATCTATGGTCCACAATCTCTACCTGGACCACCATAAGAAATTATGGCTCCGTCCAACGGATCAAATCCCCAATGGATTATACTATAACAATTTTCATTGTCACTAAATAATTTTGTATCTGAATAGTTGATATCAACGACACGGTAATTTTCGTTAACGGCTTGAATAGTTCGAAAAATTGAGGAAGTATTACTTTGGTGAGTAGCAAATGTTCCTCTTCCCATAGGCGGGCTAGATTGTCCAATGGGTGCATGGGTTACTCCACCAAATGAAAGAAAATTAACTCCGTCATTCAATTTGGTAAATGATTCTTTTGGCCAGTAGCCAATATTTTGAATACCACACACCAACCACCAACTGCGCGATACTATATCCTACAAGATTTTAAACAAAATTAGGCAGCCAAATATGATGAGAATTACTTTATATATAAAAATATGAGAATTAGTCATTCTTCTTATTCCTAAGGATTTCTTTCTATTTCTTCTATTAGCACATCCATAATATCAATGCGGGAAAGAAATAATTTAAAAAATTAGGGCAAATTACTCTAGGGTTCCTCTATTATAGTTATATATATGATTTAGCCTCTGGATTATCAAAATATATTATATAGTCCTCCGTGTTTGATTTTATTATACTCTAGAGTCTCTGATGTAAGAATCAGAGATTTTCTCCAGCAAAGCCCTAATTTTTCTCCGAAGAAAATTTCCAATTCTGGCAACAAAGACCCCAGAGTATATTAAAACTAAAAACGGGGCACTTTGTAATGTATTTTGATAATCGTGGGCTAATCATAGATATAACCATACTAGTGGGACCTTAGAGTAATTTGTCCAAAACATTATATCTCATGTGATGTAAATAATTTATAATATATGTTTCATAATAGCGATCACACTATAAAAAGGGTAAATTACTCTCATGTCCCTGTAATTTGGTCACCCTCCCCTTAGGGTCCCTGGATTTTAGAAAATTATCTTTCCGTCCCTAAGTTTTGATGATAATAGACTCTCGGGTCCCTGGAGCCAGAATATTTTATATTCTCTGGCGATACCCCACCTGAAAAGACTAAAATGTCCTCCCACTTAAAAAAAAATATCTTTCTTTCCCCTTCATCTTCTTCCTCAATTCATCCTCTTCCTCAAACTTTTAAACCTAATCAATAAACAAAAATCAACAAAACCAATGATTGAGCCATCTAAACCTAATCAATAAACAAAAATAATAAAAAAACCAATGATCCGCCTGAGCTCCTCTGCGACATCCTTCGAGTCCGGCCGGTCGTCCATGTCCGCCGCGACCCAGCAGAATGCCAGCTCGGCCACCGCGCAGACGAGGAGGCCCAGGTCGAGGAGCTGTTGGAGCATCCCCATCTGGATCTTGGACACCACGAGATCCGCCAACGCCACCTCCCCCTTGTCCCTGGCCCGGTGGTCAACCGCCCTAAGCCGATGAGGGTTCCTCTTCCCTCTCCGTACGAGGGTACCGATGAGGGTTCCTGGAGGAGGAAGGTGTTGGCATTGGATTTTCCCATCCACAATGTCATCGTCAAAGAGCATATCGTCGTCACTCTCCCCATGCTCCTCCCACCAGCGTCAGAAATTGTCAACGACATCGTCATCCAGGAGCACATCGTGTCGGCATCCAGGAGCACATCGGGTTGCTTGCAATGAGGGTGAGGCCCATGTCTGCGTCATCGGTTTAAGGTTGTTCGATGAGAGGAGAAGAAATGATTCTCATAAAAAAATTAGATTTATTTTTTAGTTTGCCGTTTAAGAAAATTGGGCGGGCGTTGACTTTCGAAGATGAAAGTCGCTTGTAGAGATAGTTTTAGGGAGTGTAACGAGAAAAGTAACAAAAAATGAAGAAAGCTGTGTTATTGAAATGTGAAATGTCCTACGGAATTAGCATTAATAATTCCAAGAGAGATGCTCAAAAAAAGAGCTTCACCAGTACCTACTTTATGTGGAATAATTCTAGCCATAGAGCTAAGGGTTACTACAAACACCATGCTATTGAGGGAAAGAGCAAGAAGCATGCTCATGATAATGTCGATGAAGCAAGCTTGAGCTTTGACATTGATGACATGAACCTCACGGGTCTTGTGTCAAGGTGAATTTTATTGGTGGGTAGACATTGGAGCCACACACCATATTTGTGCGCACAAATGGATATTCAAGATCTATCAATTGGTGGATGATGAAAATTGCTACATGCAAATTGAAGGCAAAGGTATGGTTGTGCTCAAGGTGATCTCCAGCATGAGCTGACTGATGTGTTGCATATGCTTGAGATTCGAAGAGTCCTATCTCTGGCACTGTGCCTAACAAGAAAGAGTTTTGGCTTGAGTTTGAGTCTGAAAAGTCATTATGTTGGACGGCAAAATATTTATTGGCAAGGGTTATTTGACCAATATCTTCTAAAATAAGTATAATGACTTTAGCCTCCAAGGCAAGTCTAATGCTTAGATTGATAGAGGTGCAGCATGTGAAGTTAGCACTAGTACCATTGGAATAACTGTTGGGTAGTATGCAATTTTTTGCATATTCTCATGAGTTAGTAAAATTGTTGAATGGTAGATAGGTCATCTGAAATATATGTTTTTACAAAGGCTTATGTCACTAAACTTATTACCCAAATTCAACCATGATTATAAACACAAGTGTGATACTTGATCGTAGATTATACTAGATATTACTATCTCTACTTGATGAGAAGTAAAGACGAAGTAATAAAATTTTCATTCACTATAAGATTGAAGTCAAGATCCAACTCACTATAAGATTGAAGTCAAGAACCAATTTGGGAAGAAGATCAGAAATCTTCAAAGTTGTGGGAGAAAGCTCAGCTTTCGGCTAACTATGTGCTCAATAGAGTACCACACAAAAAGTTGGATAATATACCTTATGAATTGTGGGACGGTCCTATACCTAGCTAAAAATTCCTAAGGGGTTAGGGATATCTTTCTAAGATTCTGATCCCACCTCCTAAAAGGACTATGATAGGACCCAAGATGATGGATTGTGTGTTTATCGGCTTTGCACAAGACATTGATATATACTAATTCCTGTAAACAAGTTAGATAACTCTGATATCCACGTAAACACAATAATTAAAGCTAGGGACACTTCATTCTTCGAGGAAATATTTTCTCACAAAGCTCAAACAGAGGTTAACAGTCAACTTGACCAAAGCGGGAGCAATGTGGGTGGACAGGAACCTCAAGATGAAGTTGAAGAACCTAGAGCGTGGGAAAAGGGCTACTAAAGAAAAGTCATTTGGATCCAATTTCCTAACTTAAATGTTAGAAAAGGATCTGGTAACCCACAAAGAAGCTATGTCCTCTACGGACTCCACTATTTGGAAGAAAGTGGTGAATAATGAGATAGAGTCTATCTTAAATAATCATACTTGGGAACTAGTGGATCTACATCCAGGTAGCAAACCATTAGTTCACAAGTGGATCTTGAAAAAGAAGATGAATCTGGATGGTGCAATGGATAAATACAAGGCTAGACGTGTATAAAGGCTATAAGTAAACCGATGGTGTTCATTATTTTGATATGCATGCTCCTGTCTCCAGGAAAAACTCTATAAGGTTAGTGTTAGCCTTGTCAGCTTTGTTTAACTTAGAGATCCATCAAATGGATGTTAAAATAGCCTTTTTAACAGAATTTGGAAGAGGAGATTTATATGGAATAACCTGAAGAGTTTGTGGTTCCGGTAAAGAACATGGTGTGTAAGCTTGTAAAATTATTGTACGTATTAAAACAAGCATCTAAGCAATGACACAAAAAGTTTGATAGTGTAATGCTATCAAACAGTTTTTGGATAAACCAGTGTGATAAATATGTCTACATGAAAGGGGTAATAAATACTATGTGATAGTATTTCTCTATGTAGATGAGATATTAATTATGGGTAATAATGATAATATCAAAATTACCAAGTAAAAGTTATCACAAAATTTTGACATGAAAGACATGGGATAAGCTGACATAATACTTGGGATGAAAATCACCAAGACTTTAGAAGGTTAGGCACTTTCCTAAAGTAATTATGTCTAAAAGATACGTGACAAATTTGATAAGGATAGCAATGATATTGCGAGAACCCTTATGGAAGTGGTGTCGAGTCTATGCAAGAGTCGTGGAGAAAGTGCACGACAACTAGATTATTCTAGAGTTATAGGCAGTCTAATGTACCCCATAGATTATACTCGATTGGATATTGCAAACATAGTAACCAGATTATCGAGATATACGAGTAGACACAATAATAAATACTGAAAAGCGATAGTTAGAGTCCTTAGATATCTAAGGTACACTACTAACTATAGATTAAACTATACGTGACATCAATCCGTTATGAAAGAGTATGAAGATGCCAACTAGATCTCGAGCGGATACATATTTACAATAAGAGGAGCAGCGATCTCGTGGAGATTGCAAACAAACTTGCATTGCTAGATCAACTATAGAATCCGAATTAATAGCATTAGATCTAGCAGCTAAAAAAGGCAAATTGGCTTCAAAGTTTCTTTAGGATATTCTGATGCAATCAAAACCAGTATCTCCCAATAGTGTGCACTGTGATAGTTAGTCAACTATTGGAAGAGCACAAAACAATGTGTATAATAGAAAGTCTAGATATATACATCGTTGACATAAATCCGTGAGAACATTATTGAGAATGGGTGTAATATAAATCCGTGAGAACATTATTGAGAACGGGTGTAATATCTTTGGACTACGTAAAGTTAAAAGAGAATATCGCAAATCCATTAACTAAAGGTCTAATAAGAGACAGAGTGGAGGTATTCTCTAGGGGAATGGGATTAAAGTCCACGAAATGACCTAAACCCATGATGATAACCCAACCTGGATCGTAAATCCTCATCTGCATGTTCATTGAGAAAACTGAATTGTGAGGCTAAGGTTGAAAAAAGCACTTAGGAAATTGAGTTCCTAACCTATTCCTATGATGAAAGAGTGATAGGCTTGTCCATGGGAAGGTTAAGTTTTAAGATTTTAATGATCCTTATACTTTGAGTATATATATATATATATATATAAGTGGCGTATGGCCGGATACTCCAAATAAAAGATCACCTATATCGAATGTGTAGTGGCCGCCTATATGAGATGAGTTAAATGCTAAATCTCCAAAGCATTCGATGAAGTTTACAGGGCAGTCCAGGGCCAAAATAGACAAAAACAAAAGAATTGAGTAGTGGTTTAAGAAGGAGTTATGTTAGTATATTTGTCTTGGTATAAATAAAATGCCAAATAATTCAAGGTATCACATCCACTGGTTGGCAAGTATATCTGAAGGTATTTTACTAAGGAAGGTTCAATGCTTTCAACCATCTTTCCTGATGTAACTAATTCTAGCAAAACTCCAAGTTGCATGTAGCATTAGTAGGCTCATAAAATATCATATCAACCAATTGCATTCATGTGGGAGATTGTTGAAGAATTAGATTTTCAATCCACAAAGAGGTTGGCCAAACAAAGATTTATGTTGGGTTTGAGCCTAAGAGGTTAATTACAAAGAGAATTCTAATTAAATATATTCTCTTAGGAAATTTGAACTAATTGTAATGTAGGTCACCCCAATTATTTTTGGGTGTATATGAGATCAATGTAAAACTCGTTGAGATAGTTTCGTAATGATAAATGATATTTGAAAAAAATCAATTCTCGGTATGAATGAAAAATTGGCTTCGAAGTGATAAGATTTTCCCTTACGTCATGAATTTGAAATTTTTAACTCATGTACTATTTATTTATTGACTATGGTTAATATGAAGTGTTAATGGCTATAACTGCTCATTTATTGACTACGGTTTATAGGAAGATTAATGACAGCCATTATTACTTCATAATTAAATGGTGTCTCAAATCGACCATATAAAAGAGAACCTACTCCTGCCATTTTATACGCACCAAGAAAACTCACAGAGAGTTTTCTATTCTCCTTTTCCCCTTCAGAGCATATCATTTCATTCTTGCATAAAAGAGTCAGAGTTCTACACCACCAAAGGTTCGAAAGTTGTGCAATAGTGCTTCCTATTGTAATCGTGATTGGGCATTGTACCTTGGAAACTCTTTTATGCACGGTGGGCTGAAGCCATAAGGCAGATAATAAGAGTTTAATGGCACACGTTTTGCTGTGAAAAAGATGGTATTATACACTTTAAAAAAGATTCAATCTGAAGTCCACTACCTTGGAAAAGATGGTATTATACACTTTGCTCAAAGTGTGGGTTATTCTACACTCTTATATTGCTTACGTTTTATATATACATATACATGTTTGAACTATAATTTGCTAATATTTCCAATAATTGAATTGCCATTGTTACTTGATTGGGAATATTTGGATAATTTTTTGAAAAATTACTCTCAAGTCCCTCGAATTTGCTTAAATATACTCAAAAGTCCCTCCTGTTCACAAAATACATTCCGACGTCTCTCTGGTTTGCTTTTATTATAGTTTTGGGTTCCTGGCGCACGTTAGCAGCACTTTTTTTCATTTTTTTCAATGAAATAACCAAAATACCCTTAGAACAAAATTTTTAAAAATGCTGACATCATCAAACAAAAATACTCTTCTTCAAAACCCACCAAAATAAGTAAAAAATAAGAAATAAACTCCACCATTCTCTGCTAGATAAGTAACAATTGGTTTGTCCACATAAAAAATTCCAAGCGAAGCTAAAACAATCTGAGATCGAAACTTTCTGGGACAAGCGAAGCGAAGCAAATTAATCTGACATGGCGTCGACGATTCGGAAGAGGAAGATCTCCTAGACGAAGAGGAGAATGACGAGGAGGAGGAGGAGAAGGTGAAGAGGAAGAGAGAAGGGAGCACGTGACCCCAACCATTACAGCTCCGAGCTCCGGCAGAGGGTCTGTTATGGGCGAAGAGGAAGAGAGGACAATTCTTGGGAAGGATGACGGCGGCGACGATGGTGCTAGACGAGGACGAGGATGGTGCTTAGAGAGGACGAGGATGATTCTAGGCGAGGACGATGGCGGTGACGACGGTGCTTGGTGAGGACAAGGTTCTTTAGCGACGATGATTGTTGGCGAGGATGAAGGCAGAGACGATGGTGCTTGGCGAGGATGAGGATGGTGCTTGGCGAGGATGAGGATCTTTCACGATGATGGTGGTGTTTGGCGAGGACGAGGGCGACGACGATGGTGAGTCGCAGGGGGCACTGGTAGTGCTAGAATGGTTGGACAGAAGCGGGAAGACGTCGCAGGCCGGGAGGCTATCCAACGACGATGACGGTGGCGGCAATTTTGGATAGAGAGACAGATATCGGGAAGATGATCTCTTTGTATCTGTCCAACGACGACGGAAATTTCTAATTCATGTTTTAAAGCAAGAGCTTTTGAATTCGATTAATCCGATGGAGATGCCTTTTATTGTTTTTTTTGGATGTTTTTTGGTTCGGATGTTGTTTTTTTGGTATTGGTCATTCGAGAAGAAGGAATGATGTCATCAATTTTTTTTAGTTTTTTGTTCTAAGGGTATTTTTTTCTTTTTAATGACAAAAAAAGAAAAAAAGTCATTTAGGGACCCGAAAGTATAATCAAAGCAAACTAGAGGGACTTCAGAATATATTTTGTGAACAGGAGGGACTTTTTAGTATATTTAAGCAAACCCGAGGGACTTGAAAATAATTTTCCATAATTTTTTTAGCATAATTACTAGAAATGGTTTATATTGCCGAATGCAATATTTATTAATATGACCTAGCCTTAAGGGGAATTATTGAAAGGCTTATTTTATTGTGTGGCATTGTCGTTGACTTGAGACGTGATAATTTATGGTATCCCAATAATAGGTGGTTACATAACTAGTGTATGATCTTAGAAATTAAGACAGTACGGAGTGAGTAGTAAAGATTTAGATAATATGGTCAGATTTGAAGTTTGAGCAACAAAAGTATTTTAGACCAAGTCAACTAATATTTTGTTGAATATTTTTAAAATAGCATAACTTTTGACTCGTTTATCTATTTTACTATTATAATATATTTTCGAAATGAAAATTTTACGATCTACATCTTTCTGGCTTGTCTGTAAAATTCTGAAAATTTTCACGCCCATGGCCTTTGTTTCATTTTAAAATTGGTGTCCCTTGAGTTGACCCTCCCATTAGCCACCTTTGTGAATTGTTCCAGGAACTTCTTGGGTGATGAAATGGCATCACTTGGTAGTGCCAATCTCTATAAATAGCGGCTTTCATCTCCAATCCAACTTCTAATCGATCCAACCTTCATTTTCTCTCTAAGCATCATCAGATTTTTCTCATAGTGTGTTCTTGGTCGGTTCAAGGTAGTACAATCCTTGAACACGACAACGGTGTGAGGCTTCATTGTATCCTGATGAGAAAAGTTCATTGACCCGTTGTACTCGCGGATTATCCGGAGGGTCAAACTATTTGTTTGAAAGAATCCTTAAAAGATCTTTGAAGTCAGCGACACCAAAATTGTTCTTTCATCTTCCAACCCACATTTTCCAACATATTTGAAAGCCTACTTTTACTATGGTAGGACTTTTTTGGAGGACGGGTGTTGTGAAGGAGACAACTTAAAAGTTTTGTACTCGAAGAAAAGACATTCACCACATACAATATCTTTGACATAATGGAGGGTGAGACTTTAATCATTACTGAAAAATCACTACAAGTCATGAACCAGACCTTGACCCGCCTGCAACGATTTGATGGTAAAAACTTCACTGATTGGCAAGAGACAGTGAAGTTCTTCCTTATAACCATCAAGTTGTGGCATATTCTTGAAGATGGCTTGGAGGAGATCCCTGCTGCAACCGCGGAGGATAGTGACAAATTGAAGGCCAAATGCAAGAAGCGTCAAGATGAAGATTTCATGTGTCGTGGCCACATCCTCAATGCTTTGGACACCAATGTCTACAGCGCCCACAGAAGCATCCCGACGGTAAAGGAATTATGGACCGCTCTGGACAACAAGTACAAGATCTCTGAGGCAAGCAACAAGAAGTTCCTGATAACTTCATGGACTTTAAGATGGTTGACAGTAAGTCAATTATCGCCCAGGTCAGCAAATTATTACTCTTCGTCAATCAACTCAAGGATGTTGTGGTATTGATCTTGTGTCTACATTCGTTGTTGGAGTAATAATCTCCCGTCTTCCTTCTTCGTGGAATGATTACAAGAAGAAATTGAAGCATGCTAAAACTGACTATGACCTTAAAGGTTTACAGCGTCATCTTCGTATCAAAGAGGACTCTCGTAAACGAAAAAAATGAAGGATAGTTAGCAAAATAAGAATTTTTCTAAGGCTAACAATGTTGAATTTCAGAATTCTTTAAAGCTAAAGAATGACTCTCAGTTTAAGAAGAAAAATCATAACAAAAAGGATAAGAAGAAGGGTGATTGCTTCTGGTGTAAGAAACCCGGCCATTATGCTCATAACTGTCGTCAGGGAAAAAAATATTTGAAAAATGAGGCAAATATGGCAGATGAAAAGGGAAAACTTGTCAATGTAGTGCAAAGTGCCAATGCCATTGTTGACAATGGTGGTGGATGGTGGTATGACACTGGTGCAACCATTCACATCTGTAAAGACAAAAATCTTTACAAGACATATGAACCAATTATCGGAGAAGAAGTCACATCAGCAAACAACTAAGGAGGCAAAGTTGTCGGCAAAGACATAGTTGAACTCCCTTTTACATCGGGAAAGATTTTGACTCTTAAAAATGTACTACATATCCCTGATATTGTTAAGAACCTTTTCTCAGGAGTCCTTATTAACAAGGCCGGATTCAAGGCTACTTTTGAGTCGGATAAGTTTGTACTGTACAAGAACGGGATATTCGTTGGACAAGGATACACTTGTAATGAGATGATTAAACTCAATTTATTGAAGAATGATTTTGCTTATATTGTTAACTCCTTTGATATTTGGCATGCAATATTAGGACATCGTTTGAATCTGTAGTAAGAAATTATGCCTTGCTTGAATTGATACATAGTGATGTTGGTGACCTTAAAAGTCACATGACTCATGGTAGAAATAAATACTATGTCACTTTCATTGATGATTGCACTAGATATGCATATGTTTACTTGATGAAGTCTAAGGATGAAGTTTTTGACAAATTTAAGATTTACAAGGCTGAAGTAGAAACACAATTAGGAGAGAATATTAAAATTCTAAGATCTGATCGTGGTGGCGAATATTTTCCTAATGAGTTCACTTTATTTTGTCAAAAACATAGCTTAGTTCATCAAGCTACTGCACCTTACACACCCCAACAAAATGGTATTACTGAAAGAAAGAATAGGACTTTGATAGAGATGATAAATGCTATGCTAATAAATTCTACTTTGCCTAATTCATTGTGCGGAGAAGCCATATTGTCCGCATGCTATATTCTGAATAGAGTTCCTTTGATAAAGAAGAATGTATCCCCTTATGAATTGTGGTTTAAAAGAAAGCCAAACTTGAAAAGATTGAAATTACCGGGTTACTTAGTGTATGTTAGAAAGCCTGATCCTAAGAGACCAAAATTAGTAAATAGAGCTTATAAATGTGCATTTGTAGGCTACTCACATAATAGTACAACCTACAGATTTTTAATTCTAGATACCTTCGAGATTATAGAATCTGTAGATGTAGAATTCTTTGAGAACTTAACTATACATAATTCCCAAAATGAACCCATTGGAGATCCATTGTTGCCTAGTCTAGAATCGATAGACACTAACAATAATGATGACACTTTAGCTCCTACGAAAGATTTTGAACATACAAGAAGTAAAATAATAAGAATAGAATAAGACTATGGTCCTGAATTCATAACAGATCTTGTTGAGGGTAAGAAAAATGAGATTATTAATATTGTTAAGTATGTTATGCACGTTGATGATGATCCTAAAACTTATTCTGATGCTATGAGTTCTAGAGATGTTATCTTCTAAAAATATGCTATTAATGATGAGATGAATTCAATTTTATCTAATGAAACTTGGATATTGTGTGATTTGCCTCCTGGTACAAAGCCTATAGGATGCAAATGTTTCAAAAGAAAGTTGAATGCCGATGGTACCATTGATAAGTTTAAAGCCAGATTGGTTGCTAAGGGATATAAGCAAAGACATGGAATTGATTACTTTGATACATATGCTCCTGTTGCACGCATTACATCCATTCGTTGATAAAGTTTGCAAGTTAGTGAAATCTTTTTAGGGTCTGAAGTAAGCTCCCATGAAATGGTATGATAAGTTTGATAAAGTTGCATTGTCATATGGTTTTGTTATTAATGATGCATATAAATGTATCTATAGTAAGCATGATGATTTTAGATGCGTGATTATATGTTTATATGTTGATGATATGTTTATATTTGGTACTAACCTATATTGCGTAGAAGAAATAAATAAGTTTCTTGGCTCTAACTTTGATATGAAAGATCTAGGAGAGGCTGATGTGATTTTGGGAATTAAAATCCTAAGAAGTGGAGATGAGTTGGTGTAAAACCAGTCTCATTACATTGAGAAATTTTTCAAGAAGTATGGTCACTTTGATGACAAACTAGCCCCCACTTCTTTAGATCCTAGTATTAAGTTAATGAAGAATGTTGGACGAATACATGCACAACTTAAGTACTCGAGTGTCATTGGAAGTCTTATGTATAATATGCATTGCCCAAGACCAGACATAGCTCAAGTTGTGGGAGTGTTATGTTGTTTCTCAAGTAGCCCAGGAGTTGAACATTGGAGAGCACTTATAAGAGTGTTGTATTACTTGAAAGGAATCATAAATTATGTTTTGTATTACCAAAGCTATCCCGCTGTATTGGAAGGATATAATGACACTAATTGAAACAATGTGGAATCCAAGTCTGAGTCCACTACTGGATGGATCTTTATATTAGGAGGTGTTGCGGTGTCCTGGGGTTCCAAGAAGCAAACTTGTATTTCTGATTCAACAATGTTGTCAGAGTTGATAGCGTTGGCTGATGCAAGTAAGGAGGCGGAATGGCTTAGAAACTTACTTGTAGAGATCCCACCATGGAAGAAGCCATCTACAGCGGTCTTGATTAATTGTGACAATCAAGCTACCATCTATAACGTCTCTAACAAGACTTATAATAGAAAGTCTAGACATGCAAGCCTAAGAGATCAAATGGTAAGACAATTGGTCAAGAGATGAGTAGTTGCGGTTGACTTTATTGAAATGAAGAAGAACTTGGCAGGCCATTTTATGAAGAGTCTACCAAAGGCAATATTTTTAATAAAATGTAGGGAAATGGGGCTAAGGTCTATGAAAAAAGGTTGGCCGCCAATGACGGAAACCCAACCTATGTTTTAAAATGGATAAACAAGGTTCAATGGGTACCAACAAGTCATTAGAGTGGTTATGGTGCACCAAGTTAAACCTCCCATTTCAAAATTGGTGCAGCATTTCTGTATGAATGAGGATGTATGCAAATTCTTAATAAGTCTACATGGTTAGAGGTGTCTCGCAGAAGCACCTTAAGAGACTTACCTATATGAGTACGAAAATTAGGTCGTTTCCTGGGAGAGTAAGACCGCTCTCTAAAGAAGACTCATGAATTTAGGGTATAAGCACATGGCCATTAACGTGCGAGCTACAGAAGACACTAGCTTCCGAAGTCAATATGTGTCAATATGTGTGGATGTGTCGATAAGGCTTTGAATTTCTTACACTAAAAGAAGGTTCAAATCCAAAAGATACATATCATTTATGTATTGATTTCTACGATGATGCTCATTGCTATCCTAACTTGAACTACGTTGGCTTTATCCCTCACGGGTACGTAGGCAATCACTTAAGTGATGCAATCACTCCATTGTTCTAACTTTTATTTTGTTTACTATTTTAAAGTTTTGAAAATAGGGACAGAATGTTGAATATTTTCAAAATAGCATAACTTTTGACTTGTTTATCCGTTTTGCTATTATAATATATTTTCAGAATGGAAATTTTACGTTCTACAGCTTTCCGGCTTGTCTGTGAAATTCCAGAAATTCTCATGCCCGTGGCCTTTGTTTCATTTTGAAATTGGTGTCCCTTTAGTTAGACCCTCCCATTAGCCACCTTTGTGAATTGTTCCAGGAACTTCTTGGGTGATGAAATGACATCACTTGGTAGTGCCAATCTCTATAAATAGCGGGTTTCATATCCAATCCAACTTCTTATCAATCCAACCTTCATTTCCTCTCTAAGCATCATCATATTTTTTTCATAGTGTGTTCTTGGTCAGGTCAAAGTTCATTGTGAGGCTTCATTGTAGACGGTGTGAGGCTTCATTGTATCCTGACAACAAAAGTTCATTGACCTGTTGTACTCGCGAATTATCCGTAGGGTCGAACTATTTGTTTGAAAGAATCCTTAAAAGATCCTTGAAGTCAGCGATACCAAAATTATTCTTTCATCCTCCAACCCACATTTTCCAACATATTTGGAAGCCTATTTTTATTATGGTAGGACCTTTTTGACGGTTGCGTGTTGTGAAGCAGACAACTTGAAAGTTTTGTACTCGAAGAAAAGACATTCACCACATATAATTCGACCAATAGGCTTGCAATTTGCATCCACACTATAGAGGTGGAAACATGATCCCTCAAAGGTTTACCTGTCGGCCTCGGCCTCAAAAGGTCACTCGTTTTTTATATTATCGTCTCTTGGGATTGTGACTTAAAATAAAAAATTTTAAATCTTTTATATTTGATTTTATTATATAATCAGGTCACTGTAGCATCATCTTTTTTATATAACATAATTTTGTACCCTCGACAAAAATAAAAAAAATGATTAATCATCTCTCCTCCTCCTCTCTCTCTCTACTCTATCTCACCCGGAAGAGTCACCATCGATGCCAGCACCTCCCTATCCCCTGCCTCGTCTTCATCTCTGGCAGGACCCACTCTGTCCACTCCGGCTATTTCATGCTCGACATGTGTCGTGGTCTACAACTCTCGGTTTAAACCTTTGCCTACCAAACGTAAAGGATCAAATTTTACCTCTTCATCTTGCCATTCTATGAAATTTTTGGCAAGGATTGCACTCTTCTACCAAAATCACAAGTTGGTATTGGACATAATGTGAGAACACCAAGTATTTGCCAAGTTTTCTATAATCATATTTTGGATGCAAAGTGTATTGGTAGGACATATTTCGACCAAGAATGTGGTAGATTACAAGTTGAAACATATAATGGGTATTAGTTTTACCTTCAAGGTCAAAAATATTTTATACTTCAAGAATGAGTTTTATGTGTCATTACACAACAAGAGAATGTGCCTATGTTTGTTGGTCAAGTAAAAAGGTATGAATAAAATTATTTAGAGATGGTAACAATGGTCTTTGCACATAAGGCATGAAGACATTGTTCATATAAAGAGAAGTTTGAGATCATTTGTTTCAGATTTCAAAAATTTGGTGAAATAAGAGTTAAGTTAGAATTTGAGACAATTAAGGAATTGCCTAAGCTTGTGACATAAGTTCACATATGACCTATCTTTCGAGATTGAGTTATGGAAACTCAATGTAAGGACCTAGAGACTAGTGAGCTTATGATACAAGTTGGAAATGATGGATTGCCAAGCTTGCGACTTTGAACAAATGGTGTATTATATTTTGGTGATATGGATATTAGAGATATAACATGCAAACGTGAGCAAATCCAAATAAATGTATTTGGAATGCTTCTGGATAGTTAAAGGACTTACGATTCTATGTGAGTGATAATGGACAAATTAACTATTTCAAATTATATTTTGCAAGTAAAGAGAACGTGTAATGATTCTAAGTTTGCTAAGTTGTTCAAAGTTTAGAAGATATGAATTGAGCTAGTGTTGTCTACATTCAAAAAAGTTGAGACCATTATGATTATGATTGATATTTCAAGATTAAGTGATGGACATTAGAGATAAGTTAGGACCACTTTATTGGCAAGGCCACATGAGACATAGGAGAGATATTTGGAATACGTGGTCGTGCCTATTTTTATAAGGAGGGGAGAATATAATATCCTAGTCCTTTAATCATATTTATCTAACTTAAGTGAAGTATACTTAGTCGTATTGACATATTAGATTAGTTTTGAAATAACATTGCTATGTAAATAGAGTGCCAAAGATAGTTGGAAGAAAAATATTTGGTATCTCAGACTACCTCAGATATGCTATGATAATCATAAGTTCTTCATTTGGAATTCAAAGGAGATGATTCAAACTGGTATTGAAGGATAAGATATGGACCTATAAGATTTGAAAAGACATAGATTTGTCATGCTAGCAATTTGGAACAAGCCTAGCATATGGATAAAAAATACATTGTGTTGCTGGTTCTTGAAATGCATTGGTTGGACTTCCTGGTGTTTATTTCAATAAGAATTCATGTTCCTACACCTTTATGAATTGTGTATAGACATGAATTAGTCTTCTAAGGGTTCTAGATCAATCTCAACAAAGCCTACATAAATAATTCTCAAGTGTTATGAAGTTAGTTAGACAAGTTTGGACAGATACCTATTAGGTAAAATGGGCATAACAGACTCAATATTTCTCCAAACGGATTAAGTGAGTATGATTTGGAACCTAGAAACATAGACCTGCAATTTATATAAAAATAGATTTGGAAAAAAAGTAACAAAAGTAGGTGAAAAACTGGGCACAATGTGCTGCATCCTTTCTAAGCATATTTTACATGTCCAATTTGGATAAAGAATCAGCGTGAAATTAGTTTTGAATGACGAACAAACTACTGGAGCATACAATTAAGCTAGTGGAAAAAAAGTTTGGTAAGTCAATTTTGACTCAGAATTGGACTTTGGTGTCTTCATACAAATTGTAGAGGACTTTATTACGTTTCTAAAACTATATTATGTGCCATGTTTGGACGAAGGAATCATCGTCAAAGTTCAGTTGAAAAATAGACTAACTATCATTCAGGATTGAGCGAGGTTCTAGAGTAAAGGCTCAGTAAGTTGATTCTTTAGGATTTTAAGTTGAGTTTTGGACTCTGAGTTATCAAGAACATACAGGAGAGTTTAAGTTCAGTGAATAAATGATTCAGTTTTGGTGTGATATCAGGTTATATGTGATATTTACCAAAGTAAGAAGCGATTGAGCTTATCGGGTGCTCAATATGTAACTTGGTTGGGGAAGTCAGGAACTGGTCTTATTTTGTAAATGGAATTGTTATACAGAGTATATGAGGTTTCCTTGAAGGTGGTTTGTAGCAGAAACAATCTTGGAAAGAATGGTTAAACGAAGGGCAAAAGTGAAAGGAGAATGGAATTGGAGAATGGACATTCGACGAATGGTCTTCAATTATGTAAGCATAAAAATCATGAAAATTTTCGTATTTGTGGTAAATGTGCATGTTTTAGACCTTAAATATGTGCATCTTATGCATATGAATTTTTTCTTTGAAGTGGTCATGTGTATATGTTGTATGCTTGGTCATATTTGGATTGGTTGGTGTCATGTGGTATTTGTGTGCGGCCAGCTAGAGAATATGTGTTTTCTAGCTCCGGGCCAATTTGTGAGGGTGTGACATGTCCATTTCTCTTGGATATTATCTTGGAACCTTTGATTGTGTGATGAGTATGTTGTATTTTTTTATGGTGAGAAATGGATGTTAGCTTATGTGTACATAAACTGGGATATCCTAGATTACTACTATATACTTAGTATGTGATTATGATGATGGAGATCGGATGGGCATGTTGATCTCCCTCTATGGAGAGGCAGTGACACTATTTTAACATGTTTAGAGCTCACCATTGATTGACTATATGATAATGTGTTTGTGGGTCGTGTTGTGTGATGGAATGGGATGTCACATAATTTGCTCATGTTTCAATTGTCTGTGTGTGGTCATATGATTAGTATACATTCTAGTGATTTCTTGAATGATGTGGGACATAGTTAAGTTCTGTTTCTCCCACATGTATTAGACATAACCGATATGTTATGCTCTATCTGCTTACAGAGTGTTCCCCCAAACACTCGCCCCCTTTCTCCAGTTTTGCAGGTTCTTTTGTAAGGTTTATATCCGTCCGGAGAAATCTTTCTTGGTGTTATTTGTTTCTTCACGCCCTCAATTAAGTCTCAAGACTTCTATTTTGCTCATTTGTTTAGTAGCTCCGTAGTCACAATGTTCATTTTGTTCTTGGGGACAATGTAAAGAATAATCTTTCATTCAAATTTAGACATTGATCATTTTGTAAACGTTAGAATTTATGTGTGAGGCTGGCTAGACTCTTTATGTGTTGTAAACGAGTTAGGATCTAGCGCTAGTCACTAACCTACAGATTTGGGTCATGACATTTGGGCTGCATCTTCGTGTCCCACGCCGTCCTCTACTATGGAGGGTAACTTGGGGTTGTCAGAATGGTCTCCTAAGCGGGCCTCTCCGGGGTCCCTGGGTTATACCCTGGTCTATTACAGTATTGGTCCTTTAAATTTGGAGGCTATGATGCATTCTATTTTTTTTCCAACATGCATGTTTTGCCGAGTGACTCGATTCAAAATTCTTCTTTGCCTAGCATCATACCTAGATCCTCCAGTTGCCCTAGGTGCTAGGCATAACAAAGTAGCATAGAATTCTCTCACTTTGTCCACATTAATCCCACAGCTTATTATCGATGGACCCAATAAACTAGACATTTCAAACCATTCTTTAGCTCTCTCACCAAAACCCGGTTTGTGAGACTTGGGTGTACACGTTCTCCTAAAGGTATCTCCAGTCATAGTGGCCTCTGTGTCAGCTTTATTGTCTTCTTCTTTGCGTTGGAGGTCCTTGAAGAGGAAGAACCAATTTCATTTGAGGAGGACTTGACCTCTTTGCCTTAGGCTCATCCTTGGATGAAGATCTTTTTTGCTTGCCCAACTTAAAAATCTCCCTTTTCTTCTTGCGCACCTCCTTCTCCGGGTGCTCGACCAAGGGGGCTTTTCCTTTAGCTTTTTTCGTGAGCATAGGAGGTAGAACTTCCTCTGCTTGCTCCACTACATGCCTCTCTTTCTCCATCTCTGGTTGGTTTTTAAGAGAGTGGAAAGTTTTTCGTTTCGAAGGAAGTTTGATCTTGAGTTTGGATGAAGAGGACCCACGTCTTTCTATAGTAGGAGCACATAATGCCTTCTCTTTCTGTTTCAACTAAGAAACCACTAAATTTTTCATCTTGTGTGGTTCTTGAGGCTGGGAAAGACCCTGTAGGTGGCTGGAATGCCTCATCTTCCTATACATGAGAGAGAGAGAGAGAGAGAGAGAGAAAGAGTGAGAGAGTATTTTTGAGAAACCCCTAGGGAGGAGAGGTTTTGGAGGCAAAGGAAAGGATGGAGAGAGGAAGAAGATGATTATTACTGGTTTAAATCAGAGATAATCACTCTGATTTTATAGACTCAGAAAAACTCGATTGAAGGGACACCAAAGATTAGCTGTTATAATGTGAGAGCCTATGGTTATTGTTCATTAGTCCTTACAACGGCTGAGAAGATATCTTAGTCCATCACAACGTTTGAGTTTAAAATTCTTGTTCGCATGTAAGTCCTAATTCTCTCCTTATTCTAATAAAATATCATTCATTTCAGGGCTGGGTAAATATGTACACTGACGAGCGCAAGAAATACTCACTTTATGCCCCTGTTTTAGGGTCATTTAGACCCAATTTTGGGTCTGTTTGAGTCATTTTATGCCATTTTTAAGTCTGTTGTCTCAAATGGTTTCACAATTATGTTTTTATGTCCTTCGGAGGAGGGTTTTAGAGGGACGCGAGGATCAAGAGAGAAGAGGCGAGCATGGGATGAGTCTGGCCGAGAGACAGCCAGTCGAAACCAAACTGCAACCACCAAATGGCAAAATTTGCATTGTCTAGCGCCTTTCTTGTAGGAACACACTGATCGGCACCCCTTCTGATTGACGATGGGAGGGCTTCATCAGAATTTCCCCGAAACTCATGTGTCCCACCTAGCGGTGCAAAATACCGTTGAGCGGTGTCTAAGGAGATGGGGACAAGCATCTCACGAAGAACCCGCTTAAATTGGTGCACATTGTAAGAGGGCGCCGATGCTACTCCATTTATGAACTTTGCAAAGCTTGTGTGGAAGGGAATTAACTCACAAGCTAGGAGACCTGAGACAGAGGTGGGAGCTTTTGAGATCAACCCTAAGCTCCTCAAAATGATCCAAGGATCCATCCAATATGCTGGGAAGGAGGAAGATGACCCTTGCGACCACCTGTACATGTTTATCGACTTGTGCAACACCTTTAAGATTTAAGGAGTATCAGATGAGTCTGTTAAATGTAGGTTGTTTCTATTCACCCTGAGGGGAGAAGCTAAAGTTTGGTATAGGAACTTAAGTACGGAAGAGAGTGACTCATGGAATAAGGTGGTCGCTCGATTTTTAGGGAAGTACTTCCCTACTTTCAAGGCTATTAAAAAGGTTAGGGAGGTAATGATTTTGAGCAAAATGTGGGTAAATTGGCCAAACCTCACATGCACCGGCAACTAGGGTCATTCCCAAGCTCTACGGAAGCAAACCCAAAAGGAGGTCTTAAGGCTCTAACATTAAGAAGTGGAAAAGAACTACATGAAGAAGAGAACAGCAAGAGTGAAAAAAAATCTCAAAGAAAATCTAGGAACCAAGAAGGGCGTAGCGTTAAATGTCCAAAGTCAGAAAGTATGAAGCTTTCAATTGGTTCAAGGAAAAGTGGAAATAGATTCAAGTCAATGTTTCTCTGATGGAAGTCATTGAAGATGTTCCATTGTATGCCAAGTTCCCAAAGAATTTTCTCAAGAAGAAAGGAGGTTAGAATTTTAAAGATGAAACCCCTGTTTTAGTAAACTGTAGTGCTATCTCCATGAGAGAGCTACCTCAGAAATAGAAAGACCCATGTAGTTTTACAATACCCTACTTCATAGGGGAAGTTGAGTGTTGAGTTCCCCAAGTGCTTGTTCGATTCAGGGGCGAGCATCAATCTGATGTCTTGTTCCATTTTCAAATGGTCGGGGTCGAAGGACGCTAACGGGACGAAAACTATCCTATAGTTAGCAGACAAGTCAACCAAGGAACTATATGGCATCGTTGAGGATGTTTTGGTAAGAATTAATGAGTTCATTTTTTCCTGTTGACTTCGTGGTATTGGATTCTGAGGAAGACCATGGGTGCCCTTTGCTCCTGGGACGGTCATTCCTCAACACAGCAGGAGCCGTTTTTGACATAAGGCAAGGGATTTCAACCTTACTGATAGAGGAGGACCAAGTCCATTTTAAGATGGGGAGGGAACTTCAACAGCCAATAGAGGAAGAGATTTGCATGTTGATCGATGAAGTTGACAAATGTGTTGAGTGGACATTCACTAAAGAAGATGGGATGCCACTTAATCGCAACCAATAGAAGATGTAACCGAGGGGGCTAATCATGAAGTCATAGGAGCTAAGGACCAATACGAGGACATCGAGCAGAGCACATTTCTGAGAACTCTACCATCCGTAGTGAAAGCTCCAAAGTTAGAACCCAAGGAATTACCTTCTCACCTGTGTTATGCCTTCCTAAGATCTAACAAGGAACTCCCAATTATCATCTCCAACCACCTTTCGGCAGATCAGGTAGAACAGTTATAGTGGTTAGAGGGCAAATCGGTGCAATTGCTTGGCAAATCTCAAACATAAGGGGATTAGTCAAGATGTATGTATGCACCACATCCATATGGAAGATGGGGAAAAACCGTGCATTGAACAACAACGAAGGTTGAATCCTGCTATAGAAGATGTGGTCAAGAAGGAAGTTTTAAAGCTCTACGAAGCCGGCATCATTTATGCTATATCTGACAGTGATTAGGTTAGTCCCATCCACTGCGTTCCAAAGAAAGGAGGGATGACAGTACTCTCTAACGAGGAAGGAGAGCTGATTTTGACCAGAACGATCACAAGATGGCTAGTTTGCATTGACTATAGGAAGCTAAATACGACCACTAGGAAAGACCACTTCCCCTTACCCTTCAATCACCAAATGTTGGAAAGAATTGTAGGACACTCACATTATTGCTCCCTAGATGGGTACTCAAGCTATAATCAAATTATCATAAATCCCGCCGATCAAGAAAAAATGGCCTTCACTTGTCCGTTTGGGATCTTTGCATACAGGCAAATGCCATTCGGCTTATGTTGTGCCCCTGCAACCTTCCAACAATGTATGATGGCAATGTTCGGGGAGATGAAGGAATCCATCATGGAATTTTTCTTGGATGAATTTTCTGTATTTAGAGATTCATTTGAAAATTGTTTGGTAAATCTAGAAAGAGTCCTCGAGCGTTGTGAGGTTTTAAATTTGGAAAAGTGTCATTTCATGGTTGAAGAAGGAATCATTTTACGGCATAAAATCTCCCTTCATTTGATAGAAGTGGACCGGGCAAAAACAGAAGCTATAGAAAAAATGAATGCACCAAACTCCGTTGAAGAGATCAGATCCTTTCTGGGACATGCGAGTTTCTACCAACTGTTTATAAAAGATTTCTCAGCCATCGCCTGCCCTCTCACTAATCTTTTGGCAATGGATACTCCTTTCGATTTCAACAAGGAGTGCGTGGAGGCCTTCCATACCTTAAAGACCTCCCTGACAACAACACCGATCATATCCCCACCGCAGTGGGATCTTCCATTTATGTGAAATGCTAGCAATGTTGCTCTAGGATGTGTCCTTGGACAAAGGATCGCGGGTAGACTTCACATGATTTACTATGCCAGTAAGGTACTATCCGGACCATAGCTGAACTACACAACCACCGAGAAAAAACTCTTGGCGGTAGTTTATGCTTGCAATAAGTTTTAAGAATACTTGCTGGGAGTTGACGTAATTGTCTTCACAGACTATGCAGCATTAAAGTACATGTTAGCCAAGCAAGATGCGAATTGAGAGAGAAGGAAAGTGCGGGAATTGAGAGAGAAGGAGAGATTTCAGATAAATTTTTAGATGAAACCTTAATGTTCATTCAGCACATGGACGCTCTATAGTACGCTGACTTCGCTAATTACTTGGTCGGAGGTGCTCTCCCAACAGATATCAATCACGCTAAAAAGAGGAAGTTCTTAAAAGATAGCCACAAGTTTGTCTGGGACGAACCCTATCTGTTTTGGGTATGTGCCGATGGCTTGCTCCATTGGTCCGTTACAAAGGAAGAGGCTTAGAAAATCATAGAACATTTTCATGCATCGTCATACGCAGGGCACTACAGTAAATCATGAATAGCGGCCAGAATATTTGAAAGTGGCTTTTACTGGCCGACAATCTTTCAAGATGTGAGCAATTTTGTGACTCACTGTGACAAATGTAAACCTGTGGGGAACATCTCCAAACGCAACGAAATGCTGCTCAATGGGATCCTAGAAGTTGAATTGTTTGACGTTTGGGGCATTGACTTCATGGGACCTTCCCTACCTTTTATGGGAACAAGTATATCTTGGTAGGGGTGGAGTACATTTCAAAATGGGTCGAAGCAGTAGCACTTCATCTAACGATGCTAAGGTTGTCATTAAGTTCCTTAAATAATTATTTGCAAGGTTCGGAGTACCAAGAGCCATCATCAGCGACGGTGGAACACACTTCTACAACAAGATCTTTGAGGCACTCCTGAAATGATGTGGGGTCACACATAAAGTCGCAACTCCTTACCATCCTTAAACAAGCGGCCAAGTAGAAGTGTCCAATAGAGAGCTGAAGAAAATTCTGGAAAAAATGGTAGGTCACGCTAGGAAGGATTGGTCTAAAAAGCTTGTTGATACCTTATGGGCTTGTCGTACTGCTTATAAAACTCCAATTAGAATGTCACCCTTTTGGTTCCTTTATGGAAAAATATGCCATCTTCTAGTGGAACTGGAATGTCAGGCCCTCTTGGCTCTCCAAACATTAAATTTTAACTATAAGGCGGCAGGAGAAAAGCGTTTAGTGCAAATGGAGGAGCTGGACAAACTTCGCAATATGGCTTTCGACAGTTCAAGCAAATACAAGGAGGCTATCAAGTATCAACACGATGAACGCCTTGCCAAGAAAGACTTCCAGGTAGGACAACAAGTCCTTGTTTACAACTCTAGGTTGAAATTATTCCCTGGCAAGCTCAAGTCAAAATGGGGAGGACCATTCACCGTCATTAAAACCTTTCCATATGGAACGCTAGAACTGTAAACGATGCTGGGGAAGTTCAACGGTCATTGTTGTAAGATATATTTAGGCCATGACACAACTGAGGGAATCCAAGTCCAATCCCTCAAGGCATCCCCGACCTGTTAGTTCCCATGGCAAGGTCAAGCTAATGACCATAAATGAACACCTTTTGTTTTGTTTTTTTTTTGGTGTAGGTAGAAAGTGCCTTTCTCCCACTCCCGGTGGTCACCACCCTAAAATGTGACCTCCCGCACAGGTGGTTAAATTCTAGAACTCATCGGGTGGTGGACCAGCAATGAGCGGCGGTAGATCCAGAACAACTCCACCCGCTTCCACCATGCTGCCTAACAAAGGCCTGTCAAATCAGGGATGCCCCTATCTCTCCTCCTTAGTCATGATCTTGTTGTCGTTGTATTTTTTGTCATCAATCATTGTATTTGTTGTGACTACGGAGGTGATTATATGTGCTTTTGATTGAATTATTTGAGACTTTATTGACCACGGAGGTCATCAAAGTCATGGTTGTCGCTCCTTTTACCTTTTGAGCCAAGCCATTCCTTTGATACATACATTAACCATCCTATCCCTAACCCAATCTCTCCACCTTTGACTTTTAGTCCGAGGATGCGTTTAGGATCTATCTAATGGGGAACTGTGTAAGGGATTCATGATAGAATATGCTCATTAAGGGATTTTACTTTAGGGAAAATATGTAGAACAAATTCAATTGCCAAACCTTGCCTAAACCAAAATTTTGCCAAAAAAGTGTATAAAAGAGAATCAAGAAAAGAAAATAGAAAAAAATGAAAGGAAAAAAAACAAAAACAATAAAAAAAAGAAAAGCATCAAAAGAGCAAGTGTGACACCAATAAGGCAACCAAATAAAAGGCAAGGTTTTGGCCTTTTAGTTATAGATCTCGGGTATATTGGGTTGAGCGTTCAAGTATGGTGCACAAGTAGAATAGTCGAGTGCTAGTTTATATGTAATAGCACCTCAGATTTGGGTGGATAGCCACTACCCATTAAATTATCCTCACCATTACTTTGACCCCATTTTGACCTGAGCCAGGTCCTCTTAATCGTGACCCTCATTTAGTGAGAGACGAACATGAGTGCGAGTAGGATGACTCAAGATCCCCGGACGTGTACGTGAGGGATAAGGAGTAGACCACACAATAGCGAGGATAATCAAATCTCCTTCCCTCTGAGTAGTCAACTCTTGAGTCCTACCCTCGTTGGGTTAACACTTGGTTAAACTCTTGAGGGTATGGTCTCTACGCATTCTTATTTCGTTACATCCGGGGTAGTGAACTACTAGGTCGTGGGCTCTTCCTATGACGAAAGATCAATATTGCTGGGGAAGTTTATTTTTTATAAGAGAGTGCCAACTCTTGACCTTACTTGTCTGTATTTTGTGTCTATACTTGCCTCTTTTGCTTAAGGACAAGCGAAGATTCAAGTGTGGGGGTGTGATGAGTGCAAGAAATGCTCACTTTATGCCCTCATTTTAGGATGATTTAGACCCAATTTTGAGTCTGTTTGAGTCATTTTATGTCATTTTTAGGTCTGTTTCCTTGAATGGTTTCACGTTTATGTTTTCATATCCTTTGGAGGAGAGTTTTGCAGGGACGCGAGGATCAAGAGAAAAGAGGTGAGCATGGGACGAGTCGGGCTGAGAGACAGCAAGTCAGAACCAATCTACAACTGTCAAACGGTGAAATTTGCATCGTCCGATGCCTCTCCTGCAGGAACACGCCGATCAATGCCCCTTCTAATAGATGGTAAGAGGACTTCATCAGAATTTCCCCAAACCTCCTATTTCCAACCAGGCAGTGTAAAAACCCACCGAGCCGCATTCAAGGAGATAAGGATGAGCTTTTCACAAAGAACCCACCGAATGGTGGAATGGCCTGCCAGTCGGTGCCCATGACGCCGCCTTAACTCCACACCCACTGGACAACGCCTAAAACCCAG
Source organism: Hypericum androsaemum (assembly GCA_963995505.1). NCBI lineage: Eukaryota > Viridiplantae > Streptophyta > Magnoliopsida > Malpighiales > Hypericaceae > Hypericum > Hypericum androsaemum. The sequence continues at coordinate 12,919,857 of OZ023180.1, forward strand.
AATTGCCTGCTAGCTCAGCCCGCCGGATGGCACCAGTTGCACCGAATGGCATTTTCATCAAATTATGCCTGAGAAAATTAGTCATTTTAAGGGCACTTCAGACTTTTTAACCTCATTTTAGGGTTGAGGGGGAGACTCCTCTATAAATACCTCCCTCCCCGGCCCCCCCCCCCCCCACCCACCCCCCAAATTAAGTTGTAAGCTTGACATTGAGAACTTAAAATTAGGGTTTTAGTTATTGAAGGAGGAGTTCGAGGAGCAAGAGGTGGATGATGGATTCGGATCGAGCGGCTCTCCACTATGATTGAGCACTCTCTTTCCCTACTCTTTACCACTTTTGTGACATTGTTCCTTTCCTGAATGCATAGTTAATTTGTTTAAATGACTATGTGTGAGTAGTTCTCATTTGGGTCGGGTGCCTTAGCACCCCAAAAATGCTTGGTTTCGAATGGGCTTAATGGTTAGAGCGTGTAGTGGTTACTGGGCGTAATGCTTTGGGTAATGGACCTCCGTTGGAACCTAATGATGAGACCATTCGTAACGACCTAGAGCCCTTCCCAATTGATTGTAGCATGACCCGAAGTACATAGCCGTTAAGGGGAGCATGTAAAAGCCTAACTATTAGACTACTCATTTACTAACGGACTTAGTCATAAATGGACTTTACCTATGAGGGTGATGTGTAGTTGGCCTTAGGGTGGTGCACTCATAAGCGAGGTTTAGGGTGGATAGTTGTGGTAGTCTCTGCACCTAGGTAAGGTTGACAACTTACCAACGATAGGTGTGAGTGATATTCTCGCCAAGGCTGCCTAGTACCTTTTTTATGGCGTGAAGTACTTAGCCGTGAAGCATCATGCAATAGTACACGTAGGCCCACCACAGACATAACAACCCAAGAGAAACCAAGCACGTAGGATGTGTGAAGGGTACCTTGCCCAATTTCCTTTAATTTGACTTAACACCCTTTTCAACTTTGTCTTATCTTTGCTTACTTTACCTAACCAATTCATAAAATACTTTCAACCTAATTTAAATTGCAATTCGGTCGTGGTGTCTTGAACCCGCTCTCTATGGTTCGACATTATACCTATACTCCTTTTATTGCTAGTGGACCCAAAAATCCACTCTTCATCTGCAAATTAATTTTCTGAGCATATGAAATGTAGCCCTATATCACCCTTTTGGACATGATCTCTAAGAAAGTGATGCCTAATTTAAATATGCTTGGTGCGAGAATGTTGCACCAGATTTTTACTAAGGCAAATAGAATTAGTATTATCGCACATAATTGGCTTTTTATTGAAATTCATACCATAATCTTGGAATTGTTGCTTCATCCATAGAAGTTGAGAACAGCAACTTCCAACATAGATATACTCTGCCTCAGCTATGGAGAGAAACACAAAATTTTGCTTCTTGCTAAACCATGATATCAACATTTTCCCAAGCAATTGTCACGTTCCTGATGTACTCTTCCTATCCAGTTTGCAACCTCCATAATCGGCATCAGAATATCCAATCAATTCAAAACCACTTTCATTAGGATACCAAATAACTAAGTCGGTTGTCCCCTTTAGATATCTAAATATCTTTTTAACAACCATAAATTGTGTTTTCATGGGACTACATTGAAATCTGGCACACATGTAAACACTGATTACTATATCAGAACGTCTGGCAATTAAATAAAGTACAGATCTGATCATACCTCGATACTTTTTCTGATCAAATGGAACACCTTCCTCATCCTTATCTAGCCTTGTGCTAGCAGCCATATGAGTGCCCATTTCATTCAGCTTCATCAACTTCTTTAAGATATCTTTGATATACTTAGTTTGAGTTATGAAAATTTCCTTTTTAGATTGGTTAATTTGAAGACCAAGGAAATATTTCAATTCTCCCATCATACTCATCTCAAACTCTTTTTGCATAGTTTCAGCAAACTCTTTGCACATAGAATCATATATTGCACCAAATATAATGTCATTGACATATATTTGCACAACCAATATATTATTCTTTTCACACTTAATGTACAATGTTGTATTAACATTGTCTCTTTTAAAACCCTTTTCGATTAGAAAGCCACTTAACTTTTGATACCAAGCTCTGGGAGTTTGTTTCAAACCATATAAATATTTGTTTCAACAATAAACATGATCTATCTTATCAAAGCTTTCAAAACAGGTGGTTGTTCAACATAGACTTCCACTTTAACAATACCATTTAAAAATGCACTCTTAACATCCTTTTGGTAAAGTTTGAAGTCCTTATGGAATGCAGATGCTAAAAAAATTGAATAGCTTCTAATCTAGCAACATGTGCGAATGTTTCATCATAGTCTATTCCCTCTTCTTAAGAATAGCCATGTGCTACAAGTGTAGCTTTATTTTGAGTTACTATAGCATTTTAATCCATCTTATTCCTAAAGACCCACTTAGCGCCAATCACAGGATGATCAGCTGGTCTAGGAATAAGCATCCACATGTTACTTCTCTCAAATTGATTTAGCTCTTCATGCTTAGCAATCATCCAAAATTCATCATATATAGCATCACTTATATCTCTAGGTTTAACTTCAGATAAAAGTGCAAGATGCGTGCAGGTATTATGGATTGCTCATCGAGTAAGTATACCTTCGTGTGGATCACCTATTACCTGTATAAGAGGATGATCTTTGAAGACTTTCCACTCTCTTGTGGCTAGAGTGTTCTTTTCTGCATTTTCCTCATGTTCATCATTATTGGTGCTAATATGCTCTTCATCCTTTTCCTCATCAGAAAGATCAGCAACTTCCTTTCCAAGTATCAAGGCTTGTTGAATACTCGATAGGCCTTTGAGTTATTTGCACAACCCAAGAATATAGTCTCATCACTCTTAGCATCAAATTTGCCAATATGCTCTTTGCCATTGTTGTGCACAAAGCATTTAGACCCAAATATGTGGAATTCACCAATATTTGGCTTTCTTCCCTTGTATAGCTCATATGGAGTCTTTTTTAGCAATGATGTAATGGTGGTTCTGTTTATAATATGACAAGCAGTGTTGACAGCCTCCGCCCAAAAATGCTTTGGCATATTATACTGACAGATCATAGTCCTAGCAATTTCTTCTAACGTTCTATTGTACCTTTCAACAACCCCATTTTGTTGAGGTGTTCTAGGAGCTGAGAAATTATAACTAATTCTATTTTGATCACAGAAATTCTCGAACTCATCGTTCTAAAATTATGTTTCATGATCACTCTTTACACTTATGATCGTGGTACTTTTCTCATTTTGCAATTCTTGCAAAACTTGACAAATACATTGGTTTCTTCCCTTTTTAATCTTAAAAAGAACACCCAAGTAAATCTGGAGTAGTCATCAAAAAACACAAAACCTTAGTGTTTTCCTCCAAGACTTTGTATACGAGTTGGTCCAAATAAATCTATATGAATCAATGTTCATTGGGCCTGCAAGGCGAGGGCCTCCAAGGCGGAAAGGGAAGAGAGGAGATGGTGGGAAAATAGCAATGAGAGAGGAACGAAATGGTGCATATTGGTAGGCGGTGACCCAATATTCAAATTGGTTGGGATCTATCAGTTCAGACAAAATTGCCAAAAATTTAAATGTAAAAAAGAATATGTCTTCCAAATCGGTAGATTAATAATGATTATATTATGATTTTGATACTTGTAAGTGTTTAAACTTTGTAATAAAATTAAGAATTATTTTCCATTTTAACTAGATATAATTATTTAATAAAATATTTTTATAGAAAACCTCAGGTCAGTTTTTAAGACTCGAAATATTAATTTGACATTTCTAACAGAAAAAAATGTATAAAGTATAATACTATAACTAAAGTAAAGTTCAATTACTAATCAAAATTTCTGACTTGGACTACTTATTACTAATATGTTCATTTAAGACGGTCTCACTCCCGTTTGGTTTTAATGGGAGACAACCCATAAACCTACTATGAAATAAAATAGTCCTCCAGCCAAACTTACATTTTTACAAACCACTATCAACAATGTCCTCCTCCTACTTTGCAAGCGTAAAATAGATGTCCAAATGCACTACTCCCCGGCAACGGTGCCAATTGATAAGGGGCTTTTTCACTCCGTCGCAATAAAGAGAGTAAGGAAAATGTCAAACCATGAGGAGTGGGATCTAGAGCACCTAAATGACTCACTAGTTAGTTTCAGACGATTTGTAAGATAGTGATTGGTGTGTTTAATTAGAGGAGGGAGAATATTCACAACCTAAACTATTATAAACAACTTAGGTAACCAAGAGTAGAAGTAGTGGGCAAGGCAACCACATGAACACACCCCTCCTAATTAGGTCTCTCTTGAGCTCATGGCCATCCTAGGCGAATCTAAAGCTTGATGCTTTACTCCACACTAAGGACAACTAGGTTCTACCCTCCGGTCTCACATACATCAGACTTCCTCTAGTCCACTAGTCGGCTTGCTCTATGGCTCCCCTTCACGGTCAAGTCCATCAGTTTCCACTAGATCAATTAGCTAAGTCATATGCCCTCAATGATTCCCTCCTGGGAGTTTAGACATTGGACTAGGGTATAACACTACCACACCCCTCTCGAGACTTAGGTGTATTTAGACCCTAATCCAACATGAACCAACCAAAAGCATTACATTTATCGACTAATACGCACAAGCCTACAAACATCTACTCACACATCTACAAGCTCAAACTCAACAGTAAAAGCAAACCAATATCACAAGCATTAAATTAAAGAGGAGGGTTTTGAAAAACTCAATATGTCTTCAAACTTCCTAGCCTTCTCCATCTTCAACAATCCTAGCTTGCTTCATCTTAAGAGAGAGAGAGAGAGAGAGAGGGGGGGGGGGGAATGTGGCTAATTAAGGGTCTAAAACCCAAATGAGACTAGACTAAGTAAAATGGGGACCTAAAGGGTCTATTTATAGGCCCCCAACAAAACTCTAATGTGCTAGGATGAGTACAAGGATGAAATGGTCATTATTGGCCTTGTTTCGTGTGCAAACTATCTTGCGCTCGCCGTCCGGCGAATTTGACGCCGTCTGGTGCCCGCTCCGGTTCGTTGGCCGACAAAGATTCACAATTTTGGTTGTCTTTCGCTCCGAGTTAGACTTTGACCATCAGGGAATAAAATGTAGATCTTTGTGATGCCGGAGTAAGAAGTTATGAATTTTTAAGTGCGGCACCTTCGTTTGCCAACCAAACCCACCGACCGGCGACAAAATCTGCCACCCGATGTAGACCTGACCACGGTTCGAATTCAAACAAATTCGAATCGAATTGGTTCGAATTCGAATTCATCAAAACCTTAAACCTTATTCAATTCGTCTAAAGTCGAATCGAATACGAATTATGACTCTTCAGATTCGAATCGAATTTGAATTATTTCATTAAGTTTAATATTTAATAAAAAATTCAAAAACAAAAAAATCCAATTTTATGAAAATTTTTGTAATGTTTTTGAAAAAATAAAAAAATCCAATTTTTAAAGAAAATTCAAAAAGTTCAATTTTTTATATTTCAAAAGTATGGTTTAGTGTTTAATATTTTTGGAAAAAATAAATTAATTAAATTTTGGGCTTGCACTTAATGTACCAAATTAAGTTGCCTACGTATCCTTAGCTCCAAAGGAATCAAAGCCCACGTAGTTCTCTTACCTTTATGGAGCCAACTCACCTAGTCAGATGTGTTTGTGCTTTCGTCGGTTGTGGCATCATCGAGGTCGTATAGTTGGTCGGGATTTTCTCAGACTAATTATTGTTTTCGTCTTTTTGCCTTAGTCCAATCGGCGACCAATATTTGTGCCTCCAAAGATTTTGATGTCATTGAATACCGGCGGTCGTCCAAAATGTTACCTCCTTCACTAAATGCTTGTACCTTTTTTGCAAGTACCTCTTTTAAGATCAAATTATGTGTTAAGATATAAATCAAATTCCGAGTTGGTTAAACTTAAACTTTGTGTCCATTTTTGTTTTTATTAATAATTTTTCCGCAAAACTATATTTAATACCTTGTGAGGGAGCGGGAATTGGATCATTAGATGTAGAAGCACTAGTCCTATTACTATATTCACTCATTAAATCAAAAATATCTTTTTTCACATTGTTTATAATTGAAATAACATGTCTTTCTATATCAAAACTTACTTCAAAAAAATTACTCAAATTCTCGTAATATCCTTGTAATAGACTTTGTAAACCTTCAATTTTAATGTCCAGCATAAAAATGGTAGCAATTAAATTAAGTCGGAGAATGTCCTTAAAATACTTTAACCATTTGTTAGCAATTTCTGAAACACATTAAATATTGCATTAAATATTGCCGACGATATATCATAGTATTCCAAAAATAATAAATGAGATGTAGCCCGATAAAATATGTGTAGCATCATTAAAACATTCTAAAAGTTCATTTATTTTTCCTACAAGGTCCCAATGGTGAGGTTGTAACAAAATATTATTAGTTTGATCATGAGATGCAAAAAAAATTACATAAAAGATCTTTGTATGGAAGAGCTTCTTTTAATAATTCATAAGTAGAATTCCAACGATGTTGAACATCTTGTGAAAAATATTTTGGTCTCATGTTGTTTAATTTACAAAATTTTCCCCATTCTTTTCGTAATTTTGGGCGAGCCTATAGTAAATTAATTACTTGTTTAATTGGTACTAGTGTAGTATTTAATGTTTTAATTCAATCTTGGGTACAAAGATTAATTATAGGTCATATGTCATGTACATCTAATCTGAAAGACTTTTCCTCTGAGAGATGGTTTACAAAGATTTTCTAAATCTCTAACCATAACATTATTAGAACTTGCATTATCTAGCGAAATTGAAAAAAAAATTTGAACTAAATTATATTCTTCTAAGATTATATGTAACATTTTAAGATAATTATTCGCACTATGACTATCATCAAAAACTCTATATGAAATTACTCTTTGTTGTATATTCTATTCATTATCAATCCAATGACATGTAACCAAAATATGAATGATTTTGTCAATGATCACTCCATATATCACAACATAAAGAAACACGGCCATCAAAATTAAAGAAGAAAATTTGTAACTTTCTTTACCTTCATTGTACAAATTTTTTACAAACTCTGTTAATGTGCTTCGTGAAATTGGTTTTGCACTAGGATTTAAAGCATTTTGACAATAAGTTGTAAAATTAAATTTTTCACCAAAGTTAAAAGATAAATGTTCTTTAGCAACTAATTTAGCTAGTTAATTTCTATTATTTTGGTCGGTGTAATAAAATAAAACATTAGGTTTGGTAGATAATTGAGTTTGAGATTTTTCCAAACCAAATTCGTGTGGATGTTTAGTTTTCAAATGAGTAGTATAAGTACCATATCCAAAACTAGTTTTGAAAGAATATTGTTTACCGCAATAATTACATATAATGTTGAGAACATTTTTTTCTCCGGTAGGATTTTTTTGAAATGCTTAGTAAAAAGTAGAGAAGGTGATCTTCCAACCTTTTGTGGATTGTTGAATGTTGAATCTTCACTTTCCCGTTGAGCTACATCATGGACGTTCATCATTTCCTCCGGAATAGGATAAGAAGAAATCAGTGAAAAATATGATTCAATAGAATCGTGACATTCCACACGTTTTTCCTTACCCTTATTTGCTCTACTTGATGACATAATTAGATAGTAATGGACTAATAATAATATGACTAATGTAACTAATTAGTTTACATTGTGAGAGATTATCAAATGATCAATAGAGAGAATTGGGATTGGAATGGATAGTGTAAATTTTGAAGAATGGAAGAGAGTATTTATAGTTTTTTGAAGTAAATTTAAATTTTTAAAAAAATTGAAAAATGAAAATTGAAAACGGTAACCTGCATCTTTAATAGTAAATTCGAATTTATGAGAAAATTTAAGAAGAAAAAGAAAACGGTAACCTGCACCTATGCTAATAAATCGAAATTATAAAAAAATTAAAAAATAAAACGGTAACCTGCACCATAACAGTAGACAATAACACCTTATTTTGCACCACAACAGTAGACAATAACCTGCACCTCATTTTTCCGCTTGATTATAAAAGTTGGTGTAATGGTAAAAAGTTGACGTGTGTGCTTGTTGCTTTTTCCACTTGATTAGCTTTGGCCTTTGTGATTGGTCAACAGATGCGTCAGACGTTTGGATTCCAAATTTTCCCCACCTGTTTTCCCTCCCTTTCAAATCAGTCCACCGAATTTTTTTTTGTTAATTATTTTTTCATAATTCGCCGGTTCAGTCTTTGAATGGAATTCAAATCGAATTATTTGGGTCGAATTAAAATTCAATTTACCGTTTCAACGAATTAAAAAAATCATAAATCGTATTCAATTCATGTTAGGATGGATTCGAATCGAATTATCGACGAATCAAATCGCATTTTTAACGAATCGAATCGAATCAAATCAAATTACGAATCAGATTCTAACAATGGTCAGGTCTAGCACGATGACAGTCAGGGACTTTGGCAGCCCGAATCTGCCGCTCAGTGAGCTGTCCCACCGCCCGGTGGCTTCAAGGATCTTGCTTTGGCCTTTTCACCTCGAGCTCTCGTCCGTGCCCGTTCCCATTGATCCCAAACTTCTCCAAAGACAACCAAGAGACCTACAACACAACAAGTGAGTCCATCCAAGGCAACAAACCTATAAATGGACAAAAAAGCTCAAGACTCATGGACTTTAGACACGAAAATGGGTTGAAATGGCAAAAAAATGAGGTGATAAAATGAGCGTTTCTCACGCACACACCTACTCAATGTGGAAGGCATTAGGGTCAATCGAGATGTATCCCACCTACACCAGCATTCACCTCACTGATGGAATATTCGTAACTTCCTTAGGAGGAGCCCAAGATGTGAGTGTGCAGATTCGCGGAAAGGAAGTGCGAACTAACTTCTTGGTCATCAACAAGCCTTTGGCTAAGGCATCATGCTTGATCTTAGGATCACCTTTCCTAGCACAAACAAGAGCAACCATACAAGCCGGAAGGAATCGCATCACTCTGACGATCAACAAGGAGCAAAAGGTGTTTATCACAAATCAGGAAGAGCCAGAAGAAGAATTATTGCAAATGTCATCCTACTTCCCCAAGTTGACAATTCTTGACAACGAAGAGAGGGTTGAAGTTTTAGGAAAAGATGGTGACAGACTCGTCTTTGATCGTCAAGTATACAAGGAACACGTCACTATCATTAGGGCAAGATTTTTAGTCGTCCACCTGTACAATAATAGAAAATAGGACACAACAAGCAATGAAGTGGAGACACTACCTGGGTCAGACCCGACCACTCCTTAAAAACACCTTCTCAAGAGAGGCAAGGTCAAGCTAAAGACCAAAAATTAGCAGTTTATGTTTCGTTTTAATTTCCTTTCTGCAGGTAGAAGTAGAAGAGCCTCACCCCGGTGGTCACCACCCTTTTGGTGATCAAGTAATTTTGTGTTGGTGGCTAGCCGAAGTCGTTAACAACCAGAAGATGAGTTTGAGCAAAGGCGGTAAATTTCCATAATCTGCAGGGCGGCAGCCTACGCACCGACCGGCGACTGAAGGAGAGGAGCAACTCAGCTCACTTCAAGTGCAACTTAACCAAGACCCATCAAATCAGGGACGTCCCCTATCTCTCCTCCTAAGTCATGATCTTATTGACGTTTTGTTTTGTCCTCAATCATGGTATTCGTTGTGACCATGGAGGTCTTTATGTGTGCTTTTGATTGAAATATCTTTAAGACCTTGTTGACCACGGAGGTCATCAAAGTCATCCTTTTTTATTGTCATTTTCTTTTCCTAGCTCTTCCCACATTGAGGATAATGTGTCATTCAAGTGTGGGGGGGAGTCCGCTGAGGCAAAGGCACCAACAACAATGTCTGACAAGGGAAAGTCGCCCATGAATGAGAGGGGATGTACTGACCTTAGGGAGAAGCTGAACAAGAGGTGGGTGCCTAAGATGGAAGGTAAGGTGCACCCTAGAGACAACTTTTCACAAGAAGAGCCAGGCAGCCCATATGAAATAGAGGTCTTAGTCGACCTAAACTCAGTCTATGTAAAGTTTAGAGCATTCTAGAAGTTGAGGATAGGTGATAACCCTAACCCGGACGAGAAGCCAAGTCAGTGCAGTAGCTCTAGTGAAGATAACAAAGTCAGCAATCCTTTCGATCAGAAAAAGGCTGTGGTCAACCTAGACCGAGTAACAAAGAGGAATACATGAGATAGAGGATGAGGTAGTGTGCTCAAGAAGATGAGATGGGCGAGAGGGTGGATATAGAGGATAGCATGAGCGAGGATGGCCTCAATAAAGATAATCAAGACCTGTCAGTCAATATGGTCTTCACCCTTCCGGCCATATTCAGACCAAAGGAGAACCGGCCCAGTTACCTGGAAGGAGATGTGATTGAAGGTGACCTCGGGTAGTACAAGATCGGAGAGAAGTCCTTGGTGGTGCCCATAATTGAAGACTTCAGCAATAACATCAGCATTGCAAAGCCCACCTCGAATATGTATAGGCACCTCAAGCCATTTTATATTATGGCTTACATCTTTGGGAAGCCGGTGGGAAGAATTCTCATGGACAATGGGGCTACCGTCAACATCATCCCCCAATCACTACTTCAAAAGTTGAACAAGGAGAAGGAGAGGTTAATCCAGACCAAAATGGTCACGATAGACTTTGCCTGTAAGAGCACACGCTCGCTTAAGATGCTCGTGGTAGAGGATAGTGTTGGATCCATGAGTAGGGAGGTTACATTCTTTTTCATAGATGCAAAAAACTCCTATAACTATTTATTGGGAAGAGATTGGATTCATTCGGCATAAGTCATGCCATCTTCCCTCCATCAGTTCTTCATCCAATGGAAGCCGGATGGCAAGGTAGTGCTAGAAACTTTTCTTGACACCAATCCCTTCACCTTGAATACTAATCACATGAAAATGGCCTTTTATGATGGCTCCATGGTGCCAACATCTATGGCATGGAGTGACGAACACGGCCGAATTTCTAGGATCGTCTGCTTGACTGAAAGGGAGGTTTCTTCCACCCAACGATCAGTTACGGTCGCACTCGGGGGGCAACCACTTTGGCTTGCCATTTGGGAATAATCCGACCATTGAAGAGATGGAGGTCTACGCCTTGTCACAATATAAAGCAGCCAAGTACATCTTTAAGGACGATGGCCAAGACCCCCTATAACTACTAAGGATGAGCGATCTTTACCCCGCACCAAGTAAGCTCGATGATGCCGAAGCAGAGGCGAAGGATCCCTTGAAAATGATACTTCTCCAATCTAAGAAAGGAGGCTGGCCCATGTTCATTAGTGAATGGCTTTTCGAAGACTTTGAGAAGAACTTGGTTGAGCTACTAACAGAATACCAAGATTACTTTTCTTGGGACTACAATGAGATGCTAGGTCTAGACAGGTCTGTTATAAAGCATCGACTCCCTATAAGGCTGGGTTTTTGACCTTACCAATAATCGATGAGGAGAATGATGCCTGAAGTGGTAAAAAAAGTCAAGTTAGAGATAGATAGTCTCTTAGATGCCGGCTTCATACAAAAAGTTGATTTTGTAGAGTGGCTATCTAACATTGCACCTGTTCTCAAGAAGAATGGCCAAATTTGAGTTTGTATTGACTTTAGAGATTTAAACTCTGCTACTTCAAAAGATGAATATCAAGTGCCTATTGCTTGATATATAGGTTGATGCTACGGCCAGACATGAAGTCCTAAGGTTCATGGATGGCCATTCAGGCTATAATCAAATTTACCTTACGTATGAAGATGTTCACAAGATGGCGTTCTGTTGTCTGGGGTCTATTGGAATCTTTGAATGGATCGTGATGCCCATAAAAAATGCCAGAGCCACTTACCAAAAGGGGATGCACTTGATCTTGCCAGACTTCATCATCAAATTCATGGAGGTGTACATTGATGATGTGGTGGTCAAGTACCATGATTTCATCCAACATTCAGAACACTTACGAGCATCGCTCGAGAGGATGCACAAGCACCAGCTCAAAATGAACCCTTTGAAGTACGCATTCAGAGTCTCAGCGGGTAACTTCTTAGGTTTCCTTGTTCACAAGTAGGGCATCAAGATAGATAAGAATAAGATGAAGGCAATAAGATGAAAGCCCAACCTCCTCGAAATAAGAAGGAGTTGCAATGTTTCTTTAGCCAAGTGAACTTCTTATGCCGGTTCATATCCAACACAGTAGGCCAAACAAGGTCATTCGCTAACTTGCTCAAACTAAAGGGAGGCGAGTTCTAATGGGAGTACAAGCACCAGTAAGCCTTTGTCGAGCTCAAGGCGTACCTATCTACACCTTTCATTGTCACTCAGCTGGCCCAGAACTGACAGTTGTTGCTTTGCATATCAGCCACCCAAGACTCAATTGGGTGCCTGCTTGCTCAAGAGAACAATGAAGGAAAGGAACATACCGTCTACTACTTAAGTCAGTCCCTCTTAGGAGCTGAGATGAGGTACTCGTCTATGGAAAAATTATGTCTTTGCCTTTTCTTTGCTTGCAGGAAGTTGAGCTATTATCTCATACCCAAGGAGGCGAAGGTGGTTGCCAAGACCGACATCATCAAGCACTTGCTTGCTGGACCTATCATAAAGGGGAGACTTGACAAGTGGGCATTAGCCTTGGTAGAGTTTAACTTGACATTCGTGCCCCAAGGGGTGGTGAAAGAGCAAGCATTGGCTGACTTCTTAGCTGAAAAACTGTGTGTTGATGTATCTGCTGATACCTTGGTGGACTTTCGGTTGGTAGCAAAGAAGTCATGGATACTATGATTTGACAGTTCCCATAATAACAAGTGCACAGAAGCCAGGACCATGATTAAGTCCATGTGTGGTGTGAAGACAAATGCATCCTTCCTTCTTGATTTTCCTTGCACCAATAATCGGGCCAAGAACATCCGAGCATTTGGTGATTCAATGTTGGTGGTCATACAAATGCTGGGCGAGTTTAAATACAAACGGGAAAGATTCGTGGATCACACCAAGAACATGGAGGCCAACAAGTTAGCACAGACTGGGTCTGATTTTTATGCATTCACCTAGTTCAACTCTATACTGGTGAAGGACAAGTCAACCTTGGTATTAGAAGAGCTTAACCCAAAGGTTGAGATTGGGTTGCTGCAACTCAACCAGGATTAGAGCCATGAATACATCAACTACCTCAAAGACCCGAGCTCTTGCTCTGACAAGGCCTTGAAGACCAAGGCTCTTTCCTTCGAGTTCATCAATGACACCCTCTATCAAAGGACCATCGATGAGTTACTTTTGGTATGCCCGAGTCCACAAAAGGCTATACTGGCCATGACGAAAGTACACAAATGTATATGTGGAGCACACTAATCGGGCATCAAGATGAGGTGGTTGATGCAACGCTACTGCTACTTTTGGCCAGGTATGGCAAATGATTGAATTGAGTATGCGAAGGGATGTCAAGAGTGCTAAAGATATGGACAAGTTCAACACTCCCCGGCCAACACATTTCATCTCGTGGTGAAGATGTCCAAAAGTTTGCAAGGAACATGGGCTTTAAGATCACCCACAAGGTAATGGTCAAGCGGAAGGAACTAAAAAGGTGTTGAAGCCGTGCATAGAAAAGTTGGTAAGATAGAAGCCTAGGACATGGCATTTTGCACCACGAAGAAGGTGCCACCAGGATGACACCGTTCGTCCTTACCTACGGGCATAATGTTATGATCCCATTAGAGATGATGGTTCGATCTTTGAGATGGGCCGAGCAAGCTAATCTTTACCAACTTGACAACAACTCGGCCATGTTTGCTAAACTCGAAGATCTTTTCAAAGAAAGGCTAAGGGCATTGCACGCGATTATTTAGCAAAGAAGACCGTAGAGATAGCTTACAATAAGAGGGTCCGAGAGAAGCATTTCTTAAGGGGAGACTTGGTATGGAAAGTCATTCTCCCACTTGGACGTAAGGATCCTAAGCTTGGAAAGTGGTCTCCCAACTGGGAAGGACCGTTTGAGGCATACGATGTCTTATGGAACGATTCCTACTGGCTTGCTGACATGAATGGTGAAGTTCATGAGTGTCCAATAAATGGGCTATTCTTGAAGAAATATTTCCCCAGCATGTGGGAAGTTGTGAATGATCGGTTGTTGAAAGAATACGAGTGGACATATAATCAGGATATGTAACCAACTCTAGTTGACGATGGAGTAGTGGTAGGATTCCTATTACATTGGTAATGGATTTTAGTGATAATTTCCTCAATCTTCATGTAGACCGTTTATTCATGTAACCTAACCATAAACCCAGCTTGGAGCAAATCCTCCCAGATACATTGTAACCAATTTGGCTTACATAGTGAGAGTCTTACCTTGCCCGTGGTTTTTCCCCAGTTTTGGGGTTTTCACGTAAATTTTGTGTCTCATTCTCTCGTTTTGATTAGTACTTAACGAAAAGTAATTACGAAACTAAGTTACTTCCTCGGCTCCCAAAAGGTAGGCTAAGTCATATGTTCCTGCAATAAGTTTAGCATGAGCATACATATCATGGATACCTAAGGCATATGACCATGAAGAAATCTGGGTCATGCAAGAGTAATGTTTGAGGATCCCGGTACAAAAGCATAGATAGAGTCATAAATACATGGCCATTAAAAGCAAATGAAGCAACTGGGGGACTGCTACTTATCGCCCTTCCTGGACTGAGGGCTTCGGGCACCTTGATCGAAGGATCTGATCATCTGGCAGAGAGTGGTGCATGCCTTCTCTGAAGTATATCTTCTCTTCTCCTCCAAAGCCTGGGCTTCGGTCACTGCTTCATCCACCACCATGCTCTCTTTTTCAATTTCTGTTAATTGGCTTTGAAGATCAACACAAGCATCACAAGTTGCTGGCCTCTCTTAGATGGTTTGATTTTCTTGAGAACATGCATTTTCCCACTCCATCCTTGCTTAGGCTATTTCTTCTTCAAGGTGAAGTACTTTCTCTTCTTGTATGTTAGTCTTTGCGGCCCTGGTTTATAACAAGGTTAACAAACTTCAATTTCGAAGCCTCGAGCCAGGTTTTCATATCACAGACAGCCTTGGTATACATCCCGACTCTCTCCTTGCTCACAGCAATGGTTGTGTGAAGTTGGATGTTCTCCTTATACCTGGAAAAGAGAGAATTAGTTAAGCGACAAGTGATAATATAATAAGATAAGGTGACAGGATGGTAACTTACGTGCGGACGATGGAAGGTAGATCCAGTTAGAAGAGCTCAACAAAACTGAGCAGGGTAAAACCGTTGGTCACTTCGGTCAGAGGTGCACGATCGAGATCATCATCCTCGTATGACTCGACACTCCGAGCATTAGAAAGTGCTAAGTCTAGAGCCTTGGCAATGACATCTTTCTTGGGTTTTGGAACTATCACGGTGGTAGAGCTAGACGACGGAGCATGTAGGGTAGAGATCTCGCATGCTATCATGTTGGGAATCGTGACACCTGCCTTAGCCAAGATAGCCTGAAAGAGTAGTGCGTCAAGTATAAGTAAAGTGGAGTAAGTAATGGAGGGATAAAGAGCTAAGACGTACCATCTCGTCCTGAAGACTCCTAAGACCCATTGTGGAGGAGGACCCGCCGGCTTGAGTGAAAGATGAAGTAGCCGTACATGCAACGAGCGTCATAGGTGCACAAGTACAGGCAACGATCGGAGCAACACTAGGTAAGAACTCCTCAAATTTGGCTTCCTCAATAATATCATTTAGGCACAGCCAAAGAGGAGACGACATACAAATTTAGATGTCACGATCATGGGAAGTGCGTATAGGAGATGCCTCGAGCGATGGGCTCTAGAATAGTATGAGCGATGATAAGTGGAAAAACTAAGTACAACTAAGAGGAAGAAGGGTATTGCACGAAACCGGATGGAGTTGGAGAATCCTGAGAGATAGCTCCTGCACAAGGAAAAAAGTGAGAAACTTACTAAGAATATGAATAAGGCTAAAGCGGGATAAAAAAGTGCACCTAGCAAAGGGAGGCTGGCGGCGTCACTTGTGGTTAGATTCACTGGCTTTGGGGGTCAGATTTTTGTTTTTTTGCATGCGCAGTGGTCACCTTTTCCATTTTGGGAAACTTTAGAGGGGAACTACCATGTTAAATGTACGAGATAGCTGTGTCTCGGTGCTTTCCAATACTTAAGGGTTTCCCACCTGGAGACAAAAGCTGGGGTCCGACCACTAGAGAAGATGCACTTCTCCATCTTACTGTGTTTGAGGAGAAAGTTGTTCACCCTGAGGAATGGCTTCACATCCAGCCACTTGGCTTACTTGAAAAATGTTCGTGAAAGAGATAGGTGGTTAGGAAAGGTATCCCCTATATGAGCCCGAATTGCCTCGCAATATAATTGGGGTCTACAATCATCCGCCCTCTTGAACATCCGCCTATGAGGTCCCTAGCAGTAAGGATGCTCTTCCAAGCCTCTGAGCTCTGAGTCACATCCGAGAAGGTGAGGAACGAAGGACTGCACAGCTTGCGAAGTAATGGTATGGTATGCTCTCCATTTTTCTCCTTGATGTTAAACATGGAGAAGTAATCATAAAGGCCGATGATGGGTCTCGTCACCTCGGCTTGGCTAAGGTAGTGAATGTAGCTGGGCTCTACTCTGATGTAAGGAGAAAGTGCTTGCCTCACTTTTGGGAAGTAATCTAGGCACCACATAGCAACCATCGAAAGGGGGTCGTTGGCAGTGAACTTGGTGTCCTCCACCCAGAGAGTGTTGGCGTAGGTGGATATGTGGTTATATATGAGTCCAAGAATGAATGGTCCTAGGGCTACTTTCCTTTCTTCAGCTAGTGCAGTAGCAAGTTCCAAGTGCTCAGAAGATGGATTCTTGGAGGATGGACAAGCGACATGGTGGGTGATCCAGATAAGGAGGAAAGTAATGTGCTCTTCATACCTTCTAGATGCAAGCTCGGCCTTCATCCCGATAAAGTCTCTAGGTAGCTGAAAGGCGTGTAAGAATGCAGTGCACCTGGGTCTAGTCGGCTTCAAAGTGGAATGTCGCCTCAAGAGTGTATCATCAGTCAGAGTCATCGTGGGAAGGACCAGTTTGCCATAAAAAAAAATCCAAAGAGAGAGGCCATGTCATACAATGTGATCGTCTTTATACCTATCGATTGGGGCCAGTGAGTGATGAGCATGTAAACTCTCATGTTCTGTCGTGAGTTTTCATCGTATCCAATTGAGTCTTTGTGTCATTCCTATGTGTTTAATCATGTTTGTATTCATTTTCATCGTATCCAATTGATTCTTTGTGTCATTCCTATGTGTTTGAGTCGTGGAATGGACTTCTACCGTGTGTCGCATATTTTTGTAGATTGTTGGAGTGATCGTGAATAATTGGAGCAAATACGGAACGACGAGGAATGGCCAGGAGTAAGCTGGCGAGTTGGCAGACGCCAGGTCTCGTGGGACAAATTTTTCTGGACTTCCTTTTTAGATAGGAACTCGATTTGTGTCTGTTATATTCGAATTTTGGTGTCATGTTTCAGCCTTAGGACAAAAGTCATATTATTTTACTTATTACTTGGCTAGCAAGTCTTTTAGTTTAAGTGAAACTGCTATAGGTTTTCCTATTCTCTAGCTTAGTCGTTTGGCTATATATAGGCCATATTCTATTAGGTTTCTACACACTTTTTCTACTGCGACCTTGAGACTACATTGAGATTAATAAAGTCACAATTATGGCAAGCTAAGTGGAGGAGATTGGCGAGGCTTGCTCGAATGACTAAGCTTTCTCTATCGTTATCTTTATGCTAGTCTCTGTTATGTCTTTCATTAATACCATCTACTTTATGATTATGCTTAGCGAGTAGTTCTCTTGTGAGTGCGATGCCCTAACTAAGTGATTGATTATCTATGTTGATTGTGGTTCGAATATCTTTCGTATTAGTTGTTGATTAGTTTTCTTAATGCTTAATCTAACGTGATCACTTAGGTTATGATGAGAATCAATGAGAGTGGACCGAATGGCACTAGAGTTGATGGAAAAATCAATTAACATGTTCTTAGGTCTTGATGAGTCGTCTTAATATTGTAAGAATAACCCGCTAGGAGGAATCTTCATAATTGAGATTAGTTTAGTTCTAGGTCTAATTGATGAGCGAAAGCGTTGATTAGTAATCTAGGCCTTAGAACACTCCGGGTACTATAAGAGCTTCATAGAACCATAATCTTGACATAGGTAGTTAATCCATAACGGTATCGTGCTCGTTTGTCTCCATTGAATTCACACTCAGTTCTTTAAGTTTTCAATTTCGTTTACTGTCTTGCAACTTCGTGACCTACTTTATAAATTTTAGTTCTCTCACTTCACATAATTAATTATTTCAATTGCGTGTTCCAACCCTCAGTTATGAACCTTATTTTCCACTATACTTTTTGTTTTTGCATTTTATTGCTTGTCAAATTATCGTATATCAAATTGGCTCCGTTGTCGGGGCAGCAATAAAATTTGGGGGGAGGTTCATCATCTGCTTTAGCCCCCATGGTACGCAGACTTTGCCAACTACTTGGTGAGTGAAATCATGCCTAAAGACGTGAGCTATTCTAAGAAGAAGAAGTTCCTCAGCGATGTTCGCTTCTACATGTGGGATGAACTATATCTCTTCTGCCGATGTGCTGATGGCCTACTAAGGCATTGTGTTTCGGATGAGGAGATACCATCTATCCTACATGAATGTCACGAATCAGCTTAAGCTGGTCACTTTGGAGCAACAAGGACAGTTGCAAGGGTGCTTGCATGTGGCTTTTACTGGCCGACCATTTTCAAGGATGCAAGAGAGTCAGCAGAATGTTGTGATCGATGCCAAAGAATGGAAATATATCTCGAAGGGACGAAATGCCTCAGTCAAGCATCTTGGAGGTCGAGTTATTTGACATATGAGGGATCGACTTCATGGGTCCCTTCCCTCCATCTAAAGGCAACAAGTACATTATAGTTGGAGTCAACTATGTCTCCAAGTGGGTAGAGGAATGAGCTATCCCAACCAACGATGCCAAGGTGGTCCTCCGATTCCTCAAGAAGCTCGTTGCCCGATTCGGTATTCCTCATGCGATTATCAGTGATGGCGATTCACACTTCTGCAACCAACCTTTTGCCACACTTCTCAAGAGCTACGATGTCACTCATAAGGTAGCCACTCCTTATCATCCTCAAACTAGTGGCCAAGTTGAAGTGTCTAATAGGGAATTGAACATGATTCTAGAGAAGATGGTAAGTTCTGCTCGGCAAGATTGGTTCTTGAAGCTAGATGTGTACTATGGGCTTACCGCACCACTTTCAAGATCCTCATTGGCACGACACCATATCATCTGGTCTATAGCAAAGTATGTCACCTTTCAGTGGAGCTCAAACATCGAGCACTTTTGGCGATCAAAGTGTTGAACTATGACTACAAGTTCGCTGGCAAACATAGAATGCTACAACTTCAAGAACTTGAGGAAATCAGCTCAAGTGCTTTCGAAAGCTCAAGGATCTATAAGGAGACCATGAAGAAAAGGCACGATGCTCACATTGGTAATAAGGATTTCTGGGTTGGACAACAAGCGTTCCTCTATAACTCACGCTTGAAGTTGTTCCCCAGAAAGTTTAAGCCGAGATGGAGTGGGCCGTTCGAGATTGTAGCTGTTGCCCCTAACAGAGCTATTGAGCTCAAGAATTCAGAGGGTCAAATGTTTAAATTCAATAGCCAGTGGTGCAAGCTATACCTAGCAAGCTCTGCACATATTTCTCCCACCATCCGCACCTTAGTCTCAGGGAGTATCATGTCAAGCTAACGACTCAAAATTAGCATGTTTCATATTTTACATTCCACATGATTTTATTTTTTGTGCTTTGCATCAGTACTCTAGCAGGTGCCACCTCTCTAGCAGGCGCCAAGCCTGTTCTAGATTGCCCCAAATTGGGCACTTGGCAGACACCCACAACAGGAAAAAATGGGTACTTAACCAAATCGGGGATTTCTCTCCCTTTATTCCACCACAAGCCAACGAGAGAAAGGAGAAGACATGACCCGCGAGCAGAGCAACCACCACCGGCCATCACCGCACCTCCCATCCTAGACCCATGCACCTGTGGCCCCGCTGTCCATCTGCAGCTCCTCCACGACTATCCTTCACTAGTGGTGAGCTCTCCTTGGTCACAAAGGGTAAAACCCTAAATTTTTCTTCTTGCGAAGATTACCGACAAACAGAGCTTCAACATCACAAGTCTTTTTGGGCATTGTTGACTACAAAGATGAGGCCTACATCTTGCTCATATCGGCTCCGACCACCAGTTCCGACCACTCCGGCCACCACTCGCTAGAGCTTTGCCAGAATGTCAACTTTGCAAGAATTGTGCCCAAAGTCTCCTTCTCACCACCATGGTCAGGGGAACGAATTCGAGCATAGCTAGAAACAAACACGGCCGTAATAAGTCACCGACCCCTCCGCCTCCACCGTTGCCACCACAGAACACCACTACCAGGTATGGAGCCCCTTTCACAATCTACCACGATTGAGAGGGGAAGATGTATACTCAATTCTCTAAGCTTGAGCATATGGGTCATTTTGTGATTGATTGGCGTGATTTGCGCACATTGGGGGTAGAGGAGGATTTATGCTGTTCCATACAACACTTCGGTTGGGAGTACTTCTCCATTCATCCAGTGTCTTCTAAAGAAAATTTGACCATCGAATTCTATTGCACACTGATCATAGCTGAGAATAATGCATCCTTCGCGTTTGATTGTACGATTGAAGTAGATGAGAAAACATTGCAATGCATTATAGGCATTCGTGGGGGCGGTGGTTCATTAGATTTTTAGCCTACTGAGTTGGCCCATCGTGAATGTTATGACATCACAGGTTCTGAAAAATATGAGGCTGGCAAGGCTCCAAGTGTTCTGATTAAGGAACCCTACATTAACATTCTACATCATTTTAAGGCTCTTACATTTAATGGGCAATATGAAGAGAGTAAGGTGTCCCTATCTCAACTATATGATATTCATTGCATGCATCATAAGTAGCCATTCAGTACGTTTGCACTCCTTCTTGACGTGTTACATTGCACTATCAATGAAAAGTCCGCTCACTTGTACTTAGGTCATATTATCTCACGGCTCACGGAGCACTTTTTCCTTGACAAGTATGCAGGTTATAAGGGTCCCAACGGCCCCCTAGTCACCATTGACAGCAGCAGAATTCCCCATTATAATCTCATCACCAAGAGTAAACACAATGGCCAGAAGGTGGTGACTTTTAAGGTTTGGGAAGAGCGCAAAGCTATCAAAGATCGGCTCAAGGAAGACGCTCTAATTCGGATCCCAGCATACCAAGTTATGCTGAATGAGCTCAAGGAGAACTTTGAAGGTATGCAAGTTCAGATGCAAGAGCAGGCCACTGTAAATGTGGTCCATTGGGAATGACAGCATGAGTCAATGCTTGAATGGAGGTTGCCCAACAAGCTCACTTCACTGCCTGGCAAGAGTACAACGCTCGGATGGAAGTAGCCCAACAAGCTCAATTTGAGTGGCTGCGCGCTCATTTTTCCACCCCACCATCCCCACCTCCTCCCAGCGATGATTGACAGGGTGGTACTAGTCTCTTCCCTTTCTTCTTATCTTTTATTGTAATGTCTGTTATGTCAGTGTGGTCATTGTTGATGTAATGATATATTTGATTGTTATCTTGCCCTTACATTGAGGATAATGTGTTCACCAAGTATGGGGGGGGGGGGGGGGGGGGGGGGGGGGTTGTCTACGTACATTTTCGGTTTGGCATATGTGATCGAGTCTAGGTCCGAATTAATGAGTGTGTTTGTTATGGTTGTGATTGAAGTGGTGTCTAAAGTAGATGATGAACCTCCCCCTCAAATTTTAAAGTTTTTGTTAGAAGTTAAACCCCACACCTTATTAGGAATCAAGCCCAAGTACGAGGAGTAAGGACGTGAAGGAACAACACCCTTGGTTGTTTAGGTTAGTGGTTGCACTTAGTAGATTATAATAGCGGCATTAATAACTGACCTTGTGAGATTTTAGAGCCAACAGAGGAGACAACCGTCTTCGCGTAGCATGAGGTGCCTACATTGCACTTAGTAGATTATAATAGCGGCATTAATAATAGCGGCATTAATAACTGACCTTGTGAGATTTCGTGCCATCACTTGGCACCGCCTTAGCAGTTTGGGTGTTAGTTACATATCAGGGGCCATCTTTGATATTGAGCATAGAGCCTTAGAGCTAAAAACATATTTTATATCCCTTGTTTAAACCCGTTGAGCTTGAGCCTTTTCATTAAAATATTATATGTAAGCCAATGTAAGCTTTATATCGACAATCTTGCCCACCTTTGATCACCTTAGTCCGAGGATGCATTAGGTCTTAATCTTTGGGGTATAATTGTAAGGGCTCACTTGGTAGAATAGCTCGGGAATGAACAATGGGGAAAATGATAGAACAATGGGCCTTAGATGTGTATGGATGGGGATGATGTGAGTGGTGAAAACAAAAGAAAAAAAGCATGAAAAGTGAAAGTAAAAGAAGAAAAAGTGCAAAAAAAAGAAAGACAAGAGAAAGTGATGAGAATGGAATGGGAAATTTGGAAAAGGAATAAGTGTTGAAAGATAGGCAAGTGGAAGGTTGGAAAGTGGTTGTGAAGTGAATAAATGGCATGGCTCGAGGTTTGTGAACAATCGGATTGGGTGTAATACTGGGATGAGTGCATATTAGATATAGTAAGAGATGTTTAGAATAGACGAGAGCTAGAATATTTTTGTGAGCTCCTCGGCTGGGTGGTTTAGCTTCTTCCCACATATATTATCCTCACCTGACCTTAACCCCATTACAACCCAACGAAAGTCCCCTTGATTACTAGCCCCACGCTACTTGAGGCACCACTGAATGAGACGTATGAAACTTTGAGACCCCGGACGTGTACGCGAGTGATAGGTAGTTGACTACTCAAATATGTGAGCTTAGATTTTTGAACCTCTGAGTGGTCAACCTTTTAGTGTAATCTACTTAGTGCGAAAATTGGGTTAAACCATCAAGGATGCGGTGTCTACACATTTTTACTCCTTGTGCTTAGGTAACTGAAGTACTCGGTCCTGGGGTGGTCTTTTGATAAGAGTTTGAAATTTTGGGGTGTGTTTGATGCGCCTTACTTGAGGACAAGTAAGGAAATAAGTGTGGGGGCGTGATGAGCGTGTATTCGTGAGTTACATAAGTGTTTATCATGTTTGTATTCATTTTCACCGTATTGAGTCGTTGTGTCATTTGTACGTGTTTGAGTCATGGAATGGACTTCTACCGTGTGTCGTGTGTTTTGGTGGGCTGTCAGAGTGATCGTGAACGATCGATCAAAGTGGAGCTGAACCTTGCGGATGCCAGGTCTCGTAGGCCAAATTTTTTTGGACTTCCTTTTTAGATGGGAACTCGACTTGTTTCAGTTATATTCGGCTTTTGGCCTCTTGTTTCGGCCTTAGGACTAAAGTTATATTATTTTACTTATTACTAGGCTAGCAAGTCTTCTAAAAACGTGTAGACACCGCATCCTTAATTGTTTAACCCAATTTTTGCACTAAGTAGATTACACTAGAAGGTTGACCACTCAGAGGTTCAAAAATTTAAGCTCACATATATGAGTAGTCAACTACCTATCACTCGTGTACACGTCCGGGGCTCAAAGTTTCATACGTCTCACTCAGTGGTGAAATGTGGGGCTCATGATCAAGGGGACTTTCATTGGCTTGTAATGGGGTTAAGGTCGGATGAGGATAATATATATGGAAAATAGCTAAACCACCCAGCGGAGGAGCTCACAAAATGTTCGAGATCAGAAAATGTTCTAAACACCTCACACTATATCTAATATACACTCATCCCAATTTACACCCAATCCTATTGACCGCGTAGCTCGAGCCGTGCCATTTATTCACTTTTCCACTTTCCCATCTTACAACACTTGTTCCTTTTCTAACTTTCCCATTCCCTTCTCATCACTTTCTTTTGACTTTCTTTTTTTCTTAATTTTTCTTCTTTTTCTTTCACTATTCATGCTTTTTTTATCCTCTTTTTCTTTTTTTTCTTTACTTTTTTCACAACTTTCTTCAATCATATCCATACATATATATCTAAGGCAGCATGTCTCGGCTTCTTTGTTGGCCTCAATTCTACCCATTTCCCCCATTGTTCATTCCCGAGATAATCTACCAAGTGAACCCTTACAATTATACCCCAAAGACTAAGACCTAATGCATACTCGGACCAAAGGGATCAAATGTGGTTAAGATTGTTGATATAAGGCTTACATTGGCTTACATATAGTATTGCAAAGAAATAGGATCAAGCTCAATGGTTTAAACAAAGGATATAAAGAATTTTTTGCTCTAAGGCACTAGGCTTCAAAATCAAAGATGGCCCCTGTCCTCCCACTTACACCCACACTACCAAAGTGGTACCAAGTGATGGCATAAAACCCGATGACCGGAGCAATGTATTCACCTCATGCTATGCGGAGACAGTTGTCTCCTCCTTTGGCTCTAAAATCTCACAAGGTCACTCATCAATACTGTTAGTATAATCTACTAAGTACAACCACTAACCTAAACAGCCAAGGGTGTTGTTCCTACACGTTCATACTCATCGTACTCAGGCTTGGTTCCTAACAAGGTATAGGGTTTCACTTTTAACAAAAGTTGAAAATTTGAGGGGGATGTCCATCATTTGCTTTAGAAACCACTTCAACCACAAACATAAACAAACACACAATCCTAAATTCAGACCTTGACTCGATCACAAACTCCATCATAAACAAAAATGCAAGTTGACCCCCCCCCCCCCCACACACACACACACACACACACACATATTGAACACAATGTCTTTAATGTAAGGGCAAGACACCAACAAACATCACAAAACATGAACATGAACAACACAAGGTACAAAAATAGAAACACAGACACATAACACAAATAAACTCATAACAGAAACAAAGGAGAGAACTGATACTGGCTTGTCAATCGTTGCTTGGAGGCGGTGGTGGTAGAAAGGACTTAGGATGTGTCTCTACCAACGCCCACATCCAGTTATAGTGGGCTTGCTGGGCCACAAATTATGCTTATTGGGCGGCCTTCATCCGGGTGTTGTAATCCTGTTGACCCTGATAGAACACCTCTTGTGCAGCAATAGAGGAGGTGTAGCGAGTGTTGAGCTCATGCTGGGCTGCCTCCAAGCGAGCATTGTGCTCGTGTTACCTTGTGCAATGGGCCTCGTGTATCGTGGCCAACTTGGTTATATGAACCTCCGAATCGGCAATGTGCTCTGTAAGTTTGACTAAATTAGCTTGGTATGCCAGGACACGTGCAGGTTCATCGCATAGATAGTTCTTGACAGTCATTCAGTCCTTCCAGTCCTAATAGGAAACTACCTCCTCACCATTCCTTTTGGTCTTCTCGTTGAGGTGACATACTGTGAGGAGGGGAATGTCGATCACGATGGGGCTTGTAGCAGGCCTCGTGTAACCTACAAGATCATTAGGGAAAAATGCTCCCTAATGCGGGTGATTATATGATCAAGAAATACCAAAGTTTGTTGACCCTTGATACTCTTATCAAAAACCACTAAAAGCATATTAAATGTATTGAAAGCAACCCTACGATGTACGCAATATAAGATATATAGCTACATACGGCTCACTTTACTCTCCTCCTTAGTCTCGGTGAAGGCTTTAGATATGAAGCGATGCACAATTGATAAATGGTGGGCTTTGATGAGGGTGGAAGGAGTGCGGCCAGTGGTATACTCAACACAGCCAGTGATGGCATACCACACCCTATCTGTATCCCCAACAGTAGCAACATTTAGAGCAGCGCCCCCCTGCCCCTCCCCCCCCCCACCCAGCCCAAAATATAAACTAAGATTGGTTTAGTGGTAGTGAATGGTTTACCAAATAGTCGGGCAGAAAATGATGACTTATTCTCAGCAATCACCAATGTGGTATAAAATTTAGACAGCAAGCCAATATATCCATCCTAGTGAATCTAAAGCACTGCACAGGTCATCAGCTATTCCAAGTTTGTGCATATCATTCCACTCAATCACATGGTAAGGATGAAAATAAAATGTCTTGAATTTAGCAAACCTGGCTACCTCCCAATCATGATAGATGGTAAAGGTGGTGGAGATGCTGGTGCTGATAGGGACTGAGATGGCAAGGGAAGAAGAGGCGCGGTAGCCTTCCTTTTCTTTATGGGAGGCTGCTTCTTTTGTCCCACCTTGCTTGTACCATATGTCTTACAACAATTTCAGAAAGTGGCCGGAGGAGGCTGGACGATCGCCGAAAAGTCACCAGACCGCGATCTACGGTGGCAGTGGTAATAGAGTGGCTCGGGTTATAGACCTCGTCGCGGTGGTCAACAATGCTCAAAGTGACTCCTAGTGTAGAATCTCCAGTTAGTGGCAATGTACTCAAGAAGAAAGAGTTAGGGTTTTACCCATTTGGAGATTGGGGGACCCTCCTCCGTGGCTGTCGGTGGTCAGGAGTGATACCAGAGTGACGGGCGAACGTCGAGGGACTATAGGTTGAGTTGCCAGAGTTCAGGTTGCTGTCATCGAGAATGGGGTGAGAGTGTCTTCTTTGGCTTGCTCTTTTTCTGTTGGGCGAATGTTTGGGGAAGGAAATCTGAGAGTTGCATCCCTTTTATACCTGTCGTGGGTCGAGATTCAAAGACTTGCGACTGCCAATAGACTTGCGGTCGCAAGTTGCTCAAAATAGCTTCGGCTTTTAATTTCTGGCGATCGCCAGTTGGCTTGAGACTACTTTGGATTAATAAAGTCCCAACTTGGCATTTTATTGCTTGTCAATTACCACTTCCCAAACTTTCCACTTCCTTTGAAATACAAGAAATTGACAAGCAAAAAAATGCACAAACAAATACTATAGTGGAAAGTAAGGTTCGTAATTAAGGGTTGGAACATGCAATTGAAACAATTAAGTATGCGCAGCAAGGGAATTAAAGTTTATAAAGTAGGTCACAAAGTTGTAAGAAAGTAAACGAAATTGAAATCTTAAAGAACTGAGTGTTAATTCAATGGAGACAAATGAGCACGATACCCTTAATGATTAGCTACCTATGTCAATATTATGATTCTATGAAGCTCTTATAGTACCCGAAGTGTTCTAATGCATCTCCATAACACTTTTGCTTATTAGAGAGATAAAACTAAGATAGCAAAGGCCTGTCATGGATCGGGCTTCAAAGACTTGCGACCACCAATAGACTTGCGGCCGCAAGTTGCTCAAAACATCTTCGGCTTTTAATTTCTGGCAATCGCCAGTTGACTTGAGACTACTTTGAGATTAATAAAATTACAATTCAGGCTAGCTACATGGAGGAGATTGGCAAAGCTTGCTCGAACGACGCCATTTTGATGTAAAAAGGAATTCTGGAAATTAAAGAAAAGTCCCCACTTGGCATTTTATTGCTTGTCAATTTCCACTTCGCAATCTTTCCACTTCCTTTGATATACGAGAAATTGACAAGCAAAAAATACATAAACAAATAGTATAGTGAAAAGTATGGTTCGTAACTGAGGGTTGGAACACGCAATCAAAATAATTAAGTATGCGAAGCGAGGGAATTAAAGTTTATAAAGTAGGTCATGAAGTTGCAAGAAAGTAAACAAAATTGAAAATTTAAAGAACTGAGTGTGAATTTAATGGAGACAAATGATCACGATACCCTTAATGATTAACTACCTATGTCAAGATTATGGTTCTATGAAGCTCTTTTAGTAACCGGAGTGTTCTAATACATTTCCCTAACGCTTTTGTTCATTAGAGAGATAAAACTAAGATAGCAAAGTCTAGATTACCAATAAAAACTTTCGCTTATCAATTAGACCAAAAACTAAACTAATCTCAATTATTCTTATGATATTAAGACTTCTCATCAATACCTATGAACATGTTAATTGATTTTCCCATCAACTCGAGTGCCTTTCAGTCCACTCTCATTGATTCTAATAATAACCTAAGTGATCAAGTTAGATTAAGCATTAAGCACACCAATCAACAACTAACACGAAAGAAATTCGAACTACAATCAACATAGAAAATCAATCACATAGTTAGGGCATCGCACTCACAAGAGAACTACTCGATAAGCATGATCATAAAGCACATGATATTAATGATAGACATAATAAAGACTAGCATAAAGATAGAGATAGAGAAAGCTTAGTAGTTCGAGCAAGTCTCGCCAATCTCCTCCAGGTAGCTAGCAAGAATTATGACTTTATTAATCTCAAAGTAGTCTCAAGGTCGTAATAGAAAAAAGTGTGTATAAACCTAAGAGACTATGGCATATATGTAGCCAAACGACTAAGCTTGAGAATAGGAAAACCTAGAGGAGTTTCACCTAAACTAAAAGACTTGCTAGCCAAGTAATAAGTAAAATAATATAACTTTAGTCCTAAGGCCAAAATAGGAGGCCAAAAGTCGAATATAACTTAAATAAGTTGAGTTCTCATCTAAAAAGGAAGTTCGAAAACATATGCCCTACGAGACCAGGAGTTCGCCAAGTGGCTGGCATTCACCAGCCTCAGCTATTGCCTGGCCGTTGCTCAATCATTATCATCTGCCAACTTGCCAACTTACTCCATTCGTGAGGGATTGGCGCCCGCCACATGCTTGGCATCCGCCAGGTTCAGCTCCACTTTGATCGATCGTTCCCCGTCGTCCCGTATTCGCTCTAATTATTCATGATCACTCTGGAAACTTACCAAAATGTGCGACACATGGTAGAAATCCATTCCACGACTCAAACACATACAAATGACACAATGACTCAACTGGATACAATGAAAATGAATACAAACACGATTAAAAACTTATGAAACTCAAGATAAAATACGAGCATTTACACGCTCATCACTCCCCCACACTTATTTCCTTATTTGTCCTTAAGTAAGGCGAATCAGACACACCCCAAAATTTCAAATTCTTATCAAAAGACCACCCCACGACCGAGTAGTTTACTTACCTGAGCATAAGGAGTAAGAATGTGTAGACACCGCATCCTTGATGGTTTAACGTAGTTTTCGCACTGAGTAGATTACACTAGAAGGTTGACCACTCAGAGGTTCTGAAATTTAAGCTCAAATATATGAGTAGTCAACTACCTATCACTCGCATAAACGTCCGGGGTCTCAAAGTTTTATACATCTCACTCAGTGGTGCCTCGATAAATGTGAGGCTCATTATCAGGGAGACTTTTCATTAGATTGTAATGGGGTGAAGGTTAGGTGAGTATAATATATGTGGGAAGTAGCTAAATCACCCAGCCGAGGAGCTCACATAAATTTTCTAGCTCTTGAATTCTACAAGAAGGGTTTGGCCATACTCAAAATCCTCTAGTACTCCCCCACAAAGATAGGTCAATGGGTTCTCCTTGGATGAGGAGAATATCCAAGTGGCGGATTGGAAACAACTTCTCAAAATCAGTGACTTTCGAGATAGTAGGCCCGAGGGTGCAATTTTTTGCGTCGGAGGAGGTATCCTCGGTGGATTTCTTTTCTCCAAAGTTAGTAATGCTAAGGATGGTGTGATTGGATTGCTTAACGGAGAGGACTCACTTGGAGATGGAGAACTAGGATGATGTCATGTCCTAAAATTAAGGGAAAAGACAGATAGAGAGATGACATGATGGCAAAAGCAAAATAAGGCGAGTCATGCCAGCTTGAAAATTTGGCCAAACATAGTGGTTAGGATTCGGATGAGGGGGCTCAAATTTCTTAAGAGAGCGGTTCGCCTCACATAGGGGCGGTCACCTAAACCTGCCACACTTGGAGATTGGCGAAGGGAAAAGCACGCTTGCCTCGCGCTAACTCGGCTTATCACGGGCTGTAGAGCTCACTCTCCTCGCGCTCGCTCAGCTTGCTATGGACCATATAGCTCACTAGCCTTGCTCTATGCCTATAAGGGTTTGAGCGATCTGCTTAGAGGAGACCATCAGGCAGTCTAAATCTCTACAAGGATCATGTTGTGCAAGTATTTTTCTTTAAGCAAATGCTAGGCTTATAAATGGCACTTTTCAACACCAAGGTTAAATGGAGCAAGGCAAGGTTCAAAGTAAAAGGCAAGTGGTCCTATTTTGGTTATTTTACAAATAAGTGAAAGGTGTTGGAAATGGCTAAGGAAAGATCTAGCTTAGCATTTTTACAAACACTTGGTTGGCAAAAGGGGGAGACTGGTAACATACCTTTGAAGATGGGCAACGACGAACCAAGCAAGAAAAAGTTGCAACGAGTGGCCAAGGATGAAGAGAAACTTCTAAAGAATATGAATAGTCCCCCTACCTACACAAGATTTGGAGAAAAGTGAGCTACTTTA
Source organism: Hypericum androsaemum (assembly GCA_963995505.1). Lineage (NCBI taxonomy): Eukaryota > Viridiplantae > Streptophyta > Magnoliopsida > Malpighiales > Hypericaceae > Hypericum > Hypericum androsaemum. Next base: position 12,950,289 of record OZ023180.1, read on the forward strand.
ACTTCCCTCTTTATGAACAACCTAGGGTTTTTGAGGATGGAAATGGGGAAGTGAAGTAGTAGCTTACCTTGAGCTTGGAGGTAAGTAAAATGGAAGAATCTTCATGTAGGAGGAGGGGGAGGTCAAAATTTTCCTTCCATGGAAGCTTGAAATTCAGATTTGGTGAAGAGAAGGGAAGAAATGGAGTTTTTGAAAAGTTTGGCTCTTTTGGAAGACAAGGAAAGAGATGGTTGGGTCTTTTATTCTTTGGTCAAGGAAGAGGCCGAATAAGAGTAAATGAGGTGGTCCAAGCCCATTAAGATGTAGGAGGGAGCTAATACCCATTAAGTTTTATCAAGGCATACGAGATAACACGTCGACACTTCTCATTCGAATTGCCTCAAAGTATCGACGCGCAGGGAGCATTGTTGGGACTCAAAAATAATCTTGGCTTTGGGTTAAGCCAGACTTTGGTTTCGCTTGCCCGCAGTTTGCTCGCTCACTCGCTCATGGAGTGCTCGCTAGCCCGCGTTCGCTTGCATGCTCATAGAGTGTTAGCTTGCCCGCGCTCACTCACAGAGTGCTCATTCATGGAGTGCTTGCTCGCCCGTATTCCCTCGCTCACTCACAGAGTGTTAGCTTGTCCACTTCCTCGCAGAGTGCTCGCTCGTTCGTGGAGTGTTCGCTCACTTACAGAGTGCTAGCTCGCCCACACTCACTTGTTCGCTCCCTCATGGAGTGCTCGCTCACCCGCATTTGCTAGCTTGTATTTGCTTACTCAGTTACAGAGTGCTTGCTCGCCTGCTTGTTCGCTCGCCCTCAACTTGTTTGCTCGGTCTCACCTTATTAGCTCACTCCCAGTTGAACTAGCTCTCAGTGGGCTTTGATGTGTTCGTAAGAGAAGTGCTAGCTTGGGCTTGGAGGGGCTCATCCGAGAAGTGCTCGTTTAGACTTGGGCTTGCCCGGGTTTGGAGTTCGCTTGGGCTTAAGAAGTCCATTTCAGGTACGACGCTATCTTTGGAGAATGTTCGAGAAGGTCCGAGATGATCTAAGATTTTCTATACGGAGGTGGGATCTCCAAGATTCGGTGGGCATCTGGAATGTTCTTTGTTAAGCCGAGATTGCTTGCTGGACGTGGCTGCAACCCCTTCATTTTGGAAGTCGGCTTGATTGGGCCGAATCAAATCTCTTCATATTTGGCAACGGTCACAAATTAATGGATTTTGCAGGGTTAATCTTTATTGAAGCGGATCTCTCGGGATTGAAATTTGGAGCCGAAGGTCTTCGTGAATTAAAGTCGGCTTAGGATTTTTAATTCTGAAGGCAAGGGGGCTAGGTCAAGACACTCTATATAAGGAGACCTCGGGCAAGGAAGAAAGCATGACAAACACAACACTTTTTTTTAGGAAAATGACAAACACACAACACAATTACTTTTATCTCCATAGCCTATCATAGTTTTAGCCTAGCCTAGTATTGTTCTCTTTTTTTCCGCAACACCAACATAAATTGATATTTGGATAAGCAATCGACACTAGTCAATCTCTATCGAAATAAGAATATTGTTATTTCTACTTCATTCCATTTGTGCCTATAATTCTTGGTAAAATAATATTTTTGGCATTGTATTGTTGGTAAAATAATATTTTTTGCATTATATTGTTGTGATACCCCGAAAATGATATGTTCTGTCTGAAAGACTTAAGTAATTTGATTGGTACTATCCATTCCAACAAGGTGCACCTTCTTTTCTGGCACACATCTTGAGAGAACTCCAAGGTTAAACGCGTTTGACCGGGAGTAGGATCAGGATGGGTGACCTCCTGAAAAGTTTCTGGGATGCGTGCGAGTGAGGACAAAGTACGCTGGAAAAGACCCGTGTTGATCTGTGGAGACAGTCGGTCAGATCACGGGGCGTTACATTTGGTATCAGAGCAAATACAGTTCTGGGACTATTCTGTGTTCTATCTGGCGCGATGAGGACATCGCGTATTTAAGGAGGGGTGTATGTGATACCCCGAAAATGATATGTTCTGTCTGAAAGCCTTAAGTGATTTGATTGGTACTATCTATACCAATCAAATCACTTAAGAAAAAGGTGCACCTTTTTCTGGCACACATCTTGAGAGAACTCCAAGGTTAAACGCGTTTTTCCGGGAGTATGATCAGGATGGGTGACTTCCTGGGAAGTTTTCGGGATGCGTGCGACTGAGGACAAAGTACGTTGGAAAAGACCTGTGTAGGTCTGTGAAAATAGTCGGTCAGATGACGGGGCGTTACAATTATATTTTCCGCATAGGTGATCCATGATCAAAAATATTTTGACAACATGTTGTTATATTTTCTCTTTCTGGCATTCCTGTTTTGCCCTGATCAAAAAAGGATAAATAGTCTGTGTCCACTTTTGATTATCAATTATGTGAGTATATGTGAATTAATTTGATTGAAGAATGTTAATAGAATAATAAATTTAGTAAAAGTTGATGTCATTCCTCTTCAAAGTCTGACACAATTTCTTTTATTAATACGAGATAGACCATTATTACATATATCCCAAACAAAGAAAATAGTATCTATAGTCCACAATCTCCACCTGGACCGTCATAAGAAATTATCACTCCATTCGATGGATTGAATTTCCAAAGAATTATAGTATAACAATTTTCATTGTCACTAAATAATTTTGCATCTGAATAATCGATATCAGAGATAAAGTAATTCTCGTGAGCGACTCGAATTTCCCAAAAAATTGAGGAAGTTGTACTCCTATGAGTAGCAGATGTTCCTCTTCCCATGGGCGGGCTAGATTGTCCAATAGGTGCATGAGTTACTCCACCAAATGAAAGCAAATTAACTCCGTCATTCAATTTGGTAAATGATTCTTTCGGCCAGTAGCCAATAGTTTGAATACCGTACAGCAACAACCAATTGCCCGATGTTACATCCTACAAGAGTTGAAACAAAATTAGGTAGCCAAATATGATGAAAATGAAAATTACTCATTCTTCTTATTCCTAAGGATATTCTTTCTATTTCTTCTATTAGCACATCCATAATATCAATGCAGGAAAGAAATAATTAAAAAATTAGGACAAATTACTCTAAAATTCCTCTAATATAGTTATATCTATGATTTATCCTCTCAATTATCAAAATACATTATAAAGTCTCCCGTATTTAGTTTTATTATACTTTAGAGTCCCTGATGCCAGAATCAGAGATTTTCTCCGGCGAAGACCTATTTTTCCCAAATTTTTCTTTGTAAAAATCTCCAATTTCGGTCTCAAAGACCCAAGAGTATAATAAAACCAAACACGGGGACTTTATAATGTATTTTGATAATCGAGGGCTAAATCGTAGATATAATCATACTAGATGGAGCTTAGAGTAATTTTTCCAAAAAATTATATCTCCTGTGATGTAAATAATTTATAATATATGTTTCATAATAGCAATCACAGTAAAAATAATTATTTTACATATAGCAATTCCTATAATTTACCTAGAGTATTGTTAACTTGATTTCGTATTTTTTTTAAGACTAGATGCAACTGAGATTATTGAGCCTAGATATATTTCCTGATGTATTTGCACAAATCCTAAACATAATATGTTGTAGCAACCATTATGGAGATCATCCTACACAAACAAAGTAACTTACATTTCAAAATTTATATACAATTATTTAGTATAAAATTTCAGAAATATATTCAAAATTGTGGATCAAAGAGTAATTTATTACATTCCAGGACGCTGTCAAATGAACTTTGTTGTCACCATAGAGTTCTGGGTTCACCTTTGATAGCCAATTTGGTTTAAGTTATAATATTTTAACAATATTTTACTCTACTAATTCTCATAAACATAATTTCAAAAAATTTATATCTGTCAAACAAAAATCTCTAATGAAGCTGCTATTAAATAGAGTATTAGTAATTGGTTAAATAATTTATTTTATAAAAAAATGTCAAACTTAAGTATTGAACCTATTACCTTAGGTTCATGGATTACAACTTAAACTAAATTGCCTATAAAAATTCCTTGTCTAGTTATTACAATTCAATTTATTTAATATAATATTTATGTTATATAGTAATTGCAAAAAAATTTGTTGGTGGTGAGAATCGAACTAATGACCTAGAAGTAAAACATCACGCTCTTGACCACCAAGCCAAAGGCGCATTTATGTCTATTTTACCAACATCCAATTTTTTTATCTCGGATCCTGCCAAGATCAGACTTTTTAAGTCGGATGTTAGATTCGGCAAAAAAAGTTAGATCTTGGTCCAAGATCTGACTTTTTTGGCGTCCATACCACGTGGACACCACCTCTACAATACTTTAAATTCGGTCACTTTTTTCTCAAAAAGTGGTGAATAGTAACACCATTCATTAAAAAAACCCCAAAAGGGAAGCATTTTCTGAAAAATACAAGTCATGTGTTTGGCCATATATAGTGTTAAGCTGGTTAGGGCGCAGCACTAATTGCAATGTATTTCTTTGTAGATACGAGAATTATCAGGTATATTTTGACGCGGGCCATCTAACTATATTTTTTATATTCTAAAACTTGTACTCAAATTATTTTTAAATAAATACAAGTCTCCACTACTTAAACAAATTTTTATTTTTCAGTCAATTTTTTAAGGAAAAAGTGCAATTTACTACGTGTAGGGCAGTTTTCACTTTCAGTTTGAGTGATTTTAAAAATATATAATGGGTCCAATTATTCTAAAACAATAGTCCAACCAGTACAGTTCGACCAGTAGTCTGACCGGTCAGACCACTGCTCGGGATCAAATGCGGACCAAGTTTTGCCTAAAACCCAATCATCGGTTAGACCAGTCAAAATCCAATCGCACTGCCTAATCAGGTACTTTTGTATGACCCAGCTCGCCCGGATCAAAAAAATTAGTGTTTATTTTTTTTCTATTTTATCAGATTTAATTTAGAAACAAAACTTCCACATCCACGCTCGAAGTGTGTACAACACTTTTGGATCATAACAAATTTATTTTTTTAATAATTCTCGATGATCCGACTTCAAGGATCTAGTAAAGATTTTTTCAAACAAATAGTTCGACCCTCCGGATAAATTCGCGAGTACAACGGATCTATGAACTTTTTTCATCAGGATAAAATGAAGCCTCCACACTATCGTCGAGTTCAAGGATTGTACTACCTTGACCCGACCAAGAACGCACTATGAGAAAAATCAGATGATGCTTAGAGAGGAAAGTGAGTAGGATTTCTTAGAAATTAGATCATTTTAGGAGAAACATGTGCCACTATATATAGAGGATTGACACCACAAAATGTACCTATACACCAAAGTGGTTCCTTCCATAAGGTTTAATGGTGGCTGATGGATTGGTACACATCCTTTGAGTTTAAACTCAAGGGATATCATTTTTGAATCTGTCTGGGTAGACTTGCGGTCGTCGGTTAACTGATAGCCGTAAGTACAAGGTCCAGAAGTTTTTGAAAATTAATTTCTGGTAGATGCCAATCAACTGGCAACTACAAGTTCCTGGCTCAATGCTCTCGGACCAAAAATATTGGCAGTCGCTAATGAACTGGCAGTCCGCAAGTTCCAGGTCGATCCCAATTTTGGACGGGGACTACGCCCCCTGGTACCCATTTGTCAAAGAGGCTTTGAAAATATCCAAAATTCTCCCCCTATTTTCAAAACTTTTAAAATAGTAAACAAAAAAAAACTTTAACATAAAAATTTCTAAAACAGAGTGACTTCATCACTTAAGTGACTGCCTACCTACATGGGTGGGATCAAGCCAACGTAGTTCAAGCTGGGATGGAAATAAGCATCATCGTCGAAACCAATACATATGTGATAAGTATCTTGTGGATTTGAACCTTCACTTAATATAAGAGATTCAAAGCTCTATCGAGGTTTTATGGTGAACGAGTCTTGAACCAAGTACCCCTTATGATAAAACTGGAACCTCCATACATATTGACTTCAGAAGGTAGTGTGTTCTATAGCTTGCACGTTAATGGCCATGTGCTTATATCCTGAATTTATGAGTCTTCTATAGAGAGCGGTCTTACTCTATTAAGTGCCTACATGACATAATAAAGAATTATTTTGGAATATTTAAGTGCTTCGATTTAAAATAATTAAATCCTAACATAATATCCATCTGGAACATTATGCGGATAGGGAACCCTTTTATATTCCGACGCAAAATGCCAACCAAAGTCGGCGATGTCAGTCCACAGTCCATGCTCCAAGATTGCAGGTTTCCTGACGGTGCAACGTACAATAAACTACTGTATTTGTTTTGGAAGAGAATAAATTGTCCTATTCACTCTGATCACTTTTCTTTTGGAAGTATCGCCGGGATACTACCGAAGCATCCAGGGGTCTTTTTCTTTGGTGACGTCAGATTTTTTGACAAATTCTAAAATAGGGTAGTCAGTTTTCAGAAAAAAAAATTTCTGTCTGGAGTTGTGTTAGAAATTACACAAAATCGTGAATTTTTATTTGCAAGAAATCGCAAAAAATAATACAATTTTTACAAGAAAATGCATGATTATGTGCAGTTTCTTGCAAAAGCTGTTAGCTATCCGCAGCCGAAAAACTTCGCATCATAGCTCGACTGAAAATGGCTTATGAATTAAAAAATGCACAAGAAGTCGTCGCGTTTGTGATGTTAATGTTTTCCCAAAAAGGCACAACTTTGGGCGTTTTTATCAAAAAAAATTCTTTTTTTTTGTTATTTCCCTTTTTCTATTAAAATGTGAAGAGATCAGATAATTGAAGAGACCACAACTTTTTACTCCGGAGTCCGATTGAAGTGATTCAAGTTGCTATGTGAAAGTGAGACGTATATCTATAACTTTGAAGTTTATAACTTCTCGCAATTCAGAGTGTAAATATGTCAAAAATTCATTTGAAGTCAAGAGTCAAGTTGCCATCGAACTTTACACGGTCAACTCTTGACTTATAAATAATTTTTGGACATCTTTACTCTCTGAATTGGGAGAAATAATAAACTCTAAAGTGTTAGATATACGTCTTAACTTCGCATAGCAACTTGAATCACTTAAAACAGACTCTGTAGTAATAAGTTGCGGCTCCCCAACCAAAATTAGTCGACCGCAATTCGGTCGACTCTTGAATTCAAATGAATTTTTGACATACTAACACTCCAAATTTAGAGAAGATATAAACTTTAAAGTTGTAGATATACATCTCAAATTGGTACAATAATTTGAATCACCTCAAATGAACTTCAGAGTAACACGTTCCTATAGAAAGATCTTAATTAGTACGTAAATCAATTCTATACCACCACTAATAAACACCAGAATACGCAATATTCACTAGACAAATTTTTTAATGACTATTTTAGACCCAATTAGATCGCATTGTTTAAACCATGATAATTTTCAATGTAAATAATAGAAAAAATTTCGCCACATTTACTTGCAAGTATCCACAGAAAGTTTTACAATAATTCTTTAATAACTATGATTTGAAATTATTGTTATCAATCTACAAGTTTATAACAGTTTTAAAAAGTTAAAGTTCACTTTTTCTCTCCAAATTTTGTTAAAATATCAATTGTAAGCTTTCGACTATAAAATTACTCTGAATCCAATGTTTCACTAGTATGTTTACAAGATAATGTACCATTCAGGAATCAGTAAAAGAAGAGAGGGAAGGCTGCAAGTCATCTTCTTTTCCCCTAGAAAACAGATTAAATTGTTTGGCTTGCAAATATTTTTTTTGGATTCGATCAGATATGAGAAGATTCAGGAAAAACTTCTCGTTAATAAAAACAATCTGTTCAACTATGGTGGATACGAGGATTTTTACAATAATTCATATATACTATGTGCTCTCCTGTTGCAGAACTAGGGCTCAGTTCCTGCAATGGCTTGACTTGTCGGCACCTCACATTGCGAAAAAAATTCCTGTGGAACCCTCCGACAATCGAATGATCTGTAACTCTTCCAAAGTTAAGGAGATAAAAATAATCTTAGATTTAGATAAGTTTTAGATTATTATTAGGATTTTAATTTGTTAAGATTTTATGTAACAATTTTTTTACTTCTTTATAAGTAGGACATCTTCTTTATAAATACGACATCTTTTATTTTATTTTAGCAATTGTATTTTGATAAATCAAAATTAGGATTTTTCCTAATTGTTTGTCACCTTCTCGTATTCTTAGAATCAACGGCGCCAGAATATAGCTCGTTTCTGGTATTTTATGAAATCAATAGATTCGTGGTTGCCTACCCACGTGCTTCCCTTCATCAGTTGGTAATCAGAGCTTTGTTGTTCCCGGAGATGTTCGATCCCGTTGATCAGCGTTCGTGTTATCCAAATTTTTTTTTAGGTCCATGCAAAGAAACCAAGTGTCGCTGTCGACAACTTAAGTCGGCTAACCTATCACCACCGTGGGCGTGGCCAGTAACCGAGGCCGCAAGCCTGAGTTCCAAAAGCGGTGTGCAGTCTGAAACCTTTTGACCAACCCTGTTCGTCGAGCCATCGCGTGAACGTGTGGGGAGGAGATGAACCCGAAGAAAGGTTTCAATCCCGACGTGGCGACCGCCCGCACTGCCACTTTGGGTACCACCGCCGGCTGCCCCATTTTCGTCCACCAAATCCCATTTGGCCGCGGCCTACCGCTGCGCGCAGTGCTCCCTGGTTCGATCTGGCCCCTTTTCTCCAATTAGGGTTTTTGGTGCTTTAGGAAAATTTTGGACTGATTTTGAAGTTGATAAAAGTTTGAGGACCTTTGGTTTTGTTCCAGAGCTTTTGAGAATCGTTGCATAGATTAGTGATTGATTGGTAATTTTCTAGTGGGTTTAATACAGATTGGTCCCAGTTGATTTTGAGAAATTATATATTGGTCTATGTTGGGCTAATTTGAGGTGATCCAAGCTGCAAATTATACGAGATGTTCCTCCTTTAGATTGGGGAATGTCGAGAAAATAATTCTTCCAGTAGTTTGTGAATGTTGAAAATAATATGCATTGTACTCTAATTTAGAATTCATCCGGCATATTGTACTCTAATTTGGAAGAAGTTAGAATTATTAAACAACGATTGTGAGGTTATCTTATGCATTGTAATCTAATTTGAATCTACGACGAAAATAATATTGTAAGTAAAAAATCTCTCGATGGGCTAAAATGAGATATAAGTTGATTTATAATTTGTTTTCCTGAAATGCTAAGAAGTTTGGAATGTTGTTGATGTCAAATGCCATCACTTTTGGGAACCATATAATCGTCAAACGGATTTGATGAAAGTAATCATCGAGAAGTTGGAAGCTAAGGAGCATGAACTACAATCTAGTATAGGTAGTTTGCAGCAACAAAAGATCGAGACCCTGATAAGGCAGCAATACTTCCACCATCTTCTTGAGCCGAAGCCTAGAAGTCAACATGTTGAAGAGGCTTTGGTTTGGGATGAATTTGGTGAGTTTGCCAAAGATTATTTTGATGGAGAATGCTTTATTGAGAGAATGCTTTATTGAGTCCGAGGCACTCTTAAATTCTGTAGAAGACTTATTTGAAGGAACATCAATCTTGGCGATTCCTTGTTTGACTTACGTTGTCGGTGACTCTAAACTTGGAAAATATGTTGAGAATGATGAATGAGCTTATACCCCACATAGCCCAAGATTATAAGGTAGAGTATGACGAACACGTTGATTTTCTTGGGGTTGACAAGTTCACACATGTTGCCTTCAGCTTGCATGAACTAAGGAATACAAGTTTATGATTGTAAAGACTGGTTCACATGTGGCTGCAAAGTGTCTTAGCAAGGGCGTAGAGACAGAACATTCACTCTCTTCTCTTGTGATTAGTTGTCGTAACTTCAATCACTAACAGTGACATGTCGAGGTCCATCACTGCTTTCGTGAGGGCAATACCGTGGCTAACTAGCTTTCGAATTTCGCCCTTACTGTAGATTTGGGTTTTCCTGTGTTGGAGTCTCCTCCTCTTGGTTGAATACCTCTTCTCTTTCAGGATAGTTTTGTTGTGGGCACTCCTCGGATCAATACTTTATTTTATGAATGAATAAGTGTATAACACTCATCACTTCCAGTAAAAAAAATTAATTTATATATTTTGAATACACGAAAAAGTTCTTATTGAACAATTAAACCTCAAACTCGGTCAATGAGAAAATGTCAATTCCATTGTAATATATAGAAGATATATGTATCAACCTGGATGGTCACCTCCATGCACCGTGTCTAGCCCGGAATTGAATTAATATATTATATATACGGGGCCAAGCTCAAAGGAAAAATCCATTCCGAAGCTTCAACTCCAAATCCTCTTCTTCTAAACACACAAAAATTGAAGATCTTCCCCTAATTCTTGGAATTTTAACTTCACTAGCAATACCACCAGACCCTGTAAGGGTTGGAAAATGCAAGGAGTGGAGAGGGGAGAATCCGTGGATGTTTGAGATTGTTGAAGCCCAAACTGAGTCTCTATCTTTTAGAAACCGCCAAATCTATTTGAGTAAGAGGACCTGATTTTTCAGACGGATGCTTCTAATACCTAGGCCCCCTGCGTCCTTGGGTTTTTGCACGATGTCCCACGAGACAAGGGAGCACTTGCGATGTTGGTTATCCCCTAACTACAGGAATAACCTTCTAATACAGCAATTATCCAAATAGCAAAAAATATGGGTATTTTCAAAATTTAATTGTATAACAAATAATTTAATATTTAAAATGTGAAATTAATTTTTGCAATAAATTTAAAATGTCATAAATTTTCAAAAAAATGATGGATGTTAAAATTTTTAGAATAAATTGATGATTTTTTCTAAATAAGTATCAATTAATAATTTAGGATTTTTAATATACATTGTTACCATTTTCTCACATTATCTATCAAATAATTTAGGATAAATTATTTTCAGGTTTCTTGTGTATGGCTAAATCTACGATCGGGTCCTTCGTGTTAGGTAATCCATTTTTACGTCCCCGTGTTTCAATCAATGGCTGAATGCAATTTGTTCATTGTGTGGAAGTAATTATAGTTTGTAGACGTAGATGACTAACAACGTACGTGGTTTCCGGAGGATTTTGGACTTCGAACAGACAGAGATCAAACTTGGCTAATTAACTGTAAATTAGAAAATGAGGTTCGGTGTCAAAAGTCCAATAATTAAAATGGATTTCTTTAAATACATAATAGAATGAAATAATATCACTCGTATACATCTCAAAAAAAGGAAGAGAGCACATCAAAAAATTACTGTAGCTGATAAATGTCGCAATACAACTGTTTCGGAAATAATATATACATGCAGCCAGTCATAAAATTCAGCCGGATATCTAGGGTACTCTTTCTCGAATGATTTTTTTCCTATAGTAATTTACCGGATTTTGATGAAGAATGTGGCCGCAATTTGGTGCACTATATTAAGGACTTCTACCCTCGTGACAATGTAAATATTATACGCAAAAAATTTGACCTTCTGGAAAAAAATGCAGCCAGTCATAAAAAGTTAGGCGATTGGAGCCTAAAACCTTAACAATCTGTTTCCTTTTACGTAGCTAGGAAAAAACATTATTATTCTCTTGTTAGGCTGGCTAGGTTGAAAATTGTAGGAAGGGGACCTGGGTGGATGTAAAAGTGGCAAGAGTTTAGAATTTTACTAGGGACGGCAACGGATAGGGTATTGATAGCTACGTAGTTTACTCCTTATGCTGCTAGTATTTGAAGTTGGATGCATACACTATCTTCGACCCTCCAATAGATCCAGGGTCTGTAGGATTCGATCCTATTTTTTAAAGGTAAATTTTTATACCTGCGAGAGTTTGAACCCTGGACCTCCTTGATATATTACACTCTTTGTGCCGCTAGGTTGAATGCTCTTTGGTGGTCTGACCCTTTAACGTTCTATTTTTGATAATTTTTACACAATTTATTTTCATATAAAATTTAAATAAATTCAAGACATCTCCAACATTACACGTAAACATTCAATAAAAGTTAAAGAAATATTAAAATTTATAATTTGATTTAAATGGTACAATGTTCTTCCTTTCAAGTTTTAATTACATAAACAATTCAAAAAAAATTACCTTCTAATGATCTATCCTTCACGATATCTTCTAAGTTAGTCATATTTATAGATTCTTGTGTGTTACTTTTTCTTTTTTCAAGTTCTAATTATATATATATATATATATTATTTATATGGTCTCATTAGGGTCTAACTAGGCTCATAAGTTAAAGGTAAGATTCGACCCACAAAGTATCGGTATTTCTGCTATGCCTAAATTTGTTTATAGTGCTTGACTCTAAAGTTTAAGGGAAACTCTAACCGCCCTTTCAATCTGGATCGGAGCCCCTTACAAATAATTCCACCGGTTAGAAACGCAAGTATTGTTCAGACCAGGTATACTTATTGACCTTTTAGTTCCATTCATAACTCGCTGCCATGTATATACCTTTTTTAAACTAGGTATACTTATTTGACCTTTTAGTTCCAATTATTTATCGATTCTGTCCGGCACAGCCTGTGAACAAGATGCAGATTGCTCAAGCCAGGCCAAGAAACGATAATCAGAATCTGGATAAGTTTACTGAACTCCCGTTGCTAGTATTCCATCAAATCTTGTCTTTCCTCGGGGTGAACGATGTAGCGCGACTCTGTATTGTGTCCCCAAGATGCCGAGAACTTTGCACATCTAGCCCTTTTATGCTTTTCGATGTGAACTTCGACGAGGAAAGCTGTACAAGCAAGTGTAGAGGGCTTAGGTGCTTTCTTCACAAGCTATTAGATGAGCAAGAGGGATTGGAGTGGCTGAAGATGCACCGATTTCGCCTTCGTTGGCATTGCAACGACTGTAGAGATTTTTCTCCAACATCCCTATTCGATCGGTGGGTGAATAGGGCTGTAAGTTGCAACACCCAAGAGATTGATATCGGTTTTTTTCCGGCACAAGGAGACTCATTCATCCTACCTAATTGTCTCAGTAGGGCTTCCACGGCAACACGAATTTTGCGACTGAAGTTGTGGCCCTTGTGGGGCTGCCAGCTAAATTGCGTGCCAATGGACTTTGCCTCCATCCAGGTCTTAAGTCTGAATTCAATATTGGTAGCCTCTGGTTCCCTTCTTGGTGAATGGATATCTCGTCATTTCGGATCACTTAAAACTCTGAATCTTGAAGTGGTCCGCTTGAGCCAACACCTTTCTATTACAAGTTCGTCTCTTCGATGCCTCACAATCTCCCATTGCCTCATGGAAGCTGAAGTATTATCTATTCGATGTCCATCCCTCGAGTATCTTAGAATTGAGGGTTGCAGGATCACCTGCAGGCACATAGAACTTACCGTTGACTGCGGAGAGCTAAAAAGCTTGCTTGTTCATGATTGCCATTTTGACTTTGGGGGGTTTTACGTCGTTGGACCTTCTCTTAAGGACTTGCAAATCTCCAGCTGCTCCTTTAAAAATTCTATGGTCTACCACATCTTGGCCGAAGCCCTCTGTACCTTCTTCGTGGATATTACCTTAGGTCCCGCGGGTGTCATGTTAGCATATTTCGAAATCGAACCACGAAGCATGCAAATCATGAAAAGGGTCAACCTTAAATTATCACTTGACTTGCAAACTACTCTGAGATTATCCTTGTTTGAGTTTTTCCAGGAGTTAAACGACATCCATGTATTGGAGATAGATATAGACACTATCAAGGTACGTAAATGACAATCCTAATCAGTTTTTTTTCTTTTCATTTCTTTTTTAGATAAACGCACACGTTTGATGACCTTTTGCTGCAGATAATGGATCTAAAAGAGATGGGGATTGTGTTTGGCAATATTCACCTTTTGGAAGTCACTGTCACTAATTTACAAGATATGAACTCGACAGACATAGCGACGTTTGTTATTGCCATGTGCTCAGCTTCGGCCAGCGTCACGACTGTGACATTAAATTATAATGATTTTCAATCTGATGGAGTGAGTTTTATTGGAGCTGTTCACATATCTATCCGTTTACGGTTTTGCCGCTTTGATAATATGTGTTTTTTTTCTCTGGGTAGGTTGTAAGGTTGCTGAAATCAGCAGTGGAACTTGTGAGAAGAGAAATCTCTGTAGCTGTTGAAATAAATTGCTTGGAGAGACCAATAACTATCCAACCTCTGGATGCTGCCGGTAAATTGAAAACTAAACCTTCTAACTGTAATTGCATTTTGAAATTCATGTTGTGTATCTAATCTTTTTTTTTTTTGGTTTATGCAGTACGGTATTCAAAGTCATGGAGCAAATGATGGACGTAGATTTACATTTCAGCTAAATGTTGATTTGGGTACCTTTTAGAAGTTCTTAATGTAAAGAGCTTGGTTGGTGACTTATTGCACCTTTTGGACTGGGCTTAAACTTTCACGTCACGGTCGCAGTTCGATCTCTAATTAATACTCTGCTAATTTAAAGTCGAAACTTCTTGTTGTTTTCAAAAGACGAAACAATGTTAAGTAGCAGAAACTCTTGAGAAAATAGAAATATGCTCTTATCAACAGATTGAAACAAACAGAACATATGAAATCTATATAGCCACTGAAGCCTCTGCATTCTAGTCCAAGCAGCAAGCACACTAGTCTGAAAGGCTCAAATATCTTCATCCCACAGGCCCTTTCTTAACAGGTGAATGCGCATGATATATTAGCATATTTTCGTTGGAAAAAAATTGCAGCAAGAGCACCTCGATAAAAAATGTCGATCTTGGTGTTTAATATCGGTAAGCATAATTTTACACCACATGCGCCTAGTACATTACATCCGCACCCTGCCAAAGCTACACCTGCTCACAAAAGAATCTAAAACCACTAATTACAAAGAAGCTGAGGAACCAGAAGCATCGCACCAAATAGGACGCCCAAAAAACCGCAGAAGGGACGGCACTCCATCATTCGCCAGTCGAATCCAGATAGATTAGCATATTCTGTAGTTTATATCCTAAGACACAACATAGAAATAAGAGAAGAATTCTAAGAAGAATGCTGGGTCGGGTGCCTTAGCACCCCTGAAATGTTTGGTTTCGAATGGGCTAAATCTTGAGAGAGTGTAGTGGTTAGGGAGCGTAATGTTTTGAGTAATGTGACCTCCATTTGAACCTAATGGTGAGAGCGTTAGTAATGACCTAGAGTCCTTCCCAATTGATTTTAGCGTGACCTGAATTACTTAGCCGTGAAGGGGAGCATGGATAAACCTAATCACTAAACTAGGCATTTACCCGACGGACCTAGCCGTGAAAATGGACTTTGTCTATGAGGGTGATGCTTAGTTGGCCTTAGTGTGGAGCACTCATGAGTGAGGTTTATGGTGGATAGTTGTGGTAGTCTCGACACCTAGGTAATATTGACAACTTACCAACATTAGGTGTGAGTGACATTCTTGCCAAGGCCTCTTAATACCTTCTTTGTCGTGAAGCATCATGCCATAGTACACCTAGGTTCACCATGGACTTAAAAGCCCAAAAGAAACTAAGCACGTAGGGATGTGTGTATGGCACCTGGCCCAATTTTCTTTAATTTGACTTTACATCCTTTTAACTTTGTCTTGTCTTTGTTTGCTTCACCCAACTTAATACATAAAATACTTTTCAACCTGATCTTAATTACATTTCGCTCGGGATGTCTTGAACTCGCTCTCTGTGGTTCGACATTATATCCGTACTCCCTTTATTGGAAGGTGGACCAAAAAATCTACTCTTCAATTGGCGCCGTTGCCGGGGAACAGCATCTTCCAAGGCATCTTTGTGATTTGTGAGATAGTTATGTTGATTTTACTTATTTTTAGTTAAGTGCGGCTCTTGCCTCTCCTGCGGTCTCTTGTTGTTATATGCCACGAACTCGTTCGTCGGGGTCACGTGTGGACCAAGAAGAGCTTAATCAAGACATCAGGAGAATCCAGAGAACTTTGAGTAGAGAACAAAGAAGGAGAGAAGATATGAATTTTGAAGCTAACCATGAAGGACTGCGAGTTGCAAATGAGGATGAGGATGTCCCTTTTATAGATTTTGCTCGCTTGACTCTTGATGTAATGGCGTCCGGAGTACCATGCCTGGATGTAGACTCCCTCAACTACACAATTCCATCTAGGGTCTTTAACACTCTTACCAACTCCTTACAATTTGGCGGATACACCAAGAAAAAACCAAGAGACCATCTTTCAAGGTTCTTGGCAATCTGCGACACTTTCAGAATCCAAGGGGTGTCTGATAATGTAATCAAACTCTGTCTATTACCCTTCATGTTGCATAGTAGAGCAAGGTTATGGTATACAAGTTTGAGTGATACGGGAATCACTATTTGGGAGAAGGTGACAAACGCTTTCTTAGGTAAGTACTTCTCATTAGCAAAAACCAACCAAATTTAGCGAGAGATCAACACATTCAAGCAGTACCAAGATGAGACCCTCGGAGAAGCTTGGGATCGATTCAAGGACCTCAAGAGGTCGTGCCCAATCAAGAATATGATGGAGGATCATTTGCTACAAGCTTTCTTTTTTGGGCTCATTGCTATGGCAAAAGGAACTCTCGATGCAGCAGTGGGTGGGTCTTTCTCAAGGAAGTCTCGAAGAGAGGCCATCCGTATTTTGGAAAAAATTGCTTCTTCTACATCATCCTACTCAGGCAAGCGCGATCTCCATCCGTCACGACCTCAAAAAGAGGGGCAATAGCTGGATTTGGTGGTTCAGTTACAAGCAGAGGTAGCAGTTCTCGAGAAGCATTGGAACGAGAATAGCCTCCCATTTAGAAAGGTGGCAAGGATCCAAGGGAATGGTCAAGAGTTGGGGGAGCAGAGTTCTGACACCTCACCTCGCCATTCATCTAGGGAACACTTAGAGCAAGTCTACTACATGGGTCAAGGATCACTCTACTAATAGAGGATTGGGTTCCTACAAGATCGGGGTAAGGAATGATTCCAATCCCGCATACATCAAAGATAACAACCCATTAGTAATCGTACCAGACCAGGGACCTCCTTTACAAGTGTACCCTCAAGAGCAAGGATTCATCCCTAGATGTTGCCTTTATGATAGGGTGGAAAGTATGGAAGGTAAAGCCAAAAAATGGGATTCCATGCTTGAGAAGATGAAAATTCTACTTCAAAGCCAGAAGGACATGACAGTAAGTATATTTGATCAAGGATCGAGGATGACGAAGCTCGAACAAATCATGCAGAATCAAGCAGTGGCCAACAAGAGTTAGAGGACAAAGTGCTGAGACTTCCTTCCGGATCAAGCGTGCATGACAAAGGAAAGGCGGTGTTGGCAATAGAAGATAAACAACAGGGAGAGTGCGCGATGAACATGATGGCTATGACCCTACCAGAGGAAGAGAAAACTTCCCTTGAGGACCCAGGCAAAATAACCATGCCTCTTTCAATCAATGACGTTCTAATCAAAGATGTCTTCTGTGACTTGGGATCCTCAGTGAATGTTTTCTTTCACTCCCTCCGATCAAAATTAAACTGTCCTTCACTACAACCTGCGATCAACCCCATCCGCATGGCGAATGGATCTCTTTCCAAGCCAGACAGAAGTTTGAAGGATGTTACCGTCAACATCAAAGGAACAGATGTGCCAATAAATTTTCTTATCTTAAAACAAGGTGAGGAGATGCATGAGGAATTGATTTTGGGAAGGCCATTCCTTGCTACTAAAGGGAAAAAATTGATGTCATCGGGAGACAAATTACACTCCAAATTAAGGAGAGATCAGAAGAATTTATGATGAAAGAAAATGAATTTATCACTATCGTATGTGTTGTTGCCCTATGCGGAAAAACCATTCTAGTAAGGAATTAAGACAATACTTAGAAAAACCATTCTAGTAAAGAAGAGACGTGCCTTATGATATGCTCAGAACCTGGAACGGAAGCGACAACTGCAAGGTGCAGAGAGCGAAAAAGAATCCCTCCAAATAATGATGCAACAAATGAGAAGCAAGCTCTCCTATCAACTTGAGACCCGAAGAACTTAACTATCCCTATTAAGGTAAATGGAGTGCTTGTACAAATGGCAATGTGTGACACAAGCTCAAAGGTCAACATCATGCCCTACTCGATGACGAAGGCATTAGGATCAATCGGGATGTATCCCACCTACACCAGCATTCATCTTGCCAATGGAAGTTTCATAAGCCCAGTAGGAGGAGCCCAATGTGTCAGTGTGCAGATTCGGGGGAAGGAAGTGCGAACTAACTTCCTGATCATTGATAAGCCTTGGACAAAGGCATCATATTTAATTTTAGGATCACCTTTCCTGGCACAAACTTAGGCAACCATTCAAGTAGGTTGGAATCTCATCATTCTGATGATCAACAAAGAGCAAGAAGAGTTTTTCACAAATCAGGAAGAACCAGACGAAGAGTTCCTGCAAATGTCATCTTATTTCCCTAAGTTGACAATCCTTGACAGCGAAGAGAGGGTTAAAGTTTTAGGAAGAGATGGTGATCGTCTTTGATCGTTAAGTATATAAGGAACATATCACTATCACCAGAGCAAGATTTTTAGTCGTTCACCCGTACAACAATAGAGAAGAGGACAGGGCAAGCAATGAAGTGAAACCACCACTTGGGTCGGACCCAACCACCCCTTAAAAATTCCTTCAGCTGTGAGACATAGTCAAGCTAAGGACCTTAAATGAGCATTTTATTTCTTTGTGTCGGTAGACAGTGCCTTTCTCCCCCACCCGGTGGTCACTACCTTTCGGGTGACTATATAATTTTGTGTTGGCCGCTGCCCAAAGTCGTCAACAGCCTGAAAGTAAGTTTGAGCAAAGGCGGTGAATTTCAAGAATCTGTCGGGTAGCGGCCAAAATGTTGGGTGGCAGCAGATGCAGGGGAACGACTCCACCCACTTCTATCGTGCTCCCCAACAAAGGCCCATCAAATCAGGGATGTCCCCTATCTCTCCTCCTAAGTCATGATTCTGTTGTCATTTTGTTTTTGTCCTCATTCACTGGCATTTGTTGTGACCACGGAGGTCATTATGTGTGCTTTTGATTGAATTTTTTGAGACTTTGTTGACTACGGAGGTTTTCTTTTCTTAGCTCTTCCCACATTGAGGACAATATGTCATTTAAGTGTGGGGGGGGGGGGGGGGGAGTTCCACGTAGGAACTTGCATGCTTAGTTATAGAATCAGTTGTTTAGGTCAAGTTCTGGCGCTCTTTTGACAATTTTGACCACCCCCCCTCTAACCAATTTTTGATTTCTTCGTCTTAAGGCGAAACTGCATTTATGCATTTAGTAGGAATCTTACCCCGGTTCTAAGATGTAGAAATACGAAGCCTCCATACCCTCGCTTATTTAAACTTGAGGTCTCCCTAGTTGGGTGGACTCGAGAGTTGATAAGTGACCTTGTGTGAGCAATTTTTGAGCCAAAGGTGGAGACTACCGTCTCCAAATTTTTGTTCATGAGGTGCTTATATGCTCCAGGCAATTGGAGTACCCTATGAGTACTTAGTTGTCTCTCCTTTTTTAGTAAGTTATTGGAGGACGGGGATAGTTTTTGATTGAATTTTGCATACAGCCTTAAAAGTCTAACCCTATATCTTCTTTTCCCTTGTATAGCCCTTTGAGCTAAGCCATTCCTTTGATACATACATTAACCATACTATCCCCAACTCAATCTCTCCACCTTTGACTTTTAGTCCAAGGATGTATTTAGGATTTATCTAATGGTGAATTGTGTAAGGATTTCATGGAAGATTAGGCTGATTAAGGGATTTTACTTTGGGAAAATATGTAGAAAAGGGCCAAATTTAATAGCCAAACCTTGCCTAAACCAAAATTTGCCAAAAATTGAATGATGGGGATGATAATAAAACAAAATAGGGCAAGCAAATAAAAGGCAAGGTTTTGGCCTCTTGACTATAGGTCTCGGGCATATTAGGTTGAGCATTCAAGTACGGTGAGCAAGTAAAATAAGTAGAGTGCTAGTTTATGTGTAATAGCACCTCAGATTTGGGTAGATAGCCACTACCCATTCATTTATCCTCACCATTACTTTGACCCATCTTGACCCGATCCAAGTCCCCTTCATCGCGACCCTTATTTAGTGAGAGATGAACACAAGTGCGAGTAGGATGACTCAAGACCCTCGAACGTATATTCGAGGGATAGGGAGTAGCCCACACCATAGCGAGGATAATCAAATCTCATTCCCTCTGAGTGGTCAACTCTTGAGTTCTACCTTCCTTGGGTTAACACGTGGTTAAACTCTTGAGGGTATGGTCTCTACGCATTCTTATTTCGTTTCATCCAGGGTAGTGAACTACTATGTCATGGGCTCTTCCTATGACGAAAGATCAATATGGCGGGGGAGTTTATTTTTGATAAGAGAGTGCCAGCTCTTGACCTTACTTGTCGGTGTTTGTGTCCATACTTGTGTCTTTTGCTTGAGGACAAGCAAAGATTCAAGTGTGGGGGTGTGATGAGTGCAAGAAATGCTCACTTTATGCCCTCATTTTAAGGTCATTTAGACCCAATTTTGAGTACGTTTGAGTCATTTTATGCCATTTTTAGGTCTGTTGCCTAGAATGGTTTCTCATTTTTGTTTTCGTGTCTTCAGAGAAGGTTTTTGTAGGGACGCGATGACCAAGTGAGAAGAGGCAAGCCTTGGTAGAGTCGGGCCAAGAGATAGTCAGCCAGAAGCAAGCTGCACCTGCCAAACTGTGAAATCTGCATTGATCGGCGCTTCTCCTGTAGGAACACGCCGATCGGTGCCCCTTCTGACGGGTGGCGGGAGGGCTTTATAAGAATTTCCCCTAATCTCCTATGTCCTACCGTATAGCGCGATAGCCTGCCGAGCAGTGTTCAAAGAGATGGGGATGAGCTTTTTACGAAGAACCCTCTGAATGGTGGAATCGCCCACCGGTCGATGCCTTTGACGTCGCCTAAACTCCGCACCTATCAGTCGATGACCAGTTCAGTCCGTCGAATGGCACCAGTAGCACCAAACAAAATTTTTGCAAAATTTCGCCAAGGAGAATTAGTCATTTTAAGGGAACTTCAAACTTTTTACCCCATTTTAGGGTTGAGGGGGAGACTTTTCTATAAATACCCCCCTCAACCCATTAAGTTCTAGGCTTTGACATTGAGAACTTAAAATTAAGATTTTAGTTATTGAAGGAGGAGCTCGAGGAGCAAGAGGTGGATGATAGGTTCGGATCGATCGGCTCTTCACTACGATTGAGCACTCTCTTTCCCTTCTCTTTACTGATTTTGTGACATTGTTCCTTTTAATGCATAGTTGTTTTGTTTAAATGACTATATTTGAGTAGTTCTCCTTTTGGTCGGGTGCTTTAGTACCCTTAAAATGCTTGGTTTCGAATGGGTTAAATCTTGAGAGCGTATAGTGGTTAGAGAGCGTAATGCTTTTGGTAATATGACCTCCATTGGAACCTAATGGCGAGAGCGTCAGTAACGACCTAGAGTTCTTCCTAATTAATTTTAGCGTGACCCGAAGTACTTAGCCGTGAAGGGGAGCGTGGATAAACCTAACCACTAGACTAGGCATTAACCTGATGGACCTAGCCGTAAAAATGGACTTTGCCTATGAGGGTGATGCGTAGTTGGCCTTCGGGTGGTGCACTCATGAGTGAGTTTTAGGGTGGATGGTTGTGGTAGTCTCGACACCTAGGTAAGGTTGACAACTTACTAACATTAGGTGTGAGTGACATTCTCGGCAAGGCCTCCTAGTACCTTCTTTGTTGCGTAATGTTCTTAGGCGTGAAGCGTCATGCCATAGTACACCTAGGCCCACCACGGACTTAAAAGCCCAAGAGAAACCAAACACGTAGGGATGTGTGAAGGGCATCTAGCCCAATTTTCTTTAATTTGACTTTACACCCTTTCAACTTTGTCTTGTCTTTGCTTGCCTCACCCAACTTAATTCATAAAATACTTTTCAACCTAATCTTAATTGCATTTCGCTCGGGATGTCTTGAACTCGCTCTCTGTGGTTTGATATTATTCCCGTACTCTCTTTATTACAAGGTGGACCCAAAAATTAACTCTTCAGAGGGCGAGCTACTGGGAGCATCTGAATCTAGAGGTGTTGGTGATAGGATTGGTTCATATTGGTCATGATAGAAATCTGTGATAGGGCTGGAAGATGACAAAACTAGGTCAATGACATGATATGACTGAAATATCGTGGGATTATATACATGTTGATTATGAAAGGAGAAATTATCCTCATAGAATACAATATTTCTAGAGAATATAATGGTCTGGGTATCAAGATTGTACAATTTGTAGCCCTTGATACCAGGAGGTATTCCAAGGAACAAGTACGGTGATACTCTTGGATCAAATTTTGATCTTCCATCTTGCAAAGTAGAACCATAGCATAAACAGCCGAAGACCGTCAAATGACTCAGGTTTGGAATGTGGTTATGCAATAACTCATATCGTATTTTGTTTCCTAATAAGACAGATGGTAATCTACTGATTAAATATGCATGTAGAATGCAATCGCTCCAGAAATTAAGTGATAAGTGTACTTGAATGCATAATGCCCTAATTACGTTCAAAATATGTTGATATTTTCGTTCAAAAGATGGGGAAAGATTTTCTATTTACAGCTCAGAATATTCTCTAAGATGCTACCTGGACCACTCATTTCATAAAAACTTTTTATTCTTTGTCACGAGGTGGATTTGGCATCATTGAATCGGGACCCACACGTCTCCCACTTGGATGAATTGAGTTGTCACTTTCTGGCTGGGCGCATGTTCTTCTTTCTCGTGAATGACCGCCCGTTCATTCTCTCTTTGGATGAATATAGGAACATGTTTACCATAGACGACAGCCCGCTCGGTACAACTATTCAATTGGCTTCGGATGACAGGAGACCGGGTGACAGCAACTGTAGAAGAATTTGATTCTTTAAAATTTATCATCTCATGTTCCTACATCAATTCTCATCACGTCACAAATTCGTGCCCATAGCCCATTTGAAAATACCGCTAGAGAAAAAAAAGGACTTTTGTATCGTCATATCGGTGAATGCTGGAGAGAGTGGCTGCCCAAATAGACTCCTTATCCACCATGAACTTTCAGACCCTTTTCATCAACATAATCTCATTCTTGATTTTCTGACTTTTAAGCCCAATACCTCCACAATAATGTGGTTGCACAACCTTATCCCAAGAAACTAAAGATAATATGCGTACCTCCACACTTTCGAACCAATGGAACACAACTTCTTTTTTATTTTCAGCAGCACCATTGTAGTGAGCTTGTAAATAGAGATGAAGTACACTAGAAGGCTTGACAGTTCAGACCTTAACAACGTGATCTGGCCAACTAGGGAGAGCAATTTCCTCTTCCACATGTCCAACTTCTTGTAGATGGAGTTCAAGACTGGATTCCAGTATTGCAAGCGGCCTGTGTTATAGCAGTGAGGGGCCAAGCATCTTTGGGACCAAGGTGATAAAAGAGGAGGAGGCGTAGCTGAGCACTTTCCCAGAATTAAAAATGTTCAAAACAAATCTGACCACATCGACTTGTACCACCTCCTAGCTGGCCTTGAAAAAATTCATATTGTAGCCATCAGGCCCCGGGCCTTATTCCCGTAACAACTCTACACCGTGTCCTTGATTTTGGAAAAGCTCCTCTTTGTTCTTTGGTCTCGTTACTGTAGGCTCTTTAAACTGGTTTTCAAAATACAAATGAACCTCCACATTAATGCTTTTTGGGTCGTAAGAGATCTCCCCGTTCACCTTCAGATTCCCTGTATAATTGAAGCGTTCTCATGCCTCTCCTAAGCTTTTATTTTGATATTGTCTGAAGGTATTGATTTTCCTCAAAATCTGGTTAGTTTTGGAGTATGGGCAACACTTTCCCAAGAAGTATTAGCTACTTCCCTCCAAGTTGTAATTCTGGAGTCTCTCAAACTAGCAGACCATAGTCGAGCCTCTCTATTAGAGTGAAAGGGAAGAGGCAAAGCTTAATGGTATCATTCGAGGCTCATTGGATCTTGAATGTGTTGCAAATGGCAAGAAACTGAGCTAAGTGGTCTCTTTGGTCCTCTTTAGCCTTGCCCACAAATTGTAGAGAGTTAGTAAATAAGTTGAAGATGTTTGGGTAGTTGATGTTATCGGGAAGATCCATCCCGCTTCTACCAAGGGTTACGCCTTCATTATAGTAGCCACAGACTATTTTACCAAGTGGGCAGAGGCGGTCCCAATGAAGGTTGTGAACCAAGAGACGGTGATCCAGTTCTTCAAAAAATACATCATCCATAGGTTCGGGTTACCGGAGATGATCACAACCGACTAAGCTATCATGTTCACGGGAGATGAGATCCAAAAATTTGCAAGAGATATGGGCTTCAGGATCACCCATTCAACGCCTTACTATGTACAAGGCAACGGTCAAGCGAAAGCTACCAATAAGGTGTTGAAGGCGTGCATAGAAAAGGCGGTGAGAGAACAGCCCAGGACATGGCATCTCGCCCTGTCGGAAGCATTGTGGGCATTCCGTACTATGAAGAAAGGGGCCACTGGAATGACACCGTTCACCCTTACTTATGGACACGAAGCGATGATTCCATTGGAAATGACGGTCCGATCCTTGAGAAGGGCCGAGCAGGCAAACCTCTCCCAACTTGATTATGACTCAGCCATGTTGGCTGAGCTTGAAGATCTTCCCGAAGAGAGGCTAAGGGCCTTAAATGCGATCATCCGGCAAAAGAAGATCGTGGAGAAAGCTTACAACAAGAGAGTCCGAGAGAAATACTTCGAAAGAGGAGACCTAGTATGGAAAGTCATTCTCCCACTTGGACAAAAGGATCCTGAGCTCGGGAAGTGGTCGCCTAATTGGGAAGGACCATTCGAGGTGCATGACATCTTGTGGAACGGCTCCTATCGGCTTGCTGAGGTGAATGGTGAGGTTCATGAGCGCCTGATAAATGGACTTTACTTGAAGAAATACCGCCCCAGTATGTGGAAAGGTATGGATGATCGGTTATTTGAAGACTATGCTCAGACTTATGATCGGGAGATGTAGCTTGACCAGTGGCAAATTTGTAGTAGGATCTCACGATTATAATCTTTTTGGTTTTTCTGTTGAAACCGATCATTGATGTAACTTGACGATGTACCCGGCTAGTCCAAAGCTAATGAAGAAATTCAATAAAGGTTAAGTTACTTCATCGGCCTCCTCAAAGGCCAACAAAATCATGTCTCGCAATCAAGTCTAGCATATGGTCTCAATAGGACTGGGCATACATACATCAAAGCTAGATAAATAATAAATACGATGGTTCAAAAAGATCCCTAACGCAAGAGGCTAGTCAAGCTGATGGGATCAGGGAGCTCTAGAAGGTCAAGCTTACCGATCACCCTCCAGCGGGGCGGCACCAGCATCAGGTTCGAAAAGGTAGGAGATCATCTCGTTCACTTCGGTCATTGGCATAGGCATTTCTCTTATGCCCTAATAGTGCGTCAGCAAGTTCTGACTCATCTTTGGCACTCTTGAAGATGGTCATCCCGTATTTCATATTGGCTTGATGACACGCTATTCTCCTCTCTCTCACGCGGGCAAGATCGTCTCGTGATTCCTGGTGCTCGGAGTCGGCTTGGATCAAGCTCTTCTGAAGGCGAGCAATCTCAGCTCGAATTTGGTTCATCGTCTCAGCACGGGTGGCGACCGTTCGTACGGCTTCAAATTCTTCAACCTTAACCAGCTTGAACTCGGCGACCCTTGATGCCATATCGCTCTGAGTCTTCGTGATGGTTTTAGTCTGGGTTTCTGCATTCTGCTCCATACAATGAATGGAGTCGATGTACCTTTGGCCCCTTTGATACCTGAAAGAAATAAGTGTTAGAAGCGGACAAGGTTCAGCTAAGGTGGTTGGGAAAGAATGAGTATGAAGGAGCTTACCAATGGATAGTATGGGAAAAGTCAGCATATAGCTTATGGATGGGAGCAAGTTGATTCCCGGTGGATGGTCTGTGGTTCATCAAGTACTCAAGAGCGTCATATGCATAGGCTGGAGGCTTTGGGAGCATAGTACTTATCGTCTAGTTCTTGAGATCGCAAAGGTAACGGATCAGGTTGGCTTTTTGCTAGTCCTTTTTAGTGTTAGCACATGCGAGTGTCAAGACTTCAGGCACCAAAGCGGGGATGACCGGAGGATTGGTCAACTCATCTATAGTTAACCCAATGCTCTCGTAGAAAGCCTGGCATGAAGTGCCATATGTGACCCAAGGAGCGATGAATTGTATGGAAAAACAAAGCTGAAAAAGACGTATAAGTTCGGAGGCGTCAATCAGAGATGTAGGCAGAGGTGGAACAACGATAGGTGTCAGTGGTCCAGCCGTAGGAAGCGGTGTGATGGTTGAAGGCGTTGGAGGATGCACGACATCCAAGGTGGTCTGATGGTACGTAATGGTCATAGATGTGGAGGCATGCACGGCCTCACATGTGAGATAAGGATCATCCCGAGGAGCGGGACATGTTAGGCCCGGCACCCGCTCAATCTCGGTCATCTTAGCATAGGAAATATCGGCGACTGAAGAACGTGCTGCTAGAGGCAAAGGTGTATAACCAGGGGAGTAAATAGGATCAAGCATTGCTTGGAACTTGGCTTCATCGTCTAAAGGTGCGAAAGTCATAATGATAGTAGGGCGGCTTTGACGCGGAGGATTTCTTCTGAGCCTTGAAGGAGAGATGACACGGGTGGACTTAGGGTTCGTAGTAGGGTCAATTCGTACGGGAGATGCCTCAGGTGACGAATCCTGAAATGATGAGAACAGACTTTAGGAAAATTTGATTCATACCGAGTGAGTTTCTGAAGTTAATCTTTACCTTTTCGGATGAAGAAGAAGGGTAACCCACAAGTCTGGCCGGAGGAAAGGAAGCTCGAAGGATGTCATCTATACAACAAGAGAAGGATGTTTGAAATTTCCAAGTAAGGAACGTGGCAGTTGTGAGAGTCAGGAGACTTACCATCTTCTGGTAGGCCGGAGTCATCGGCTTTGGAAGAATATGTCGAAGCACCCGCCTGATAGCTTCTGGCTGAATGATCGACCTCTTGTTTCTTCTTCGGAGGGGCTTTTCCCGACCTCAAAATTGGGTCTGCCGTGGGTGGTGTCACTTTGACAAAAGTAAAGGTCTCGACTAGTTGCTTGTCGTTAGCCTTCCAATACGTGAGTGTTGCCCACCAAGTGACAAAGGCGGGAGTACGACCGGAAGAGAAGTTAAAGTTGCTTATCGTACTTCACTGTAAAAGGTAGCTGCTTACCTCGAGGGAAAGATCCACCTTTTCCCACTGGTATGAACCTCGATCGACTCAGTGTCTGTGGAAAAGGTAGGTGGTTGGGAATGGTACTCCTTGGACAAGACCGAGTTGCTCAGCGGCAAAATGGGGATTATATGGTTCTTCAACCATTCTTCTGGTAGAGCCTCCACTAATAAGATCACAGGCTGTGAGTATGTTCTTCCAGGCATCAGCACTTTGGGTCACGTCAGAAAACTCGAGGAAGCTAGGATGACATGCTTCGTGAAGAAGTGGGGAAGCTTGGTTGCCGCTGCGGTCCTTGTTGAAGGCCCGAAAGTAGGGACGAAGACCTTTTGTGGGGACAGTACCGGGATTGAACTCCTTTCGAGGGTCTTCGTCATTTAAATGGTAGGCATCGACGTAGGCAAGAAAGCCATTTGCTCTTGGCCTCTAGGCATCATGCCGGACCCGGGCATTTGCATCGGTCACCGGGATGGATGGAAGGATTGGCTCACCATCGGGGTGAAGACTAAAGAGAACGGCCATATTGTATAGTGTGATGGTCTTCATTCCTGCGAGATGAAGTAAGACGGGTGAGAAGTTTGACATAGGTCGTAAAGGAGTCATTTATGTTGAACGTAGCTTACCAGAGCGGAAGAGAAACACGTTGGCACTTGGACAACAATAGAGAAGCAAAGTGCCAAGTAGTGGGCGACATGTCTCGAGTTTGTGAGTGCAAAGGGACAAGAGTGAGGCGATGCCGGTTTGGTCCCATTGTGGATGATGAAATTTTTTCAAGACGGCATGCCAAGTCTTGAATTCTTTGAATGGTGTAGGCCATTCATGCTATCCTCTACTATTGTTCCAAAAGTATAAGTTGATGGGAGCACCTTGGAAGAGAGGCATGTCGCGGTAATAGATCGGAAGGGAGGTTCCAAAGGACTCGACGATGGTAACATGGGTCCAAGTACCTGGTTCTCTTTGTCCTTAGAGATGTCATCAACCGGGTAGCTTCTTCCAAGTGTCAATGTGATGAGTGTGTTGGCAGAGAGTTGCTCTTCTTTTGCTACATCGGGAGGTTCCGGCATGGTCATTCTGTCATCATAAAATAAGCAAAGATGATCAAATGGCAGTATCGGGCAAGAGCAATATGACAGTTTGTTCGTCCGCCCGATCGTTCTAGGTGGTTTGAGCATCCCGCCTTCATCTTTTGTCCGCCCGGGCAGTATGAATCTCCCACCTCAGGCCGAATATGGAGGGCGAGCATTTTGGATGCCGGTATGGTCGAACCCATGCCAAGGTTTAATGAGCACAAGTCCGCTTAGGTGGGATAAGTCAAGCTCATTCCAGATATGTACGGGAAGTAATGGACCGATGATGACTCATGACAGAAAGGTGAAGCTTGCATAATCCGTTCTCCTAAGTCAAGGTCTAAGCTATGGGTTTATTCTAGAATCAAAAGCCAAGACAAAGAGTGCAAAATGGTGGATTTGGCATTTTCACAAACACTTGGTGTGCAAGAGTCAAAGCTTAGAATCATACCTTAAAAGAGAGTTGGAGATGAGCCAAAGAGAATGTCAAGAGGATACAAGCTTCCAAAAGGTGGAGAACAACTATAATCCCAAGCAAATAATCTTCCTACAAAGTGTAAGATTTCACCAAAGTAAGCCACTTTCATGCACTTCTTTCACAAGCTTAATGAAGATGAGAGGAGATACTTTTAAGATGAGAAAGAAGATTGAACACACCTTATTAACTTTGGGGGGAAGGGTTAAGCATACCCTAACTAAAGTTGTTAAGGGAAGGGAAATAGGGGCCAAGTTTTAGTTTCCATGGAGGAGTTTGAAAAGAGAGGGATGGTGAAAGTGTGTAAGAATGGAAAGGCTTGGTTAAAAAGTGCATTGGATCATTTATTATCAAGTCAAAAGGGGGGTGTTTGAAATTCAAAGGAGTCAAGTTTGACCAAAACATAGAAATTTGGAGGAAAACACATCAATACTTCTCGATTGGTTGTCTCGAAGTATTAATGTGCGGGGGGCATTATTGAAGTATGAAATTAGTTCCCCGAATTGTTGATAACCTATCTCTGAGTTTGTATAGAATGGTCCGAGCTCGTCGACATAAGTGGACAGATTATTGGACCGCTCGGCTTTGCTTCAGGGCAGAAGCGGTATATCGCTTTGCCTATGAAAGTGGGAAGAGCCAGTGGTAAGCGAGGCAATAGGGCTGGCTCGTGGGCAGTAAGGTCTGCCTCGGGCCTAAAGACGGTAAGACCTGCCTCTCGTTTCGAATTTTGTAAGCGGTAAGGCCCGCTACAGGCGTATAGGCGGTATACCGCTTGTGAAGGACTCGGGCAGGAAGCCCATTTGGTCCATATAGGCGGGAGGCTTGGGCCCATTTTGGGGTTTGCTTCAGGCCTAAAGGCAGTAAGCTATTTAGACATGACGGCCTTGAGACGGGATTTTACATAGAAGGGGCAAGTTGGCTTATATTTTCCTAAGTTGAGCCGGGATTTTTGAAATTCGGGTGAGATCTTGGGTCTTAGTTACTTGGTCGGCACGTCGGGATGTTTAGATTTGGAAGCGGGATTTGTTCATTTAAAGAACACGGCTTGGATTTTCCTAATCTAAGCCGTGTGGATTCGGAAACAAAATATTCGTTCGGGACGGAATTTCTTGCTCGAGAAGGATGGAGTTAGGTCAAGACGTGCTATATAAAGGAGGCTCAGGCAACTGAGACGATCATCACCAACACAACACACAACTACTCTTCTATCTTTATCGTTTTTCCTTAGTACGTAGCCTAGCATAGCCGGTAGTCTAGCATAGCTTTAGACCGACCTTGGAACGACCACTCCGGATCCGTCTCGGGTTAGTTGTTCTCTTTTCCCCGCAACAGCATACAAAAATAAATCATTATCTTATTGAATAGTAAGGTTTTATCTTAACTATTCAACATAAATGAAATAATAATAATAATATTCTAAATAAAAATGACATTCTCAATATTAGTAAAAATACTCACCATCCATCCAATAGAAATTTTAATATATTCTTCTGATCCAGATTGAAGCCAAATAAATGATCCACTATATTGAATTGGTTGCACTCATGGTAGATTTATTTGCATAATTGCACTTACTCCACGATATATTTTGCTCATATCATTCAAAAAGGGTACTATTTCATTTTTGCATAAATAAATAAAAAATTATGGTTATTCTTAGAGAACGCCATAAAATATAAAAATGTAAAACTCTAACCAAACATTTATATTGCGATCATAATTGAAAATTTTCATAAGTATCCAATAAGGTGGTGACGTATAAAAAAAGTATATGTTGATGAAGTGAAGTTATGTTATAATATTTGATAAAAAAGTATATTTTTCCTATTTCAATTAATACAACATATCTTGTAAATATATGTTAACAAGTTTTGCTAAGACCGATTATATGGATAGTATGAAGTATCTAACATAGAACGATGGACGTTAGAAATATTATTCCATATAAAATATTCTGTTAGAGTTTGTCTCAAATTCTAGACAAATTAGTACTCTATTCCTATTTAAAGTAGGGTTATAATCTCCTATATATATTGGTCTATGCCTAGGTCTTTTGTGTAGTAGTTGAGAGTTGTGAGGTAGAGAGAACCCTCACAGAGGCCTTGTAACCTGTTTGACTCGCATAGTGGACGACTCTCCTTTGCCCGTGGTTTTCTCCCCGTCTTGAGGTTTCACGTAATTCTTGTGTCTCGTATTTTACTCGTTTCGATCTTATTTCTCAACATATTCACTAATAACTAATTCCATGATCTATAAATTTGCCTAAATTACTGTAATAAAAATTAAAGTTATAACACCTCTTCAACTAAAAAAAATACTTGGGGAATCCTAATTCCAAACATCTTGGAAATTTTTGAATATACTATTTCAGTTAGAAAAGATAGCATAAAAAATGTATGACAATATGTTATTGGTGATTTTTAAGAGATTAATATAACCATTTATTTCATATTAAATTTCCAGACTCGAATATGAGTGTAACAAAATTCCTATTTACATCATCTTCTTATTAGTTAGGAAAAAAATACTAGAAAGATTATTGCCATTTTGTATAAAAGAATGAAAGCATATAAAAGAAAGCTAACATGCATGTTTTTACATAAATGTGCAAATGGCCCTATAACTCTAACTTTTCTTCTTTGGATAGGTACCGAACTATTAGTATATCTATTTTTTTTTTAAATTCAACTGATTCATTTTTATCATATTCCAAAGTTCTTCTGCCTCCTCTTTCCATTTTAAAGCCAGGCTCCATCTGAACCCATCTATATTGTTTAGATAAAATTCAATTTTATTTAATTAATCAAATGTTATTAATAAGAAATATGTACCTGAATTCTATAATTTTTAAGCATGGAATGTTCAAAAGCCGATTTTATATGTAAATCAACGCATTCAATATATGAAGACTACAACATTAAAATGAGTAAAATAATATATAACTGTAAACATCTGTGTTAAAAGATAATACAATAAGTATGATAAAAATTAAGTAAATATATAATAATATAATGGCCAAATTAGACAGGATTGCTTGTTGCCCCATATTGGACGGATTTTTTCAAGGATTCCATTTTTCCATTTTTTATAGGTTATGTAGCGTTAATGTAATTTTTTGGGCTCTTTTTTTCTATCACTCATTTTTTTTGCAGGATTTGACGGTGATAGAATTATCATATCCCAAAGTTCTTCCGCCTCCTCTTTCCATTTTGAAGCCAGGCTCCATTTGAACCCATCTATATTGTTAAGATAAAATTCAATTTTATTTACCTAATCAAATGTTATTAATAAGAAACATGTACCTGAATTCTATAATTTTTAAGCATGGAATGTTCAAAAGTCGATTTTATATGTAAATCAATGCATTCAATATATGAAGACTACAACATTAAAATGAGTAAAATAATATATAACTGTAAACATCTGTGTTAAAAGATAATACAATAAGTATGATAAACATTAAGTAAATATATAATAATATAATGGCCAAATTAGACAGGATTGCTTGTTGCCCCATATTGGACGGATTTTTTCAAGGATTCCATTTTTCCATTTTTTATAGGTTATGTAGCGTTAATGTAATTTTTTGGGCTCTTTTTTCCTGTCACTCATTTTTTTTGCAGGATTTTACGGTGATAGAATTTTTTTACCGAGACTTGCGGCTGCAACTTCTATAGTCTAGTGTGAGGGATTGGTCTCGGGCACCTACTATGGGTGCAAAAATATGTAGTTATAGTATTCATTATCTTTGCAACAATTCTCGATAATATGCCAACTAAGTTAAATAAATTGGACTAATATGTCAAAAAAAAATTGTATAATCATCTTCTTATATTTCTAGACTTATTAGACTTTGTTTGGATAAATTATATAAGAAAGTTGCTAAATATTTGAACTTATTTGATATTTTTTCATTTTTATAATGCTAAATTAAATTTATTAAATTTTATTTAATAATATTAATATAAAATAGAAGTCCTGCCAGACCGAGTGAACTAAAAATTTTAAGAATTTGGGGTCGTTTTTTGGGTCGGTTTTAAAAATATTGAAAAAGAGTAGACGGTGGTACCATTGTTGTTGTATCTTAAAAAATCTCTGACTCGGTGTTGATATCTTCTCCATACAAATTATTTTTCCTAAATCCTTCTACGCCATAATACGTTGAACTAATGCATAAAATGAGCAGTGTTACATAGGCTGCCATCGTTATTTTATTGAATGATAAAATTTATACAGCGTTCATTCATTTTGTAGGTAAATTCAACAATTTTTTCCTTTTTGTAATTACCATTAAAGATCAAAATAATTCAGAATTATAGAAATATTAATTATTATACTATTGAAAATTATGCCACAATCAATGCGTACTATTTTTGTAATGATGGAAAAGGCTAAATTGCCAAAACTTATAGAGCAATTTTGGTATTGTTAGCTTGCCATTTTATATTGATAAGTAATAAACAGTAACTAAAGAATTGACTATTCGTAATAAATATGAGTCTTGATTTTCTCATATATTAAAAACATAAATCAAGAATGAATTGTACCTTCTTTTTTTGTGTCAGCGTCATTTACTTGGTTGTTAGTTATGGCATTTATAAGTTATAAAAAAAATAAGGAAATTTAAAATTTTGTCCCATTATTGTTGGCATTCTTTATTGGTATCAAGATAGATGGTGTGCCACCGACAAATACTTTGATCAACTAGTGATAAAGTTGTTCTAGTTTAACAAATCTTTTAGTTCAAATCATTGGCAACACAACAATGTAAAATAATTATTGGGAGAACTTTGCCACCTTTCATAAGTTCTACCCAACTCAAATCTAGATTAGTTAGCCAATGGCCGAATACCAAATGATATTAACTAAAAAGATAGATTGTGAGGTTCAGATGCATTGATATACTGCATTGGCATCATATTAAATTTTTATTTTGGAATATATTGATTGAATTGCTATTGTTACTTGATTGGGAATATATGGATAACTTTTTTAGCATAATTACTAGGAAAGGTTTATATTTCGGGATGCAAAATTTATAAACATGGCCAAGCCTTAAGAGGAGAATTATTGGAAGGCTTATTTTGTTGTGCGGTATTGTCGTTGACATGAGACGTGATAACTAACCACGAAACAGATTTGGATTCAATGGGGACTACATAAAAGTCATCATCATAGTATGGACTAAATTTAGGTCATAAGATTTGATTTTTAAAATTCATTTTCAGATCTGACAGTCATTATCATTCGAGGATACAATAGTATTTTTACTCATAAAAACCTAGTTAAGGATTAAAAAAAACTATAGAAAACAGCCTTTTATAGGGTTTTCTGCTTTTAGCTTAACAAAACCTACAAATCTTGCCTCCTTCTCTCTTTCCCATCTCCACGTATGACCTAATTGACAAACCTCATGAAGATCTTGTCTCCAAGTGCAGCTTTTCTTGGGCTTCAAAATTGAACTGATATTCGATGTTGTAGGTAACTTTTACATTGTCTACTAAATTTGATGTTTGATGGATCTGATTGAATAATCATCAATAATTTTATGGTGGTGCAGGTTGTGTTTGATTATGCTCATGATAAACCCATAATCTTCTAATCCTTCTAACCCGATGCTGCCTTTCTTGTCAGGAAGTTGATCATCAGACCATTTTTATGTGGGTTTGTTGGATTAGAAACCAATTAGGCCACCGTTCGGTGTCGTTCTGCCATTGAGACTTCGTCGTTTTGAGAAGGAGAAGAGTCGCGAGCCCAATATTATTATTACTGGTATATTAGAGAAGAAGGAGACCAATATCAAAGTAGAAGAAAATCAATATCATAGAAGAAGGAAACCAATATCTAATAAGAAGGATATCAATATCCGAGTATAAGGATACCAATATCAGAGTAGAACAATACCAATATCAGAGTAGAAGAAAACTAATATCATAGAAGAAAGACACCAATATCAGAGTAGAAGAAAACTAATATCATAGAAGAAGGACACCAATATCAGAGTAGAAGAACACTAATATCAGAGTTAGAGAAAATCAATATCATAGAAGAAGCAAACCAATATCTAAGAAGAAGGGAACTAATATCCGAGTACAAGAATACCAATATTCTCATAATTATATTTCCATAAATTGTATTCTTTTCCATAATTATATTTCCATAAATTGTTTTATTTTTTGGCATTTTTTAGTGTTACTGATAGTGCTGTTACGTGATTTAGGATAATTGGATAGTATTTATTTATTAATTATTTTTATAACTATATTCCCTAATTTATAGCTTTTTTGTTAATATGGTGTACTAATATTGCCCCTATCCCCATCAGTGGGGACTAGCCTAGTCCCCACTGAATTCGAGCCCGTGAAAACTAAGATCGTAGACCAAGTCAACTAATACTTTGAAAGCCTGTTAACGTGGTAGGACTTTTTTATCGGCCGCATGTTGTGAAGCAAACAACTTGAAAGTTTCATACTCGAAGAAAAGACATCCACAACAAAAAATTGACAAGCAGACTTGCAATTTACATCCATACTAGGCTCGGGGGAAACATGATCCCTCAAAGGTTTAAATGTCACCCTCCAAATTTTTAGATTGGAGTGTTATAATTTTGAGAGTGAGTAGGGATTACATGGATATTTTGATGGTGATGACGTGCATGTGGGCCGTCTGCTGTGATTGGAAATATATCAAATAGATTTAATGATCAAAGTTTAATGAGTTTTCTCATAGGTACAAACTCGGTATTTGACACAATGCCGTGCCTCTCACACCTCTAGCCATTTTTGTGGAGAGAGCATTAATTAAGGAGAGAAAAAAGAATCACAAAATTTAAGATATTGAATCTATTGTCACTAAATTGAGGCCAATTAGGGATACTAATATAACATGCTTCCTTCTTTTCAAAAGTCTAAACATGACATAATATTAACAATTAAGAAAAAAAACTTTCTTGAAAGCCATGGTCTAAAAAATATAGTCTGACTGGTCAGACCATGAATTGAAACTCATACCATCTCAGCTTTGTTGGTAAGAATGTCAACCTAACAAAATTACAAATTTCGATCGGACCACTCGGTTGGAACAGCATATTGACCCAAAAATTCCAGTTTTTTAGGTTCACAAAAAAAAGGAAAGTGAAAAAATTACCAGAGAAATCTAATTTTTCCCAAATCAAATCAAACAAAATTAAATGAAGTCAATGCAGAGGTAGAAGGCGAGTGCCTAGGTTTTGACACCCTATCTCTAGCATCCCTAGGTTTCTAAAAATGATCTTATAGTCCTCCGTGTTTAATTTTATGATACTTTCGGGTCCTTCGTTGACGTCATCGGTTCATTTAATAACTTTTTAGATCTAAATAACTATTATACCCCTAAAATTGAGAAAAAATGCATGTCGTTTGTCTCCTACGTCCCTTCCGGTGACCTTTATACCTTCTTCGATGACACTTCGTCTGCTATGACGAAATCTACAGTATCATCCCTTCCGGTACCATAAACAAGCCGACGCAAAAAAATGAATCATCCGCGATGAACAATACTGCAGCTATCGCCATCGAATCTATCATAATAAATAAGCTAATCGCCATCTCCTCTCCCCACTCTGCACTGATATGCCGGTGCATAATCAAATCGGCCCATCGTGCACTTACAAATTTCCATGGCTCTCACTGTCCTCTGCGTCATCGGTGCATCCTGCACCTCCTCTGCCTCTGCTGCCAAACTGAGAGATAATAGGCATCGTTTCATCCGCAATTGTGTTATTCTCTTCCTCGATGTCAAACTACAGCTTCTTGTCCTCCACCTCCCCATCGGATCAGCCCACCACTTTCTTGTTGCCAAAAACCCTAACCTTTGCTGTGGAGTTCCCAGGTGGTAGGGTGAGATCGACCATAGGTGTATGGGGAAGCGACGGCTGGGGGTCCTCTAATACAGAGGATAATGATGACGAGAAGGGGGAACATGTAGGAATAGATATCCTCGAACTCATCGTCCAAGGAACGGTGGCTGCGGGTCCTCAGTGCTGTCCAAGGCATCTTGGTTCTGGTTTAGGCGGGGAGAACTTGCTATTTTATTGACACCGACGTTCTAATCGGAAGAAAGAGAGATATATTTTGATTTTTTTTATTGATTCTTTTAAGTGTATATAAGTTATTTTACAAGAAAAGTTGATTGATAACGTCAGCGAAGGAGCTGGGCTATAAATTTTCCAAGGGGACTACAAGATCATTTTCAGAAATCTAGAGACGGTAGAAGTAGGATGTCAAAATCCCAGGGACCTGGGGATAATTTACCCTATAAATTTTTTGTCTTTTTCAAAAAGGATGTGGAAGTTTAATCTCAATATTTATGGTTGACATTTGGTATTCTCCAAAGTAGCTTAGGTTTTAAATGTTTTGACATTTGCTTTAAATATTTTGAGATATGCCTTAAATGTTCTTATTTTTTTGAAGAATAATGTTTTGAGCAATGACTTGAAGTTTAGGAGTGAGCTACCCACCAAACGGGACCGAATTTGATCCTCGATCATTATACTCAAGATTAATCTAATTCACAAATGAACCGGTAGCGAAATTGAAAAATATTCAAAAAGCTGGGGCAAAACCGACGAAAGTAAAAGAGATGGCATGCGTGTTAGAAAATGGTAATTTGAATTGCTATTGTTACTTGGTTGGGAATATTTGGATAACTTTTTGAGCATAATTACTAGGAATGGTTTATATTTCCGAATGCAAAATTTATTAACATGGCCAAGCCTTAAGAGGTGAATTATTGGAAGGCTTATTTTGTTGTGCGGTATTGTCGTTGACATGAGACGTGATAATTAACCCGTATATAACGATCCTGGAAACTAATATCGTAGACCAAGTCAACTAATATTCGAAAGCCTGTTAACGTGGTAGGACTTTTTTGTCGGCCGCATGTTGTGAAGCAAACAACTTGAAAGTTTCGTCCTCGAAGAAAAGACATCCACAACAAAAAATTTGACAAGCAGACTTGCAATTTACATCCACACTAGGCTGGCGGAAACATGAACCCTCAAAGGTTTACATGAAAGCCTCCAAATTTTTAGATTGGAGTGTTATAATTTTAACTGTGGATTGAGTAGGGATTATATGAATGGTTTGATGGTTAGGATATGCATGTGGGCCGTCTGATGTGATTCGAATTATATGTGTTGGGAAAAAAAAAGAGAACGCTAAGAACGATCTCGTGACGGCCCGAAGTGCTCGTCCCAAGGTCGGTCTAACACCGAGAGTAACAAGGGTTAGCCGAAGCCAATACTATCAACTAACCTAAACTAAGATAAGAGCCGAAGCTTGAGAGTAATTTGTATGTTGACCAGATAATGTCTCTTCAGCTCGTCCCTTGCCCTGCTTATATAGAAGAAGTGGACCGCCTCAGCCCCTTATCGTCTCCTAGTCGAACTCGGAGACCTCAGGACTTATCTCTGCCAATGCTCATCTTCATCCAACGCCCGACCCGGACCTTCAATGCATTCTGTCTGACTCAAAATTTTAATATTTATCTTCGCCCTATTAGAATTTTCAATATTTATCCTCATCCCTTGAGAAGCTGAATACGTCGAGAATACTAGAGCTCTTCAACCTCTCCGAGAGTCCATCAAGATTGGGTCTTTTAATTACTCTGCCAACACCGAACCCGACGTCTGAGAATAGGATCTAAACCTTGATGATCTAAGGCAACCATCCGAGTTTGAACCTCTCCATCCCGACCATCTGAGGTCGGGATGCCTAATCCAACCATTTAAGGTTAGAAGGCTCATTTCGACCATTTGAGGTAGGGAGGCCCCTTTCGACCATTCGAGATCGTCTCCTTCTATTCATTCGACAATTTACCTCGAGGGCCACTTATTTTATTTGACAATTTCGGGATAGTTTGCATTTATTCGACAATTTTGAAAGTAGCTCTCATTCCACCTAACTCGATGATGTTGGGATAGCTCTCTTCACCCTAATTGGATGACCTAGAGTCCAGCCTCCCATTCAACGATTTCGACCTTATTGCTATTCGACGATGCAGGTCGCTTCTCCGCCTAATTCGACAACTTTGAACCACTCCAAGTCGATGATTTTTTCTTGAATCACCTAAATTGATGATTGCATCTTCAATGCCTTAGAATCAAAAATTTGAGCTAAATAACTCAATTAGACAATTTTCTCATGGCCTAATTCGCCAATCCAAGCCCATCCTTCCTCTACTTCCTTAACTCGACGATTTGGACTCGTCCCTTCCTTTGATTCGACCATTCAAGCTTGCTCCTCCTTCTAATTCGACAATTTAAGCCTTCTATTTGATGATTTCGACAACTTTAATCCGAGGTCCGAGTCACAAATTTGATGATTTCGACGATCTGAGCTCACCAATTTGACGATTTAAGCCATGTCAAGCTTAAATCGACCATTTGGCTTGCTTAATTCGACCATTTGGGCTTGTTCCTTTCTAATTCTAAAATTTTGGTCTACCTCTCCCTTCATTCGATGATTTTAGCTTACCGGGCATTCGATGATTTTCTTGCTCAGTTCGACCATTTACAAGTAGATGAGTGATGGTCACTTCAAATGGATATTTGACCCCTTTCTACTCCGAATTGGAAGAAGTTGTCAACTACAAAGTTGTAGTCCCATGTCTGTGCTTTCCACATCACTTTCAAACACTTGAATCCGAAGTCGGAGTCTCAAGATATGGCTATTCTTCCAAAATCTGTTAGATCGGATTGACTATCCCTGCCAGATCAGCGACCCAAATTTCAAATGAACTCTATGCCTCTTTGGCCTCCGAATTAGCCACAGTCATGAACGACAAAGTTGTAGGTCTATCTATTATATTTCTATAGCTTTAAGAATCACCTCAACCCAAGCCTCGAGCATAAAGATATGGTCGATTTACTAATTATAGGTATTGTGAGGTAGCTCTCTCAAGTCAATGAAGGTTTGGCCTCTCCAAGTGAGTGACCCGACTTGAGAAAGGTCTTCTATCCCTAATAAATGTCCTACCTAACCTAAAGGAGTTCTACTTTACTTGAGGCCGAGGGTACCCAAACTAACTTAAGGTTAAGGGTACCTAGGTCGCCTTACCGTGAGGGTACCTAAGATGATTCAAGGCTGAGAATACTCAAGGTGATTCAAGGCTGAGGGCACCCATGTCGACTTGAGCGTACCAAGCCAAGGTAAGTTGGCGTCTAAGTCCAGGCACTTCAATGATGGCCCTAGTCGACCCCGAGCTCCCAACACGTTAGTTTTGCACTTCAACAATATGCAATATTTTTAATTATCAAAATTTAATGAGTTTTTCTCATCGGTACAAACTCAGGATTTGATTCAATGCCGTGCATCTTGCACCTCTAGCCATTTTTGTGGAGAGAGAGCATTAATTAGGGAGAGAAAAAAGAATCTCAAAATTCGAGATAT
This sequence comes from Hypericum androsaemum, assembly GCA_963995505.1. Lineage (NCBI taxonomy): Eukaryota > Viridiplantae > Streptophyta > Magnoliopsida > Malpighiales > Hypericaceae > Hypericum > Hypericum androsaemum. The sequence goes on from OZ023180.1 coordinate 12,990,515, forward strand.
TTATCTATTGTCACTAAATTGAGGCCAATTTGGGATACTAATATAACATGCTTCCTTCTTTATAAAAGCTAAACATGACATAATATTAACAATAAAGAAAAAAAATGGCTTGAAAGCCATGGTCTTAAAAATGCAGTCTGACCTGTCAAACCATGAATTAAAACTCATATCATGTCAGTTTTGTTAGTAAGAATGTCAACCTAATGAACATGACAAATTTTGATCGGACCACTCAATAAAGAAAAAAAATGGCTTGAAAGCCATGGTCTTAAAAATGCAGTCTGACCTGTCAAACCATGAATTAAAACTCATATCGTGTCAGTTTTGTTAGTAAGAATGTCAACCTAATGAACATGACAAATTTTGATCGGACCACTCAATTGGAACAGGATATTAACCCAAAAAATTTATGTTCATTAGGTTCACAAAAAAAGGAAAGTGAAAAAATTACCAGAGAAATCCAATTTTTCCCAAATCAAATCAAACAAAATTAATTCAAGGTAATCGAGAGGTAGAATGCGAGTGCCTAAGTTTTGACACACTACCTCTACCATCCCAAGATTTCTGAAAATGAACTTGTAGTCCTTCGTGTTTGGTTTTATTATACTTTTGGGTCTGTCGTTGAAGTCATCGGTTGATTTAATAACTTTTTAATTCTAAATAAATATTATACCCCTAAAATTGAGAAAAAAGGCATGCGAGTTGTCTCCTACCTCCCTTCTGGTGACCCTTACACCTTCTTCGATGACTCTTTGTCTTCTCTAATGAAATCTTCGGTATCGTCTCTTCCGGTACCATAAACAAGCCAAGGAAAAAAAATGAATCCTCTGCGATGAACAATACTACAGCTATCGCCATCGAATCCATCATAATAAATAAGCTAATCGCCATCTCCTCTCCATGCCCTCCACTCCTATACCGGCGCCTTCCTCCCCATATTCTCTAATTAAATCATCCTATCTTGCACTTACAAATTGCCATGGCTCTCGCTGTCCTCCTCCTCATCAGTGCATCCCGTACCTCATCTACCTTCATTGCCAAACTGTGAGATAACAGGCATTGTGTCCTCCGCAATCGATCTTGTATTTAATTTAAAAAACTAATCTAATGGCTCTCATTTTATCTAGAATGGTCCTGACTAATTTTTCAAGTCAGAACCAAATCCAGTCCCCACACCAAAAATTGTTCATTCTTGATAGTATAACAATAATATATAAGAATTTTATTAAATAAAAAAATCTGATCCGACCGGTTGACCTGGAGGTCAGCCTAAATCTCGGGTCACCTTCTGGATCATTTTCCAAAATCTTGCTTGAAACTAGATTTATAATTGTATGTTGTAAAAAATTGGAAGAAATTTAATTAAACCAAAAAAATTCACCCAATAAGTGAGAGAAGAATGAAAGAAAGCAAGAAAAAAAAGAAAAATATTAGAGATGCTTTAAAATTGTACAAATTTCAAGATTACCTAAAGAGACCATAGATTAATGACATTACAAGAATGAATCAATGTAGATTAGTGATCATACAAGGTAAATTAATTACCTTAAAGAGACAAAAAAATTCAAATAAATAGAAACACATCTCGCTCGTAAAATGTGTTCGAGGTTTTAGTTGCACACCTCGTTAAAACCATGTTGTAGTAAATCTGATGGAATAATTTACGGTCCTAAAAAAGGGTGCCCAAACATTACGTGTAAAAAAATGATAGCACGGAAGAAAAAAAGATCTTTGTCCATATAACGGATAATAAAGTCAAGAGTATAGCACCACCATCGACCCTCATTCACTTTAGATAATGCATCTATAACTACATTTTCTTCACAAAAAATATGTGTACAACAAACTAGATGTCCCAAAAAATTGACAATATGTCGTGGTATTTTCACTTTTTGGCATTTATTTTTTTCCTTGATCAAAAATAAGATAAAAGACCGTGTCCATTTTCTTTTTCCAATTACGTAAGAATGTTATTAAAATATTAAATTTAGTAAAAGTTGATGTCATTCCTCTTCAAAGCAATGCACTATTTCTTTTATTAATACGAAATAGACCATTATTACATATATATATCCCTAACGAAGTAGTTCCAACGAAGTATACTATAAAAATTTTCATTGTCACTAAATAAATGCGTATTTGAATGGTCAATATCAACCACATGATAATTTTCATTAACGGTGTGAATATTCCAAAAAATTGACGAATTTTAACTGTCATGAGAAGCAAATGTTCCTCTTCCCATGGATGGACTAGATTATCCAATAAGTGCATGAGTAACTCCATCAAATGAAAGACTAGTAACTATATCATTCAATTAGATAAACTATTCTTTTGGCCAAAAGTCAATACTTTGAGAACCATACACCAACAACCAATTATCTGATACAAAATCCTACAAAAGTTGAAACAAAATTAGGCAGCCAAATATGATGAGAATTACTTTATATCAAAAAATATGAGAATTACTCTTTCTTCTTATTCTTAAGGATATTTTTTTTATTTGGTCTATTAGCACATCCATAATAATAATGTGGGACGTAAATAATTACAAAATTATATCTCACGTGACATATATAATTTATAATATATATTGCAAAAATAATTAGCTCTTGTTTAAAAAGTCATACATTTGTATCCACTTTTCATAAAACTTACTCCTTGCTACTAGAGTAACAAATAACTAGTCTAGAGTAGTTACTACTCTAGAAACTAGTCACGTGATGGTGTTAATGTTTAGATTTAACTAAAAAATAGGTGTAACCTTAACAAAAAAATATAATTTTAAAAGATAATAAATTAAAAATTTTCATTTCATTTTGGTCTTATTCCTATTTATTACATTGTTTTAAATTTAATTTTTAATAAAGATTTGATAAATTTCCGAAGTCATAATTGTGATAATAGAAAAAAAAATATTTTTTCATATAGCAGTTCTTATATAAATTATCCTTCAGTATAATTTACCTGGCCTATTGATAACTTGACTTTAAATTTCTTTTGTGGACTAGAAATTGGTGAGAATATTACGCCTAAATAAAGCTTCTAATTTATTTGCACAAATCCTTGACATACTATACTATAGCAACCGTTTAAGATATTATTCTACACGGAGAAAGTAATATACATTTCAAAAGTTATATAAACTTAATTAGTATAGAATTGCAAATATATATTCAAAAGTGTGGATGAAAGCGTAATTTATTACACTACAGGACGGCATCAATCGAATGTTACTGTCGCCATGGAGTTTTGAGTTTACCTAAAATAATAATATATTTATAGTTAATTTGATTTTGTGTAATAATTAAATTGATTATAATATTTATCATCTTCAACCATGCCTATAATACACTTTAGGCAAAACTATGTAAACAAAATTATTTCAATGTCTTATAAGAATTTTCATTTGCATTTGTCTACATTTTAAGTGTAGATTATTTTTTAGAATAATGCAAAATTAAGATATGATTTATTACATTGAAATAGGAATATGCTAATACATAAAATATAGTTAACCAAAATTAGAAAAGAAAAAAATATGAATGTCCACATAAAATTTATGATTTAACTGATGTTAAATACAATTAAAAAATTATTAGCTGTGCTGATATTGGGGTGATTAGTTGGCCGTCACTCCTCCACGTGGTGCTGTGCTGTGCGATGATGTTGCAGTCTCTTCGGATGGTGTTCATGGGGTTGATGGTGCCCGTCCGATCGATTCGCAGTTCTTGGCTGATATTGGGGTGATTAGTTGGCCGTCCTCTATGCCAACCTTGGAGGCTTGCCTCTCCCCTCCTATAGCGCAGCCTTCTAGAGTTATCAAGCAGCCCTACAAGGGGAAATCTATTATGTTGATTCTGACTCGTAGTAGCTGTCGGGTCAGGAAACTGATGGCTAAGGCAGTGCCAGTTTTATTTCTTTGACAGGTCCGGTGGATTGATATAAGAATACAGCTTGCTGCATACCACATCAGATGTGCTTGGAGCAAGGAAAATATCAATGCCTTACATTATATACAATTGCGCCAAATCTACTTCCAAGACAGGCTTATCCCCCAACCATACACTCCTCACATCCTTGAGGATAATAAATGATTGTTTTCTCCGATCCACTCCATACCTATCCAGAAGCTCCTCGAGATTCGCTTTCCCATCTCTCTTCCTCCTAAATTCTTCTAGATCAAGAACAACATCAATATCACCATTTGGGATGCCATAGATGTTGTGAAGAAACAACTCAGTAACCGTATGCAAATGCTGCTCCTCATTCCTGCATTTTACAGCAAACTCAGTCATCTACTTCAGTTTAATATCATTCTCTTCAATTTTGAAAAGGTAAAAAAATCCAGCTTGCTTATAAAATGTATCCATACTGCAGCATCTGCTTGACTTTTGGGACCGAACAAACAACTATTCAGTTCCTTCATATAGCTGGGCTTCCCACAAGACCTTTGTTAAGGGTCTATCTGCATAACAACAAGAAAACTAGTCAACCAAATGGTTTGTTATCATAAAATGTTTGGTCTAGTTGTGGTACAATAGTTTGTTAAGAAATGAACCTCATTACGCATGCAGTGTACAAGGAAACTGTAGAACCAAAATAATGCTAAATAATACTGAAATCCCTAAAATAATAAGAAAACATCGACAAATCAAAAATCAAAAACCCTAAATAACACTAAAATCTCTATAAAAAAAAGAAACCTTGACAAAATTGAAAACAAAAAACCCTAAATAACACAAAAAATCACTATCAAACCCTAAACACCGTGGACGAAATATGGACGAAGAGGAGCAAAATGAGAAAAATATGACCTCGCTGTCGGTTGTCCACCTCGTCAGCTCGCGACCTCACTGTCAGTTGTCCACCTTGTACGCTCGCAACCTCCCAGTCGGTTGTTCACCTCGTTCGCTCACGATCTCGTCGTCGGTTGTCCACCTTGTTCGCTCGTGAACTCGCCGACCAGAGAGAGGGGGAATAGAGAGAGAGAGAGAGAGCGAGAGAGAGAGAGAGGCGGAGATAGAGTACAGTTGGAGAGGCATAGGAGAGAGAGAATTGATTTTGAAAAAAGAGAGAGAGGGCAATTTCGGGGGTGTTTTCACGCGCCAAAAAAAAAGGTGACAAAATGACTAAAATAACCCCGACCATTATAGACTGTCAGATCAGCGTACAATTTTCTTGGATTGATCCAACGGCCCAAAAGCTCTCCAGAACGGGCCTAGACATAAATCGAAGCCCAGGACCGAATTCGGCCGCCTATAAGGATGGCTAAAAAGTAAGTTTATAATCGATGCACGTTTTGGTGACCAAAAAATCAAGAGATAATTACTCTCAGGACCCCAGGGTATAGTCAAATAGACTCTGAGGACCCTGTAGTTTTCCTACTAATTGCTGAGCCCCTGTGGTTTGGTTATTATTATACTTTCGGGTCCCTGGCTGATGTCAGCAGTTCTTGTTGCCCTTTTTTGTCATGGAAATAACATTTATGTCCTTACACAAAAAACAAAAAAAAGCAATAAACCCATCCACAATTAATTGCCTACAATATGGCGGCTGATGATCACGAGGAACAATCCAGCTCCAACTCCTCCACGTCATCACCGCCGCCCCCAAGCGCATTCGGGACGACGCCGTCCTGAAAGACAAAGATGACACCCCGAAGAAAAATGACGACAAGCACGCGGTGTACCGGGGGGTGAGGATGAAGAGCTGTGGGAAGTGGGTGTCAGAGATAAGGGAGCCGAGGAAGAAGTCCTGCATTTGGCTAGGGACCTTCCCAACGCCGGAGATGGCCGCCCGGGCCTACGACGTCGCCGCCATCACCATCAAGGGCACCTCCGCCATCCTCAACTTCCCCAACCTCGCCCCTCCTTCCCCCGCCCTGCCTCCTCCTCCCCCCGCGAAGTCCAGGCCGCCGCCACCCGCGCCCCCACATGGACCCCACCTTGGAGCTCTCCTCCACGTCATCCTTCTCCTCCGAGGAAGAGGAGGAGCTCGGGGAGATCGTGGAGCTTCCGAGCCTGAGATCCACTTGCTACGACGCCCCCAAGCCCATCGTCCTCGCAGAAGACGACACGTGGCCCTGTTGGTCCTGACAAGCACGTGGGTCGGGGTCCGATTGGACCGGCGAGGAAGACGATGGGTTTATTGCTTTTTTTTATTTTTTTATTTTTTTGTGTAAGGGCATAAAGGTCATTTCTATGACAAAAAAGGCAAAAATAACTGCTGACATCAGCCAGGGACCCGAGAGTATAATAATAACCAAACTACAAGGGGCTCAGTAATTAGTAGAAAAATTACAGAGTCCTCAGAGTCTATTTGACTATACCCTGAGGTCCTGAGAGTAATTATCTCAAAAATCAATATAATCTGAAAAGGATTTGGAAACTAACCTGAAAAAAAAATTAAAAATAATAGTTAAAATTTTGAAAAATCATTAATAAGTTCCGACACTAGTTGGAGATAGGCCAGTTGGGATGTTCACCCTATGTTTATCAAAATGCCCCAAAAACATTATAATGTACTTGCTAGGAATTATCTCAAAATTTTTATTGGATTAGAGCTGTATTTTCCAAAATATTTCATGTTCGGCTTGTCTCCAGATAAGTTTGGGGTTCTTTGGACTTTGGCTTACTTGTATCTCTGCACATTATAGCACATTATAGCAATCTCGTCGTGGTGCCATAAACATATGTTTCTCGATCGAATGTCATCTATTTCTTATCTCTCCTAACAAGCACACATTCGTGGGATATGAATTGAATTCCAGGACAAAGTGGCCGGAGAAGTTATTGATCAAGCTACAATCCACAACGTAAGTGTCCCACCCACTAGAAATTGGGCCTGCTAAATTACAAGTAGCCTTCAAATATAAACTTCAGAGGAAATTACAAGTTCGTAGGGTTTTGTTTTGTTTTTTTTTAATATTTGCAGTAAAACGTATAGACATCCTCCCGCGGGCTTGTATTTAACATGGGCATTACTTTAATGGCGTTCCCGATCACTGGAATCCAGTGCCGCATGTAGGAATGATCAAAATATCCATTATCTGTTCTCCCAAACGAATTCCGAATTTTTTTTCCATATTCAAATTCGGATAATTTGGTATTCGGACTCGGATTCGGATTAAATTTTGGATTCGAAATCGAATTCGGATAGTCAAGTGTCAAATTCAGATAATCCAAAATATCCAAATTTTTATTGTAAACATACTAATTCTCTTACTCAGTCCATGGGTTTGGGCCGTGGCAACCATTTCTATCAACAATGGCCCTGTTTGGCGAAACATATTAGGAGCAGATAGTAAAAAGCAGAAAGCAGATAGCACATTGGGAGCAGATAGCAGATTGAAGAATGTGTTTGGTAAAATCAAATAGCAGATAGCAGATTCAATTAATAGATTATATATATTTTGTTAAATTAATTATATATTTATAAATTAATCTTAAATAAAATAATATAAATTATGTATATAAATTAAAATGGTAATAATTTACTATATTGCTTATTTTATTTCTAAATAAATATTTTGATAAAAGACAAATGTTGAACTTACTGAATATATTAATTTCTTACATTTGGTAGGAGATAGGAATAATAACAAGAATAACAAGACCATGTCATTTATTGTAGTAGATAAATCAATATTTATTACAACATCTAAAAAATAAATTGTAATATCATTTATTCTAATTCTTATAATTATATCAAAATAAAAGTGATTTGATCTCTTAATGCATGTATCTATTAATGACATAAAAAGTGGCACAAAATATTGAAATTCAATAACCACAAAATTAATCAAAAAATATAAAAATTATATAAAAATTACAAAACTAAAGAAAGTATATTTAATGACATAAAAAATCAAATTAATTACATAAAACTCTCACAAAATATTAAAATTTGATAACAAAATATTCCAAAAAATCTAAAAATAGAAATAACATATAAATAATATATTTAAAATTAAATAACAAAAATAGTGCCACGAAGGTGGAGAGTAGGCGAGATTTTTTCTTATTTTTTATTTCAAATTCAATATTTTTATTAATTTTGTCATTATTTTTAATTTATAGTTTTTGATTTTTTGATTTTAAATTTTGTTCAATTTTTAGAATTTCTGGGTTTTGATTTTTATTTTAAAATATTGTTTATAGACGTTCTGTAAAAATATAATTAATTCTTAAATAGAATCTATATTAGTTAAAAAATTAATTAACTTTTAAAAAAAACTAACCAAAACTACTCCTAATCTACTAGTAAATTGTAATCTACTCATTTTACCAAACAAGTAGATTGCTAATTTACTCATAATCTACTCCTAATCTTCCTTCTACTACTCATAATTGCTAACTCACTAGAGCCCATATGACAACATTCTTAATCCACACCCAAACAAAAAAAAATCCCTAATCCCTTCAAACCCTAAATATTCCATAGACGAGAACATTCCTAGCTCTTGGGGATCCAATCTTTTTTTTCAACTAGTTCGACCTAATTGATAGTGAATTTCCATTTTGAGGTAAGGCAATCCCCGAGAAATACGACTTGGGTCTAGTTTTGCTCGAAAGAACAATCAAACAAAACTAGATTGGTATGGTTTTGTTGGAGTGTTCATTTTTTGGTCAACTTGGTTGAGTGTTACTTTTGCATAAGATGCATGTGTACTCGTTTTGGTTTTTTTATTGAAAATTTGTCGAAGGCTATATGGAAAGAAGGGAGACTAAGGTCACTAGAATTTCTTAAAAAATTGTGGTTTTGTTGGAAATCGATAATTTTGATTATCCGTATCCGTATCTGAAAAAAATTTAGATATTAGATAGTTCATAGTTCGGATTTGGATAATAAAAAAGGTAAGTTGGATAGTGAGAAATTTTAGATAATTACGATTCAGATTATCCGAATGCTCACCTCTCTAGTCACACGTGTTTTGATTTCATATCCTACGATGGATTTGTTATTGTGTAAACTCTATTTTAGACTCGAGCACTGGTGGACTTTATTTTAAGATGGTACTCTCGATATTATTTTTTATATCTATGAATATTTAACTTAAAAATTTTAAGTAAATTTAAGTATCTTATTAGACCAGATTATATTGATTCCTACCGTGAATCTTACTATCAATATACATATATACATGTATACATATATATATATACATGTATACATATATATATACACTACTATGGATGAATGGTAATGGTGTTAGTGTCGTGGAGGTGGTACGTATAGGAAATGAGCTGTTGAAGGACAATGCGTTAATAAAATTCGAAGTTGTTGGTGAAGATGCTGAAGTTAAGGAGCATATAGGAGGCCAACAAGATGATTTCAATATTTATCTTGACCTGGTTGGAACTCTGGCTCACTCTAGAGATATTATGGTTAAGAAATATATCAGGAAGTTTGAGAAAATAAAATCCATTGTGTTGTTGGGAACTAAATGGCAGGGGTTATACGCAAGTAGTGACAAGTGTTCTAGGTTTTATTTAGATTTTATGGAACAAAGGGTAAGTGTAGTTACAGGTTTGTATTTGGTTGTAGGTCTGCAATCTCTTGCAGATATACCAACTGTTGTTTTTAAAGCTGCTATCATGAATTTGCTAGTTCAAGTTGTGTTAGAAATTCTTCCACCTCGTGATCTGTTTGAAATTGCCACTTTCAGCTACAAAAAGGTACTTCATGGTGTATTTGATGTTGTTCTCTGGTATGGTGTACAAGGCCATCTACGTGAGTTTTGCAGCAAAGGAAGAGGCTGCAGATATGTGTTCATCAATTTAGTGAAAATGGTGAAGTCATCGCCTTGTTAGATATTTCCAAGTGCTTATATGACACCATTTCTAGAATGGAAAAAGCTGCTAAGTTTGGAGGTGTTGTTGATGCCAGTGTTGAAAGAGTGGAAAGCCAATGGAGAATTCATGCTGCAATTTTATTTGTTGGAAGTAGTTCAGAAGTTGATTTTTATTTGGATTGTTGGACTCTAATGACACTAGCCATTCAAGTGATTTTAGTTGACTGTGAGAGTCATGTTGTCGCACAAGTCAAGGGAATAATGGGCTACATGGATTGTAATGTTGAAAATAATTTTGGGGTAGTACTGTTTGAACTGATAACTGGAAGCAGTGCAAGGGAACGCGGGAAGCACATGCTTGGATCAGAGGAGATTAACATTCTATCTAATGAAGAGGATTCATACTTCTTCTGCATTAAAGAAAGCGGTAGTGTTCAGGTTGGTCTCAGTTTGGCGAGTTGGGATTTTGCTGCGAAGCTCATCTTTGTTATAGCAAAGTTATTTCCTGGACATTCTCTTGGCAGGAATAATAAGAAGTGTATACCATACAACAATGGGTACGATGCTCGCCATCGTGTTGGCCTGAGACTGCTGGCAACTTATCGAGATGTCAGATCATTTACAGCTCTCTCCAGTTCAAAAGCACCTCTGTAACTTTGTACAGCAGCAGCCCTGCAACTTTATATAGCAGTAACGCTGCAATTGGGTTCTGTTCATGCTTGTTTTATGCAGCTCATTGATAGTTTTTTTGTCAGTGAAGCCAAGAAGAATACCAACATGAGAAAAATTCTCATGCTACAGAAATTAATGGAAAAGGACAATTTTCTGAGACAACAGGAGATTGGAAATGACATCTATATGGCACACGAGATGAAGAGTCCTGCATTTTATCCAAGTGTTGCATAACTGTTCTGGCAGTGGCAACTTTAACTATGTGCTCTTAAGAAACCAGAGTACACACAAGATGGAACTTTGTTGCAACCTGCAAAAACTCGACATAGTGTGATCAAAAGACAAGCTCGATGTTCTAATTTTGATATCCCTTGAACCTTGAGGACGAGGTTCTTCTGAAGGAAAGAGTTGTAAAACACGTAGTACTAGAATATAATAGGTGAGGAGTTAGAGTGATCATGTTGTAATTGATCAAGGTATAAATAGTAATTAGGAGAAATAATTAGAACTATTCTGATATTTTGACATAATTGATTCTCAAGGAAACATCGTTTCCCTTCTACCATTTCTCTGTATCTTCTTCTTTCTCTTCTTTTCCCCCTTTTTTTATTGGGATTCTTAATCCCTTCCTAATCAAGAACATTACAATTTCACATGAGCATTATTGGAATTAATAAGAGTTGGTCCACGTATACGAAACTTAATGAGATTATTGGAATTGTTGGAATTAACCGAGATAGTATTGATGGCTAAAGAGATTATTGGATTCTTGAAATCCAATGGGATGAAGACTGCCTTGTTTAAATCAGATTTTAAAAAGGCTTTTGATTCGCTTGATTGGAATTATCTTGATGAGCTTATGCAGGCAATGGGTTTCGGCTCTAAATGGAGGAGCTGGATCATGTCATGTGTTTCTAGTGCGTCTTCTTCAATGCTTGTGAATGGATCCCCATCTAATTTATTTAAGCTTCACCGGGGGTTAAGGCAGGGAGACCCGTTGTCTCCATTCTTATTCAACATTGCTGCTGAAAGTATGCGTGTTCTTATTAACAAAGCGGCTGACCTGAATCTTATCAAGGGAATTGAAATTCCTGGAATGCAACAGATGGTCAATTTACTTCAATTTACGGACGACACACTGCTCTTCTCTATGATGGATAATGAGAGCTTGGAGAATCTAAGATCTTTGACCATAATCTTTAGTATGTCCTCTGATTTGTGTATCAATCCCACTAAAATGTCTTTGATTGGTGTAAATGTTCCAGCTGCAGACCTGGATGTTGCTGCTGTGAAATGGGGGTGTATGAGAGTTGATCTTCCCATACACTATCTGGGGCTGCCTTTCGGAGATAACATGAAGAGGTTGGAAGCCTGTTTTAAATTCGATTGATCAACTGCTCGCTTTGTGGAAAGGAAGTATGTTGTCTTTAGGAGGGAGATTAGTCCTGGTAAAGGCTGTTCTGTCTTCGCTGCCATCCTACTATATGTCTATCTTCAAGATTGCTAAAGGCATATGCAAGGAGCTAGATCATAAAATGCGAAACTTCCTTTGGTCTGGTAATTTGGATAAGAACGGAGGAGCCCTGGTTGGCTCGGAACTTGTCATAAAGCCAAAGTCTCTGGGAGGACTTGGCCTGGAAGACCTGCAGATTAGAAATAAAGCGATGTTGATTAAATGGTGCTAGAATTTTCTCTCTCACATAGACTCTTTTTGGGATTCTATCATCGCTGGCATTCATGCCACTCATTGCTCCTCTAACTTTGACATTCCTGTCACTCGTAATAATAATGGGATTTGGGCTGGTATTGTGGCTAATATAGCTGAGGTTTCCTCTCCTAATGACTCTTTTCTTTCTAGAATTAAGGCGGTGGTGGGTGATGGTCATTTTCTATTCTTTTGGACTGATCCGTGGATGGGTGCTCTGCTGCAAATTCAATTTGATAGGCTCTTCTCTATTGCATTGAATCAGGATGCTAAGATATTAGATTGTGGAAGCTGGGAGGGTGATGTTTGGAGTTGGCAACTACATTGGAGAAGGGACTTATTCACCTGGGAAGAAGAGCAGGTCAGTATGCTACTGAATTTGCTTGACGCAATTCAGTTACATGCGAGTAGACACGATGGTATCATTTGGCACTAGGCTTCCGCTTCTAATTTTTCGATCAGAGAGCTTCGCAAGTCCTTCTATGAAAGGACAATTCCTATCACTCCCATCATCCGTGAGTTGAGGTTCGCTATGGTCGGGAGGGATACCTTCTGAAGTTGAGTGTTTCACTTGGGTGACAATGCAAGGCAGAATCAAGACCAGGGACGTGTTAATCAGGTCTTGTAGTCTTAATCCATGGGATTCTTTATGCCCTTTATATTGGAGAAGAAACGAATATTGCATTCACCTCTTGTTACACTGTAAGTTCTCATCTCAAATCTGGAATTTTTTTCGTAAGAATAATTGGTAAGAAAATAGATTTGGAAACGATAATGTCTTCTTCGAATGGGCTGGTTGGAAATCGACTGATAAAGAAGGTATGGCGAGTCTTTGTCGGTGCAATTTTGTGGGGAATCTGGATTTATAGAAACATGGTTGTCTTTGATAGAAAGGAGGCTAATAGAGAAGAGATGATAAATTCGATTATTTACTATGAACAAGAGTAGTTGACTTGGGCTAATTACTTGAGTGGAACTGTCAATCAACCCTTAATTTTGTTTCTCGAGTCATTGGTTGTAATTTAAAGTTGGTTTGAACACTTGTGAGATTTTGTTTGCAATTGCCTTTGGTATTTGCAACTAAAGTGTCCGCGAGTGTTTGTAATAGGTGGCAGTTTATCCCGTTTTATATATACGTATCAATTTACCCCAAAAAAATTACAAAAAGAATTTTTTAGTTCAAACTTTACTAATATAAAAAATATTATTTGGATTACCTCCCTTAAATAAAGACTCAACTCTACATAAAGAGAACTCACTAAAAAAATGGCATCCCCGATCGGGGCAAACTCGAATGGGAAAAGAAAGGCAATAAGAGATGGAAAACGACTGGACAATAATAATGGAAAATAAATATATATATCATTGGGTCATTAGCTGGAGGCTGCATCTAAACATGGACTTTACGTTAACACCAAACATTTAAGCATTACTTAATCACCACGGTGCCCGTGTATATATATATATATAATCCATCTATTAGAGGCTTAGGGCAAATACACATGGAATCAACAGACCAGAAATCAGAAACAGAGGGTAACGCTAGGAGGCCAAGAAGCAAATCTGGCAACTCATGTCTGGGTTCATAGATTCCATGGCAATGAAGTGCGCTGTGGTGCTTGGAATGGCAGACATAATAAAATCTCATGACGTTCCTATTACAATTGCTCAAATTGCTGCAGGTCTTTACCATCTTCTCCTCCTTTAGTAATCGTTATTTTGTCCATCTATGTATAGCGACTTCCATTAATTCGATAAGTTTTACCACTTTCAGCTTTGGTAAATTTCAGGCATGAACTCACCAAGCCCTAACAAGGCCTATCTCTCCAGGATCATTCGATACCTGTCCCGGAAACACATCTTCACCGTCCACAACCCACCAAACGGGGAGGGGGAAGCTCTCTACGGGCTAAACCACAACTCACAGTGGCTGATAGTCGACTCGGAGCAGAGCCTTAAAGACATGGTGAAAATGATGCACAATCCTTTTCTACAAGCCCCATCGCATTACCTCGGCCAATGCATCGAGGAAGGCGGAACACCTTTCAAGAAGGCTCACGGGTTAAAAGTGTCCGACTTTGCCTCCGCAAACATGGAGTTCAATAGGCTCTTCAACGATGGGATGGCCTGCACCGCCAAGATCGTCACAAGGGCCTTCTTTGAAGGGTATAAAGGTGGCTTCGGCAATGTTGGATCCGTGGTCGATGTTGGTGGTGGCACCGGAAGCCTCTTGGCAGAGTTTGTGAAGGCCCATCCATGGGCTAGGTGGCCACCGCACCCGCCCATGGAAGAGTATAAAGGTGGTACTCACATCAAAGGGATCAACTTTGATCTGCCTCATGTGGTGGCCACCGCACCCACTTATGACAGAGTGTCCCATGTCGGAGGAAATATGTTCGAGGCTATACCTGAAGCTGCTGTAGTTTTTATGAAGGTACACGCTAAATGTTGCAATTAACTAGCTGGTTATTTTCAAGTATATGTTGTCATAATATTGCCTCTTTTTTTCATATTTATTTCTAGTGGATACTGCACGACTTGGAAGACGAAGATTGTATCAAAATATTGCAAAATTGTCGAAAAGCAATAGGAGATGAGAGAAACGGGAAACTGGTGCTGGTGGAAACTGTCCTGCTACCACATGAAACCAACAAATTTGCAGACATGGGATTTATCTCAGATTTTGGTAATGTTTGCACTCTCAACGGGAGGGAGAGAGATGACTGAGCTCGAATGGAAGAGCCTTTTACATGCCGGAGGCTTCTTTCATTACAATATTATTAATATCGCTGCTTATCCTTCCATTATTGAGGCCTTCCCCGAATAACAATACCCTACTTGGGCTGCCTTTCGACTTCATACTTCCAAATAAAGTGTTTTAGGCCGAGAGCTATTCGTTAATGGCTTAAACTACTTTTTTAGTTGTTGTTGGAAGGTTGTCACTCCGGTCTTACGGTTCTCACAAAGGCTATGTGCTAGTTTGTTGCACATCCCCTTGAAATTTTTTTATAAGTCATATCCCCTTGAAATTGTACCCGCATGTAACTTGGTCATAATTTATTCTCTTATATGCGTGGTTTTTAATAATATTGGTATATTTGCTGAAAAGAATTAATTCATAGTACAAAATTATACATGTCAATGTTACACAAGTAAAGGCCAACGAAGTAATTCGTACATGTCAATACATGTAATTCATAGTACAAAATATTACACAAAATTGTACATTTCAATACATAACATAACAAGTTGCCAAGGCCAACCAAGTAATTCGTAATACATCCCACCATAAAAGAGCCCACCCACTAGCAAATAGGCCTTCTAAATGTTCAGGCCTCTTCTTTTTCTTCTAGAAACTTCTTCATCAATGATTATATATATAGTTGATTAAATTTAGTTTATAACTGATAATTAATTAATTCGTAATTGTCGATACCTAAGAAAGAAAGAAAAAATAGAATTGACTGCTAAGAACGAGAACAAACGTTAACTTGTGCACTTACCAAAAAAGGCTGGCTTGTGCATGAAGAGGATTAAACGATAACTGCTGATCTTTTTAGAGAGAAAACAATAACTGATCTTAGATTATACACTAATGTTGCACCAGGTTTTGTGGAACAAACGATGCGATGTGTGCGATCTGTTCAGTATTGTGTACAGGTTAATGGAGCGCTTGGTGATTACTTCACTCCGAGTCGGGGTCTGCGGCAGGGCGACCCGCTCTCACCATACCTTTTTTTCTTTGTGTCTGAGGGATTGGCAGCCCTAATCGAACAGGCCAACCGCATCCAGCTCCTTCATGGCTTGCACCTAACGAGGTATGCACCCCCTCTGACCCATTTATTTTTTGCTGACGACTCTTTGGTTTTCACCAGGGCATCAGATGTGGAGCTGCAAAGTCTACTGGGTCTCTTAGAAGTCTACTCAAAAGCCTCGGGACAACAAGTTAGTGTGGGGAAAAGTGCTGTCACCTTTAGTGCGAATATCTCAACTGGGGAGGCAGAGCGAATGAGAGCTCTTCTGGGCATGCAACTCGGTGGCAATGGTGATATTTACCTGGGACTGCCTACTATCATGGGAAGATCAAAGAAGCTGGTATTTGGTCAGCTAGAGGATCGAATTAGAGAGCGTATTGGCACTTGGCAAGCTCGCAGTCTGTCGATATCAGGAAGGGAGGTTTTGATAAAATATGTGCTTCAATCAATTCCGACTTATGTTATGAGTTGCTTTCTTATCCCTGTAGGCATTTGTGAACGGATCGAGAAGATGCTATGTGGTTTTTATTGGGGAAGTACTGGGGAACAGGCCAAGATGCATTGGCGGTGTTGGGAGAAGATGTGTAGGTCTAAGCAGGAGGGGGGACTAGGGTTTTGACGTTTACACAATTTCAACAGAGCAATGTTAGCAAAACAGGCTTGGAGGTTGATCTATAATCCTGATTCTTTGGCTGCCAGGATGCTTAAAATGAAGTACTATCCAAGGGTAAATGTATTGGAAGCACCACTGGGATATAACAGCAGCTATGCATGGAGGAGTATATGTGAAGGAATGACTTTGCTGAAAGAGGGGTTGGAATGGAGAGTGGGGGATGGCAATTCGATCAATATATGGCATGATAAGTGGGTCCCTGGAACAGAAGAGGGTCATCCGCGGCTCTGGTATCCTGGGTCAGACGCTGTGCAAAGAGTTTCTCAATTAATGACAGAGGATGGTCCAGACTGGGCGGTGCAACGATTGAAGCAGCTTCTTAGTGAGGAGGATGTGGGAAAGATTATGGTAATTCGGATAAGTGCGAGAAGACCGAGTGATATCTTGAGATGGCGACACTCTGCAGATGGCTGCTATTCAGTTAAGAGTGGGTATAGAGTGGATTTCAGTAGGTGGTGGGAAAGTTCCAAGAGGGCAGATACTCCCAGCAGTGATATTGCCTTGCTACGAAAGTGTTGGTCTCTCTTTTGCCCACCTTGAGTTCAAACTGTACTATGGCGCATATTGGATAACAATTTGCCAACTCAAAGTAATCTGTGTCGGAGGGTAATGGATGTCGAGGAGATTTGCCCTTGCTGTGGGGAGGCGGCAGAAACTATAGTGCATCTCTTCTTCAATTGCAGGTGGACCAGATGTATCTGGGAAAAGGTGGGAATTTTGCTGCCAACTGGAAATTTTGGACATATTGAGGATGCTTGTAGATCTTTGCTCGCGCCGACAGATAACTTTGAGTGTAATAGAAGGGTGACTGCTTTATGGTGCATATGGAAGCTGTGCAACTCGGTGGTGTTTTGCCCAGAGGAGGGATGTAATCAGGATGCGATCTTGGATGCAGGTATAAAGTTTCTGAGAGATTATGTGGAAGTTCGAAATGGATATAGGCAGGCTGGAAAAGATGGTCCACGACAATGGTATCCACCTACTACGGGATGGTTCAAGATCAATATCGATGGTGATTTTTAGGAAGATGGTAGAGAGCAGGTAGGGGTAGTGATCAGGGACGAGAGAGGGCAGTTTATGGCGGCTTCTTCCAGGTTTGTTCCTCATGTACAACATCCTACCCTATTGGAAGCTTTTAGTGTTTGTGTAGGGATGGAGGCAGGAGCATCGATGGGATTGAGGAGAGTGGTGGTAGAGTCAGACTGCTCACCAGTCATCCAGGCATTGCAGCAGAGAAGAGAGGAGAGGTCAGACCTGGCACTCGTAATTGATGATTGCCGCCACCTCGAGGTGCTCTTCACAAAAGTGAGATTCAAATTCGTGCGAAGGGAAGGTAACATGGCAGCTCACCTCATGGCCAAGCGACGGATAGCTGAACAAGTAAGTGGAATAATCCTTTTGTCTCCACCGGAGGACATTCGTCTAATCATTGAGCAGGAACAGGTAGCAGTGTTGGGGGATTTGGGTGGTTAGGGATGGGCTTTCAGCGTGGGTTTTTGGGCTACTTTATTGGGACGGTTGTAAACGGGGGACAGTATGTAAGAATCAAAACTGCAGTGTTATCGCTAGAGCAGATTCTTTCTGCGATGTGCTCTTTTTCTAGTCCAGGTTTCTCCTGTGGGGGCGGGTTTACTGGATAGGTTTTTAACGAGGCCGGCGGCTGCAACCTTGTACTAAGTATGAGGGGATTTCTATATACTGCGGGATAGATCTAAGAGGGTAATGTCCTCGCACTGTCGTGTGATGGGCCTTAGGATGGGTAGATAGAGTAGTTTTGTCTGTAGGGCCAGGTGGAGGGTGGTGGGACTAGGTGGGTAGTGGCTCCTTCGTGCTATTGTGCGCTGGACCTATAGGCTTGTCCATGTGATGTTCTGTTTGCGTACCTCTGGATGTAATTGATGACTATATGATTAATGGAAATGCATTTTTACCCTGCAAAAAAAATGTTATCCACAAAATTGGGTCATTAATACAAAATCGAGGTGATAATTTTTTAAAAATGACAAAATTATATGAACAAATATTTATCTGACACGCATGTGACATTTTCTTTGTTTGGACTAGGAAATTGTTTTTTTAGGGTTAACATTTTGTTAGCAAGGACTGAATAAAACGGCACGTCGGGTCTGATCAAATGAAAAAGAAGGGATTATGAATGACAGCCTCGTAATTAATTAGTCAATCGAAGGGCAAAAAAATAAAAGGAGGGATGCACGGGAGGGAAGGAGTTTGGTGGCGGGGGTGGGTGGGTTGTAATCACGCGGCTGGATTTTTTGTTTTATTTAACATAAACTTTATTTATTAATAGAAATATTATTTAATTAGTATATTGAAGAGAATTGGTATAACATTGTGAATCGAACTGGTATATCATAGTGAATCAATTGATATACCATAGTGAACAAAACTGGTATATTATTTACTTAATTATTTAATTTTTTATTATTAGTGAATCAACTGGTATATCATTTTGACAAAATAGGACGTACCAATTGATATAATCGGTCATACTATTTTGCCATAACTTAACATATCATTTTGACATATATAGGTATACCATTTTTGCATAATTGGACATACCATTTCGACATGACAGGACATAACATTTTGACATAAAAACTTAAGAAACCTAATGAATTGGAATATCTAAATACAAATAAACAGAAACTTGAAAAATAAAAAGCTATTCCGCGTTATCAATTTTTGAATGAGAGCGTTGTTCGGAAGCGTTGAGAAAAAGCAATGGTGAAAAAGTCAGGCAGAGCTAGCGACCGCTAGCCCCCTAGCGAATGCTAGGGGGTGTTCCTGAAGGTGTAGATTTCGGGGATATAGCGGCAGCTAGGGACTAAACAACCGCTACTTAGCACTGACAACCATTTCCTATTTTGCTCGGACTCTTGTTTTGGACTCCTAGGACGACCTAGATAGATTTCTTGTACCCCACGAGTTCGTCTATTATAAAAAGACGTGTTATCCAAGAGTTTTGTATGGCTTTCTGACTCGGATCAATAAAAGTTCCCCCTTCTCCCCGTGAACGTAGGCACTAGGCCGAACCACGTTATCTCTTGCGACCGTATTCTTTGCGCGTTTTGTTCTCTTGGTTGCTGAATTCCTAACCAGGGTAGATCCAGACTAGCATCGTCATCTCCTCGTTTGTCACCACCTCGATTTGCCATTTCCACAGACGACCACATCTGTAATCTCTGCGCCCTAATGAACAGGTAGGTCAACATCTCAACTCGCCACTTCGCTCACCAAGGCCTTACGACTCCCTCATGACAACCCTGCCGTAGTGCCCCCTCTGTCCCGCTGGTAGATAGCTGCAGGCAAGGGCTGTGGTCAAAAGGCGTTAGCATGGATGGATCCAGATCGGCGGTTGCTGCAAACGATGCAAGCTTCAACTGACTGGGATAATCGTAGCCTTTTTCTTCTTCCTCGTGGTTGTCACAGACTTCAAACAATCTCGGGCCGTTCAAGAATGATGATGGCGCGGTAAGGCAAGGAGAAGCGACGTACTAGGGTTCTGCTCTTGAATGCCTCCCGAGAGTGGGCTGTTGGCACAGCGCCTCGCCGTTGACCAGTGGATATTGGGGTGGGCCGGAGGAGTCGCTCCTGGACGGACGGAACAACCGCTAAAGTGACAAGGGCATTTTTCAACACCCGTTACAATAAAGTAAAGTAGAGTTGTCGAACCACGAGGAGCGGGAATCTAATACACCTATGCAAACTTACTAGCTAGTCTAGATTAATCTTTTTGGTTATTTTGAAGCAAACAATTTCTAAATATTAAAAGGCAAATGAAGTCATATGTTGGGTCTAATAATTATGGAAAAGTGTGGGCTTGCAATCGCATTTGTGCAACCTTCCTAACCATTCATTCAACTAGCTTCCTTAATCTCAAGATGGTCCAGGTGTTTCTAAGCTAGTAAACTAACGCTCTTGCTAATTAGCTAACACAAGTTGGTCCTAAATTGAGATTGGTAGAACTAACTAGTACTGTCACTACTAACTAATCTCCTAATTCAATTAATCCCCGACTTTATCCACCACCCATTTGGACAACTAAACTCCTACCAAGATTTCTTATTAATAGTTACGTCGCCTATTAGTGGCTAATAGTTAGTTCATAGGCCCCCAATGTTCCCTCTTGGGTGATTAGGACTTAGAAAAGAGAGTTACACTACCGATGGGTGTGCTTAAACTCTAATCCCATATGACCCAAGTACTAGGCATAAGCTCAACAACTAATACATACTTCCAACTAGGTTTTATAGTCAAGCCTTAGTCCATAATGTTCCCTCGTGGTTAATTAGTAATTAATTAGGGTTCAACACTACCCGCTCCCCTTTCGAGTCCCTAAGTGTAATTTACAACCCTAATTCACAAGATCTAACCATCCTAGTTCATCAAGCCCATGGATAAATAGCTAGTTAAGTGCAACAAGGGCACATATCCTACAAGCACCCTACTCTCTCATCATACAAAGAACACAAGGCAAATAATTGAAATAAATCACCATAGAACAAGAAAATAAGGAGATAAGGAGATGCTCAATCATGTCTTTAAGCATTCCCAACATCCTCCTCCTGAAATGCCAAGCCATCGTGTCCTTCAAAGTAAGAGGAGAGTTCCTCTCGGTTACAAAGTAGCTAAAACCTAAAAAATGACTAGATAAGAGCATTGGGGGATCTAAAATGGCTATTTATAAGTCCCCCACCAAACCTTAAAAGTGCTAGGAAAGTACAAGGTCAAAATAGTCTTTTTTGGCCAGCCACGGATTGCCCTTCGAAAGTTTCGCGCAGCGGCCTTGATTTGGGGGAGGCAAGTTTGCCTCCAAATCAACGAGTACGCCTCAAGATTCCACCTATAGGCGGTCACCCAAGCCTGCCGAACTCACTGCGTGAGAGGTCTGCCTAGGGTCTAGCAGGAGGCGAGAGCTGAAGCCCATTTTGGGACTCCACAAAGGCAGTCCATTTTGGTGCCGAACGAGCTTGCCTCGGGTTCCCGAGTGTGGCAGCCCGATTTGGGCTCTTGTATAGTAAGTGTATCGGTTGCCGACAAGTATCCTACAAGTGCTTTTTCTAAATGGGGACCAAACTCACAACATGTTCTTACCTAGGCCACAGTTTTACTAAGACTAAGGTGGGCAATGGAAGGTTCAAAATTCAAGAAAAGTATTCACTTTGGCAAGTACTATAAACAAGTGTGTTGAAAATGGCCAAGTACTCTGTGTTGAAAGTTGGGAATTCTGTGGCTTCTTTTGAAAATGAAGAAATGGAAGAAGTATGGAGAGGATGAGACACTTGAAGGAAGTGGAGGAAGTACCCTTTATAAGCTAAGTGGAGGGAATTTTCGGAAATGCATTACTTAGCCTTGGAGGGAAGTTAAAAATTCAAAATTTCCATTAAGTCAAAAGCAACAAGTCAACACTTCTCGCTCGACCGTTTCAAAGTATTGATGTGCGGGGGCATTGTTGGAGGCGTAAAATTATTTTGGATCTTAATTATTTTGGGGTCTGAGGCTATGAACATTTCGGGGACGAATGAAGCATTTGGAGTCTAAGGGAACCATCAGAGTGCCTCTTTTTCTCCAAAGAGGACCGCTCCGAGTGTCTCTCTTTTTTCCAAAGGAGAACAAATCAAATGCTTCCTTTTTTTCCAAAGAGGACCTGTCTGAGTGTCTCCCTTTTTTCCAAAGAGGACCGATCCGAGTGTCTATCTTTTTCCCAAAAGGGATCGGACCAAATGTTGTTGGATATTTTTAAAGCCGCTGTGACAAGAGGGTCCCGGGGGGCGTAGCCCCTGTCCAAAATTGGGATCAACCTAGAAATTGCGGACCGCCAGTTCATTGGCGATCTCCAATAGTTTTGGTCCGAGAGCATTTAGCCAGAAACTTATAGCCGCCAGTTGATTGGCGTCCACCATAAATTAATTTTTAAGAGCTTCAAAACCTTGTGACTTGCTGCTACCAGTTAACTGGCAATCGCAAGTCTGCCCGGACAGATTCAAAGATGATGTCCCTTGAGTTTAAACTCAAAAGATGTGTACCAACCCATCAGCCACCATTTAAACCTTATGGAAGGAACCTCTTTGGTGATGTAGAAGCACATTTTGTGGTGCCAATCCTCTATATATAGTGGCACATGTTTCTCCTAAAATGATCCAACTTCTAAGAAATCCTACTCACTTTCCTCTCTGAGCATCATCAGATTTTTCTTATAGTGCGTTCTTGATCGGGTCAAGGTAATACAATCCTTGAACTCGACGATGCTGTTGAGGCTTCATTGTATCCTCACGACAAAAGTTCGTAAACCCGTTGTACTCACAGATTTATCCAAAGGGTCGAACTATTTTTTTAAACGAATCTTTACTAGATCCTTGAAGTCGGAGCAATAAGTGTTCTTTCATCCTGCAACCCAGATTTTCCAACAATTTTCAAACAAATATTTTTACACAATGGAGGCTGAAATATCAATAGTTGCTGCACAAACTCTATAAGTCATGAACTAGACATTGAACCATCTGGAATGCTTTGATGGTGAAAACTTTACCCGTTGGCAAGAGACAGTGAAGTTCTTCCTCATCACCATCAAGTTGTGGCACATTCTTAAAGATGGCTTGCAGGAGATTCCTGTTGCAACTCCGGAGGACAGTTACGAATTGAAGGCCGAACGCAAGAAGTGTCAAAAAGAGGATTTCATGTGCCATGACCATATCCAGAATGCTTTGGATACTAATATCTACAACGCCTATCAAAGCATCTCAATGGTAAAGGAGTTGTGGACAGCGCTAGACAAAAAATACAAGATCTTCGAAGCAAGCAACAAGAAGTTCCTAATATACAACTTCATGGATTTTAAGATTGTAGACAGCAAGTCAATCATCGCCCATATCTGTAAAGATAATAATCTTTACAAGACATATGAACCGGTTATTGGAGAAGAAAACAAAGTTACTTCAGCGAACAACCGAAGCAGTAAGGTTATTGGCAAAGGCACTATTGAACTCCCATTTACATCAGGAAAGACTTTGACTCTTAAGAATGTACTACATGTCCCTGATATTGTAAAGAACCTAGTTTCTAGAGTCCTTATTAATAAGGCCGGATTCAAGGTTACTTATGACTCTAATAAGTTTGTATTGTCTAAGAACAGGATGTTCGTTGGACAAGGATACTCTTGTAATGGGATGATTAAACTCAATCTAATAAAGGATGATTCTCCTTATATCACTGACTCTATTGATATTTGGCTTGCTATATTAGAACATGTGAATTATGGTTCTCTTAGAAACATGAACAGATTGGGATTGATCTCTGATTGTAACTTCAAAAATGTTTCTAAATATCAAGTATGTGTACAAGAAAAAATACATAGAACATCATTTAAATCCGTAGTTAGAAATTCTGCAATACTTGAATTGGTG
Source organism: Hypericum androsaemum (assembly GCA_963995505.1). Lineage (NCBI taxonomy): Eukaryota > Viridiplantae > Streptophyta > Magnoliopsida > Malpighiales > Hypericaceae > Hypericum > Hypericum androsaemum. The sequence continues at coordinate 13,014,540 of OZ023180.1, forward strand.
CATAATGATGTTGGTGACCTTAAAAGTCATATGACTCGTGGTGGAAATAAATATTATGTCACATTCAATGATGATTCCACTAAATATGCCCATGTTTACTTGATGAAGTCTAAGGATGAAGTTTTTGACAAATTTAAGATTTACAAGGCTGAAGGAGAGACACAACTAGGAGAGAAAATTAAAATCTTGCAATCTGATCGTGGTGGTGAATACTTTCCTACTAAGTTTACTTTGTTTTGTCAAGAACATGGTTTAGTTCATCAAGTTACTACACCTTACACACCTCCAAAAAAATGGTATTAGTGAAAGAAAGAATAGGACTTTGGTAAAAATGATTAATGCTATGCTAATAAGTTATAGTTTGCCTAATTTTTTGTGGGATGAAACTATATTTTCTGCTATATTCTAAATAGAGTACATTTGAAAAACAAGAATGTTTCTCCTTATGAATTGTGGTTTAAAAGGAAGCCAAACTTAAAAAGATTGAAAGTATGGGGTTGTTTAGCGTATGTAAGAAAGCCTGGTCCTAAATGACCAAAACTAGAAAATAGAGCTTATAAATGTGCATTTGTAGGCTATTCAAATAATAGTACAACCTACAGATTATTAATCCTTGATACCTTTGAGATTATAGAATCTGTAGATGTAGAATTCTTTGAGAACTTAACTAGGCGTAGTTCCCAAAATGAACCCGTTGGATATTCAAAAGAAAGTTGAATGCTGATGGCTCCATTAATAAATTTAAAGCCATATTGGTTGCTAAATGATATAAATAAAGACATGAGATTGATTACTTTGATACATATGATCCTGTTGCTCGCATTACATCCATATGTTGCTTAATTGTACTTGCATCTATTCATAAGTTAATTATATGTCAAATGGACGTGAAAACTACTTTCCTAAATGGTAATTTGGAAGAAAAAATATATATGGAACAACCTGAAGGTTTTGTACTACCAGGCCAAGAAAAGAAAGTTTGCAAGTTAGTAAAATCTCTTTATGGCTTGAAGCAAGCTCCCATGCAATGACATAAGAAGTTAGATAAAATTGCATTGTCATATAGTTTTGTTGTTAATGATGCTGATAAATGTATCTAAAGTAAGCATGATGAGTTTGGTTATGTGATTTTATGTTTATACTTTGATGACATGCTTATTTTTTGGACTAACATATATTGTGTAGAAGAAACAAAGAAGTTTCTTTGCTCTAACTTTGATATGAAAGATTTAGGAGAGGCTGATATGATCTTGGAATCAAAATCCTAAGAAAGGGAGATGAGTTGGCACTAACCCAATCTCACTACATTGAGAAATTTCTCAAAAAGTATGGTCACTTTGATGACAAACTGGCCCTCACTCCTTTAGATCCTAGTATCAAGTTAATGAAGAATGTCGGACGCACTCATGCACAACTTAAGTACTATAGTGTCATTGGAAGTCTTATGTATGCCATGCATTGCATAAGACCGGACATTGCTCAAGCTATAGGGGTGCGATGTCATTTCTCAAGTAATATAAGATTTGAACATTGGACAATAGTCACAAAGGTATTGGGATACTTGAATGGAACCATAAATTATGGTTTGCGTTATCATAGATATCCTGCCGTATTGGAAGGATATAGTGATGCAAATTGGAAGAATGTAAAATCCAAGTCTAAGTCTACTACTGGATGGATCTTTATATTAGGAGGTGATGCAGTATCTTGGGGGTCTAAGAAGCAGACCTGTATCTCTGATTCAACAATTTTGTCAGAATTGGTCTCGTTAGCCTACGTAAGTAAGGAGGCAGAATGGCTTAGAAATCTACTTGTAGAGATCTCACTTTGGAAGAAGCCATCTCTAGCGGTCTTAATTAATTATGATAATCAAACTACTATCTATAACATCTCTAACAAGACTTATAACAGAAAGACTAGACATGCAAGTCTAAGACATCAAATGGTAAGACAATTGCTCAAGAGAGGAGTAGTTGCAGTTGACTTTATTAAAACGAAGAAGACCTTGGCAAACCCATTTACGAAGATTCTACCAAAGGCAATATTTTCAATAAAGTGTAAGGAAATGGGACTAAGGTCTGTGAAAGAAGGTTGACCACCAATGACGAAAACCCAACCTATGTTTTGAAATAGACAAACAAGGTTCAATGGATACCAACAAGTCATTAGAGTGGTTGTGGTGTACTAAGTCAAATTTCCTATTTCTGAATTAGTGCAGCGGCTCTACATGAATGAGGATAAATATAAATTCTTAATAAGTCTATGTCGATTATAGGTGTATCGCAAAAAAATCTTAAGAGACTTACCTATATGAGTACGACAATCAGGCCAATATATTCCAAAATAAAAAATGTAATACGATGCCGATGCAGTATATCAATGCATCTAAACCTCACAATCTATTTTTTAGTTTATATCATTTGGTATTCGGCCATTGGCTAACTTATCTAAATTCGAGTTGGGTAGAACTTATGAAAGGTGGCAAAGCTCTCCGAACAATTATTTTACATTGTAGCATTGCCAATAATTTGAACTAAAATTTTTGTTAAACTAGAACAACTTCATCACTAGTTGATCGAAGTGTTTGTTGGTGTCACAACATCTATCTTGATACCAATAAAGAATGCCAACAATAATGGGTTAAAATTATAAATGTCCTTATTTTATGATAACTTATAAATGCCATAACTAGCAACCAAGTAAATGACGCTGAGACAAAAAAAGAAGGTACAATTTATTCTTGATTTATGTTTTTAATATATGAGAAAATCAAGACTCATACTTATTACGAATAGTCAATTCTTTAGTTAGTGTTTATTACTTATCAATATAAAATTGGCAAGCTAACAATATCAAAATTGCTCTATTAATTTTGGCAATTTAGCCTTTTCCATCATTACAAAAATGGTAAGCAATGATTGTGGCATAATTTTCAATAGTATAATAATTATTTTGTTTCTATAATTCTGATTTATTTTGATGTTTAATGGTAATTACAAAAAAGGAAAAAATAGTTGAATTTACCTATAAAATGAATGAAGGCTGTATAAATTTTATCATTCAATTAAATAACGATGGCAGCCTATGTAACACTGCTCATTTTATGCATTAGTTCATATTCTTTTCTGTTGTTTTTCTTCAAAAATGTAAACTTTAGTACATTGTTTGTCTTGTATTTTTTTTGTAAAAGTTTTTCTTGAATCTATAAACTTAGAAATCATAAATTTCTATGAGCCTTTCAATTTCTTAATTTATTTGTAAATTCTATTTGGAAATTATTTTTTTTAATAATTAGCAAAAGTGATTAATCAAGCAAAAATAAAATGTTATAACTTATAAAAAGTTATATAAACATCTAGACTTGTGATAAGATTCCCATACTCAAACTATCCCACAGAAGCAGTTATTCAAGAGTAACTTAAATTTCATCAATAATGAATACTACAACTACGAATTTGTGCACCCATAGTAGGTGCCCAGACCAGTCCCTCACACTAGACTATAGAGGTTACAGCCGCAAGTCTTGGTAAAAAATTTTATCACTGTGAAATCCTGCGAAAAAACCAGTGACAGGAAAAAAGAGTGCAAAAAATTACAATAACGCTGCATAACCTACAAAAAATGGAAATATGGAATTCTTGAAAAAAATCCGTCCAATATGGGGCAACAAGCAATCCCGTCTAGTTTGGCCATTATATTATTATATATTTACTTAATGTCTATCATAATTAATCTAACACAGATGTTTACAGTTAAATATTATTTTACTCATTTTAATGTTGTAGTCTTCATATATTAAATGCGTTGATCTACATAAACAACTGGCTTTTGAACATTCCATGATAAAAAATCATAAAATTCAGGTACATATTGATTATTAATAACATTTGATTATGTAAATTAATAACATCTGAACCCATATATATATATATATATATATATATATATATATATATATATGAATCAGTTGGATTTTTTAAAGAGAATAAATGTCCAAATAGTTCGGTACCTATCTTAAGAAGAAAAGATGTAGTGATAGAACCATTGAGACTAGAAGAACCTCTAGAATATCATGTAAGTTTACTATAATTTATTTGATCATTTATGTAAAAACATACACGTTAGCTTAAAATGAACTCTTCTTGTCATTTAGAGATAAAAATTCGAATGGGCTTCAATGGTTCTTAATTCAATCCAATTAATTTGTAAATATTGCGAACGAAATAATATGATAATTCAAATGAAATTTATGATTTCACAAATGTTAATTTTAATTAAAAAATCATTAACTCAACCTAAATATCTTAGTAGGCACTAGGTTTAACCATAGTTATGAAAAATCAATTATACTATATAGTTGGTGCCTCCAAGAAGAAGGAAGAATACTAAGCCACTTAAAATTTGTGCCTCCAAGAAGAAGAAAGAAGAACCCTAACCCTAAGATGGTTGAGGCAACTTATTAGGGATCTGGAAGAAAACTCTTGAGAATTACTATAAACATGTCAACAAATGCAAGGCTGAGGCTGCTGGTTGTACGGCTGGTAATATTATGATTTCATTCGGTGGCAAATAACAGAACCTAAAGTACGCTTAATATTGGATTACTCTAATGGTTCGAAGTGAGGAAGTACATTGCTTGTACTGCTTATGTTTAATGGTAGTGGTTTTAATATTTTAGAGCGAAGCTTCTTGGTCGTGATGCATGATAAAGAATGTGGTTGATAGATTTGAGCATTTTGCCCAAGGAAGACATCAAATGTTCAGAAAATAGAAATACTGATATCATGGTTGCGTAAAGCGCAAACTATGTGAAGATTGTTAGAATTTTGTATGTTTCAACACACAAACAATGAATCCAAATTAGTGCAGCACAAGAATTATATTGAACAACTATGAGTGGCACGAGAATTTTGAGATTAAAAAAATTATACTAAACAGTAAGTATTAGAGTCTTGCATGTTCATCAATTAATTTGTCAAGGAAGTTTTTGAGAAAATAGCCTTGACTACATGATTGATTATTTTGCATACAAATAAAACCATTATGTTATTGAATAGTAAGGTTTTATCTTAACTATTCAACATAAATGAAATAATAATAACAATATCCTAAATAAAAATGACTTTCTCAATATTAGTAAAGATACTAAGCATCCATCCAGCAGAAATTTCAACATATTTTTCTGATCCAGCTTGAAGCCAAATAAATGATCCACTATATTGATTTGGTTGCACTGATGGTTGATTTATTTGCATAGTTGCACTTGCTCCACGATAAATTTCGTTCATAGCATTCAAAACAGCGTACTGTTTCATTTTTAAAGTCACGCGTTAAGACAAACAACATTCAATATATAAGATAATCAAATAGAGAATGTTGAATAAATTAATTAAAATTTGTGGTTATTCCTGGTGCTCTCTTAAAACTCAACACTTTAAGTTTAATATTATGATTATAATATGAGAGTCAAAAGAGCTATATTGAGTGTGTGGTCTTTCTCTTCTATTTTTTCTTTTTAATTTAAAAGCTTATTTGGTAATGTTATTGAATTACGTAGGCTCCATAAAATAAAAAAAATGTAAAATGCTAACTAAGGATATACTAAATTACATTTATATTGCGATCATAATGAAAATTTTCATAAGTATACAATATGATGTTAACATATAAAAAAGTATATGTTGTTGAAGTGAAGTTATGTTATCATATTTGGTGATATTCTAGTTTTTTTTTTCCAATTTCAATTAATACAACATATCTTATAAACATATGTGAACAAGTTTTGCTTAGACTGATTATATGGATAGTATGAAGTATCTAACATAGAACGATGGTCGTTAGAAATATTATTCCACATAAAATATTCACTAATAACTAATTCCATGATCTATAAATTTTCCTAAATTACTATAATAAAAATTAAAGTTGCAACACCACTTCAATTCAAAAACATAGAAACTCCTTAGGGAATCCTAATTCCTAAAGTCTTGGAAATTTTCAAATATACTATTTGAGTTAGAAAAGTAAGCATGAAAAATGTATGACAATATGTTATTGGTGATTTTTGAGAGATTTATATTACTATTTATTTCATATTAAATTTCCAGACTCCAATATGAGTGTAACTAAATTCATATTTACATCATCGTCATATTAGTTAGAAAAAAAATACTAGAAACATAATTACCATTTTGTATAAAAGAATGAAAGCATATAAAAGAAAGCTAACATGCATGTTTTTACATAAATGTGCAAATAAATTATAGTAAATTTACATGATGTTTTTGAGGTTCTTCTAGTCTCAGTGGGTTTATCACTCCACCTTTTTTTCTTTGGATAGGTACTGAACCGTTTGGATAACTATTCTCTTTAAAAAATCCAACTATTTTATTTTTATCATATCCCATAGCTCTTCCGCCTCCTCTTTCCTTTTTGAAGTTTGGCTCCATCTGAACCCATATATATATTTTTTAGATAAAATTCAATTTTATTTATTTAATCAAATGTTATTAATAAGAAATATGTACCTGAATTCTATGGTTTTTTAGCATGGGATGTTCAAAAGCCGGTTGCTTATGTATATCAACGCTTTCAATATATGAAAACTGCAAGATTAAAATGAGTAAAATAATATATAAGTGTAAACATCCGTGTTAAAAGATAATACAATAAGTATTAAAGACATAAAGTAAATATATAATAATATAATGGCCAAATTGGATGGGACTACTTGTCGACCCATATTGGACATATTTTTTCATATTTCTATTGTTTATAGGTTATGCAGCGTTAACATATTTTTTTGCGCTCTTTTTTTCTGTCACTCATTTTTTTCGCATGATTATAAGGTGACAGAATTTTTTACCGAGCCCTGCGGTGACCTCTATAGTCTAGTGTGAGGGATTAGTCTCGGCACTTACTATAGGTGCACAAATTCGTAGTTGTCCAATTTTTAGGCAATTAATAGAGCAATTTTGGTATTGTTAGCTTGCCAATTTTATATTGATAAGTAATAAACACTTGCTAAAGAATTGACTATTCGTAATAAATATGAGTCTTGATTTTCTCATATATTAAAAAAATAAGTCAAGAATGAATTCTACCTTCTTTTTCTGTCTCAGCGTCATTTACTTGGTTGTTAGTTATGGCATTTATAAGTTATCAAAAAATAAGGACATTTATAATTTTGTCCCATTATTGTTGGTATTCTTTATCGGTATCAAGATAGATTTTGTGGCACCCACAAACACTTAGATCAACTAGTGATAAAGTAATTATAGTTTAACCAAATTTTTAGTTTAAATCATTGGCAACGCAACAATGTAAAATAATTATTGGGAAAACTTTGGCACCTTTCATAAGTTCTACTCAACTCGAATCTAGATTAGTTAGCCAATGGCCAAAATGATATAAACTAAAAGGATATATTGTGAGGTTCAGATGCATTGATATACAGCATTGGCATCGTATTAAATTTTTTATTTTGGAATATATTGATTGAATTGCTATTGTTACTTGATTGGGAATATTTGGATAACTTTTTGAGCATAATTACTAGAAATGGTTTTAATGCCGAATGCAATATTTATTACATGGGCAAGCCTTAAGAGGATAATTATTGGAAGGCTTATTTTGTTGTGCGGTATTGTCGTTGACATGAGACGTGATAACTAACCCTGTAAAACGATCTTAGAAACTAATATTGTAGACCAAGTCAACTATTATTTCAAAGCCTGTTAACATGGTAGGACTTCTTTCCGGCCGCGTGTTGTGAAGTAGACAACTTAAAAGTTTCATACTCCAAGAAAAGACATCCGCAACAAAAATTTGACAAGCAGGCTTGCAATTTTTATCCACAGTAGGCTCCGGAAACATGATCCCTCAAAGGTTTACATGTCAGCCTCCAAATTTTTAGATTGGAGTGTTACAATTTTGACAAGGGATTGAGTAGGAATTACATGGATGTTGACAACGTGCATGTGTGCCGTCTGATGTGATTAGAAATATATCAAATAAATTTAAAGGTCAAAATTTAATGAATTTTTTCATAGGTACAAACTCGGTATTTGACACAATGTCGTGCCTCTCACACCTCTAGCCATTTTTGTGGAGAGAGAGCATTAATTAGGGAGAGAAAAAAGAATCACAAAATTTGAGATATTCAATCTATTGCCACTAAATTGAGGCCAATTAGGAATACTAAGATAACAAGCTTCCTTCTTTATAAAAGCCTAAACATGACATAATATTAACAATAAAGAAAAAAAATAGTCTTGAAACCCATGGTCTTAAAAATACAGTCTGACCAGTCTGACCATGAATTGAAACTCATACTGTGTCAATTTTATTAGTAAGAATATCAACCTAACGAACGGGACAAATTTTGATCGGCCAATTGGTTGGAATAGGATATTAACGCAAAAAATTCTGGTTCATTAGTTTCAAAAAAAAGGAAAGTGAAAAAATTACTGGAGAAATCCACTTTTTCCCAAATCATCAAACAAAATTAAATCAAGTCAATCCACAGGTAGAACTAAAGTGCCTAGATTTTGACACCCTGTCTCTAGCATCCCTAGGTTTCTAAAAATGATCTTGTTGTCCTCCATGTTTGGATTTATTATACTTGTGGGTCCCTCATTGACATCATCGGCTGATATATTAACTTTTTAATTCTAAATGACTATTATACTCCTAAAATTGAAAAAAAGTCATGCATGTTGTCTCCTACCTACCTTCCGATGACCCTTACACCTTCTTCGATGATTCTTCATCTTCTTCAATGACATCTTTGGTATCGTCCCTTCAAGTACCAAAAACAAGCTGAGGCAAAAAAATGAATCCTCCACGATGAACAATAATGTAACTATCGCCATCGAATCCACCTCAAAAATAAGCTAATCGACATCTCTCCCCGCCCTCCACTCATGTGCCAGTTCTTTTCTCCCCTACTCTGCCTCTGCCACCCAACCGAGGGATAATAGGCATCGAGTCATCCGCAAACTCCAGCTCCTTGTCCCCCACCTCCCCATCGAATCGGCCCGCTGCTTTCTCATTACTGATAAACCTAAACTTTACTGCGGAGTTCCCAGATGGGAGGGTGAGATGGACCGCGGGTGCATGAGGCGACAATGGCTAAGGGTCCTCCGGTACAGAGGATAATGATGACGAGAAGCGGGAACACGTAGGAATAGATATCCTCGAACTCATCATCCAAGGAACGGCGGCTGGGCCCCCTGGGTTGTCGTCTAAGGTATTTTGGTTCTGGTTTAGGCAGTTAGAGATGTCGGTGTTCTGTTGACACAGGCATTCTAGTCGAAGGAAAGGGAGATGGAATTTTGATTTTTTTTTTTATTCTTTTAAGGGTATATAAGTCATTTTATAAGAAAAATTGATTGATAACGTTAGCAAGGGAGCCTAGAGTAATTTTCCCGGGGGGACTACAAGATGATTTTCAGAAATCTAGGGATGCTAGAGGTAGGATGTCAAAATCTCAAGGACCTGAGGGTAATTTGCTATAAATTTTTGGGCTTCTACAAAAATGGTATGCCGTGTCATGATAAAATGGTATGCCATGTACAACTTTAATACTATGTCATTTAATTAATTATTTTCTTTTTTATTATATGTATTTTTACATAACATTCGAATATTCCATTTGATATAACCAGATATACCATTTTGATATAACCAGGTATACCATTTGTCATAACCGGGGTTTACCATTTGATATAATCGAACATATACCGTTTGACATAATCGAACATACCATTTTATAATATTTATTTTTAATATTATTGAACTAATCGAATATACCATTTGACATACCCGATGTATACCATTTGACATAATCGAACATACCATTTGACAAAATTAGACTTACCATTCGACATGCCCAGACATACCGTTTTACATAATTAAGTATACCATTTGACATTACTGGGAACATAACACAAAAATAAACCAATTCTGTGAGTGAAAATCTCTTCTTCTCAACCACAGAATCAAAACTACACAGCAATCTGTGGCCATCACCTCGCCTCTATCCAAAACTTGAGCGTTGATGACTCAAAACTATACAGCAATCTGTGGTTGCGGCCTTCTTCTTCCTCGTGCCTAGGGTTTCGCAACGAGCTTCAACAGGCTGGGCTGGTAGCGGCTTCTCGTTCTTCCTTGCCTGTGAGGGGACGATAGGGTCTTCAACCTTATCGTCAACAACAACAACTGCTACCACTTCATCAACCTCCCTCGATGGACCGTCCTCCATAAGATTACCTTCAAGTGGACATGAGGTTCATCGATATCGCGGTCGATAAGTTGGTCCAGATTTGGAGGTCTCCTAGGGTTCAAGAAATAGGGGGAAGAGGGATGTAGTCAAGTAAGTTTTTTTTGGGAGGAAGAGAGAGATTGAGGGGAGGAAAGGGGAGAGAAAAATACAATAATACCCCTGCGTGAATCTTAACCATCAAATCTTGTACTTGATTTAAAAAATCAATACAATGGCTCCCATTTTATCCAGATTGGTCCTGACTAATTTTTTAAGTCAGAACCAAATCCTTTTTTTAGAAACTGTCAGAACCAAATTCGGTCCCACACCAAACATTGTTCGTTCTTCATAATGTAATAGTCATATATATAAATTTTATTAAATAAAAAAGATATGGTCTGACCGGTTGACCTGGAGGTCAGTCTAAATCCCTCGTCAGCCTCCAGGTCATTTTCCAAAACCTTGCTGGAAACTAAATTTACAATTGTACGTTGTAACAAATTGGAGGAATTTTAATTAAACCAAAAAAAATTCACCCAATAAGTGAGTGAAGAGAAGAATGAAATAAACCAAGACAAAAAGAAAAATATTAGAGATGCTTTAAAAATTGTGCCAATTTTAAAATTGCCTAAAGAGACCATAAAAGGGTCACTTTATATAGATTAGTGATGTTACAAGGATGACTTCATATAGATAAGTGATCATAAAAGATAGATTAATTACCTTAAAGAGATGAAAAATAGATTAGTTACCATGGGCTAAAATTTACTAAATATAAGTGACCATGTGACTTTTTACCCATTATCTCGCTAATCCATCAAATGGATGGTCAAGAGAGAAATTCAAATAAACAGAAGCACATCTCACTCATAAAATATGTTCAAGGTTGTAGCTGCACACCTCATCAGAACATGTTGTAGTAAATTCGATGAAAAAATCTACGATCCTGAAAAACAGTGCCTAAGCATTACGTATAAAAATGTGATGGAGTGAAAGGTTCGAACAAGCTTAACGATAGTAGACGTGAACCCGTGTTTAGCTCAAAAACTCGGGAAAAGCAAGTGGTTTAGGGAGAACCCTAGATTTCAATTATCAAAAGTCTAACGAAAACAAAGACAAGTAGGGGTTCTCTTTATAAAGATCCCATAAGTAACCTAATCAAACATGGAAACAGTTAAAAGAGTCCTCAATAAGCAAATAACATAACTAAAGCATAATAATTATCGCTAAATATCTACCTTCCAACACAAGTCACGGTCATTCTTGTCCAGGTAAAGCAAGGCAGCTTCATCGCCAACATTCTCCCCCCTTCGAAATGATTCACCCTCAAATCGGAATCAGCTTCATCTCCGGAAGAGTCGTCGCCAGCAAAAGGAACCAGGTGCTTGACATTGAACACGTCAGAGGTGCGCAAATGGCTGGGGAGACGCAGTCTATACTCATTGTGGTTGATCTTCTCGACGATCTCAACCAAACCAATCTTGCAAGAAGATAACTTATTACACTCGTGAGCGAGAAAGCGATATTTGGTTAACATGGCCCAAACAAAATCACCAACATCAAATTGCACATCGCGTCGACGAGCATCAAAAGCAGACTTGTAGCGGGCATTGGCTTGTTCAAGCCAAGCTTAGGGAGATATATGGATGGCCTGAAGATCAACAATGAGGTCAGCGGCCTGCTTATGGTCAGCTGAGGTAGAGGGGAGCAATAGGTAAACAGGACTAGGTGGAATCACCGCGTACACAATCTAAAATGGGCACAAGCCCGAACTCTGATTGACAGCAACGTTGTGGGCGAACTCAGCCTGACTCAACTTAGTATCCCAAGAACGGATATAATCACCAACCAAGCAACATAACAAATTACCCAGTGAGCGATTCACCACCTCGGTCTGGCAGTCTGTCTGCGGATGATACACACTACAAAAATGTAGCACAGTGTGAGCCATGTGCCATAAAGTGCACCAGAAATGACTCAGGAAGCGAGTATCATGATCAGAGATAATTAAACTCGGATGCCCGCACAAATGAAAAACCTTGCAAAAAAAAAAGTTGAGCAATATGCACAGCATCTGAAGTGTGCTTGCAAGGGATGAAGGGTACCATCTTAGAGAAGCGATCCACCATGACAAATATTGAATCATGACTGCGCTGCGTACACGGTAGACCAAGCACAAAGTCCATGCTTATAGCAATCCAAGGCTGAGTGGGGACAGGTAGCAGGCAATAAAGACTGCATTAGTGGTGGTCCCTTTAGAGAGCTGGCAGCCACGGCAGCGGACAACAAAGCGAGTGACTTCCTTGCAGATACTCGGCCAAAAAAAATGGCAAAGTGGGCATTGCAGATACATGGCCCATCGAATGGATCTCCCGAATGATACCAAGCTGCAAACTACACTCGGGAACACATAACTGTGTCCCCCTTGAATAGAAATCCGTCGTGAATGACAAACGTAGGTGTATGCCCTGTGGTGGCTGCTGCAAAGAGAGGGCCAAAAAAAGGATCGGAGTTGTACAATTATCAAAAACTGTCAAACCCCACCACGGCGATACGCAAGTCGGCTAATAAACAATGACAACGACTGAGAGCATTGGAAACTTTGTTCAACGAGCCCGCTTGATGCTTAATGACAGGTAAATTACTGGAGGATGGTCGACCAACGGGCAAGCCAAGCAGATAAAGAGTCCTGTATCATAAGGTGCTTCAAAGCCTCGTGATCAGTGCAAAGAAGAAATTCTCGCTGAAAGAGATAGTGTTGCCAATGCTAGACGACACAAACTACTGCAAAAAATTCAACATCATAGATGCTATACCGCAAACAGGCACCTATTAGCTTCTCACTAAAAAAGGCCACGGGTCGGCCTTTTTTAGTGAGGACTCTACCAATGCCCACTTTTGACGCATCACAATGGAGCTCAAAAGGAATGTCAAAGTCAGGTAATACAAAGATCGGAGCATGTGTCAAGTGGCGCTTGATGTCACGGAAAGCCTCATCCGCAGCTGGGCACTAGGTGAATACCTTTCCGTGTATGGTATCCGTAATAGGGGCCATTAAAGAATTGAAGTGAGGAATAAACATGTGGTAGAACGAGGCTAAGCCATGAAAGCTGCGGGCTTCAGTCATTGTTGTCGAAGTTGGCCAATCATGAATAGCAGTAACTGATGCCCTCTGCAACGATGTGATACCCTAAGAAAAGAATGGACGATTCAAAGAATTAGCACTTAACAGGTGCGGCAAAGAACTGCTCTTCACGTAGAATCATCAGCATTGCACATAAGTGAGCCCAGTGGTCGACCTCCGTCTTGCTGTAAATAAGATTGTCGTCAAAATAGACAACCACAAATTAGCCAATCAGTGGGCGAAGAGCCTGATTTATGATGCGTACTGGGGGCATTAGAAAGCCCGAAGGGCATAACAAGCCATTCGAAAAGGCCCCCCGCGTGTCTTGAATGCAATCTTCCATTCATCACCTGGGCGAATACGAATCTGATAATAGCCACTTTTGAGATCCATTTTGCTGAAGACCGTAGCCCCATGTAATTGATCTAGTAATTCATCTAATCGCGGGATTGGAAAATGATAGAAAATCATGATCTTGTTCATTGCACGACTGTCGACACACATGCACCAAGCACTATCTTTCTATGGAATGAGTAAAGTAGGGACGGCACACGGGCTGAGACTCTCATGAACATGGCCCTTACTCAGTAAGTCCTCGACCTGGCTGCAAAGTTTGGCATGTTCAGCAGGACTCATGCGATAATGGGGTGTAATACCCTAGTCCTTTAATCATATTTGTTTGACTTAAGTGATGTATACTTAGTCGTAATGACATATTGGATTCATATTTGGAGTGAGATTGCTATGTAAATAGAGTGCCAATGATAGTGGGAAGGAATGCATTTGATATCTCAGACTACCTCAGATATGCTGCGATAAATTGAACATAACTTCTTCATCAGGGTTCAAAGGAGATGATTCAAAATGGTATTTAAAGGTAAGATATGGATTTATAAGCTTTGAAAGACATTGACTTTGTCATGCTAGCAATTGGGATCAAGCCTAGCAAGTGGATAAACAACACATTGTATTTTCGGTTCTTAAAGTACTTCGGTTGGACTTCTCAGTCTTTATTTAAATAAGAATTCATGTTCCTACACCTTTGTGAAGTGTATGTAGACATGAGTTAGTCTTCTAATGATTCTAGATCAATCTCAACAAAGTCTACTCAAATAATTCACAAATGTTATGAAGATAGTTGGGCAAGTTTGGACAGCTCTGACACCTACTTGGTAAATTGGACACATCTTCCACAATTTTGCTCCAAATGGTACAAGTAAATATGATTTAGAAACTAGACACATAGGCCTACAATTGAGCAGAAAACGATTTTGGGAAATAATCAACTGAAGTTGGTGAAAAATGGAAGTCAATGTGCTGCATCCTGATTGGACCCCTTGGAAAAGCCATCCAATCATCTTTCACCACTTGAAAATTTGTTAGAATTAGTTGAGAACGTGAATCATACTAGATGGTGACTCACCTACACTCTTTTAGGACTCAGAAAATTAAAGGAAGCGGCAAGAAACTCTGGAGATAAGCCACAAAATGAAAGAGAAGAAAAAGAAGAGAGAGAGAGATAGAAGAAAGAGAAAGAAGTAGGTCAACAAAGAATGATTCGGTAAGTGGGTTTCCGCTTCAATTTGGAATTTACAGTCTTCTCAAAGGTTGTAGAGGACTCAATGAATGTCCTATTTGGATTAAGGAATCAATGGAAAATTGGTTTTGAATGATAGACTAATAATTGGTGTATACAAGTGAGCTAGTGGACAAAGAAGTGTTCGGTAAGTATCATTTGGCTTAGAATTGGACTTCCATGAATTCATGAGCGTTATAGAGGACTTCAAGATATTTCTAATCATATATGATTTGTCATAATGGGATAAAGGAATCGACCTAAAATATATTTTGAACTACATACTGTTTGTTGGAGTATACAGTCAAGATGGTGGAAGAAGAAGTTCTTGGTACATATATTTGGACTCCGAATTGGACTTTGGTACCTTCATATAGTTTGTAGAGGACTTAAATATATTTCTAATGGTATATCAAATGCTCTATTTAGATCAATGAATCATTATCAAACCTTAGTTGAGCTACGGACTGACTTTCAGGTTTCAGAATTGAGGTGGTTCAAGAGTAACAACTTGGTAAGTAATTTCTTTGGACTTCTAAGTTGATTTTTGTACTCGGTGTGATCATGAAAGAATAGAGAAGTGGTATATTAATGAAGATATGTACTTGGTTTTGTGTGATATTGAGTTATAAGAGCTGCTTACCGAAGTTAGTGTGAATGGCCTTACCTTATGCTCGGTGTGTGTTCGGTTGGCCAAAACAGATTTTTTTATGAAATTATGGTCACAAACAATTGTTGTACATGTTGGTAAGTTAATAATGGACCACTGACTAAAAGGATGTAAGCGACTTTGATGGACTTAAGTTATTTCTGACGTTGGTTGTCGATTGTGCCAAAGTTGGTTATTTTTAAGTGTTGGAAGTGATTTGCTTGGGGAAGTGAGGAGCTGACCTCACTTTGTGATTGGAAATAGTTATACATAGTATGTAAAGCTTCCACAAGGTTCTTGGTGAAGAAATAAACTTGGGAAGAAGGACTAGATGAAGATCCAAAGTGAAAGGAGAATTGAATCGGGAATGAGCATTTGCGAAGCGGTCTTCATTAGTGTAAGCATATAGATCATGACAGCTTTGGTTTGTTTGATACATGTGCATGTTTCAGACTTAAGTATGTGCATCTCATGCATATGGGTTTTGTTTATGAATTTGTCTTGTTCATATGTGTTATGTTTGGTCTTACTTGGGTCAGATTTGTGAAATGTGTGGCATATGTGTATGGCCAGCTAGAAAAATATGTTTCCTAGCTTGGGGCTACTTTGATATGTATGTGAATATGTGACCAATATGTTTTAGTCTATGTGAATTTTGGTATGTTTGGTACGTTGTTTGTGGATGGCGGGGATGATGAGGTCTACCCGTGACCAACCGGGGCTGTTGGCATATGTGCACATATACTTAGGATACAATGATTCTGATATGATATGATATGTTTGACCGACGGGTTGGTTTCTGATGGCGCCTTTAAGATATGGTATCCTCGGATCGGCGTGGGAATGACACTATCTAGACCTATCTGAAGTTCATCCGATATGTGTTATATGTTTGTGAAGGTCTATCTGAAATTTTGGTTATGTTTGATATGTGATTGCTTGATGACCTTATTTGTGAGATGGTTTTTTGTTGTCTTAGCTTTGTGTTTGTATTGGTTAGGTTTGATGTGAGACATAGTTAAGTTCTGTCTCTCCCACATGTATCTGACATAATTGATATGTTGTGTTCTATGTGCTTACGGAGTGTTCCAAAATTCTCACCCCCCCTCTCCAGTTTTGCAGGTTCTTTGTCTAGCAGCTCCGTAGCCACCGAGTTCAATTTGATCCTGGGATAAATGTAAAGAATAATTATATTTGAATGAGACTTTGTAAAATCAAAAAATATTTTGAGGCTGGCTAGACTTATTTGGTTTTGTAAATGGGCTAGGGTCTAAGGCCGGTCACCGACCCCGAATTTGGGTCGTGACATGGGGCCTATTAGGCAACGGTGTTCTCGGAACAAGATCAATTTGATGTTGTATATCACGGAGTGAGGGAAGCTCGGAAGGCAAACCCGAAGGAAAGACATCACCAAACTTGTATAGAAGAGGAGTCATCTGAGGGGGAACATCCGCAGGATCCACGATCACATGACCAACCAGCAAAAGAGCATAAGTCGTAGTACCCATCTCAGCAAAAAAAGTAGCACGCTTCAAGAATAAAACGTTTTTATACGGTGGCAGGCTCGGAGAAGGAGGAAGTGATGGCACTAACACCAGTATAATGCCATCGAACGTGAAAGGGTAAGTGTTCTTCCTGCCATCATGGACAACACCGCAATCAAATTTCCAGGGTCGTCCCAACAATAGGTGGCATGCATCAATGGGCATGATATCACACCACACATTATTCGCGCATATGTCACCAATAGAGAATTGGACCAAGACACGATGATCTACAGCCAGGCCAAATGATAGGGTTTAGGATGTGCTTCCGAACGAAGAGACAACTTAGAAACAGCATCAGTAGCAATAACATTTTCACACGACCCCGAGTTGATAATAAAGCGATAGACCTTACCCCCAATAGTGCATATTGATTCAAACAAAGAGTGGCAGTGGATCATGTCTTCGGGTTGGCGTGGTGATAAGCAAGCCTGATGAAAGACCAAAGTGGGCCTGACATCGCCCAACAAAATTTCCTCATCCTGCGAAACCTCATCATCATAAATAGGTCCATCCAAGTACTCCTGTGAATCAGTAGTATCAGCCAAAAGGTCTCGCGCCCTGCTCAATTTAGGGCAGTTCGCTTGCCTGTGCGTGTAATCATCGCAAGAGAAACACTGCCTCGGCCGATTGTAAGGTAGTGACTGGGTCAAAACACGTGGCTGCGATGGGCAGGTTACACGCGAGTGGCAAGAGGGTGTGTAGTCAGAGTGATCGGCATCAAAGAATGGGAGGCTGCGGGAATAAAAGAGCTTGAGGGCCGACGATCACCCTGACGTTCCACGAGGACAGCTCGTTGGTGGGCTTCTGACATAGTTTTTGGTCTGAAGAGATTGAGCATATCTTGAAGTTGAAGGCAGAGATCGCCAATATAGCGCGACAGTAATTGATCCTCCATCTCTGTAAGGTCAATATGAGCCACCAATTAGTAGAACTCTTCAGTGTGTGTATCAATAGTATGAGTCTCTTGGTGGAGGTTTTGTAGCTTCTGGAACAAGGTCCGAGCATTATTGAATGGTAAGAAGGCCTCCTTTAGGCATTGAATGAATCTAGGCCAAGAGGTCAGCATAGTTCGCTGCTGACGTGCACGAGCTGCTTTGAGTTGCTGCCACCAAGCGGCTGCGCGGCCCCGAAAATGTGTGGTGACTAGAGAAACCCGATGGTTGGTGGGGACCTCAGGAAACTCGAGGACTTTCTCGACAGCGGTGAGCCAATCCAAGAGTTCTTTTAGCTCCAATCCTCCAGTGAACTCAGGGATGTCAAATTTGAAACCCGCATCCCAGCGAGGTGCAAGAGTCCGATGATCGGGTACAAGCGGCGCCCAAGGATTATCCAGCATAACCTCATCGTCTGATGTAACATGATCGATGAAAAGTGGGGGAACAGCCGGCTAGGTGGGTTGCGTGTGTCTTGGCGCATATGTGGTCTGAGCAACCAGATTGTACAAGACGCCATGACCTTATCATGGTTGTGCTAGAGACCAGTGATTTGTTGCGCCATTGCATCGATTTGATGTTTAAGTTGAGTAATCTCTGAGACGTCATGCTGCTTGCCATGCTTCGGAGACTTAATGAAGGAGTGGCTCCTGGTCTCTAGATACCAACTAATGTAGCGAAAGGTACAAACAAGCTTAACGATAGTAGTCACGAATTCGTGTTTAGCTCAAAAACTCGGGAAAAGCAACTAGTTTAGGGAGAACCCTAGATTTCAATTATCAAAAGTCTAACAAAAACAAAGACAAGTAGGGGTTCTCTTTATAAAGAGCCCAAATGTAACCTAATCAAACAAGGAAACAGCTAAAAGAGTCCTCAATAAGAAAATAACATAACTAAAGCATAATAACTATTGCTAAATAGTTGCCTTCCAATGCAAGTCACGGTCATTCTTGTCCAGGTAAAGCAAGGCAGCTTCATCTCCATCAAAATGATAGTACAGAAGAAAAAAAGATCTTTATTCATATAACAGATAATAAAGTCCTGAGTATAGCACCACCATCGACCCTCATTCACTTTAGATAATGCATCTACAACAAACTCCATTTCACCAAGCTTCCTAAGAACCTGCACCCAGTGATTACTAAATTTCCAAGGGACCCCCAAATGGCGATCAGGAAAGAGAGGCCGTATAGCTAGTGCTAGTCTCAAGCAGGAGCGTTCTTCAACCTCTATAATGCGCAATCTCAAATCAAGGAATTGGCCTCATCAATCAACAACCAACAAAGAAGAACAATCGAATAGAGAGTACACACGAGATTATAAAAATTCTCATATTCCTAAAAGTCTTGAGAACCCAACGTAGGACACAAATGCAATCATCCAAAGAGCAAAAAGTTGTGGACTAAATTGCAAAATGCATCGTCGCCACACAAAACTTCGCAAAACTCTCATACAAGATAAAGAGAACATGAAAAGCCTCATAAAACATGATTCAAATAGCACTAGCAAATGGACAAGCCACTAGCACACAATGAATAGACTCCTCTGCAGAAAAAAGTAAAAGTATAACTTTATGAAAATGCTGAGGAATAGCTCACATGGGTTTTAATCATTTCTTTGAAAGATTCCAACTTTATGGCTTAACTTAAATGTAGATGCTTTCTACTAGGTATGTTCTTTTGCTAGATTCTGTGTGTGTGAACTCTCTGTGTGGCTTGGGAGTGGTGAAACTAACTGTGTGTCTTATGTTTGTGCTTGTTTTCTGCAGATAAGTTCTGCCCTGGGAGGATATTTCACTCTTATGGCTGTCATGTTTCTTTAGTCTATTTTGTTTTTCCATTTGTTACTTATTAGTTTCAGGCAGGCTTCCATTCTAGTTCAGATTTATAGTACCATGCTCAAAGCTTTCTCAAAGTTCAATACGATCCTTCGAACCCAATACCGGGGATTGGTAAAGCTGAATTCGGTGAAGTCAAGCCGCATTTTAGGGTACGACAACTCACCCATTCTTCGAACTACAGGTATGGCATTGGCCCCGGTTGCCACTGAATTGGTACTTGCCCGTGGAACAGGATCTGCACTTGCACGCGGAGAAGCCCCAAGCAGACCTTTATCCTCCTCCATCCGTACCGAACTTGTTTCGCCTTAGGGACGAAACGCCAGGGTTTGGAGCTCTACTTGGACTTTGTCGAATCTGGCATTGGACTTTGTCAAACCTCGAATTGGTCTCCTGGAGTTGTGAGTCCATTCGATCCCATATTGCCTGAAGCCCCTCGTTCGTATCCTGAGAGATAGAAACGATCAAATCATCAAGCCTCTTGAATTGTTTCTCGAAAGCTTTAGCACGGGTCTCCATGCTCTGATGCCAAGTGTAACAAACTGAACTGATAGAAGTAGAGGTAGGGAAGAATAGAATTAGAGTTTAGAAGGAGAGCAAAAGAGAGTTTAGGTTGAGAGGATAATATGTATTTTCATTGATACTTCATCATCCGATCTCGTTACAATTTATAATGAAATCAGGTAGGGGTGATAACCCACTAACCTACTACTAGCAACAACTTTCCTATGTAAGTGCCACGTGACATTAATGTAGGGAATTTCAACTAATTATATGCTAATAATGCAAGTGCTAACAAACTGATGTGACGTGGCCTTGACCAAGTCATTATATTGAATTGGAAACGTGACACATTGTTATCTTAAGCAAAGTGAGTAAAATCGAATCGAGGCCTTCCTTGCTTAATGACAGCAATTTTACGTTCTCAACTCTGAGCTTCGGCGACCGGGATCGAGAGACGTAGGTTACTTGTTTCATTCTTTTGAAAAAATTTTATTTTACTAACTGAAGCTTGAGTAGGACGACACTTTTAATTTGAGAATCCAGTTGACGTTAAATCCGTGATGGGATTGGATTGTTTTGCATTTTGAAGGTCCATCTAGTTTTCTTTGCTCTTTTGTTTGGTTGATTATATTCAACGTTTCTTGCTTCCTTTTCGATTTCTTCGTTTCGTGGTTTCTTGTTCGAATACGTTTGACATTGCTGTGCGAGGCTTTTCGGTTCGTACATTGATATTCTGGGTTACACTAATCTTTTTCACAACTCCATCAGACGTGACACAATCGTAGAAGGGCTAAATGTCAAAAATGAGATGTTGAGTCCTGATTCGCAATTATCAGGTCCTTCTTTCAAATGCTGCAATTAGGGGAGCTCCCTTAACGGCTAGAGAGTCGGAAACTGCAGCCCGTGATATGGCTGTTTTGCTTTACCAAACCCAGCAACTCCATTATGATAGTGGTACTATGATCATGAGACCGAAAGCCAAATTACTGCGTATTGAAGAAGAACAAGTCGAAGTCCAATTATCAATAGGCCATGTAAATTAAACTAAAATATAATTTATATAGGGACTGCTATATGAAAGTAATTTTTTTACTGTGATCGCTATTATGAGTTCCAGAATTCATAAAATCTTTATTCATAATAAAATTTAAAACAGTAAAATAAATTAGAAATAGACCAGAATGAAATCAAATTATTTAATTTACTTTCTTTTAAAATTATATATTTTTATTAAGGTTACACCTTTCTTTTAGTTAAATCTAAGCATTAACACCATCTTACCATTGCGTGATTAGTTACTAGAGTAGTAAGGAGTTATGAAAAGTGTATACATGTGTATGTCTTCTTAAACAAGAGCTAATTCTACGTCACATGAGATATAAGTTTCAATTGTTTCTTTCCTACATTGATATTATGTATGTGCTAATAGACGAAACAAAAAGAATATCCTTAGGAATAAGAAAACTGAGTAATTCTCATATTTTTTGATATAAAGTAATTCTCATCATATTTGGCTCCCTAATTTTGTTTCAACTCTTGTAAGATTTTGTATCGGGTAATTGGTGGTTGGTGTACGGTGTTGAAAATATTGGATATTGGCCAAAAGAGACATTTACCAAATTGAATGATGGAGTTGCTAGTCTTTCATTTGGTGGAGTAACCAATGAACCTATTGGACAATCAAGCCCACCTATGAGAAGAGGAATATTTGCTACTCATAAAAGTACAACTTCCTAAATTTTTTGAACTATTCAAACCGTTAACGAGAATTACCGTGTCGTTGATGTCGACTATTCAAATACGGAATTATTTAGTGATTATGAAAGTTGTTATAGTGTACTTCGTTGGGACTACGACCCGTTGAACGGAGCGATCATTTCTTATGGTGGTCCAGGTGGAGATTGCTTTGGGGCGTAAAAAAACCCTTGTCAATTGGAGCTGTTGCCAGGGAGCAGCATTTACTAAGGCACCCTAGTTGATTTATGTTTTAGTTTAGGTTGTTTTTAGTTTATATCACCTGCTTTAGTTTAATCGTAATGTGTGTGCTCTCCTCCTCTCATATGTACTTGCTTTTATATGCCACGAACACGCTCTTCGGGGTCATGCACTGACTTGAGGGAACTAGCACAATATATTAGGGTGATTGAGTGAACCTGAGGAGAGAAAGACACACGAAGTAGAAGATGAACTTAGAGGAAGTACCCAGAGGAGCGCCTGGAAGGGGTGTTCCACACTTTGAGGAGGATGATGTCCCCTTCACGGACTTTGCTAGAATGACGGCTGATGGGCTAACCTCAGGTGTACCATACTCGGGCGTGGATACTATAAATTTTTCTATTCCATTTGGAATTCTCAGTTCACTTACTATATCTCTTCAATTTGGAGGAGAGGCCAGGGAGGACCCACGGGACCACCTCTCTCGCTTTAATGCTATATGCGACACTTTCAAGATCCAGGGAGTTTTCAAAGATGCTATTAAGCTATACCTTTTTCCTTTCACTTTGCTAGGAAAGGCACGAGTATGGTATGTGAGCCTCAGAGACTCTGGGATAACCACATGGAAAGAAGCGGGTAACACTTTCTTAAGAAAATACTTCCCTTATTCCAAGATCAACGAGCTTTTAAGGGAGATAAATACCTTCTCACAGTATGGAGATGAATCACTTGGAGAAACATGGGAATGTTTTAAAGACTTGAAGAGATCTTGCCTAATCCAAAATATGACAGAGCAACACCTTATTTAAGCTTTCTTCTTTGGGCTTACCGAAACCTCTCAAGCCACTCTCAATTCTGTCGCTAGCGGTTCCTTTGCACGGAAGCCAAAGTACGAGGCTATTCAGATCCTTAAAGAGATATCCTCCTATACCTCAGTTTGCTCGAGTAAATATGACCTCCACCCTCCACGACCTCAAATAAGTGGAGCAGAGAGAGACTTGGTAGTCCCACTTTAGGCCAAAGTAGCTGCATTGGAAAGGCAATAGGAGGACAACCATCAACAAGTGAGGAAAGTGGGATGTGTCCAAATCATGTGTGAGGACTGTGGAGAAGATGGGCATGAAGCTAAGGACTGCCAAGAAAGGGTGGAACAAGTTCATTACATGGGACAGAGTTAACATCAACCTTATCAAAACAACAAGGGTTATAATTCCTACAAGACGGGAATTCACAATCACCCAAACTCGGCATACACACGTAAAGATAATCCCTTAGCCATTGTGCCAGACCCAGGGCCTCCCTTGCTTCTTAAGCTGCAAGGTCAAGGATTGGTGCCCAGTATGTTACTTTACAAAAGGATTGAAAATATGGAGACAAGGGCAGAAAAATGGGACACTATGCTAGATAAGATAGAGCTGATGATCTAGAGCCAAAGGGAGGTGATGACAAGCATAAACCAGCAATGATCTTGCATGGCCAACCTGGAACAAATAGTGGAGGGACAATTGGTATCCCACCAAGAGCTCGAAGGAAATCAAATAGGAGCCAGTGGGACGAACCTTGAAGCAGCACGACGGGGCAATGCTAGCCATAAAAGTAATAGCACAAGAAGAATGCTCTATCATGAGCGAGGGGAAGATGAGGCAGAGTACTGACGAACCCCCGCAAGATCCTGGAAAAATTATGATTCCAATCACATTAGGAGGAGT
This sequence comes from Hypericum androsaemum, assembly GCA_963995505.1. Taxonomy (NCBI): domain Eukaryota; kingdom Viridiplantae; phylum Streptophyta; class Magnoliopsida; order Malpighiales; family Hypericaceae; genus Hypericum; species Hypericum androsaemum. The sequence goes on from OZ023180.1 coordinate 13,038,617, forward strand.
AGACATTGATAGAGCATTTTGTGATATAGGATCTTCAGTGAACATCATGACATACTCCCTCTGGAACAAACTCAAGGAACCCTCTCTCCTCCTCCCTTCGCTGAGCAATATTCGTATGGTTGATAGATCACTCACGATTCCTCTAGGAGAAGTTATGAAAGTCAAGGTAGGAGTCCGATGGAATCATATCCTATTAGATTTCTTGGTCATCAAAGACCCAAATGGCGTAGAAATTCTCAAAAGACCTTTTCTGGCACACATCCAAGCCAAGATCGATGTTAACAGACAGTCTTGTACCCTTCAGCTTGATCAAGTTAGTAAGGTTTTCTCGATGTGCAATAGCACCCAGCCGAAATACACAAGTTGTTTTGTGACAAAACTAGAAACCATAGCTTTTGATGATAGAGAGTGCTTGGCAAGGAATTCAAGGGTGAAATCGATTGCCAGTTCAACTAATGATGAAGGCGAACAGTAAAAAATCAAAGAAGGGGAGGTATCAAACAACCCTCATTTTAGCCGATGGTACAGTGCTGACTCCATGCGGAGTGACATGCTCGGTGGACGTGCGATTGAGAGGGAATGTTTAAATAATGACTTTTGTGGTGGTCGAAGTGAGGAACACCAAAACTTATGTGCCTCTATTTGGGCAACCATTTCTCATCTCATATATGGCACTTATAGATGATGACAAGAGAAAAATCTCCTTTCAAATGGGAGAAGATTTTGCCAAGCCTACGAAGAAAGCAACCTTCTATTCTTACATAGGAATGGGATAGAATGGGCATGCGGGCACCTTCACTAGATTTTTTGGCCCCATACCATGCAATTTTGAAGGACAACCATTATCCACTTGTGATCAAGAAAGAGCAGCCATCGAAATCAAAACACCAGGCATACAACTAGTGTTACAGTCAGACTTCTATCAGAACAGAATGGGTTAAAACTAAACATTTGGGACTTCGTGCCACCTTGGGTACTTTTGGGAAATTAGTGAGCTCAGAGGAAATAAGTCAAGCTAAAGACTATAAATTAGCAAAAGTTTGTAATAAAAACTTTATCTCAAACTAGTAGGATTTCTTGTAGGATGGTAGGTTGCAATTTTATGTCATCTCAGGTTCTGCGAAGATAGCAATGGTGGACATGGGGCCGAGCACCTTGCTATCAAGATAAACCAAAAACTGTCGGCCGGCAGAAATCAGCATCCATCGGTGAGCAGCACATAGAAGCTCTCTGTCACATATCATTGATTGATTGCTTGTCCCAACCTACATGACCATGGACGTTCTCTTAACCCTCCTCCACTTTAAGGTTTTATAGCTTGTATAATTTTAGTTTTCAATCTTGGCATATATTGTGGCCACGGAGGCCTTGATGTGTGTTTTTGATTGAAACGTCTTTTTTACTTCTTGGACCACGGTTGTCATTAAAGCACTTCTTTTTTTTTTGGTTTAGTTGCGTAAACCCTATCACATTGACGACAATGTGTCATTCAAGTGTGGGGGAGGAGGGGGGGGAGTTCCATGTAGGAACTTGCATGTTTAGGTCTAGATCACTGTTAAATAGGTCAAGTTTTGGGACATTTTTGATGATTTGTACCCCCCTCAAGTTTTGATTTTTGTCAATGGTCAAACCCCATACCATTTAGGGAACATACCCCGGGAGTAAAGCATATAAATACGGATTTTCTACACCTTTGATTGTTTAGACTCGCAATTTCTAGTTGTGGGTGAACTTGTGGGATTGATGTGGTACCTTTTGAACAGAACTTGAGCCTAACGAGGAGATTACTATCTCCAATTCTTGTTCATGAGGTGCCCATATGTTCTGGATGGGTGGAGTATTCTACTAACACTCCCGTCTTCTCTTTTTTGTAAGTGTTTGTGGGAGGAATGGGGCCTTCTCTTGTTTAAGCCTAGAACTGTAGAGCTGACAAGGGAGTTTCTACGCCCCGAAGCAATAAAAAGAGTATGGGTGAAAATGTCAAACCACGAGGAGGGTGTTTAAGAAATCTCAAATAAATTCAAGTAGATTAGGTCGATTATTATTTTTGTTTATTTTTGGGAAAATGGTGAAGTAAGACAAGACAGCTAGAGAGTTTAACAATAAGAGAAAAATGGGTCAGGCACCCATCAAGCAACCCCTCACAATTTGGTCTCTACTGGGCATGTTAAGTTCATGGTTGGCCTAAGTGAGTCTACGGCATGGTGCTTCTCAATCAAGTCCTTCATACGACAAAGTCAGGATCTATGTATCAAGTGCAACTCATGAAGACTCCCCTCTCACCGTGGGTTATCAGTCATACGAGAGTGCACGCATCACCTATAATCCTCCTAGTTCCCACCTCATTAACGTTCCATGTAATAGCCTGCTAGATTCGACTCTCCACTCTCACTATTTTAGTTCTCCTCTAGTCCACTCGTGTAGGTATCTCCATGTCCCTCTTCTCAATTAAGTCCTTCGGGTTATGCTGTGGACAATTGGTAAGAACCTATATAATGGAAAGGTGTTATCCACACTCAGTCCTACTACAAGGTCATCATTAAACTAATGCATTATGGATCCCTACCCGCTTCACGCCTAATCATTTTAGCCCATTCGAAACCAAACCATTCGGGGTGCCATAAAAGCGAACTACTAACACGTAATCATTTAATAATAATCATGCATAAGTACGAAAATAATTTCATAAGAACAAATTTAAAGAGAATGGAAGAAAATGGTTAAGATCGTACAGCCGCTAGACCTGCTCCTTGCATCCGCTCCTTACCTCCAGTAAGTTTTCTTTCTCTAAAAATCCTAGCCTTAGTCTGTGGTGTTGAAGCTTACAAAATGAGAGGTTTGGGGGGCTGTGTATAGAGAGTCCACCCCCAAACCATAGCAGCTGAAGAAATGACCAAAAATGCCCTTAAATATCTAGTTTTCAGGGGTAAAACTAAATGCCTTTGCTATAGAAAAGAAGTGATTATTAGGGTGAAAACTAGTCAAATCTAGCTGCTTATTAGGTAGAACATTAATGAGTTGGGAACTAGAAAGATTGTAGGTGATGCGTGCACTCTCGTGTGACTGATAACCCATAGTGAGAGGAGAGTGTTCATGGATTCAACTTGATACCTAGATCCCGACTTTGTGGTGTGAAGGACTTTTTTGAGAAGCACCATACTGTAGAATCATCTAGGCCCACCATGGACTTAATATGACTAGTAGAGACCAAACCGTAAGGGGTTGCTTGATGGGTGCCTAGCCTATTTTTCTCTTATTGTTTAACTCTCTCGCTGTCTTGTCTTGCTTCACCATTTTCCCAAAAACAAAAAAACAATAATCAACCTAATCTACTTGCATTTCTTCGGGATGTCTTGAACCCGCTCCTCGTGGTTTGACATTTTCACCCCTACTCCCTTTATTGCTTCGGGGCATAAAAACCCCCTTGTCAGCCACCACCATGGCTCCTTTGATGATTTTTCATAGCCTTCCTCAACTAGTTGCCCCACAGATAGCAAGTTCCTCCTCAACCCGGGAACATGCCTCACATCCTTCATTTGTAACAACGATCCATTAGGGGTCTTGATTCGCACCTCTCCCATGCTCACAACTCACAAAGTCTCACCATTTGCTTGATGAACCTTGCCAAAGTCACCTAGGACATACTTCTCCATCACCCTTGCATCGCTACAAGAGTGGAATGAGGCTCCCGAATCCACTACCCATTCCTCCAATGGACTCCACTCGCTCAAGACCAACACATCTCCATGGTCTTCCGTCGTTGTATTGACCTACCACAGTCCTTCCTCCCCTTCGACTCGTACCACCTCCTATGGCCCACACTTAAGGCTGCACTCGAGGTTACTCTGAATTCACTCCTTTGGATCTCGTCACTCAAGATCAAATCCCTCACCTCATCTTGCTTAACTATCATCTTCCCTATCGAGGCACTCACTGCCATGACCATGCTACTCCAACTATCAAGTAAGAAACTTAGCAAAATTAGGGATTCTATCTCATTGTCGAAGTCAATCTTTACCGAGCTCAATTGGGCAATCATGTAAGTGCTTGGCCACCATATCACTCTCCGCCGTCTTGAGGTTGAACAATCTCCTCATCAAATGCACTTTGTTGGTGGCCGAGGGCTTCTCATACATCTCGGACAATGTCGCTAACATCTTCTTGGTGGACTTTGCCTTCACTGTGTGCAACACCACATTCATAGACAAGGATAAGTGAACCACACTCATTGCTTTCTGGTATAGGAGCTTCCACTCCTATTCCTTCATATCATCCAGCTTCTTCTTACCAAGTGGCACGTGCAAATCTTTACCGTACAAGTAATCTTCGATTTGCATCTTCCAAAAGCCATAATCCAAGCCGTCGAACTTCTCCACGGACGATCTCACTTCACCCATCGTGGTTGCTCCCACCACGCCCTAAACCTGGGCTCTGATACCAGTTGTTGGGGAAAACACCCACTTCCCGTAGACCTAAGCAACACAACAAATACACAAGCACACGAGCAAAACACGAACACCATGAGAAGAACAAACACAAACACAAGGAAAAGTACAAGGAGGGACACAAGTATTTGTTCACCCGATTCAATCCATAATGATCTACGTCCGGGGACGACAAAGCCAGGAGAGATTTCACTATTTTTGCTTTTAGAACTTCACTCACTCATACAAGTAATGATCTCACTTATGGCTTCCCACACTTTTTGGGAGCTCACTCTATTTTTTGGCTTCTCCACTCTTTCTCTAGAGTTCTACACTTGGGAAACACCTCAAATGAGGCTTACAATAGATATTTATAGTGCCACAAACCCTACAAGGATTATTGGGTCGGGAGGGGCATAATTGTTTAAGAAAAACAACATTCCCGGGCCAACCCGGTGTCCGACAAGCACCAGGCATCCGCCAGGTGCACCCTACTGCCTGATGGTTAGAGTAAGCCAACTATTTGGCTTACTCCAGGTTCCCATTGGCGCCTGCCAATGACCCAGCGCCCGCCATGTCATCTTCAACCGCTCCGTTTCACTTCGTCTCGCCCCCTCGGCTTCTCTTCTCAACCCGATCATCCTCAAGCTCTTCTCACGAGCCGCCCGACTCTTCAGATGTCCTCAATATTTTTACTCGACTCTTGACTCGATTGATTCCCCGAGCGTCCTCGGGCTCCAAATCCAATCGATCAACTCTCGAGACATCCTCAGGCTCCATACCCAACAAAAGATAGCAATAATAATTTTCTAACAATAACATTTACCCATTCTTTTTGAGAAAGAAGCAAAGCACAAATTAAGTAGGCCAGCTAAAAAAAGCGACAAGAGGATTACGAATCTTTTCATTATGAGGCTTAAATCGAATCAGTACTGATTAAACGAAAAGATAAGAGAGAGAAGTAAGGATGCGCTCACCCTATAAAAGGCATCGGTGGTTTGCAGTCGCTTGTTTGATGTTGGGGATAAGTTGATAAAAAATAAGTAAGAGCGGTTCGTAATTTGTTAATTTATTTTCTTTAGTATCGCGGAAGTAATGGATCAGAAAGATAAAAAATTGTCCTTGCAAACATTGCCTTCAAAACATCTGCGGACGCCGATGGCGCCAACGACTTGTCGTCCGACGACCTGTGTACCAGCCCCACCGCCGGTGTGTTCTTCGTTGGCAGAACTATTGCAATACTAATTTGTTACATTCCAAAAGACACCAGAAGAAAACTAGCAAGAAATAGTCAATATAAAAGCTAAGGAGATACAGCGTTCAAATGTACCTTGCAAAAAGAAATTAGCAAGAAATTGCAAAATCAGAATTAAGATATCAGAGTTACGGCTTGGGAGGGGATGGGATTTGAAGTTGTTACAGGAGAAGACATATGATCGCGGCGACGTGAGGAAGCTGAAGAAGGGGGCGGTGTCATCCACGCTGAAGACTTTGGTAGACTACATGTCTCCTCGCCTGTATTTTAATTTAATTTAACTTAATTCCTTTTAGTGTGATAGTTTCCGGGATGGGTTTGCTAAAAGATGGGATCGAGGAAGGAGGAGAAACGGAAGGGAGTACTGTGTGAATTGTTCTGGGAGAGAAGGGATAAAATGGAAGGGGATGGATTACCAAACATCACACTAAGTCCTTTGTCGCCTATTTACACCCAACAACCTAAATGAAGAACATTAAAAAAAAAACTTTATCGTAATATGATAGACCATTTTATCGTAATATGATAAATCATTTTATCATAACTGTATAAACTATTGTATCGTAAGTGTGCAAATCATTGTATCATAAATAATAAACTATTGTATCATAATGTAATAAATCATTACAAACCACCAAATAGTACATTCAAGCGGATAAACTACAATTACCTAACCCAGTGCAAGTAAGCTCAAAGCTGTGTTGCCCATTAGTATTCCCCTCGATTATATTCCACATTCCCTCAAAAAATACTATATTCCACATAGTAACTAATGGCAGTGATGCAGGACAACAAAGAAGAGCATAAGAAAACAAATTGCTCTAGAAAACATTACATTAAAAATGGAAAAAATTGAAACTTGCTAAATCAGTCCATGAAACCTCACAGCAATTCTGCATGCTACATTTCTCAACTACAATCGTAACGCAAAAACTCATTCGTACAATACAGGAGGCAAACCAAAAAAGCAAAATGAAGCCAGCATTTGAAAGAGAAGAGACCAATATCTCAACGAAGTTAACACATTAAAAACATGGTCCAAAAAGCGGAAGCTTGACCGGGAAGACGGCGCGGTCCTCCACCTCAATGTTGAACTTGTATGCGACCGAGTGCCCCACCAACACATCTCTCACATCAAACCTGGTCTGGGAAACCCACAACCTAACCCGACAGCCCAAACACCAACATCCAGAAGAAAAAGGAGCAGGAAATAGCAAAGATGGCTATTTGTGGGTTCAGCCAAAGCACTTTATTTTTGCCACATTGATGATGCACATGTTATAGGTTCTCGCAGCAATAATGGGATGTTTGTACTCTTTTTCTCTGTTGTTAGGCAGCGACAGGATTTTTCAAAGAGGCCCCTGGCTGCAACCACATATAATAGGTGTGTGGGTAATGGGTGCGCGTGTCCCTTGAGGTGGGAGGGCAGGATGAATCTCATGTATGAGATACCTCGAGGTTAGGGGTGTTAGGCAGTCAACTTTACTGGGCTTATGTCTAGTAGTTGACCTCCCAGACTGCCAGATTGTGGGGTCAGCTGGGATAGATGATAGGCGACATTTTCTTGGCCTGAAGGCTGGGGGCGTCACTCTGACTGCCCAACCTGCAAGGTCAGCGGAGATAAATTATAGGTTGGTCGGGCTCTCTCCTGGTCTATCGATCAGAAGACCCCATCTCCTAGACAGCTTAGATTATGGGTCTGGAGGGAGGTAGGTCATAGGAAACAATTTGTATTTTGGTGTTTCTTTTCCTTTCTTTATAAAGTTCTTTTTTTCCAAAAAAAAATGTGTTACTAGGGATGAGCATTCAAATTATCCGAATTCGAATGATCCAAATTTGAATTATCTGAATCGAAACTATAAGAATTGACTATTTTACTATTCTAATCCGAATTTAAATAATGAATTATCCAAAATTCAATTTTTTAATACTAACACATATAATCTGAATTATCCAAATCACAAAATAAATTTTCATGTTTATAATAGAAGGTTATAATATAAGGATATTCATTAAACCATTATGTTAGTTTTCAATTACCCTTCATAGTCTGATACATCAATAAAGATCAATTTAATTGCAGGAGATTATGTTGTGTTTAAACCATATTTGAGCTATTTTTTTAAGGAAACAACTACCAAATCATTGACAAAAAGCAACGATAAATCTATAAGATTGAAACCCATTAATCTTTCACCCTGTTAATCCTTGACCAGTTGACCTGGAAGCCAGTCAGGAAAAAAAATTCAGACAAAGAAGGAGACGAGAAGGAACCAAAAGTTGAGGGTCGTGGTAGCTAGCGAATCGAGACAAGTCTACGAGTCGGGACGGCAGCATACACTACATGGACCTGTAGGAGAGTGACTAACTAAAATAATTAAGGGTTTCAGGATTCATGGTTATCGACAAAAAGCAACGATAACACCATAAGATTGAAACCCATTAATCCTTGACTAGTTGACCTGGAACCCAGTTAGGAAAAAAAATTCAAGAAAAAGAAGGAGACGAGATGGAACCAAAAGTTGAGGGTCGTGGTAGCCAGCGAATCGAGACTAGTCTATGAGTCGGGACGGCTGCAGACACTACATGGATCAGGAGGAGAGCGACTAACTAAAATAATTAAGGGTTTCAGGATTAAGACGGGGAGTGGGAAAGGGACTCTAGGTATTTATGGTTTGAGAAAATTGGGGATTTTTTATTTTGCTAGGCTGGAGACTAAATGCTTATAACCATAAATAACCAAATGCTTATAAGTTATTCCTTTCTCAAAAAAAAAAACTCCCTTAAAAAATTTATGGTCACAGGAACTTGGTTTGTCATGCAATCAGGCCCATTGCTGGCCCAGGATTAAATTTTGGATAATCTGAATTAGTCATTTGATTAATGGTCAAAAGAATTTGGCAGCAACAACGCGGCATCAATGTACCTATGACTCCTTGCCTAAAAGATAGAAAAGAAAAAGGGAGAAAAGAGAAGAATGAAAAAGAGCAAGAAAAAAAAACATATTCCTAGGAGTCTACCGAACCCAAAGGCACAACGCAAATACAATCATCCAAAGAGCATAAAGTTGTGGACTAAACTGCAAATAGATATTTGCCACACCAAACTTCATAAAACTCACACAGAATAAAGGGGACACGAAAAGCCTCATAAAGTGTAGTTCAAGTAGCACTAGCAAACAGACATGCCACTAACACATGATGAATAGACTGTAATGATCACAGGACTAAATAGAAAAAATAGGAATTCTTAGGTGACTGAATTATAATAGGACTTATGAGGTATAAATAGAGATAGGAGAGAACTCTAGGAACCATTTTAGATATTTTGACATAATTGATCCTAAGAAACATAACGTTTCTGTTCTTCCTCCCCTTCTTCTATCTCTGTTTTCCCTCCCTCTATCTTCAATTCTTGAACCCTAATTGTTAGGTTTGTTACAAATTGGTAACAGAGCAAGACAATCCTCAGATTCTTACTGCGATGATCCGACCTCAACTTTTTTGCAATGATCCGTCCTCAAAAAAGCCTGTGACAATTCGGCCTCAACTACTTTGTGATAATCCAACCTTAATAAAGCCCGCGATGTTACATTCGCAACTAAATTGTAATAATCCAACCTTAATGAAGCCCACGATGATTTAGGCTCTTCATAACCCGCGATGATCTGGCCTTCCTCTTTTCTCGATGATCCAGCCCACAATGATCCGGGCTTCTTCTTTTCCTAATGATTTGTCTTGCGATAATCTAGGACCTACTCGTACACGATAACACAGGCCCTACTCGTCCTGTCATGATCCAACTCGTGATAATCCGAGCCCTACTCGTCTTGCGATGATCCAAGCCCTATTCGTCCCGCTATGATCTAAGCCCATAAAAGCCCAGATACATTTGTCATTTTTCATTCTCAACAATGCCCGCGTGTGGTAATGCTTTGATACAACCCAATGAGAAGGATCACCATGTAACTTTTAACTAATTTGTGAGGCTTTTGTATTTTCACCCTTCTTCACACCATTTGGACAAAAATGACCTTGGCTATATAAAAAGCGAACTTCTTTTCCCTTCTCCCCATTTGCTCATTCCTTAACTCTCCTCCAACTTACCTCCTCTTTAAAAATGGAAATACTCCTTCTTCAAAAAGAAAATTACCAAGATAAACTCACCTTGGTTTGAAGGCAAGATTGAAGACAAGTTTTCTCATTCCGGGTTCGCATTTTCATTCTGAACTTGTTTGATCCTCTCTAAACAAACTTTGGCCGACCCTAATCTCAATTTTGACTCAATTTTAGGGCATAATCGGCCCACCTAGGCTTGGGTATTTTAAGGCATTTTTCCTTCCCTCTTCGTGGTGGCTTGTGTTGTTCATCCTTGTTCTTGAAGATTCACCCAAAAAAGGTAAGCTCCCCAAGCCTTTGTTTGTATGCCCACAAATTGTTTATTAAAATTCCTTCGGTAGAGTCTCAAGATTTTTTACCATGCCTATAAGGTATTTGTAGAAATGTCAAAGTTTAAAGTAGGTTGTACCTTGCACTTTGGATTTTTGAATTTCAAGCTTGGATACTTTCCCACCTTGCACTTTGAAATTTGAATTTTGAAACTTGGGCTCCTCCCTCTTATTGAGTTTTTGAAATTCAAAATTGGATTTCCCATCATGTTGTTGTGTTGTTAACTAGGATAGATATGGTAGTGAGTTGAGCTTGCTTGAGATCGAATTGTTGAACACGTGTAACCTTTCTCGGCTTCAGTTGTTAGTACTTATATGAAGCCCGACCTTAAAAGACTCGGCCGATTATCCATTTTAAGAGACCTGACCACCATCGACTTGACCAACTCGTGCAATGATCGGCCCACCCCTGAATGGGCGACGATCGGCCCACCCTGGATGCGCAATGATCGGCCCTACTTGGGTTGGCAATGACTCAATTTCCCTTAAGTGGTTGGATGTTGGCCTTGCTTAGGGGAGAGGTTATAGGCAATTTAGAATTGTCACCTCCTATCCAAGCTCGACTTTGATGTTGTTGTTTGCCTTGTCTAGCAGGTACTAACTTTAACATGGTAACCCCATGTGAAAAAGTGTCTGATTCTGAATATGGATGCTTCTACCTTGGGGGAGGCCATTACCATTGATGACTTCGCGGGAGAGAAGAGTCGTGCTCTTGGCCTCGTAACGATCAACCCAAAGGCCTTTGTCAAGTTTCTTCCAATTCATGAGGGTGATGCTCCCCTCTATATGGGTAAACGCTCTAGTTTATCTCCATCGAGAGAAAGACTCTACCAGAGGTGGCCTGACATGGATAATGAGTTCTTGATTCCATACGCCTGATGGTATAACTGCCTTATGAAAATACATGAGGCCATATGGGAGAGAGTAGGCACTGCTTCCACGATATCCTTCTCCACCTATAGATTTGATCCATGTCTTCCCTTACTGGGTGCCCTGTTACAGTACTGGTGTCCTAGCACCAACACCTTCCTCTTTCATTCAGGTAAAGACACAATGCACTGGTCATCTCCCTTTTTAGTCACGATGTCTCCTAATTGTATTGCACTGGTGTCCTAGCATCCTTTGTTGGACTCAGATGTCAGGTAGTACTATCATCCCTTCTCTACTTCCTGCCTACCCAGTTGGTCTTTGAGGTAGGCTTAAGACTAAAGAAAATGAATGAGAGGAACTTAAGGCCAAAAAGTAGGACCCAGAGGAGCTTAAAATCAGGTAGAAGGTATACATCAAGTATGTTGATGCTGATGCCTTACAAGCTGATGCTGCCAAGAACAAGGATGAACATGTTGCTTTCCTGTTATTATGGGTATGTCGCTCCCTCGCGTGCCTCAGTGGTGAATGGGTGTCAACCGATTATGAGAAGCTGGCATACTCTCTGTCCTTGGGCACCGAGTAGGCACTAGGAGAGTTTGTCCTCAGTCACCTTTACCATCACATGTCTTCGTATGTCCTTATTCAGAAGCAAAAGGCGCTAAATACCTCTGGTCCTCTGTGGATAGCGGCCTTGTGACACTTGTCATACTTCCCAGGCCTAGCTTCACCAGCCCCATCCTTGAGCATCCCAGGACCGTGCTATGCTCATACTCTCTACCAGGCTCAAGTCGACCAGTCTACCACTATCGAGGAGTACTTTGCCATATTTGACAAAGCCAAGACACATCGCCTTGAGATGCAACCTTTAATTGAAGTGCATCAAGCAGATCAGACCGTTGACTATAGCTGTAGTCCTTCAGTCCTTCAGTTCGACCTTACCTCTAATAGTGCCAATGAGTGGGTCAATTTCTTACCATGAGAGATCTTATGAGCGGCTGTACTGCATGCAAGATGCGGGTTGAGCCATATCACCCTCGCTTTGTTGCCCAAAAACTTGCCTATTGCATGATGTACCTTTCCTTCCTAGGTACCTCTTCCATAAGTTTTTGGGAAAAGGGGTGGAGAAGTCGAAGGAGTGGAAGAAAGAAAAAAAGGCTCTTGCAGTAAGTGACTTCCTACTCTCTCCCAGTACCTTAGGGGAGGCCGCATTCAGTAGTGGGGTCATAGCCTATTTCGTTGCCTAGTGGGATAAACTAGACTCTTGGTCTCTTCGTGCCCTCGAGCTAGCAAAGAAGTTTCCTCTTATTAGGGCAAGGGCAATTAGAAGAAGAAGAAGAAGAAGGCCAAAGAGAGTTCAAAGAAACAGACATCGTCGGGACTAATCAAATCTATCAGGTCAACCCACGATTCAGTCTCTGGATCGCACAATGACCATTTGGATAAAGCCGACGTTGTTGAGGCTGAGACCCATTTTGAGGCATCAAGTGATGCCCACTCCCGGTGAGGAGGTAACCAGCTTAACCTTGAAACATTTTCTTCGCCTTATCTCTTGGTAATAACTCCTATTTTGTATCCCACAGAGGTACCCACAGTGATTCCATCTATGAATCTTCGGGAGATGGCGAAGATAAAGATACTATGGAGGATGAAGATGGGGATGCTAGTGGGGATGATGACACTTCAAAATATAGCCCCAATCCGGAAAGTAAAGGTGAGAACTTCCTTCAGGAACCTCTGTTGCATTAGTGATTTTCCTCTAAAAATTGACTCATTTTGTAGGTCCTCTTTACGCAACTAGCCGTCAGGCCCTTGCTGCCCCTGCTACACACGAAGCCCAGACTCCACCTCCTCCAAGCAAGGTAAGCCTTCCTATCATATGCATGGGTGAGGGTATCCAAGCTTCCTGTCTAACCCGTCTTCTAGTTTCAGCATCATCTTTTGATGCCTTCAACCTCTTAGCCCGCTATAGATATAAACATGGGCACAACAAGTGTAGACCCTCCACACACCGTTGTCCTTACCACTCGCCGACCTAACATGCTACTGCCTGTGATCAAGGGTAAAGAGACACCAGTTACGGGTAAGACAATCATTGTGGACAGGCCCGTGTTAAAAGTCCCTCGTGTTCCTCCTCTACCTAAGCCCCTCATGGTCACGACCCTCAACTATTGCATCAGCTCCTTCGGCTGTCACACCATCTCCAGTGTTCGTGACCACTATACCTGCTTTACTGCCTCCAATCCTCGTGTTACCCCCGTCGCCGGATATTACCACACCATCTTTGATGTACACCTTGCCATATGTTGGAAGTTCATCATTGACTCTTGTCACTACTCAGACCACGCTTTCGCTCGATAACAATTACAAATCTGAGATGGTATGTCTCTTCTAACTATTTTTTCCTTTGAGATTCCTCATCATATTTGTAACCCTTTGAAATCTTCTTAGGATGCCTTTTATGATAACCTCATGGTCAGCTTAAGTCCAGTTCGAGCTTCCTCCTCCCATATACTCCTGGTGACTAACGTTCCATGTGGCCAATAGGTTATTCCAGACCACCAGGAAGCCATTCGATCCAAGGTAGAGCGATGCAGGATTGAAGTCATCAATTACATCATCGACTTTATGAGTTGGACAGAGATTGTCTGAGAGTTTGAGCATCCAATAATCGTGATCGAGTCGCTTGAATACATACAGTCTCATGGAGTGAACGTTCTCTCTGGAAAACTGTATGAGCTGATTCTCGAGCTATTCGACAACTTTGATGACTATCTCCTAAGGTAACCTATTCTGTGTGTAGGACATACTCTCGAGCCATGGTATTAATCTTCCTCTTTCAGGTATGCAAATAACCGAAGGAATCTCTAAATGGTCCTCTATTGCCTAAGCAAGGCAAATGCTCACAAAAGGGCATACGAAGAGGCATGTAAAATCCTTAACACCAGATGCGAGGAATTTAAGGGAATTAAGGTGAGGCGGGTAGAAAAGAGGAACGCGGCTGATGCATTGACTCTGAAGGAGGCCCAACTAGTTGCAGAGTTGGCTCAAGTGAGGTCAGTCCCGGGAGTAACGCAAGCCGAACTTGTTATGGCTGACCAGGAGAAAAAAGAATTCTTCTAAGCTGAATAGGATTTCAAGACCCGCGTACTCGACAAGGCCAACACCAATTACCAGTCCTCAGTTGCACTAGAGAAGCAAGAGGAGGCCATCTACGCCAATGATCGAGCAGCAATTGAGATAACGACTTAGCTCCTCCAGGATGTAGTTGATAGTTTTTACCCCGGCCTCGGGAATTTATGGTCAGGAAATAATGATGATGTCACGACCCAAATTCTGGTCGATGACCGGTATTAGACTTCAACTACTTTAGTTACAAACAGAATCTAACGAGCCTCAAACGTATTCAAATTCTTTCAAAACATAAACTATTAGACTTAATATTCTTATATTAAATATTGCTCACCATCTTTAGTTTTAAATACTGAATTTACAAAAAATCTTATAATTCAAGCTTTGCCATATTAATACATATCCCTATGTTCTTATCATTTATATATTCCTAAGATCAAATTAAATTGTGTAACTACGGAACTTCTAGATCAAAAAGAAAAATAAAAATTGGAGACCTCGATGCAAGTCCTGGAGAACAAAGTGGACCTGGTACAATCAAAGTAGATCTCTGAATCAATTCACCCATGTACGAGTTCCTGCAAAACTGGTGAGAATGAGCTGAGTATTTTGGAACACTCAGTAAACAAATAAGATATGCATCGCAATTTATTTAGCTACTCGATGCACAAGCATATCTAACACATGTATATATCTAACTGAACAAATGGATTATACTGGACATGTACATTATGCAAAAGCCATACTTATCAAATGGCCAAACAAAACATATAATCACAAAGGCCCAAAACACTTGAGCCAACTACGTAACGTCTCAAACCATCACGCAATTTGACACTTGAACACATAATCTTAAACCATATATAAGAACTGACGATCATTCGGCAAGATCTAGATAGTGTCACTCCAATCTCCTCCAAATTGACATCCTTTTGTTCGAATACTTGGATCCTCTAGTTTCCACAACATCCATCATATGAACAACCTCCTTCAAATATCGAAGGATACAAAACACATACTTTTAACTCGACCAATTTTACAATGGTTCTAATTTATCTTGAGTAGCCTTATTATGTTTTGTAATACTCAAAACACATTTTCTCAACTTACATTCCCTCATTGGCAGCCTCTAGCTCATTGTTTATAAATGTACTTAGGCTATATTACAAACTCTATCAATACAGTTAGCCCTTTATCTTTGGTCCTTGATCTTTTCTTATTGATTCTTAACACTTTCCAAGCACGTTGATATATGCCCGCTGCCCCAAAGAAGAACCTTTAAATTAGAATAGCTCACGATGGCTCTAACTAACATTAAGAAATAATTTCTACTAAAGACAAAATAACTAACTTACCTTTATTCCAATGCGTACTCTTTTACATATTTTTATCTTTACAAATTCCACTATACTCAATATATTTCTAACTAACCCATTATAGTCTTATGCTCAATATTTTATTATCTACATCTACTATCACCATGGCTCTTGAGTTTCTGCATCGATATATCAATTTCAGCAATTAGATTATTTACCTTCTAGTGTTGATTTCAGTAAAAGCTTAAAAATATGTGATGCCTTTAATTTCCCAGATTTCCTTAACCGATCTAACACAATCATTTATTCCTATTTACTTGAAATTCATGTCCTAACAAATAGTCATTATCACCGTACTTATAATTTAACAGTCAAGCTAAACATACTAAAGATTAAACTTGCCTAGAGCCGATTTAAATTTTACCAATGTTTGCTCCTTGGTCGTTGCTTTCATTCGCTGGGTCCTTTGTTTTTTTTAAATAATATTCTTGTTGACTGTTTTGGTGAAAGAATGAGCAACTTACCCATTAACCATGTTATATAATTTCACCATCTCGACCAAGATAACTACACCGCCTCTTGTTATACTTTTAACTTTGGTGACCAGTTGAACTTATCTATATCACATAATGTCAAAGGAATTGTATTTTGGTGGCCTTTTAATGTATTGCCACGTTTTTTCCTTTTTCTTAACTTGCCACCTTTTACATTATAAGCTTGAGTTTGGTAAATATTTTACAAGCTGCCACGTTTTCCTCTTTTCATCCTTTCATCTTTTCTTCAACTTATCACACTAATAATGCGCATGGTGGAAAACTCAACGGCCATGCTACTAATTTAATATACTTTTAAGTTGTTTTCATTAGATGCCAATATACTTTCGACCAATCGTATTTAAATTAATTTTGGTAATGATTTCAAACTAAGAATGTTTGCTTCTATATTTTATTCTTTTTAAAACAGTGGCACGTCCAAAATTTAATATACCATCTTAATTAATTTCTCTTTTTACATTACTAACGATGCCAACAATTGTAGGTCAAATTGTAACTATGAATCATAAAATGGCCAATTATTGTAGATAATTTCTATCATAATATATTCCTAGCGAATCAAATGACTTAATAATCTTTATTAAATCCAATTAAGTTAGTTGAAATGTTGGGATATTACTGATGATGATGCTATTGAGGCCGATGAAGCTCAGCTTTTCATAAGACCTTTGGGGCCTGATAAGCCCTTGACTTACTCATGATTTTGTATGCCTTAGATCATCTCATGGCTTGAGATCTTGTGTACCCATTCAGGCATTGCTTACGTCATCTACAATGTTTGACTTCCATGGCTTTGATCAAACCGTTTTCCTTGATGTATGGATACAAATGAGTAAGCACGGACAACGATTTGGATGGCCTCCAAGGACCGAGAAAGAAATAACTTTTATTAAGATATAATGGCTCTAGGCAAGCCGAATAAGGCTAAGTACAAAATGATTTGATGACCGTTACAAATGTTACTTAAAGCCGAACGCGGCTTCTATAATTAATTATCTTCCACCTATTGCGGACCTGGCCCATATGAAAAGCCAACTCAGCTACACCGCCTCCGTCGTCGCCAAGGGCTTAGTTACTTTCCTCGTCCATGTTCTCGAGTATAATCTTCGAACAACTGATTGTCCACTCCTTTCCACATGCTGGGGCGATAGATTTTCAAGTACAATTCATTTATCGGTCATTCGTGAACCTCGCCATCGACATCAGTGAGTCGATAAGACCCATTAACGTCATGTACTTTGAATGGTCCTTTCTAGTTGGGAGACCATTTCCTGTGTTTGGGATCCTTGCGTCCTAATGGAAAGATGACTCTCCACACCAAGTCTCCTCTCTCTAAGTTCTTTTCACGGACCCTCTTATTGTATGCATTTTTTACGGTCTTCTTTAGTTGGACAATGGCATCTAAAGTTTTTAGTCTCTCTTCAGGAAGGTCTTCAAGGGCAGCTAACATAGCTGAATCATAGTCCAAGCTAGATACGTGTATCTGTTCAGCTCTTCTCAGCGATAGTACTGTCAACTCCTAGGAAATCATAATTGATTGTTTTGATTTCATGTTCCAATCCTCAATTTGAAACCCTACTTATTCACTATACTATTTGATTACGTGCTTCATTGTTCACAATTTCCGTACATCAAATTGACGCCGTCGACACAAAACTGAGATTTTAGGAATAAAATAAAAAATAATTAGTTTTGTGTAGTAAACTTGCTAATTTCGTGTGCTTTTTTTTTCAAGATTCTGTAGTGCATGCCAAGAATTTGGAGTGAAGGACTAGACCTTGACACAAAACTCTGTACTTGTGGTTGACATCGGAGTACTCGAAAGGGTAATTAGGCATGAGAAGAGGAACCAAACCAAAGCGATGGCACACAATCAGGAAGAAGGATGCTGTTGGAATCATTTGTTCCTACATGGAATAGGAATCCTAATGGTTTACAATAACCACCTATAGGTCCCAACGCTTTTCAAAATCTAGCAATAGGTGTCAAACTACTACAAAACTCGCTCCAATTTGGCAGCTTGCCAAGCGAAGACCCTCAAGGTCGTCTCTCTTGGTTTGAGGAAATCTGTGATATCATGAAGTTTCAAGGGGTCAATGATGATGTTTTGAAGCTACGTCTCTTCCACTTTTCCTTAAAGGACTGAGCTCGCATTTGGTACAATAATTTAAAGGGAGAGATGATTCAAAGTTGGAATGATCTGGCCCATGCTTTTCTTCGGAAGTTCTTCTCGATGGCAAAGTCAGCCAAGCTCTTGCGGGACATAAACACCTTTATACAAGCTGATAGGGAGAGCATCTATGAGGCTTGGGAATGGTTCATGGATCTCCAAAGTTCCTTCTTTCAACATGGAATAAATCAGGAAAATCTCATGAAGATCTTTTACAATGGGTTAGATGGCCCATCCCGTGATCATATTGATGCCTCACCTCAAGGGGTGTTCTTGAGAAAGATTGTTAATGAAGCCTCTCATTTAATGGAGGAGATGGCTGAACTCAATGGTATGTGGCCAAAAGTACGCACCAAGTAACCCTGTAAAGAAGCAACTCGAAGGGTAGTTGATGTGGATGCCAACATGAGGCTTGAACTAAAGTGGAGGTGCAAACTAATGACCAAGGGCAAGGATAAGGCAACTGCGGTGCAAAATACCTGTGAGCTTTGCAAATAATCACATCAAACTAATGACTACCGTCAATTGGGGGAGATTCAGGCTATCGCTGATAGGACACAAGGTATGGGTTACTGAAGACAAACTAATGCTTAGCCAAATTTTTCTCAATTTGGCCAGCAGGCAAACAACACTTGTGCCCAGTAAGAACCCATGAAGCCATATTTGGGAGATCAAGTAAAAGCTATGGGCGATAAAATTGACCAATTGGTAGGAGTGGTTCAGCAATCCATCCAACAACAAACAGTAACTGTACAACGGATGGATTGTTGTGGGGCACGCCAACAAGAGTTGGAGACATACCTAAAGGGGCAGGCCACGCAACTCAAAAAGATGGAGAAGGAACATGGAAATGTGGCTGCAGCATCACTCAAAGGACAACAGGTTCCCTTCCAAGTAACACGGAGGCCAACCCTAAGGGAGATGTCAAAGCCATAACCTTAAGAAGTTACAAGGAGATCAAAGGGATCACCAAGATAACCAAATCACCCAAGGCAAAGGAGATCAAAAAGGAGAAAGAACCTGTGCAAATCAATGAAGATGAGGAACCCTATGTCCCCCCACCACCTAAGGTTCCACCACCACCATTTCCTAAATGACTCAAGAAGCAACTAGTGTTGAACGAAAGATTCCTTGGCTTTATCGAAAAGATAAGGTCATTCAAATCTGGATTTCTTTGTTAGGAATGCTAGATCAAATGCCACATTATGCCAAGTTCCTCAAGGAGCTCATCACAAAGAAGAAGAAATTGGATAAGAAAGAAACAGTCTCTTTGACTGCAAACCACAGCTCACTTATATCCAAGGACTTGCCAACTAAGCTTAAGGATCCAGGGAGTTTTATTATACCTTATTATATGTTGCCGATGTTGAGTTTGCTAAATTCCTTTGTGACCTTGATGCCAGTATTAACCTCATGCCTTTAACTATTTTTAGGCAACTCAGACTTGGAGACCTCAAGCCAACTGAGATGCGTCTTCAGCTATCAGACCAAACGGTCACGAGGCCACATAGAATTGTAAAGGATGTGCTAGTTAAGTTTGAGCAATTCTATATTCCAGTAGATTTTATGGTCTTGGATTTCGACCCCAACAAGAATTGCCCTCCTCTTCTAGCGAAGCCATTCTTTAACACCTGTCGTGCCCTGATTCATGTCAATAGAGGAAAGTTGACTCTAAATGTTGGTGATGTAACATTAGAGTACCAAATGGCCAAGGCGATGCAATACTAACAAGAGGGTGAAGCTTGCATATGCATCGACTTGATGCCCAATGATGCTTTTGGTGTTGAAAAATAATGGAGCTGGAACACTATAGAGGAAGAAGATGAGGAATCTCTTGAGCAAGCATGCCAAGTTGAAGAGGTCAAAGAGGATGAAGAAGTAGACAAGGAGGAGGCCAAATTGGAACTAGAACTCTATAGGGGGCACTCACACAGCCATCCACCATTAAGGCCCCCACCTTAGAGCTGAAGGAGTTGCCTCCCCACTTGGGATATGCCTTCTTGAATGAAGGTGGAAGGCTGCCCATCATCATCTCCAATAAGCTTACTCAAGAGCAAGAACATCAAGCCCTTACCTTGGTAAACTAGAGCATCAAGGCCTTGGGATGGCAAATTTTAGATATCCAAGGCATCAGTTCTGACATTGTGATGCACTGCATCAACATGGAGGATGGAGCCAAATCCAAGGTGGGTCGTCAAAGAAGGCACAATCCTAACATGAAGGAGGTCGTGAAGAAGGAAGTAATCAAGCTTCTTGACGCTAGAATTATCTACCCTATTTCAGATAGTGAACGGGTGAGCCCTATGCATTGTGTGCCCAAGAATGATATTATGACAGTGTAAACTAATAAAGAAGGGTAGCTCATCTCCACAAGAATAGTTACCAGGTGGCGTGTATGCATCGACTACAGAAAGCTTAACACCGCCACTTGGAAGGATCACTTTGCACTTCCCTTCATTGATCAAATGTTGGAGCACATAGCAGGACATACCTTCTATTTCTTTTTTGAAGGCTATTTTGGGTATAATCAGGTACTCATCTATCCTAGAGACCAACTGAAGACCACTTTTACTTATCCCTTTGGCAATTTTGCCTATACGAGAATGCCTTTTAGACTATGCATGCTCCTGCCACTTTTCAACGGTGCATGATGCCGATATTTTGGGGGATGAATGAAGACATCGTGGAGGTGTTCATAGATGATTTCTCTGTCTTTGGAGATTCACTCAAGGGCTACCTTCACAACTCGGATAGAGTGCTTAAGAGATGCGAAGAGAAGAGACTCGTGATTGATTGGAAGAAGTGTCATTTAAAGGAAGAAGAAGTCATTATGTTGGGTCATAAGAACTCCAAGGCGGGAATTGAAGGTGATCGTGCCAAGACCGAAGCAATCAAAAAGATGCAACCACCCACGACAGTCAAAGGAATCTGTGCCTTCCTTGGACAAGCTGAGTTTTATCGCCGCCTTATTAAAGATTTTTCTTCTATTGTGAAACACTTAACTAACCTATTGAACAAGGATGTTCCTTTTGAATTTGATGATGCTTGTTTGGGTGCTTTCAGGAAACTTCAAGAAGCATTGGTCACCGCTCTCGTCACCACCTCACCATCTTGGGACCTCCCATTAGAGCTCATGTTTGATGCCAGCAATGATGCCTTGGGTTGTGTCCTAGGACAAAGAAAGGAAGGGCATTTACATGTCATCTATTACGCAAGCCGCATACTCACCAGAGCATAACTTAACTATACGACCACAGAGAAAGAGATGCTCGCAATGGTGTACGCTTGTGACAAGTTTAGGCATTACCTACTAGGCTCTGAAGTTATCATCTACACTGACCACGCTGCCTTGAGGTATGTCTTCGCTAAACAAGATGTCAAACCCCAACTTATTCGTTGGATTCTACTTTTGTAGGATTTTGACTTGGTGATAAAGGATAAGAAGGGCATGGAGAATGTGGTAGCGGGTCATTTTTCTCGCCTAGAGAATAGCAATGGGATGGAAAAGAAAGGAGGATCCTTGAATACTTTCCGAATGAAGCATTATTTTATGTGCAGTCAGTGAGACCTGCATGGTATGTGGACTATGCCAATTACTTCATGAGTGAAGTCATGCCTGAAGTTTTGAGCTACTCCAAGAGAAAGAAGTTCCTCAGTGATGTCCCTTTTTATGTGTGGGATGAGCTATATTTATTTCGGCATTGTGTTGATGGACCACTAAGGCGATGTGTTCTGAATGAGGAGATACCAGCTGTTCTCCAAGAATGTCATGGATCGGCTTATACCGGTCACTTTGGAGCAACAAAGAAAGTTGCAAGGGTGCTTGAACAGTGGTTTTTATTGGCCTACCATTTTCAAAGATGCAAGAGAGTTTGCGGAATGTTGTGATCACTGTCAAAGAATGGGAAATATTTCTTGAAGGGATGAAATGACACAATCAAGCATGTTGGAAGTTGAGCTATTTGACGTATGGGGGGATCGACTTTATGGGTCCTTTTCCTTCATCTAAAGGCAACAAGTACATCATTGTGGGAGTCAACTATGTCTCCAAGTGGATAGAGACAGGGATACCCCAACTAACAATGCACAAGTGGTCTTGCTCTTCCTCAAGAAGCTCTTTGCTCGATTCAGTGTTCCTCGTGCGATTATTAGTGATGGTGGTTCCCACTTTTGCAACCATCGTCAAGCACTATAGTGTCACTCATAAGGTAGCCACTCCTTACCATTCTCAAATTAGTGGCAAAGTTAAAGTTTCTAATAGGCAGCTGAAGAGGATTCTAGATAAGATGGTAAGTTCAGCCAAAAAAGATTGGCCTTTAAAACTTGATGACATATTATGGCCTTACCGCATCGTATTCATGACCTTTATTGGAGCAACACTCTATCGTCTGGTCTATGTATGGCATATCACCTTCCAGTGGAGCTCGAACATCGAGCATTTTGGGCGCTCAAGGCATTAAACTATGACTATAAGCTCGCTAGAGAATGCTGAATCCTGCAACTCCATGAACTTGAGGAAATTCGTGCAAGTGCCTCCAAAAGTACAAGGCTTTATAAGGAGACCACGAAGAAAAAGCACGATGCTCATATTGGGAACAAGAACTTCCAGGTTGGACAATAAGTACTTCTCTACAACTCTCACTTGAAGTTGTTCCCAGTAAGCTAAATTCAAGGTAGAGTGGGCCGTTTGAGATCATCGATGTCGCACCTCAAGGAGCAACTGAACTCAAGAATTCCAAGGGCCAATCGTTTAAAGTCAACAGCCAGTAGTGCAAGCTATACCTTGGGAATGATGTGGAGCGTGCTCGAGTTGTGCACACATTGTTCCCACCATCCGCACCTTAGTCTGAGGGAGTAATAGTGAAGCTAATGACTTAAAATTAGCATTTTAATTTTATGTGATTTTATTTTTTGAGTTTTTGCTTTAGACTAATTTTATGTTTTGGTTTGAAAATTCTACTCACAAAAAAATAGTAAAACTTGTGATCGTAAGCCAAACAGTGTTCGATAGTGCTGGGGTACATAAGTTTGCCTGAGTTTTAACTGCCACTCGTAATTAAACTAGCGCCCGTTAGTTTGGCAAAAAAAAACACCCCCGAACAAAGAATAAGAGCACTTTGGTGACCACCACTTGTCCCACCGGTGACTTCCACCTCTGGCAGACCACCTCACCACCTCTCCAAGTCTGGGTGTCCCTCTCTCCATCAGTAGTGATCTCCATCGGCCCTCACTAAGGTTCTAAAGGGAAAAACCCAAAATTTTCTTTTGGGGCCGATTGTAGCTCCTCAGGAGCTCTACGTCTCTGACTGCCTACACTACGACGAAGCCCAGACCGAGGCCTCTCTAGAAGTGTGACCTGCCTATCTCTTGTCACTGGCCAACAACACTCCAGCAACTTTCAAAAATTATTATTCATCGTCTTCTCAACTAGCAAGATGACCAAGAGTGCTAGTGCGAGCAAGGTGAGCAATAAGAAGTAGCGTGCCCACGAAGAAAAAAAATGAAAGGCCTCTATGCCTCCACCTTCCTAACCATAGCCATCCCCTTTATCATCGGCATCTCCTTCACCATCGGCATCCCCCCTCTAGACGCTTCTGCCGCCCACACCGAGATATCCTTTCCACTATTTCACGATTGGGAAGTTACCAGGTTTACTAAGTTTCAAAAATTTTGCATACATGCATACAATGTGATTGAGTGGGATGACATGCGTACACTTGGTATAGGAGATGCCCTTCGCATTGCTTTACAATCAATAGAATTGGAGTATTTTATGGACAACATGGTTCAAGCATATCCTGGGTTGATGTCAGAGTTTTATACCACATTAATCATTGCTGAGAAGAAATCTTCATTTACTGCACGCCTGTTCGGTAAACCATTTACGGTTACTGAACCAATCCCAGTTAACATTCTAGACATTAAGCCGGGTAGGGGTCTGTTAGATTTTGACACTGATGGGGATGCGGATAGGGGTTGGTACGCCATCACTACCTTCCATGAGTATACAGCTGGCGAAGCTCTGTCTGCCCTCATTTGTGATCCACATATGTCTTTACTGTATAGTTCTATATGCCTGGTATTCACTGGTTCTAATGAGGATAGTAGAATGACCCGTACACAATTATATATCAAGCATTGGATGCATGGTAGGCTTGCCTTCGGCACATTTAATTTGATTGTGGAAGTTTTCAAGAAAATTATATCGGGTCGTCAAACTTTGGACTTTTTGGGTCACATAATCACCCGCATCGCAGAGCATTTTTTCCCTGATCATCTTGCAGGATACTCGAGATTATCTCATTCCCCGACTGTGATCGACATTCCACTCCTCTGTTCCTGTCACCTCATCAACCCAACCAAGAGGAATGGCCAGGAGGTGGTACCCTTCAAAGAATGGAAGCACTGGGGGAAAGTGAAAAGACATCTCCAACAATAATCTGTGCGGATCCTGGCTTACCAAGCAGACTTGATGGAACTGACGGAGTGCATTACCAGTATGGAGGTTCATATGACAGAGATGGCCACTACCCATGAGGCCCATTGGCAAAGGCACCACAAGCACACTGCCCGATTAGCGGCAGCCCATCAAGAGCTCAACACTCGCTACACCTCCTCTATTGCTACAAAGAAGTGCTCTACCAGGAGCAGCGAGACTACAATGCCCCGATGGAGTCTACTTAATAAGCTCACTATGCTAGATTACGTGCCACCCTACAAGCATAATTCATGGCCCAGCAGGCTTCTCATGACTGGATGCGGGCTTGGGTTGAGACACATTCCAAGTCTTTTCCACCACCTCCTCTGTCTCACAATTAATAGGGTAGTACCAGTCTACTTCTATTTCCTTTTCTGTTATGCTTATTTCTGCATTATACGATTGTGCTATTATTTTGTGAGTTGTGATGTTTGTTTGTGTCTTGCCCCACATTGAGGACATTGTGTTTAGTGAGTGTGAGAGGGCGTCTAATATGTTGTGTGTTTTCATTTTTTATTCGTGTGTAATCGAGTCTTGGTCTGAGGTAGAAGTGTGCTTAAGTCGGATGAGGTGTCATAAGTAGATGAGAAAACTTCACCCTTGAATTGTTTGCTTCCTAGCAACCGAATATCCTTAGGAAGGTTCATGCCAGGAAAAGAGTTGCAAGGATAGGATAAGGCCATTATTGCAAAGTAGTTCATGCTTTTTAACACCTCATAATTTGATTAAGCGATTGCTAAGTACGGGACTAAGAGAACACATGAATAGTTTAGGGAACACGCTCTTAGTAACCGAATCCTGCATGTATATTAAAAAGGTTTAAGCTAACTTGCGAGTCTAACCGAGTGATGTGCTTGCTGCCAAAAACCCATTTTTGAAAAATCTTTTAGGCGAAGAAGGGCAGCGGTTAGGTCAATAAATTAGAGCAAAGCCCCAACCCAAAAGGAGAAGAAAAGGAAAGGTGTGTGGAATGTGAAA
Organism: Hypericum androsaemum; assembly: GCA_963995505.1. Taxonomy (NCBI): domain Eukaryota; kingdom Viridiplantae; phylum Streptophyta; class Magnoliopsida; order Malpighiales; family Hypericaceae; genus Hypericum; species Hypericum androsaemum. The sequence continues at coordinate 13,064,238 of OZ023180.1, forward strand.
AAAGAAATGGAATGTGAAAAAAGGGAAAAAGTGATGAACAAAGAAACAAAAAAAAGGATACGATGGAAGTGGTTGTGGAATGTATGGAATGTATAGTGTAAAAAGATCACTCGAAGATGGATTCTGCTTTGTGATGTGTGAATGGCTAGTGTAAAAAGATCCATAAAAATAGAAAGATGGATTTTGATAGGGGTGAACTCTAGCCTAATCCGGATAACTCGAAGATGTGGAGGTGGCTTTGCCTACCACTATCTACGAGTAAGTCCTAAGACGCCAAACGAGTAAAGCTAACTGCTAACGAAAATAGTTTTGGGGCTAGGTGAAATAATGGAGCAACATATTCTTAATTATCTCTTCATGTCATGTACTTTTTGCGATATTGTTCCTAGTAAACTTCACTGCTTTCTGAATGATAAAAATTATGAGGAAATACTTTGATTTGTGGGCTAGACTTGAATTGCAAAATTGAGCTGATATGAGGTTTTCTCTGGATAGTTCACGATACTAGGAGGCCAACAATTTTTAGTGTTTCTGATGCTTCACTTCCTTGAGGACAAGCAATGAGATAAGTATGGGGGTGTGATGAGTGTGTAAACACTCATTTATTTGTTATGTGATTCATATGTTTAATCATCGTTTGATTAATTTTTAGTCTTATTCCATTAAGTCTTTTATTATGTTGATGCATTCATATTAGGGAATAGACTTCTACCATTTGTTGTGTGTTTTTATAGGAACTTAAGAGCTGTTCATGGGCATTTGGATCAAGGATTGGATGATAGGACAACTCGAGTAAAAGGCCAAAAGGACTCCCCATCGTAACTGAACTGGTGATCACCAGTTAACCTTGCGAAGGCCTCCCCATCGCTAGTTCACTAGCTACCACAAGTGAGGGGATACCGAGAAATTTATTAAGACTCAACTGGTAACCGCAACCTACATGGCAACCGCCAGTTCGCTCAAGACCAGCTGATGTCAGACTTCTTATTTAGTTGGGTTTTAGCCATAGGATCATAGTTATATTATTTACCTTATTACTTGGCTAGCAAGATTTCTTGTTTTGGTTAACATCCTCTAGGTTTTCCTATTTTTTAGCTAGACATTTGGCTATATATAGGCCATAGTCTCTTAGGTTTTATTCATGACTTTTACTGCAACTTTGGAGATTAATAAAGTCAGAATTTCGTGCAATTTCGTGGAGGAGATTGGCAAGGCTTGCTTGAATGACTAAGTCTTCTCTCTCCCTACACTTATGCTTTTCGTTATGATGTTTCTTATTGATCTTGCTTCATGAATATGCTTAGCGAGTAGATTTCTTTAGAGTACGATGCCTTAAAATGTGATTGATTATCTATGTGAGTTTATGGTTCGAATATCTTTCATATTAGTTATTAATTGGTGTGCTTAATGCTTAACCTAATTGATCATTTAGGTTATAATTAAAATTGATGAGAGTGGACCAAGAGGCACTCAAATTAATGGAAAGACTAATTAACATGTTCTTAGATATCGATGAGACGTCTTAATATCATAAGGATAAGCAACTAGGAGGAATCTTCATAGTTGAGATTAGTTAGTTCTATGTCTAATTGATGAGTGAAAGAGGTTATTAGTAATCTAGGCCTTTTCTATTTTAGTTTTATCTCTCTAATGAGCGAAAGCATTAGGGGGATGCATTAGAACACTCTGGGTACTAGTTGGAGCTTCATAAGAATCATAATCTTGATATAGGTAGTTAATCCATAGGGTATCGTGCTCGTTTGCCTACATTTGATTCATAACTCTTTTATTTGCTCTTTTAATTTCATTTAGTTAATTGCAAACATTTACAACCTTTAATTCTCTCGCTTAGCATAATTGATTGTTTTAATTTCGTGTTCCAACCCTCAGTTCAAAACCCTACTTATCCACTATACTATTTGATTACGTGCTTCATTATTCGTAATTTCTTGTAGATCACTTGGTATAGTGATGGTGTTGCTTAAGTCTTCCACCACTGGTACACCTAAGGCTTTGTCCCCAATCTCAAGTTCCACCACATCTTCTTTAATCACATCTCCCTTAAGGTAGTTGGGCTGGCCCTTTTTCGGCCCAAAAAATGGCCGGTAAGTTGAAGACCATATTGACCGACAAGTCTCGATTGTCTTCACTAAAGTCATCTTTGCTCATGCTATCTTCAAGTTCCACCATTCCCTTCTCCTCTTCCTCACGATATTTTTTTAACCTCCATTTTGTATATTCTTCTTTGTTACTGGTGCTAACTTCAAGACTCAGTTTCTCATCTTCTTCGTCCTCACCTCCACCATCCCCAATGAGGTCATCCCAACTCGGTAACTCTTCCTAACTAGTGACATGAACACCATGTAGTCTTACCTTGACATAGTCCCTGATCCTTACATATCCAGGCCGAACATGGCCTTTTTCTTATCGACATGATTGTGGACCTTGTTGTCTTTACTAGGGCTACTACTTTGACTCTGGTTATCGTTAGGGCCTTCGTCTATGTTTACCTTCTCAAAGGCTCCGAACCTCACATAGCCTGAGTTTAGATCAATAAATGACCTCTGGGATTGTTGACTCCTCTGGTGAGGATTTGTCATTAGGGAGTATCCCATTCCTGACATGGGGTACGCAATTCTTCTTGTCCAGCTTCTCCCTGAGGTCAATGTATCTCCTTTCTTTCATGTCTCATCTATCTTTGTCATACTCCTCGCTTGGTGTTCTTGCCTCATCAGACTCCCTTATTAGTTATTTGCTCTTGTCTCATCTTGGGGCTTCAACTTCCATAGGTCGGCCACACTCGGAGGCCGCATGGCATTATATCACGGGAAGAGCTAATAAGGCTTCTTGCATCTCTATCAGAGTCTTGTGTCCAGCTAGCTGTCTCCCGAGGTCCTTTGCAATCTACTTCTCAGCTTGCATCTTTCTCTCGAGATGACGCTTCTGAGTCTTTGTCAAAGCTCTGAGTTTTAGTGGCTCTGGTGCGGGCCTCTTTTCCCCTAGTTAGTGGAAAACTTCTTGTTACTGGTCACGGGTGTCTTGGGGATCCACCGTGATGCCGGGGTGGTGGACCCTCCAGTTGCTGTCTGACACCCTTGGTAAGAAGGACTAATGTGTCCTTGTGGGCTGTTACTTTTGATATTGATATTGCCTATCGTGGGTCTCCCTTAGGTCTCTTGGAGGGCCTTGCCTCCCGAGTGTCTCTCTCAGGTCTCATCGAGGGTCTTGCCTCCCAAGTGTCTTATGCTGATCTTTCCACTCGAGGGTTTCCATCAGATCTATTAGAGGGGCATTGCTGCCCGATTATCTCTCTCAGGTCTCTTCGAGGGCCTTGCCCCCCGAGTAACTAATGCTGATCTTGCCTCCCGAGGGTTTCCCTCAAGTTTCTTGGAGGACCTTGCCCCCCGAGTTTCTTCCACTAATCATGCCTTCCGAGGGTCTCCCTCAGGTCTTTTGGAATTTCTTGTCCCTCAACTGTCTCTCAGGTCTCTTCGCGGGCCTTGCCCCTTAGTTTCTTTGTTAGGTCTCGTGAGATATTCTTTCTTGTCTTGTATTGCTCTTCTTTTCACTTCTCCTAAGGCCAACCATTGCAATCGGGACCATGAAGGAGGTTATTTGCAGTAACTCTTTAGCAAACTTGAATCGACCATCTCTGATCGCTTATTGGATCTGGTTCTAAAAGACCACCTTGTTGGCTGCATTGTGAGACTTACTTCATGCCACTTGTAGTATCTCATTGCCTTCAGCTCCTTCTCATCCAGGATTGTGCAACCCTTGGGCAAGGTGATTTGGCCGTTCTTGAGCAGGTTGTCAAAAATTTCATCACCCTTAGTCACATCAAATGAGTATTTCTTTTCAAACTTGGTTGGTACCGTCACCTTCTTCTGAAGAGGCTCTCGCACTTGTATGGCTTACCCTTGGTTAGTTCAGCTACCATCTCTTCCGCCATCAGATCATCTTCCTAACCGTGCTCGCTATCCAACTGATCAATCTCCAAAGTAGGGTCATAGGTGTAAGTACCCTTAGAGGAGGCAGCCTTCCTATCTTTCTCACTAATCAGCTGTTGAATGGTGATAGCCTTCTATGCCAACTCAGAGAGGTCTCAGAACCTCTCAACTCTGAGTTTCTTTCGAATGCAGAAGGTGAGTCCTTGCATGGTCAGGGATGTTAGGTCAGGCTCTGATAGGTTGGTTGGACAATGATTCTTTGCCTTCCAAAAGTGGATGATGAACTTCTCAATTGATTCACCCTCGAGTTGTTGCATATGGGAAAAATTCAAGATGGTTATAGTCAGCTCTGGCCGGTAGACCTGATTATTAAACTTTTGTTCCATCTCTGGCCAAGTCGGCACGGAACATGGTAGGAGGCAGATATACCAAGTAAAGGCCATCTTTGTAAGGGTCATCAGAAAGTGACGTAGATGCATGAAATCGTTAGATAATGTCTCACTGTACTGGATGATAAACCGCGCTACATGTTCCACCGATGATTTATTATCTTCACCCGAGAGCTGAGTGAAGTCTGGGATGCGGTACCCCCTTGGGAAGGTTTCCTTGTCATAGTTTTCAGGGTATAGCAGCTTAGTGAACCTACGGTGTGGGGTGTGCCTTGCTTCAATCTATATGTCCCTAAGTACTTCAACGACCAGCTCCCTTTGTTGTGTCGCCTCTTACTCCTGATGAGGTCCTTGATTATAGCCATGTTGCTCCTTAGGGTTTAGGTCTTCTACATCCTTGATGGGAGGTAGTTATGGATATACCCTTGTTTGGGTATGCTTGTATGTCAATTGTCTATTGATGGGGTAGTCGACCTCCTCTTCCTCAAACTCTACTCTTTTTTGCTGTGTATACTACTGCCATGGAGTCTGAGCAGAAGTAATGGTGTCAAAGAGGGTGTTGCTTCGGGTATTCCCTTTTTCAAAGGTGTTGCACCTGGTGTTAACCCTAAAAGGTTGGTATCAACCTCGATCTGCTTAGACGTTGCTTGTCATTACTCCAACAGTCTTATAGTACTCTGAGTTATTCGTACCCTAAGTCCCCCTATTGGAGGATACTTGGAGCGCCGAGTCTATGGGATTCCTGGCCGGTTAGTTTGGGCCGGTTACTCCTAATGTGCCTTGAGTCTGGTTGATGGTGTGCTCAATGGGTAATGGGGTACAGATGGCTTTGCCCTTGTTCATGGCTTCAGTCACCTTAGCAGTTATCATAAGCGCCATGGTTTGGTTGAAGACATGATGAAGAGACTCCTTGCTACGCTGAGAGATCCCCTTGAAGCGGTCTTTAGTGTCATTGCTTATCCACTTATGATCGACCATCATCTGATCTAGCCAGCTGATTATGGCTTTGAGTGTTTCACCAACATCTTGGTCAGTTGGCTCCTTGGGGGGTGCCGAGTTGATGGTGTTCCTCCCACTACCTGTCTGAGTAGTAGGGAGGGCAGGCTCCTTAGTGGGAGCCGTATTGGTAGAGTTTCACAAGGTACTAGGTTGAGCAGTCAGGAAAGCAGGCTTCTTGAGGGGAGCTGCATTGGTAGTATTCTTCCCAATGAGCATTTGAGAAGAGGGTGTTGCTGTGTCCTCGCTCTTGATCATCTTGATTATAGTAGGTTAAATTGCCTTCTCAAACATCCTCCTAGGTCCCATCAACCGTGCCAAAAACAATATTGGTGAAAAAATACGAGAGAACGTCGATTGATCTCATGACAGCCCAGAGTACTCGTCCCAAGGTTGGTTTAACGCTAAGGTAACAAAGGTTGGCCGTGGCCGAAAGCTAAGATAGAAGCTAAAAAGCTTGAGAGAGATTTTGTATATGATTTGTGTGATGTGGTGATGTCCCTTCCGTTTGCCCCTTGCTCTCCTTATATAGAAAATTCGACCACCTCGACCTCTTACGCTAGATCGCCTCCTAGTCGAACTTGGAGACCTTGAAGTCTCTCTTCGTCAAAAACAAACTTGAAAACCCCATGGTTTACCCAATTTCTCGAGCTTATCTCGCCTTCTCCGCATTCTATCTTTATCTCTTAAGACCCCGAGTACACTCAGCCTCTTTTAATGTTATTTTTAATAGAGTTCGTCTTGAACTCAGCCTCTTTGAGCTTTCATCTTATCCAAAACCTGCGCCAAACCGAACCCTCCTTTCACGTATTGGGTGATGACCTTTCGTGAGTAGAGCCCGCGATGATAGGAGCCCAATGAGACTCACAATGATCAGAGACTAACAAGACTCGCGATGATCTGGCCCTATGAAGGTCTGCGACGATTTGGGCATATGAAGGCCTACAGCGATTAGGCCTATGAAGGCCTATGGCGATTGAGCCTTAGAGAAATCCTGCGATCATATGAAAACCTTCAAGTCTGCAATGATTAAGCCAACCCGAGCCCGCCATAATTTTGGGATGGATGACACCCGCGATGATCCAAACCGAGCGATTTTGCGATGATTCGTCCTCAATGAAGCCCGCGACGATTCGGCCTCAACTACTTTGCGACGATCCAACCTCAATGAAGCTCACGAGGATCCTGGCTATTGATAACCCACGATGATCCGGCCTTCACCAAACCCGCAATGATCCTAGTTTCCTCTTTCTGTGACGATCCAGCCCGCAATGATTTGGGCTTCTTCTTTTCGCAACTATCTAGCTTGCAACGACCTAGGCCCTACTCGTACCGCAACGACCCGGGCCCTACTCATCCTGTGATGATCCAACCCGCGACGATCCAGGCCCTACTCATCCTGCGACGATCCAGGCCCTACTCATCCCAAGCAGCTTATTTCGATAGAAATTGACTAGTGCCGTTTGCTGATCCAAATATTAATTTATGTTGGACATCACTCAATTTTTGTTTGTAATGGAGTCTATGTAACAAACGTAACAATTAGGGTTCAAGAATTGAAGATAGAGGGAGGGAAAACAGAGATAGAAGAAGGGGAGGAAGAACAGAAATGTTCTGTTTCTTAGGATCAATTATGTCAAAATATCTAAAATAGTTCCTAGAGTTTTCTCCTATCTCTATTTATACCTCATAAGTCTTATTACAATTCAGTCACCTAAGAACTCTTATTATTGCTATTTATTCCTGTGATCATTACAACTCCCACTTTCAATAAAAACCTTGTCTTCAAGGTTCAAGGAACATCAAAATCGAAACACAGAACTTAGCTTCTCGTGCAACTCGTGAAACTGTAGCTGAATTCTTGCTGCCAAAATGGTTTAACTTGTAGAGACGAAATATGTGCTTCAAGTCCCTTATCAAATACATGTAAAATCATCATCCCCATCTTAAAAGCAACCGCTTCCACACGCCTTGTAAATGTAATCAAGAGTAGTACAACAAGGACTCGAGTATTCTCCATCACCATCTTCAATATATCAACATCGGAGAAGCACAGCACATGTACAAAATCTGAACCCTTCTCAAAACTTCTCACATTCTGTAGACAAGGTTCAGTCACATTTTCCCCTTGTCTCGCACATGCTATAACACTCTCAGAACACCTTTCATCATCTGCGAATGTACTGCCAACAATGCTGAACCAAAGAAGCTTGCAAGTCCCCCACCCATCTGCTGGAATTCCAATTCCATTTCCATCCAAATCCTTGCTTCTCGACTCAACAATAGCACCAACACATGAATTGACAACAAACACATACTCCTTCCTCTTTGATATCAACTCATTAAGCTTGCTACTCTTTTTCAAGGATATGAATTCACCATCGTACCTTGGGAGATCATTACAAATCCCTGGCATCAACAAAACCTTGTCCTCAAGGTCCAAATCATAACATGCCCCTTTTCTATTCGTTAAACCTTGAATCCAAATAAATTCTGCTTCAGCTCGATACTTTATCAACTGTGAACAAAAACCAGTTCCTATAACTTTGATAGCTCGACATTCTCTTAATTTCTCAAGGTTCCTCTTTGCATCTTTAGTTGCTCCATAATCTGCAGGAGGTTACAACCCTATAACAAAATGCAGTACAACATTTGCATCCGCTAAAATTGCAGAACCTGCATCTATAAAAATGATAGCAGGTGATGGTGTTGCAGCAATCGATAAATCTGCAGAGGTGACCAAATGGGTTGTTGGCTGCGGCAGCAAAGAAGCACTTGGCAATCCTGCGAAAGGCAACAATCTGACGATGTCAATAGGTTGCTACTGTAGAAATGCAGCAAATGATGCATTGGAAAATTGCGAATCTGTAGAAATGAGTGGCCCGTAGATGGAATTTTGCAGCAGACTTTGCAGCAGTGAATCAAGTAGTTTAGATTTAACATCAAAACCAAACTCCTTTATTGTTGGTAACTCCACAAAGAATGGCAGGCCTATAGACTCAGGAGATGAATCTGCAATTGCTTCTAAAAATTGTAGACCTGACTCAAGATCAAGTACTTCCTTGTTTGTCCAAGAAATACCCTTAATTGCATCTGTTTTTGTATTCAGGAGAGAAATCTGTAACTGGCAGTCCATGAAGTCTTCTTGTTCTCCAAATTTAAGATGTCCAAATCCACCAAAATCTAAAACTGAAACTTCCTTGCAAGAGACTTGACGAGATGAAGTCTCTAAATCTGCCTCGTTTGGTTGAAGAGTGTCATCATCATCATCCATTTTGTTCAAGATGTCTTCAACCTTGATCCTCATACACTCTGGCATAATACACTCTTTAACTCTAATGTTCATGACATCATTATGGATTTGACCATCAAGAGAGTCAACAAACAAGGGTCCAGAATCATCAAATCCATATTGAAGTGACCCCATTTGTCGAGTTGCTCATGAACTCTCCACAACACATTCGTCGAGTTGCTCATGAACTCCATCGCAATTGACGAATCCTACTTGCTCCTCATTCTCAAAGCGTATTTACAACGCCTCGACAAACTCATCCTAGTCAACATTGTCGAAGCTCAATCTCCACGACAAGAACCACTCTCTCGCCTTACCCGTTAACAAGTCAACTACTAAACTATATTTATAGACCTCCAAAGATGGATTAATCTCAAAGAATTCCTCACAAAGCTCAACCTAATCATACGGGTTAACACCCGAAAAAAAGAAAAGACTAGGAAAACCTATTCGAGATAAGGCAGCATTTACCTTATTCTTATGAACTTCTGAGGCCCACTCGTCTAATAACTCATCCAGGTACCGGCTTCAACGAGGCTCAACACCATACATTCGAACCACGATCTTTAGGTAACTCTCTGGTGCATGAGTCTTGTGCTCCGGTCATTTCGGTACATCCAAGAACTGACTCCGGCGAGGTTCCATTCCATAGTTCTGACCCAAGAACACTTGGGTCCTCTCCTGCTAGTAAGAAACATGCTCTGGCCCCGGCGACTCCTTCGACAATAAATTCTGGCGAGGCCCATAAAACTAAAATTGGTAAGTGATAGAGGGTAAATTTCTTAGAGTCGAACACTCGAAGAAAACTCGATAAAATCAAGTCTGTTCGAATAAATCCAAAGAGATACTTGAAGATTTGATAGAAAGATGGGCAAAAGAAGAGAATCCCCAATTTTCTTAGAGCAACTCTAAGAAACCAAATTCCATTAGACAAATCAATAATACCCTAGGTTTCTTCCTTTCATTACATATATAGTAGTGTTTCCTAAGCCCAACAAAAGCTACGGCATAAAACAAAGCTATGGTCCAATTAATAATAAGATAATGGGCCACAACAACAAAAGCCCAGCAACAATGATCTTCTAATTCTCTTGTTGCCCGCTCGTGAACTCGTCATCCGATATTCCTACGCCCGGTCGTCCACGTCATTTCTTGTCACCCGCTTGGCCTCACTGCACATTTGTCACCTGCGCGTTCGCCTTTGTCGGTCTTCATGTCACTTGTAACTTCCACTGCTCACACCTTCAGTTCCTTGTCACTCGCGTCTTCAACAGCTACTCCCAAGGCGATGACCGAATTCTCCATGTAACAATCCATCCCGCTTAAGTTTCTTGTTCTCAAGAAACTAGTAGGGTAGCAGAAGTTGAGGCCCAAAAGGAATCCCAAAATGACAGCAAGAAAAGATGATGCCACTTCCAAAAACATCTCGACAATGGTCTCCAATTTGAAACACAACCTCGAGAGCATCTTCAGGTTGTATGGTCTCACCTTCCTCTTCCAATCCTTAACATAGTCAATCAGTTGGGTATAGAAAATTACACGTTCATAATGTCCCAAAACCTTGTCTGCTTCACCGACCTTCAATGCATTCTCAAAAACTTTCCAAGTACACTGTAACAAACCTTGGATTTGGACAATTGAAGAGACCACACAAGGGCCTGAACAACGTTGTCTGCACTCTTCCCTCGTGCTCGTTCAAGTTAGTACGTGACCTCTCAACAATCGGCCTCTCAGTAACGGTCTCACCCTCTGCGACTAGCCAACTAGGTACCGTCACGTCATCCATGTCACTTGAATTAGTATCGCCCTCCATCCCGCTTAAGTTCCTTGTCCTCAAGGAACAAGAAGAGAAGATTGCACACAAAGGTTGAAGGCCTTGACAAGCCAGACCTGCTACAAAAGTTACAACATGTTGTCCTGCCATTCCAACTTTGTCACCTCTTGCTGTAAATATTCCATGAAATTGATTCAACCATGTCCCATCTCCTGTTACAGCACGTAGTGCAATGGCTTCCATATTTGCTTCCACCTCTACAATCAAAACCTCCATCAACTCAACACAAAACCGCTGCAACTGTCGGATATCTCCTTTTCGTGAACCTTGAAGCTGCACTTTGTCATCCTTTAGTCCATGCTGGACTTGTAAAAAGAGCCTCGAGGTCATGCCTTTGGAGGAAAATCGTGATATGGCATATTGGTCTACTTGCAAGCCCAGCTTTATCTCTACAAGGACAATAGGAAAGACCTGTGCATAACGTCTCAGTTCAGAATTTCCTCCTTTAGAAACAATTTCATATGTGACCCTGCCTATCAAGAAGCAAACTAGTAGAAGAACATCTTCCATGGTCTTGTCAAACTCTGCTCTTGTCTCTGTCTTGATGATGTAATATTTAACCTGCTCATCACAAGTCATGACTTCCCACTTTCTACCACGAGTACCTCTCTGAAACTGGTGGACAGGCAGTGCATCAAAGAATTCATGACCGATGATAATTGTTGGTAATCCTGATGGAACCTGATCAATTACAACATGCCACGATATAGGTGTTCCAGCCAATCCACTTGTAGCCTGCACCTTCCCACTTCCATCGATGTTAATATCTAAACATTTTAGGTTAGTATGCTGGAGCTTCTGTAACGTAGGACTGCATTCCACCAGGTGAACATGCAACGACTCCGTGAAAGTCTTAAACTTTACTGCACCACGCAGAAGATCAGCCATAAGTGTTCCTCGTCCTGGACCCAACTTAACTAATTTCACTTTCTTCGGTTGTCCCATATGCTCCCATAGACACAAAGCCTATACACCTACCATCTCTCCAAACATCAGGCTCACTTCAGGTGAGGTTATGAAATCGCCTTCTGCACCAAACACATCCCTATTGATGTAAAATCTAGATTTGGGATTGGTTAAAACCTCCTCTAGGTACTCTTGTTGCGTGGTATTGTTGTTGCAAAGGGGTAGCATATTGAGCACCACCACTGAATCTTCCACCCGATAATAATTAGCATACATGTCAACCAAACCACTACTAACACACATTTTCGTCAAGCCGGTGTCTTATAACTTTCTTGGTAGGCTCCCCAACATCGAAGTTGTCTGCATTGCCAGCTGCAATATCATCTGTTGCTCCATTCCAGTCTAAAGTACAAGCTTTTGTTGGTTTCTCATGCAACATCTCATCGTCATCCACCAAGTCATTAGATTTTCCCACAAAAACACAAGACTCCTCAACCCCCGCCTTGTCATGATAAGATTTATCATAATCTCCTTCCCGGACAGCTTGCGAGGTACTTCCCTTCAACTTCATTTGTTCAAAACCGTGGGAGATGCCACTCTCCAATTGCACAATCGCATCATCCTCATAATAGTTCACACTCATAACGTCATTGAATTAAATAACATACTCCCCCTTTTCATCGAACACCTTATGTGCATCTTTCCAAGCAGCCCCTCTGTTGACAAAGTGCCTAAAACCATATTTAGTCATTTCATCGAACACCTTTGGCGCATCTCTCTTTTTACTCTCCTTACTCAAATCAACCCAAAAATCAAAACCAAACTCAGTTGGGTCGACCTCTAGGATCCTAGAATATCCTTTCTTGTCAAGTTCATCCTCCAATTGAAAACGCCCCAAGTTTCACTTTTAGCAAATCCTTTGGGAAACTCAGAAACAAATACCTCATGTTGCAACCCTCCTAACCCACTTCTAGTATCAACTTCGATCGAAACTGCCTTAGGAAGCTCTACCATCAACTACTCACCATCAAACTTACCTTTTATCTCGACCGCATACTCAACCACCTTGACTTCCTCCTTGTAAACCATCTGCTCACCCTTGGTATGGCCGAATCAACCGTGGCAACGAGCTTCTCCTTGGTTCGGAATTGAGCTAGGTCGTCCTTCATGGATTCTCTGAACTCTCCGAGTATGTCTTTAATGTCGTTCTCCATTTCCATTTCCATTTTTTTTATAGCAGTAACAGGCCAAGGTTGGATGGCTCTGATACCAAATGAATTTCTTGGTGTCGAACACTCGAAGAAATCAAGTCTGTTCAAATAAATTCAAAAATATATTCTTGAAGTTTTGATAGAAAGATGAGCAAAAGAAGAGAATCCCTAATTTTCTCAGAGTAACTCTAAGAAACCAAATTCCATTAGACAAATCAATAATCCCATCCTTTCATTACATATATAGTAGTGTTTCCTAAGCCCAACAAAAGCTACGGCATAAAACAAAGCTATAGTCCAATTAATAATAAGATAATGGGCCACAACAACAAAAGCCCAGCAACAATGATCTTCTAAATCTCTGGTTGCCCGCTCGTGAACTCGTCATCCGATATTCCTACGCCCGATCATCCACGTCATGTCTTGTCACTCGCTTGGCCTCGTTGTACATTTGTCACCCGCGCGTCCGCCTTTGTCGGTCTTCGTGTCATTTGCAACTTCCACTGCTTGCACCTTCAGTTCCTTGTCACTCGCGTCTTCGACAGTTACTCCCAAGGCGACGACCGAATTCTCCATGTAACAGTAAGCCATAATTTTGCTGCACAACAATAGCTAAGAATTTGAGAATTGTCTTGCTCTGTTACCAATTTGTAATAAACCTAACAATTAGGGTTCAAGAATTGAAGATAGAGGGAGGGAAAACAGAGATAGAAGAAGGGGAGGAAGAACATAAACGTTATGTTTCTTAGAATCAATTATGTCAAAATATCTAAAATGGTTCCTAGAGTTCTCTCCTATCTCTATTTATACCTCATAAGTTCTATTATAATTCAGTCACCTAAGAATTCCAATTTTTGCTATTTAGTCCTGTGACCATTACAGTCTATTCATCATGTGTTAGTGGCTTGTCTGTTTGCTAGTGCTACTTGAACCACACTTTATGAGGCTTTTCGTGTCCCCTTTATTCTGTGTGAGTTTTATGAAGCTTGGTGTGGCAAATATCTATTTGTAGTTTAGTCCACAACTTTATGCTCTTTGGATGATTGTATTTGCGTCGTGCTTTCGGGTTCTGTAGACTCCTAGGAATATGTTTTTTTTCTTGCTCTTTTTTATTCTTCTCTTTTCTCCCCTTTTCTTTTCTATCTTTTCGGCAAGGAGTCGTAGGTCCATTGATGCTGCGTTGTTGCTGCCAAATTCTTGTGACCATTAATCAAATGACTAATTCTGATTATCCAAAATTTAATCTTGGGCCAGCAATGGGCCTGATTGCATGACAAACCAAGTTCCTATGACCATAAATTTTTTAAGGGAGTTTTGTTTTTTGAGAAAGGAATAACTTATAAGCATTTGGTTATTCCACAAGAACCACGCTTTTGAAATTAGTCTCCAGCTTAGCAAAATAAAAAATTCTCAATTTTCTCAAACCATAAATACCTAGAGTCCCTTTCCCACTCCCCGTCTTAATCCTGAAACCCTTAATTATTTTAGTTAGTCGCTCGCCTCCTGGTCCATGTAGTGTCTGCTGCCGTCCCGACTCGTAGACTAGTCTCGATTCGCTGGCTACCATGACCCTCAACTTTTGGTTCCATCTCGTCTCCTTCTTTGTCTTGAATTTTTTTTTCCTAACTGGGTTCCAGGTCAACTGATCAAGGATTAATGGGTTTCAATCTTATGGTGTTATCGTTGCTTTTTGTCGATAACCATGAATCCTAAAACCCTTAATTATTTTAGTTAGTCACTCTCCTCAAGGTCCGTGTAGTGTATGCTGCCGTCCCGACTCGTAGACTAGACTCGATTCGCTGGCTACCGCGACCCTCAACTTTTGGTTCCATCTCGTCTCCTTCTTTGTCTGAATTTTTTTTCCTGACTGGCTTCTAGGTCAACTGGTCAAGGATTAATGGATTTCAATCTTATGGATTTATCGTTGCTTTTTGTCAATGATTTGGTAGTTGTTTCCTTAAAAAAATAGCTCAAATATGGTTTAAACACAACATAATCTCCTGCAATTAAATTGATCTTTATGGATGTATCAGACAATGAAGGTGTAATTGAAAACTAACAAAATGGTTAATGAATATCCTTATATTATAACCTTCTATTATAAACATGAAAATTTGTTTTGTGATTTGAATAATTCAGATTATATGTATTAGTATTAAAAAATTGAATTTTGGATAATTCACTATTTGAATTCGGATTAGAATGGTAAAATAGTCAATTCTTATAGTTTTGATTCAGATAATTCAAATTTGGATTATTCGAATTCAGATTATTTGAATGCTCATCCCTAGTAACACATTTTTTTTTGAAAAAAAGAACTTTATAAAAAAAGGAAAAGAAAGACCAAAATATAAATTATTCCCTATGACCTACCTCCCTCCAGACCCACAATCTAGGCAGTCTAGGAGGTGGGGTCATCTAATCGATAGACCAGGAGAGAGCCCGACCACCCTATAATCTATCTCCACTAACTCCACAGGTTGGACAGTCAGAGTGACGCCCCCAGCCTTCAGTCCAAGAAGATGTTGCCTATCATCTATCCTAGTTGACCCCACAATCCGGCAGTCTGGGAGGTCAACTACTAGACAAGAACCCAGTAAAGTTGACTGCCTAACCCCCCTAACCTCGAGGTATCTGATACAAGAGATTCATCATGCCCTCCTACCTCAAGGCACACGCACCCATTACCCACACACCTATTGTATGTGGTTGCAGCCGGGGGCCTCTTTAAAAAATTATGTCACCTCCTAAAAATAGGGAAAAAGAGTACAAACATTCTGTTATTACTGCGAGAATCTATAACATGTGCATCATCAATGTGGCAAAAACAAAGTGCTTTGGCTGAACCCACAAATAGCCATCTTTACTATTTCCTGCTCCTTCTTCTTCTGGATGTTGGTGTTTGGGCTGTCGGGTTAGGTTGTGGGTTTCCTAGACCAGGTTTGATCTGAGAGACGTGTTGGTGTTGGTGGGGCACTGGGTCGCATACAAGTTCAACATTGAGGTGGAGGACCGCGCCGTCTTCCCGGCCAAGCTTCCGCTTTTTGGACCATGTTTTTAATGTGTTAACTTCGTTGAGATATTGGTCTCTTCTCTTTCAAATGCTGGCTTCATTTTGCTGTTTTGGTTTGCCTCCTGCATTGTACGAATGAGTTTTTGCGTTACGATTGTAATTGAGAAATGTAGCATGCAGAATTGCTGTGAGGTTTCATGGACTGATTTAGCAAGTTTCAATTTTGTCCATTTTTAATATAATATTTTCTAGAGCAATTTGTTTTCTTATGCTCTTCTTTGTTGTCCTGCATCACTGCCATTAGTTGCTACGTGGAATATAGTATTTTTTTAGGGAATGTGGAATATAATCAAGGGGAATACTAATAGGCAACACAGCTTTGAGTTTTCTTGCACTGGTTTAGGTAATTGTAGTTTATCCGCTTGAATGTACTATTTGGTGGTTTGTAATGGTTTATTACGTTATGATACAATGGTTTATTATTTATGATACAATAGTTTGCACGCTTACGATACAATAGTTTACACAGTTATGATAAAATAATTTATTATATTACGATAAAATAGTTTATCATGTTATGATAAAATAGTTTGCACACTTACGTTACAATGGTTTACATGGTATTATATAATGGTTTGCAAAATTACAATACAATAGTTTATCATGTTATGATAAAATAGTTTATTATGTTATAATACAATAGTTTGCACAGTTACGATACAATGGTTTATCATGTTATATCGAATAGTATGTTCGGTTATTAAATAATTAATTAAATTATATATTGAATGGTATGCCCGGTTATATCAAATAGTTTGTCCATTTATATTAAATGGTATGACCGATTATATTAAATAGTTTGTCCGTTTATTAAATAATTAGTTAAATTAAATATTGACAAGTATGTCCGATTATATTAAATAGTATGCTTGATAATATCAAATGGTATTCTTAATTATATCGAATAGTTTGTCCAGTTATTTAAAATACTTATAATAAAAAAATTAAATTATATATCAAATGACAATGCCCGTTTATATGAAATAGTATGCCAACTAATGAGTCACGAAAATTTAATACATTAAGATTAAAATTACATGATATATATATATATATTAGAAAGAGAAATCAACCCAACAAAAGTGACTTGTGAACCACTAACCTCACACCCCACAAAGATATATGTGCCCCTTTTTTATTTTTTTTCTCTTTGATTATCTATTTAATTACAATACTTCCCTGCTCCATTTACAGTTAGGTCCGTCCCATTTGTTGCACCATATAGTGCTCGACGGGCACTAATCACCATAGTAAATAAAATATAAAACCTATTTAAACAACAATGCTAGTTAGATAGAAGTTATCTTAAGATAAATGCATAAATGTTTTCTAAGATGAAAAATTTTATGTTGGTCTATCTCTACAATCCATAAATTATAAGTGGACAACTGGGACTTTTTGTTTGTCCACGCAATGTCTATATAATCTAATTATGGAATATAATCCTCATCTAAAGGAAATAGTATCTGAAAAGGAAATTTTATTTTAAAAAATAAACCATAATTCTCTAAACAACTTCATTACCTTTTTTGATTGCTAATTCACTAAAATTCTCTTGGAAAAACTCACTCCAAGCTTTTACAGAAGTACTTTCTCTTGATGGATTTTAATTAAAAAATTTATATCGTAAAAGGTTGGATGATATACCGATGAAGGTATTTTTCTTAACTTATATTATTGATCATCTAAAATTTTATCTCTATTAAAATGATGGTGTGCATGTCAAATGCATTGATTAATATGTATTCTAGACTTGAGACGAGCACAAATTCTTTTTTTTTAGTTAGAACCTTTATTAATAAGGAAAATAAAAAGTAAAAGATGGGAAACATTACGCTCTTCTTCGTGGATCTGGTATTCCTGTATGGAGCACTATGGCAGTCATCATATCCATGCTCCAGCTCATTCGAGTCCGACCACAAATCAACCTCATCCGCCCAGTTGTTCTTGGCTTTACGCACTAGTGAGCCCATGAACTTTAAAGAATCGGGAAGGTCACCAGTGTCAAAAAATGTCTCGATTCCATTTCCTTGTTGTTCTGGTATAGGCAAGGGACCCGTAAGAGGCAAGGAAGAAGCCAGTCCTAAAACAGATGGGGAAGAACCCTGAAGTACCGGAGTTCTCTTACCAAGGAAACCCGACTTCAAATCCTTAGAACCCGAAGACTTCATGCTCTAAGCCTTTATAGGCAGCACACCTCCTACAGCAACATAGGATGACCTCCTGACCTCACGCAAAACCTCGTCACCAGTAGGACTCCCACCAACTGTATCTGAACTAGTAGAAACCAATCCCACCATAATGCTAGTAGAACGAGGCCACTCATTACTCGAACTTGGATAGCGGAGTCTAAAAAATCCTCTTTGTTCATGGAGAAAATCAAATTGCCGGTCCCATCACCAAACAATTCTTCCAAACCAAAAGAAGACTTCACGATCATACCAGAAGTAGCTGAAAATTTGTCACTGCTCGAAAACACTTCTGAATTCACACCTACATCAACACCACTCTCCTTCTCAATCGTACCCATAAGGGAACAATTAGCGACCACCAGTTCAAGTGGGCAGCAAGTATTCTTGGCCACCTTCATCAACCTATTCCTGTCCACCAGCCAATTGGTCAACAAACAGAAGAGCTACCACCATCTCAGCAATGTTAGGAACACTCAGAATTTGATTTGCCGTCTTATCATAAACATGTTCCAACTAATCCTTTCCAAAGGTAGTAACAACCAAAGAAATAGATGCATCTGAGGCCACTTCCAATATTGCAATCCATCCCTTGCACCTCAGCATTATCAGAAACAATAGGAACCAAAGCTAAAGAGGTCTCTTCTGCATGATGGTCCTTCTCAATAATCCTTGCAATCATCAACTTTGGATTAACATCCAGTTCAGGCTATAACAAAAAAGGGATCACGGCAAGAGAAGCCCCTTCTACTGCATCACAAGGCATAATAACACCACCCTCCTCACGAAGCACATCAAATGCATTGGAAGTAGGCACAATCCCCGCCTCAATTACGTCACTCATAAAACTAGAAGCCTATTCCAACATGTGTGCCTCCTTGAAAATATGTAACTTAGAGGAAGTAAGAGCTTGACTTAAAATATTATCATAATTTTGGTGCCAAACCCTCTTGTCTTTATGCATAACTCTCTTGCCACGAGTAATTTCACATCTTTTTTGGTCACCAACATCATCATGCGGATGTAGCTTGTGGCATTTTTCTTGCGAATGTACAATGGTCCTGCAGTGAGTACATAAACTAGGAAAATTCTCAAAGATCAAGCTCACCAGCCAACTAATATTGGCCAACTCAAACAAAGCTTGTCACGAGGAGGTTGAGACACATCCAGATCAACTAGAACTCATACCGAGGCCCCATTAAATCTGTTGAGCACAGCAGAGTCCATATGAATGGGATCACCCGCTGTCGCAGCCAAATCAAACACAACATCCTATGCGATATGTTCCATACTAAGTCCCTCGAGCCTGACCCAAACTTTCACATATGATGTAGCAATTTTAAAAGGTTTGAAGCTAGGGGACCAAGGTTGTAAATAAAGATTACCCTGTGGCAACCTCCAGAAATGCGAGCTCCAAACAGTGTCCTTGTTTGATTTTGAGGCAAAACGAAAGCAAAAGTAATCCATGCGCAATGGCAACATCTGATAAGACTAAATTTTCCTTAGTTAGACGACTGAATTTCTCAAGTCAAATGACGAACATGGCTTTGAGACTTTAGGTATCACCAATCTACCAATAATCGCTCGTTTGCCAAAGTTCGCACATATTACAGAGCATTCTTGATTCAAAACCATAGTAGACATGTCATCTTTAATGATGGGTTTTATGAACACTTGTGAATGAACCCAGTCAGCATAGGACTTTGCACCGTCTTCTGCTAGACCCTTCTTTGACCGGTGAAGCGCAACCATGTTGTTCCGATCATCCTGGACAATCTCAATCAAAGCATCAGACGGTCGTGCATCCTCTGCCAAAGATCCTTCAACCGGGGCATCGGTAATGACCTCATCCCCGTCGGGAAGCGAAGGCAAAGAAAAAAGTCTGAACCGAATCACTAGGCATAACCTGCAAGTTGGAAAACACAATAGAACACATCATAGCCTCCAAACATAAGGACTAATACTACAATAGACCAGGTTGCAACTAAGGGAACCCGGTGAGGCCTGCTTGTGGAGACCATTCTGACAACCCCAAGTTAGCCTCTGCAGTAGAGGATGGCGTAGGACACGATGATGCGGCCCGGAAGACTGCCATAAGTAGCGCCAAAGGATGCGAGGCAACCCTATCCGCAGGGCGAAGGAGAGGTCCATCCATAGCCAGATATGGAGAGGCCACTGCGATCTGTGGGACTGCCGTAGTGATTAAAGACGGAGTGGTGGAAGTCGTCCGTTGATCCTCAATCTTCTTGCGAACTCACACGAAGAGAATTTATCTATAGATTAAAATCCTAGCAACATCTATTCTCTCTCTCTTAAAGCTGCTTTCATGCACCAAAACTAATTCTCCTATTTTGGTGGCCAGGCGATCGAAGAACACGCTGGACCAAGCATGCAGCGCACCGCTTTTCAGGCTTGAATGGGGGGGGGTGTTCTATGGTCCATACCTTCCAATCGCTTTTGCTCCGCAAGAGCTATCAGCAAGGTGTCTCCTCCGAGGGCGCGCAATTGAGGTGAGTTTATCCAAAACTTTAAAAGTTTTTTTATAATGTTTTTCATTTGGGTTGTTGGGTGTAAATAGGCGACAAGGACTTAGTGATCCATTTTCTGTCAGCCTCTGATGTTTAGTAATCCATCCCCTTCCATTTTATCCCCTCTCTCCCAGAACAATTCACACAGTACTCCCTTCCGTTTCTCCTCCCTCCTCGATCCCATCTTTTAGCAAATCTATCCCGGAAACTATCACACTAAAAGGAATTAAGTTAAATTAAATTAAAATACAGGCGAGGAGACATGTAGTCTACCAAAGTCTTCAGCGTGGATGACACCGCCCCCTTCTTTAGCTTCCTCACGTCGCCGCGATCATATGTCTTCTCCTGTAACAACTTCAAATCCCATCCCCTCCCAAGCCGTAACTCTGATATCTTAATTCTGATTTTGCAATTTCTTACTAATTTCTTTTTGCAAGGTACATTTGAACCTTGTACCTCCTTAGCTTTTATATTGACTATTTCTTGCTAGTTTTCTTCTGGTGTCTTTTGGAATGTAACAAATTAGTATTGCAATAGTTCTGCCAACGAAGAACACACCGGCGGTGGGGCTGGTACACAGGTCGTCGGACGACAAGTCATTGGCGCCATCGGCGTCCGCAGATGTTCTGAAGGCAATGTTTGCGAGGATAATTTTTTATCTTTCTGATCCATTACTTCCGCGATACTAAAGAAAATAAATAAACAAATTACAGACCGCTCTTACTTATTTTTTTATCAACTTATCCCCAACATCAAACAAGCGCCTGCAAACCACCGATGCCTTTTATAGGGTGAGCCCATCCTTACTTCTCTCTCTTATCTTTTCGTTTAATCAGTACTGATTCAATTTAAGCCTCTTAATGAAAAGACTCGTAATCCTCTTGTCGCTTTTTTTGGCTGCCCTGCTTAATTTGTGCTTTGCTTCTCTCTAAAAAAGAATGTGTAAATGTTATTGTTAGAAAATTATTATTACTATCTTTTGTTGGGTATGGAGCCTGAGGATGTCTTGAGAGTTGATCGATTGGGTTTGGAGCCCGAGGACACTCGGGGAATCAATCGAGTCAAGAGTCGAGTAAAAATATTGAGGACATCCTAAGAGTCGGGTGGCTCGTGAGAAGAGCTTGAGGATGATCGGGTCGAGAAGTGAAGCTGAGGGGGCGAGACGAAGCGAAACAGAGCGGTTAAAGATGACAAGGCGGGCGCCGGGTCATTGGCGGGCACCAATGGGAACCTGGAGTAAGCCAAATAGTTGGCTTACTCTAACTATCGGGCAGTAGGGTGCACCTGGCAGACGCCTGGTGCTTGTCAGACACCGGGTTGGCCCGGGAATGTTGTTTTTCTTACACAATTATGCCCCTCCCGACCCAATAATCCGTGTAGGGTTTGTGGCACTATAAATATCTATTGTAAGCCTCATTTGAGGTGTTGCCCAAGTGTAGAACTCTAGAGAAAGAGTGGAGAAGCCAAAAAAGAGAGTGAGCTCCCAAAGAGTGTGGGAAGCCATAAGTGAGATCATTGCTTGTATGAGTGAGTGAAGTTCTAAGAGCAAAAATAGTAAAATCTCTCCTGGCTTTGTCGTCCCTGGACGTAGATCATTATGGATTGAATTGGGTGAACAAATACTTGTGTCCCTCCTTCTACTTTTTCTTGTCTTTGTGTTTGTTCTTCTTGTGGTGTTCGTGTTTTGCTCGTGTGCTTGTGTGTTTGTTGTGTTACTTGGGCCCACAAAAAATGGGTATTTTCTCCAACAACTGGTGTCAGAGCCCAGGTTTAGGGCGTGGTGGGAGCAACCACGATGGGTGAAGTGAGATCGCCCGTGGAGAAGTTCAACGGCTTGGATTACGGCTTTTGGAAGATGCAAATCAAAGATTACTTGTACAGTAAAGATTTGCACTTGCCACTTGGTGAGAAGAAGCTGGATGATATGAAGGAATAGGAGTGGAAGCTCCTATACCAGAAAGCAATGAGTGTGGTTCACTTATCCTTGTCTAGGAATGTGGCGTTGCACACAGTGAAAGCAAAGTCTACCAAGAAGATGTTAGCGACATTATCCGAGATGTATGAGAAGCTCTCGGCCACCAACAAAGTGCATTTGATGAGGAGATTGTTCAACCTCAAGACGGTGGAGAGTGATTTAGTGGCCAAGCACTTACATGATTGCCCAATTGAGCTAGGTGAAGATTGACTTTGACAATGAGATACAGTCCCTAATTTTGCTAAGTTCCTTACCTGATAGTTGGAGTGGCACTGTCACGGCAGTGAGTACCTCGATAAGGAAGATGAAAGTTAAGCTAGATTAGGTGAGGGATTTGATCTTGAGTGACGAGATCTAAATGAGTGAATTCAGAGTAGCCTCGAGTGCAGCCTTAAGTGTGGGCCATAGGAGGTGGTACGAGTCGAAGGGGAGGAAGGACTGTGGTAGGTCAAGATCTAAGCCGAGTGGTGGATCAAAGAGGGATTTGATCTTGGTGCAATGTTGGAAGTGTGAAGAGTATGGCCACTTCCAAAATTAGTGTATGAAACCAAAGATAGAGGATGAGTCGGCCAATACAACGACGGATGACCATGGAGATGTGTTGGTCTTGAGCGAGTGGAGTCCATTAGAGGAATGGGTAGTGAATTCGGGAACCTCATTCCACTCTTGTAGCAATACGAGGGTGATGGAGAAGTATGTCCTAGGTGACTTTGGCAAGATTCATCTAGCGAATGGTGAGACTTTGTAAGTTGTGAGCATGGGAGAGGTGCGAATCAAGACCCCTAATGGATCATTGTTACAAATGAAGGGTGTGAGGCATGCTCCCAGGTTGAGGAGGAACTTGCTATCTGTGGGGCAACTAGTTGAGGAAGGCTATAAAAAATCACCAAAGGAGCCATGGTGGTGGCTGACAAGGGGTTTTAATGCCCCGAAGCAATAAAGGGAGTAGGGGTGAAAATGTCAAACCACGAGGAGCGAGTTCAAAACATCCCGAAGAAATGTAAGTAGATTAGGTTGATTATTGTTTGTTTGTTTTTAGGAAAATGATGAAGCAAGACAAGACAGCGAGAGAGTTAAACAATAAGAGAAAAATAGGCTAGGCACCCATCAAGTAACCCCTTACGGTTTGATCTCTACTAGTCATATTAAGTCCATGGTGGGCCTAGGTGAGTCTACGGCATGGTGCTTCTCCAAAAAGTCCTTCACACCACAAAGTAGGGATCTAGGTATCAAGTTGAATCCATGAACACTCCCGTTTCAATGTGGGTTATCAGTCACACGAGAGTGCACGCATCACCTACAATCTTCCTAGTTCCCAACTCATTAATGTTCTACCTAATAAGCGGCTAGATTCGACCAATTTTCACCCTAATAATCACTTCTTTTCTATAGCAAAGACACCCAGTTTTACCCCTAAAAACTATATATTTAAGGGCATTTTTGGTCATTTCTTCAGCTGCTAGGGTTTGGGGGTGGACTCTCTATACATAGCCCCCCAAGCCTCTCATTTTGTAAGCTTAAACACCAAAGACTAAGGCTAGGATTTTTAGAGAGATAAAACTTACTGGAGGCAAGGAGCGGGTGCAAGGAGCAGGTCGAGCGGCTCTACGATCTTGAGCATTTTCTTCCCTTCTCTTTAAATTTTTTCTTATGAAATTATTTACGTACTTATGCATGTTTATTATTAAATGATTACGTGTTAGTAGTTTGCTTTTAGATTGGGTGCCATAAGGGCACCCCGAATGGTTTGGTTTCGAATGGGCTAAAATGATTAGGCGTGAAGCGGGTAGGGATCTATAATGCATTAGTTTAATAATGACCTTATAGTAGGACTGAGTGTGGATAACACCTTTCCATTCTATAGGTTCTTATCAATTGTCCACAGCATAACCTGAAGGACTTCATTGAGAAGAGGGACATGAAGATACCTACCCAAGTGGGCTAGAGGAGATCTAACGTAGTGAGACCGGAGAGTCGAATCTAGTAGGCTATTACATGGAACATTAATGAGGTGGGAACTAGGAGGATTATAGGTGATGCGTGCACTCTCGTGTGACTGATAACCCATGGTGAGCGGGGAGTCTTCATGGGTTGCACTTGATACCTAGATCTCGACTTTGTGGTATGAAGGACTTGATTGAGAAGCACCATGCCGTAGACTCACCTAGGCCAACCATGGACTTAACATACACAGTAAAGACCAAACTGTGAGGGGTTGCTTGATGGGTGCCTGGCCCATTTTTCTCTTATTGTTAAACTCTCTAGTTGTCTTGTCTTGCTTCATCATTATCCCAAAAATAAACAAAAACAATAATCAACCTAATCTACTTGAATTTCTTTGAGATTTCTTAAACCCTCTCCTCGTGGTTTGACATTTTCACTCGTACTCTTTTTATTGCTTCGGGGCATAAAAACTCCCTTGTCAGCTCTACAGTTCTAGGCTTAAACAAGAGAAGGCCCCATTCCTCCCACAAACACTTTTACAAAAGAGAAGACGAGAGTGTTAGTAGAATGCTCCACCCATCCGAAACATATGGGCACCTCATGAACAAGAATTGGAGATAGTAATCTCCTCGTTAGGCTCAAGTTCTGTTCAAAAGGTACCACATCAACCCCACAAGTTCACCCACAACTAGAAATTGTGAGTCTAAACAATCAAGGGTGTAGAAAATCTATATTTATACGCTTTACGCCTGAGGTATGTTCCTCAAACGGTGTGGGGTTTGACCATTGACAAAAAATCAAAACTTGAGGGGGTACAAATCATAAAAAATATCCCAAAACTTGACCTATTTAATAGTGATCTAGACCTAAACATGCAAGTTCCTACATGGAACTCCCCCCCCCCCCCCCTCCCTCACACTTGAATGACACATTGTCCTAAATGTGAGAGGGTTTACACAACTAAACTGAACGAAAAGAAGTGCTTTAATGACCACCGTGGTCCAAGAAGTAAAAAAGATATTTCAATCAAAAACACACATCAAGGTCTCCGTGGCCACAATATATGCCAAGATTGAAAACTAAAATTATACAAGCAATAAAACCTTAAAGTGGAGGAGGGTTAAGAGAATGTCCCTTGTCATGTAGGTTGGGACAAGCAATCAATCCAAGATATATGACAGAGAGCTTCTATGTGCTGCTCACCGATGGATGCTAATTTCTGCCGACCGGCAGTTTTTGGTTAGTCTTGACGCCAAGGTGCTCGGCCCCATGTCCACCATTGCCATCTTTGCAGAACCTGAGATGACATAAAATTGCAACCTACCATCCTACAAGAAATCCTACTAGTTTGAGATAAAGTTTTTATTACAAAATTTTACTAATTTATAGTCTTTAGCTTGACTCATTTCCTCTGAGCTCACTAATTGCCCGAAAGTGCCCAAGGTGGCACGAAGTCCCAAATGTTTAGTTTTAACCCATTCCGTTCTGTTAGAAGTCTGACAGTACACTAGTTATTTGCCTCGTGTTTTGATTTTGATGGTTGCTCTTTCTTGATCATAAGTGGATAGTGGTTCTCCTTCTGAATCGCATGGTGTGGGGCCAAAAAATCTAGTGAAGGTGCATGCATGCCCATTTTGTCCCATTCCTATGTAAGAATAGAAGGTTGCTTTCTTCGTAGGCTTGGCAAAACCTTCTCCCATTTGAAAGGAGATTTTTCTCTTGTCATCATCTATAACTGCCATATAAGAGGTGAGAAATGGTTGCCCAAATAGAGGCACATATGTTTTCGTGTTCTTCACTTCGACCACCATAAAAGTCATTGTTTTAACATTCCCTCTCAGTCGCACGTCCACCGCGCATGTCACTCTGCATGGAGTTAGCACTGTACCATCGGCTAAAATAAGGGTTATTTGATACCTCCCCTTCTTTGATTTTTTGCTATTCGCCTTCATCATTAGTTGAACCGGCAATCGATTTCACCTTTGAATTCCTTGCCAAGCACTCTCTATCATCAAAAGCTATGGTTTCTAGTTTTGTCACAAAGCAACTTGTGTATTTCGGCTGGGTGCTATTGCACATCGAGAAAACCTCACTAATTTGATCAACCTGAAGGGTACAAGACTGTCTGTTAACATCGATCTTGGCTTGGGTATGTGCCAAAAAAGGTCTTCTGAGAATTACCATCTCTTCTACGCCATCTGGGTCTTTGATGACCAAGAAATCTAATAAGATGTGATTCCATCGGACTCCCACCTTGACTTTCATAACTTCTCCTAGAGGAATCGTGAGTGATCTATCAACCATACGAATATTGCTTAGCGAAGGGAGGAGGAGAGGGGGTTCCTTGAGTTTGTTCCAGAGGGAGTATGTCATAATGTTCACTGAAGATCCTGTATCACAAAATGCTCTATCAATGTCTACTCCTCCTAATGTGATTGGAATCACAATTTTTCTAGGATCTTGCGAGGGTTGGTCAGTACTCTGCCTCATCTTCCCCTCGCTCATCATAGAGCATTCTTCTTGTGCTATTGCTTTTATTTCTAGCAATGCCCCGTCGTACTGCTTCAAGGTTCATCCCACTCGCTCCTATTTGATTTCCTTCGAGCCCTTGGTGGGATGCCAATTGTCCCTCAACTATTTGTTCTAGGTTTGCCATGCGAGATCCTTGCTGGTTTATGCTTGTCATCACCTCCTTTTGGCTCTAGATTATCAGCTCTATCTTATCTAGCATAGTGTCCCATTTTTCTGCCCTTGTCTCCATATTTTCAATCCTTTTGTAAAGTAACCTACTGGGCACCAATCCTTGACCTTGCAAGGGAGGCCCTGGGTCTGGCACAATAGCTAAGGGATTGTCTTTGTGCGTGTATGCCAAGTTCGGGTGATTGTGAATTCCCATCTTGTAGGAATTATAACCCTTGTTGTTTTGATAAGGTTAACGTTGACTCTGTCCCATGTAATGAACTTTTTCCACCCTTTCTTGGCAGTCCTTAGCTTCATGCCTATCTTCTCCACAGTCCTCACACTTGATTTGGACACATCCCACTTTCCTCACTTGTTGATGGTTGTCCTCCTATTGCCTTTCCAATGCACCTACTTTGGCCTAAAGTTGGACCACCAAGTCTCTCTTTGCTCCACTTATCTGAGGTCGTGGAGGGTGGAGGTCACATTTACTCGAGCAAGCTGAGGTAGAGGAGGATATCTCTTCAAGAATTCGAATGGCCTCGTACTTTGGCTTCCGTGCAAAGGAACCGCTAGTGGCAGAATTGAGAGTGGCTTGAGAGGTTTTGGTAAGCCCAGAGAAGAAAGCATAAATAAGGTGTTGCTCGGTCATATTTTGGATTGGGCAGGATCTCTTCAAGTCTTTAAAACATTCCTATGCTTCTCCAAGTGATTCATCTCCATATTGTGAGAAGGTATTTATCTCCCTTAAAAGCTCGTTGATCTTTGAATAAGGGAAGTATTTTCCTAAGAAAGTGTTACCCGCTTCTCTCCACCTGGTTATCCCAGAGTCTCTGAGGCTCACATACCATACTCGTGCTTTTCCTAGCAAAGTGAAAGGAAAAAGGCATAGCTTAATAGCATCTTCGAAAATTCCCTGGATCTTGAAAGTGTCGCATATAGCATTGAAGCGAGAGAGGTGGTCCCGTGGGTCCTCCCTAGCCTCTCCTCTAAATTCAAGAGATATAGTAAGTGAACTGAGAATGCCAAATGGAATAGAAAAATTTATAGTATCCACGCTCGGATATGGTACACCTGAGGTTAGACCATCAGCCATCAATCTAGCAAAGTCCGCGAAGGGGACATCATCCTCCTCAAAGTGTGGAGCACCCTTTCCAGGTGTTCCTCTGGGTACTTCCTCTAAGTTCATCTTCTACTTCGTGCGTCTTTCTCTCCTCAAGGTTCGCTCAATCACCCCAATATATTGTGCTAGTTCCCTCAAATCAGTGCATGACCCCGAAGAGCGCATTCGTGGCATATAAAAGTAAGTACCTGTGAGAGGAGGAGAGCACACACACTAAGATTAAACTAAAGCAAGTGATATAAACTAAAAACAACCTAAACTAAAACATAAATCAACTAGGGTGTCTTAGTAAATGCTGCTCCCTGGCAACGGCTCCAATTGACAAGGGATTTTTTACGCCCCGAAGCAATAAAGGGAGTACGGGTGAAAATGTCAAACCACGAGGAACGAGTTCAAGACATCCATAAGAAATGCAAGCATCCCCTCACAATTTGGTCTCTACTAGACATGTTAAGTCTGTGGTGGGCCTTGGTGAGTCTACGACATGGTACTTCTCAATCAAGTCCTTCACACCACAAAGTTGGGATCTAGGTATCAAGTAGAACCCATGAACACTCCCCTCTCAGCGTGGGTTGTCAGCCATATAAGAGTGCATGCATCGCCTACAACCCTCCTAGTTCTTAACTCATTAACATTCTACTTAATATTCGGCTAGATTCGACCATCCGATCTCACTACGTTAGATCTCCTCTAGCCCACTTGGGTAGGTATCTCCACGTCTCCCTTCTCAATCAAATCCTTCGAGTTAAACTATGGAAAATTGGTAAGAACCTATAGGATGGAAAGGTGCTATTCATACTCAGTCCTACCACAAGGTCATCATTGAACCAACGCATTATGCATCCCTACCTGCTACATGCCTAATCATTTTAGGCCATTCGAAACCAAATCATGCCAAGTGTCTTTGTGGTGCCCAACCCAAAAGCGAACTACTCACACATAATTGTTTAATAACAATCATGCATAAGTATGGAAACAATATCACAAGAATAAATGTAAAGAGAAGGGAAGAGAATGCTTAAGATAGTAGAGCCGCTCGACCCGCTCCTTACATCCGCTCCTTGCCTTTGGTAAGCTTTCTCTTTTCAAAAACTCTAGCTTTAGTCTTTTGTGTCCAAGCTTACAAAATGAGAGGTTTGGGGGGCTATATATAGGGAGTCCACCCCCAAACCCTAGTTGCCTAAGAAATGACCCAAAATGCCCTTAAAATATCAAGTTTTCAGGGGTAAACCTGGGTGTTTTTGCCATTTGGTGGATGATGGCGCTGATTGGTAGTCATGAAGATTGTAGTGCTCGGTGGTGATTCTTCCATTCGCAAATAGATTTTTTCGAGCGGTGGATGTCTTATGAACAGGATTCCTCGCTGATCGACGGGTACCGCGCTAAGCCAAAAGTTACAGAGCTTTTCTCTCGAAGGAGTCCGGAGGGCTTCAATAAATAGAGCATTCGCCAAAGGGACGAACTCTTCTGTCGATTGGTGGTCTTCACAATATTTTTGCTGCTCGCTGACGTGTTTTGCCATTTGGTGGCTGCAGCTTATTCACGGCTTGCCTCTTCTTGACTTGAGTCCCTCCGAGCTCTGCACCATCAGTTGCTCCTTACTATTTAACTTACCTCCATAAACAAAAGACAGAAGTGAAACTATTCGAGATAACGGGCCAAAAAAGGACATAAAAAGACTCAAGACTCGATATAAAAAGACTCAAACTCGAATCTAAATAACCTAAGATAAGCATTTTTCACGCTCATCACTAGCTCGAGGAGTGAAGAAGGGGACCTTGTATGCGATGAAGAACACCCACGAGTGGCAAAGTGGCCATGAGAATGAGAAGGGGATGAAGGTGCTTTGTTCAAAAGGGAAGCTACCAAGCTTGAAGACCTTAGAGGTGGGTCTTTGTGAGTATTATGGTCTTGGAGAGCAGAAGAGAGTGAGCTTTTCAAGAGGTGGTGTTTCCTGAAAGGTGGAGAAGCTTGAATTGGTCCAAAGTGATACGAGGGGAATGGAACTGGTGGCATCTTTGGATGGTTCATTTTATTATAAGACCTCCATTGTGAGAAGAATTTTAAGGTGTGTTTGAGATCAAGAAATGGCAGAGATTACAAGCTCTAAGAGTTCAATGACAAGAGGAGTGTGTCCAATGATGTGAGTTCTAGCATTGAGATGGCCAAGCTAGTCATCTTGGACTCGGGTGGGAGCAAGAAGGTATTGAATGGCCGGGAGGCCAGTGAGAAGAAGGCAAAACCAAGTTCCCACCGCCAGTGGTTTTACAGCAGAGTTCTACGAGTGAAGGTAGTTCATCATAAGGGTTCTCCCCTGCCAACAACTACCTCTTATCGATAGATTGTGGTGAGCTAAGAGATTATGTTGGGGCAAAGTGGAGTGAGCTTGGGCACAAGAGGATGCTTGCAAAGGTTGAGAAGATGGAGTCATTGAGTGCTAACGAGACTTGGGAACTAGTCAAACTTTATAGTGGTAAGGCAATGCATAATTGGGAAGCTAGAAGAGTTAGGCGTGTGGAAAATGAGAACATGTGTTGTAAGGAGAGATCTCAAAACTAGAAGACTGCAGGTGCTTTCATGTGTGGTCAGGTAAGGTATGCAAAGGGGCGTACAAGACCAGTGATAGAAAACTCGATGGAAGTGGAGAGAAGGCTTTTGAAAAGTCCTAGAAAGGACCGTGAGAAGGCACTGAAGTAGGTGCCCATCCACTTGATAAGCTTTGTAGAGAAGGGCCTAAGTAATAATGGCAAAAGGCTAAAGTTGCAAGATGTGTTGATGCAGATGTAGCATCAAGCTACCTCTAGAGAAGAAGTGGCCTTGCACGAGAGATGACCCAAAGGGTGGATTTGGAGAAGTTAGAGCTATGCTTGCTTTCGACTAGCCTTATGAAGTGATGAGAAGAGCCCGATGCACCAATTAGAGGAGAAGGTCATCTAGTGACGGGTGATAAGTACCAATTGGTGAAGATGGTCACCTAGTGATGGGTGATAAGTGCTAAGTAAAAAAAAAGTCATCCAGTGAAGGGTGACAACAACAAAGTGAAGAAGGTCATCAAGCGAATGGTGACAAGTTACAAAGTGAAGATGGTCATCAAGTGAGTAGTAACAAAGTGATGAGGATCACCTAGTGATCGGTGATAAATGATATGGTTATTCTCCGGGTGGGAGGTTGCCAAGAGATGAAGAAGGTCATCCAGTGATGGGTGATTGGTGTTGTGGTTAGTCTCTGGGTGGGAGATTATCAAGTAAAGATGAGGATCGCCTAGTGAGAGGTGGTTCGTGTTGAGGTCAGTCTCTAGGTGGTAGATTATTGGGTATAGAGTCTGAGGATATCTCAATAGTTGATCGATTGGGTTTGGGCCCGAGGATGCTCGGGGAATCAATCGAGTCAAGAGTCGAGTCAAGATGTTGAGAATATCTGAGGAGTCGTGCAGCTCGTGAGAAGAGCTTGAGGATGATCGGAGGTGACGATTGGTTCGAGAAGTGAAGCCGAGGGAGTGAGACGAAGTAAAACGGAGCTGTTGAAGATGATGCAGCGGGCGCCCCGTCAGGCAGTAGGGTGCACCTGGCAGGTTGGCCATGGAATGTTTTTTTTCTTAGACAATTATGCCCCTCCAGACCCAATAACCCTTGTAGGGTTTGTGGTACTATATAATACCCGACCATATTAGATCAAATTAGTTGGATTTAATCAGGTATGTCATTTGGTAAAATAATGCTAAACCATGTAGGAAACTAATAATGCTAATTGGTCATCGAGAAATTTTAGAAATGTTGTTAGATATAATTTGGTACGAATTAGATTGAGGTATCAAATAATATTAAGTTTATGAACTTAATTAACAACTAAATAAAAAAATGACACATCAACTAGAGAACGTGACAAGAAAGAGAGATGATCATGTGGTTGAATTTGAAAATTTGACACCAAGTAAATAAAAGATGAAGGTAGGAAATAAGTTTGTTAAGTTTGTCTCTTAACTAAAGAATAAGAACCAAATAAAATTAAATAGAAAAAAAGGGGTTGAAAACGTGGCAACCCATTAAATGAAATTAATAACGTGAGTGGAAGGTTTTCATAAATTCCACGGAAACAACAACAACAACAAAAAAGCTAGATAAGGCAGTAAGATATCAAAGGATTTATTGTTGGAGAAAATTAGAATTTATTTACGGAGCAGATTATGGAACTAGAAAAAAAAAGAATTAAGATAATCATAAGGTAAAAAGAAAAGGGGGAGTCAAAAGGTAAAGAAAACGTGGCAACATGTGAATTTGCCACCCAAACTCAAAACCCCTATAAAATAGAAAATATGTTGAAATAAAAATGGATCAATAATTTCCACGGAACCAAAAAAAGAAAATGGGCCGGGAAAGGAAAAGGGGCCGAAGAAGAAACGAAAGGAAGGAAGAAATGAAAATAAGAGAAAACCCATAGAGAAAAAGTGGAAAAGAAATAACAAGTGCACCTTGTTTAGGAAGATATGGGAAATCACTTGGTAAGCTAAACTTTAATTCTTTTAATGTTGATTCTCGTAATAGAATTAGTAATTAATTATGGCAATAACTATTAGATGAAGTCAATTGGTAGGATTAAGTGGGATTGATTTACTTTGTGTTAGGACTGAAATTATAAATTTATTTGGAGTCATGGTTTGGTCATGTTCGATTGGTTAAGAAAATACAATTTTCTTTTAAGAGTAAAAAAGTTGGCATAGTTACTAGTACTTTCTGCAAGTTCAACTTAACCAAAGAAATAAGAAAAGCTATGGTAAATAAATTAAGTTGGAGAGTTTATCTTTTTGGTATCATAATAAGATATATTTTGTTGGGAGTTGATATTTTTAGTGAGTTAAACATATTTAGAAGGATTAATAGCTTTTTATATTTAAATAACTCCGTGGAACATTTACGGTAATTTTAGAATGAGAAGCTTCATGAAAAGTAAAATATAATATTATAATTAAATGATAGATGAAACAAATTTGGAAGAGGATTTAGAAACTACTTAACTTGGTTCGAATAGGGTAATAAAGGAGCAGAGGAAATAAATCATAAGGATTTAGAATATGGGATTGAGAAAACAATTATTATTTTTAGTGACTTATGGTTCGATTAAATTTTAGGAACCATTTTAATGTCACAGGTCTTGGAAAAATATTTTGAAAAATATGTGGAAAAGAGATTGTGTGGATATCGAACTAGAACAAGTTGTATTTCAAATGAAGGAATTTTTATATTGGAAAGAGGATTGCCGATCTAGATAGTCATCGAGCCGAAATTGGTAAACAAATAATATATGACTCGTGCTTTCTTTGGCGCACTCTATTTATTTGTCATGATTTGAATATGGTACTGTTAGTGCATATTGTGCATTTGTCATATGGGCATTATGATGTGACATTATGATTTGTAAGTATTTGATTAATTTGGCCCCGAGTGGACACTAGAAATATTTGGTTTGTTCATTGGATATATTTGATTCATTTGGAGCCTATGAATTTGTGTGATATGAATAACTATATGATATGGATAGCTCTACTATGTGATATAGACGTCTAGTAGGCAGAGGTCTACCCGTGACCAACCGGGAATGTTGGCATATGTGCACATATACTGAGGATACAATAGATTCTGATATGATTTGTTTGGCCGACGGGGTTGGATTCTGATGGCGCCTTTGAGATATGGTATCCTCGTGTCGGGGTTGGAATGACATTATCTAGAACTTGCCGAACGTTCGTCCAGTTCTGTGATTTGATTTTGGAATTATGTGTTCATGTGTCAAATTGCGTAACGGAATGAGACGTTGCGTAGTTTGCTCATGTTTATGTGTCTTTGTGATTATATGTTAATATTTGGTCATCTGATAAGTATGATTTTATGATAATGTAAATATCTGCATGATTCAATTGACATGTTAGTCATATGCATGCATTAGGTATGTTTGTGCATTGAGTAGCTAAATAAATTACAATGCATATCTTATTTATTTACTGAGTGTTCCAAAATACTCATCCCCCCTCTTACTAGTTTTGCAGGAACTCGTACACAAGTTGTATTATTTCAGAGATCTACTATGATCGTACCAAGTCTGATTTGTTCTCCAGGACTTGCATCGATGTCTCCAGTTTGTATTTTGCTCTTTCACCTAGAAGCTCCGTAGTCACAAGATTTGCTTTGATCTTGGGAATGTTTAATTATTAAGAGTATATTAATTTTTTTTAATCAAACAAAGCTTGACAAATGGTTATAAAATTTTGGTATTTAAAACGCAAGATAATATTTGTTTTAGTTATAAGTTTATTGGTTTACGATTTGAAAGGATTAGAATAAGTTTGAGGCTAGCTAGATTTCTTGGTGATTAAAGGAGTCAATGTCTAGCGCCGATCACCGACCTGAGTTTGGGTCGTGACAGACTATAAATACCCATTGTAAGCCTCTCATTTGAGGTGTTGCCCAAGTGTAGAACTCTAGATAAAGAGTGGAGAGGCCAAAAGAAAGAGTGAGCTCCCAAAGAGTGTGGAAGCCATAATTGAGGCCATTGTTTGTATGAGTGAGTGAAGCTCAAAGAGCAAAGATTATGAAATCTCTCATGGTTTAGACGCCCCCGGACGTAGATTGTTGTGGATCGAACTGGGCGAACAAATATTTGTGTCCCTCCTTGTGCTTTTCCTTGTGTTTGTGTTTGTTCTTCTCGTGGTGTTCGTGGTTTGCTCGTGTGCTTGTGTGTTCCTTGCGTTGCTTCGGTCCACGAGAAGTGGGTGTTTTTCCTAACATCTTTAATGTAATGAAACTATAGTATATTCTTCCACACACAAAAAAAACTATAGTATATTCATAATTAGGGAGAGCGGATTTATATTTTGGCAAGTAGGGTTTCAAGAGCGAATTATTTCACATTTTATTTGTTTGATTTTATTCTACTCTAGGATCTTTGGCCGACTTCATTAGTTATTTATTTCTTGATTAATTATTTTTAAAATGACTGTCATCTTTTTTGGCGAACTTTTGCACGAGGAACTCCCGGTGTTAAGAGAGAGGTCTTTGTCGAGGAACAAGCAACATCTTAGACATGTGTGGAAAGAGTGGGTCCTACTAGAAAGGGTGAAGAGGCAGGGGACAGGGAGGTGCTGGCGTCTATGGTGACTCTTCCTGGTGAAAGAGAGGAGAGAGAGTAGGGGGGAGGAGGCACCAGATTTAGTCCTGGACATGTATTTTCGTCCAGAACCATCTTAGAACACGCAATGATTCCCTTAGTTATGATGTGTTCAGTTATGACGAAATAGTTTGTCCAGTTATGACGAAATAGTTCGCGACGAAGCGATCCTGATTTTTTTGGAACACGCTATTGTTCACCCATTTATGATTAAATGGTTCGCTCATTTATGATGAAATAGTTCTCCCAGTTATGACGAAATGGCTTGCCTGAAGTGGTCCCGATGTTTATGGAACACGCTATGGTTCGCCAACTTATGATAAAATGATTCGCCCAGTTATTGTCGAATGGGCCTCAGGATAGTCCTGCAAATGAGATTTCAGGACCAAATCCAATCCTGGGGAGGAGAAATGATTAATATTTCTTTTGTTCACGGTACAAAATTATTTTATATAATAAATTAATAGATGATGCTAGTGAGAGATCTGATTATATAATAAAATTAAATATAGAAGATAAAAAATAATTTTTATTTTTAATTAGGAACCTGAAAAGTGATAATATCAAATACGAGTGACCCTAGCGTAATTTGATAGTCCAACATAAAAGTTTGGAGTCCGAGGCCGACATGTAAACCTTTGAAGGATCATGTTTCCACCACCATTGTGTGGCTGCAAATTGCAACCTGTTGGTCAAATTTTATGCGGTGAATGTCTTTTCTTCGAGAACAAAACTTTCATATTGCCTGTTTCACAACACGCGGCCGATAAAAAGTTCTACCATATTAAAAATAGGCTATCAAATATTAGTTGACTTGGTATACAATATTTCAGATTCAGTGGGGACTATATAAAAGATGTTCATATGGAGGGGACTAAATTTTGGCTGTTAGATTTGATTATCTTTAAATCTGATGGTCAATAACCTATCAAGTGATATTGGTTTGCATGAAATTGGTTTGCATATGAAATAATATTGGTTTGCATGTGAAGTAATATTGGTTTGTATGTGTAATGATATTGATTTGTGTTAGTACCCATCGATGGGGATAAGACTTGTCTCCACTGAATCCGACCCCAGTCTACAATACCTTTGTTGCTCGATAGTCAAATCTGAAAATAGTATCTTATTCTTCACTATTCACTCCTCTACATTCTTAGTTTCTAAGATCCTACACTAGTTGTATAACCAATCTATTATTGTGATACCATAAATTATCACGTCTCATGTCAACGACAATGCCACACAACAAAATAAGCCTTCCAATAATTCTCCTCATAAGGCTGGATCATGTTAATAAATATTGCATTAGGCAATATAAACCATTTCTAGGCAATATTGCATTGGATTAGTGGAATATAGGTCAGAGGGAAGACAATGCTATGCTTGCACTAGCTTTGGGGTCGGAGGATGTGGTGATAGTCATAAGTAGGGATGGTTTGGTGGAGCATGCTCATCCTAATTCGATGGCGGGAGGGGAGCCTGGTCAGGATTTTGCTTTGGTGTCATATTAGGAGGTGACAGGTCGTGCTGCTCTCACGGGTCTATTAGGTGAGCCAGGGGATATTCATGATGGGGTCAGCTTCTTAAGGAGTTTGGCTGCTAATGAGTGTGAAATCGCGGATCCTGTTGACTATGCAAATAATGTCAATACTTCCAGGTCAAAAATGGAGAGATCTTGCAGAGGAAGAACGTCCTGTTGTTTTGCACATACAGCTATACATGAGGACATTAAAGCGAGTAGGGAATGACATGTAATAGGGTTACCTAGCGGGTCAGATAGAAGGATCTAGTATTGGGGGAACAGTGTACTGTTCTTTGAGTGTCAACTACTACCAAAATATGGGTTAGCTAGATATTCGTGTAGGGGCGGGACATTTATATAACTTTTCTTTTCTTTTCTTTTTAATAAAGCTGGACATTTTTTTAAAAAACTAATGCTTATTCAATAGTGGGCCGTGAGATGTTTGGTGGGTTAGGAGTTAATTAATGGTTATAGGAACTTGGGTTGCTAGGCAATCAGGCCTATTGGTAGCTCCAAAATTAAATTTTAGATATTTCGGATAATCAAACAAGTCATTTGACTAGCTGAATTCAAATCTAAATCAAAAATATAATTTTTTAATAATCTGAGTCCAAATACAAAATTATCTAAATCTGAATCCGATTTATTTAATATTTGATATTATGCTCACTCCTACACGTTACCATTCATGTCTCATGTTTGCGAATCCTTCGACGTGATCATGTCGAAACATGCAAATGTGAGATTTCAATACATGACCCAATTTTTCTAACAAATTGTGTCCAATCTCCTCAACTCTTCTAGAGTAACTTGGGGTTGAGCTTTGTTGATAGCTCGGAATCAAATTGCAGAATGAAAGAGTGGCAACAACAAAAGATTTGGAATCAATTGAGGCTTAATAAAACATGATTCTGACATTGAAAGTCTTTATATGGATTCAGATATGTGACGTGGTAGGTGATATGGTAGCGACAATACGATGTCAATGGGCCTACGAACCCTTGCCAAAGAGATATAGAAAGGGTGAGGGAAAGAAGAGAAGAATTAAAGAGAGTGAGAAGAAAGAAAAAAAGGGGATGTTTTGGAAATTGTACAATTTCAAAATTATCTAAAGTAACCATAAAAAAGGATTAAATATAGATTAGTGACCATACAAAGATAGCTTAATGTAGATAAGTGATCACACAAGATAGATTAGTTATCATAAATGGTCAAAAAATGGATTGCTGACCATGTGCTAAAATTTATTAAAAATAAGTGACCATAGGTCTTTTTACCCACTATCTAGCTAATCCCACGAAAGGGTAGTCAAGAGAGAAACTCAAATAAATAGAAATACATCTGACTCATACGATATGTATGAGATTGCAACCATACACCTAGTTAAAACCATGTCTCACTAAATCCAATGGGAAAATTTACGACCTTCAAAAAGAGTGCCCAAACATTAAGGGTGAAAAATGAAAGAACGGAAGTTAAAAAAATAAACTTTTTCCATATAACGGATAATAAAGTCTAGAGCTTAGCACCACCATCAATCCTCATTCACTATAAATAATGCATATACAACAACATTTTCTTCACAAAAAATCATGTATAACAACAAACTCTATGTCACCAAGCTCCCTAAGAATATGCACCCAATGGTTTGTGAATTTCCAAGGAACCCCCAAATGGCGATCACGAAAGAGACAGAGGCCACATAGCTAGTGACAGTCTCAAGCAAAAGCGTTCTTCAACCTCTATCATCCGCAATCTCAACACAAGGAATTGGCCTCACCAACCAACGATCAAAGAAGAAGAAGAACAATTGAATGGAGAATTACAGGTGAGATTATAAAAAATTCTCATATTCCTAGAAGTCTAGAGAACCCAAACGCAGGACACAAATGCAATCATCCAGAGAGCATGATGTTCTGGACTAAACTGCAAACACAAAGGTTTGCAAAACTCTCATACAGGATAAAGAGGACACGAAAAGCCTCATACATCTTGGTTCAAATTGCACTAGCAAACGAACAAGCCACTAGCACATGATGAACAGACTCCTATGCAGAAAAAAGTTAAGTCTAACCACATCAAGGATTCTGACAATATGCTGTAAGTGAGTGATATCCCAACATAAATTGATCTTTGGATAAGCAATTGACACTAGTCGATCTCTATCGAAATAAGCTTGTTGCTATTTCTATTTCAAAAAAATAGTTTCGGCATCGTACTGTGTTACCACAATAGGCGATCCCATGTAATGATCAAAAATATTTTGACATCATGCCGTGGTATTCTCTCTTTCTGGCATTCATGTTTTGCCTTGATCAAAATAGTATAAATATGCCGTGTTCACTTTCTATTTTCAATTACGGGAGTATATGTGAATTAATTTGATTGTCACAATGTTACTAAAATAATAAATTTAGTAAAAGTTGATGTCATTCCTCTTCAAAGTCAG
Source organism: Hypericum androsaemum (assembly GCA_963995505.1). Lineage (NCBI taxonomy): Eukaryota > Viridiplantae > Streptophyta > Magnoliopsida > Malpighiales > Hypericaceae > Hypericum > Hypericum androsaemum. Next base: position 13,103,456 of record OZ023180.1, read on the forward strand.
GCACAATTTCTTTTATTAATACAAGATAGATCATTATTACATATATTCCTAACAAATAAAAAATTATCTATATGCCACAATCTCCACCTGGACCACCATAAGAAATGATCGCTCTATTCAACGGGTCGTAGTCCCAACGAAGTATACTATAACAACTTTCATAGTCACTAAATAATTTCGTATTTGAATAGTCGACATCAACGAAACGGTAATTCTCGTTAACGGTTTGAATAGTTTAAAAATTTTAGGAAGTTGTACTTTTATGAGTAGCAAATATTCCTCTTCTCATAGGTGGGCTTGATTGTCCAATAGGTTCATTGGTTACTCCACCAAATGAAAGACTAGCAACTCCATTATTCAATTTGGTAAATGTCTCTTTTGGTCAATATCCAATATTTTCAACACCGTACACCAACCACCAATTACCCGATACAAAATCTTACAAGAGTTGAAAAAAAATTAGGGAGCCAATTATGATGAGAATTACTCAGTTTTCTTATTCCTAAGGATATTCTTTTTGTTTCCTCTATAAGCATGGACTTTGTGCTTGGTCTACCGTGTACGCAGTCATGATTCAATATTTTTCATGGTGGATCACTTCTCTAAGATGGTACCCTTCATCCCTTGCAAGCGCACTTCAGATGCTCTGTATATTACTCAACTTTTTTTTTGCAAGGTTTTTCATTTGTACGGGCTTTCGAGTTTAATTATCTCTGATCGTGATACTCGCTTCCTGAGTCATTTCTGGCGCACTTTATGGCGCATGGCTCATACTGAGCTACATTTTTGTAGTGTGTATCATCCGCAGACAGACGGCCCGACCGAGGTGGTGAATCGCTCGCTAGGTAATTTGTTGTGTTGCTTGGTTGGTGATAATATCCGTTCTTGGGATACTAAGTTGAGTCAGGCTGAGTTCGCCCACAATGTTGCTGTCAATTGGAGTTCGGGCTTGTGCCCATTTTAGATTGTGTACGCGGTGATTCTGCCTAGTCATGTTCACCTATTGCTCCCCTCTACCTCAGCTAACTACAAGCAGGCCGCCGACCTCATTGCTGATCTTCAGGCCATCCATATATCTCCTCAGGCTTGGCTTGAACAAGCCAACGCCCCCTACAAGTCTGCTATTGATGCTCATCGACGCGATGTGCAATTTGATGTTGGTGATTTTTTTTGGGCCGTGTTAACCAAATATCACTTTCTCGCTCACGAGTGTAATAAGTTATCATCTCGTAAGATTGGTCTGGTTGAGATCGTCGAGAAGATCAACCCCAATGAGTATAGATTGCGTCTCCCCAGCCATTTGCACACCTCTGACGTGTTCAATGTCAAGCACCTGGTTCCTTTTGCTGGCGACGACTCTTCCGGAGATGAAGCTGATTCCGATTCGAGGATGAATCATTTCGAAGGGGGGAGAATGTTGGCGATGAAGCTGCCTTACTTTACTCGGACAAGAATGACCGTGACTTGTGTTGGAAGGTAGCTATTTAGCGATAATTATTATGCTTTAGTTATGTTATTTGCTTATTGAGGACTCTTTTAACTGTTTCCATGTTTGATTAGGTTACTTATGGGATCTTTATAAAGAGAACCCCTACTTGTCTTTGTTTTCGTTAGACTTTTGATAATTGAAATCTAGGGTTCTCCCTAAACCACTTGCTTTTCCCGAGTTTTTGAGCTAAACACGGGTTCACGACTACTATCGTTAAGCTTGTTTGTACCTTTCACTGCATCACATTTTTTATACGTAATGCTTAGGCACTCTTTTTCAGGACCGTAGATTTTTTCATCGAATTTACTACAACATGTTCTAATGAAGTGTGCAGCTACAACCTCGAACATATTTTATGAGTGAGATGTGCTTCTGTTTATTTGAATTTCTCTCTTGACCATCCATTTGATGGATTAGCGAGATCATGGGTAAAAAGTCACATGGTCACTTATATTTAGTAAATTTTAGCCCATGGTTACTAATCTATTTTTTGTCTCTTTAAGATAATTAATCTATCTTGTATGATCACTTATCTACATGAAGTCATCCTTGTAACATCACTAATCTATATAAAGTGACCCTTTTATGGTCTCTTTAGGCAATTTTAAAATTTGTACAATTTTTAAAGCATCTCTAATATTTTTCTTTTTTTCTTGGTTTATTTCATTCTTCTCTTCTCTCACTTATTGGGTGAATTTTTTTTGGTTTAATTAAAATTCTTCCAATTTGTTACAACGTAAAATTGTAAATTTAGTTTCCAGTAAGGTTTTGGAAAATGACCCGGAGGCTGACGAGGGATTTAGGCTAACCTCCAGGTCGTCCGGTCAGACCATATCTTTTTTATTTAATAAAATTTATATATATTACTATTACATTATGAAGAACGAACAATGTTTGGTGTGGGACCGAATTTGGTTCTGACAGTTTCTAAAAAAAAGGATTTGGTTCTAACTTGAAAAATTAGTCAGGACCAATCTGGATAAAATAGGAGCCATTGTATTGATTTTTTAAATCAAGTACAAGATTTGACGGTTAAGATTCACGCAGAGGTATTATTGCATTTTTCTCTCCCCTTTCCTCCCCTCAATCTCTCTCTTCCTCCCAAAAAAAACCTACTTGACTACAGCCCTCTTCCCCCTATTTCTTGAACCCCAGGAGACCTCCAAATCTGGACCAACTTATCGACCGCGATATCGATGAACCTCCTGTCCACTTGAAGGTAATCTTATGGAGGACGGTCCACTGAGGGAGGTTGATGAGGTGGCAGCGGTTGTTGTTGTTGATGCTAAGCTTGAAGACCCTGTCGTCCCCTCACCGGCAAGGAAAAATGATAAGCCGCTACCAGCCCAGCCAATTAAAGCTCGTTGCGAAACCCTAGGCACGAGGAAGAAGAAGAAGGCCGCGACCATAGATTGCTGTATAGTTTTGTGTCATCAATGCTCAAGTTCTTGGATCGAGGTGAGGTGATGGCCACAGATTGCTGTGTAGTTTTGATTCTGTGGTTGAGAAGAAGAGCATTTCACTCACAGAATTGGTTTATTTTTGTGTTATGTGCCCAGTAATGTCAAATAGTATACTTAATTATGTAAAATGGTATGCCTGGGCATGTCGAATGGTAAGTCCAATTTTGTCAAATGGTATGTTCGATTATGTCAAATGGTATACGTTGGGTATGTCAAATGGTATATTCGATTAGTTCGATAATATTAAAAATAAATATTATAAAATGGTATGTCCGATTATGTCAAACGGTATATGTTCGATTATGTCAAATGGTATAGCCTGGTTATGACAAATGGTATACCTGGTTATATCAAAATGGTATGTCTGGTTATATCAAATGGAATATTCGAATGTTATGTAAAAATACATATAATAAAAAAGAAAATAATTAATTAAATGACATAGTATAAAAGTTGTACATGGCATACCATTTTATCATGACACGGCATACCATTTTTGTAGAAGCCCAAAAATTTATAGCAAATTACTCTCAGGTCTTTGAGATTTTGACATCCTACCTCTAGCATCCCTAGATTTCTGAAAATCATATTGTAGCCCCCCGGGCAAATTACTCTGGGCTCCCTTGCTAACTTTATCAATCAATTTTTCTTATAAAATGACTTATATACCCTTAAAAGAATCAATAAAAAAATCAAAATTCTGTCTCCCTTTCCTCTGACTAGAATGCCAGTGTCAACAGAACACCAATTTCTCCCTGCCTAAACCAGAATCAAAATACCTTGGACGATAACCCAGGGGGCCCAGCCGCCATTTCTTGGACGATGAGTTCGAGGATATCTCTTCCTACGTGTTCTCGCTTCTCGTCATCATTATCCTCTGTACTGGAGGACCTTTAGCTGTCGTCACCTCGTGCACCCGCGGTCCATCTCACCCTCCCATCTGGGAACTCTGCAGTGAAGTTTAGGTTTGTCAGTAATGAGAAAGCGATGGGCCAATTCGATGGGGAGGTGGGGGATAAGGAGCTGGAGTTTGACATCGAGGAAGGGAATAATGGGATTGTGGATGACTCGATGCCTATTATCCCTTGGTTGGGTTGCAGAGGCAGAGCAGGTGCGGGATGCGCCGATGAGGAGGAAGACAGCGAGAGCCATGGTGACTTATAGTTGCAGGATGGGCCGATTTGATTAGAGAATAGGGGAGAAAAGAACTGGCACAGGAGTGGAGGGCGGGGAGAGATGTCGATTAGCTTATTTTTGAGGTGGATTCGATGGCGATAGTTACAGTATTGTTGATCACGGAGGATTCATTTTTTTGCCTCGGCTTGTTTATGGTACTGGAAGGGACGATACCGAAGATGTCATTGAAGAAGACGAAGAATCATCGAAGAAGGTGTAAGGGTCATCGGAAGGTAGGTAGCAGACAACATGCATGACTTTTTTTTCAATTTTAGGAGTATAATAGTCATTTAGAATTAAAAAGTTAATATATCAGCCGATGATGTCAATGAGGGACTCACAAGTATAATAAAACCAAACATAGAGGACAACAAGATCATTTTTAGAAACCTAGGGATGCTAGAGGCAGGGTGTCAAAATCTAGGCACTTTAGTTCTACCTGTGGATTGACTTGATTTAATTTTGTTTGATTTGATTTGGAAAAAATTGGATTTCTCTAGTAATTTTTTCACTTTCCTTTTTACGTGAACCTAATGAACCGAAATTTTTTGCGTCAACATCCTATTCCAACCGAGTGGTCCGATCAAAATTTGTCCCGTTCGTTAGGTTGAAATTCTTACCAACAAAATTGACACAGTATGAGTTTCAATTCATGGTCTGACTGGTCAGACTGTATTTTTAAGACCATGGGTTTCAAGACAGTTTTTTTTCTTTATTGTTAATATTATGTCATGTTTAGGCTTTTGTAAAGAAGGAAGCATGTTATATTAGTATTTCTAATTGGCCTCAATTTAGTGACAATAGATTCAATATCTCAAATTTTGTGATTCTATTTTCTCTCCCTAATTAATGCTCTCTCTCCACAAAAATGGCTGGAGGCGTGAGAGGCACGACATTGTGTCAAATACCGAGTTTGTACCTATGAAAAAATTCATTAAATTTTGACCAATAAATCTATTTGATATATTTCTAATCACATCAGACAGCACACATGCACGTTGTCAACATCCATGTAATTCTTACTCAATCCCTTGTCAAAATTATAACACGCCAATCTAAAAATTTGGAGGCTGACATGTAAACCTTTGAGGGATCATGTTTCCGGAGCCTACTGTGGATAAAAATTGCAAGTCTGCTTATCAAATTTTTGTTGCGGATGTCTTTTCTTGGGATTTGGATTCAGGGGGACAACATAAAAATTATCCCCATGATATGGACTAAATATGAGCCTTTAGATTTGATCAAATTCTTTTTTTACAGATCTGATGGCCAGAATCTGTTGAGGGTATTTTTGAGATTTTATCCAAACATACTCATTAGGGTTCCACTATATAATTTCCCCCTCCCCCCCCCCCGTCCCAGCCGCTCCTCGATCTCGAACCGTTCCCTCCCCAGATCTTTCTCGCCGAGCTCCCCGGTGACTCCCCCGACCGCCCGATCGCGAACGCCGTGGCCGTCGACTTTGCCGGAAATGCCTACGTCACCAACTCCGCGGGGAACTTCATCTAGAAGGTCAACGAGGCTGGGGAGGCCTCGATCAGGTCAACCTCCCCGCTCTTCTCCCGGTTCCCGATCCACCAAATGTGTCCTACAGGAGGAGCGGTTCGCGACGTCGGTGGTAGTGGGGAGGGAAGGGAGGGCGTACGTGATATATAGGAGGGCGATGGAGGGTATTTTGGGGAATTCGGGGAGGGAGCGGTTCGAGATCGAGGAGGTCCGGTCCGGGAAGGAGAGCGAGGACGAGAATGCTTGGGTTTATGTGTTTCGACTTTGATTATTGCTGGATTGGTCGATTTCATGTGGTTCTGATGATTTTGTATTTAAAGATTGGAACTTTATGTTGTTGTTTGAACTTAGTGCTTAAAATTCTAGCAAAAATTCATAAATGAATGATACCAATATTAAAGTAGAATGATACCAATATCCTAGAACGATGATACCAATATTCGAGAAGAATGAAACCAATACATTCAAATGGTATATATTTTCACTTATAATGTGATACCAATATTGGAAATATTGGAGAAGATGAAAACTAATATCACGGTGGAATGAAACCAATATCATAGTAGAATAAAACCAATATCTTAGTAGAATGAAACCAATAGCATAGAAGATGGAAACCAATATTCTCATACTTGTATTTCCATAAATTGTATTATTTTGCTGATATTTTTTTAATTATTTTAATTATTGTATTTTTAATATTGTCCATGTCCCTTTCAGTGGAGATTATTCATATCTCCACTGAATTCGAACCCCTTTTCTTGGAGTACGAAACTTTCAAGTTGTCTACTTCACAACACGCGGCCGGAAAAAAGTCCTACCATGTTAACAGGCTTTGAAATAATAGTTGACTTGGTCTACAATATTAGTTTCTAAGATCGTTATACAGGGTTAGTTATCACGTCTCATGTCAACGACAATACCGCACAACAAAATAAGCCTTCCAATAATTATCCTCTTAAGGCTTGGCCATGTAATAAATATTGCATTCGGCAATAAAACCATTTCTAGTAATTATGCTCAAAAAGTTATCCAAATATTCCCAATCAATCAATATACTTTAAATCATTGGCAATGCAACAATGTAAAATAATTGTTGGGAAAGCTTTGCCACCTTTTATAAGTTCTACTCAACTCGAATCTAGATTAGTTAGCCAATGCAGTATATCAATGCATGTGAACCTCACAATATATCTTTTTAGTTTATATCATTTTGGCCATTGGCTAACTAATCTAGATTCGAGTTGAGTAGAACTTATAAAAGGTGGCAAAGCTTTCCCAATAATTATTTTACATTGTTGCATTGCCAATGATTTAAAGTAAAAATTTGGTTAAACTAGAATAACTATATCACTAGTTGATCCAAGTGTTTGTGGGTGCCACAAAATCTATCTTCATACCAATAAAGAATACCAACAATAATGGGACAAAATTATAAATGGCCTTATTTTTTATAACTTATAAATGCCATAACTAACAACCAAGTAAATGACGCCGAGAGAGAAAAAGAAGGTAGAATTCATTCTTGACTTATTTTTTTAATATATGAGAAAATCAAGACTTATATTTATTACGAATAGTCTATTCTTTACTAAGTATTTATTACTTATCAATATAAAATTGGCAAGCTAACAATACCAAAATTGCTCTATTAATTTTGGCAATTTAGCCTTTTCCATTATTACAAAAATGGTAAGCACTGATTGTGGCATAATTTTCAATGGTATAATAATTATTCTGTTTCTATAATTCTGAATTATTTTTATCTTTAATGGTAATTACAAAAAAGGCAAAAATAGTTGAATTTACCTATAAAATGAATGAAGGCTGTATAAATTTTATCATTCAATAAAATAACGATGGTAGCCTATGTAACGCTGCTCATTTTTTGCATTAGTTCAACTTATTATGGCGTACTAGGATTTTAAAAAAAAAATTTGTATGGAGAAGATATCCCCACCGAGTCAGAGATTTTTGATGATACAGCAACAGCGGTACCACCGTCTACTTTTTATAGTTTTTGGCCGTATATCCATGTTCTTTTCTGTTGTATATCTTCAAAATTTTAAACTTTAGTACATTGATTGTCTTTTTTTTATTTTTATAAAAGTTTGTCTTGAATCTATAAACTTAGAAATCATAAATTTCTATTAGCTTTTCAATTTCTAAATTTATTTGTAAATTCTATTTGGCAATTATGTTTTTTTAATAATTAGCAAAGTGATTAATCAAGCAAAAACAAAAAGTTATAACTTATTTAAAAAGTTATATAAACATCCAGACCCGTGATAAGACTCCCAAACTCAAACTATCCCACAGAAGCACGTAGTCAAGAGTAATTTAAATCCCATCAATAATGAATACTACAACTACGAATTTGTGCACCTATAGTAAGTGCACAGACCAATCCCTCACACTAGACTATAGAGGTCGCCGCAGGGCTTGGTAAAAAATTCTATCACCTTATAATCATGCGGATAAAATGAGTGACAGGAAAAAAGAGCGCAAAAAATACGTTAACGCTGCATAACCTATAAACAATGGAAATATGAAAAAATCCGTCCAATATGGGGCGACAAGCAATCCCGTCCAATTTGGCCATTATATTATTATATATTTACTTTATGTCTTTAATACTTATTGTATTATCTTTTAACACGGATGTTTACACTTATATATTATTTTACTCATTTTAATGTTGCAGTTTTCATATATTGAATGCGTTGATATATATAAACAACCGGCTTTTGAACATTCCATGCTAAAAAATCATAGAATTTAGGTACATATTTCTTATTAATAACATTTGATTAAATAAATTAAATTGAATTTTATCTATATATATATATATATATATATATATATGGGTTCAGATGGAGCCAAACTTCAAAAAGGAAAGAGGAGGCGGAAGAGTTTTGGGATATGAAAAAAATAAAACAGTTGAATTTTTTAAAGAGAATAATTGTCCAAACGGTTCAGTACCTATCCAAAGAAGAAAAGGTGGAGTGATAAAGCCAATGACACTAGAAGAACCTCAAAAACATCATGTAAATTTACTATAATTTGTTTGCACATTTATGTAAAAACATGCATGTTAGCTTTCTTTTACATGCTTTCATTCTTGTATACAAAATGGTAATTATCTTTCTAGTATTTGTTTTCTAACTAATATGACGATGATGTAAATATGAATTTAGTTACACTCATATTGGAGTCTGGAAATTTAATATGAAATAAATGGTAATATTAATCTCTCAAAAATCACCAATAACATATTGTCATGCATTTTTTATGTTAACCTTTCGAAATGAAATAGTATATTTGAAATTTTCCAAGACTTTTGGAATTAGGATTCTCTAAGGAGTTTCTATGTTTTTGAATTGAAGAGGTGTTGTAACTTTAATTTTTATTATAGTAATTTAGGAAAATTTATAGATCATGGAATTAGTTATTAGTGAATAGTTTATATGGAATAATATTTCTAACGACCATTGTTCTATGTTAGATACTTCATACTATCCATATAATCAGTCTAAGCAAAATTTGTTCACATATGTTTATAAGATATGTTGCATTAATTGAAATTGGAAAAAATACTAGAATATCACCAAATATTATAACATAACTTCACTTCAACAACATATACTTTTTTATATGTTAACATCATATTGTATACTTATGAAAATTTTCATTATGATCGCAATATAAATGTAATTTAGTATATCATTAGTTAGAATTTTACATTTTTATATTTTATGGAGCCTACGTAATTCAATAACATTACCAAATAAGCTTTTAAATTAAAAAGAAAAAAGAGAAGAGAAAGACCACACATCCAATATAGCCATAAAATGATGGTGTACTTCAGGAATAACCACAAATTTTTATTAATTTATTCAATATTCTCTATTTGATTATCTTATATATTGAATGTTGTTTGTCTTAACGCGTGACTTTAAAAATGAAACAGTACGCTGTTTTGAATGCTATGAACGAAATTTATCGTGGAGCAAGTGCAACTATGCAAATAAATCAACCATCAGTGCAACCAAATCAATATAGTGGATCATTTATTTGGCTTCAAGCTGGATCAGAAAAATATGTTGAAATTACTGCTGGATGGATGGTTAGTATCTTTACTAATATTGAGAAAGTCATTTTTCTTTAGGATATTGTTATTATTATTTCATTTATGTTGAATAGTTAAGATAAAACCTTACTATTCAATAACATAATGGTTTTATTTGTATGCAAAATAATCAATCATGTAGTCAAGGTTATTTTCTCAAAAACTTCCTTGACAAATTAATTGATGAACATGCAAGACTCTAATACTTACTGTTTAGTATAATTTTTTTTAATCTCGAAATTCTCGTGCCACTCATAGTTGTTCAATATAATTCTTGTGCTGCACTAATTTGGATTAATAGTTTGTGTGTTGAAACATACAAAATTCTAACAATCTTCACATAGTTTGCGCTTTACGCAACCATGATATCAGTATTTCTATTTTCTGAACATTTGATGTCTTCCTTGGGCAAAATGCTCAAATCTATCAACCACATTCTTTATCATGCATCACGACCAAGAAGCTTCACTCTAAAATATTAAAACCACTACCATTAAACATAAGTAGTACAAGCAATGTACTTCCTCACTTCGAGCCATTAGAGTAATCCAATATTAAGCATACTCTAGGTTCTATTATTTGCCACCGAATGAAATCATAATATTACCAGCCATACAATCAGCAGCCTCAGCCTTGCATTTCTTGACATATTTATATTAATTCTCAAGTGTTTTCTTTCAGATCCCTATTATGTTGCCTCAACCATCTTAGGGTTAGGGTTCTTCTTTCTTCTTCTTGGAGGCACAAAGTTTAAGTGGCTTAGTATTCTTCCTTCTTCTTGGAGGCACCAACTATATAGTATAATTGATTTTTCATAACTATGGTTAAACCTAGTGCCTACTAAGATATTTTGGTTGAGTTAATGATTTTTTTAATTATAATTAACATTAGTGAAATCATAAATTTCATCTGAATTATCATATTATTTCTTCGCAACAGTTACAAATTTACTGGATTGAATTAAGAACCATTGAAGCCCATTAGAATTTTTATCTCTAAATGACAAGAAGAGTTAATTACTATTTTTTTAACAAATAGTTAAGCAATACATTTTAATGTTATGTAGCACATAAGATGTATGTTGATCTATTTTCTTATCCTTTATGTTGAAAGTTAAAATTTTGTATCTTGGCGATAATGAATAGAACATCTCTTTGAAGAGACTAATTAAATTAGGTGAAGCTAATTTTTCTTTTCAAAATTTTTAAAACAACTAATTCTAAAAATGCAAGGTAAGTGGTGGTTGTCAATTTAAATTATGATTCTGACAAATATGCTTAGTCAAAAGTAGATATATAAATTTTTTTAATAATGGTTCCACTTGATATTTACAAGAGATTTGTTAAGTAGTTTATAAAAATACTTCTTAGACTTAGAAAATCCAACTCTTGATGTGCAAAAAGTCTTAAGTAGTTGATATAATAGATAACCATAAAACTTTCAAATCTTACCATTTATTTAGTTAGATGCACATTTTTAAAAAACTTGAAAATTTGGGTCAGCTATATTTTATGTATTAGTATATTCTTATTTCTATGAAATAAATCATAACATAATTTTGCATTCTTCTACAACAATAATCTAAACTAAAATGTAGAAAAATGCACATGAGAATCTCATAAGACAAATGCACATGAGAATCTCATAAGACATTGAAATAATTATTTTTGTGCATAGTTTTGCATAAAGTATATTATGGGCATGGTTTAAGATGACAGATATCATAACCAAGTTAATTATTACACAAAATTAAATTAACTGTATATATACCCTATTGTCTTAGGTGAACCCAGAACTCTATGGTGACAACAAGGTTCATATGACACTGTCCTGGAATGTAATAAATTACTCTTTGATCCACAATTTTGAATATATTTCTGAAATTTTAAACTAAATAATTGTATATAAATTTTGAAATGTAAGTTACTTTGTTTGTGTAGGATGATCTCCATAATGGTTGCTACAACATATTATGTCCAGGATTTGTGCAAATACATCAGGAGATACATCTAGGTGCAATAATCTCAGCTGCATCTAGTCTTAAAAAACAATACGAAATCAAGTTAACAATACTTCAGGTAAATTATACTGAAAGATAACTTATATAGGAATTGCTATATGTAAAATAATTATTTTTACTGTGATTGCTATTATGAAACATATATTATAAATTATTTACATCACAGGAGATATAATTTTTTGGGCAAATTACTCTAAGCTCCATCTAGTATGATTATATCTACGATTTAGCCCCTTGATTATTAAAATATATTATAAAGTCCCCCATTTTTTGTTTTATTATACTCTTAGGTCTTTGAGACCGAAATTGGAGATTTTTCCAAAGAAAAATTTGGGAAAAATAGGTCTTCGCCGGAAAAAATCTCTGATTCTGGCATCAGGGACTCTAAAGTATAATAAAACTAAATACGGGAGACTTTATAATGTATTTTGATAATCGAGGGGCTAAATCATAGATATAACTATATTAGAGAAATCTTAGAGTAATTTGTCCTAATTTTTTAATTATTTCTTTCCTACATTGATATTATAGATGTGCTAATAGAAGAAATAGAAAGAATATCCTTAGGAGTAAGAAGAATGAGTAATTCTCATTTTCATCATATTTGGCTGCCTAATTTTGTTTCAACTCTTGTAGGATATAACATCGGGCAATTGGTTGTTGCCGTATGGTATTCAAACTATTGGCTACTGGCCGAAAGAATCATTTACCCAATTGAATGACAGAGTTAATTTTCTTTCATTTGGTGGAGTAACGCATGCACCTATTGGACAATCTAGCCCGCTCATGGGAAGAGAAACATTTGCTACTCTTGAGAGTACAACTTCCTCAATTTTTAGGGAAATTCGAGTCGCTCACGAGAATTACTTTATCTCTGATATCGATTATTCAGATGCAAAATTATTTAGTTACAATGAAAAATGTTATACTATAATTCTTTGGAAATTCAATCCATCGCATGGAGTGATAATTTCTTATGGTGGTCCAGGTGGAGATTGTGGACTATAGATACTATTTTCTTTGTTTGGGATATATGTAATAATGGTCTATCTCGTATTAATAAAAGAAATCGTGTCAGACTTTGAAGAGGAATGACATCAACTTTTGCTAAATTTATTATTCTATTAACATTCTTCAATCAAATTAATTCACATATACTCACATAATTGATAATCGAAAGTGGACACAGACTATTTATCCTTTTTTGATCAAGGCAAAACACGAATGCCAGAAAGAGAAAATATCACAACATGTTGTCAAAATATTTTGGGAAAAGTCCACTTTAGTACCCTGTGGTATCGCCCAAAATCACTTTAGTACCCTGTGGTAAAAAACTGACCAATCGAGTCATACTTATTCCAATTAACATCAAAAAGGTCCTCGGGCAGCTGCCCGGACCCGCCCGAACGCTGCCCGGACTACGTGGCCAGCCACATCACCAAAACTTGATGATGTGGTGCCACGTGGACAACCATCTTCTTCCCTCTCTTCCTCTCCTCCTCCTCCTCCTCCTCTTCCGCCTCCTCCTCCACTTTGTCCTCCTCCTCCTCGTCCTCCTCCACTTTGTCCTCCTCCTCCTCCTCCTCCGCCTCCTCCTCCTCCTCCTCCTCCGCCTCATCCTCCTCCTCCTCCACTTCGTCCTCCTCCTCCTCCTCCTCTGCCTCCTCCTCCACTTCGTCCTCCTCCTCCTCCACTTCGTCCTCCTCCTCCTCCTCTTCTCCTCCTCCTCCTCCTCCACTTCATCCTCCTCCTCCTCGTCCTCCTCCTCCTCCTCCACTTCGTCCTCCTCCTCCACCTCCTCCACCTCCGCCTCCTCCTCCTCCGCCTCCCCTTCGTCCTCCTCTGCCTCCTCCTCTACTTCGTCCTCCTCCTCCTCCACTTCGTCCTCCTCCTCTTCTCCTCCTCCTCCTCCTCCTCCTCTTATCCTCCTCCATGTGGTGCCACATCATCAAGTTTTGATGATGTGGCTGGCCACGTAGTCCGGGAAGCATTCGGGCGGGTCCGGGCAGCTTTTCGAGGACCTTTTTGATGTTAATTAGAATAAGTATGACTCGATTGGTCAGTTTTTTACCACAGGGTATTAAAGTGATTTTGGGCGATACCACAGGGTACTAAAGTGGACTTTTCCCAAATATTTTTTATCATGGATCACCTATTGCGGAAAAGACAATACAATGCCAAAAATATTATTTTACCAAGAATTATAGGCACAAATGGAATGAAGTAGAAATAACAATAATCTTATTTCGATAAAGATTGACTAGTGTCGATTGCTTATCCAAATATCAATTTATGTTCGTGTTGCGGGAAAAAAAGACAACAATGACCCGAGACAGATTCGCAGTGGTCGTCCCAAGGTCAGTCTAACTAAGAGCTATACTAGGCTAGGCTAAAGCTATGATAGGCTATGGAGATAAAAGTAGTTGTGTTGTGTGTTTGTCATTTTCCTAAAAAAAGTGTTGTGTTTGTCATGCTTTTCTTCCTTGCTCGAGCCCTCCTTATATAGAGTGTCTTGACCTAGCCCCCTTGCCTTCAGAATCAAAAATCCTAAGTCGACTTTAATTCACGAAGACTTTTGGCTCCAAATTTCAATCCTAAGAGACCCGCTTCAATAAAGATTAACCCCGCAAAATCTATTAATTTGTGACCGTTGCCAAATATGAAGAGATTTGATTCGGCCCAATCAAGCCGACTTTCAAAATGAAGGGGTTGCAGCCGCGTCCAGCAAGCAATCTCGGCTTAACAAAGAACATTCCAGATGCCCACCAAATCTTGGAGATCCCACCTCAGTATAGAAAATCTTAGATCATCTCGGTCCTTCTCGAACATTCTCCAAAGATAGCGTCGTACCTGAAATGAACTTATTAAGCCCAAGCGAACTCCAAACCCGGGCAAGCCCAAGTCTAAGCGAGTACTTCATGGGCAAAGTCCTCTAGGCCGAAGCGAGAACTTCTCGGGCGAGCCCCTCCAAGCCAAAGCTAGCACTTCTCTTACGAACTCATCAAAGCCCAATGAGAGCTAGTTCAACTGGGAGCGAGCTAATGAGGTGAGACCGAGCAAACAAGCTGAGGGCGAGCGAGCAAGTAGTCGAACAAGCACTCTGTAACTGAGCAAGAAAATACAAGCTAGCAAATGCGGGTGAGCGAACACTCCACAAGGGAGCGGCCAAGCGAGTGTGGGCGAGCGAGCACTCTGTAAGTGAGCGAACACTCCACGAGCGAGCGAGCACTCTGTGAGCAAGTGGACAAGCTAACACTCTGTGAGTGAGCGAGGGAACGCGGGTAAGCAAGCACTCCACGAATGAGCACTTTGTGAGTGAGCAAAGGAAGCTAACACTCTATGAGTGAGCGAGTGAATGCGGGCTAGCGAGCACTCCATGAGCGAGCGAGCGAGTAAACTGCGGGCAAGCAAAACCAAAGTCTGGCTTAACCCAAAGCCAAGATTATTTTTGAGTCCCAACAATACTTTGAGGCAATTCGAATGAGAAGTGTCGACATGTTATCTTGTATGCTTTGATAAAACTTAATGGCTATTAGGTCCCTCCTACAACTTAATGGGCTTGGACCACCTCATTTACTCTTATTCGGCCTCTTTCTTGACCAAAGAATAAATGACCCAACCATCTCTTTCCTTGTCTTCCAAAAGAGCCAAACTTTTCAAAAACTCCATTTCTTCCCTTCTCTTCACCAAATCTGAATTTCAAGCTTCCATGGAAGGAAAATTTCGACCTCCTCCTCCTCCTACATGAAGATTCTTCCATTTTACTTACCTTCATGCTCAAGGTAAGCTACTACTTCACTTCCCCATTTTCATCCTCAAAAACCCTAAGTTGTTCATAAAGAGGGAAGTTAAAGTAGCTCACTTTTCTCCAAATCTTGTGTAGGTAGGGGGACTATTCATATTCTTTAGAAGTTGCTCTTCATCCATGGCCACTCGTTGCAACTTGTTCTTGCTTGGTTCGTCTTTGCTCATCTTCAAAGGTAGGTTACCAAGCTCCCCCTTTTGCCCACCGAGTGTTTGTAAAAATGCTAAGCTAGATCTTTCCTTAGCCATTTCCAACACCTTTCACTTATTTGTAAAATGACCAAAAAAGGCCCACTTGCCTTTTACTTTAAACCTTTCCTTGCTCCATTTTACCTTGTGTTGAAAAGTACCATTTATAAGCCTAGCATTTGCTTAAAGAAAAATACTTGCACAACGTGACCCTTATAGAGATTTAGAGTGCATGATGGTCTCCTCTAAGCAGATCGCTCAAACCCTTATAGGCATAGAGCAAGGCTAGTGAGCTCTATGGTCCGTAGCAAGCAGAGCGAGCGCGAGGAGAGCGAGCTCTACAGCCCGTGATAAGCTGAGTAATTGCAATGCTAGTGAGCTATATGGTCCGTAGCAAGCTGAGCGAGCGCGAGGAGAGCGAGCTCTATAGCCCGTGATAAGCCAAGTTAGAGCGAGGCAAGCGTGCTTTTCCCTCGGCCAATCTCCAAGCGTGGCAGGTTTGGGTTACCGCCCCTATGTGAAGCGAACTGCTCTCTTAAGAAATTTGAGCCCGCTCATCCGAATCCTAACCACTATGTTCGGCCAAAATTTCCAAGCTGGCATGACTCGCCTTATTTTTCTTTTGCCATCATGTCGTCTCTCGAACTGTCTTTTCCCTTAATTTCAGGACATGACGTCATCCCAGTTCTCCACCTCCGAGTGAGTCCTCTCCGTTAAGCAATCCAATGACACCACCCTTAGAATTACTAACTTTGGAGAAAAGCAATCCACCGAGGATACCTCCTCCGACGCAAAAAATTGCACCCTCTGGCCTACTATCTCGAAAGTCACTAATTTTGAGAAGTTGCTTCCAATCCACCACTTGGATATTCTCCTCATCCAAGGAAAACCCATTGACCTATCTTTATGGGGGAGTACTAGAGGATTTTGAGTATGGCCAACCCTTCTTGCATAATTCAAGAGCTAGAAAATTTATGTGAGCTCCTCAGCTTGGTGATTTAGCTACTTCCCACATATATTATACTCACCTAACCTTCAACCCATTACAATCTAATAAAAAGTCTCCTTGATCATGAGCCTCATATTTATCGAGGCACCACTGAGTGAGACGTATGAAACTTTGAGACCCCGGACGTGTACGTGAGTGATAGGTAGTTAACTATTCATATATTTGAGCTTAAATTTTTGAACCTCTGAGTGGTCAACCTTCTAGTGTAATCTACTCAGTGCAAAAACTAGGTTAAACCATCAAGGATGCGGTGTCTACACATTCTTACTCCTTATGCTCAGGTAAGTGAACTACTCAGTCGTGGGGTGGTCTTTTGATAAGAATTTGAAATTTTGGGGTGTGTCTGATGCGCCTTACTTAAGGACAAATAAGGAAATAAGTGTGGGGGCGTGATGAGCGTGTAAATGCTCGTGTTCTATCTTGAGTTTCATAAGTTTTTAATCGTGTTTGTATTCATTTTCATTGTATCCAGTTAAGTCTTTGTGTCATTTGTATGTGTTTGAGTCCTGGAATGGATTTCTACCATGTGTCGCACATTTTGGTAGGTTTCCAGAGTGATCATGAACAATTAGAGCGAATACAAGATGACGGGGAATGATCGATCAAAGTAGAGCTGAACCTGGCGGATGCCAGGCATGTGGCAGGCGCCAATCCCTTACGAATGGAGTAAGTCGACAAGTTGGCAGATGATAATGATTGAGCAACGGCTAGGCAATAGCTGAGGCTGGCGAATGCTAGCCACTTGGCGAACTCCAGGTCTCGTAGGGCAGATTTTTTCAGACTTCCTTTTTAGATGAGAAATTGACTTATTTCAGTTATATTTGACTTTTGGCCTCCTGTTTTGGCCTTAGGACTAAAGTTATATTATTTTACTTATTACTTAGCTAGCAAGTCTTCTAGTTTAGGTGAAACTCCTCTAGGTTTTCCTATTCTCAAGCTTAGTCGTTTGGCAACATATATGCCATAGTCTCTTAGGTTTATACACACTTTTTTCTATTGTGACCTTGAGAATACTTTGAGATTAATAAAGTCACAATTCTGGCTAGCTACGTGGAGGAGATTGGCAAGACTTGCTCGAACTACTAACCTTTCTCTATCTCTATCTTTATGCTAGTCTTTATTATGTCTATCATTAATATCATGTGCTTTATGATTATGTTTAGCGAGTAGTTCTCTTGTGAGTGCGATGCCCTAACTATGTGATTGATTTTCTATGTTGATTGTGGTTCGAACATCTTTCGTGTTAGTTGTTGATTGGTGTGCTTAATGCTTAATCTAACTTGATCACTTAGGTTATTATTAGAATCAATGAGAGTGTACCGAAAGGCACTCAAGTTGATGGAAAAATCAATTAACATGTTCATAAGTATTGATGAGAAGTCTTAATATCATAAGAATAACCCGCTAGGAGGAATCTTCATAATTGAGATTAGTTTAGTTTTAGGTCTAATTGATAAGCGAAAGCATTGATTAGTAATCTAGACTTTGCTATCTTAGTTTTATCTCTCTAATGAGCAATGCATTAGAACACTCCGGGTACTATAAGAGCTTCATAGAACCATAATCTTGACATAGGTAGTTAATCAATAAGGGTATCGTGATCATTTGTCACCATTGAATTCACACTCAGTTCTTTAAATTTTCAATTTTGTTTACTTTCTTGCAACTTCGTGACCTACTTTATAAACTTTAATTCCCTCGCAGCGCATTCTTAATTATTTTGATTCCATGTTCCAACCCTCAATTACGAATCTTACTTTCCACTATACTATTTGTTTGTGCATTTTTTTGCTTGTCAATTTCTTGTATATCAAAGGAAGTGGAAAGATTGGGAAGTGGAAATTGACAAGCAATAAAATGCCAAGTGGGGACTTTTCTTTAATTTATGGACTTCTTTTTTACATCAAATTGGCGTCGTTTGAGCAATCCTCGCCAATCTTTTCCATGTAGCTAGCCAGAATTGTGACTTTATTAATCCAAAGTAGTCTCAAGCCAACTGGCGATCGCCAGAAATTAAAAGCCGAAGCTATTTTGAGAACCTTGCGACCACAAGTCTATTGGCAGTCGCAAGTCTTTGAATCCCGACCCACGACAGGTATAAAAGGGATGCAACTCTAAGATTTCCTTCCCCGAACATTCGCCCAATAGAAAAAGAGCAGGCAAAAGAAGACTAACTCTGACCCCATTCTCGATGACTGCAACCTGAACTCTGGCAACTCAACCCACAGTCCCTCAACGTTCACCCGTCACTCTAGCACCACTCGTGACCACCGACATCTACGGACGAGGGTCCCCCAATCTCCAAATGGGTAAAACCTTAACTCTTTCTTCTTGAGTACATTGCCACTAACTGGAGATTCTACACTAGGAGTCACTTTGAGCATTGTTGACCACCGCAATGTGGTCTATAACCCGAGCCACTCTGTTATGACTGCCACCGAAGATCATCGTCTGGTGACTTTTCGGCGATTGTTCGGCCTCCTCCGGCCACTTTCTGAAATTGTTGTAAGACAGATCGTACAAGCAAGGTGGGACAAAAGAAGCAACCTCCCATAAAGAAAAGGAAGGCTACCGCGCCTCTTCTTCCCTTGCCATCTAAGTCCCTGTCAGCACCAGCATCTCCCCCACTTAAAGCTGCAGCAGTCAAACCCGACACCACCTTTCCCCCTATCATGATTGAGTGGCAGCCAGGTTTGCTAAATTCAAGACATTTTATTTTCATCCTTACCATGTGATTGAGTGGAATGATATGCATAAACTTTGTATAGCTGATGACCTGCGCAGTGCTTTAGATTCACTACGATGGGAGTATTTCGCTAGCAATATGGTCTATTAATATATTGGCTTGCTGTCTAAATTTTATACCACATTGGTGATTGCTGAGAATAAGTCATCATTTTCTGCCCGACTATTTGGTAAACCATTCATTTTATGCCCAACTATTTTATACCACTGGCCGCGCTGCTTCCGCCCTCATCAAAGCCCACCATTTATCAATTTTGCTTCGCTTCATATCTAAAGCCTTCACCAAGACTAAGAAGGAGAGTAAAGTGAGCCGTATGCAGCTATATATCTTATATTGCATACATCGTAGGGTTGCTTTCAATACATTTAATATGCTTTTAGAGGTTTTTGATAAGAGTATCTAGGGTCAACTGACTTTGGTATTTCTTGATCATATAATCACCCGCATTAGAGAGCATTTTTCCCTGATGATCTTTTAGGTTGCACGAGGCTTGCTACAAGCCCCATCGTGATCGACATTCCCCTCATCACTGTATGTCACCTCATCGAGAAGACCAAAAGGAATGGTCAAGAGGTAGTTAGTTTCTTATAAGGACTAGAAGGACTGAATGACGGTAAAGAACTATCTACGCGATGAACCTGCGTGTGTCCTGGCATACCAAGCTGATTTAGTCAAACTTACAGAGCACATTACCGATTTGGAGGTTCATATAACCAAGATGGCCACTACACATGAGGCCCATTGCATAAGTCAACACGAGCATAATGCTCGCTTGGAGGCAGTCCAGCATGAGCTCAACACTCGCTACACCTCTTCTGTTGCTACACAAGAGGTGTTCTATCAGGAGTAACAGGACTACAACACCTGGATGAAGGCTTCCCAATAAGCATAATTTGTGGCCTAGCAAGCCTACTATGACTGGATGCGGGCATTGGCAGAGACACATCCCGAGTCCTTTCCACCACCACCGCCTCCAAGCAACGATTGACAAGCCAGTACCAGTTCTCTCCTTTGTTTCTGTTATGAGTTTATTTATGTTATGAGTCTGTGTTTCTATTTTTGTACCTTGTCTTGTTCATGTTCATGTTTTGTGATGTTTGTTGGTGTCTTACCCTTACATTGAAGACACTATGTTCAATAAGTGTGTGTGTGTGTAGGGTAGGGGGGGGGGGGGGGGGGTCAACGTGCATTTTTGTTTATGCTAGAGTTTGTGATCGAGACAAGGTCTAAATTTAGGATTGTGTTTGTTTATGTTTATGGTTGAAGTGGTGTCTAAAGCAAATGATGGACAACCCCCTCGAATTTTCAACTTTTGTTAAAACTGAAACCCCATACCTTGTTAGGAACCAAGCCCGAGTACGACGATTATGAACGTGTAGGAACAACACCCTTGGCTATTTAGGTTAGTGGTTGCAGTTAGTAGATTATACTAGCAGCATTAATGAGTGACCTTGTGAGATTTTAGAGCCAAAGGGGGAGACAACTGTCTCTGCATAGCATTAGGTGAATACATTGCTCTGGTCATCGGGTTTTATGCCATCACTTTTTACCACTTTGGTAGTGTGGGTGTAAGTGGGAGGATGGGGGCCATCTTTGATTTTGAAGCCTAGTGCCTTAGAGCCAAAAATTCTTTATATCCTTTGTTTTAACCGTTGAGCTTGAGCCTATTTCTTTGCAATACTATATGTAAGCCAATGTAAGCCTTATATAAACAATCTTACCCACATTTGATCACTTTGGTCCGAGGATGCATTAGGTCTTAGTCTTTGGGGTATAATTGTAAGGGTTCACTTGGTAGATTAGCTCGGGAATGAACAATGGGGGAAATGGGTAGAATTGAGGCCAACAAAGAAGCCGAGACCTGCGGCCTTAGATATGTATGGATGTGATCGAAGAAACTTGTCAAAAAAGTAAAGAAAAAAAAAGAAAAAGAGGATAAAAAAGGCATGAAAAGTGAAAGAAAAAGAAGAAAAATTGTGAAAAAAAGAAAGTCAAAAGAAATTGATGAGAAGGGAATGGGAAAGTTAGAAAAGGAACAAGTGTTGTAAGATGGGAAAGTGGAAAAGTGAATAAATGGCACGGCTCAAGCTACGCGGTCAATAGGATTGGGTGTAAATTGGGATGAGTGCATATTAGATATAGTGTGAGGTGTTTAGAACATTTTCTAAGCTCGAACATTTTGTGAGCTCCTCGGTTGGGTGGTTTAGCTATTTCCCATATATATTATCCTCACCCGACCTTAACCCCATTACAAGCCAATGAAAGTCCCCTTGATCATGAGCCCCACATTTTACCACTGAGTGAGACGTATGAAACTTTGAGCCCCGGACGTCTACGCGAGTGATAGGTAGTTGACTACTCATATATGTGAGCTTAAATTTCTGAACCTCAGAGTGGTCAACCTTCTAGTGTAATCTAATTAGTGCAAAAATTGGGTTAAACAATTAAGGATGCTGTGTCTACACCTTCTTACTCATTGTGCTCAAATAAGTGAACTACATGGTCATGGGGTAATCTTTTAAGGGAAGTTCGAGATTCTAGGGTGCATCTGATGCGCCCTATTTGAGGACAAACAAGGAGTTAAGTGTGGGGATGTGATGAGTGAGTAAACTCTCATTTGTTTGTTATATGATTCGTATGTTTAATCATCGTTTCGTTTATTTTTAGTCTTATTCCATTATGTCTTTTGTAATGTTGATGCATTCGTATTGTGGAATGAAGTTCTACCGGGCGTCATATGTTTTATAGGTACTTGGAGTGGTTCATGGGCATTCGGATCGAGGATTGAACGATGAAATGACTCAAGTGCAAGACTGGAAACATGTTTTATCGCAAGTGGATTGGCGAGTAGAAAGAAACCATTACGAAGATCTTGGAGTTGAGCCAACTGGCGACCGTAACCCAACTGGCGATCGCCAGTCGAGCTTAGTCAGCCTGCCCATCACCAGTGCATTAGCGATCGACAAGAGCAGTGCACAAGAACTTTTGCGAAGACCTAACTTGCGACCGCAAGTTGATTAGCGATCGCCAGTCCCCCGAGTATTGGAACATGCAATCGAAATAATTAATTATGGGAAGTGAGAGAACTAAAATTTATAAAGTAGGTCACGAAGTTGCAAGACAGTAAACAAAATTGAAAACTTAAAGAACTGAGTGTGAATTCAATTGAGACAAACAAGCACGATACCGTTATAGATTAACTACCTATGTTAAGATTATGGTTCTATGAAGCTCTTATAGTACCCAGAGTGTTCTAATGCATCCCCTAACGCTTTCGCTCATTAAAGGGATAAAACTAAGATAGCAAAGGCCTAGATTACGATAAAACTAAGATAGCAAAGGCCTAGATTACTAATCAATGCGTTCGCTCATCAATTAGACCTAGAACTAAACAAATCTCAATTATAAAGATTCCTCCTAGCGGGTTATTCTTACGATATTAAGACGACTCATCAATACCTATGAACATGTTAATTGATTTTTCCATCAACTCGAGTGCCTTTCGGTCCACTCTCATTGATTCTCATCATAACCTAAGTGATCAAGTTAGATTAAGCATTAAAAAAACTAATCAACAACTAACACGAAAGACATTCGAACAACAATCAACATAGATAATCAATCACTTAGTTAGGGCATCGTACTCACAAGAGAACTACTCGCTAAGCATAATCATAAAGTAGATGGTATTAATGAAAGACATAGTAGATACTAGCATAAAGATAGAGATAGAGAAAGCTTAGTCGTTCGAGCAAGCCTCGCCAATCTTCTCCACTTAGCTAGCCAGAATTGTGACTTTATTAATCTCAATGTAGTCTCAAGGTCGCAGTAGAAAAAGTGTGTATAAACCTAATAGAATATGGCCTATATATAGCCAAACGACTAAGCTAGAGAATAGGAAAATCTATAGCAGTTTCACTTAAACTAGAAGACTTGCTAGCCTAGTAATAAGTAAAATAATATGACTTTAGTCCTAAGGCCGAAACATGAGGCCAAAATTCGAATATAACTGAAATAAGTCAAGTTCCTATCTAAAAAGGAAGTCCGAAAAAATTTGTCCTACTAGACCTGGCGTCTGCCAACTCGCCAGCTTACTCCTGGCCATTCCTCGTCATTCTGTATTAGCTCCAATTATTCACGATCACTCCAACAACCTACCAAAATATGCGACACATGGTAGAAGTCCATTCCACGATTCAAACACATAGGAATGACAGAAAGACTCAATTGGATACGATGAAAATGAATACAAACATGATTAAACACTTATGAAACTCACGACAGAACATGAGAATTTACATGCTCATCACTCATTGGCCCCAATCGATAGGTATGAAGACGATCACATTATATGACATGGCCTCTCTCTTTGGATTTTTTTTTGGATGACAAACTGGTCCTTCCCAAGATGACTCTGATTGACGATACACTCTTGGGACGACATGCCACTTTGAAGCCAACTGGTCCACTGCATTCATACATACCTACCAGCTACCTGGAGACTTTATCGGGATGAAGGCCGAGCTTGCATATAGAAGGTATGACGAGAACATTGCTTTCCTCCTTATATGGATCACCCACCACGTCGCTTGTCCATCCTCCAAGCATCCATCTTCTGAGTACTTTGAATTTGATACTGCACTAGCTGAAGAAAGGAAAGTAGCCCTAGGACCATTTGTTCTTGGACTCATATATAACCACATGTCCACCTATGTCAACACTCTCTGGGTGGAGGACACCAAGTTCACTACCAACGGCCCCCTTTGGATGGTTCCTTTGTGGTGCCTAGATTACTTCCCAAAAGTGAGGCAAACACTTTCTCCTTGCATCGGAGCAGAGCCCAGCTATAGTCACTACCTTAGCCAAGCCGAGGTGACGAGACCCATCGTCGGCCTTTATGATTACTTCTCCATGTTTAACATCAAGGAGAAAAATGGAGAGCATACCATACCATTACTTCATAAGCTGTGCCGTCCTTCGTTCCTCACCTATTCAGATGTGACTCAGAGCTCAGGCTTGGAAGGGCATCCTTACTGCTAGGGACCTCATAGGCAGATGTTCCAGAGGGCGGATGATTGTAGAGTCCTAATACCCCAATTATATTGTGAGGTAATTCGGGGCGCATACATGAGATACCTTTCCCAACCACCTATCTCTTTCACGAACATTTGCCGAGCAAGCCAAGTGGCTGGATGTGAAGCCATTCCTCAGGGTGAACAACTTTCTCCTCAAACATAGCAAGATGGAGAAGTGCATCTTCTCCAGTGGTCAGACCCCAGCTTTTGTCTCCAGGTGGGAAACCCTCAAGTATTGGGAAGCACCGAGATACAGCTATCTCGTACATTTAACATGGTAGTTCCCCCTCTGAAGCTTCCCAAAATAGAAAAGGTGACCACTTCGTATGCAAAAAAACCAAAATCTGACCCCCAAAGCCAGTCAATCTAACCACAAGTGATGCCGCTGGCCTCCCTTTGCTAGGTGCACTTTTTTTATCCCGCTTTAGCCTTATTCATATTCTTAGTAAGTTTCTCACTTTTTTCCTTGTGCACGAGCTACCTCTCAGGATTCTCCAACTCCAGCCGGTCTCGTGCAATACCCTTCTTCCTCATTAGAAAAGGTAAAGACCGATTCCAAGCACCTTACTTAGTCGTACTTAGTTTTTCAACTTATCATCGCTCATACTATTCTAGAGCCTATCGCCCGAGGCATCTCCTATGCGCACTTCCCATGATCGTGACATCCAAATTTGTGTGTCGTGTCCCCTTTGGCTATGCCTAGACGAAACCTCCCATGTTGAGGTCGCCCCAATGCTAAACTGGCCCCCAATCCTATTATTGAGGAAGACAAATTTGAGGAGTTCTTACCTAGTGTTGCTCCAATCATTGCCTGTACTTATGCACCTATGACGCTCATTCCTTGTACGGCTACTTCATCTTTCACTCAAGCCGGCGGGTCCTCCTCCACAATGGGTCTTAGAAGTCTTCAGGACGAGATGGTACGTCTTAGCTCTTTATCCCTCCATTACTTACTCCACTTTACTTATACTTGATGCACTACTCTTTCAGGCTATCTTGGCCAAGGCGGGTGTCACAATTCCCAACATGATAGCATGCGAGATCTATACCCAACATGCTTCGTCGTCTAGCTCTACCACCGTGATAGTTCCAAAACCCAAGAAAGATGACATTGCCAAGGATCTAAACTTAGCACTTTCTTATGCTCGGAGTGTCGAGTCATACGAGGATGATGATCTCAATCGTGTACCTCCGACCAAAGTGACCAACAGTTTTACCCAGCTCAAGGAAGAAGGTAGTCATTTCCTTACATTGGACCAGCTCAGTTTTGTTGAGCTCTTCTAATTGGATCTACCTTCCATCGTCCGCATGTAAGTTATCATCCTGTCACCTTATCTTATTATATTATCACTTGTCGCTTAACTAATTCTCTCTTTTCCAGGTATAAGGAGAACATACAACTTCACACAACCATTGATGTGAGCAAGGAGAGAGCCGGGATGTATACCAAGGCTGTCTATGATATGAAAGCCCAGCTCGAGGCTTCGAAATTGAAGTTTGTTAACCTTATTACCTTGTCATAAACTAGGGCCGCAAAGACTACCATACAAGAAGAGAAAGTATTTCACCTTGAAGAAGAAATAGCCTAAGCGAGGATGGAGTAGGAAAATGCATGTTCTCAAGAAAATCAAACCATCTAAGAGAGGTCAGCAACTTGAGATGCTTGTGTTGATCTTCAAAGCCAATTAACAAAAATTCAGAAAGAGAGCATGGGGGTGGATGAAGCAGTGACCGAAGCCCAGGCTTTGGTTGAGAAGAGAAGATATACTTCTGAGAAGGCATGCACCACTCTCTACCAGGTGATCAGATCCTTCGGTTAAGGCGCCCGAAGCCCTCAGTCCGGGAAGGGCAATAACTAGCAGTCCCCCAGTTGCTTCATTTACTTTTGATGGTCACGTATTTATGACTCTATCGATGCTTTTGTACCGAGATCCTCAGACATTACTCTTGCATGACCCAGATTTCTTCATGGTCATATGCCTTAGGTATCCATGATATGTATGCTCATGCTAAACTTATTGCAGGAACATATGACTTAGCTTGCCTTTTGGGAGCCGAGGAAGTAACTTAGTTTCATAATTACTTTTCGTTAAGTAATCTGATCAAAATGAGAGAATGAGACACAAAATTTACGTGGAAACCCCAAAACTGGGGAAAAACCACGGGCAAGTAAGACTCTCACTATGTAAGCCAAATCGGTTACAATGTATCTGGGAGGATTTGCTCCAAGCTGGGTTTATAGTTAGGTTACATGAATAAATGGTCTACATGAAGATTGAGGAAATTATCACTAAAATCCATAACCAACGTAATAGGAATCCTACCACTACTCCATCATCGACTAGAGTTGTTTACATCTCCCGATTGTATGTCCACGCGTATTCTTTCAACAACCGATCATTCACACCTTCCCACACGCTGGGGAAATATTTCTTCAAGAATAGCCTATTTATTGGATGCTCATGAACTTCACCATTCATGTCAGCAAGCCAGTAGGAACCGTTCCATTAGACATTGTATGCCTCAAACGGTCCTTCCTAGTTGGGAGACCACTTTCCAAGCTTAGGATCCTTACGTCCAAGTGAGAGAATGACTTTCCATACCAAGTCTCCCCTTTCGAAATGCTTCGCTTGGACCCTCTTATTGTAAGCTTTCTCTACGGTCTTCTTTGCTAAATAATCGCGTGCAATGCCCTTAGCCTTTCTTCGAAAAGATCTTCGAGTTCAGCAAACATGGCCGAGTTGTAGTCAAGTTGGGAAAGATAAGCTTGCTCAGCCCATCTCAAAGATCGAACCATCATCTCTAACGGGATTATAACATCATGCCCAGAGGTAAGGACGAACAGTTTCACCCCGGTGGCACCTTCTTCGTGGTGCAGAATGCCATGTCCTAGGCTTCTATCTTACCAATTTTTCTGTCACGGCTTCAACACCTTTTTGTTAGCTTTCGCTTGACCATTACCTTGTGGGTGATCTTAACGCCTATGTCCCTTGCAAACTTTTGGACATCTTCACCACGAGATGAAATGTGTTGGCCGGGGAGTGTTGAACTTGTCCATATCTTTGGCACTCTTGACATCCCTTCGCATACTCAATGCAATCATTTGCCATACCTGTCCAAAAGTAGCCGTAGCGTTGCATTAACCACCTCATCTTGATGCCCGATTAGTGTGCTCCACATATATATTTGTATACTTCCGTCATGGCCAGTATAGCCTTTTGTGGACTCGGGCATACCAAAAGTAACTCATCGATGGTCCTTTGATAAAGGGTGTCATTGATGAACTCAAAGGAAACAGCCTTGGTCTTCAAGGCCTTGTCAGAGCAAGAGCTCGGGTCTTTGAGGTAGTCGATGTATTTATGGCTCCAATCCTGGTTGAGTTACAACAAACCAATCTCAACCTTCGGGTTAAGCTCTTCTAATACCGAGGTTGACTTGTCATTCACCAGTATAGAGTTGAACTTGGTGAATGCATAAAAATTAGACCCAGTTTGTGGTAACTTCTTGGCCTCCATGTTCTTGGTGCGATTCACGAATCCAATGACCGCACCCTCAAAGCTTCGTAATAGTGACTGAGATGCATAACAATAGGCTTAAAAGCCTTCCCGCTCGTATTTAAACTCGCCCAGCACTTGTATGACCACCAACATTGAATCACCAAATGCCTGGATGTTCTCGGCACCGAGGTTCATTAGGATATATAGCCCCAGTATCAAAGCCTTATACTTGGCCCGATTATTGGTGCAAGGAAAATCAAGAAGGAAAGCTGTCTTAGTCTTCACACGACACATGGACTTAATCATGGTCCGGGCTTCTGTGCACTTGTTATTATGGGAACTGTCAAATCATAGTATCCATGACTTCTGTGCACTTGTTCACACGGCTTTTCAGCTAAGAATTCAGCCAATGCTTGCTCTTTCACCACCTGCTGGGGCACGAATGTCAAGTTAAACTCTACCAAGGCTAATGCCCACTTGTCAAGTCTCCCCTTTATGATAGGTCCAGTAAGCAACTACTTGATGATGTCGGTCTTGGCAACCACCTTTATCTTCTTGGGTAAGAGATAATAGCTCAACTTCCTGCAAGCAAACAAAAGGCAAAGACACAATTTTTCCATAGACGAGTACCTCATCTCAGCTCCCAAGAGGGACTAACTTAAGTAGTAGACGGTATGTTCCTTTTGCATCCTCTGAGACTCTGAATGCTCACTTCAAAAGGTTCATCTTGCGCTGGTGCTTTTGCATCCTCTCGAGCGACGCTCGTAAGTGTTCTAAATGTTGGATGAAATCATGGTACTTGACCACCACATCATTGATGTACACCTCTATGAATTTGCCGATGAAGTCTGGCAAGATCAAGTGCATCCCCTTTTGGTAAGTGGCTCTGGCATTTTTATGGGCATCAAGATCCATTCAAAGATTTCAATGGATCCCAGACAACAGAATGCCATCTTGTGAACATCTTCATGCGCAAGGTAAATTTGATTATAGCCTTAATGGCCATCGATGAACCTTAGGACTTCATGTCTGGCTGTAGCATCAACTTATATATCAGCAATAGGCACTTGATATTCATCTTTTGAAGTAGCAGAGTTTAAATCTCTAAAGTCAATACAAACTCAAATTTTGCCATTCTTCTTAAGAACAGGTGCAATGTTAGATAGCCACTCTACATGATCAACTTTTGTATGAAGCCGGCATCTAAGAGACTATCTATCTCTAACTTGACTTTTTTTACCACTTCAGGCATCATTCTCCTCATCGGCTATTGGTAAGGTAAAAAACCCAGCCTTATAGGGAGTCGATGCTTTATAAGGGACCTGTCTAAACCTAGCATCTCATTGTAGTCCCAAGAAATATAATCTTGATATTCTGTTAGTAGCTCAACCAAGTCCTTCTCAAAGTCTTTGGAAAGCCATTCACTAATGTACACGGGCTAGCCTCCTTTCTTAGATTGGAGAAGTATCACTTTCAAGGGATTCTTCGCCTCTACTTTGGCATCGTCGAGCTTACTTGGTGCTGGGTGAAGATCGCTCATCCTTAGTAGTTATAGTGGGTCTTGGCCATCGTCCTTAAAGATGTACTTAGCTGCTTTATATTGTGACAAGGCGTAGACCTCCATCTCTTCAATGGTCGGATTATTCCCAAATGGCAAGCCAAAGTGGTTGCCCCCCGAGTGTGACCGTAACCAATCGTTGGGTGGAAGAAACCTCCCTTTCAGTCAAGCAGACGATCCCAGCAATTCGGCCGTATTCGTCACTCTATGCCATAGATGTTGGCACTATGGAGCCATCATAAAAGGCCATTTCCATGTGATTAGTATTCAAGGCGAAGGGATTGGTGTCAAGGAAAGTTTCTAGAACTACCTTGCCAACCGGCTTCCATTGGATGAAGAACTGATGGAGGGAAGATGGAATGACTTATGCCGAATGGATCCAATCTCTTCCCAATAAATAGTTGTAGGAGTTTTTTGCATCTATGAAAAAGAATGCAACCTCCCTACTCATGGATCCAACAGTAACCTCTACTACGAGCATCTCAAGCGAGCGTGTGCTCTTGCAGGCAAAGTCTATCGTGACCATTTTGGTCTGGATTAACCGCTCCTTCTTCTTGTTCAACTTTTGAAGTAGTGATTGGGGGATGATGTTGACGGTAGCCCCATTGTCCACGAGAATTCTTCCCACCGGCTTCCCAAAGATGTTAGCCATAATATAAAATGGCTTGAGGTGCCTATACATATTCGAGGTGGGCTTTGCAATGCTGATGTTATTGCTAAAGTCTTCAATTATAGGCACCACCAAGGACTTCTCTCCGATCTTGTACTGCCCGAGGTCACCTTCAATCACGTCTCCTTCCAAGTAACTGGGCCGGTTCTCATTTGGTCTGAATATGGCCGGAAGGGTGAAGACCATGTTGACTGACAGGTCTTGATTATCTTTATTGAGGCCATCCTCGCTCATGCTATCCTCCAGATCCACCTTCTCGCCAATCTCATCTTCTTGAGCACACTACCTCATCCTGCATCTCATGTATTCCTCTTCGTTACTGGGTCTAGGTTGACCACGACCTTTTTCTTATCGAGAGGATTGCTGACTTTGTTATCTTCACTAGAGATACTGCACTCACTTGGCTTCTCATCCGGGTTAGGGTTATCACCTATCCTCAACTTCTAGAATGCTCCGAACTTTACATAGCTTGAGTTCAGGTCGACTAAGACCTCTACTTCATATGGGCTGCCTGGCTCTTCTTGAGTTGTCCCTAGGGTGGACCTTACCTTCCATCTTAGGCACCCACCTCTTGTTCAGCTTCTCCCTAAGGTCAGTACATCCCCTCTCCTTCATGGGCGACTTTCCCTTGTCAGACCCTGTTGTTGATGCCTTTGCCTCAGCGGACTCCCCCCCCCCCCCCACACACTTGATGACTTTGATGACCTCCGTGGTCAACAAGGTCTTAAAGATAATTCAATCAAAAGCACACATAAAGACCTCTATGGTCACAGGGAATACCATGATTGAGAACAAAACAAAATGTCAATAAGATCATGACTTAGGAGGAGAGATAGGGGACGTCCCTGATTTGTTGGGTCTTGGTTAAGTTGCACTTGAAGTTGGCGGAGTTGCTCCTCTGCTTCAGCCGCCCTGCAGATTATGGAAATTTACCGCCTTTGCTCAAACTCATCTTCGGTTGTTGACGACTTCGGCTAGCCACCAACACAAAATTACTTGATCACCAAAAGGGTGATGACCACCGGGGTGAGGGTCTTCTACTTCTACCTACAGAAAGGAAATTAAAACGAAACATAAACTGCTAATTTTTGGTCTTTAGCTTGACCTTGCCTCTCTTGAGCAGGTGTTTTTAAGGAGTGGTCGGGTCTGACCCAGGTAGTGTCTCCACTTCATTGCTTGTTGTGTCCTTTTTTCTATCATTGTACAGGTGGACGACTAAAATCTTGCCCTGGTGATAGTGACGTGTTCCTTGTATACTTGACGATCAAAGACGAGTATGTCACCATCTTTTCCTAAAACTTCAACCCTCTCTTTGCTGTCAAGAATTGACAACTTGTGGAAGTAGGATGACATTTGCAATAATTCTTCTTCTGGTTCTTCCTGATTTGTGGTAAACACCTTTTGCTCATTGTTGATCGTCAGAGTGATGCTTGTATGGTTGCTCTTCTTGGTGCTAGGAAAGGTGATCCTAAGATCAAGCATAATGCCTTAGCAAAAGGCTTGTTGATGACCAAGAAGTTAGTTCGCACTTCCTTTCCGCGAATCTGCACACTGACATCCTGGGCTCCTCCTAAGAAAGTTACGAAAATTCCATCAGTGAGGTGAATGCTGGTGTAGGTGGGATACATCTCGATTGACCCCAATGCCTTCCACATCGAGTAGGTGTGTGCGTGAGAAACGATCATTTTATCACCTCATTTTTTTGCCATTTCAACCCATTTTCGTGTCTAAAGTCTATGAGTCTTGAGTCTTTTTGTCCATTTTATAGATTTGTTGCCTTGGATGGACTCACTTGTTGTGTTGTAGGTCTTTTGGTTGTATTTGGAGAAGTTTGGGACCAATTGGAATGGGCACGGACGAGAGCTCGAGGTGAAAAGGCCAAAGCAAGATCCCTGAAGCCACCGGGCGGTGGGACATCTCACTGAGTGGCAGATTCGGGCTGCCAAAGTCCCTCACTGCCATCGTGCTAGACCTGACCATTGTTAGAATCCGATTCGTAATTTGATTGGATTTGATTCGTTAAAAATGCAATTTGATTCGTCGATAATTCGATTCGAATTCATCCTAACATGAATTGATTATGATTTATGATTTTTTTCAATTCGTTGAAACGGTAAATTGAATTTGGATTCGACCCAAATAATTTGATTCGAATTCAATTCAAAGATTGAACCAGCGAATTATGAAAAAATAATTAACAAAAAAGAAATATGGTGGACTGATTTGAAAGGGAGGGAAAATTGGTGGGGAAAATTTGAAATCTAAACGTCTGACGCATCTGTTGGCTTCGTCCGTGTTCCGTCCCATCGTCTGCCTCCTTATCTCGATGCTCATAAAGTGGACATCCAATCTTTGTTCATTTGGTTCCACTTTTCCAACTTCCAAGAATGAACAATCACAAAGGCTAAAGCTAATCAAGTGGAAAAAGCAACAATCACACACGTCAATTTTTTACCATGACACCAACTTTTATAATCAAGCGGAAAATTAAGGTGCAGGTTATTGTCTACTGCTATGGTCCAAAATAAGGTGAGCAAAATAAGGTGGTATTGTCTACTGTTATAGTGCAGGTTACTGTTTTATTTTTTTATTTTTCATAATTTTGATTTATTAGCATAGGTGCAGGTTACCGTTTTATTTTTCTTCTTAAATTTTCTCATAAATTCGAATTTACTATTAAAGATGCAGGTTATTGTTTTCAATTTTGATTTTTCAATTTTTTTATAAATTTAAATTTACTTCAAAAAAGAAAAAACTATAAATACTCTCTTCCATTCTTCAAAATTTACACAATCCATTCCAATCCCAATTCTCTCTATTGATCATTTGATAATCTCTCACAAAGTAAACTAATTAGTTACATTAGTCATATTATTATTAGTCCATTACTATCTAATTATGTCATCAACTAGAGCAAATAAGGGTAAGGAAAAACGTGTGGAATGTCACGATTCTATTGAATCAGATTTTCTACCGATTTCTTCTTATCTTATTCCGGAGAAAATGATGAACGTCCATGATGTAGCTCAACGGGAAAGTGAAGATTCAACATTCAACAATCCACAAAAGGTTGGAAGATCACATTCTCTACTTTTTACTAAGCATTTCAAAAAAATCCTACCGGAGAAAAAAATGTTCTCAACATTATATGTAATTATTGCGGTAAACAATATTCTTTCAAAACTAGTTTTGGATATGGTACTTATACTACTCATTTGAAAACTAAACTTCCACACGAATTTGGCTTGGAAAAATCTCAAACTCAATTATCTACCAAACCTAATATTTTATTTCATTACACCAACCAAAATAATAGAAATTAACTAGCTAAATTAGTTGCTATAGAACATTTATCTTTTAACTTTGGTGAAAAACTTAATTTTATAACTTATTGTCAAAATGCTTTAAATCCTAGTGCAAAACCAATTTCACGAAGCACATTAACACGGTTTGTAAAAAAATTATACAAGGAAGGTAAAGAAAAATTATAAATTTTCTTCTTTAATTTTGATGGCCGTGTTTCTTTATGTTGTGATATATGGAGTGATCATTGACAAAATTATTCATATTTTGGTGTTACATGTCATTTGATTGATAATGAATAGAATATACAAAAAAGAGTAATTTCATATAGTGTTTTTGATGATAGTCATAGTGCGAATAATTGTTTTAAAATGTTACATATAATCTTACAAGAATATAATTTAGTTCAATTTTTTTAAATTTTGCTAGATAGTGCAAGTTCTAATAATGCTATGGTTAGAGATTTAAAAAATCTTTGTAAACCATCTCTTAGAGGAAAAGTCTTTCATATTAGATGTGCATGACATATAATTAATCTTTGTACCCAAGATTAAATTAAAACATTAAATACTACACTAGTACCAATTAAACAAGCACTTAATTTACTCTAGGCTCGCCCAAAATTACGAAAAGAATGGGAAAAATTTTGTAAATTAAACAACATGAGACCAAAATATTTTCCACAAGATGTTCAACATCGTTGGAATTCTACTTATGAATTATTAAAAGAAGCTCTTCCATACAAAGATCTTTTATGTAATTTTTTTTGCATCTCATGATCAAACTAATAATATTTTGTTACAACCTCACCATTGGGACCTTGTAGGAAAAATAAACAAACTTTTAGAATGTTTTAATGATGCTACACATATTTTATTGGGTGTTTATTATCTTACATCTCATTTATTATTTTTAGAATACTATAATATATCGTCGGCAATATTTAATGCTTATGAAGATTTTGCATTGTCAATATGTGTTTCAGAAATTGCTAACAAATGGTTAAAGTATTTTAAGGACATTCCCCGACTTAATTTAATTGCTACCATTTTTATGCTGAACATTAAAATTGAAGGTTTACAAAGTCTATTACAAGGATATTACGAGAATTTGAGTAATTTTTTTGAAGTAAGTTTTGATATAGAAAGGCATGTTATTTCAATTATAAACAATGTAAAAAAAATATTTTAGATTTAATGAGTGAATATAGTAATAGGACTAGTGCTTCTACATCTAATGGTCCAATTCCCGCTCCCTCACAAGGTATTAAATATAGTTTTGCGGAAAAATTATTAATGAAAAAACAAAAATGGCCACAAGGTTTAAGTTTAACCAACTCGGAATTTGATTTATATCTTAACACATAATTTGATCTTAAATTTGTCAAACCTTATAGTTTTTCTTTATTGGAATGGTGGAAGACCCACATAGATCAATTTTCAGTTATGTCAATTGTTGCAAAAGAGGTACAAGCATTTAGTGAAGGAGGTAACATTTTGGACGACCACCGGTATTCAATAACATCGGAATCTTTGGAGGCACTAATATTGGTTGCCGATTGGACTAAGGCAGAAAGACGACAACAATAATTGGTCTCAGAAAATCCTAACCAACTCTACGACCTCGATGATGCCACAACCGGCGAAAGCACAAACACATTCGACTAGGTGAGTTGGCTCCATAAAGGTAAGAGAACTACGTGGGCTTTGATTTCTTTGAAGCTAAGGATACGTAGGCAACATAATTTGGTACATTAAGTGCAAGCCCAAATTTTAATTTATTTATTTTTTCCAAAAATATTAAACACTAAACCATACTTTTGAAATAAAAAAATTGAACTTTTTGAATTTTCTTTAAAAAATTGAATTTTTTATTTTTTCAAAAACATTACGAAAATTTTCATAAAATTTGGTTTTTTTGAATTTTTTATTAAATATTAAACTTAATGAAATAATTCTAATTCGATTCTAATTCGAAGAGTCATAATTCATATTTGATTCGACTTTAGACGAATTGAATAAGGTTTAAGGTTTTCATGAATTCGAATTCGAATCAATTCGATTTGAATTTGTTCGAATTCGAACCGTGGTCAGGTCTACATCGGGTGGCAGATTTTTCAGCCGATCGGCGGGTTTGGCTAGCAAACGAAGGTGCCGCACTTAAAAATCCATAACTTCTTACTCCGGCATCACAAAGTTCTACATTTTATTCCCTGATGGTCAAAGTCTAACTCGGAGCGGAAGACAACCAAAATTCTGAATCTTTGTCGGCCAATGAACCAGAGCGGGCACCAGACGGCGTCAAATCCGTTGGACGGCGAGTGCAAGATAGTTTGCACACGAAACAAGGCCAATAATGACCATTTCATCCTTGTACTCATCCTGGCACATTAGACCATTTCATCCTATAAATAGACCCTTTAGGTCCCCATTTCACTTAGTCTAGTCTCATTTGGGTTTTAGACCCCTTCACGGCTAAGTACTTCGGGTCATGCTATAATCAATTAGGAAGGACTCTAGGTCATTACGAATGGTCTCATCATTAGGTTCCAACGGAGGTCCATTACCCAAAGCATTACGCCCACTAACCACTACACGCTCTAATGATTAAGCCCATTCGAAACCAAGCATTTCAGGGGTGCTAAGGCAGCCGACCCAAATGAGAACTACTCACACATAGTCATTTAAACAAAATAACTATGCATTCAGGAAAGGAACAATGGCACAAAAGTGGTAAAGAGTAGGGAAAGAGAGTGCTCAATCATAGTGGAGAGCCGCTCGATCCGAATCCATCATCCACCTCTTGCTCCTCGAACTCCTCCTTCAATAACTAAAACCCTAATTTTAAGTTCTCAATGTCAAGCTTATAACTTAATTGGGGGGGGGGGGGGGGTATTTATAGAGGAGTCTCCCCCTCAACCCAAAAATGAGGTTAAAAAGTCTGAAGCGCCATCAAAATGTCTAATTATCTCAGGCAAAATTTGATGAAAATGCCATTCGGTGCAACTGGTGCAATCCGACGGGCTGAGCTGGCAGGCAATTTTGGGTTTTAGGCGTCGTCCGGTGGGTGTGGAGTTCAGGCGGTGTCATGGGCACCGACTGGCAGGTCATTCGACCATTCGGCGGGTTCTTTGTGAAAAGCTCATCCTTATCTCCTTGAACGCCGCTCAGTGGGATTTTACACCGCCAGGTGGGACACAGAAGGTTTGGGGAAATTCTGATGAAGTCCTCTTCCCGTTTATCAGAAGGGGCATTGATGGGCGTGTTCCTGTAGGAGAGGCGTTGGACGATGCGAATTTCACCGTTCGACAGTTGCAGATTGGTTCTGACTGGCTGTCTTTGAGCCCGACTCATCCCATGCTCGCCTCTTTTCTCTTGATCCTCGTATCCCTGCAAAACTCTCCTCCGAAGGGTATGAAAACATAAACGTGAAACCATTTAAGGAAACAGACCTAAAAATTGCATAAATGACTCAAACAGACTCAAAATTGGGTCTAAATGATCCTAAAATGAGGGCATAAAGTGAGCATTTCTTGCACTCATCACACCCCCACACTTGAATCTTTGCTTGTCCTTAAGCAAAAGAGGCAAGTATAGACACAAAATACAGACAAGTAAGGTCAAGAGTTGGCACTCCCTTATCACAAATAAACTTCCCCCGCAATATTGATCTTTCGTCATAGGAAGAACCCACGACCTAGTAGTTCACTACCCCGGATGTAACAAAATAAGAATGCGTAGAGACCATACCCTCGAGAGTTTAACCAAGTGTTAACCCAACGAGGGTAGGACTCAAGAGTTGACTACTCAAAGGGAAGGAGATTTGATTATCCTCGCTATTATGTGGTCTACTCCTTATCCCTCGCGTACACGTCGGGGGGTCTTGAGTCATCCTACTCGCACTCATGTTCGTCTCTCACTAAATAAGGGTCACGATCAAGAGGACTTAGCTCGGGTCAAGATGGGGTCAAAGTAATGGTGAGGATAATTGAATGGGTAGTGGCTATCCACCCAAATCTGAGGTGCTATTACATATAAACTAGCACTCGCCTATTCTTCTTATGCACCGTACTTGAACGCTCAACCCAATATACTCGAGATCTATAGCTAAAAGGCCAAAACCTTGCCTTTTATTTGGTTGCCTTATTGGTGTCACACTTGCTCTTTTTATGCTTTTCTTTTTTTTAATTTTTTTTCCATTCATTTTTTTCTCTTTTCATTTCTTGATTCTCTTTTATAAACTTTTTTGGCAAAATTTTGGTTTAGGCAAGGTTTGGCGATTGAATTTGTTCTACATATTTTCCCTAAAGTAAAATCCCTTAATGAGCCTATTCTATCATGAATCCCTGTAATACCCTAGTCCTTTAATAATATTTGTCCGACTTAAGTAAAGTATACTTAGTTGTAATGACATATTGGATTTGTATTTGGATTAAGATTGCTATATAAATATAGTGCCACTAATAGTTGGAAGGAATGCATTTGATATCTTGAACTACCTCAGATATGCTACGATAAATTGAACATAACTTCTTTATTCGGGTTCAAAGGAGATGATTCAAAATGGTGTTGAAAGGTAAGATCTGGATTTATAAGCTTTGAAAGATATTGACTTTGTCATGTTACCAATTTGGATCAAGCCTAGCAAGTGGATAAATAATACATTGTGTTGTCGGCTCTTGAACAGCTTCGGTTGGACTTCTCGGTCTTTATTTCAACAAGAATTTAAGTTCCTATGCTTTTATGAAGTGTGTATAGACATGATTTAGTCTTCTAAGGATTCTAGATCAATCTCAACAAAGCCTACATAAATAATTCTCAAGTGTTATGAAGTTAGTTGGTTAAGTTTGGACAGCATTGACACGTGTTCGGTAAATCAGACACATTTTTCTCAATTTTGCTCCAAATAGTACAAGTAAATATGATCCTAAAACTAGACACATAGATCTACAATTGAGTAGAAAATCATTTCGGATAAAAAGTAATGTAGGTTGGTGAAAAATGGGACTCAAGGTGTTGCATCCTGATTGGACCCCATGGAAAAGCCATTCAATCACCCTTTACCACTTGGAAACTTGTTAGAATTAGTTGAGGACGTGAGTCATGCTGAATGGTGACTCACCTACACTATTTTAGGACTCAGAAAATTAAAGGAAGAGGCAAGAAACTCTGGAGATAAGCCACAAAATGAAAGAGAAGAAAAAGAAGAGAGAGATAGAAGAAAGAGAAAGAAGTAGGTCAATAAAGAATAGTTCGGTAAGTAGGTTTCCGCTACAATTTTGAATTTACAATCCTCTCAAAGGTTGTAGAGGACTCAACGAGCTTTTCAACCGTATATTATATGTCCTATTTGGATTAAGGAATCAATGAGAAATTAGTTTTGAATGGCAGACTAATAACTGGAGTAGACAAGTAAGCTGGTGGACAAAGAAGTGTTCGGTAAGTATCTTTTGGCTTAGAATTGGACTTCCATGTCTTCATAAGAGTTGTATAGGACTTCATGAGATTTCTAACCATATATGATTGGTCAAAATTCGATAAAGAAATTGACCTGGAATGTATTTTGAACTATGGACTGTTTGTTGGAGTATACAGTCAAGATGGTATAAGAAGTTCTTGGTACGTATATTTGGACTCCGAATTGAACTTTACTGCCTTCATATAGTTTGTAGAGGACTTAAATAAATTTCTAATGATATATCATATGCTCTGTTTGGATTAAGGAATCATTATCAAACCTTAGTTGAGCTACAGACTGACTTTCAGGTTTCAAAATTGAGGTGGTTCAAGAGTAACAACTTGGTAAGTAATTTCTTTAGACTTCTATGTTGATTTTTGGACTCGATGTGATCATGAAATAATAGAGCAGTGGTATATTGATGAAGATATGTACTTAGTTTTGTGTGATATTGAGTTATAAGGGCTACTTACCAAAGTTAGTATGAATGGCCTTACCTTGTGCTCGGTGTGTGTTCGATTGGCCAAAACAGATCTTTTTATGAAATTATGATCACAAAAAATTATTGTACATGATGGTAAGTTAATAATGGACCAGTGACTGAAAGGATGCAAGCGACTTTGATGAACTTAAGTTATTTCTGATGTTGGTTGTCGATTGTGCCAAAGTTGGTTATTTTTAAGTGTTGGAAGTGATTTGCTTGGGAAAGTGAGAAGCTGACCTCACTTTGTGATTGGAAATATTTATACAGAGTATGTGAAGCTTCCACAAGGTTCTTGGTGGAAGAAATAAGCTTGGGAAGAAGGGTGGACGAAGGTACAAAGTGAAAGTAGAATTGAATTGGGAATGAGCATATAGATCATGACAGCTTTGGTTTGTTTGGTACATGTGCATGTTTCAGACTTAAGTATGTGCGTCTCATGCATATGGGTGTTGTTTATGAATTCGTCTTGTTCATATGTGTTATGTTTGGTCTTACTTGGGTCAGATTGGTGAAATGTGTGGCATATGTGTGTGGCCAGCTAGAAAACATGTGTTTCTTAGCTTGGGGCTACTTTGATATGTATGTGAATATGTGACCAATATGTTTTGGTCTATGTGAATTTTGGTATGTTTGGTATGTTGTTTGTGGATGGCGGATGATGAGGTCTACCCGTGACCAACCGGGGCTGTTGGCATATATGCACATATACTGAGGATACAAGGATTCAGAATGATATGATATGTTTGGCCGGCGGGTTGGTTTCTGATGGCGCCTTTAAGACATATTCTCTAGCTGGCCACACACAAATACCACATGACACCAACCAATCCAAATATGACCAAGC
This sequence comes from Hypericum androsaemum, assembly GCA_963995505.1. Taxonomy (NCBI): domain Eukaryota; kingdom Viridiplantae; phylum Streptophyta; class Magnoliopsida; order Malpighiales; family Hypericaceae; genus Hypericum; species Hypericum androsaemum. The sequence goes on from OZ023180.1 coordinate 13,143,875, forward strand.
ATAAAACATATGCACATGACCACTTCATAGAAAAAATTCATATGCATAAGACGCACATATTTAAGGTCTAAAACATGCACATTTACCACATAAACAAAACTTGTCATGATTTATATGCTTACATAATTGAAGACCATTCGTTGAATGTCCATTCTCCAATTCCATTCTCCTTTCACTTTTGACCTTCATTTAACCATTCTTTCCAAGATTGTTTCTGCTACAAACCACCTTCAAGGAAACTTCATATACTCTGTATAACAATTCCATTTACAAAATAAGACTAGTTCCTGACTTCCCTAACCAAGTTACATATTGAGCACCCGATAAGCTCAATCACTTCTAACTTTGGTAAATATCACATATAACCTGATATCACACCAAAACTGAATCATTTATTCACTAAACTTAAACTCTCCTGTATGTTCTTGATAACTCAGAGTCCAAAACTCAACTTAGAATCCTAAAGAATCAACTTACTGAGCCTTTACTCTTGAACCTCGCTCAATCCTGAACGATAGTTAGTCTATTTTTCAACTGAGCTTTGAGGACGATTCCTTCATCCAAACATGGCATATAATATCGTTTTTGAAACATAATAAAGTCCTCTAGAATCTGTATGAAGACACCAAAGTCCAATTCTGAGTCAAAATTGACTTACCAAACTTTTTTTTCCACTAGCTTAATTGTATGCTCTAGTAGTTTGTTTGTCATTCAAAAATAATTTCACGCTGATTCTTTATCCAAATTGGACATGTAAAATATGCTTAGAAAGGATGCAGTACATTGTGCCCCATTTTTCACCTACTTCTGTTGCTTTTTGTCCAAATCTATTTTTATATAAATTGTAGGTCTATGTTTCTATGTTCCAAATCATACTCACTTAATCCGTTTGGAGAAATATTGAGTTTGTTATGCCCATTTTACCTAATAGGTATCAGTGCTGTCCAAACTTGTCTAACTAACTTCATAACACTTGAGAATTATTTATGTAGGCTTTGTTGAGATTGATCTAGAACCCTTAGAAGACTAATTCATGTCTATACACCATTCATAAAGGTGTAGGAACATGAATTCTTATTGAAATAAACACCAGGAAGTCCAACCAATGCATTTCAAGAACCGGCAACACAATGTATTTTTTATCCATATGCTAGGCTTGTTCCAAATTGCTAGCATGACAAATCCACGTCTTTCCAAATCTTATAGGTCCATATCTTATCCTTCAATACCAGTTTGAATCATCTCCTTTGAATTCCAAATGAAGAACTTATGATTATCACAGCATATCTGAGGTTGTCTGAGATACCAAATATTTTTCTTCCAACTATCTTTGACACTCTATTTACATATCACTGTTATTCCAAAACTAATTTAATACATCAATACGACTAAGTATACTTCACTTAAGTTGGATAAATATGATTAAAGGACTAGGATATTACATTCTCCCCTCCTTATAAAAAGTCATCCCCAAATTTACTTGAATTGAATGTTTACTCACATTTCTATGTAATAGGCATGACCACTTATTCCAAATATCTCTCCTATGTCTCATGTGGCCTTGCCAATTAAGTGGTCCCAACTTATCTCTAATGTTCATCACTTAATCTTGAAATGTCAATCATAATCATAATGGTCTCAACTTTCTTGAATGTAGACAACACTAGCTCACATCATATCTTCTAAACTTTGAACAACTTAGCAAACTTAGAATCATTACACGTTCTCTTTACTTGCAAAATATAATTTGAAATAGTTAATTTATCCATTATCACCCATATAGAATCGTAAGTCCTTTAACTATCTAGAAGCATTCCAAATACATTCATTTGGATTTGCTCACGTTTGCATGCTACATCTCTAATATCCATATCACCAAAATATAATATACCATTTGTTCAAAGTCGCAAGCTTGGCAATCCATCATTTTCAACTTGTATCATAAGCTCACTAGTCTCTAGGTCCTTACATTGAGTTTTCATAACTCAATCTCGAAAGATAGGTCATATGTGAACTTATGTCACAAACTTAGGCAATTCCTTAATTGTCTCAAATTCCAACTTAACTCTTACTTCACCAAATTTTTGAAATCTGAAACAAATGATCTCAAACTTCTCTTTATATGAACAATGTCTTCATGCCTTATGTGCAAAGACCATTGTTACCATCTCTAAATAATTTTATTCATACCTTTTTACTTGACCAACAAACTTAATACCACATTCACTTAATCCACATATTCACTTAATACCACATTCTAACACAATACTGTTCTTAGCATATGCATCCTTCATTGTTATAGTAAGTATCTGTGCCTGACTTCTAACCAAACCATAACCATAATATATAGATTCCTTTGACATCTGTTGGAGTTACAATGGCATACACTCGTACATATGGCGAGGTTCTAATCAATCATATGATATGGTCCAAGTTATAAATATGTATGAATAGATCAACTAGATATCGATATTTTGATGATGTGCTGGCCAGTTACACAATCAAAATCTACCAAAAGAAAGATTATATATATACACACACAAATGGGCCTTTCAAAGAAATTATATATACCAAATGGAATAAGAACCTTCACCAAAATTTTGAGTAATTACAAGTGATATCATCATTACCTTATTCAGCTTGCGATAATCGACGCGCAACTAAAAACTCTCATCCTTCTTCAACACAAACAACACTAGATCTCCCCACAGGAAATACTAGGCTAAATATAACATGACATAAGCCTTGTAGTAAGTACGATCCCATAACCTAGATACCATAATCTTAATAACCAATCCATTGTCGTTTGATACGACTATAACATACCCAAAATATGAATTAACGTCTTCCAAATCCAACATATAGATATACCATCATCTCATGATCTTCCACTCCAATTGGGCTTGATCAAATTATCTTAGATAAACTTATTGTATGTCTTAAGAATGATAAGCAACCACCAAAGTTGCATTCAATAAATCAAAAAACTTACTTTAGGTGGTGCACTTAGTGGGGTAACACAGAAAGTCTATGGACCACGATAGAAAAAAGTGCTTGTGACTAACATATAATCACCAATGATGAATAAAGACTATGCAATATCATGCCTCAATACATGTTAATGTATATAGATGTCAGAGTCCTTCCCTAGTAAAGCCAACATCAATTGGTTATTCTCACCTATCCTTGGGCTATGATCGACTATTCTCACCCGTTGTTGGGCCATAATCGGCTATTGTCACCTGTCATTGGGCCATAATATATTGCTTTGCTAGGTAACCTCCAACATGTACGGTCTCTATATGTTCACATTTATTTATCTTGGAATCTCCAAGTAACTTAAATCATGAGACAACTACCATGCCCATAACAAATTAACATCATCATCTTTTAGCAAAATAGTTCACAATAATATGCACTAACAACTTTCATAATTTAAAGGATCTAAGTATTAGGAAGATGATCAACAATAAGACAAGATGAATCCTATATTTCGTAAAAACCCTTTAGAAAGTTGACTCAAGAATCAAAAGTTTGATCAAACCTAGAGCTCAAACCTAAAGATTAATATAGGATCACAAGTAGGCTCTGATACCAAGTCTGTCACAACTTGAATCCGAGATTGGTGATCGACGCTAGACCCTAACTCATTTATAACACGAAACGAGTCTAGCCAGCCCCAATCATAAATTCTAAAGTTTACAAAATGATCAATGTCAAAATCTCAATGAAAGATTATTCTAAACATTGTCCCTAGGATCAAAATGAACATTGTAACTATGGAGCTACTAGAAAAATGAGCAAAATAGAAGCCGGTGGAAGCAAATGGACTTGACACCAAGAAAGATTTCTCTGGATGGTGATGAGTGTGTAAACGCTCATGATTTGTCATATGTTTCGTACGTATTTAGGCATAATTTAAGTTATTTTTATCATGTCATGTCATGTCTTATGATTGTTTTAGTATGTTTATGTTCGGGAATGGATTTCTACTCATTGTCATAGTTTGTAGGAAATTGGAGCTCAATGAAGGTTGTTGGAGGGGTAATTTCGAGAGACCATATTGCAAGAGTCATAACTTTATTCTCGAGTATTCGATTGTATCAAATCAGATACCTTTGGAAAGCTTGAAGAAAGATCTACATTTCGTCTTTTATAGTCAAAGCCAAATTCGGACCAGAAGAGGGACAAAAATGGAAAATACGAAGATTCGATGAAGTTGTGCAGCCCAACTAGCGAGGGGGAGTTAACTAGCGGCCGCCAGTGAACGTGGAAGGCCTCCCCATCACTAATGAACTAGCGGCCGCTAGTGAGGGGAAATAGAATGTTGATTGAAGATGCAACTAGCGGCCGCAAGTCAACTAGCGGCCGCAAGTTGCCCGATGTCAGCTTATTTCGGACGTCGTATTTAGTTAGAAATTCGACTCGTTTAAGAAGTATTCGACTCCTGGCCTCATATTTTTAGGACCATAATTATATTATTACTTGGCTAGCAAGACTTCTAGTTTAGGTTAAACCTCCTCTAGGTTTTCCTATTTTTCATGTTAGACTTTTGGCTATATATAGGCCTTAGTCTCCTAGGTTTAGGGGGATTACTACTTGCATAATTGAGAACCGCCTTTAGAGCTTAATAAAGGGACAATTTCAGTTAGCACTGGGAAAGGATTGGCAAGGCTTGACCATCACAACTAATCTTTCTCTATCTCTACCTTTATGTTAATTGCTATCATGTTCTTCGTTAATCTATTGTGCTTTGTTAACATGCTTAGCGAGTAGTTCTCTTGCGAGTGCGATGCTCTAATTATGTGATTACTCATCTATGTTAGCTATGGTTTGATTATCTTTCGTAGTAGTTATCAATTGATGATCTTAATGCTTAATCTAACTTGATCACTTAGATTATGATTTTAGTTGATAATAATGGACCGAAAGGCATTAGAATCAACGGAAGAGTCAATTGACATGTCTTAAGGTATTAGTGAGGAATCTTGATACTAAGGGATAACCCGATAGGAGTTAACTTCATAATTGAGTTTAGTTTAATTCTTGATGTAATTAATGAGCGGAAGCATTGATTAGTAATCATGAACTACTCTAGCTTAGTTTTGTCATCCTAATGAGCGAAAGCATTAGGGAGATGCATTAGAACACTCCGAGTACTAGTTAGAACTTCATAAAAACCATATTCTCGACATAGGTGGGTAGTCCATAAGGGTATCGTGCTCGTTTATCTCCATTGATTTACAACTCGTCTTTTATTTGCATTTCCGATCTACTTTTATTTACTTTACAATCTTTACAATCTTTTAATTCTCTCGCTTCACATAATTATTTGCATCGATTTCGTGTTCAACCCTCAGTTCGAAACCCTACTTACTCACTATACTATTTGATTGTGCGTTTAATTGCTTATCAATTTTGCGTACATCAAATTGGCGCCGTCGACACGGAACTGAGATTTTAGGACATAAACTCAATAGCACTTGGTTTTTTGTGGCAAACTTGCTGATTTCGTGTGATTTCTGTTTCAGGATTCTCTAGTGTATGCCAAGAACTTGGAGTGAAGGACTAGACCTTGACACAGACACGATGCTTGAGATTGACATCGGAGTACTCGAAAGGATAATTAGGCGTGAAAAGAGGGACCAAGCGAGATCAATGGCACTAAATCAGGAAGATGGAGCGCTCCAAGCTATAGGAGACGTGCCACGAAGAAGGACGCTGTTGGAATCATCTGTTCCTACATGGAATGGGAATCCTAATGGTCTACAACAACCACCTGTAGGTCCCTACTCTTTCCAGATTCCAGCAGCGATTGTCGGACGTCTACAAAACTCAGTCCAATTTGGCGGCTTACCAAGCGAAGATCCTCAAGACCATCTATCTCGATTTGAAGATATCTGCAACATCATGAAATTCCAAAATGTCAATGATGACGTCTTGAAGCTGCGCCTCTTTCACTTTTCTTTGAAAGATAGAGCTCGTGTTTGGTACAACAAGTTGAAAGGAGAGACGATTCAAAGTTGGAATGATCTGGCCCATGCTTTCCTCTGAAAGTTCTTTTCTATGGCCAAGTCAGCCAAACTCTTGCAAGAAATCAACACATTTATCCAAGGAGATGGGGAAAGCATTTATGAGGCTTGGGAGCGGTTCACGGATCTCCAAAGTGCCTTTCCTCAATATGGTATAACTCAAGACAACCTCATGAAAATCTTCTACAATGGGTTAGATGGCCCATTCTGTGACCATATTGATGCCTCCTCTCAAGGAGTGTTCTTGAGGAAGACTACTGATGAAGCTGCTCGCTTAATGGAGGAAATGGCTGAAGTCAATGGTATGTGGCAAAAAAAACGTGATAGGCAACCACGTAAGGAAGCAGCCCGAGGAGTACTTACAGTAAATGCCAACATGAAGCTCGAAGCTCAAATAGAAGCACTTACCAAAAGACTTGACAAGTTGACCAAGGACAAGGAACAGGCAGCTGTGGTGCAAGATACTTGTCAGGTTTGCAAAGGGGCACATCCCACAACTGACTGTCCAATGTTGGAAGAGATCCATGCCATTGCTGATAGAACACCACCAGGAATGGGCTACTCACAATAAGCTAATGCTCAGCCAAATTTCTCTCGATTTGGTCAGCAAGCACACAACACTAATGCCCAGCAAGACTCTAGGAAACCATATTTGTGCGAGCAAGTCAAAGAAATGGGTGACAAGATTGATAAGTTAGTGGGGGTAGTCCAGCAGTCCATCCAACAACAAAGTATAACTGTGCAGCGGCTGGATCGTTGTGAAGCACGTCAACAAGAGTTTGAGACATACCTAAAGGGGCAAGCCATGCAACTCAAGAAGATGGAGATCAAACTCAAAAATTTGGCTGCAGCAAACACTCAAAGGGAAATAGGTGCTCTACCCAGCAACACCGAGTCGAACCTACGAGGACAGGTGATGGCCATCACAGTGAGGAGTATGGACGAGGATGATGAACCATATATTCCTCCACCACCTTATGTCCCTCCACCTCCATTCCCGCAAAGACTCTGGCAAAAGTCACCACTTGAGAACAAATTCTCTTCAAAAGAATGTGCCGAACCGATCAAGCCAGCCATAGAGGAGGAGGTAGTTACTGAGAAAAAGGAGCAACCAGCCTTTATCAGTGCAAAAAAGGATTCTTATGTTCCTCCACCATCACCTCAACAATTTAAGAAAGCAGCAGTGATCGATGAGAAGGCCCTTGAATTCATAGAGACAATGGAAGAAATTCAAAGCCATGTCTCTTTCTTGGAGATCTTAGATAAAAGGCCACAATATGCAGAGTTCCTGAAGGAAATCATCGCAAGGAAGAAGAGGCGGAATGATGGCAAAGACGACCCCTTTGGTAGAAAATGACATACCACCAAAACTAAAAGATCCAGGGAGTTTCACTATTCCTTGTACTATTGACGGTGTTCAGTTTCCACATTGTTTATGTGATTTGGGTGCCAATATTAATCCTATGCCTTTGGCTACTTTCAGGAAACTTAATTTAGGAGATATCAAACCTACATCTATGATGATAGAGCTTGCAGATCACACTAAGAAGAAACCACATGGAATTGTGGAAGATGTGCATATCAAAGTCGACAAGTCTCTTATACCCGTAGACTTTGTAGTGCTGGACTACGTTGTAGATGCAAGTTGTCCATTAATTCTAGGACGTCCATTCCTCAACACTTGTCATGCAATGGTAGATGTTCACAAGGGCAAGTTACTTCTCTGCATAGGCCCAGATGAAATAGAGTTCCAAGTAACCGATAAGCGCCTCCATCCACCATAGTGCCAAAGGGAGTAACAAAGTTAAGCTAACGACTCTAAATTAGCACGTTTAGTATTTAATTTTTCTTTATGTTTGTATTTGCTTCAGTATTGTTATTTTGATTCAATATTTTAATGGTCTTAGCAGGAGCTTCAGAACAGAGAAAAATTGAGTTGCAGCAGAATTCGCCAGTCCAAACACAAACTTTGTTGTGCAAAAAGGCAGTTAGAGCAAAACTCCACCAACTTTCCCCACCGCCTCCCACCGAGGATTGACGGGCAGTACCAATCCCTTCCCTTTCTTATTGTTTGCTATCGTAGTGTCTGTTATGTCCTTGTGGTCTTTGTTTCTATGCTGTGCTGTTTGCTTGTGTCCCCTACATTGAGGACAATGTGTTTAATAAGTGTGGCCCCAACGTGCGGTTTCATTTTGGTTTGGCATATGTGATCGAGTCTAGATCTGAATTTAGGATTGTGTTTGTGATTGAAGTGGTGTATTTGAAGCAAATGATGAATCTCCCCCTTGAATTTTTGAACTTTTGTTAGAAGTTAAACCTTATAATGTGTTAGGAATCAAGTTTGAGTACGATGAGTAGGAACGTGTAGGAACAACACCCTTGGTTGTTTAGGTTAGTGGTTGCACTTGGTAGATTATACTAGCAGCATTGATGAGTGACCTTGTGAGATTTTAGAGCCGCAGGAGGAGACAACCATCTTCGTATACATGAGGTGCCCACATTGCTCCGGTCATCGGGTTTCATGCCATCACTTGGTACCATTTTGGTGGTGTAGGTGTAACTGACAGGACGGGGGCCATCTTTGATATTGAGCCTAGAGCCTTAGAGCCGAAAACCCTTTATATCCTTTGTTTAAACCCATTGAGCTTGAACTTTTTCTTTGAAATATTATATGTAAGCCAATATGTAAGCCCTATATCCACAATCTTACCACATTTGATCACTTTGGTCCGAGGATGCATTAGGTCTTAATCTTTGGGGTATTATTGTAAGGGTTCATTTGATAGAATAGCTCGGGAATAAACAATGGGAAAATGGGTAGAAATGAGACCAACAAAGAAGTCGAGACCAGTTGCCTTTGATGTGTAATGTGATGAATTTCATATGATTGAGGAAGGTTGTGAAAAATAAAAAAAGAAAGAAAAAAGAAAAGTGAAGGAAAAGAAGAAGAAGAAAAAAGTGATAAAGTGATAAAAAGGGAATGTTAAAGTTAGAAATGGAACAAATGTTGAATGATGGAAAGTAGAAAGTTTGGAAAGAGGTTGGAAGGCGAATAAATGGCACGGCTCGAGCTATGTGGTCAATAGGATTTGGGTGTAATCTTGGGATGAGTGCATATTAGATATAGTGTGAGGTATTTAGAGTAGATGAGAGCTAGAAAAATTTTCTGAGCTCCTCGGCCGAGTGGTTTAGCTACCTCCCATATATATTATCCTCACCTGACCCTAACCCCATTACAACCCCATGAAAAGTCCCCTTGATCATGAGCCCCACATTTATCGAGGCACCACTGAGTGAGATGTATGAAACTTTGAGTGATAGGTAGTTGACTACTCATATATGTGAGCTTAAATTTCTGAAACCTCTGAGTGGTCAACCTTCTAGTGTAATCTACTAAGTGCAAAAATTGGGTTAAACCATCAAAGATGCGGTGTCTACACGTTCTTACTCCTTGTGCTCAGGTAAGTGAACTACTTGGTTGTGGGGTGGTGTTTTAATAAGAGTTTGAAAGTTTGGGTGTGTGTCTGATGCGCCTTACTTGAGGACAAGCAAGGAAATAAGTGTGGGGGTGTGATGAGTGTGTAAACGCTCATGATTTGTCATATGTTTCGTACGTATTTAGTCATAATTTAAGTTATTTTTATCATGTCATGGCATGTCTTATGATCGTTTTAGTATGTTTATGTTCGAGAATGGATTTCTACCCATTGTCATATTTTGTAGGAAATTGGAGCTCAATGAAGGTTGTTGGAGGGGTGATTTCGAGAGACCATATTGCAAGAGTCATAACTTTGTGCTCGAGTGTCCGATTGTATCAAATACGATACCTTTGGAAAGCTTGAAGAAAGGTCTAGATTTCGTCTTTTATAGTCAAAGCCAAATTCGGAGCAGAAGAGGGACAAAAATGGAAAATACGAAGATTCGATGAAGCTGTGCAGCCCAACTAGCGACGGGGAGTTAACTAGCGGCCGCCAGTGAACGTGGAAGGCCTCCCCATCGCTAATGAACTAGCGGCCGCTAGTGAGGGGAAACAGAATGTTGATTGAAGACACAACTAGCAGCCGCAAGTCAACTAGCGGCCACAAGTTGCCCGATGTCAACTTATTTTGGACATCGTATTTAGTTGGAAATTTGACTCATTTAAGAAGTATTCGACTCTTGGCCTCTTATTTTTAGGACCATAATTATATTATTACTTGGCTAGCAAGACTTCTAATTTAGGTTAAACCTCCTCTAGGTTTTCCTATTTTTCGTGTTAGACTTTTGGCTATATATAGGCCTTAGTCTCTTAGGTTTAGGGGGATTACTACTTGCAGAATTGAGAACAGCCTTTAGAGCTTAATAAAGGGAAGATTTCAGTTAGCACGGGGAAAGGATTGGCAAGGCTTGATCATCACGACTAAGCTTTCTCTATCTCTACCTTTATGTTAATTGCTATCATGTTCTTCGTTAATCTATTGTACTTTGTTAACATGCTTAGCGAGTAGTTCTCTTGCGAGTGCGATGCCCTAATTATGTGATTACTCATCTATGTTAGCTATGGTTTGATTATCTTTCGTAGTAGTTATCAATTGATGATCTTAATGCTTAATCTAACTTGATCACTTAGATTATGATTTTAGTTGATAATAATGGACCGGAAGGCATTAGAATCAATGGAAGAGTCAATTGACATGTCTTAAGGTATTAATGAGGAATCTTGATACTAAGGGATAACCAGATAGGAGTTAACTTTATAATTGAGTTTAGTTTAATTCTTGGTCTAATTAATGAGTGGAAGCGTTGATTAGTAATCATGAACTACTCTAGCTTAGTTTTGTCATCCTAATGAGCGGTAGCGTTAGGGAGATGCATTAGAACACTCCGGGTACTAGTTAGAACTTTATAAAAACTATAGTCTCGACATAGGTGGGTAGTCCATAAGGGTATCGTGCTCATTTATCTCCATTGATTTACAACTCGTCTTTTATTTGCATTTCCGATCTAGTTTTATTTACTTTACAATCTTTTAATTCTCTCGCTTCACATAATTATTTACATTGAATTCGTGTTGAACCCTCAGTTCGAAACCCTACTTACTCACTATACTATTTGATTGTGTGTTTAATTGCTTATCAATTTTGCGTACATCAGATGGTTACAAGCCTTATAAAAGAACCTATAAAACTGGAGAAAGGGGGGGGGGGGGGGGGTTGACTAATACATGTGGGAGAAACATAACTTAACTATGTCTCACATCATTCAAGATAATACTAGAATATATACTAATCATATGACCACACACAGACAATTGAAACATGAGTAAATTATGTGACGTCCCATTCCATCACACAACATGTCCCACAAACACATTATTGCATAGTCAATCAATGGTGAGCTCTAAATAGGTTTAAATCATGTCACAACCTCTCCACACAGGCATATCAACATGGCCATCTGATCCCCATCATCATAATCACATACTAAGTATATAGTAGTAAACTAGGATACCCCCAGTCTATGTGCACAAAGACTAACATCCCCGGTTAGCATGGTAAAACTAATCCATTTCTCATCATAAATAAACATAACATACTCATCACACAATCAAATATTCTAATACCATATCCAAGAGAAATGGACATGTCATACCATTACAAATTGGCCCGGAGCTAGGAAACATAGATTTTGTAGCTGGCCACACACAAATACCGCATATGATATTAACTAATCCAAATATGCCCAAGCATAAAATATATACACATTACCACTTTATAGAAAAAAAATCATATGCATGAGACACACATATTTAAGGTCTAAAACATACACATGTACCAAACAAACTAAAGTTGTCGTGATCTATATGCTTACACAATTGAAGATCATTCGTCGAATGTCCATTCCCCGATTCTATTCTTCTTTCACTTTAGACCTTCGTCCAACCATTGCTTTCAAGATTATTTCTTCCACAAATTACCTTCAAGGAAGCCTCATATACTCTATATAACAATTCTATTTACAAAATAAGATCAGTTCCTCACTTTCCCAACCAAGTTACATACTTAGCACATGATAAGCTCAATCACATCTAACTTCGGTAAATATCTTATATAACCCGATATCGCACCAAAACTGAATCATTTATTCATTGAACTCAAACTCTTCTATATGTTCTAGATAACTCAAAGTCTAATAATCAACTTAGAATCCCAAAGAATCAACTTACCAATCATTTACTCTTGAATCTCGCTCAATCCTAAACCAGGCAGTCAGTATGTCTTTCAACTGAGCTTTGAGGATGATTCCTTCATCCAAACATGGCATATAATATAGTTTTATAAAGATGATGAAGTCTTCTACAATCTATGTGAAGACACCAAATTCCAATTCGGAGTCAAAATAGATTTATCTAACACTTTTTTTCACCAGCTTAATTGTATACTCCAGCAGTCAGTTCGTCATTCAAAACTAATTTCACACTGATTCCTTTATACAAATTGAACATGTAATATAGGCTTAGAATGCGGATTCCATGAAGACATTAAAATCCAATTCGAAGTAAAGCACACCTTACCAAACCAATCTTTCTTGACCTGCTTCTTTCTCTTTCTTCTTTGCTCTCTCTCTCTTTTCTCTTCAATTTTGGTTTCTATCTCTTTGCCTTTTGTTTCCATCTTTTTTTGTATGTTTATTTATCTTATAAGGTTCCTAAATGGATGAGTATGCACACCCAAAAGCTCCTTGTGTCAATTTATCAAGTTTACAAATGTTTAACCTCCCATGTGGTCCCATCAGGATGTAGTATATTGTGCCTAGTTTTTGACCTACTTCCGTTACTTTTTGTCAAAATCTATTTTCTATGAATTGTTGGTCTATGTTTCTAGGTTCCAAATCATACTCATTTGTTCCATTTGGAGAAATGTTAAGTCCGTTATGCCTATTTTACTGAACATGTGTTAGTGCCATCCAAACTTATCTAATTAACTTCATAACAATTAAGAATTATTTATGTAGGCTTTGTTGAGATTGATCTAGAACCCTTAGAAGACTAATGTGGTATTTATGTAGGCTTTGTTGAGATTGATCTAGAACCCTCATAAAGGTGTAGGAACATGAATTCTTATTGAAATAAACAACAAATGCACTTTAAGAACCAACAACATAATGTGGTATTTATCCACATTTTATGCTTGGTCCTAATTGCTAGCATAACAAATCCATGTCTTTCCAAATCTTATAGGTCCATATTTTACCCTTCAATACCGGTTTGAATCATCTCCATTGAATCTCAAATGAAGAACTTATGATCAACTTATCACAACATATCTTAGGTAGTCCGAGATACCAAATATTTGTCTTCCAACTATCTTTGACACCCTATTTATATAGCAATGTTATTTCAAAACTAGTCCAATACGTTAATACGACTAAGTATATTTTACTTGAGATGAACAAATATGATTAAATGACTAGAATGTTCGCCATAGTTAGCACCGAACCACCATAGTGATTAGAGGGGGAGTCGTGGAAACCAGCCACAGAACTCAGAAAGAGCAGGAGCGACGTTGGAACATGCGAGCAATGGCTGCTTGTGCAGAGTATAACGGTGATAGAAAAGGTAAGGTTGACCACCCCACCCCCCCCCCCCCCCCCCCCAGGTTGGGAGGGAGCCCTGCAATGGCCGCCGGTCGGGCCAGGCAGCGACGGTGCTGAAAACGCGGTGGAGAAGAAGAACAGCCAATATCGCCCTAAAAGTTGCTTCGTTTTTATTAGGTCACGAGATTTTCTTTTGAACTGACATGAAAACCATACATCTGTTTGCAATCCCGATGCTCGTAAAAAGAGAAATGGATTAAAACTAAGGTTTTTAAGGATACATTTTTTTTGAAACCAAAGGTTTTGGGATTATTGCTTTCAAGCACGTACGAAGCCTTGATCCCTAGTGGAAACAACATACAACACGCCTTTGCCCACCAGAGATGCTTAGAATTGATGTCCTGTCATAAAATTTACTGATAGTTGCATATTTTTTTTAGGTTAAATAGTTGCATGCGAGCAACATGAAGATATCATTGAAAAATTCCACGTAATTTGTTAACACTAATTAATACGGCTTTGAGAAATCAGTTTTTATTTTTAATAATGTTTCTTTTTCGGGCTCTGTTTCCATTAAATCACATTATATTCTATAATTAGATCATATACAAATGGACATAAAAGGTCCCACTTGTTCAATTGTGATTCATTGACACATAAAATTATATTCACTAAATCACCAAATCACCAAATGACTTGGTATGTCTCAACCGACATAAAATTTCTCCTCTAAGATAATTTTTTTGGGGCAAATTATCCTCTTGTCCTTGTGTTTCGTCATCCTCCCCCTCGAGCCCCTGGATTTTCGAAAATAATTTTACCATCCCCCAAATTTGATTTTTGAAACTTTTAGGTCTCTTGCTGACGTCATCGACTCTTTTTTTTATTTTTGGTCATGGAAATGACAATTATATCACTTTGGTCATCTACTTAGGCGAACCCAAGCTTCTGGTCATCTCCTCCTGTGACTCTTTATCTTTTTCGGCAAACTCTGGCAAATTTTTTCGGCAAACTCAGCCAACTTTTCCAGAATATTAAATTCATAATCCAAATACCGCCACTCCACCTGGGCTTCAACTTTGCTTGCGGTTCCGAAACTGTAGAAAACACCGAACTAATAACCGACTCCAACGGAACAAAGGGAAAAAGGAGAGGGAAAACCAATGGAAAGAATAGAGAGGGAAAGGAAGAGGTGCGAGGAGGAAATAGAGAGGGTATCGCAGATCCCGAGGCATACCAACATCACTGGCGACTGCACCTGCATCCTCCTCAAGCTCGCCCGATTCGAGCTCTGCTTCTTCTCCTGCCTTGCCAATTTCTTCCCGCCTTCTCTCAGGTAACTATAAATGCCCGAACGATGCCATTATAAAAGTAGGACTCTGACCCAAATGACGCCAGAATCCGAAGCACCTGAGTTGGGGTGGCGGCAGAAGCAAGGGAAAAGGCGAGGACTTTAGGGTAAGGATCGGGCGGGTTCTTCGTCTATGCAATTCCCAATCTTCCCTCGCCTTCCAGCCAGCGTCTATTGTTGTGTTCTTCTCCCACGGGGTCAAAGGATGTGTCTTTGATGGGCTAAGAGGGAAGTTTGGTGGCGTCTGAGTTGGAGCTTCCCGAGGAGCTAGGCGGGTTTGACTTTGAGTTTTACGAGGAAGGAGATAGCGGTGATGTGGCAGGGGGCGGGTGGGACCGAAAAAGTTTATCGGAGTTCGTCGAAAAAGACCAAAGAAGTAAAATAGTGATTTTCATGACAAAAATAAAAAAAGAGCTGATGATATCAGTAAAGGACGCGAGAATTTCTAAAATCAAATTCGGGAGATGGTAAAATTATTTTCGAAAATCTATGAACTCGAGGAGAAGAATAACCAAACACCAGGAAAAGAGATAATTTTCCCTTTTTCTTTTGATCCTCAATCTTATTGCCAACTCACACCAGGAAAAGAGAATTTACATATAGATTAAAAGCCTAGCAACATCTATTCTTTTTCTCTTAAAGGTGCTTTCATGCACCAAAACAAGAACTCCCTTCCGTTTCTCCTCCCTCGTCGATCCCTTCTCTCTTTTAACAAATCCATCCCCGAAGCTATCTCCCTAAACAAGAACTAAATTAAATTAAATACAAGCGAGGAGACATGTAGTCTACCGAAATCTTCAGCGGCGACGACACCGCCCCCTTCTTCAGCTTCCTCACGTGGCCACGACCATGGGTCTTCTCCTGTAACAACTTCAATTCTCATCCCCCTCCCAAGCCGTAACTCTGATATCTTAATTCTGATTTTGCAATTTCTTGCTAATCTTTCTTTAAAGGTACACCAATGACAGGAAATTTGAATCCTGCACTTTCTTAGATTTTATAGCCATTAGGCTACAAACCTTTTGACAATTTTTTGCTAGTTTTCTTGTAGTGTTTTTTGGAATGTAAAAAATTAGTATTGTAATAGAATCAGAATTAGTATTGTCATCAGTTGTTTATTTCTTGATTATTTATTTTTAAAATGACTATCATCTTCTTCAGCGAACCTTTGCCCGAGGAACTCCCGGTGTTAAAAGAGAGGTCTTTGTCGAGGAACAAGCAATATCTAGAGATCACAAGCAAATCCATAACTCTCATGGAGCCCTACACGAAAACAATACTTTCTGAATGAAAAAAAGCATAAATGACCTCAAGTTTTATGGAGTCACTGGGCATTTGCACCGGCAGGTCACCCAAATAGCTCGGGAGGGAGCTACTTCGGTATCCTCAGTTTCCTCTCTTTGTCGTTCCTCCTCGTCTCTTCAATTATCTAATCAATGTCCATTCTTTCTTATACTTAACTCTACAAAAATAGTCTCTATATCTTCAAACACACAGAAAAGTAATAGGAACCGGCCAATACAAGTAAAAGATTAGACCTTTAAGCTAAAAAATGTACCACTTGGGGATTCTATATGTAGCTTCGAGATGAAAAAAAAGTTGACCCAGAAAAAATTTCCTATTCGGGCACTGACCCAGCTGGTATTTTGGTAGAAAAGTGCAATCCTTGCAAAAAATTTCTTAGTATGGAAAGATGAAGAGGGAAAATTTGATCCTTTATGTTTGGTAGGCAAAGGTTTAAACCGAGAGTTGTAGCCCACGGCACATGTCGAGGACGAAATAGCCGGAGTGGACAGCGTGGGTCCTGCCGAAGAGGATGGCGAGGCAGGGGATAGGGAGGTGCTGGCACCGATGGTGACTCTTCCGGGTGAGATAGAGTAGAGAGAGAGGGGGAGGAGAGATGATTAATAATTTTTTTATTTTTGTTCATGGTACAAAATTATTTTGTATAAAAAAAATTGATGATGCTATAGACCTGATTATATAATAAAATTAAATATAAAATACTTAAATTTTTTTTATTTTAAGTCACAACCCCAAGAGACGATAATATCAAATATGAGTGACTCTAGCATAATTCGATAGTCCAACATAAAAATTTGGAGGCCGAGGACGACCGGTAAACCTTTGAGGGATCATGTTTCCACCACTATAGTGTGGATGCAAATTGTAAGCCTGTTGGTCGAATTGTATGTAGTGAATGTCTTTTTTTCGAGTACAAAACTTTCAAGTTGTCTACTTCACAACACGCGACCGCTAAAAAAGTCCTACCATAGTAAAAATAGGCTTTCAAATATGTTGGAAAATATGGGTTGGAGGATGAAAGAACAATTTTGGTGTCGCTGACTTCAAGGATCTTTTAAGGATTCTTTCAAACAAATAGTTCGACCCTCTGGATAATCTGCGAGTACGACGGGTCAATGAACTTTTGTCGTCATGATACAATGAAGCCTCATACCGTCGTCGAGTTCAAGGATTGTACTACCTTGACCCGACCAAGAACATACTATGAGAAAAATCAGATGATGCTTAGAGAGAAAATGAAGGTTGAATTGATTAGAAGTTGGATTGGAGATGAAATCCGCTATTTATAGAGATTGCCACTACCAAGTGATGCCATTTCATCACCCAAGAAGTTTCTGGAGCAATTCACAAAGGTGGTTAATGGGAGGGTCACTTCCCTTGAGTTTAAACTCAAGGGACACCAATTTCAAAATGAAATAAATGCCACGGGCATGGCCTTCCCCACCATGGGTGTGGAAATGTTTCGAAAAGCTGTAGATCATGAAATTTTCATTCCGAAAATATATTATAATAGCAAAACAGAAAAATGAGTCAAAAGTTATGCTATTTTAAAAATATCTAACATTCTCCCCCTATTTTCAAAATATTAAAATAGTAAACAAAATAAAAGTTAGAACAACGAAGTGATTGCCTACGTACCCGTGAGGGATCAAGCCAATGTAGTTTGAGCTAGGATGGAATGAGCATCAACGTAGAAATCAATACATAAATAATAGGTATCTTTTGGATTTGAACCTTCACTTAGTGTAAGAAATTCAAAGCCTTATCGAGGTTCTATGGTGAACGAGTCTTGAACCAAGTACCCCTAGCGATAAAATTGGAACATCCACACATATTGACTTCAGAAGCTAGTGTCTTCTATAGCTCGCACGTTAATGGCCATGTGCTTATACAAATTCATGAGTCTTCTTTAGAGAGCGGTCTTACTCTCCCAGGAAATGGCCTGATTTTCGTACTCATATAGGTAAGTCTTTTAAGGTACTTCTGCAAGATACCTATAACCACGTAGACTTATTAAAAATTTGCATACATCCTCATTCATGCAGAAACGCTGCACCAATTTAGAAATGGAAGGTTTAACTTGGTGTACCATAACCATTGTAATGACTTGTTGGTACCCATTGAACCTTGTTTATCCATTTCAAAACATAGGTTGGATTTTTGTCATTAGCGGTCAACCTTCTTTCACAGACCTCAGCCCCATTTCTCTACATTTTATTGAAAATATTGCCTTTGGTAGACTCTTCGTAAAAGGGTCTGCCAAGTTCTTCTTCATTTCAATAAACTCAATCGCAACTACTCCTCTCTTGAGCAATTATCTTACCATTTGATGTCTTAGACTTGCATATCTAGACTTTCCATTATCAGTCTTGTTAGAGACGTTATAGATGGTAGCTTGATTGTCACAATTAATCAAGACCGCTGTAGATGGCTTCTTCCACAGTGGGATCTCTATAAGTAAGTTTCTAAGCCATTATGCCTCCTTACTTGCATCAGCCAATGCTATCAACTATGACAACATCGTTGAATCAGAAATACAAGTTTGCTTCTTGGAACCCCAGGATACTGCAGCACCTCCTAATGTAAAGATCTATCCAGTAGCAGACTTAGACTTGGATTCCACATTATTCTAATTAGCATCACTATGTCCTTCCAATATAGCAGGATAGCTTTGGTAATACAAACCATAATTTATGGTTTCTTTCAAGTAATTCAACACTCTTACAAGTGCTCGCCAATGTTCAACTCCTGGGTTACTTGAGAAATGATATAACACTCCCACAGCTTGAGCTATGTTCGATCTTGGGCAATGCATAGCATACATAAGACTTCCAATGACACTTGAGTACTTAAGTTATGCATGTGTTCATCCAACATTCTTCATTAACTTAATACTAGGATCTAAAGGAGTGGGGGCTGGTTTGTCATCAAAGTGACCATACTTCTTGAGAAATTTCTCAATGCAATGAGACTAGTTTAACACCAACTCATCTCCACTTCTTAGGATTTTAATTCCCAAAATCACATCAGCCTCTCCTAGATCTTTCATATCAAAGTTGAGCCAAGAAACTTATTTGTTTCTTCTACACAATATAGGTTAGTACCAAATATAAGCATATCATCGACATATAAACATAGAATCACGCATCTAAAATCATCATGCTTACTATAGATACATTTATCTGCATCATTAACAACAAAACTATATGACAATGCAACTTTATCAAACTTCTCATACCATTTCATGGAAGCTTGCTTCAGGCCATAAAGAGATTTCACAAACTTGCAAACTTTATCAACGAATGGATGTAATGCGTGAAATAGGAGCATATATATCAAAGTAATCAATTCCATGCCTTTGCTTATATCCCTTAGCAACCAATCTGGCTTTAAACTTATCAATGTTACCATCGGCATTCAAATTTCTTTTAAATATCTATTTGCATCCTATAGGCTTTGTACCAGGAGGCAAATCACACAATATCCAAGTTTCATTAGACAAAATTGAATTCATCTCATCATTAATAGCCTCTTTCTAGAAGATAACATCTCTAGAACTCATAGCATCAGAATAGGTTTTAGGATCATCAATAACATGCATAACATACTTAACAATATTAAGAATCTCATTTTTATTACCCTCAATAAGATATGTTATGAATTCAGGACCATAGTCTTTTTCTATTCTTGTTCTTTTACTTCTTCTAGGTTCAAACTCTTTCGTATGAGCTAAAGTGTCATCATTGTTGTTAGTGTCTATCGATTCTAGACAAGGCAACAATGGATCTCCAATGGGTTCATTTTGGGAACTATGCCTAGTTAAGTTCTCAAAGAATTCTACATCTACAGATTCTATAATCTCGAAGGTATCAAAAATTAAAAATCTGTAGGTTGTACTATTATGTGAGTAGCCTACAAATGCACATTCATAAGCTTTATTTCCTAATTTTGGTCTCTAGGATCAGACTTTCTAACATACGCTAAGTAACCCCATACTTTCAATTTTTTCAAGTTTGGCTTTCTCTTAAACCATAATTCATAAGGGGATACATTCTTCTTTTTCAAAGGAACTCTATTCAGAATATAGCATGCGGACAATATGGCTTCTCCCCACAATGAATTAGGCAAAGTAGAACTTATTAGCATAGCATTTACCATCTCTATCAGAGTCCTATTCTTTCCTTCAACAATACCATTTTGTTGGGGTGTGTAAGGTGCAGTAGCTTGATGAACTAAGCCATGTTCTTGACAAAATAAAGTGAACTCATTAGGAAAGTATTCGCCACCACGATCAGATCTTAGGATTTTAATTTTCTCTCCTAATTGTGTTTCTACTTTAGCCTTGTAAATCTGAAATTTGTCAAAATTTTTATCCTTCGACTTCATCAAGTAAACATATGCATATCTAGTGCAATCATTAATAAAAGTGACATAGTATTTATTTCCATCACGAGTCATATGACTTTTAAGGTCACCAACATCACTATGTATCAATTCAAGCAAGGTATAATTTCTTACTACAGATTTAAATGATATTCTATGTATTTTTGCTTGTGCACATAGTTCACATTTAGAAATATTTCCTGAATCGCAATTAGAAATCATTCCCAATCTTTTCATGTTTCTAAGAGAACTATAATTCACATGTCCTAATCTTGAATGCCAAATGTCAAAGGAGTTAGCAATATAAACAGAATCATTCTTTATTAAATTGAGTTTAATCATCCCATTACATGTGTATCCTTATTCAACGAACATCCCGTTCTTGGACAGTACAAACTTATCCGACTCAAAAGTAGCCTTGAATCCAGCCTTGTTAATAAGGACTCTGGAGACAAGGTTCTTTACAATATCAGGGATATGTACTACATTTTTAAGAGTCAAAATCTTTCTGAGGTAAAAGGGAGTTCAACTGTTCCTTTGCCGACAACTTTGCTTCCTTGGTTGTTTATTGATGTGACTTCTTCTCCGATAATTAGTTTATATGTCTTGTAAAGATTTTTGTCTTTACAGATGTGAATGGTTGCACCAGTGTCATACCACCATCCACCACCATTGTCAACAACAGCATTGGCATTTGGCACTACAACGACAAGTTTGCCCTTTTCATCCGCCATATTCGCCTCATTTTTCAAATATTTTTTTCGTTGAAGACAGTCACGAGCATAATGGCCGGGTTTCTTACACCAGAAGTAATCACCCTTCTTTTTATCCTTTTTGTTAGGATTTTTTTTCTTAAACTGAGAGTCATTCTTTGGCTTCAAAGAATTCTGAAATTCAATATTGTTAGCCTTAGAAAAATTCACAGTTTGCTGATTATCCTTCATTTTTCGTTTACGAGAGTCCTCTTCGATACGAAGATGACGCTATAAACCTTCAAGGTCATAATTAGTTTTAGTATGCTTCAATTTCTTCTTGTAATCATTCCACAAAGGAGGAAGACGGGAGATTATTACTCTAACAACGAATGTAGACACACGATCATTACCAACATCCTTGAGTTGATTGATAATGAGTAATAATTTGCTGACCTGGGCGATAATTGACTTATTGTCAACCATCTTTAAGTCCATAAAGTTGTATATCAAGAACTTCTTATTACTTGCCTCAGAGATCTTGTACTTGTTGTCCAGAACAGTCCATAATCCTTTTGCCGTCGGGATGCTTCTATGGGCATTGTAGACATTGGTGTCTAAAGCATTGAGGATGTGGCCACGGCACATGAAATTCTCTTTCTAATTAACCTCTTAGACTCAAACCCAACATAAACCTTTGTTTGGCCAACCTCCTTGTGGATTAAAAATCTAATTCTTTAACAATCTCCCACATGAATGCAATTGGTTGATATTATATTTTATGAACCTACTAATTCTATATGCGACTTAGAGTATTGCAAGAATTAGTTACATCAGGAAAGGTGGTTAAAAGTATTGAACCTTCCTTAGTAAAATACCTTCAGATATACTTGCCAACCAGTGGATGTGATACCTTGAATTGTTTGGCATTTTATGTATACCAAGAAAAAGATACTCACATAACTCCTTCTTAAACCACTACTCAGTTCTTTTGTTTTTATCTATTTTAGCCCTGGACTGCCCAGTAAACTTCATCGAATGCTTTAGAGATTTAGCATTTAACTCATCCCATATAAGCGGCCACTTCACATTCGATATAGGTGATCTCTTATTTGGAGTATCCTGCCGCCACTTAAATATATATATATATATATATATATATATATATATATATATATATATATATATATATATATATATATATATATATATATATATGCTCAAAGTATAAGGATCATTAAAAGCTTAAAACTTAATCTTTCCACGGACAAGTCTATCACTCTTTCATCATAGGAATAGGTAAGGAACTCAATTTTCTGAGTGCTTTATTCAACCTTAGCCTCACAATTCAGTTGTCTCATTAAACATGCAGATCAGGGTTTACGATCTAGGTTCGGTTACCATTATGGGTTTAGGTCATTTCGTGGACTTTAATCCCATTATCCTAGAGAATACCTCCACTATGTCTCTTATTAGACCTTTAGTTAATGGATCCATGATATTCTCTTTTGACTTTACGAAGTCTCAAGATATTACACCCGTTCTCAATAATGTTCTCACATATTTATATTACACCCATTCTCAATAATGTTCTCACGGATTTATGTCAATAATGTATATATCTAGACTTTCCATTATACATATTATTTTGTGCTCTTTCAATAGTTGACTAACTATCACAGTACATACTAATGGGAGGTACTAGTTTTGATTGCATCAGAATATCCTAAAGAAACTTTGAAGCCAATTTGCCTTTTTAGTTGCCAGATCTAATGCTATTAATTTTGATTCCATAGTTGATCTAGCAATGTAAGTTTGTTTACAATCTCCATGAGATCGGTGCTCCTCTAATTGTAAATATGTATCTGTTAGAGATCTATTTAGCATCTGCATACTCTTTCAAAATGGCTTGATGTCTCGTATAGTTTAATCCATAGTTAGTAGTGTACCTTAGATATCTAAGAACTCTAACTATCACTTTTCAGTGTTCATTATTGTGTCTAGTCGTATATCTCGATAATCTGGTTACCGAGTTTGCAATATCTAGTCTAGTATAATCTATGGGTACATTAGACTGCCTATAACTCTAGAATAATCTAGTTGTCATCCATTTTCTCCATGACTCTTGCATTGACGCGACACCACTTCCATAAGGGTTCTTGAAATATCATTGCTATCCTTATCAATTTTTTCAAGTATCTTTTAGACATAATTACTTTGAGAAAGTGCTTAACCTTCTAGAGTCTTAGTGATTTTCATCCTAAGTATTACGTGAGCTTATCCCATGTCTTTCATGTCAAAATAATGCGATAACTTTTACTTGGTAATTTTGATATTATCATTATTACCCATAATCAACATCTCATCTACATAAAGACATACTATCACATAGTATTTATTATCCCCTTTTATGTAGACATATTTATCACACTGGTCTATGCAAAAACTGTTTGATAGCATTACACTATGAAACTTTTTATGCCATTGCTTATATGCTTGTTTTAATATGTACAATAATTTTACAAGTTGACACACCATGTTCTTTACCGGAACCACAAACTCTTTGGGTTATTCCATATAAATCTCCTCTTCCAAATTCTGTTTAAAAATGCTATTTTAACGTCTATTTGGGATCTCTAGGTTAAACAAAGCCGCCAAGGCTAACACTAACCTTATAGAGTTTTTCCTGGAGATAGGAGCATGCATATCAAAATAATGAACACCATCGGTTTACTTATAGCCTTTAGCTACATGTCTAGCCTTGTACTTATCCATTGTACAATCCAGATTCATCTTCTTTGTTAAGATCCACTTATGAACTAGTGGTTTGCTACCTGGATGTAGATCTACTAGTTCCCAAGTATGATTATGTAAGATGGACTCTATCTTATTATTCACCACTTTCTTCCAAATAGTGGAGTCCGTAGAGGACATAGCTTCTTTGTGGGTTACCAGATCCTTTTCTAACATATAAGTTAGGAAATTGGATCCAAATGACTTTTCTTTACTAGCCATTTTCTCACGTCTATGTTCTTCAACTTTATCTTGAGGTTTCTCTCCACCCACATTGCTCCTACTTTGGTCAACTTGACTGTCAACCTCTGTTTGAGCTTTGTGAAAAAATATTTCCTCAAAGAATGAAGTGTCCCTAGCTTTAGTTATTGTGTTTACGTGGATATCAGAGTTATCTAACTTGTGTACAGGAGTTAGTATATATCACTGTCTTGTGCATAGCCGATAAACACACAATCTACCGTCTTGGGTCCTATCATAGTCCTTTTAGGAGGTGGGATGAGAACCATAGCAAGACATCCCTAACCTCTTAGGAATTTTTAGCTGGGTATATGACCGTTCCACAATTCATAAGATATTTTATCCAACTTTTTGTGTGGTACTCTATTGAGTACATAGTTGGCTGAAAGCTGAGCTTTCTCCAACAACTTTGAAATTTTTTGATCTTCTTCCCAAGTTGGTTCTTGACTTTAATCTTATAGTGAGTTGGTTCTTGACTTCAATCTTATAGTGAATGAAAAATTTATTACTTTGTCTTTACTTCTCATCAAGTAGAGATAGCAATATCTAGTATAATCAACAATCAAGTATCGCACTTGTGTTTATAATCGTGGTTGAATTTGGATAATAGGTTTAGTGACATAAGCCTTTGTAAAAACATATATTTCAGATGACCTATCTACCATTCAACAATTGTACTGACTCATGAGAATATGCAAAAAATTATATTGTACCCAACATTTATTCCAATGGTACTAGTGCTAACTTCACATGCTGCACCTCTATCAATCTAAGCATTAGACTTTGCCTTGGAGGCTAAAGTCATTATAATTATTTTAGAAGATATTGGTCAAATAAACCTTACCAATAAATATTTTTCCGTCCAACATAAATGACTTTTCAGACTCAAACTCAAGCCAAAAGTCTTTCTTGTTAAGCACAGTGCCAGAGATAGGACTCTTCGGATCTCAAGTATATGCAACACATCAGTCAGCTCATGTCGGAGATCACCTTGAGCACAACCATTCCTTTGCCTTCAATCTTGGATCCTGTTGAGTTTTGCATGTAGCAATTCTCATCATCCACCAATTGATAGATCTTGAATATCTATTTATGCGCACAAATATGGTGTGTGGCTCCAATGTCCACCACCAATAAAATTTACCTTGACACAAGACCCGTAAGGTTCATGTCATCAATGTCAAAGCTCAAACTTGCTTCATCGACATTATCATAAGCATGCTTCTTGCTCTTACCCTTAGCAGCATGGTGTTTGTAGTAACCCTTAGCTCCATGGCTAGAATTATTGCACATAAAGCAGGTACTGGTGAAGCTCTTTTTTTGAGCATCTCTCTTGGAATTATTAATGCTAATTCCGTAGGAAGTCCCACCAACCTCGACCAAATTAGCCTTGGCAACCATGCTGTTTGGTTTCTTCTTAAGCTTTTGGTTATCTTGCTCGATACACAACATACTCAAAAGGTTCTCTAGACTCATCATCTTTCTCTTGTATTTGAGGTACATCTTGACATCCTTCAAAGATGGCGGTAATTTTTTAATTACCATCGCCACATGGAGGGCATCATTCATGGATAAGAGTCTTATGAAGATCTCTAACATCTTCTTCGTGTTTACTCTCTTTGAGATTTCAGATCAAATTCAAGGTAGTTAAGAAGAACATTTTTTTTTCTTACCACTTCTTCAAGTTACATCCCTTGAACTTTTCTGGTTTCTCAAATTGAAAAAATATCAGTGGGTTTCTCAGACCCGGCATCACGACCTCAGAGTAGCTAGCCTCACAACTGGAACCTCAATGTTCATATTGTTGTCGGTAGAATTCAATTCAACCATTTATCACAAATATATAGCAATTATAATAATATTTTCAACAAACTTGTCAATTAATAACTTGAGCCCAATACCCACAATTATTGGCACAACGCTTATTAACCAAATTTTACAAGTTGATCTAATTTTAGTGGGGTAAAAATTTCTTTAACAAAAATAGGCCCACTAAGTATAATTTAACATTAAAAAACTCAAAGCTTATTTACGATTTTCACAAATTGATACAAGCTTCAAATGGCAAAACATCTTTAACAAAAATTTGATCCACTAGATGAATCTCAATTTAGAGGCCCAATAAATTTTTTTTTAACCCGGCCGTTTTCCCTTATTTCGGACTGTTAACTACCATTAAGGACTTTCCATAAAAAATAAACAACCATTAAGGACTGGAAAGCGGATCTCAAACAAAAGGCCATTCAGAAAATAAATCTCAAATAATGAGCCCATCAGAAAAATTGGATCTTAGATAAAGGGCCGAATAACCATCAACCCGCAAGAATATATTATTATTAATATTAATTAATTAATAAAGGGCCAAATAACCGCATGCAACAGCAGCCAGAATCTTAGCATTGTGCACCTCTTTGTTTGAATAATAACAGTTGGTAAAACGGTTGGCCACTACAAGACCCTAAAACAAATCTTTAATTAATAAGAACCAAGAGGTAACTCCAAAACAAGAAAACATATGTCCCAAATGGGTTCAAGTTTCGAGAACCATACATTTGAATAAAAATTATTATTATTTTACTCATTTTATGTTGTAGTCTTCAAATGTTGAATGCCTTGATATGCACAAACAACCAGTTTTTGAACATTCTATGCTCAAAAATCATAAAATTCAGGTACATAGTTTCTATTAATATCATTTGAAGAAGAGAAATTAGATTGGAACATTATTCTAAAAATATAGACATTTGTTCAAATGGAGCCAAACTTCAAAAAGGAAAAAGGAGGAGGAAGAATTTTGGAATGTGATAAAAATAAAATATTTGAATTTTTTAAAGAGAATGATTGTCCAAATCGTTGGTACCTATCCTAAGAAGAAAAGGTGGAGTAATAGAGCCACTAAGACTAGAAGAACTTGGACAAGCTATTATTTACATTTTTTATATTTTGTGGATCCTACGTAATTTAATAACATTACAATAATAGTTAAGCTGTAAAATTTTAAAAAAGGATGAAAAAGACCGCACACTCTACATAGCTCTTTTGACTCCCATATGATAATCATGACTTTAAATTAAAAATTTTGAGTTTCAAGAGAGCACGAGGGGCCATAAATAATGGTGTTCTTGAAGAGAAATCACAAATTTTTATTTATTCATTTAGCATTTTCTATTTGATTATCTTATATTGAATATGGCTTGTCTTAAGGTGGGACTTTAAAAATGGAACAGCACGGTGTATTGAATGCTATGAGTAATATATATCTTGGAGCAAGTGCATTTATGCAAATAAATCAATCATTAGTGCAACCAAATCAATATAGTGGATCATTTATTTGGTTTTCAAATGGATGGAAGAATATATTGAAATTTCCGCTAGATAGATAGTGAATATCTTTACTAATTCTGAGAGACTTGTTTATCTTACTATTATAATAAGATAACGGTTTTATTTTTATGCTTATTAATAAACCGTGTATTCAAGATTATTTTATCGAAAACTTCCTTGATAAATTAATTGAGGAACATGCGACACTCTAATACTAACTATTTAGCGTTATTAAATCTATCATATCAAAGATATTTAATTCAAGGTAATAATTTTTTAATTTTTTTTGGAAAGTAAATTATATTGAATCCACCAAAAGGTAATTACAAGTATAATTACATCGAAATGTACTACGCGTACAACTCCCGTACACCAAGGTACTAGATAGATAAATAAGAAGCTATCTAGCATAATCCAAAACATCTCCAACAAAACAACAAATCTCCCTAAGCACGCCAAAGAGAAGAGTTAAAATTAAGTGGGGTCAAACAGAAGGAACCCTTGAGCAGTAGTCTTGATCGCGCAGAGGATCTCAGAGGTATCTTTCTCCCAAGAAATACCTATAAGTATTGCCAATCGCCATGCCTCTGATGTGAACTCCTCACCGAGAACATCGTCCCACTCCTCCATGGACGCAAGGAGCGAGCTTAGAGGTAATTCTGCTGTAGAACACGATGAAGAGTACAAGCCACCATCCCTCTTTGGCTGCGACTTGTATTGTATTATTTCCTTAATACCTAATGTTTAATTGTTTTAATTTGTTGTTATAGCTCCTCAAAAAATTAGGAGAAATATCGGCAGCGGAGATAAGGATCACCTATGAGATAAGGATCATCCCCAGGAGCGGGACGTATCGGGCCTGGCACCCGCTCAATCTCGACCATCTCGGTGTCAAAAATATCGGCAGCTGAAGAAGGTGCTGCCAGAGGTGAAGGCGTATAACCAGCAGAATAAACAGGACCAAGCATCGCCTGAAACTCAGCTTCATCGTCAAGAAGAGCGGAAGTCATAATATTAGTAGGCGACTTTGACGCAGAGGATTTCTTCTAAGCCTTGAAGGAGAGATGACACAGGTGGACTCAGGGTCAGTAGTAGGGTCGACTCATACGGGAGACACCACGGATGATGAGTCCTGAAGTAATGTGAGCAAACTAGGTAGAAAGCTGATTAATACTAAGTAAATGTCCGGAGTTATTCTTTACCTTTTCGGACGAAGAAGAAGGGTATCCCACAAGTCTGACCGGAGGAGAGAAAGCTTGGAGGTTGGCATCTGTACAACAAGATAAAGGTGTTTATCACCAAGTAAGGAACATGGTGGTCGTAAGAGTCAAGAGGCTTACCGTCGTCTAGTAAGCTGGAGTCGTCGGCTTGGGAAGGAGACATCGAAACACCTGCCTGGTTGCTTGCTGCCAAATGGTCGATCTTTTGCTTCTTCTTTGGAGGGGCTTTTCACGGCCTCATAATAGTTTCTGTCTTAGGGGGTGTATCTTTGAAGAAGGTGAAGGTCTCGGCTCGTTGCTTGTCATTAGCCTTCCAAGACGTGAGTGTCGCCCACCAAGCCGCGAAGTCGGGAGTACGACCGGAAGAGAAATTGAAGGAGCTGATTGTACTTCGTTGTAAAAGGTAGCTGTTTGCCACGAGGGAAAGTTCCACCTTTTCCCACTAGTGTGAACCTCAATCGGCTAGGTGTCCATAGCGAAGGTAGTTGGTCGAGAACGGAATCCCTTAGACGAGACCAAGCTGATCGGTGGCAAAGTGAGGATTGTAGGGTGCTACGATCATCCTCCCGGTAGAACTTCCATTAATTAGGTCTCGGGTGGTGAGTATGCTCTTCCAAGCATCGGCCCTATAAGTCACGTTAGAGAAATTGAGGAAGTTAGGATGGCAAGTCGCATAAAGAAGTGGAGCCATCCTTGTTGAAGGCCTGAAAGTAGGAACAAAGACCTTTCGTGGGTTTCTTTACCCAAGCCTGAAGAAGGTGGTGGCTATAGCTGGGTAATGACCCATCGTATGTGGGAAGTGAAGGTGTCAGCTTGGGGAAGTAAGCCAAGCACCATATGGCAGCCATCCATAAGGGACCATTGGAGGTGAAAGTCCTCTTCAATCGATAAGTGTTGACGTATATAGACATCTGATCATAGATATGAGAGAGGATAAATTATCCCATCACCATCTTCCATCCCTCGACTAGTGCAGCAACTAAGTTGAAGTGCTTATTTGACACACGTTTAGAAGATGGGCAGGTGATGTAACGAGTAATCCAAAGGAGTAGAAAGGCCGTGTGTTCGTCTCTACGGTGAAACTCATCGCTGCGTGCATAATCGATAGGCTTTGACATAGGCGGGAAAGCCATTTGCTATTGGCCTCTTGGCCTCATGCCATACACGGGCATTGGCGTCAGACACCGGGGTGGATGGGAGGATCGATTCACCGTCAGGATGAAGGCCAAAAAGGGCAGCCATATCGTATAGTGTAATAGTCTTCATTCCTACAAGATGAAATAAGATGGATGAGAAGCTTGACGAAGGCGAAAAAATCATCTATGTTAAAAGTAGCTTACTAGAGCGAAAGAGAAACACGTTGACACTTGGACACCAATAAAGAAGCAAGGTGCCGAGTAGTGGACGATATGGCTCAATACAGTGTGCACAAAGGGACAAGAGTGAGGCGATGCTGATTTGGTCCCATTGTGGTTGGTGGAATTGTTTCAAGACGGCATGCCAAGTCTCGAATTCTTAGAATGCTGTAGGCCATCCGCGGTAACCATTACAATTGTTCCAAAAGTATATGTTGAAAGGAGCGCCTTAAAAGAGAGGCACGTCGCGGTAATGGACCGGAGGGAGTCTTCAAAGGTCTGGACGTTGGTAATCATGGGTCCAAGTACTTGATTTTCTTTTTCTTGAGAGGTATCGTCGACCGGGTAGCTCTCTCCAAGTGTGGATGTGATGAGGATGTTGGTAGAGCGCTCTTCCTCCTTCTCTATATCGAGAGGTATCGGCATGGTCATCCTAGCATCATGGAACAAACAAGGATTAGCAAAGACGACGTTAAGAGAACGGTTGGAACGCCCGTTCACTCACTTTGGGTTATTACGCCGGCGTGAGTAGCGTTCCACTTTGGGCCAAATGGGAAGGGCCCCGACGCGAGTGATTTCCTGCCTTGGACCATGCATGGAAGGCCCATTGGCGGGAGTGTTATCTCGCTTCGGGCCAAGCACGGGAGGTCAAGCCCATCATGGGTCATTCGGTTAAACCCAACTCGAGTAACTAAGGCCAAGTTCACCTAGGTGGGATGTGTCGGGCTTCTATCTGGGTGGGTATGGGAATTGGTGAACCGACAGTGGTAAGGCTTGCGTGGTACATTCTCCTAAGTCAAGGTCTAAGCTATGGGATTATTCCAAGTTCAAAAGCCAAGGAAAGGAGTGCAAAATGGTGGGTTTGGCATTTTTACAAACACTTAGTGTGCAAGAGTTAAAGCTTGGAAACATACCTTGAAGGTGAGTTAGAAGTGAGCCAAAGAGATTTCAAGCGGATGCAAGCTTCTAAAAGGTGGAGAACAAATCTAATCCAAAGCAAATAGTCCTCCTACAAGTTGTAAGATTTGACCAAAAGTAAGCTACTTTCAAATTCTTCTTTACAAGCATAATGGAAAAGAGAGGAGGACTTACATTGAAGATTAAACACACCTTGGCAACTTTGGAGATCAAGGAGAGTGATTAAAATCCTAGTCAAAGTTGTTAAGGAAAGGAAAATGGAGGCCAAGCTTTGGTTTCCATGGTGGAGGTAAGAGAATGAAGAATGGTGAGAATGTGAAGAGAATGGGAGGCTTTGTTTTCTTTAGACTAAGTCAATGGCATCTTTGGGGACCCTCCACCAAGTCAAGGAGGGAAGTTATCAAAGGAAACCTAAGCTTGAAAATTCGGAGGGAAACACGTCAACATTTCTTGGAGTGGATGCCTCGAAGTATTGACGTGCGGGGGGCATTATTGGAGCATAAAATTAATGCCTCGACTTGATGACGATCTATTTTCAAATTTTTGTGAACTGGTTCGAGATCATCGATACATGGGGGCAGCCTATTGGGCTACTCGGTTTTCCCCGGGCGAGAGGCCCATCTTGCTCACGTAGGCGAGCTAGGGCAAGAGGCCCCTCTTGCTCACGTAGGCGAGAGGCCAAGCTAGAGGTCGAGCGAGAGGCCGAGCGAGAGACTAAGCGAGAGGTTGAGCAAGAGGCTAGGCGAGAGGCCAAGTGAGAGGTCGTGCAAGAGGCCGAACGAGAGGCCGAGTGAGAGGCAGAGCGAGAAGCCTACGGAAAGAGACCGAGCGACAGGCCTTAGGCGAGAAGTCGAGCGAGAAGCCTATGGCAGGAAGCCTAAGACGGAAAGCCGAGCGAGAAGCTGAAGGTGAGAGGATACAAAGGCGGGAGGCCGCACTTGATCCTTATAGGCGGGAGGATCCCGTCATAGGGCTGGAGCCTATTTAAGGCAGAAGGATCCTGCTTACGGGCTTGACGATCCCGCCCTAGGGGCCTAGGTGGGAAGATGATTTCAGGTTCGAAGGCGGGAAGGCTTGGTTCATAGGAAGCCCATTTGGCCTAATAAGGCGGGAAGCCTCCCGACGTGCATCGCTTTGGGCTCGTGTGACCCATTGGGCCACTTGGCCGAGAATGGAGGCAGTAGGTACCACCTTATCTGTGAAGGTGGGAAGGCAATTTTGGGAGTAGGTCCACTTTGGTTGAGGAGGCCGTCATCTTGAGCCCATTTTGGGATTCACTTTGGGCCTGGCGAGATGTCCATCTTGGGCGATGACGGACTTGAGACGAGATTTTGCATGGTAGATTCGAGAAGGTCAAGTCGATCTATATTTTCTTAAGTTGAGCCGAGATTCTCAATATTTGACAAGACTTGGTAAGTTCCTCTTTAGGCCACGATTTCTTGGTTGTCA
Organism: Hypericum androsaemum; assembly: GCA_963995505.1. Lineage (NCBI taxonomy): Eukaryota > Viridiplantae > Streptophyta > Magnoliopsida > Malpighiales > Hypericaceae > Hypericum > Hypericum androsaemum. The sequence goes on from OZ023180.1 coordinate 13,176,512, forward strand.
CATTTTGAAGTTTTCTATTCGAGGACGGGATCTGCTCGTTTAAGGAAGTCGGCTTGTACTGAGCCGGGAGGATCACGTCATAGTAGAAACAAATAACTTGAAGCGAATCTGTCGGGATTGAGACTTGTAGCCGAAGGTCTTGGAGGCGGTTTAGGATTTCCTATTCTGAAGGCGCGGAGGTTAGGTCAAGGCACTCTATATAAGGAGGGCTCGGACAAGGAAGACGATCATCAACAACACAACACACAACTACTTTACTTATCATTGTTGCTTTTCCTTTCCTTAGTCCGTAGTCCGTAGTTTATAGCCTAGCCTAGCATAGTTAGACCGACCTTCGGACGACCACTCCAAATCTGTCTCGAATTATTTGTTCACTTATTCATGCAACACACCTATACCCTACCCTCGACAACCCAATTCCGCCATCCCCTTTTCACAACCCTAGTCTCGAAACGACGAACAACAACATACCCCGTCGTCGACGATTTCGAGAGAGAATGAGGGGTACCTGAGTACTGAGTATCGATTTGGGGAAAAATAGGGTTTTGTTCTCAAGTTTTGGCAAAATATCCGAGTGGGCCCTTCATTTTTTGTTTCGACTTAACTAACTGGAAATCTCTGGGTGAAGATTCTGGTCGCATTGTCCAGTTTGATCAGATTTTGACCGGTTCATAAGATTAGTAGTTTTATGCCCAAGCCTGACATGCTTTTGTTTCTGATTAGCGGTCCGATTAGTTGGACTACCGATCAAACTATTTTTTTAAAACCTTGGAACGAACCCGTTATTCAAAACTTTTGGGTACATTGTGAGGGAAAAAACTAATGCGGGAAACATACAACAACAACGAACCACAAAATAAATTCACTTCAATACGATGTTGAAATGAACCATAAAAAATACTAATGGCATGGACGAACAGCTCCATTATTACATCATTTTTAGACAGAAGTACACTACATAAATTGAGTCTTGAGAACTCAGAGTTAAAACCCAATGTTTTAAAAACTGTGGTCCGACCGCTACTCAAAACAAAATTTGGGTCAATTTTTCTCTAAAACTCAGAATGTGGTTCGATTGGTTAAAATCTGATCGGACCGCCCGGTCAGGCACTTTCGGGTGACCCGGATCAGAAAAATTAGTGTTTGTTTTTTCCATTTTATCCGATTTAATTTAGAAACAAAACCTCAACTTCCACATACGGAGCGTGTACATCACTTTTTGATCATAAAAAACTTATTTTTTAACAATTTTTGATAATATTTCAACTAAGTCAAACGAATTAGACTAATATGTCGAACCTAAAAACTTGTTTAATCATCTTCTTGTTCTTCTATACTTGTTGAATTCATGTTTGAAGACTTTGTTTGGATAAATTATTTAACGAAGTTCCTAAATATTTGAAATTATTTAATATTTTATCATTTTTATGTTAAATTAAATTTATTTAATATTATTTAATTATATTAAGATAAAATAGAAGTATCGGTCTGATCAGTGACCCGACCGGTCAAATCAAATAAACCAAAAAATTTAAAAATATCAGGTCTTCTTCGAGGTCAGTTTTAAAAACATTGCTAAAACCGATAGTGGGTTCGAGTGTCATTCTGTGAAGGCCTCAATCACGGAGGTTAGAGTAGCGATTTTGATAAAATTGAAGCGGGAGAAACCGCCAGCACGTAACAGTTTCTTCCATTCAAGCTCAGTCCTCTCTTTCCCGCGTGTCGAATGAGCAATCATTACCAGATCCAAGACAAATCAATCCGGTTGTAGGACAATTTCCACGAGCACTAATTTCCCACTTCTCTCATCTCTTATCGATTTCCGAATATTTTGCAATATTTTAACACATTCTTCATCTTCCCAATCATGTAGTACCCACTGAAAATGTTGCCGGAATTTGATATTAATAAAATCGAACAACTTGATAATACATATTTTGAAATATTATACAGAATTTCCCTTTGATAATCCCTTTAATTTAAAACTCGAAATACTTAAATTATACAAAATTAGAACTTCTCATCCTCCGAAACTTTTTCGTTGGTTTTTGCAGAGATTATAATTTTATCATAGTGTGTTACTTTTTTTAAATAAATTTTAATTATAAAAAAATATTTACCTTCATGATTACTACATCAGCACTAGGGACAGCCTCGAACATGTTTCCTCCAACATGAGATACCCCTCCATAAGCCGGTGCGGAGGCCACCACATGAGGCAGATCAAAGTTGATCCCTTTGATGTGAGGATGGGCCTTCAGGATCTCAGCCACGAGGCTTCCGGTTCGGCCGCCCACGTCGACCACCGATCCAACGCCCTCGAAGCCACCTTTGTACCCTTCCAAGAGGGCCCTCGTGATGTTTCTGGATGTGCAAGCCATCCCCTCGTTCAAGAGGCAACTGAACTCAGGGTTGGCGGAGGCGAACTTCCAGATGTCCAACCAGTGTGCCTTCTCGAAAGCTACTCCCCCATCCTTGACGCATTGACCAAGGCAGTGCCATGGGGCTTGTAGCACAAGGATGATTCTGCATAGTCACCAGTGCTTTCAGGCTCAGCTCCGAGTCGCTTAGTAGAGAGGTTCTCCCGCCCCCTCCGATGAGTTGTGGACGGTGAAGACGGTCTAGCCACTTTCAGTTCTCTGTGTTTTTAAATTGGTAACATTTGAAACCAAAACTTTTTTAAATGAATTTAAATCTATTACCTATTATACAAAATTCTATTATACTTTTAGTCAATAGTTTTGGTTGTTGTGCTAATAGTGTATTCAGAAACTTCCTTGGGCCGTCGCTATCATCCAGCGAGATTGAGTTGAAATAAAAAGAGAGAGAAAGATGGTATTTGGGGATTATTTATGCAAATTGAAATCAGTTGGCATTGATTGAAATTGTACAGTCCGCATGACATTCTTCTCGGAATAATTTTGTGTGACAATGGTCGTTAGAATGTGTTTGATAAATTATCTCTTGTAGATTCAATTACGTTTCTCACGGGACGGGCACAACATTAATCATGAAGCGTGGGGACAGAAATACTGAACATACTTTTCATTTATTTTTTTATTTTACAAAGTATTAACATTCAATGGGCTATCACATTCCTCTTTGGACTGTCCGAGATGTAGGATCAACGGAGGTAATTCCTAGATTTTTTGTGTTTCTGTACTCTCTTTTCTTTTCTTTAATAAATTATTTTTCACGCCAAAAAAAATGGGGCTATCACATTGGGGCATGTGAATATTGGTGTAGTCAGCAAAATAAATTATTATTTATATATATAACAGTAAAAATTAAAAAAAGACCACCCTAAAAAAAAATTAAAAAAAGACCCATGAAAACAATAATCTCTCACAAGTCGCTTGGTGTAACTTTTTTTTCTCGAAGTAATATCATTTTATCTTTCCAAAAAAATCGCATGTGGGTTATGTGGGTCTAATTCAAAGAGATAGCACACCTAAATAATGTTGCTCTAGCACATTATTGGTCAACACTAGTAGTCAAAGAAACTAAAGAGCATTGACGAATAGTTCATGCCTGAACTTTACCGAAGCTTTTTAATCTCTCTCAAAATTTCAAACAACAAGTAATTGGATTTTCTATAAAAGACCCGAAACGTGATAAAAAAACAGTACATATTGGAGTATAAGTTATTTGTTCCATTACTAGCATAAAAGTTGTAATTAATAGTATTGTTACCAATTAAAGCGGCAATTTGGTCAGTCTTTTATAAAATAAGAAAGAAATTTACTTTAGTATACTGTGATATCACGAAAAAGTACTTAAGTACCATGTGATTTGGTTGGAAATTATCATGCTTTGTAGGAAATTGCCACTGGAAGTTTGGACTGAAATAAGAGCAGGAGACAGAAGATAAACAATCGAGGAAATCTGAAATAGGATCATGGAAGGTGCCTTTCCCACTTTCCTCGATTGTAAATCTGACCTCAATGAATATTCTCTTCACCTCTCTCCCTTTTTACCAAGTTTTATCTTTCTGGGTTTGAAAAAGATAACCAAGTGGTGGTCTCCCATAGAGATCCTGGAAATCATTACCAATAATAGATTATAAAACTAATCTATACTATACATCTCTTCCCCAGGATCAATCACATGAACACAAATAAAATACCAGGTCTTTGGTCTTTCTTTTATTATTATCATTGCTTTTTTTTCTGGGACGGTCTTTGTCTATTATATACTCTATGTTTGGCATTCTGGAATCAATCAATCATCTCTACATGCAAGTTTTTCCAGATCTGAAGAGCTCGAAAAATGTTTTAGGAACTGAACCGTCTATTTTTCAATCACCTGGTCAGAATTGCAAGGTCTACGCTCTTTGTTATATTTAATTTTTGTGTACAGCAGTATACCACTGTAAAATATTATTAAATAACGAGCAAATTAAAATACAGGAAGTTGTGTACCCCGCGGAAAATAAACAAGAAATAAGCCTTCCGCCTCGTTTCTTTATTGTAAAATCAATTAGTTGGTATCAATTCAAGCGTTGACCAACAGCTAGCAACCCACTCAGGCAAGGCACCTTCCATGCAATCCTCTCAACTTAGCTTCTCATGAGCTTTATTACGCTCGTGGCGGTCTTAGGTAAATCTAATGCGTGGTGTTTCACAATCACGTACTTCACACCCAAAAGAAGGCTATCGGGTCAAGCGGTTTACACATTGGACACCCCATCTTGTCAGTTGTCAACCTCAGTCAAAATCGTCCGAGCCATTACTCTAATCCTCAATCCATCTCGTTATTGTGCCACCCTAAGGACAACTAGTCTACCATTCACAGTCACGTACTCTGGGTTTCCTCTAGTCAATTAGTTGGTGGATTCCGCGAACTCTTTTCACAGTCACGTACTTCAGATTTTCTCTAAATTATTTAGTAAGTCCCTAGGATCGATATTAATGCTCCCGTCATTAATCCTATTCCTATGTCTGTTGAGCCGAAAGCATTAAGTCTACCAACTAATACGCTCTCTAATCCTAGAAGACCATTGGAAACTAAGTCGATCGGGTGCACTTAGGGAACCCAACCCAAAGAGAACTACTCACAAATCACTAATGAAAACAAAAATGCAACTATGATAAAAGTCATGTCACTAGAGAAAAATAAAGAGAAAGGGTAAAAAGAGATCAATGATTGTAGCCTCCAAGTTTCTCTCCTCTTTGCTCCTTCTACGAATCAACGACATTTCCTCCTTTTCTAGTCCCAAACAACTCCAAAAGACACAAAACTTAACAAGTTAAACTATTACATGCAACAGACCTAGAAATAGTTAAAAAGATTCATAACTTGAGGTCAAATAGATACTAAAACCAACAAAAATGACTGCTAAATGACATGGTTGAATGAGTATTTTTGACACTCATTAACACCCTATACTTGATTCTTTGCTTGTCCTCAAGAAAACACCAAAGCATGGGAATTAAAACAAACATCATAAGAAAATGAAAACACATAAGGGAAAGTATTGGCACAACTCAAACACAAAAGTATCCCCCCAAAACCTCAAATTCTCACTTCAAGGCCACCCTACTTCCTAGAAGTTCATTTACTCGAGCATAAGGATAAGAATGCCTAGATACCACACTCTCAATCATTTAACCCAGTGTTAACTCCAGGTAAAAGATACTAGTGAGTTGACCACTTAGAGGTTCGAAAGTTCAATTCTCACATATACACGTAGTCCACTTCCTATCTATCGCGGTTACATTCGGGGTCTCAAGATATCTTATGTTCTACTTAGTGGTGTGTGGGGCTCGTGATTAAAGGAACTTTCTACTGATTATGATGAGGTTCAGGTTATGGTGAGAATAAACATTTAGGAAGTACCTAAACCACCCAATCTGAGGAGCTCGTTACAAAGGTACACAAGCTTCTCATATTAGATGAGAGGCCGAGAGGTAATTAGTGATAACAAAAAAGTGATTAGCACAACATAAGATTCACGAAGAGAGATCTCCCTATTGAGAGATGATCCTAAAGGAGAATACTTCATAACTCAAATTAGGGTTAGTCGTAATACTAGTTTACCGGGAGAGTTGGATTAGTTCAATGACTAGTTCAATATTAAATTTTGCTATATAGCTAGCGAGAGTAGTAGACAGTGGCATTAGAAAACTCTCGATACAAGTTACATCTTAATAAAATCCATAACCGACGTGTAGCAATTCATTAGGATATTGCGCTCATCTTTATTATAATAGAACCACCGATTTATTTTCTAGTTCATTCTTTTTATTTCAATTATTTTTCTTTTCATAAATTCTTACTCAAATTTGTGAATTTATTTTGTCGATTTGCATGCCAATCCCTCAGTTTGAACATACTTACTTACTATACTATTTGATTAGGATAGGTAAATAGAAGCTAGATTTACCCCTGTAGGTCCAATATGTAACCTAAGAGAAGTATTATATGTTCTTCTTTTCTTTGCCTTCTATTTATATGATCGCCATTGGTTCTTCTTAAACTTGGGGCTCGCTCAACAAGCAAGATTTCAAACTCCATGTATGCACGTTGGATTTGTAGCCGTCGGAGAGAAAGCCTTCATTGGTTACCAAAATAGCCAACACTTTTTTTTTCAAAGTTGAGTTGAGTTGACCTTTTAATTGGAGTTGATTTGATCCATCTAATATCTGTATAACAAAGAAAAAATAAAGCTTTTGATTTCCTCTATTGCATCAGGTTATTTTAGTTTAACATAAACCATAATTTAGGCATTTATGTACCGGACAGAAGAATGAGATGTCTTGGGTAGATCTCCATCTAAAATACTCTTTTCAAAATTAATCCTGTTTTTGCGTAGAAGAGGGACTAATTTACCGAACATCCAAACTTAACGAGTGGACTTATACGCTGGCCAAAAGCCTTTATAATCTTTCTTCCTTGTCTAAGAAAAGTTCAAATTTGAACTACTCCTTCGGATAAACATCAAGTCCAACTTAACTAAATTGTACTAGTATGTTTAGCCTATTTCAACTCATCTTTACCAAATTCTGATATGTACTTAATCAAAACTCTAAATGCATCTTCAACCCCTTTTGAATTGGTGCCATTGACTTGGACTCAGATCATAGGCATAATAATTACAGTATTTTTTAGTTTGCAATCCCGCTCTCCTGATTTATCGAGTTTTGTTTTTCACGTACCTCTAGTGCATGCCTAAAACTCGCACCAAAGGACCCAATCTCGATGTAGATTCAACATTTGAGATCGATATTTATGCTATTGGGAGCCACATTGAGCAAGGAGGAGATGCGAAGCTAGGAGCATAGGAGCGAGAAAGTTCGAGAGGCAGACAAAAGCGAGGGCAGGTTATGCGTACAATCAAGCGTACGCCTGTCCAAAGGAGGCGTACGCTACATTTTCTATCTAAGGCAGGATGCTTACGCTCTACCAGAAGATGCATACGCTTCACCTTCAGCATATGCCAGATTCTAGGCTGCCACATCATTAGTCACTTCTCACACGACACATTTTATCACCATTTTTTCAGTACTTTCTAAGGCTACTATAGACTCCTATTGGTGACTTCCTGCCAGTTTAGATTTTTTTTCATCCTGTTCTATGTAAACCCCTCGAGGTTGAGGTCAAAGAATAAGTTTTATATACGTTCATACAAGTTATATGCTTTTTTTTTCTAGTGCTTTTCCATTTGTATTGAGACTTCCATCAATTTGGGGAATTCTTCCCTTTACTTTATGCTTTTCATATGCTTTTCATTAATCTGTCTAGAGTGACTAGTGTGAGTAGGAAGTAGTCTCCTTATTGGGTGCGATGCCCGTGTGGCATAGCTATTAGGCTAGGTTATGAACTAAACATCTAAAATAATAGTTGTTTATTCGATGATCGTAATGCTTAGTCTAAACTAATCACCTAGACTTTGATTTAAGTTCTCAGTAAGGCAATGGGAGATAATTCGGGTTAAAGGAAGAATTGATTAGCACACTTTAAGGTAGGCAAAGAGAGATCTCTCCATTGTGAGATGATCTTTAATGACGAAACTCGATAACTGGAATTAGAGTTAACCGTAGAGTTGGATTATCGCCAGAGCTAGATCAGTTTCTACAATGAGGTCAACATTCAGTTTTGCTATCAAGCTAGCGACAATAGTGGGTAGTCGCATTAGACAACTCTAGATAATAGTTTGATCTTAACAAAATCCATAACCAACGTATAGCAATTTGTTAAGGCATCACGCTCATCTTTACCATTGATAGAATCACTAATTTATTTTCTGGTTTGTTTTCTTTATTTCAATTGTTCGTGTTTTTGTGAATTCTTACTCAACTTTGTGAACCGATTAAGTCACAATTTTAGTGTCAATCCCTCAATTCGAACCTAATTACTTACTACTATTTTATTAGGATAGGTAATCAAAGCTAGATTTACCTTTGTCACCATATGTAATGTGACGTTCTTGAACAACGATAAACGTACCTCTCACCAAGAGGTTGGTGCAAATCTTTGCCATACAAGTAATCCTCAATCTACATCTTACAAAATTCAAAGTCTGCTCTATCAAACTTCTCGAGTGACGACTTTCTTTCGCCCATCATAACTACTCCAAACAGCCCCTTAACTAATCTAGCTACGATTAACAGAATTTCTTTGTTCGGATTAACTTGCTGTTGTGCGAGAAAGAACAAAGAACGAAAGATAGAACATAATATTTGGTGACTCAGTTCGTCAAACTGAATATGTTTGGGGGCACTTCCAAGCTACGATTTCACCACTGTGTTTCTGCGTTCACGCTACAACTGTGGTAACTTCAACTACCATAATTTTTGTTGTTGCTAATGCACTCTCTCCAGGTTTTGCTTTCTTTTGCGATTGTATGCTAGTGCTAACCCTATTACTTTGGTACGAGTTAAGTATATATGGAGGACAAATCCTAATCTTGTTGAGTTGTCCTAATTAAATTAAACAGGAACAAATTAAGGATAAGCCCAACGGGGCTAGCGCCTGCCACTGCATCAATTCTGTTTAGCTGATGTAACTATTCATAGGCTACCGATAGACCTTTTGCGGTAGTCAGTCCTTCTCATAACGCCGCCTGGCGTGCACTATGTTGTTGGCGGCTGACAGTCCTATGCATTTAACACCTCGTGCATGAACCTTCAGACTTCATAACTCAACACTTGGGTGCGTGCTTTTGCCTCATCTGTCCTCTTCGGAACTCGACGTAGGTTTTCTTGACCAATATAGTTTTTGCCTCTTGTTGGTGCATTATGATTGCCGGCTCCGTGGTCGGCTCTTCTTATTTTTGTGTTTTTGTTGCGGGCTTCATTATCCTCTGATTCTTCTTCGATCTCTTGAACTTTGACATTTCAAAGAAAATTTCTTTGTTTTCAATTAGCGCTCCTATTGTAGTTTTGATTATTCTTGGAATGTCCGCCTTCTCACGGAACGTAAAAAATCTAGATCTTGTTCGCTTGTTAGTGAATTTACAAAGGACATATGTGTCTGCTTTGTCATGCTTTAAAAAAACTTGTGAACCGCCTCACTGTTCCATGAAGGTGGGAGGTTTTCGATGAATAAGGTCACCCTCGCCATCGGGAAAGAAGGAGCATGGCAACGGAATCGCGTGTTTAACTTTGAGTTACCGTATGCGGCCTTTTTTAGTCTTTGTATTTGTTTAGAATCTCTGTAACAAATTGAGAATTGTCGAGTCTTATTTATTAATGACTTTTTTAATAAAATTTTTTACATTCCTGAAGTTTAAATAATCTAAGCTTCTTATTATTCGGATCAACTCCAATTCTCCCATTGGTTTTTCAGTCTTAGTTTTGTTTGTTGTGCTGCTCAGCAAATTCCTTGGGCCGTTGCTATCATCGAGCAGGAGTGAGAAGAAATAAAAGGAAAGATAGGGTATGTGTGTGGGGGTTATTTGTGCTAGGTGATGAAATTTATAATGTTTGAGGCAATGGATGACAACGACACAAATGATCAGTCGCCAAAACATGAACTTATTTCCTCAGCTAATGGTGATGACGCGGACAAGCGAGTGCATGCTAGGAATGGTACATGTGATCCCGGGCGTCTCCAACATAATGGATAAAAGACACCGGTGCACCTTCGCTGCACCTTCTTTTTAGAAAAATTCTATAGTGGTTCCTCCATACCAAGTCACCATGTACTCACCAATAAAAAAGTGCAAAGTAAATTTGGGTCCAACTAATTAATTAAATAACTAGAATATGTACTTATGGAAACTAAATCAAGTATTATTGTAACATGGTCACATGGGTTAAAAACAAACTATTTCCTAAATAAAATTTTCCATTTCAAGAAAAGATAGAACCAGCTATTAATAAAAGGAATATGTTCAAATTTTATTATATTCTAATTTAAAAAATAAATTCAACTTCATCGATTGGTTCGAAGAAAATGTTGAGTTGTTACTCGTTGAGAAACAAAAATTTACGGAATTGTCAATAATCATTAGAAGAATGTATAATTTTGGTGCTAGACCTTGTTCTCACAAAGTCAAGTGTATATAAACAAATTAAAAGTTCAATTAAAATGAAAAGAAGAAACACAAGAAAAAATCAGTTGATAGATCATTGTTGGGACGAATGTTTCTTGTAAACAAATTATGTATTTCTTTATTATAAAAATGTATTAACCAAGGCAATTATTCTATTCATTATTTTATTAGCCAACATCTTTTAACGACATCGCCATTGATATTATAACTAGGTAATATATATAATCACGTAATATTTAGTCAAGTAAACTACATAACTATGCGATAATGTAATCATATTTGTGTCACGTAATTTTTTTACTATATAACTAATAATTTATAAAGTAATGCTACTTGGTATAAATATGATTTTTTTTGTAAATAATGTACATTTATAAAAAAAATTCTTAGTCCTTCTGGTTAAAATGAATCGATGATGTTGCCTTTTTTTTGGAAAATATAAAAAAATTTAATATATTTTTATTAATGGCTTGATTCTATTTTTTTTGAAATGGAAAACTTAGTTTAGGAAACTGTTTGTTTTTAATCTATGTCACAATAATACTTATTTTTAATTGGTTGGACCCAAATCCACTTGGCACTTTTTTATCGGTGACTACATACCAAATAACAAAGTGACTTGTTATGGAGGGATCATCATAGAATTTCTCTTCCTTTTATCAGCTTTTTAAGTAATTTCTATTTTTCATTTGGTAGATAGCTTTACAGCGTGTACAAATCCCTATTCATTTGGCAATTGTAATTAAGTTGTATAGAGAAAGAGAAATGGAAGATGATTTCCTTCCACCTCAAGTTCGTCTTCTCCTCTCTAAAATTCTCCTTCAAACTTGATTTCTCCAGTAAATTAAAATCTTAACATGATATCAGAGCAGGATCTAGATCCTTAGGTCTATTTTCTCCTCCAAATTTTTCCTGTTTTCTTTGAGACAAAGTGAGCTGCTTCGACATGGCTCAAACATCTCACGGAATGAAGACTCTAGGATCAGGAGCTTTAATGCCCAGTCAGGTGACCGAGAACTTTATAGGAGAAGTGCAGGTAATCCCTCTTTATCTTCATCCTAGCAAGAATCCTGTGGTAGCTTTAGTATCCCCATCTTTGAAAGGAAGCGACAATTTCCATGCCTGGAGTAGGGTCGTGAGGTTTGCTGTCCAATCTAAGAACAAGTTAGGCTTTATTGATGGTAGTACACCAGTTCCTCTAGTTGGTAGTCCTCAATATGCTAATTGGGAATGCTGCAACACTATGATTGTTAGTTGGATTCTACGATCTGTAGATCCAAAGATTCACCAGAGTTTGCTCTATTTTGAAAATGTGTCGGATGTTTGGAGAGATCTATGTGAGAGATTTAGTAGAGGAGATGTTGTTAGAGTGGCTAGTATTCAACACGAGGTTCATTCTCTGACTCATGGTGCTTGTATTATGAATAGCTAGTTCACCACTTTTAGAAATTTGTGGGATCAGCAGATCCAGTTTAGGCCATTTCCACGATGTCAATGTGGTACGGGAACTGATTGCAACAACAACTGTGAGCTCTTTAGAGCTGTTATGAAGTACAGGGAAGATGACCAGATCATGGTGTTCTTGCAAGGATTGAATGACAACTATGCTACAACAAGGCATCAAATATTGTTGATGGATCCTATGCTAACTGTTGGGCGAGTTTTATAACTGGTTCAACAGCAAGAGAGACAGATTTATCTTGATACTATGGGTTCCATACCAATCTCACCCATTCCTAGAGCTACTAACCATGTTGAAAATGTTAATTATGTGATAGATGAAGGAAGTTTTGCAGCTCAGGCTTCAGGATTCAGGAAGCCATGGGATGAAAGCATGAAACCACAATGCACTTTTGCTAATGCTCTGGGACACACAGTGGAGAATTATTTCAAGAAGTATGGATATCCTCCAAATTAGAGGTTCAGGAACTAGGGACAGCTTCCTTCTGGTAATTCATCATTTCAATGGTAATTTTGGTTATTTTCATGGAGGTAACACTGGTTATTCTTCTCACTCTAGTCATTCCGCTGCTGGTCGTGCATCTGGCTTTATATCACATCAAGCACATTCGATTGAATTTAAAAAATTTGGTAGATGAATTAAGTAAGCTATGTTTGTCATGAGACCAGTACAATGGTCTGTTAGCTATTGTGCAGTATGCTGCTCCTAGCAACAACACTCATGTTTCCCCTGTTGCTAATTTTGCCTCAGCAGCAGTCCTTAATACTAATATCCTTTCCCAATCATTTCCTAATCAATCCACCAGTATGTTAGGTAATCCAATTCCACCTGTTACATTATTTTCTTATTTAGTTTTTCATGGTAAGTGGATACTTGACTCAGTTCCTATTGATCACATATCTTGTTCTTTAGAATCTCTTATTTCTCATGTTCTTATATCTGATGTGTTTATTGGACTTCCAAATGGTCATCATGCTAAAGCCACACACATAGGAAGAGTTTAATTGAATCCTTATATGTTGCTCATAGATGTTCTTTTTGTTCCATCTTTCAGTTTTAATTTAGTATCTATAAGTAAAATTTGAAGCACTGTCCTTTGTCACTTCATTTTAAGGCCTCTTTTTTCTCTATACAAGACCCTCTTACTTTGAGAACGATTGGTAATACCAGGAAAGAAAATGGGATATATATTATTGAAGCAAATCATCAGAATGCCTCTATACTTGGACCACATCCTTCAGCCAATATGCTCCTAAACTAGGTCACTTACCAGCTCCTAAACTACAACTTTTGCAGTAGATTCTTCTCTCTATATCACCTACTTTAGACCATCATTGTGAAGTGTGTCATCTTTTTAGACATAGGAGACTTCCCTTTTCTGTTAGTACTTCTATAGCTGCAAAACCTTTTGATCTCATACATACTGATGTTTGGGGCAAGTTTAATTTACCTTCTTATGATAGATTTAGTTTTTTTGTGACAGTATTGGATGATCACTCTAGAACCACTTGGGTCTTTTTAATAAAATCTAAATCAGAAGTTGCTTCTATTATGAATCATTTCTTTGAGTTTACAATGACACAGTTTAATAAATGAATTAAAATAATTCGAACAGATCAGGGAACAAAATTTTTCATGAAAGATTTCTTTCAACAAAAGGGTGTTATACACGAGACTAGCTGCATTTATACTCCCCAACAAAATAGTAGAGTAGAAAGAAAGCATCAACATCTTGTAAATGTAGCTAGAGCACTCCTCATTCATGCACACTTACCTCTTAACTTCTAGAGTGATTGTATTTTCCATGCTACTTATTTAATTAATCGCATTCCATCATCAGTTTTAAAAAACAAAATACCTTTTGAAGTCTTATTTGAAAAATCACCTAAATTAAATCACTTAAAGGTATTTGGTTGTCTTAGTTATGCATCCACTATAATGCACAACAGAAGCAAATTTGACCAAAGATCAAAGCTTTATATTTTTCTAGGCATTCCTTTTGGGATAAAAGGATACAAATTTTATGATCTTAAAGATCATAAAGTTGTTTTATCGAGAGATGTTGTGTATCATGAGGACATTTTTCCTTTACAAAATAGTCACATGTATGATCCCAAGTTGCATATACCTTATGATCCTAGTGCAGAATCTACTCCTGCAGCTACACCACTTACTTATGAACCAAGAGAGTCATATTCTATTCCAATTTGGGGGGGGGGGGGGGGGGGTGGGGGGAATCGCCTAAACATGAACCTATTTCCTCAGCTGATGGAGATGACGTGGACAAGCGAGTGCATGATAGGAATGGTACATGTGATCCCGTGCATCTCAAATAGAATGGATAAAGGACACCGCTACGCCTTCGCTGCACCTTCCTTTTATTAGCTATTTAAGTAATTTATATATATTTTTTGGTAGATAGCTTTACTCGTGTATAGAGGGTTTGGATTGGGTACGGAGTAAAAGAATTGATTCCGAACGGTTTGGACTGAAGGGGGACCGCAACGGCAAGCGCAGGTATGTGATAATGGCAAACGCAGTTATGTGATAATGGCAAGTGCAGTTATGTGATAATGACATTTGTTTTTGTGAAAACGGCAAGTCCCCGTTGATGATAATGGCACGCATAATTTTTTTCATTTTGGTCCCCCATATTTTAGCATTTTTGCAAAAAGGTCACACTGGTATGCACTGTTATGTGATACTGGCGTGCGCAGTTATGTGATAATGGCATTTGTATCCGGCCTATATTTGTGCATGACTTTTTTCATTTTGGTCCCCGTATTTTAGCACATTTGTAAAAAAATTCCCGCGTGTCTTCATTCCAAACGGTTCAGAATAGTGGCATTCCGTACCCAATCCATACCCGTGTATACAAACCTCTATTCATTTGGCAATTGTAATTAAGTTGTATAGAGAAAGAGAAATGGAAGATGATTTCCCTTCCACCTCAAGTTCGTCTTATCCTCTCTAAAGATTCAATCTCGTCTCACACAAAATGGACAGGGAGACAAATTGATGATGTGAAGACGGCAATATTGAACGTACTTTATATTTTTTATTTAAAAAATATTATTATTCATAAATATAACCGTAACTGTTATTTGAACGGACATGTGCTATATCACATGGGCACATGGAAATTTTCTCTCTTCTACTGCTAACAGACGGATTTATGTATTACAAATGTGTCTAATACTTGGAATCAATTGTTATGAGTATCCGTCAACCAAATACCTAACACAAACTAATAATTATAAATGTGTGAACATCACGCGCGATGCGAGTGCCGTTCTGTTTTAAAACTCGCAAAACATATCGTTCATTAATTTTTTTTAAGTTGTACAAGAATAAGATGCCCTCTTACGTATTTATTTATACTATTTTCTTTTTTGATTTACTTAGGACGCCATAAAAACTTCTTTCTACACGATGTTTATTGTAAACGTTCCAACTTTATGAGCAACATCACTTCTCTTGACTAACACCTCAGTCTACTCCGCTATCAAGCAACGCTAGCGTCTCAATCGTGGACTTCAGCCCGTCACTCATCGCCATAGTTGTCGTTGTGGCAGCGGCCTTCTTACTGGTCACATACTTCCGCCTCCTCTCCTACAACCTCATCCTCGTCATCCATCTATTTTGTCGGTGGTGGCACCTTTTTCGGTGTTGCAGGTTCCAGCTACCATCCTACTCCACCACATTCTCCAACCAGGAGTCACCTCCCCTCCAGTTCTATTATTCCTCTCCTAATGGGACCGCTGGCTTTCACGTGTACTCCCCTTACGGACTCGATGACTTCATCATCAAGACGATCCCTCTCTCCCTCTACAAATCACCATCAAACGACGTTGTTCTGCGAGGCTGTGCCATGTAATTGCTGCAGTTCAAAGAGAAAGAATATGTGAGGACCCTCTCGGTCTGCTCCCACCCCTTTCACGTGGACAGTATCGACATCTGGCTCCGACCCCACTAAAACTGTCCCTTCTGTTGCGCCAGAATATTCCTCCCCCTTCAACCCTGTCATGTCCGGCATGATTTGTCTATCCCTCGACGACACCATTCTCATTTTTCTCCTCGACCAGGCCAACAACATCACGATTTAACTGAAAAGTTAGTTTTGGCATTTCCATGGTGTGATACCTAACAACCTAAAAAGTAAATTTTTTATTATAGTAAGATTATAAAATGATAAATTTTAAATATCAAATATACCAAATTATATTGTATTAGAATCACATTAAAAATTTGCATTGATGATATATACTCTACCAATAAAATTTGAACAGCATTTTCTTAAATTTATGTAAAATCTTATTGACCACTAAAAAGATACAGTGCAAATAATGTAACAAATAGCTTGTTACAATCACAAAAAATAAAATGAATTCTAATTTTTTTAGGGGAAATGAATTATAATTGGTAGTCCGTAATTTATTATAAGGGAGAGGCAGGAAATCCTCCATTAGCCATCGGGAAGAGTTAAGAACTTCCCTTAATAGAAAAAGAAACCGCGTTTAGTTTGGGCTTTTTTAAACCCCACGACACCAAGAAAAAATAAAGACAAAAAAATGTCCAGTTCACGGCGATACTGTAACGGTGCCATCTCGTTCCTACTACTCCGCCTTTTAGCGATTGTTCCGACCGTGGTCGCAATACGGGAACTGACGAACCTGCCGGTGTTCAGCTTGTTCGAGGCACCAGAATACAATGACAGCGAGGAATGTCCGGCGGTGGCTGCGGCGGCGGCTGCGGCTTATCATCCCACCGTTTGGTCGAGGAGGCTCATCGTCCCGTCGTTCGGTCGAGGAAGCCCCCGAGATGATCCTTAGCGGAGGCTAGGCAGTTGTTGGTGTGCGACCTGTTGCCGGCATCGGAAGCTGGTCGCCGGCGTTGGATGCTGGTCACCGGTGTCGGGGGAAGATGAATCCAGTTGGGGAAAAAATTACGGTTCTCTATTCCTATTTTTCAATTCTAGTGTCGGGGGAGAGGAGAGAGAAGTTGTTTTTGGGAGAAAAAAAAGTTTTCTTTAGTGATAGTTTAGACATTTCCATCCTGCCGGACAAAAAAAAAGTTTACATGACCATATATATTCGCTAGTTAATGGTATACATTGTTTTATATCTATTTTAAATTTATGATAAGTACACATAATTGTTTTAAAACTCTATTGAATACTCATTTGGTCATATCATGAAAGATATCGCCACTAGAGAAATGTCAAGTGGGTTTTGTAGAGTAGACCGACGAACGATACCACTTTAGAGTACATAAGAAAATTTTGCGTTTTTCTTTGCTAAAAATATTGAAATTGAGTTTTTGAGAAATAAATACGTAAATATCAAAAAATTATTTTGTCTACATACAAGTTACCTAAATCTATATAAAGATATTTTTACAACAAGACAGATCATAAAGACTATTCAAAGATGCATGATAATGTAAACTTTATCAAATAAGAAACTTTAGCACGAAGTAATATCTTAAAAATATTTTTCTAATTCGTAAAGTATGTAAAAATATATGTATTCATTAGAAAATATCTCTTAATAAAAAAATAAGACCAGTATTTAGCAATAAAAAATTCTGAAAAATATTAGTTATTATAATAGAGGGTTATTAAATTTTAACACTGGATTCAAACTTTTATTAATTTAATAAAGTTATTAAGAGATTTACAGGTTTTAATGTAACTCGTTTCCGGTGGAACCTGCTCGTGATTTATATTCGTTGTTGAAAATACAATCCACCAACTACTGTATTTTCTATGTCTAGATTCTAGAAGGTTGTTATATTATATTGCAAGCATACATCCAAACAGCTCTAGTTGCAAATCACTTTCGGTAGAGTCCAAAGTTGAATGGAAATATGTAAAAAAAAAGGGAAACGGTAGGTGTTAGATTTTTCAAAAGAAATGGAAGTCAGAATCTTAATGGGAAAAGAAGGTGAAGTTTTCATGAGTAAGGGGCTAATGATGGAAATAAATCTAACTATAAGTGAAAGTAATGTTTTCATGAGCTCTCATAAAAAAAATTGAAACACTCTCATCAATTTTCTTACCATATTTTATGTTTCGTTGAAACCACCGATATTTCGACTCTTAATAAGAATGGTGGGAAAACTCTTCCAAAAAAATTTAACACTATTATTTTTTCCATGAATTCAAATTTATATTTCTTTATTAAACTAAAAAACCTGCATATAAATACTTGTTGGTTCCATATTTTATATTAGACTTGCTATTTCGGTATGTTACAGCTTTCTTAATTAAGCTCGGTTCTCTCTTTCCCTCCTGTTGTGTGTGCAAGAATTACAATATCGGAGACAAATCCCATATCTCCGAAACGGTTGGTTTCGTCCAGTTGAAAGTCACGAACACTAGTTTCCTCACCTCTCATCTCTTATTGCTTTCCGACAATTTTGAAGTACCTTGATACAATCATCATCTCCACAGTCATGAAATATCCGCTAGAAATAATAATGAAAAACGAAAAAGGAAAAATATGACGACAACATATACTTTTAAGTAAGCTAGTTAACTGGGTACCAAATGCAACCAGTATGTCGTAACCAGGTGCAGCCTCAAACATGTTTCCTCAAACATGGGACACTCTATCGTAAGCAGGTTATATCAGAATTCGGTTAAATATGATCAAGAAAAAGGCTATACATAGTAGTATACTAATCATAAATTTAGTTATCTTTAAGTACTATAAAATACTAGTCATAATCAAAGGGATAAAGAAGTATATCGAGAGATCGGTCATAAGCTACGAGGACTTAGCTTACAAGTTAGGTAAGTGACTTTTTTATTAAGAATAAGTTTATTCTTACACGGGGTCATAAACTTTGATGTCGTGTGATCATTGATTTCTTGGTGAAATCTGAGTGGTCAACAAAGACTATTTTATGTGTTTGGTTGTTAAGAATTCTTCTGAGTCAAGATCAAGTCTTGACTTACACACTCTAGTTGAAGCTTGACCAAATGATCTAGATATTTATTCAACGGCAAGTTCGAATTTAAACTTTGCCAAGATAAAGATGATTAAGACTTTTACCCGCCGTAGTTAAAGCACTCTTCTATGTATTAGAGAGATTAACTTTGGGAAGATATATAATCATCTTTGAACAAATCCACGTGATGGGCGACTGCCCTAGACTATTCACTCTTTTGTCCAAGGAACAATTGTTTAAATTTTGATTATGTAGATCTAACATAACTCGATACAAAAGAGGTTAAGTTCTTTTGGCTTTGTTTTGTAACAGCTATTTTAGGAATTAAATCACCGACATATCAAAGTCTACTCAAGTCAAACCTAGGAAGAAAAGTTGGCTATCTTGATATTTAAAGAAAGTTTCTCCTCCAAACGGCTACCAACGGCTACTTCAGACGTGGAGAGCAACCTTGAAGACTTGCTTGGAGAACAAAGGCTAAATGGCTACATGCAAGGAAGATCCTATAAATAGAAGATCAAGCCAAAGATAATGGTCAAGATAGTGACCAAGATTCAAAGAAGAAATCTAGCTCAAAGCTGAATTCCTACATTCAAGAGAGAAAAGCTGTGATCACGAAGTGGTTAAGATAAAGAGTGTATTAGATATACTTTTGTCTTAGATACTTGCTCAACTTCTGTGTGAAGGTGTAAGAAGTATATTTGTAAGAGCAACGATAAGCTCGAGGTTTCTATAGATCCTATAAATCTAGAGTGAGGTAACTAGTCGATGCCTGTGAAAGCTAGTGTATTGTGAGGTTACTAGTGAACCTAGTAAAACTAGAGAGCAGTAGCTACCTGAAGTCTTTGAAGCTAGTGGTATGAGGTTTGCAAGTAAACCTAATTCCAACCCCCACCCCTTACCCCTTGGGTTTCTTATTGGACCTAGACAGATGCAATAGCCACTACATGAGGAAGATCAAAATTGATTCTTTTGATTTGAGGATGGACCTTCACAATCTCTAGAAGTGGCCCCGGATGTAGCCAACCACTGATCCAACACCATCGAAGCCATTTTTCTACCCTTCAAAGAAGGCCCTCGTGACGAGCTTGGCCTTACCTGCCATCCATCTTGAAGAGCTAATGGACTCTGGAGGAGGTGAAGTCCCACACCTCCACCCTATGAGTGATGAGTGTGTAAGCGCTCAACTATTTGCTATGTGACTTGTATGCTTAATCATCATTTTGTTCATTTTTAGTGTTGCTCCATTAAGTCTTTTCTTATGTTGATGCATTCGTAGTGGGGAATGGACTTCTACCATTTGTTGCATGTTTCTACAGGAACTTGGAGCGGTTTGTGAGCATTTGGATTGAGGATTTGACGATGAGGAAAATGGAGCGAAAAGCCGAGGAAGGACTCCCCGTCGCAACTTAACTGGTGGTCGCCAGTTCAGCTGAGAAAAGCCTCCCCATCGCTAGTTCACTAGCGACCGCCAGTGAGGGGACACAGAATGTTTATTGAAGACCCAACTAGCGACCGCAAGTTGCCCGATGCTGGCTTATTTTGGAGTCTGTATTTAGTTGGGAATTTGATTCATTTAGGGAGTATTCAACTTTTGGCCTCCTGTCTCTGCCATAGGACCATTATTATATTATTTATTTTGTTACTTGGCTAGCAAGACTTCTAGATTTTCCTATTTTCTAGCTAGGTCTTTGGCTATATATATGCCATTAGTACTTAGGTTTTAGAGATATTTTTACTACAACATTGAGACAGCTTTTGGGTGGTCAATAAAGTCAAAATTTTGCCTAGCTTTGTGGAGGAGATTGACAAGACTTCCTCGAATGACTAAGCCCCCTCTTTCCCTATACTTATGATTTTTGTTATTATGTCTTCTAATGATTTCTCTTCCGTTGTTGCCATGCTTATCGAGTAGTTCTTTTAGAGTGCGATGCCCTAATATGTGATTGATTGCCTATTTTAACTTATGGTTCGAACATCCTGCGTATTAGTTGTTAATTAGTGTGCTTAATGCTTGGCCTAACTTGATCACTTATGCTATGATTATAATTGATGAGAGTGGACCGGGAGGCACTCGAATTAATGGAAAAACCAATTACCATATTCTTAGGTATTAATGAAACATCTTGATATCAAGAGAATAACCCGCTAGGAGCAATCTTCATAATTGGGATTAGAATAGTACTAAGTCTAATTGATGAGCGAAAGTGTTAATTAGTAGCTTAGGTCTTTACTATCCTAGTTTTATCTTTCTAATGAGCGAAAACGTTAGGAAGGTACATTAGAACACTCTGGGTACTAGTTGGAGCTTCATAAGAATCATAATCTCGACATAGGTAGTTAATCCATAGGGTATCGTGCTCTTTTGTCTCCATCGAATATATAACTCTTTTATTTGCATTTTCGATTTTGTTTATTTACTTGCAAACTTTTACAACCTTATAAATCTTTAATTCCCTCGCTTTGCATAATTACTTGCCTTGATTTTGTGCTCAACCCTAAGTTCAAAACCCTACTTATTCACTATACTATTTAATTGTGCATTTTATTGCTTGTAAATTTCTCGTATATCAAATTGGCGTCGTCGACAAGGAACTGAGATTTTAGAACATAAAATCAAAAGCAATTAGTTTTGTGTAGCAAACTTGCTGATTTTGTGTGATTTCTTTTTTAGGATTCTCTAGTGCATGCCAAGAACCTGGAGCAAAGGACTAGACCTTGACACAAACACTATACTTGAGGTTGACATCGGAGTACTCGAACAGATATTTAGGTATGAAAAGAGGGACCAAGCGAGATCATTGGCACATAATCAGGAGGACAGAGCGCTCCAAGCTGTTGGGGGTGGTCCACAAAGAAGGAAACTGCTGGAATCGTCCGTTCCTATATGAACCAGGAATCCTAATGGTTTACAACAACCACGTATAAGTCCCAACTCTTTCTAGAACCTAGTAGCAGTCGTCAGAATACTACAAACCTCGGTTTAATTTGGTGGATTGCCAAGTGAAGACCCTCAAGACCATCTCTCTCAATTTGAGGACATCTGCAATATCATGAAGTTTCAAGGGGTCGATGATGATGTTTTGAAGTTGCGTCTCTTGCACTTTTTTATAAAGGACCCAGCTCGCACTTGGTATAATAAATTGAAGGGAGAGACGATTCGGAGTTGGAATGACATGGCCCATGCTTTGCTTCGAAAGTTCTTCTCGATGGCCAAGTCAGCGAAGCTCTTGCAGGACATAAACACTTTTACACAATGTGATGGGGAGAGCATCTATAAAGCTTGGGAATGGTTCACAAATCTCCAAAGTGCCTTTCCTCAATATGGCATCACACAGAAGAACCTCATGAAAAAATTTTACAATGGGTTAGATGGCCCATCCCGTGATCATATAGACGTCTCCTCTCAAGGGGTATTTTTGAGGAAGACTGCTAATGAAGCAGCTCATTTGATGGAAGAGATGGCATAAGTCAATGGTATGTGGCCAACCGAGCGCCTCAAGCGACCGCAAGAAAATTCTAAGCTGGAAGCTATAATAGCGGCGCTTACCAAAAAGGTCGAGGAGCTAACCAATGGCAAGGCTAAAGCAGTTACGGTACAAGACACGTATGACTTGTGCAAAAAAGATGATAATGTCATTATGTACTGTCCAATGATGGAGGAACTTCATGCAGTTTCTGATAGACAACAACCAGGTCTGGGCTACTCAAAGCAAACTACTACTCAGCCAAATTTCTCAACAGCAAGAACCTAACCCATCATACATGAGGGATCAAGTCAAAGTAATGGGTGAGAAGATCAATCAACTAGTCAGAGAGTAAGTCAACATCTTCTCCAAGATCGACCAATTGGTAGGGGTAGTCCAGCAATCCATCCAACAACAAAGTATCACTGTGTAGCGGATGGATCGTTGCGAAGCGGGTCAACAAGAGTTTGAGACATACCTGAAGGGGCAGGCTACACAACTCAAGAAGATGGAGATCGAACTTGGAAATTTGGCTGCAGCAAATACTCGAAGGCTAACAGGTTCCCTTCTAGGCAACACAGAGGCCAACCTTAAGGGAGATGCCAAAGCCATCACCTTAAGGAGTGGTAAGGAGAATGAAGGGGCCACCAAGACAACCAAATCACCCAAGACAAAGGAGCCTTAAAAGGAGAGAGAACCTGTGCAGATTGACGAAGAGGAGGAACCTTATGTTCCCCCACCACCTAAGGTTCCACCACCACCATTTCCTCAACGACTCAAGAATCAACCAGTGGTGGACGAAAGGTTCTTATCAAAAAGATGAAGGGCATTCAAATCAGCATTTCCTTCTTGGAGATTCTAGACCAAATGCCACACTATGCCAAATTCCTCTAAGAGCTCAATACAAAGAAGAAGTAGGACAAGGATGAAACGGTCTCTTTAACCGCAAACTGTAGCTCACTCATATCCAAGGACTTGCCAGCTAAGCTTAAGGATCCAAGGAGTTTTACTATATCTTATTATATTGGTGATGTTGAATTTGCTAAATGCCTTTGTGATCTTGGTGCCAGCATTAACATCATGCCTTTAACTATTTTCAGGCAACTTGGACTCAGAGACCTCAAGCCAATGGAGATGCGCCTTCAGCTAGCAGACCAAACGGTCACAAAGCCACATGGAATCGCAGAGGATGTGTTAGTCAAGTTCGAGCAATTTTATGTTCCAGCCGACTTTGTGATCTTGGATTTTGATCCCGACAAGAATTGCCCTCTCCTTTTGGGGAGACCATTCCTCAACACTAGCCGTACTTTTATCGATGTCAATGGAGGAAAGTTGACTCTATGTATTGGTGATGAGATAGTTGAGTACCAAATGGCCAAGGCAATGCAACACCACCAAGAGGATGAAGCTTTCATGCGCATCAAATTTATACCCGATGAAACTCTTGGTTTTAAAGATAAATAGAGCGGGAATAAGGAATCTATTGAACAAGCATACCAAGTCGAAGAGGTCGAAGAGGATGAAGAGGTAGACAAGGAGGAAGCCAAATTAGAGCTTGAGCTCTACAGGGGAGCTCCCACACCGCCATCGATTGTAAGGGCGCACACCTCAGAGCTGAAGGAATTGCCTCCTCACTTGTGATTTTGCTTCTTGAAAGAAGGGGGAAGACTGCCCATTATCATCTCTAACAAGCTTACTCAAGAGCAAGAAGAGAAAGCCTGTACTTTGGTGAATAAGAGGATCAAGGCCATGGGATGGAAAATTTTTGATATCCAAGGAATAAGCTCAGATATTGTGATGCATCACATCAACATGGAGGTCAGAGCAAAGCCCAAGGCAGATCATCAAAGAAGACTCAATCCCAACATGAAGGAGGTTATGAAGAAGGAGGTAATCAAGCTTCTTGACGCTGAAATTATCTACCCTATTTCAGATAGTGAATGAGTGAGCCCTGTTCACTGCGTGCCAAAGAAGGCTGGTATGACAGTACAAACTAATAAAGAAGGGGAGCTCATATCAACAAGAACAGACATTAGGTGGTGTGTATGAATCAACACCGAAAGCTCAACATCGCTACTCAGAAGGATAACTTCCCTCTCCCATTCATTGACCAAATATTGGAGCGCATAGCAGGACATGCTTATTATTGCTTTCTCAATGGCTACTCTAGGTATAATCAGTTACTCATCTATCCCAGAGAAAAAGAAAAGACTACTTTAACTTGTCCCTTTAGGAGAATGCCTTTTGGTCTATGCAATACCCCTGCCACCTTTCAACGATGCATGATGGCAATCTTTTGGGGGATGAATGAAGACATAATGGAGGTGTTCATAGATGATTTCTCTGTCTTTAGAGATTCATTCGAGGGCTGCCTACACAACTTGGATAGAGTGCTCCAGAGATGCAAAAAGAAGAGACTCGTGCTCAATTGGAAGAAGTGCCACTTTATGGTCAAAGAAGGCATTGTCTTGGGTCACAAGATCTCCAATAAGGGAATTGAAGTTGATCGTTCCAAGAATGAAGCAATTGAAAAGATGTAACCACCCACGATGGTCAAAGGCATCTGTGCCTTCTTTGGACATGCCGGGTTTTATCGCCTCTTTATTAAAGATTTTTCTTCTATTGAAAAACCCTTGACTAACCTTCTGAATAAGGATGTCTCTTTTGAGTTTGATGATTCTTGTTTAAGTGCTTTTAGGACACTTCAAAAGGCATTGGTCACCACCCCAGTCATCCATTCACCATCTTGGGACCTCCCATTCGAGCTCATGTGCGATGCTAGCAATGATGCCTTGGGTTGTGTCCTAGGACAATGAAAAGAAGGGCACTTACATGTCATCTACTATGTAAGTTGCGTACTCACCGGAGCACAACTCAACTACACTACCATGGAAAAAGAGATGCTCGCAGTGGTGTATGCTTACAACAAGTTTAGGCCTTACCTACAAGGCTCTAAAGTCATCGTCTACATCGACCACACCGCCTTGAGGTATCTCTTTGCTAAACAAGATGCAAAACCTTGACTTATCTGTTGGATTTTACTTTTGTAGGAGTTTAACTTGGCAATAAAGGATAAGAAGGGCACGGAGAATGTAGTAGCGGATCATTTATCTCAACTGGAGAATAGCGATGGGATGGACAAAGAAGGGAGGATTCTTGAATACTTCCCGAACGAAGCATTGTTTTATGTGCAGTCAATAAGCCCCCCATTGTATGTGGACTTTGCCAACTACTTGGTGAGCGAAGTCATGCCCGAAGACTTAGTTACCCGCAGTGAAAGAAATTCCTCAACGATATTTGCTTCTACGCGTGGGATGAGTCACACCTCTTCCGCCGATGCACTGATGCCTTCTAAGACGATGTATTTTGGATGAGGAGATTCCAGCTATCCTACAGGAATGTCATAGGTCAGCCTACGCCGGCCATTTTGGAGCATCAATGATAGCATCAAGAGTACTAGAGTGAGTTTTATTGGCCTACCATTTTCAAAGATGCAAGAGAGTTCGCAGAACATTGTGACCACAGTCAAAGAACAGGAAATATTTCTCGAAGGCATGAAATACCACAATCAGGCATCTTGGAGGTTGAGCTATTTGACGTATGGGGGATCGACTTCATAGGTCCCTTCCCTCCATTTAAGGGCAACAAATACATTATTGTTGGAGATGACTATGTCTCCAAGTGGGTAGAGGCTTGGGCTACCCCAACTAACAATGCCAAGGTGGTCCTACGCTTCCTCAAGAAACTCTTTGCCCAATTTGGTGTGCCTCGTGCGATTATCAGTGATGGCGGTTTACACTTTTGTAACTAGCCTTTTGCCACTCTTCTCAAGCGCTATGGTGTTACTTACAAGATAGCCACTCCTTATCATCCTCAGACTAGTGGCCAAGTTAAAGTTTCTAATAGGGAGCTGAAGAGGATTCTAGAGAAGCAGGTGAGTTCAGCCCGAAAAGATTGGTCTTTGAAGCTTGATGATGCATTATGGGCTTACCGTACTGCATTCAAGACCCCTATTGGCACAACACCCTATAATATGGTCTATGATAAAGTATGTCACCTCCCCATGGAGCTTGAACATCGAGCATTTTGGGCGATCAAGGCATTGAACTACGACTACAAGCACACTGGAGAATGCCGAGTCCTACAAATCCAAGAACTTGAATAAATCTATGCTAGTGCTTTCGAGAGCTCGAGGATCTACAAGGAGACCACTAAGAAGAGGCACGATGCTCATATTGGCAATAAAGACTTTCGGGTTGGACAACTAGTACTTCTCTACAATTTCTACTTAAAGTTTTTCCCTGGGAAGCTAAAGTCAAGGTGGAGCGAGCCATTCGAGATTGTCAATGTTGTACCTCATGGAGCAATTGAACTTAAGAATTCAGAGGGGTAGACATTTAAAGTCAATGGCCAATGGTGCAAGCTATACCTTACGACCTATATGGAGCGCGCTCGAGCCGTGAACACGTTGCTCCCACTATCTGCAGCTTAGCCTCAAGAGTATCAAGTCAAGCTAATGACTATAAATTAGCGTGTTTAGTATTTTAATTTCAAGTTATTTTATTTTTCATGTTTTTGCTTTAGACTGATCTAGTGTGTTTTTGTATTTGCAGGAAAAAAAAAGAAAAAAAAAAGACTAGTGAGCGCTAATCCACTAGCGATATCTAGTAGTGAGATACATGAGTTTTCCCGAGAGTGGACTAGCGCCCGCTAATACACTAGTGCCCACTAATATACTAGCGCCCGCTAGTTGGAAAACACGGGGTATAAATTACACTCCTCACCGAAAATCCCAACCTCCTTCCCCTTTTGTTACACTCCTCACTGAAAATCAAGAGAAGAAAGATGCGAAGAACACCGGGTGATGACCAATAGACCTCCGGCGATCTAAACCACTAGCAAGTGCCCTCAGCATCTCCCCGAGTCTGCTCTGACCCTCCCTCAGATGTGACCAACTGCAATCGGCCCCACTACGGTCCTAATGGGTAAAACCCTACTTTTCCCTCCTTGTAACCGATTGCAGCCGCCCGGGAGCTCTCCTTCTCTGGCCACCTACACCACGACGAAGCCCAGATCGAGGCCTCTCTAGAGGCATGACCTGCCCACCTTCGGTCACCAGCCGGTAACTTTCCAATGACCGTCCGGCCACTCTCCGGCGACTTCCTGACATTGTCATTCCGTATTTGTTTTTTAGTCCCAAGATGCCCAAGACTACTGGTACGAGCAAGGCAGGCCAAAAGAAACCCCCCGCAAAGAAAAGAAAGGCACCCACGCCTCTGCCTTCCTCACCATCGCAATCGTCCTCACCATCGCACTCTCCTTCACCACCGGCATCCCCACCTCCAGAAGCTTCTACCAGCCAGAGCGAGACACCTTTCCCACTTCTCCACGATTGGGAAGTT
Source organism: Hypericum androsaemum (assembly GCA_963995505.1). Classification (NCBI taxonomy): domain Eukaryota; kingdom Viridiplantae; phylum Streptophyta; class Magnoliopsida; order Malpighiales; family Hypericaceae; genus Hypericum; species Hypericum androsaemum. Next base: position 13,204,295 of record OZ023180.1, read on the forward strand.
GCCAGGTTTTCTGTACTTTGCCAAATTTGCGTGCATACATACAGTGTGATTAAGTGGGATGACATGCGTACACTTGGTATTGATGTTGCTCTTCGCACTGCATTACAGCCACTAAGATGGGAGTATTTTGTAGATAACTTAGTACAAGCATATCTTGGGTTGATGTCCAAGTTTTATACTACGTTAGTAATTACTGAGAATAAGTTATCGTTTACTGCACGCTTATTTGGCAAATCGTTTACGGTTACTGAACCACTTCTAATTGACATCTTAGATATTAAAACGTGTGGGGGTCCATTAGATTTTGCCACTGATGGGGATGCAGATAGGGCTTGGTACGCTATCACTAGCTTTCATAAGTACACCTCCGGCCAAGCTCCATCCGCTCTCATTTGTGATCCACATATGGCTGTGCTGCATCATTTTATGTGTCTAGCATTTACTGGAGTTAATGAGGAGAGTTAAGTGACCTGTACATAGTTATATATTCTGCATTACGTGCATCGTCGGACAGCCTTTATCACCTTTAATTTGATTGTGGAAGTTTTCAAGAAGATTGTATCGGGTCATCGAATTCTGGTATTATTAGGTCACATAATCACTCGCATTGCGGAGCACTTTTTTCCTGATGATCTTGCAGGTGTCGCAGGCCTACCTCGCCCCCCGAATGTGATCAACATTCCACTTCTTGATTCCTGTCATCTCATCACCAAAACTAAGAGGAATGGTCAGGAGGTGATCTCGTTCATGGAATGGAAGGAACGGAGGATAGTGAAAAGACTTCTCAAAGAACAACCTGTATGTATCCCGACTTATCAAGATGATTTGGTGGAGCTTAGAGAGCGCATTGCCAGTCTCAAGGTTCATATGATGGAGATGGTCACTACAGACGAGGCCCATTGGACAAGGCAACATGAGCACAATGGTCGCTTAGAGGCAGCCCAGCAAGAGCTCAACACTCGCTACAACCTCCTCTATCACTACACATGAGTCCTTCTATCAAGAGAAAAAGGCTTATAACCCGAATGGAGGCCGCCCACCAAGTCCAATTTGCTCCCCAGCAAGAGTATAACACACGGATGGAAATGGCTCAGCAAGCTCAGCTCGAGTGGATGCGCGCTAATTTCCCCTTTCCACACCAGTCTTCTTTCCTTTCTCATTATCTTTTCCTTTAGTGTCTGTTATGTCCTCGTCCTTAGAGTTCCTGTGATGGTCTATTTATGTGTGTCTTTTCTCCACGTTGAGGACACTGTGTTCAATAAGTGTGGAGGTGTCAACATGTGTTTGTGTTTCATTTGTGGTGTGTGATCGAGTCTAGGTCTGAATTTAGGAGTGTATGTTTGTGTTTGAGGTTGATGTGGTGTCTTAAGCAGATGAGGAAACTTCACCCTTAAATTGTTGGCTTCCTAGCAACTGAATATCCTTAGAAAGGTTCATGCCAGAACAAGAGTAGCGAGGATAGGATTAAGCCCTTATTCAGAAGTAGTTCTTGCTTTTCAAAACCTCATAATTTGATTAAGTGATTGCTAGGTACAGACCAAGAGATCACATGAGTAGTTGAGGGAACACGCTCTTAGTAACCAAACCCTGCCTGTATATTAAAAAGGTTTTATCAAACTTGTGAGTCTAACCGAGTGATGTGCTTGCTATCAAAAACCCATTTTTGCAGAAATCTTTTAGGCGAAGGGCAGCGGTTAGGTCAATAAATTGGAGTAAAGTCCCTACCCGAGAGGAGAATGAAAAGAACGGTGTGTGGAATGTGGAATGTGGGAGGAAAAAATGAAAGAAAAAAAAATGAAAAAGTGTGAAAAAAGAAAGAAAAAAGGGGGAAGATTTAATGGAAGTGGCTGTGGAATGTACAGAATGTGCTTAATATTTTTATATGTGGGTTGTGGTATGTGAATGGGTGGTATGAAAAGATCCATAGAAACTGAAACGTGGATCTTGGGAGGGGTGAACTCCAGCCTAATCAAGATAAGCTCGGAGATCGTTGTAGGAAATCAAGTGAGCCATGGGGTTGGTATTGGACTCTGCGTACTGGTCTATGAGCGAACTGCTAAGACACCAACTGAGTGAAGCTAACCGCTAATCTGAAACTATTTTGGGGCTAGGTGAACTGATGAGACCATTGGTGAAATGGTGACAAGGTTTACTTGCATATTAAATAGGTTAAAGTCAATAGGCAAAAGCTATACTTACGTAAATTATTGAGAAGCTTGCCTAAGTCTTGGTCATCGAAAGTCACAGCCATTGAAAAAGCAAAGGATCTTAATGTCCTTACTATCGATGAACTCGTTGGCTTACTCATGACTCATGAGATCAAGATGATCCAAGAGTCAAATGTGGAAATTGAGGAAAATACAAACTCCCAGAAAAAGAACCTAGCCTTCAAGGCTAAGGAAAGGGAAGTTGTTCTTGTGGGACTGATAAAGAAGATGAAGACGTTGCCATGTTGGTAAGATGCTTCAACAAGTTCTTGAAGAGAAGTAAATTTCCCAACAAGAAGATCCTCAAGAACGAGAAAAACGAAGCCATTCAATGCTATGAGTGCAACAAGCCTAGACATGTCCAAAGTGAATGTCCCAAGCTTAATCCGAAGAAAGGCATTTACAAGAAGAGAAGAAAAGACAAAGGTCACGTAGCCCTTTGTGATGACACCAACTCTGACTCATCCACCTCAGATTAGAGTGAGGAAACATAGCTTTGCTTAATGGGGATTCAGCAAGGAGAACCGTCTCAGATAAATGATGAGTATGCTAATTTTACCTTTAAAGAGTTGTATGATGCCTTTGATCAGGTTGTAGGAGAACCGAGAGATGCTATGATTGAAAGATTCAAACTCAAAAATGAGTTAACTCTCAAAGTTGAAAGGATCAAAGCTCTTGAACAAGAGTTAGAAGGGCTGAAGTCTGAAAAGACTATTGCTGACACTATTAGTGTGTCTCAGCCAATGCAATCCACTAGCCGTCCAAATAATAAATAGCATAGAATTCCTCATTAGACTAACAAAAGATGTTATACTTGTCGCAATGTTGGGCATCTAGCTAGAAATTACAAGAATGGTAAGATTTCTAGAACGAAGAAAGTCTGGGTTCCAAAGGAAAATTATGCTTTATCTGAAAAATTTGGACCCAACCGAGTTTGGGTACCAAAATCAAAGACTTAGTTACTCTTGCAGTTATGTCTCAGAATGCATCATGAGCAGAACCAGGAATGATACATTGATAGCGGATGCAAGAGATATATGACTGGAGATAGAAGGTTCTTCTCCAGTATAAAAAAAGAAAAAGTGGGAAGGTCACCTTTGGAGATAATGGACAAGGCACAATTATGGGTCAAGGTAATGTTAGAAATTTAACTACCACTCTTATAAGAGGTGTGCTGCTTATTGACGATATAAAGCATAACTTGCTTAGCGTATCACAACTCTGTGATAAGGACTATGTGTTAAATTTGAAGAAAATGTTAGCAAAGTTGAAAGTTTTGAGGGCTTATGCATGATAAGACATAGCAGAGGCAATGTCTATGTAGTTAACCTAAAGAGTCTTGGTACAAATAACACATGTTTAATAGTCAAAGAAGAAGAGAGTTGGATGTGGCATAGGTTGGTTGAAGGCCTGCCAAGCTTATCGTTTGATAAGAATAAACTCTGTGAGGCATGAGCCAAAGGGAAGCATATTAAATCATCATTTAAACCAAAATATTGTTTGTCTACTTCTCGACCATTGGAGTTGACCTATATTGATTTATTTAGACCAACTCGTATACAAAGTCTTGGAGGAAAATACTATGATTTTGTGTTCATTGATGACTACTCTAGGTTTACTTGGGTGTTCTTTTTAAGATTAAAAAGCAAAGCAACAAATGTATTTGTCAAGTTTTGCAAGAAAGTGCAAAATGAGAAAATTACCACGATCATAAGTGTAATGAGTGATCATAGAACCGAATTTGAGAACTAAGAGTTCGAGAATTTCTGTGATCAAAATAGAATTAGCCATAATTTATCTGCTCCTAGAACACCTCAATAAAATAGGGTCGTTGAAAGGAAGAATAGAACGTTAGAAGAAACAGCTAGGACTATAATCTGTGAGTATAATATGCCAAAGCTTTTTTGGGCGGAAGCTGTCAATACTGCCTGTCATATTATAAACAAAACCTCTATTAGATCATTGCTTAAAAAGACTCCATAGAGCTATTTAAGGGAAGAAAGCCAAACATTGGTTACTTCCACGTATTTGGGTCTAAATACTTTGTGCATAACAATGGCATAGAGCACCTTGGCAAATTTGATGCTAAAAGTGATGAAGTTATGTTCTTGTGTTATGGAAATAACTGTAAGGCCTATCGAATATTCAACAAGCAAAGTAGCAAGGTAGAAGAATCTGTACATGTCTTGTTTGATGAAAAAGCCTTGATACCTAGAAAGGAAGTTGCGAACCTTTCTGATGAGGAGAAGGATGAGGAGCTTATCAGCATGAATGACTATAAACTAGAGGAAAATGCAGGAAGGCATCCTCCGACCACAAAAGAGTGGAAAACTGTTAAAGATCATCCCATCATACAGGTAATAGGTGATCCACACAAAGGTATACTTACTCGAAGAGCAATCTATAATACTTGCACCCATCTTTCATTTTTATCTCCAGTTGAAGCTAGAGATATAAGTGATGCTATAAATGATGAGTTTTGGATGATTGCTATGCATGAAGAGCTAAATCAATTCGAGAGAAATAATGTGTGGACGCTTGTTCTTAGATCTGTTGATCATCCTGTGATTGGCACTAAGTGGGTCTTCAGGAATAATATGGATGAAAATGCTATAGTAACTCAAAATAAGGCTAGACTTATAGCACAGGGTTATTCCCAAGAAGAGGGACTATATTACGATGAAACATTCACACCTGTTGCTAGATCAGAAGCTGTTCGATTGCTTTTAGCACTTGCATGCCACATGGACTTCAAACTTTACTAAATGGACGTTAAAAGTGCATTCTTAAATGGTATTGTTAAAGAAGAAGTCTATGTAGAACAGCCACTTGGTTTTGAAAGATTTCATAAACCTGATCATGTTTATCGCTTAAACAAAACTTTATATGGTTTGAAACAAGCTCCCAAAGCTTGGTATGAAAAGCTAAGTAGTTTTCTTATAAAAAAGGGTTTTAAAAGGGGCAATATTGATACAACGTTGTTTATTGAGGGTAAATAGAATAATATGTTGCTTATGCATATATATGTCGATGACATTACGTTTGGTGCAATAAATAATTCTATGTACAAGGAGTTTGATGAAACCATGCATAACGAGTTTGAGATGAGTGTGATGGAAGAATTGAAATATTTTGTTGGTCTTCAAATTAACTAATCTAAAAGGTAATTTTCATAAGTCAAACTAAGTATATCAAAGATATCTTGAAGATGTTGGACATGATGAAGCTGAATAAAATGGGCACTCTTATGGCTGCTAGCACAAGGCTAGACAAATTTGAAGAAGGTGTTCCATTTGATCAAAAAAGTATCGAGGTATGATCAGATCCCTACTTTATTTAACTGCCAGTCGTCCTGATATACTATTTAGTGTTTGCATTTGTGCTAGATTTCAATCTAGTCCCATGGAAACTCACTTTATGGCTGTTAAAAGGATATTTAGATATCTAAAAGTGACAACCGGCATAGGTATTTGATATCCTAAGGAAAGTGATTTTGAATTGATTGGATATTCTGATGCGGATTATGGAGGTTGCAAGCTGGATAGGAAGAGTACATCAGGAACATGCCAATTGCTTGGGAACATGTTGATATCATGGTTCAGCAAGAAGCAAAATTCTGTGTCTCTCTCTACAGCTGAGGCGGAGTACATCTCTGCTGGATGTTGCTATTCTCAACTTCTTTGGATGAAGCAACAACTCCAAGATTACGGTATGAATTTCAATAAAATGCCAATTATGTGTGATAATACTAGTGCTATTTGCCTTAGTAAAAATCTAGTGCAACACTCTTGCACATTGAAATTAGGCATCACTTTCTTAGAGATCATGTCCAAAAGGGCGATATAGAGCTACATTTTGTATGCTCAGAAAATCAATTAGCGGACATATTTATCAAACCCTTAAATGAAGGAGATTTTATTAGGATAAGAAGAGAATTAGGACTTACATGCAAACGAGTAGTTTAATCTCAAACGTCATGATGGACTAAGAAAACTTCTCAACCGTTGCAACTGGAGGATCTAGATATGATGCTAGGGCCTTACAATGGTTTCATGGGAAGAATTTCTACACGGTCACTCCTCAGGATTTAGGGAAGATGTTTGGGGTAAGTTGTGCAGGGCGAAGTTAAGCCAAATTTGAGAATAAGAGGCTACATGGGTTGAAAATATGGAACGAGATCAATGGGACTTCGTCCAAAAAGGTTGAAGTGAACTATAGAGCCACCACGATCAATGATGTTGAGTTCAGGATGGTTCAGCATTTCATCGCCATGACTATCTTCAAAAAACCCTCCAATACTAATGCTATTGCTAATGAGGAGATGAACTTCCTTAAGCACATGTGGGCTAAGATCAATGTTGCTGAGTTTCTGATCTGCAAGATCAAAATAGTAGCAAAAGAGCCCAAGAAGTTCCTTCCTTATGGGAGGATCATATATTCTATCCTTGTTATGGTTGGAATATGTGACCCTCTAGACAAAGGAGTCGTACCTACGGATGTCTACAATTGTACAATATTTCAAAGCATTGGTATTAAGGAGAAAGATGGAAAATAGATGAATAGATATAGGAAGAATGCTATTCTATCCATCAAAAGAAGATCTTCTCAGTTTGAGAAGAGAAAAGGGCTCACTCTCAAGAGTTCCTCCAACAAAATTCTCTTTCCCACATGTCCAAAGTTGAAGATACCCAAGATAGCTGACAAGATGATGAGGAAGGATCTACTTGTCTTGAAGAGGAAATTTACAAAGTTGCAGAAAAAGTACAAAAGATGCAGCAAGAGATTATGGTGCTAAAAAGCCAGGCTGGTCCCTCCAATCCAACGCCTTCTCCTGAGCCTAAAGATATTGGCATCCTGCCAATGGACAACACCAACTCCTCTCCTCAGAAATCTGCAAATCTTACTCAAGAAAGAAGTAATTTCCCTTATGTCAGTGCCTCTCCAGATCATTATGTACTTGATGAAGAAGAAGAAGTCATTGCTCCCAACAAAGAAATCCAAGTGGAAGGAATGCAAGACTCTCTGCTACTTGACCAAGTGGTTGACTCATTTGTGGGACTTAAGAAGTCTCCAATCCCTACACCTAGACCAACACCAGTATCACCAGTTCCTCCCTTTGCTCCACGGTCAAAAAGTACTGATCTATCTAGAAAGATAATGAGCAAGATATCCATCACCCCAACAAGACTATTTACTGAAGGTGACCTTTCTAATAAGGGCACTTTAGGGGGAGAAGAAGACATGGTTTAGGGGAAGGAAATAGAAGAAGAAGCTGTAATGAAAAATGCTATAGCAGAACAAGAAGAAGCTAAAGCTGTCCCCGAGAAAGAAGCTCAGAAAGTTGAAGCTATGGCTAAAGAAAGCAAAACTGTAATATAAGCTGCTGCTGCTGCTGCCAGACAGATTATTATCATGGTAGCTGATGAAGATAAGAAGAAGAAGAAGGGCAAGGGTGTTGCCATAGCCCCAAGGAAGAAGACTGGCTCAACTTCAAGAGTCAGGACTTCTCTGACAAAGAAGCCTGGGCAGAAGAAGAAGAAGAGTCTCACTAAGACTCCACCAAAGGCCAAGAAGGCCTCTGCCTCTAATTTCACGAAGAAGAAAGAATCACCCACTATCTTCCAAAGAGCCTTCTTTGCAGGTAAAGATTGGAACAAGAATTCCTCAGAGTCAAGCAAAGACGATGCCTTTGGCCATGACTCAGATGATGGAAGAGATGCAAGTGATGATGATTCTTATTGATCAAAGTTCCACTCCTCGAAACAAGAACTTTTAAAGATCTATTGATCTTTTGAGCCTAGGATGAAAAACTCTCTATATTCCTATAACTGTTATGTTTGTTGGATATTTGATCGATACTTTTGTCTATGCTATAATTGCTACTTTTACTTATCATGTTTTACGTTGGACGCGTGTTTGTCATGGACTTACGTCTTGCATGAATATGTTAAGTACTAATAGCTCTTGATGCACTATGCTTAAACTGAATTTGCGATGGCTCATGTTTGTCATGGACTTAAGCTCATCCCAAATGATCTAACATAGTTGTTAAGGGCATATAGATAGGGGGAGCACGATGAGTGAGAGAAACTTTATTGGTAAATGATTAAGGGGGAGCCTTAGCCAAATTCTGATAAAAAGTTGCCCTTATCAAAAAGAGGATTGAAAATGCCTTAGTATTTTGATTAAGTACATATCACAATTCGGTTAAGTATGATGAAGAAAAATATTATTCATAATAGTACACTGATCGTAAACTCAGTTATCCTTCGGTACTACAAAATGCTAGTCATGATGAAAGGGATAAAGAAGTATATCGAGAGATCGATCAAAAGTTACGGGGACTTAACTTTTGAGTTAGGTAAATGAATTTTTATTTAGACTAAGTTTATTCTTACATGCGGTCATAAACTTGTCTTTCGACTGATCTGTGATTTCTGTGTGAAATCTGAAGTCAACGAAGGTTTTTTTGTGATTCGGGTTGTTAAGAATTTTTCTAAGTCTGGTTCAAGTCTTTACTTATACATGCTAGTTGAAGCTTGACCAAAAGATCTAGATATTTATCCCAAGGCAAGTTTGAATTTAAACTTTGCTAAGATCAAGATGATTAAGGCTTTTATCCGCCATATAAGTGCCTCGCCTTGGCTTGGTTGCTTGGAGGTTAAAGCACTCTTTTATGGATTAGAGAGATTAACCTTGGGAAGAGTTTTATAATCATCTTAATGCAGTCCACGTGATTGGATAGTTGCCCAAGATGAATTATGCTTTTGTGCAAGCTGTAATTGTTTAAATTGTGTTTGAATTATACTAACACAATCTGATATGGTAGTCTCGACACCTAGGTGAGGTTGACAACTCACCAATATTGGGTGTGGGTGACGCTTTCGTCGGGACCCCCCTAGTACCTTCTTTGTGGCGTGAAGTACTTAGCCGTGAAGCGCCATGCCTTAGTTCACCTAGGCCCACCACAGACATTAAATTCTAATAGAGACCAAGCACGTAGGGATGTGCGAAAGGCACCTAGCCCAATTTTTTTAATTATCTTTAAACTCTTTCAACTTAATCTTTATCATTGCTTGTTGCACCCAAACCTCTTATAAAATACTAATCAACCTGTCTGCTCCTTGTGGTTTGACATTGTACTCGTACTCCCTATTATTGCAAGGTGCACCCAAAATTAATTCTTCAATTCGCGCCATTGTCGGAGAGTGGTATCTCCCAAGGACCCTTGATATTTGAATTCTAGTTTAGGTTGATTTCTTTATGAAAAATCTTTTACAGTTTTAATCTCCTCCTTGTGACAAGTGAAAAGGGTCCCTCGGTGTCCAAGAAGAAGGAGGAGTAAGAGATAAGTAGGAACATGGAAGGGAGAGTTCAAGGAAAATGTTCTCGACGGGGAGACATGGCATTGAACGAAGATCGAGAATGCCGAGAGATGGTATGGAGCTAGAAGGAGGAAGCATGAGGACTATGAATTCCAGCCATCATCGGCCATGTTAGTGTCCCATGCATGATCATTGATGGAAAGGCTCCTGTCAACCTCATACTGATGCGCTTGTGGAAGAAACTTGACACTATCAGGTTGTACCCATTCCACTCTGATATTCATCTCGCACATGGGCAACTCGTCACCCCTTTTGGACATGCAAGAAACGTCCAGATTTAGATACAAAGTAAAGAAGTGGTGGAAGACTTCGTAGTGGCAGAACATCCGAGCTCGATTCAACTCGTGCACATATTCAGAAGTCCATTCCTCTCCAAAATGCAATGATGACACTTTATGTTGTTACAGTGGGACATGATAGAGAAACTATGGAGGGACCACAAAACCTTTTTGGCCCACCAATGAGAAGCCCTCAAAAGAAAATACACATTTTCTCCTCCGTCGATGACCTAGAGGTGTTTGATCTCAAAGTTGTTTGACTCAGTGTGGCATTAGCCAAGGGGAAACTTGAAGTATAGCAAGAGAGCATTGGAGAGGCCAATCATAGCTAAGAAGAGACTGACCCGAGTGAGGAAGCATGCACTCAGGTTTGAGTGTGAAAGAAGGGGAGGATCTAACATTTCCCCGTCTGAACTTCTGAAAAAGGGCAAGGTCAAACTAAAGACCAAAAATAGAATGTTATGTTTGTTTTTATTCATGTAGGTAGAAGACGATCATCACCACGGTAGTCACCACCCCTCTGGGGATCAAGCAATTTTATGTTGGTGACTAGCCAAAGTCGTCAACAGTTGAAAGACGAGCTTGAGCAAAGGTGGTAAAATTTCCAGAATCTACCGAGCAGCTGACCACCCATCGAGCGGCGGCCCACTCGTCGAATCAGGGATGTCCCCTATCACTCCTCTTAAGTCATGATCATGTTGTCATTTTATTTTTTGTTATGGTATTCGTGATGACCACAAAGGTCTTTAAGTGTGCTTTTGATTGAATCATTTTTAAAAGTTTGTTGACCACGGAGGTCATCAAAGTCATTCATTTTTATTGTCATTTTTTTTCCTAGCTCTTCCCACATTAAGGACAATATGTCATTCAAGTGTGGGGGGGAGTTCCATATAGAAACTTTCATGCATAGGTCTAGAACAAATTATTTTGGATAAGCTTTGGCACATTTTTGGCAAACTGGACCCCCCTCAATTTTTTATTTTTTAGTCAAAAGCTAAACCCCATACCTTTTAGGAATCAAAACCCAGGTGTAAAGGCATAGGAATATGAATTTTCTACACCTTTGATGGTTTAAGCTCGCTATCTCCCATTGTAAGGTGAGTGTGTGGGGTTGGTGTGGGACCTTATGAAAGGATTTGAGCCGAAGGAGGTGATTTTTATCTCCAGTTCATGTTCGTTAGGTGCCTATATATTCTTGATGAGTGGGGTATCCTGCTAACACTCTTGTCATTTCTTTTGAGTGGATGTCTTGCGGAAGGACGGGGAACCATTTTTGAATAGTTTGAGCCTAGTGCCATAAAGCCAACCCGTTAGTTCTCCCTTGTTTTAAACCCCATTGAGCTTAGCCATTCTTTGCATATACACACTTGTCATGCTAAACTACTTTCCAAATCTCCCCCAACTTTGACATCTAGTCCGAGGTTGCGCATAGGTTTGATCTTAAGGGGTTATTTTTAAAGGAAGGATGGTAAGAATAGGTTCGATCTGTTGGGTTTTATCATGGAGGATCCGCATCGAAAAAGGGCCAAACTTAAAGACCAAGTTTTTCCCAAATCAAAAATGTTGGAAAGAAATGAATAAAGTTAAGTTTTGAAAAGAAAAGAAAAATATAAAAAAGAGAGAAAAATGGAAAAGTATCAAAAAAGAGAAAGTCGTGATGAGAATAAGGCAACCAAATAAGAGGCATGCTTGTGTCATGAGGCCATTGGTCTTGGGGATTAATGGGTTGAGCGATAGTGGAGCTAGGGTGAGAAAGTAGACTAGACGAGGGTTGGAGTACTTGAAGTAACTTGCACCTCAGATTGGGTGGTTTAACTACTACCCATATTTTTATCCTCACCCAAACCTTAATCCCATTACAACCCATGACGAGGTTCCTTTGATCGCAGAACCCATTTTATGTGAGGCAAAGCCGAGTGGGAGTCAGATATCTCTTGACCTTGGACATATTCGCGAGTGATAGGAAAGTTGACTACTAAAAGAGTGAGCTTAAATGATTTCTTATCCTCTGAGTGGTCAACCCCCTAGCCTCACCCTCTTCAGGTTAAAGCTTGTTTAAACCTTTGAGGGTGTATGATGGAGATAAGGAATGACATTAAATTAGTAATTATCTATAGTTTGATTATTATTATTAAGAGATTTAATTATAGTAGAATTATATGTATTAGGTTTCTTTTAGTTTTCTATAAATAGGACTTGTCTCTATTATTTTAGATGGTTGAATATTGATAATTAAAAATTAAGGGATTCCCTTATTCTTGTCGTCTTTTCGATATTCATAAAATCAATGGATCGAGACTTTGATCGTATATTTTTGGGTATTCTCAGAATCAACAGATTCACGATCTCCTATTCATGTTCTCCTGCATCAGTTGGTATCAAGAGCCACATTTGTTCCTCGTGGTGTTCGATCCTCGTGGTGTTTGTGTTTGATCCTTCCGATCAGAGTTCGTTCTGTTAAAAAAAATTAAAAAAAAGAGGCAAATTTTTTAGTTTTTGCAAAGAAAAACCCTGACGCCGTCAACGACCAGCATTCTTCCGAGCTGCCATCAAGAGCTGAGCCTTCACACCCAGCCGAACTAGCCAACTCCCACCCAGCCTAAACGCGAGACATCATCCCTGTTGCCCAAAGCTGACCTATCGTTCCTATTGTTCAAGCCAGACCCGCCGTCGCCCAGAAGGAGGAAGAAACCCAAACGCTCCCACGTCTGACTCTCCCCTAGAGCCCACCAGGACCTCGCTGAGTTACTGCTCCCCGTGCCCACGGCATCCGGTCAACCGCTAATAGCTCTGCCGCCGCCCTTATTGGTGGTTGTTTGTTGGTCCTTTTGGGCTGAATTGAAGATGCTTGATTCTATGGTGTCTAAGGTGTATGTTCCTACTTTAAGGGATATTCATGGTCTTGATTGGGGAATTTCAAAAAGTGATTTTATCAATTAGCTTGTGAACATTCATATATATTTTGATCATGAGATGCTTCCAGAATCTGCTAAATTATAATTTGTGATCTTGCGATTACAAGGAGATCTCTTTCATTGGTGGAGTATATTGTAAGCTCGAACACAATGAGAAGGTAAAATGAGAATTGCTCGATGGATTATAATGAGAGATCTTTTGATTTGTAAGCTTTTCCCTAAGAATTTTGATGAAGTTCTTAACCTTGCTGGTACAAAGTATGAAACTTTTTCGGATTATTATGAAGCTTCTCAGATAAGTGGTGAGTCTTTCATTTGGGAAGAATTTGGTGATTTTGCATATTACTTATTTGATGAGGGTTCTAACTCATCTCATGAAAGGGTTCCTTTTCGATCTCATGGTTTTGAAGATAATGGTGAAGCAATATATGACTCCTACCCTGATGAAGAGGACGAGTTTGATGAAGGTGAACCAATTTATGACTCCTACCCTGGTGAGGAGGACAAGGTTGAAGAAGTTGTTGCTAGTGAGTTTGCTGACGATTGCTTTGATGAAGAATATTTTGATGAATCTGAAGCATCATTATATTCAGTGGGAGAGTTATTTGACGAATCATGTGTTATTGATGCTGCTGATATGAGGCAATATGTAATTTCTATTGATGCTGGAGGAGTTATTGATGCTGAGATTGAACCACTATGCCAAACTTATTGGATTGAGTATGTCGAGCACATTGACTTTCTCAGAGTTGACGAGTTTGAATACGTTGATGCTTCTCCTTTGCTGATTATGTGGAATAGGCTGAAGGAAGTAGAGCAAGCAGCTCGAAAAAGAGAGTTCATGGTCTTTCATTTGAAGAATATTCGTAGTTGCCTAGCTTCCAAGTATTTGTTCTGCTGGAATAGACGATATTAAATGTCACCACGTGGCTCAAAGGTGTTAAAGAGTGCGTTTACGATGATTTCAAGCTGGCTGACGACACCAAATTCGAGGGAGAATTTCTCCAACCGGGGGAGAATGATGGATATAAGGAATGATATTAAATTAGTAATTATCTATAGTTTGATTATTATTATTAGGAGTTTTAATTATAGTAGAATTATATGTATTAGGATTCTTTTAGTTTTCTATAAATAGGACTTGTCTCTATTATGTTAGATGGTTGAATATTGATAATTGAAAATTAAGGGATTCCCTTATTCTTGTCATCTTTCCGGTATTCGTTGAATGAACAGATCGAGACTTTGATCGTATATTTTCTGGTATTCTCAGAATCAACGGATTCACGATCTCCTATCCACGTTCCCGTGCATTAGTGTAGTCCTTTTGTATTCCTATGTTTTGCACCCGAGAGAGTGAACTATTTGGTTATGGGGTAGTCTTGCGATAAGAGATCAAAATTGTTGGGTGTTCTTTTCACTAAAGGTGTGCCAAATCTTGCCCTACGTTTTTGTGTCTTTGAGTTTTGTCTGAGTCTTTTGCTTGAAGACAAGTAAAGATTCAAGTGTGGGGTGTGATGAGCACAAGAAATGCTCACTTTATCCCCTTATTTTAGGATCATTTAAACCCAGTTTCGAGTGTGTTTGAGTCATTTTATGCCATTCTTAGGTTCGTTGCCTGAAATAGTATTACCCTTTTGTCTTTGTGTCTTTTGGAAGTGGATTTTTCAGGGACACGAGGATTAAGTAAGAAGAGGCAAGCATTGGAAGAATTGATCCTAAAGATAGCCAACCGGAACTAAGCTACACTCGTTGGAAGATAAAAATTGCACCGGTCGGTGACTCCCCTATAGAAATATGCCGACCGGCGGCCCATTCGACAGACGATGGGAGGACTTCATGCGGATCTTCCTCAACCCTCTGTGTCCCACCGGACAGTGTCCCTAGCCCATTGAGCGGCATTTAAAGGGGATACAATGAGCTTTTTACAAAAAACCTGCCAAACAGTGGAATCATCCACTGAGCTGCGCCCAAGCCCCCAACTGAAGTTTGTACCCGCTGGTCAATGCCTAAGACCCAGAATCACCTGCCAACTCAGCTTACCGGACGGCGTCCCTTGCTTCAGATAGAATTTTAGCCAAATTTTGCCCGAGAGAATTAGATATTTTGTGGGCACTTTGGAAAAATTTTCTTATTTTAGGGTTGAGGGGGAGACTCCACTATAAATACTCCCCTCAACCTCTCATTTTGTAAGCTTTGACATTGGAACTTAAACATGGAGTTTTTCAGTAGTTGGAGGAGGAGCTCAAGGAGCAAGGAGTGGATGGTGGGAGAGGATCGAGCAGCTCGTCACCACTATTGAGTATTCTCTATCCCTTCTCTTTAATTCTGCTCTTGTGACATTGTTCCCTTTCATGCATTATTGTTTTAATTAAATGATGATTTGTGAGTCTTTTCCTTTTGGGTCATGTGACTTAGTGCTCCCAAAATGCTTGGTTTCTAATGGGCTAAACTTTGTGAGTATGTAGCGATTAATGGGGGTAATGAGTTATGTAATGGACGTCCGTTGGAACCTAGGGGAGAGTAGCACTAGTAACGACCTAGAGTCCTTCCTAACCGATGGTAGCATGACCCGAAGTACTTACCGTAAAGGGGAGAGTGGAAAAGCCTAACCACTAAACTATACACTTAGCCGTGAAAATGGACCTTGTCGGGAATGGTAGTGTGTGGTTGGTCCAAGGGTGATGCATTAATGAGTGAGGTTTATAAGGGCAAATTATGGTAGTCTCGAGACCTAGGTGAGGTTGACAACTCACCAATATTGGGTATGAGTGACACTCTCGACGGGACCCCCCTAGTACCTTCTTTGTGGCATGAAGTACTTAGCCGTGAAGAGCCATGCCTTAGTTCACCTAGGCCCACCACAGACATAAAAGCCCAAGAGAGACCAAGCACGTAGGGATGTGCAACGGGTACTAGCCTAATATCTTTTAAATTGCCGTTAAACTCTTTCAACTTAATCTTTGTCGTTACTTATTTTACCCAAACCTCTCATAAAATACTAATCATCCTAATCTTAATTGCAACTTGCCCGGGATGTCGTGAACCCGCTCCTTGTAGTTTGACATTATACTCGTACTCCCTATTATTACAAAGTGGACCCAAAAATCCACTCTTCAGTGGGCATGGGAGCTTCTAGCATAAAGACAAGAATCCAACCTGTAGAGGATTAGCCGGAGGAGGATGATGGGAATCCCACCAGTCATCGAAATCCATATGATACCCACTTCTGACTGAGTTTTTAACATTCGCTGTAAACCTCCAACGTACTGTATCATGTGGTCGCCGATAACTACGGTAGAATGCCTTGATACATATCGCATATGTAGTAGATCGACAAGTAGCTCAGCCACCTTTTAGATATAATTTGTACCCGACCACAGGTATTCGGGGTGACCTAGCGGTGTGTTTGCTAGCCATCGGTCAGTCCAAAAATTCACCAATTAACCATCACCAATTCTTCATTCCAACCCATTCTGCAGTAAAGATAATCTGTCCATAATGCTTCACCATGCATGGCTGGGTTCATGCCCAAAGGTGGCCTAAGGGAGCGATTGTCGCGAAAAGTACCTAACTTTGAGCACACGTGTGGTCAACAAATCTGGACTGCAAATTAGGTGCCAAGCTTGTTTTGCTAGCATGACCCTATTAAAATTGGAGAGCCATAGAAACCCCATCCCTCCTTCATTCTTAGAGTTACACATCCTTTCCTAGTTTCGACAATGCATCTTTTTGTTATCAGCAGTTTCTCCCAAAAAGAAGTCCCCCAGTCTCTACTCAATTCTATAACATGTCTCAGCAGGTAGAATAAAACAGCTCCTCACATACGAGGGAATAGCCTAGAGAACGGATTTAATTGGGGTCTCCTTACTAGCGCGAGAGAGAAATCGAATCTTCCAAGTGCCTACTTTTTGACTGACTCGATCATCTAGCTCAGAAAATACCACCTTTTTTGATCATCTAGCTCAGAAAATACCACCTTTTTTTATCATCCAATTATAGTCAGAAGGCCAAGATATTTTTTGGTTGCATCAGCCACCCTCGTCTGTAATATTTCTCAGAGTCGGTATCAATCAGGGGCCGGGACATTTCTGCTGATGGAGACTGAGCTCTTCTGTAAGTTCACTTTCTGACGAGATGCTTGCTAATATAGGTTCAAAATCTTCAAGATTTCCCGTAATTCATTTTCAGAGGCCTTGAAAATATAAGAGATTCGTCTGCAAAGAATAAGTGCGTGACACATGGGGCCGATCTGGCTACGCGAATACCATGAATAATGCTCACACTAGCAGCATATTGTAGATAATAAGCAAGCCCTTCAGCACAGAATAGGAAAAGATAGGGAGAAAGTGGGTCCCCTTGCCATAATCCCCGACTAGGTGTAAAGTATTCACCAATGGAGCTGTTGACCTGAATGGTATACTATACCGAGGTAACACGGTGCATAACCAGATATATGAACGATGGAGGGAAGCCCAAAGCTGACATCATGCTCTCTAGGATCCCTTCATTATACGATGGAGGGCTACTTAATACAGTCATACGCATTCATCATATCCAGCTTTAGAGCACTGAAGCCTTTTTGACCCTTTCTCTTCTTTTTTAGATAATGAAAGGTCTCGAAAGCAATAAGAGAATTATCCGTTATTAGTCAGCCCGGGATGAAGGCACCCTGGTTCTTATGAATAACATCAGGCAAGAAACTCTTCAACCTATTAGTTATGGCCTTGGTAACAAGCTTCACCACCAAGTTACATAAACTAATAGGATGGTACTCAGAACATACCAGAGGCTTCTTCACCTTCAAAATAAGTGTGATAAGGGTTTTGTTGATGTAGCCTAGATCTCAGCCATCATTGAGCACAGTAAGAGTTGCTCTGGTTACCTATCCTCCCACTTTCAACCAGAACTTTTGGTATAATAGAGGAGGCATCTCGTCCGATCCCGGGGCCTTGGGTGGGTGCATCTGTTGGAGGGCACTATAACTGAGCTCGTGTACTGAGCAGTAAGGGCCAAGCACATGTCCATCGTCCCTCGCGGGGCTACCTTCTCTATAATATCATTAACTTGCACACAACCAGATGAGGAAAAAAGTGACACATAATTGCTCCTAAAGGTCTCCTGATCCCTACCCAGATCTTGAACCACTCCTCCACTCTCAGTCCTAATTTCCTCTACCAGTTCCTAGAGTGCCTATGGCTCACCTTCTGATGAAAAAAAAATGTGTATTCCTATCCCCTTCCTTGAGCCAATCTACCCAAGACTGCTGCGCCCACAACATCTCCGCCCTGCAAAGCAACTCATCCCTCCTCTGTACACACTCCTCCAACCGTCGCTTGCTCTCTTCTAATAAAGGGTTCTCCTGTATGTTCCAGATTTGCTTCTCCACTCTCTTCGTTTCTCTCTTGACATTCCCAAAAACATCTTTATCCCACAACATTAAGTTTTGGCACATGCTTGAAGCTTGTTTGCGATTTTCGAATCATCGAGGGCCATCTACCATCCTTCTTCCACTAGATTCTTGACACCATCATGACGTAACCACATTGCTACGAAACAAAAATATTTTCGTATCGGCTCTCCTACCGTCTTCCCAATCCGACAGCAAATCGGACTATGGTAAGAATTAAACCTCAACATCGCCTCCGACGTAGTCGCTAGAAAAAGATTAAACCTGTCCAATTTGCTATCACTGCACCCCTCATCCTCCCTATAGTTACTCCAGGTAAAGAGCAAGCCTGATTGTCAGACTTCCCAAAAATCACAGTACTGGACAACAATGAGAACTAGGGTGAATGACTGAGGGATTACAGGCTTTGGCTAGCCTACTAAACTGATGAATTATCTCAGAACTCCCTAACCGGCGACAATTCCAATATAATATATTTATGGCACTCGGCGGTGCTAAATAATATCCTCCCCCAATAAAGAAGATCCCCCTTGACTCTTAAAAGCAATCATCATCCTCTTGCTAACTTGAGTCTCTAAAAGATCAACATCAGAATTACTACTTTTTCCCAAGGTACCATCATCTATATCAATAATTAGATGATCATCTGTGTGCTGCCCACCTCAGGCCTTTTTCCTCTATTTATGCAATGAGACCTCGGCACTAAGGGCCTGACCAGGGCCAACAGTGGTGGTCCATCTCTAAAGAGGTGTGTTGGGTTGGTATCGGGTTAGGTGGGCGGGGAGTGGTGTGGGTAAGGTTATCGGGAGGGGTGAGTGGGTTTTCAGATGGGGCCAGTGTAGTATATTGAGTAGGGGGCTTGGTTTGGGGATTGGTTGGGCCATTTAATGTCAAGGTGGTGATGTTATTCTTGCAGTTTATGGGCTTGGTGAGATCAGTTACAGGGGGTGGTTACGTGTGGGGGCTATTGGTGGAGCTAGAGTGCAGGGATGTTTGGTTCAATGGGATTTGGGTAGTGTGAAATTCTGGGGGAATGTTAATAGGTTATATGGTGGTAGGGATAGGTGGGGTATGGGTTATAGACACTTTTCCCTAATGAACTATGAACGTAGAGACACACTTCTTCAGGGCATTTACTAGCGTACCTTCCTATTCCAAATCATCATAGGCATCTATCTCTGCAGCCAAATCACGTTGAGTTCCCCAAGACCTGCCCGTCTTCACTTGAGCTTCCACAACCATACAACATGGCTTATAGAGAGAAGCACGTAGCCATGCCCCATATTTATCAGTTGATATTGGTTGTTCATCATCAGAGGAGGCCAACTTGCAATTCTTTTTCGTGTTTTGCAGCAGTAACAAATAGAGAGGAGATGTTCATACTTGAGTACACCGTCAATTTTTTCCCCTCTTTAAATTTTAGACCTTCGTCTTTGGGAGAGCTAACCCCACGTTATAAGAGATGCAAATTTGCATGTACTTCCCCTTCACATCCGGAGCCATGTCTCACTCAAGAATAGATTCAAACAAAGACCCAATAGATTTTGCCATCACCATATTTAATATCCTCCCAGTGGCATATCATGTACACGAACCCATAGCGGCAGAAAGAACAATTGCATCTTTTCCGGCTAATCTTCATTACTAACCTCCTTCAGAAGTATCGCTTGCTTATCAAAATGTCAGGGTTGAGTACGTAAAACCCATAGGATATCCTTTCTCTCGCTGAATTTGAATAGGTATTTATTCCTACTATATTCCATGAGCTCTAGCCCATAACGGGGCTGCCACAAGGTCCTCATCATGGACAGGAAGGCGGGCAAATTGTTGTTCTTATCCGACCACACCATGCCTACCAGTGAGAACTGAGTATCCATGGTCACATCTTCTTCCAAATCGCAAGGCAACTCCAAATAATCCTCCTCTTCCCCTTCCATCAATCCAGCCACCTTTTTAGTCCTTCCTTCTGACGAGTCCCCATACTGAACCCTATAGAGGTTTGCTTCCTTTCCACGTAACCTACCGCCATCCTTTCCACCCACCGTCGATAACCCTCGCTCGGAAGAACCAGTATGAGCCAAGCCTTCACCATCCACCGCTATCCCCTTACCCTCATCCATCCATTGCACATCCTCCGTCTTTCCCCTACTAGGCAGATCCCATGGCCCATTCCTCTCCTCCATCCCTTCCACCGCCGCCTCTGAACCACCCAGACTTAATGAACCTAGGGGACTCTACCCAACCCTCTACTCTAGACCATCCCGGAGACCTAATCTATTAGTGTCACAAGACCCTGGCCTGATTGAGGGCGATTAACCGTGAAGAAAACCAAGAAGAAAATTATAAGAGACTCTCAGAAGGGACGAGACTCTCTTTCAGAGAAAAAAACCCTAACTCTAGAAGGAAAGATACAGATGGTGGACTTGTCCGAGCTCAAACCCAAATACTTTTGGGCCTAGCATTAGTCCAACTAGTCCAGCCTGAGTCCAAAAACATAGGCCCTGAAGCAAAACACTATGTACGAGTAATATCTTTGAAGTCTATCTATGAAGGCTGTGCTGCAGATTATGCCGCAAAAACATTCGCAGATATTTCAAGATTTTTTAATAAGTAATTGTATTTATCAAGATTTTTTTTTGCCAAAATAGGAAGAATTAAACTTGCTATTTGTTATACCCCGTTAGTGCTCGTAACCACACAACGCCGAAAGAAACAAAACTGTGATAATACAACTAGTTCTAAATAAGTGTGGCACATCTCTTACTTTTTCGCCTAAGCTTCACAATTATTCTCAGTTGGTACCCTATTCTGACTTCTTTTATTCTTTTTAGATATTCTGTATTTCCTCGTCCCATATTAGATATAATTTTTCAACCATGGTGGAGCCTGGATTCGGCCCACCTTGTTCTTCTTGAAGAGGCCCATCTTTGACCTTTGTTGGAGATCAAGTTTGTTACACTGGTTATTATCTTCCTAATCTGATCCGTTCTTTGAATGTCACAACCATATGTAGTTGTAGTTTTCCTTTTATATTTTGATTTCTTTTCCTGGTTTCTAGCAATCAGTTTAGGCGGATTCTAAGACATGTTCGTTACCTAAAGGCTATTTATGCCTTGCTTCTCTATTGAAATAAACCACCAGCATATGCTCATAGAATTTTACATGGTATCAGAGGAAAGATCAGATATTGAATCCCACCAAAATAAAGCCTACTTGCCGCAAAGTCATTACCGTACAAAAATAGAATATCGAGGAATGACAATGGTTCAGCGACAGACATGTCGTTTCCATATTTCATGTATCCCTTGGACAATCCACGACAGGTCAATGTGAGCAAATTACTCAATGAAAGAAATTATACTGATTAGATTGGCGAGATGACCAATTTCCTGATGGCAAAAAACAAACTAGGGTTTTTCGACGAGACCATTGTCAAGCCGGAGGCAAATTCAGCAAATTACAACATCTAGATGTATTGTGATGCTATGGTTAAAGGATGGTTGGCCACAATTGACAAGAAAATCTGAAGCATTTTTTGCTATGAAAACACGGCACGAGAAGTTTGGACTGATCTCAAGGAAAGATTCAGGAAAAATATTTCACCAAGGGCTTATGATCTACGATGTTCAGTGCTGCTACACTAGGACAAGATGTCCGTCTGAGCATACTTCTCCAAACTTAAATCCCTTTAGGATGAAATGGAAACTATCTCTCCGATGGCTAAATGCACATGCACCACAAGGCACAGATACACAGCATTGCACGAGCAAGAAGAACTCTATGTATTTCGCATTGGGGGAGAAATTGGTTCCAAAGTGCACATGACGGGTATGACGTTAGGCAAGCACTTTTGGATTATCAATTTTGGTGCGAAGGAACACATCACCTATGATGCTAGTAGTTTATTTTCGGGGCAAGTGAAGCTAATAGCACTACACTGGTGAAAATACCCATTGGTGACAATGTTATGGTAGAAGGAATTGGTGATGTTGATCTCTGGAATGGGATCACATTGAAAGATGTTTTACATATTCCTATATTCCAATGCAACCTCATATCAATTTATCAATTAACAAAAGACTTGAATTATGGCCAAAATTTTGTTGCGGACTTATCTGTATTGCAAGACCTACCTTTGATGACCCTGATTGGAGTGGATAGACACCGTGCTGGTTTAAACTTACTGGAACTGACTTCACAAATAGGGGTGGCCACGCATGTTAACAAGGACGCATCAACGAAATCTGGCATTAGCGACTTGAGCATCCCTCATTTGAGAATTTAGGACATTTGCAACATTTATGCAAGACAATTCAGTTTGATCACAAACTCTTGTGTGATGCATGTTAATAGGCAAAACAAACCCGACCCCCTTTTCCATGTAGTTAAATAAGGATCCACTCATGCTTCACTTTGATACATTGCGATATTTGGGGACCATATAACGCTATTTCACTTGCTGAAGCACATTATTTTCTCTCAATCATGGATGACTATAGTAGTGGAGTTTGGGTATATCTTATGCATCATAAGTCTGATATTGCTTAATTCCTAATTATGTTCTACAACATCGTTGAGACGCAATTTGGCAAAAAGGTGCAACAAATAAGAATGGATAATGGCCTGAAATTTCAATCCCACGTTATGATGAGCTTTTACAGGGACAATGGAATAATATTGCAAACATCTTATATGTACACGCCTGAAAAAAATGGTGTAGTCGAGCATAAGCACCAGTACATTTTGGAAATTTCTCTGGCATTGTTTTTTTCACTCTGGCATGCCAACTTAGTTCTGGGGAAAAATTATGCTCACGGTGGTATATCTAACTAATTGCCTACCTACAAGGTTCACCAACACTAAAACATCGTACGAGATACTTTTTGGTATGGAGCCAAGCTATACACATCTATGGTCTTTTAGTTGTCTTTAATATGCACATGTTCCAAGCTCGCTTCGAGTCAAATTCTAAGCGAGGAGCCGTCAATGTGTTTTCGTGTTATATCTTGAGCGTTAGAAGGATTATTGTATTTTTGACTTCGTTGATTAATTGATTTTGTTGATTTGGATGGAAGAAAAGAGGGTCATTGGTATGTGATTGTATTGTAATTAGTATGTATTTACAATCATATTGATATGTATATGCAATAATATTGATATGCTGTTCACAATATCAGAGTAGGAGGATACCAATATCAGAGAAAAAAGAAACCAATATCATAAAAGAAGGAAACTAATATACGAGAAGAAGAAAACTAATATTCGAGTACAAGGATACCACTATCAAAGTAGAAGAATACCAATATTAGAGTATAATGATACCAATATTCTACAACAAGGATACCAATATCCGAGAAGAATGAAACCAATACCATTCAAATGGTATACGTGTTCATTTATAATGTAAGATGAAATGTTTCCAAATCTGTGTAAAAAGATACCAATATCATAGATGAAGGATACAAATATTAAATAAAAACTATATCAATATCCGAGAAGAAGGATACCAATAATATAGAAGTAAGATACTAATATCCGAGAAGAAGGATATCAATATCGTAGTAGATTGAAACTAATATCAATCAAATGGTTTATTAATAGTGGTTTTTCAATATTGTCCCTCCTTGCCATTCAATCCCCTTTGATCCCCTTCAGTGAGGACAAAGTTTGTCCCCACTGAATCTGAACCCTTTTTTGAGTCCTAGTTTTCATCGTTGCACAAGTAGTATAATTTGAAACTTCCTTGTTTCGTTGGCATCTTCTAGCGAAAGTGGGGTCCGGATTGGGTACGGGGAGTCCAATCCCGTACCCGTCCGGAAAAGGGCAAAAGGGTCAAAAAAAGGGTCAAAGTTGACATTACGCGGGCTTTTCTTTGTTTCTTGGGCCCACGCGCATAAAAAGTTTTGATGACAACACGCTTGTCTTTACTAGTTCTAATTATTATGGGAAAAGTCCACTTAAGTACCCTGTAGTATCGCAAAAAATTAAGTCAGTACCCTGTAGTTTAAAACGTATCAATTGAGTCAAACTTATTCCAATTAACATCAATTAGAGGTCCGGGCAGCTGTCCGGACCCTCCCCGTCCTGCCCGAGCACTGCCTTGCCACGTTAACCAGCCACATCAGATTTTTCTGATGACGTGGCCGTCTCTTCTCTCCTTTTCTTCTTCTTCTTCCTCCTCCTCCAAGAAAAATAAAAAGCTAAACCAAAAAACAAAGCGAACCCAAAAAGCTAAACTAAAAATTAATCAAACAAACAAAACAACTAAAAAGGGCACAAAACAAATCGGCATCATCTGCTAATCAAACCAGCATCGCTAACCATCAAAGACGCAACATTTACGAGGTGGTTCCCACCAAAAAAGTAGTCCCCGAAGAGGAGCCGTCGTCAAAGTGGCATCTGCGGCTTGGGACGAAGAGGAGCTGAAGTGGAATCATCATCGTAATGGGCATCGGCGGCTTCAAAAGGAGCCGAAGAGGGCAGGACGGGTTCCTCACTCTTGTCGCCGGAGCTCCAACTTGAAGAGCAGAAGGATTTCCTCGCCACCGTCCACGACGCCGCCTCCTCCGACCCTTCCAATCCCGAGCTCTGGCGACCCAGGAACAACGACGGTGATAAGTTCTTCGTTAAGTTCTAAAAAATTGAAGTTGACGATCTCCCAAAAATTGCTACCGGTAAGTTCCTAGCCGCTGAGTCAGAGGTCGAGGATGGCGATCAGGCCGTGGCGGTCGCCGACGGCGAGGAAGAGGTGAGATGAGGAGGTCGCGTCGGAGGAGGAGTGTGGTCCACCTGATGGCGGTTATGAACGGGGAGAGGGAAGGGGCGGAGATGGCAAATCCGGTTGGGAAGGCGATTGGATCCCCTATTAATATATAGATAGGTTTTAATATATTGGATCCCCTTTTTTTTGTCCTCTCGGCCCTGGATTTTGGGGGGACGAGGAGGAGGAGGAGGATTAGGAAGAAGAAGAAGAAGAAGGGGGGAAGAGAGAAAGAGAAGATCTATATGGTGCCATGTCATCAAATTTTGCTGATGTGGCAAGTCCAGATGGATGGACAGCGCTCGGGCAGGACGGGGAGGTTCTGGGCAGCTGCCCGGGCCTCTAATTGATGTTAATTAGAATAAGTTTGACTCAATTGATACATTTTAAACCACAGGGTACTGACTTGATTTTTCGAGATACCACAGGGTACTTAAGTAGACTTTTCTCAATTATTATTATTATTTATTTCTCTACCTTATAATATTATTTGATTTTTTAATTTTTTATTGGAAGTATTATTAAATTAGTAATATGTCATTTTGACATAACCCGGTATGTCATTTTATCTTAATCGGGTATGTCATTTTATCGTAATATGGCATGCCATTTTAACATAATTGAGTATGTCATTTAATTAATTAATTATAATTTTTACTAAATATTAACGGGACATGACATAATCGGACATGCCATTTGACAAACGCCTTCGAGCCGCTTGTAACTCGATTAATTATTGACTTCAAATATATTTTTAACATTTTTACACTCCAAATTTGGAGAAGTTATAAACTTCAAAGTTGTAGATATACATGTTAGGTTTCCACAACAACTTTAATCAACTCAATCCGGCTTCGAAGTAAGAAGTTATGGCTCTCCAACCAAAATATTTCCTAGTAACTCGGTTGACTCTTGACTTCAAACGTATTTTAGGCATTCTTACACTCCGAATTTAAAGAAGTTATAAACTACAAAGTTGTAGATGTATGTCTCATCATCGCCTGGCTACTTGAATCAACTTAATCGAACTCTGAAGTAAGAAATTATGGTACTCCAACCAAAACCTATCGACCACTTCTCACGATCGTTGGGCATGCCATTTGACATAACTGGGTATGTCATTTGACATAACTAGGCATGCCAATTTATCGAACCTGGACATGCCATTATTTTATCACTGGGCATATCATTTGACATAACTAGCATGCCATTTGACATAACCGAGCATGCCATTTGACAAACACCTTCCAACCACTTATAACTCGGTCGAATATTAATATCAAACATATTTTTGCATCTTTATACTCGTAATTTGGAGACGTTATAATTTACAAAGTTGTAGATATACGTCTCAACTTTGCACAACAACTTTAATCACCTTATTCAGACTTCAGAGTAAGAATTTGTGGCTCTCCAACCGAAATTAGTCAACCGTAACTCAGTCGACTCTTGCCATCAAATAAATTTTCCACATCCTTACACTTTGAATTTGGAGAAGTCATAAACTTCAAAGTTGTAGATATATGTCTTAGCTAAACATAGCAACTTGAATCGTCTTAATCGAACTTCAAAGTAAGAACTTCTGACTCCTCAACCAAAATTAATCGACTGCATCTCGGTCGATTATTGACTTCAAGCAAAAATTTGACATCTTTACACTTCAAATTTGGAGAAATCATAAACTACAAAATTGTAGATATATGTCTCAGCCTCATACATCAACTTGAATTACTTCAATCAGAGTTTGGTACATCCAGCTTCTAATTAGCTCGCCAGAGGGAGCTGTCATCAGGACCTGCAACATGAGAATCTGAATGGTCAGACAGCATGTTCTTAAAGCGAATGTACCCCACTTTTACAGAGTAATCTCCATTTACAGCAGATCTCTACACAATCTTGTCTTCGATGTGGTCTTATAGAGGCTTTAGATTTCCAATGGCCTCTATTTCATGTAAGTTAAACAGATCCATCAGGGTACAGTTGTTCCAATTGCCAAAAGCATCAAAAAGATCTTTAACAACATTCAGGTTAGACTTTCTTAAAGGTTCACACAAAATTCTTCCATGAGTTAAGCTTGGGATCCACTGATCTTTTCATATGCCAATCCTGGCTCCATCACCAATTCACCACTGCACCTCATTTTTAATCAACTCTTTTCCCACAAAGATTTTTTGCCACATCCAAGAATTTTGACGACCTTTTCTTGCGTGCAAAAAGTCAATACTAGAAAAGTAGATGCCTTTTAACAAGTTGGCACAAAGCATGTCAGGGTTTTTCAGAATTCTAATGGCCTATTTGGCCAATAATGAATCACTAAAGACTTCCATGTCCTTGAAACCCAAACCACCAAAGCTTTTGGCATTAGTAATTCTCATCCAACTCATCTAGTGGATAGATTTCTGGTCCACATTTCCTTTCCACCAAAAATTAGCAAGAATGCTATTAAGTTTAGTACAAAAGCTCTTGGAAAATTTGATAGATTGCATTGAAAGAAAAAGATTGGGCTAGGTCGACCCGATACAACTAAATTAACAAGCTTGAAGCCCTAAAACCAAAGTACTTATCTTACCTACGTGAGCCCCTTCTCTAACTCCAAATAGCTGGAAATATGTGAAAACCCTAAAATATTTTGATTAGCCCCTTCTCTTTTTTTAGGGGATTAATCAACCCTTCTCGTGCAAGCTTTATTAACAACAATTTTAGTGTCGGAAAATTTCAGCCGCACTAAATGGGAGGTTGACCAGTTGTTGATACCTCGCATATCTGGCTTATTTTTCCTATCTGAATGATCCAATGGTCGGTTCCAACAATTGGTTGTTCAAAGTAATTTTCATGTCAATATGAATCTTTATAGTGTTTCTTAAAATTCGAAATCCTTGTCCGAAATAATTTTGAATTTTGGATTTCGGATAATTCACTCTTTGAATTTAGATTCGGATCTAAAAATAGCAATTTTGGATATTTCGAATAATAAAAATTTTAGATAATTCAGATTCGAATTGTCTGAATGTTCACCCAAATCCCGGGGGCCATTCATATTCAAACCTCGCAGAGATCAAGAAAGGAAAAAGAGATTAATCATTTTGCCCGGTATAAGCTTTGTGAATACGCTTGGAGATTCGATGGTTTAAGAGGTTCTCCACCGCATAAAAATTTATAAATCAAGGAAGGATTTGAAACCATTCTCGGCAGTCAAGGAGGTTGAAATATCTCCCAAATAAGTATCTCTAGTGTCAAGTGAACACTTGCTTATAATTTGGATTAAGTTGAGCTAACTTAACCCGATACAATAAATGAGATTAGAGTATTTTGTGTCTTTGTCAACCGGTTTATATGGATCAAGAAGTCTCCAAAAAGAAGGTCAAATCACAGAGCCATTGGAAGGAGAAGAGGTAGTCTCGACAACCAAGAAACCTACACCACTAACGGCTACATCTGACTTAGAGTTGAAAGAAATAACTTTTTGAAAGCTTGCTTGGCGGGCAAGTTCAAAGAAATGGAAGGATCCTATAAATAGACATTGAAGACCAATAAGGAAATAGCTCTTTTGATGATCAAAGTTCAACAATCTACAATCAAGCAGGAGCCGAATTCAATTCAATCAAGAGAGAGCTGAGCGTCCAATTCAAAAATAGTCCTCACGCTTTTGTCAACTTCGGCATCAGTCCCAAATTTTGCCAACTTCTCAATTAGGTCCAAATTTCCAATTTAGATCCCTAATTTTGATGAAAGGAAGAAAATTATAAACTTGACCACCAAGGGTGTCGGCTGGCTGCAGGCCGGAGGTAAGAGTCCGACGGTAAACTCAGACCAGGATGAGCGTCCCGATACCGACTAGGCACAAATATGGGCGATCTTCACATCAGACTCCGTTCGTTGGTCCGTGGGATTCCCGGTCCTCACAATCGGGCGGTGGCACGTCAGACTAGTGGTCGGATCTTCTTTGTCCGCCGGCAGCGACTTGGAAGGTGTCGCCGGTTGAAGGTGAGAAGCCCAAAACATGTCTGCAACTTCTTTTCTCTTATGAATAACTTTTTTATATATAACTCACCGTGATCACGAGATCAAACACCGTGAGGAATGAACCTGGCCATAAAACATGTTCTTCCTCCTTTTCATAATTTTCTTTTTTTATATAAAAAGAACTATGATTGATCTTATCAATGCCCAGAAATCAACTTTTTGAAGAACCTTTGATCTGGGAAGAGTGATCCAGAATGGTCCAGCAGAAAAGTCAACTTTGAACCTGCATATCTCATTAATGATAATGATTCAGAAAATGGGCCATATATGGATAGAAAGCTCTATGAATTTAGTTTATCACACTTTTAAGAGAGAGCCATTGGGAGTTTCAAGGAAGAAGTTATGGCTGGTTTACTAAAAGAGGACAGAATTTTGCCAGACAGATTATGAGAGTCATTTTACAAAAATGTTTCGGGATTATTACTTCATTAAATATGGTCAACTAAGATTTCATTGGAAAGGTCTGGATGTTTAGTTTCTAATGAATTAAATAGTTTGCAATTTAGAGTTCTGTAGTAAAAGTTATGAGTCTTTTAGTAAGTTTTAGTAAGGTGTGTCCAGAAATTCAAGAATAGTTATTATGAAGTTTAAAGATCATGTATCCTAGGCCTATATAAAGTAACTGTTAGGGCAACGGAAGCGTAAACACGGATATGTAGAACACCCATAACAAATTATAGCGAGATAGGAAGAATCGAGGATACACGATAACACGTAGTTTGGTCAATTGACCTACTCCACGGGGCCGAGACGATCATCACTATATTATGTGGAGATACATGGTACATAAGTCATAGGCGAGGCGGTGCCACAAGCCTAACTCTCTCCTGCCTATACTACTATTGTGTTATGCAAAGAGCAAAGAATATCTAATTTCTACCCTCTTATATATAGAAGACAAGCCCAATATATTGCACAATAGGAAATAGAGTTCTATTCTAATTAGAAATTCGGGACAAATCCTAACAATCTCCACCTTGGACCAAATTCCAAAATCAATCGTCTTCTCCAGCTTCAAGCTCATCGTCCACATCAGACCGTCTTCACTCTGTGTCTCTTCCTGTAAGCTCAATCATCTGCCTAAATCTTGAAAACTCCACATCGAATGAAATCTTCCACAAGTATCTCAACAACATATTCACCTCGGTTCTTTAACACCAGAAGAACCAACACAATGGGAAAAAATCTTCATGCGCGCAACACGAGAGTTTTTTATATTGGAGAAAATCACTCCAACACCCACAACATTGCCTAAATTGCATAGGCCAGCTTCAATCCCAGAAGCTCCAGCATGACCAATACTAATCCCAGTATGGTGTACTCTCACAGGACACTCTCAAACTATTTCTCTACCGACATAGCAGACTCCACCTCAACGAAAAACCTCCACCTTCATGTGGACACCGAGTGTTGAGTTACATCACTGAGTGAACACCAATCTCAGTCCAAATAAGAGATGAGGACACCAGCTACAGGCCTTTACATCACCTTCGCATGAACACCTTTTGGATATCAATCTTGGAATTCTCCACCAGCTACAGGAATTTACATCACCTTCACGTGAACACCTTATGGACACCAAGCTTGCTGTTGTTATTACACCTCACTCCTCCATCATCGTGGACAACCAGGAGATACATTGCATAACCTGTGAGTCAAAACAAAACTAAAAATTGTACAGAATCTTTGCCTTCATCGTCAACGAGTAACTGGTCTAAACAATGCTCAAGGTCTTCACACGATCCACCACTTGGTCCAACATGATACGACCACTCTATGACTAATCAACCATGAACCCAAAATAGACCCGATTATTATCTCATGGAAAAAGGGAGTCTTCGAGAGAAAGAAGTCGCATACAGCTCCTCTGACCTTCTCATACCCTGCTCAACTACACACATATGTCCACTACATGCATAGGAGATACCATTAGACCTGAGCTCAAAGTCCAATAAGATTTGGGTCAAACACCCAACAAGTCTCCACCTTGAACCAAATCACAAAACTGATCTTCAACCGTGAATCTCCAAGACCTGAACCAATCTTTAATTCAACAGGACCGCAATCTGATCCTTCCTTGATCAAATTCTTTTTAATTCAGATGAAAAAATCACCACGCCCATCAAACCCGGCCCAATCTTCATGATCCAAACCAAGACCCAAGATTTTCTTCTCAAAATAGGTCTAGTCTTTAAGGATCGCCAATAATCTCGCCCAAAAAATAAGTCTGGTCAACTTCCAAACCATGACTTATCACATCCGCCTAGCCTCCATAATCGAATATGGTCAAAATAGAATAAGTCAACCTTAAAATTGGTCAAACCATCACCAACCAGCCCCAAAAATCATCGTCTGGTCAGACCAGAAAATCAAACTGGTCAGTCAACTCATTTTGACTCAAAATTCCCAATTCAACTCTAATTAGGGTCTTCTAAAATTGAGGCAACGACAGTGGGCTTCAAGGAGACGCGGCCAGCGAGTGAACGACGAACAACGGTGGTCGGAGTGGGGAGATCCTCTCTCCCTGACTCTCTCTCTCTCTCCTCCTATGGCAGGTAGTTACGGTAGCTAACGGCAGTGGTCAAGACGCGGGGTCCATTCTTTCTCTCTCCCTGCTCCCTCTCCCCTTGCAACTCTCTGTCATCGGGATAAAACAGCGGCTCGCTACGATATAGCGATGATGGGAACGACTTGGCAGCACGGACATAGGTTGAAGATGTGATAGCATAGCTCCTCTCTCTCCCCAATGGGTGGTGCTCTCTACTCGAGCACAGGCGATAGACGGTGGTGGGCGGTGCTCTCTTCTCAACATCGCCTGGCTTTCTCTCCCCGAATTCATAGCAACTAGGCGCGGCATCGACTTCTCTTTTTCCTCAGGTTGGGTGTGGACCCCAGACTACAACTAACGTCGACGACCCACTTCCAGGCACTTGGGCGGTAGCTGCTCCTAGAGTTGAAAAATCCAATCTGCTCTCGGCTTTTTTACCCGGATCTACTCCAAAAAGCTCTGATACCAATTGTTAGGGCAGCGGAAGTGTAAACACAGATGTGTAGAACACCCATAATAAATAGTACGAGATAGGAAGAATTGAGGACATACGATATTACGTGGTTCGGTCAATTGACCTACTCCACAGGGCCAAGACGATCATCACTATATTATATGGAGATACATGGTACATAAGCCGTAGGCGAGGCAGTACCTCAAGCCTCACTCTCTCGTGCCTATACTACCATTGCATTATGCAAAGATCAAAGAATATCTAATTCCTACCCTCCTATATATAGAGGACAAGCCCAATATATTTCACAATAGAAAATAAAGTTCTATTCTAATTAGGATTTTGGGACAAATCCTAACAGCAACCATTGTAAGGATGTAAAATAAGAGATTGGAGAATAAAGAAAAGAGTATCTTTGAGTGTATTGACTTGTTTTAGAAGATGGTTTTCTTCTAGTTATCCCTTTTAGCCTATAGGTGGATTCCTATAGGTGACGAGTTCTCAAAAATCGTTGCTGGATTCCTTCGATTGTAGAGTGATTTTCTGACCTCGTTGGTATATTCCATTGGGTGAAGGGTCCTATCTTGTGTGTTGCTCGAGCTCCATGGTGGATTCCATCGAGCGTAGAGTGTCTTCCCAATCTTGTTGGTAGATTCTGTCGAGTGAGGGGTCGTATCCAAGTGTGCCCTTGTGTTATCTCCTCGTGTCTCCAATTTTTCAGATATCAAAGAGTTTGTCTAATTCTATGGGGATTGCTTTGGTGGAGAAAGCTTAGCTGGATCTGAAGCACCAACATGTCTCATGAACGAGTTGTTTGATGGAGAATCTGTGCGAGTAAGGTGTGTGAATCCACTAGATGTTGACCAATCAACTGCTTCCTTTGACATTCGGTTTGTGATATTGAATATATCAAGCATGTAGACTTCATCGGAGTTTACAAGTTTCATATACATAAATTTCTATGTTGTTGGACATGTGGAATAGCCTTTAGGATGGCAAAATATTTGCCTATCGAATGGAATTCTTGATTTTTCTTCTCGAGAAGGACTGTAGCCCCCTGATTTCGAATTACTTGATCTACTGGCATGGAAGATATTAAGTGCCACCAATACGTTTGAGTAGACAAAATTAAATTTGAGGATGAATTTTTTCAAACCCAAAGAGAATGATGCGGGGAGACATTTTTGTCAAAATTGATTCATGTCCAAGAGAGATGATTGATTAGACGGGTGCAAATCATCCACCAGACTGAGGTTCCTGTCTTCTTAGTGCTTCATGAGATAGAGGTACAACCTATAGAACAGATCATATCCAAGGGCATTTTGGGGACTTGGATGTACATGGGATAATAACGTAGACATTCCCATTTTTAGGATACTATGTTGGCTCTATCATCCTTGAAGCCTCCTCACAGGTCTAGGTGATTTCTCTGTGGCGCCTGCTGTTCGTCCGGTACTGTACTGTGGGGATTTTTTTTTTTGGGTTTTCACTTGTACCTTGGATGATTTTTCCTGTTCTGTGTTTGCCTGCCTCGTGGAAGCCAGGTCTTGAGGTACTCTGTATCAGGTGTTTTGCAATAAAAATCATTTTACCTCTAGAAAAACAAGTTTGTAGTGTTAGCACTAGAGCGAATGTTTACCGCGATGCACTCTTTTCCTAATTCAGTTTTTTTCCGATAGGGACGGATTTTCTGAAATAGGTTTTTATGGAGGCTGGCGATTACAACCTCGTCCTAGTGCAAGGGGAATTCTGCATGTTTTAGGGTAGCTACAGGTTGGTAGTGTCCACGTGTTGTCGTACAATGGACTATTAGGATCGGGTAGATAGAGTAACTTGTAGGCTAATAGGACTCTCTAAGAGGATAGCTTTACGTAGGCGGTTCATCGTGCTATTGTACGATGTAACCTATGAAGATTGGAATTGAGATTTAACAAATTGAGTGATTGTATATGTTCAACTATTAATGAATTAATTAATTTTACCCTAAAAAGAGACAATTGATCATATTTAATTCATGTCTTTTACATTCATTCGTGTTTTTTGGTTTCCTATATGTCTTTTGGTTTCGAGTGTTTTGGTTTCTCGTTTTCGTACTTTTGATGGCCTATATAAATGGCTCATTAACGTTGTAAAGGACAGTTGCTGTTTATAATATATGAAATTTTAAGATTCTGGCAACTTGCGAGTTCAACGAATTTGTTGTTATCTATCCTCAGCGTCTCTGGTAGTTTGCGAAATCAGCAGACTCGTCAACACTTATCCTCAGTCGATTTTCCGTATTCTTGACGAATCAATGGATACGTACCGCCCCCACGTCTACGCTCGGTCACTATACTTTTCACTGCAAATAGAAAAAAACAAAACCCTACGTATTTGGAATTTTCTCTAAAGTTTATACATGAAGGCTACTTGTAATTTAGAAGGCCCAATTTCTAGTGGGTGGGACACTTTCATTGTTGGGTTGTAGCTTGATGAATAACTTCTCTCGGCCACTTTGTCCTGGAATTCAATTCATATCCCACGCCAGAGACCAAAAGTTGCGTTCAGGACTCTTGCAGCTAGGAACCCAGGGAGGTCTAAATCATTTGGGAATGTCTCAACTTCCTATTTAGTTATTATTTAATGTAGTAGGATTTTAACTAAGAAAAAATTCTAAAGTTAGTCTCCTATAAATAGGAGGGCAGTGTTAAGGAATTTCTTGGGCTAAACACAATGGATATGTTAGTGTCGGCAGGAAGAAAAGCTTGAGGCGGGTAGTCTCGCCATGGCCTATGTATCCATTGTTCTCCATATCATAGTGAAATATCGTCTATACTCCCGTGGAGTAGGTAAGTTGACCGAATCACGTATATCGTGTGTTCTCAGTATTCCTATTATTCTCCTATCTCTCTGTTGTTGTGCATGGGCCTATCGAAAGTACTTCCGCTGCCCTAACATCCTCCAAACCTTTAGAGATAGGTGAGACACTACATACATGGTTCAGTCAAAAACTTAAAATTATGGCACCACAAAGAGCTCACTACATTGTGCAGAGACAATCAAGCCAAAGCCTAAAAGAACGTCTAACCTATCCTACAGAGAAATCCATCTTGCCATACACTAGAAAAAAGGGTTCTAACCCAATTACGAATTCATTATAATGTTTTTGAATTATATATGGAAGGAATTTTTCGCAATGAGATGGAGGGATATTTGGATCAACATATGGTGAATAGTTGTGGTATATATTGGTACACTTCCATCTAGTGGATCAACATATGCTTTCTAGTATATTTTCCATTTTTGAAAACGATGATTTTTCAAATCCTTTTAAGTTTCTAGTAATTATTGAGGAAAAAATTCACAGGTTTTGAAGGTTAAATAAAATGTATTGGGTGGTCCACATCATAGTATTTGGTTCTCGAGTATTAAAAAAATAAACTAATTGGTCCTTATTGTTAAGCCAACGGACTCAACGCAACTAACTCGAGCAAGAAAAGTCACAAACTCACGAGAAGACCAAATGAAAGAACACACAAGAGACAAGGATTTGTTTACCCAGTTCGATGAGAACGTCTACGTCCGGGGGCGTACCAAGTCAGAAGAAATCTCACTAAACTCACTCTTAGAGCTTCACTTACTCTTTACAAGAAAAGGCCACACTTTTGGCACTCACACTCTTCTAAGATTTTTTTTTCTCTCTTCTCACTTTTGGAATAACATAACTGAGCTTTACAAAAGGTATTTATAGAGGCACCAACCCTAGGTGAGTAAATGCACAAGGAGGAACAAACTTGTCCAAGAAAATGGACTTTTTCGGGCTGGCTGGCTGGCGCCAGACTTTGTACAGGAGGTGGGACTGGCATGGCTGGCTGGTGTCGGGTCTTCGCAGCCCACTCTGCTTCGTGTACCATTTCGGCACTGGTGTTTTGCCTTCTCGCATTCGTTCCTCGACCTAATTTATCTCCCGAGCATCTCCGGGCACCGAATCACATCGATCAATTCCCGAACCACTTCTCAGGCTCCATACCCCACAATCTCCCACCTAGAGACTGAGCTTGACACTTGTCACATTTCACATGATGACTCCCTCTTCACTCCTTCATCTCTTGGTACGCCAGGTCTCTTCTCTAATTCACTAGACCCGCTGAGGCCATGTTTAGCCTCAGCTTCTACGAGGTAACCACCTTGGTTGACATGTTTGTGGGATTCACTTTCCCGTCAATCTTTTCAAGTTTCAAGATCTTCCTCTCTAAGAGATCTCGTATGTAGTGATACTTCAACTTAATATACTTCGTCCTTGAGTGAAAGGCAGGATTCTTTGCCAAATGTATTTTTTTTAAAGGTAAATTATTACACCATGATATTGCCAAGGTTTGAACCTTAGACCTCCTAGTTATTTGCAATGCCTTGTACCGTTGGACTACAACTCCATTGCTAAATGTATTACACTTTGGCTATCACTATGAAGCACACTTTCACTTTGCTCCTTCCCTCACTCCCCCAAGAAACTTTGCAACTATACCATCTTTTTACTTGCTTTCGTCACTGCCACGTACTCACTTTCTGCAATCTCGAAGCCCAAGATATTGCTGTCCCTCCCAGCATAAAGATATAACCACTCATGCTCCTCTTCTCATCATGGTCATTTGACCCCAAGTTCACATCACAATAGCCTAGGAGCTTCTTCACATCTTTGCCCTCAAAATAAAAGGACTTCTTAATAGTACCTCTCAAGTAGCCAAGGATCCATTTCACTGCGACCCAATGTTGCTCACCCGAATTGCTCATAAACTTGCTCACTACTCCCACCGCATGTGCTATGTCTGGCCTTGTGCAAATCATAGCATACATCAAGCTATCCACCGTCAATGCATAGGGAGTCTTCTCCATTTGGGCCACCTCTGCTTCACTCTTAGGCGAGTCCTTCTTGGATAACATAAAGTGTCCACCCAAAGGAGTCAACTTGAGGTTGGCATTTTGCATACTAAACCTTTCTAACACCTTCTCAATGTATTCGGCTTGTGAGAGAAATTGCTTTCCTACAATTCTATCTCTCTCAATCTTCATCCTAAGGATTTGCATAGCCTCACCCAATTCTTTCATGGCAAATCTTTCGGACAATTACTTCTTCACCTTGCTCGCCTCTCTATCACTAGTGCCTGCTATCAACATGTCATCAACATAAAGTAGGAAAATGATATAGCCACTGTCCAAGCTCTTCACATAGCAACAATGATCCACCCCACAACGAGCAAAATTAATCTCGCGAATGAATCCATCGCACTTCTTGTACCAATATCTTAGAGATTGCTTCAACCCGTACAAGCTCTTCCTCAACCTGTACACAAGATTACTTTTACCTTGAAAGAACCCCTCTGGTTGCTCCTTGTAGATCTTCTCCTCTAGATCATTATGGCAAAATACCATCTTCATATCCATTTGCTCTAGCAATAGATCCTCAGCAGCTACCATACACAGTACCATCCGGATGGTGGTCATCTTCATAGCAGGAGTGAAGATGTCACTGAAGTCAATACCATACTTTCGCTAAAATCTCTTTACAACCAGTTTTACTTTGTAGCACTTGGTACCATCCACTTCTTTCTTCACTCTATAGACCCACTTATTTTGTAGTACTTTCTTTCCTTTGGGAAGTTGCACTAACTCCCAAGTCTCATTGCTCTTCAAGGACTCCATCTCATCATCCATGGCAAGCTTCCACTTTCTCACTTGCTCACTCTTCTAAGCCTCTGCAAAATCTTCAGGTTCTCCTCCATCGGTCAATGAGAGATAGAAATTTACTGGCAAATATCTATCCGGAGATCTATATTGTCTAGTGGACCTCCTCAATGGAACCATTGGCATTAGAGACCTTGGCTCCATCTCCATCTCGGCCTCTTGCCCATCAAGTACCTTGATCCCACCCGAGTTTGAAATATCTAACTTGACCACCTCACTGCTAAGACCCACTTCATCAGCTATACTCCCCCTGTCCTTGTACATCACTTTCTCATTGAATACGACATCCCAGCTCCTCACAACCTTTCGGTTCTTTTCATCCCAAAAGCAAAACCGGAACTCATCTCCTCCATATCCAATAAACATGCACTTTTTGGACTTTGCATCAAGCTTGCTCCTATCACCCGCATCCACAAGTACATAGGAAACACAACCAAACACTTGTAAGAAAGTTAGATCAACCTCCTTGCCACTCTACGCCTCCTCTGGTATCCCATTCTCTAAAGGAGTCGATGGCCCTCTGTTGATCAAGAATGCTCCAGTGTTAACAGCATCCGCCCAAAATATCTTTGGGAGGCCACTCTTCCTCATGGCCCTTTCTCTTTCATTGAGTGTCTGATTCATCCTCTCAGTTATGCCATTTTGCTTGGGGGGGGGGGGGGGGGGGGGGGGTCCCAGCTACCGTCTTCTTTATGCGAATCCCATACTTTGCACAAAAGTCCTTAAACTCTTGAAGCTCATACTCTCCACCATTATCAGACCTCAAGCACTTTACCTTGAGACCCGTCTCATTCTCCAAAAGAGTCTTTCACTTCCTAAAAGCATCGAAGGCATTGGACTTATGCTTTAGGAAGTAGACCCACACTTTTCTTGTAGAGTCATCTATAAAGGTCATGTAATACAAAGAACCACCTACAGATGCCACCGGTGCTAGTCCCCAAAAATCACTATGGACCAATTCAAGCTTCTCCGCCTGAGGGGGCCTACCACCTCTTGAGAAGCTCACCCTCTTCTGCTTCCCAAACATATAGTCTTCACAAAGACCTAAATCCACGGTCATTAGACCCAGTAGCTTCCCCTTTGAATATAGCACCTGCATCCCATTCTCACTTATGTGGCCAAGCCTACTATGCCACAAATCTGCATCATTTGTAGCTCCCACAAGATCAATGCTATCATGAGTGTTTCTTTTCATGT
Source organism: Hypericum androsaemum (assembly GCA_963995505.1). Lineage (NCBI taxonomy): Eukaryota > Viridiplantae > Streptophyta > Magnoliopsida > Malpighiales > Hypericaceae > Hypericum > Hypericum androsaemum. The sequence continues at coordinate 13,243,193 of OZ023180.1, forward strand.
ACAACGTACCCTCCTTCTCAACAGGAGCCACCACCCTAGCTCCCTTGGTGATCTTCTATGTTCGACAACCAAAAGTCACATCATATCCCTCTTCATCTAGTTGCCCCACGGAAAGTAAATACCTCTTCAACCTGGAAATGTACCTTACACCCTTCAACAACAACAATGATCTATTGGGAGTATTGATTCTCACATCTTCTTTACCCACAATTTGCAAGGACTCATCATTCGCAAGATAAACCTTGTCAAATTTTCCCAGGGTATACTTCTCCATCATCCCCTTATCACTAGAATGATGCATCTGAATCTAATACCCAAGCCTCCAATGGACTACAAACACTTAAGACCAACGCATCCCCGTGGTCCTCCGTTGTTGTATTTTCCGACTTGTCCTCCTTCTTCGGTGCCTTGCATTGGTCTCTATAGTGACCAAACTTCTCACAATTCCAACATTGAATGGAACTCTTGTCTTTCTTCAAACCACCCTTCAATTTGGACTTAGACCTACTCTGGTCCTTTTTCTCGTTCCACTTAGACTCGGACCTCCCCCTATTGCTAGCACTCAAATTCGAACCCGAGGCTACTCCGGACTCTCTCCTACGAATCTCTTCACTCATAATCAGGTCCCTCACCTCATCCAACTTAAGTATCACCTTTCCCGCGGAGGCACTTACTACCGTGACCGTGCTACTCTAACTATTGGGTAAGGAACATAGCAAAATTAGAGCTTGTACCTCATCGTCGAAGTCAATCTTCTAGGATTTTCTTCTCTCTTCTTACTCTTGGAATAACATAAATGAGCTTTACAAAAGGTATTTATAGAGGCACTAACCCTAGGTGAGTAAATGCACAAGGAGGGGCAAACTTGTCCAAGAAAATAGACTTTTCCGGGCCGGCTGGTGGGTGCCAGACTTTGGATAGCAGGTCTGGCTGGCTGGCGCCGGGTCTTCGCAGCCCTCTCTGCTTCGTGTACCATTTCGGGTCGAATCCATTACGAGTGCACTAGTGTTTCGCCTTCTCGCATTCGTTCCTCGACCTGATTTATCCCCCGAGCGTCCCCGGGCACCGAATCACATCGATCAATTTCCGAACCACTTCTCAGGCTCCATACCCAACAATGTCTATGTTTTGGTCAATAATTCTAGTGGAGTGACAAAATCACAAAAATGCACTTCTCTTCAACAAAAGTTATTATTTTACTATTTTTTATAAATAATTAAGTAAGAAAATTTGCAAAATACAACTTATGATCTACCCACTTCTTTTCTCTTATCAATCAAATATTTTTCAACTTCAAAAGCACTAGTACAATTTTACAAACTTAGTTACTTCAAGATAGGTAGATGTTCAAAGGACAGTAACTCCATATTTTTCTCAATTTGAGTTCTTTTTTTTTTGTTAGAATTTCTTTGAAAAGTATAAGTATTATTAAGTATCTCAAATGTACATATCACTATTGAATTTCCTCAAGACATATTTTTTTAATAGATAAATTTTTATTAATGCAAACCACCCTACTCGAATTCAAAGAACTGCCCAGGTTACTGAGACCCACATATCACAAAACGAATACGTCACCCAATCCAGCACTACACAGACAAATGAAAAAGAATACACAATACAAAACTTTGTTGACAACATTTCCCCACAATACAAAAATTTGCTTAGATTAAGACTTTTTTCTTGTTCATTTACTTTAGTGTTGTTTATGTTAAAGGGACCACAATTTTATAATCTAAACCCAGAAGTTTGTAGATTTAGCAGATTATTTGTTCTTCGTGAAATTTTTTCTTGCTTATTCATTTAAAGAAAATAATAAAATAGTAGTTTTAGGATGAAGAGAATGGCAGTTTTGGTAAATTATTGACAAAAAATAGATATTGGGACCTAATAATTCAGTTTTCCAAAACTTGGGGGCTAAAAAACTATGAAGTGGACTTTTCGTTACATTATATTTAACGTTAAGATCATGTAGTTTTTCCCTTAATTTTTTGGTCAATAAAACGTGTATCAATTTTAAACTTAGTTTTTGTCCTTCCGTATAGGTTGTGGCTGCTTTGTAATGGGGAGTTTCAATATGCAAGATAATCTGCTATTAGTACCCGGCAAAAAGTAAGGAGAGCGGAGAAGGTTCTACTCTAAAACATAACCGGAGCACCCAAGTTTATAGTGCAACATTTTTAGGAAGTCGCAGGCAGCCCAGTTAATGAGTATAGTGTTGTCACTCCGGGAAGACCTCAATAATAGAAGGCAAAGCAGCGATTTTGATAATACTGTAGCGAGGGAAGCCGCCGGCACTTAACAGCTTCTTGCATTACGAGATCGAAGACAAATCCAACGTCTGCAAAATTGTTGGTTTGGTGTGGTTGCAGAACAATTTCGACGAGCACTAGTTTCCCTCTTCGCTCATCTCTAATTGCTTTTCGACAATTTTGCAATATATTAATACAGTCTTCATCTCCCCAATCGTGCAGTATCCAATGGAAATGATAATGGAAAACGTAAAAAAGGGTAAGGTGACGACAGTATATACTTGGAAATAAAACTAGTTAATTGTATTATTTAGCTTGTACCTTCATGAAAACTACATCAGCATTAGGTACAGCCTCGAACATGTTTCCTCCAACATGGGACACCCCTTCATAATCGGGTACGGTAGCCACAACATGAGGAAGATCAAAGTTAATCCCTTTGCTGTGAGGATGGGCTTTCACAATCTCTGCTAAGTGGCCTCCGGTGCCGCTACCCATGTCAACCACCGACCCGACACTGTCGAAGCCACCTTTGTACCCTAGAAAGAAAGCCCTCATGACGATCTTGGTCGTGCAAGCCATCCCCTCGTTGAAGAGCCTATTGAACTCCGGGTTTGCGGAGGCGAAGTCCCAGGTCTCCACCCCATGAGCCTTCTTGAAAGGTATTCTGCCTTCCTTGATCCATAGGCCGAGGTACTGAAATGGGACTTGCATCCACGGATTGGTATTTAATGTCACCATGGCTTTCAGGCTCGAATCCGAGTCGCTTAGTAGCCATTTTGATGTATGGTTTTGCCCGTAAAAAGGTTCTCCCTCCCCGTTTGGTGGGCTGTGGACAGTGAAGATGTGTTTCCGGGATACTTATCTCATGATCCGGGCAAGGTATGCCATATTAGGGCTTGGTGAATTCATGCCTGAAATTTACCAAAGCTAGAAAAACTATCACGCAAATTGATTACCAGCACTAAACTAATTGATTACCTTGTCTAATTTTGATGACCCACAAGAAAGGGTTCTCAATTGAAATTTTTTAGAAATTAGGTGAGAAAAGAAAGTGTATTTTACACTTTTGAGGTTCATTTTTCAGGAATAAGTGACTCCAAAGTCTTTTTTTAACACTTGTTTTGGTATTGAGATTCGCATATTATTGAAATAAATGAAGAAACTATGCCATGTATCTATGGATGACAGAAGCATTAACTATATTTGTTGGAACGGAAAATTAATTCGCGGATTTACTGAACCTATTTTGGTAAAAAGGTCGTATCTTTCAGCTCAAATATCGGATTGACGCAATTCTAAAAATCACAGAAAGAGGAAGGCAGAGATCTACAACTTTTTAGTTTATGATTTTTCCAAATTCGGCACAGAAAGTTGCAAAAATTGGGTTATAAGTTTCAGTAGTTTAGGTTTTTCCAAATTAGGCCGGAGCCAATTTATATTTTCCTATTTTGAATTCGGCGTAGAATTTTTTGTATTGGGCTGGGGTTAATTTTTTCTATATAATGAGAGCTTGGGAATAGGAAATGGACACCCACAAACCAAAGATCAAACTTTCAACTTAACTTCTTAGATTAGCTTAGCTTATTTATCTTTTATGTTTTTCCCTTCCTCCTCTCCCCTATTATTTCAATAAAGTTCTTTCTCCTCTACCAATTCTTTTCTCTCCGATCTACTCTAATCTAATTCTTCTCTTCTTGTTTCCCATATTTCTTCCATCCTTACCTTTTTGTTCGATCGCTCTTGGGACGACAACTCCGAATCCGTTCCTAAGTTTGTTTCGACGTTCTACCACAATTTTATCGGCAACAATATTATAGCCCGGATCCGGTATCATAATAGGAGAGATGCAATAAGAAAGATTAATAAAGAAAATACAAACTTTAAATTGGGATTTGGGTCTAACCACTCTTATGTGAACTTCGCTAGCACGCTCCTCAAATAGTGTTTAATTTAAATAATATATTGTTCCTTTTAAAGTGGTATTAGAATAACAGTAAAATTGTCAGAAATCAATACCTTTTAAATTAACAAATTCTATAAAAAAATATATGTTTTGGCCTCAACTTTGGCTAGGGATGGCAATTAGACCCTTACCCTGAGGGTCTACCCTGATCCAGACCCGAAGAGTCCAAGACCCGTTGATTTTGACCGGGTCTAGACTCTGATCCTGCCCGGATCCTGATATTTTAAAAGGATAAGGACATGGGTATGGATCTATAGGATCCTGCCCTGATCCTACCCGAATTTTTTAAATTAATATTAAAATAATATACATGTATATTAATTATTAGATATAATACAAATTCTCAATTTTGTTGGTAGGTAAATATTTTTTATTAAAACAAAAGTTCAAAACAGAGGAAGCGCAAAAGGAAAGATAAGATAAAGGGGCCCGATATTACATCAATTATAACCCCACCCCGACCAAAACGTTCCCTCAACCTCAAGAGGTAAAGAAGAGGGACCTATAAATTCTTGTAGGCAATCAAGAAAGTGATCAGCGATTGATTGTGAATGATCAAGACATCCGTCCAAAGGATCCACTCTTGGACATGAAAGAGCACAAAATACAGAGAAACTCATTATCGTACCTCGCCTCATTGAAGATAATACCATTAGGAAGAAGCTATATGCCCCAAGTAATAGCAGCAAAAATTACAAACCAAATTCTCAATTTTAACTTACCCAACTTCAACTTTTTTTTGATTTATTTTTTTGGTTTCTTTGTATTGATATGTTTAATGAATGAAAATGTCCCATTGCTATTTGAAAACTATCAAAAGATAATTTAATTTTTAAAAATTAAATATATTAAAAAAATACGGACCCGCGGGTCGCTCTGATCCTGCCCGATTTTTTAGGATCCAGATCCTGCCCGAATCCTTATTTTTAAAGAGGATAAGCGTAAGGATTTGGTTCCACCATTTAAAAAGAGGGTAAGAATCTGGGTCCTATAGATCCTACCCGGATCCTGCCCATTGTCATCCCTAACTTTGGCCAGTGTAGTTTTAATAAATAAATAACCTAATAAGTTTTAGAAATAATTTTTATATAAATCAATGATTCCTTCGATATCATAAATTAATAACTTTGTAAAACTCCAACCGTAACTAGAACAATTTAGAAAATATCACATTATTTTCGTTTTTCTTTTCTTAAATTTAATTTTTGTATATTTTAAATCTAAATTTTATTGCTATATTCAAAATTCAAATATTGATCTTCTTAAACTGCAACAAAAATGCCAAAACTGGTTGCGATTATAATTTTTCATCAATTAACAATATCTCAAATTAATAAAATTTCATTACCAAAATTGTAAGAATCAAAAAACTAAAGTGATAACTTTCTAAAGTTTAAGGTGCAAAGGATAATTTTCCATAAACCCTAGCCGTATTAGGGTAACTTCGAGCAGATTAGAATTTTTAGCCTTGAAAGCCATGATAAATAGGTATGTAGGCCATCCATTCTGTCACAAAAGTAATACCCACGATTTTCCTCACTGTGAAGGTGAGGAGGAAAATCTGACTCGGGAGGAGGTGCCAGGAGAGGACGAGACCATCCGAGAATCACTGTACGAGGAGGGTAAGCTATTAACACTATTTTTCTTCTTAAATTTGATTCGAGTGATTCCTGTCACAAGTTTTTTCTCCCAAACAAAAGGTGGAGAGGACAAATCTGTGAGGGGACAAGTCAGATTCGAAGGAGTTTTGGAAAGATTGTTGGATTAGGCTTGTGAATGTTTAAGGAATTAGGAGCAACGTCAGGTAAGTAGAATTCGTGGTTACCTCGTAAATCGAGGATTTTAGGCTTCCTAAGATAATTCACGTTTTGGTCTGAAACACGTATGATTTGGGATTGGATTCTAACCTAATATGATTTTTTTAATGTTAATGAATTCATTTCTGTATTATTTTCTGATCTGTAGTACTTTTCTGATTTTTGAAGTTTCCTGATTCTGTATTATTTATGGATTTGTATTGCTTATGTCTGAATTCTGATTATGATAAGTTTTGATGTGCAAATGGTATGTTCTGTTTTTGAGTAGCAGAATTATTTTCACATCTTTCTGAGCCCTATAGTTTATACGCATTGTTTCAAAGGGACTACCGGGTAACCCTAGGTGCGTGTGATCAAATGGATAGGGAGTGTGGAAATTATCTGGGCTCGTGGAGGGGATACCCTTCTGTCTTCTGGGCCCGCAATGAGGGAACTGAAGGGTATTTATCTGTGTGCCACGAGAATCCCGTCATGGATATGTTAGGCTCCGGAGTCCTATTTTATTTAGTTGGCTAAGTAGTCGGTTAGGGGATCTCTTTCAATTTGTAAAGTTAATCAGTTACTTGTGTTCTGATTTTAATATGTTTGTGAAGTATGTTTATTTTCGTTCCATTTAATGAGTTATTTAACTCACCCTATTCGTATTTATTTTAGATCGTTCAGGTGAGGTCCGGGATTGGGAGTAGAGGGGTTCATCTGCATACATCATCGTTGTTTCTTCTCAAATAATAAAGGCTGTCGAATTTCTGACTTTAGTATTTATTTTGATAACAATCGTTTGATTTTTGAATAATTGGATTTTTTGGATGTTTTTGATTTATTCAGTAATAAAGTCTGGTGTCTTTCGAGGTAATTAATACCTCGGGTATTTGTCACTTCTATTTTCGGGTCGTGACAAAAATCTTATAAATTTGTGAAGTTTTATAGTACATTAATCTTCAAACAGCCTAGTCGAATTTGCTTTACACGGATAGCAAGAACACAACACATATGTGTTACATATTTGTTGAAAAAAAATTATCAGATTAAAAAAAAATATCCGACTGAAATCTAAATTAATCGCCTCACTAGGTGAAAAAAGGTTATCTAATTAAGGGATGATAAGATGGTAAAGACCTGAAGCAATTGGGGCGATTGTAATAGGAGCGCCATGAGAGTTTATTATGTCCGCTATTCCAAGTTCCACTGCGCACTTCAATGCCATGAGATCTGCAAACCCAGACATGAATTGTCAGATTGCTTCTTGGCCTCTTAGCGATACCTCTCCCTCCAATGGCGTCGTTTTACTCTGTTTCTGATTTCTGATCCGTTGATTCCATCTTTTTATTGCACTTAAGCCTCTGATAGATGCATCTATATATACATATATTTAATGTCCACTGATTTTCTTTGGTGTTAACGTAATGTAATGTTCATGTTTTCATGCAGCTTCTTCCTCGCGATCCATAAATTCCGCTGTTAAGTAATAAATTTAAATGACCTTCCTTTTCCTACCTTCCTTTGCCTACCTTCCAAAATTAAAAGGCAGAAAATAAAAAATCTAAAAATTCTGAGAGGTACATTAAACACACCATGCATTAGAAATTGATCCTAGTAATATATATTTTTTGAAGTAGACGTATATTAATTCTTATAAAACAGATTACACTGCAGTTGCTTAGAGTTACAACTAAAAGAGTGAGTACTTGTTATGGATCAGGTAGGAACATCTCGGAGAAAAAAATATATATACCGATCAATTTACTTATACCATCCCAATGTATCCACAAATTAGTATCTTCTAATTAGTATCTTATATTTATCAATATGAGACAATTAAAGTCCATGACCAACTTTCTAATTATAAATGACACTTAACATTATACACTCATCGGCCTTGATTTCTAGCATAAATCTGACGTGGTGTTCAAATGATGAGAGAGAATTTAATTAGGATGATGACGTGTTACCCACGATGACATTTTAAATATATTCCGCTTCTAGTAGCCCAAAAAATTGTTAGCAATTTCCCATACAACAGAACAACAATGCTAAAAACATAGTGGATACAAGAGATTATGTGGTTTGGCCTAATGTCTACGTCCATAGGAAAAAAGGCGAACGTTTATTGATGAGTAGCCAAAAAAGCCATACATAATCTAGGATAACAAAACTTTATATAATAGAAGAATCCTTGTATAGCAAGAAACCTATCTAGGTCGAATTAGGAGTCCGAAATAAGAGTCGAGATAAACTAGAAATTTTTGCCAGCCGCAACCCTTTTCGCCAATATCCCAACAATCTCTACTTTTAGCGAAAGCCACCCCTCGAAGAACCATAAAATTTTACCCGAAATTTGACAAACTCCACCTTGATGAGACACCGCCCCATGAAGAACCATGAGATCTTACAAAATTGATCCGACTATACTGGCTCCACCTTGAACCATAGATACACTCATCCATCAATAAGACCATCTCCACTTTCTCTCCACTCTTTTCTGTTCAATCACTTGGAGACAGCTCCCAAACTCAAGCAATTCTTGAGCTTTCTTAGCTTATTCACTCCAAACTCGATCGAACCTCAACCTACAAGTTCACCTACCAAAACAACCTTGTGAACAATAGACGCGCCCTCTATTTTTCGATCACCCCCATGATCAGCAATCTCGAACTGCTTCTCCATTGGACATTTTTGCATGGAACCAATGCTACTTGACATAAGATACAATGGGCAACCTTTTGTTTCACAAAATAGAACCCTCGACATGTCATGAACTCTACTATTTGGCCTTGACTGAGATACCCAATTCGCATATGGTGTTACCGACGCTTCGCATTCCCAATGTCAAACCTACCCAAATTTTTTAAGTCGACTTTTCTTTAAAAAATTATAGCGGGGCCTTGCTAACAATGCTTATCCGAGACAACCATGGTTTCTTGCTAACCATGCCTCCACGAAATAACCATAGCTTGCTAACCATGTCATCGCGAATCCCAACTGCACTAAAATAATTAATGTCAAACCTTTGCTCCATCATATAAGAGCCTTCCCCCTCTCCATAAGAACCCAAAGATGTACTCCACATATAACTGTGCCCCCCACTAACCCGTATGTATTCCTTGCATCTCTATCGTGCTTCATCAACACCATAAGATCTTTCTCCACCTCAATTAGCCCGCCTACAACCTTATAGCTGTACCCACTATAATCCAAGGCTCCTAATGAGATTAAATTGCTCTCCAACTTTGGAACATGCTTAACCCCACACAACTTTCTCTCAACACCATCCCACATCTTGATCCGGATATCGCCTATGCCTGCGATTCTGCAAATAAAACCATCACCCATAGTCACCATACCTGAATCAATGAACTTGTAGGTGTCGAATCAGTCTCTCTTGGGTGTCATGTGAAAGGAACAAGCGCTATCCAAATCCAGGAATCAAAGTTCTTTAGACCTGACAAAACGGAAAGACGGTCCACATTCCGACCCGTCCGAATAAGGGAACATATTTATGGAACCTGATCCTTTTTCCTCATGGTCTCAAGTTCTTCTTGGACAACCTTCTTCACGTGCCCTTTTTTTCCGCACTCGAAGTAATTTTCTTAAACCTTAACCTGAATTCTCTTCCATCTTTTTCTTCACTACGACCACTATGGCTACCACTCACAACCAGCCCTTCTATTCATCGTCACTTTTCCTCCTTTGATGAAACCCTAGAAAAGCACTTGTGATATCCTCCAACACCAGGAATTCCTTCCCTCTAGTCAGGGTTGTAACCAATTCTCGTAGAAACTTGGTAGAGAATTCAAGAACAATAATGCCTTATCTTTCTCCTCAAACTTCACATTCTTCAGACTTCACATCGACCCTTCTCAAATCACTCAACAGTTGATTGAAAATATTGATGTGTTGGCTCAAATTTGAGCACTTCATCATCTTAAGCCCATACAATTTTTGCTTAAGATAAAGATTATTCGACAAAGATTTAGACATATACATTGCCTCCAATTTCTTCCATACCTCAGCTCGTGATTTCTCATCCAAAATATGATACATCGCGTCATCCGCCAAGCACAAGCGAATCATTGCCACCGCCTTGACCTCCATCTTCTTTCATTCTTGGTCATCCATCTTCTCAGGCTTCTTCTCCGAGAGTGCATTAACCATCCCTTGTTGCATCAGGAGATCCTTGAGATGCGTTTGCCATCACCCAAAATTCAATGACCCAACGAACTTCACACAAGCAAACTTTGTGCCTTGATCCTCCATCTTCACATCAAGCTCTAATACCAGTTGTTAAGAATTTCGCACACAAGAGAACAACAACACTCAAAGAACAATGGACACAAGAGATTATGTGGTTCGGCTAATGCCTACGTCCACGCAGAGAAATGATAACTTTTTTTATGAGTAGCCAAAAAAGTCATATATAATCTAGGGTAATACGTCTTTATATAATAGACGAACAAGAGCCAAACTAAACTGAAAATTTTTGCCCGCCGCAACCTGCGGCCGCCAATCCATTGTAAAGCTCTGTAAGCTGCCACTTGGCGACTGCAGTCCACCATTTTTGCCAATATCTCAACAAAAACTTGTAGAAGGACATATGAATTGCTAACCATATTTGAATGGAACCAATATCTCGATCCTCATCCAATGGAGTCTTTGCTATAATAAGATAATAATTGAATTGCTAACCATATTTGAATGGAATCAATATGAAGCAACATGGCCACCGTAAAATTCAATGGGCATATGACGCTAATGGATCATTCACGGAGTAGCTTATAGAAGAAGGTTTTTCGAAAATACTCGTACATACCCCGGATGTAATGGGCAAGCCGTGACGTGTTCTTATCTCATTCAAAACATAGTTCTAAAAAATGATCCGGAAGTTGATCCATAATTTTTTCTATCCTTTGAGTCGACCGTTCCAACTACTCAGACAGTCGATCATACCGAAGTTTTAAATTAAATTTATGTATATATTATAACACCAAAACGTGGGAAGCTTCTCGATGACCCTTCTTCTATTTGTTGTCCTTCCATGCACTTTAGTTATTACTCTTTCAGTTTGCTTTTTCCCAAGGTTTTAAAATACGATTAGCGTACCGGATTTGGTAAAAAAATCTGCCAACTTTACAAATTGCCCAAAAAATAGTCGGACCAGGTGGTTGATGTTGTTTGGTCGGAGGTGGTGTACTTGATTAGGATCTTGTAAAGTCGAGGCAAGAGTTAGACTCTTTCTCCGTAAGACGAGATTGCCCCATATTCAGTGCTCACGGGCTGCGGCAATCGTCCCCAAGATAGAATGACTAGGCTGCTTCCGAGTTCGTAGCACAACGACCCTCGAAGCTTTAGGCGAACCTTCGAAATTCGGAACTTTCTGAGAGAGGGAGAGAGAAGAACGACTATTGCTAACGAATGCTTATGCAATGAGTGTTCGGGGTGATTTGCAAATGAGGGGGAGAGGCCTATTTATAGGCGCTGGAAAAGTGGCAGGCAGGCACTCCGAAGGGGCACGAGGCACTTCTGAAGAGATGCGACTCAGGCAGGCAGCCAGATCGCTCGTGGCTCTTCGGAGATGTCCCTTCGCTAGGCAGATTGCTCCAGCCTCTTTGCGTCCCTTCATAGATTGCTCACAGCCCTTCGGCCGTCTGGAAATTTCGGGGATGTTCCAGCCTTTCGTGCCTCTTTGGTGGCCATCCTGGAAGGCGCTCGCAGTCCCTCGTCACTTCGGTAGCTACGCAGCTCTCATCGGACTTGGGCAAAATACTTAAGGCTCCTCGCGACGATGCGCACGTGCGAAGTGCCAAGTGCGCCATAAAGCGCCCATTGCGACCTGCATCCAATGTGCCATGCCCACGCGCACACGCATGTGTGCGGGAGCGTGCTCGTGCTCGTGCTCGTGCTCGTGCTCGTGCTCGTGCTCGTGCTCATGCTCGAATGGTGCTGCACACCATCCTTGCCGCGGTCCGAGTTAGCTATCCTTCCATTTGGTCAACTTATTTCCTAGTAAACAAGGAGTTTCTCCTTATAAACTAGGAAAGGTTGGTGCCACTTTTTAATGTGGGATTGCACTTTCTATTTCCCTTTTGGGCCTCCCACTTTGGGTCTTTCCACTTTGGGCTTTGCATTGAATTTTCATTCAAGCTTTTCCAACAATCCCCCACATGAATGATGATTAATGCATGTTGATACTTTTAAGAAAAGTTCTAATGAAATATCATTGCATCGAGATAGGTAGCTTACAGCTTTGAACCTTCTCTAGTAAGATGTTATCGGATTTACTTGCTGCTCAGTGAACGCGATGTCTTGAACTGGTCAGATTTTTTATGTAAACCAAGACAATAACATTTACACAATGATATCTCTAATATCCTTTGGTTCTCACGTTGTGTCCTTTTCGGCCATGGACCTTATCTTGGATTCATAAGTATTTTTCCATTTGTAGCGGCCTCACTTCACACTTATATAGGTGATCTCCTATTAAGAGTATCCTACCATACTCCACCTTTTTCCTGGTATAGAAATCATTAAAAGCGTAAACGCTTGACCTTACCACAGCTCTGCAGGTTCGTACTTGGGCAGCTTCTGAGAGTGGGATGGGTTCCAAGTAATCTTCTGAACCATCCATAACTTAGTTGTCTCATTGAACCAAGTTTGTGGGATATCCACTCATCATGGTTGAGTTACCATTATGAACGTTTTTTAATGTGTGGATTTTAACCCCATTCCCCTTACTGCGTTGTACATTTGATCTCTGTTGATTCCTTTCGTCAAAGGATCAGCTATGTTATCCTTGGACTTCACATAATCAATGGTTATTATTTTACTTGAGATCAATTGTCTAACGGTGTTATGTTTCCTACGGATATGTCGAGACTTACCATTGTACATAGTACTTTGTGCTCTCCCGATTGCAGACATGCTATCACAATGTATCAATACAGGGGGCACAGGCTTGTTCCAACACGGAATATCCTCTAGGAAGTTTCTGAGCCATTCAGCTTCTTCTCCAGCTTTATCTAGTGCTATAAACTCAGACTCTATGGTGGATCGAGCTATGCACGTTTGTTTAGAGGATTTCCAGGACACAGCTCCTCCACCTATGGTGAACACATAACCACTAGTAGATTTGGAGTCTTTAGTGTCCGATATCCAATTCGCATCACTGTATCCTTCCAATACAGCTGGATACCTAGTATAAAGTATGCCATGGTTCATGGTATATTTTAAATACTTTAGAAGCCTTTCCAGAGCTAGCCAGTGGTTTGGTCCTAGATTGCTCGTGAATCTACTAAGCTTGCTAACTGAGTATGCAATATCAGGATGTGTACAATTTGTTAAGTACATTAGACTCCCGATGATCTTTGCATATTTCAGTTGAGATACTAGGTCACCTCTGTTCTTAGCCATGTGTAGACTCAGGTCTACCAGAGTCTTAGCCGGGGGTTTTTCAAAAGCATCGAATTTCTTGAGTACATTCTCAACGTAGTGAGATTGTGATAAGACAATTCCTTCAGTCGTCCTAGAGATTTTAATCCCCAGTATGACGTCAGCTAAACCCATATCTTTCATGTCAAAGTTGTTCTTTAACATGTTCTTAGTTTTTATAATAAGATGATTACTACTTCCCGTAATTAGCATGTCGTCTACATACAGACATACAATTACTTAAGCATCAGGCGTGCCTTTAATGTATACACATTGATCACACTCGTTGATCTTAAAGTCATTTGACATCATTGTCCTGTCAAATTTCTCATGCCACTGTTTCGGCGCCTGTTTCAGCCCGTATAGTGACTTGACCAGCTTGCACACTTTATGTTCTTGTCCGGGGGCAACAAACCCTTCTGGTTGTTCCATATATATTTTCTCTTCCAGTTCTCCATTTAGAAAAGCTGTTTTTACATCCATCTGATGTATCTCAAGGTTATAGACTGCTGCGATAGCTATGATCACTCTAATGGATGTGATTCTTGTGACCGGCGAATACGTGTCAAAGAAATCATATCCTTCCTTCTGTTTGAACCCTTTAGCTACCAACCGAGCTTTGTACTTGTCGATTGATCCATCAGCTTTGTATTTCCTTTTAAGGATCCACTTGCAACCTAAAGGTTTACAACCTGGTAGAAGATCCATGATTTCCCACGTGTAGTTTTGCATGATGGATTCTATCTCACTGTTGATAGCTTCTTTCCAGAGAGGAGCATCCGGACTAGATAATGCCTCTTGGACTGTCCTAGGTTCATTTTCTAACATATAGTTTAGAAAATCTGGACCAAACGACTTTGCTACCTTGGTCCTCTTATTCCGTCTAGGTTCCTCAGCACCTTGATCAGAGTCTTGAGTAGCTTCATAACTTCTTTTGTTTGAGCTTACTTCTTTCATTTCCTTTTTAGGAAAGATATTCTCAAAGAATGTTGCATTCCTTGATTCCATGACCATTCCCTCATTGATTTCAGGGTTTTCAGACTTGTGCACTAGAAATCGGTATGCGCTACTGTTGTGGGCATATCCGATAAAGATGCAGTCAACGGTCTTGGGTCCTATTCTCACCCTTTTAGGCAGAAGTATTTCTACCTTGGCTAGGCACCCCCACACTTTAAGGTAACCGTAGGAAGGCTTTCTCCTTTTCCATAGTTCATATGGGGTTTTGTCCCTTTTTTTGTGCGGCAATTTGTTTAGAATGTGATTAGCTGATAGCACAGCTTCCCCCCACAAGTTCTGTGATAAGCCCGAGCTAATCAACTTAGCGTTCATCATCTTCTTAAGAGTTTGATTCTTGCGTTCAGCTACGCCATTTGATTGAGGTGAGTATGGAGCTGTTGTCTGATGGATAATGCCATTTTGTTGGCAGAATTCCTCAAACGGAGCTACATATTCTCCTCCTCTATCACTTCGTTGATTTTCAACCTCATTCTTATAACTCTTGAAAGCTTCTAGAGCTTCGTCTTTTCCTTTCAAGAGGTGTACATAACAGTACCTCGTGCAATCGTCAATAAACATAATGAAATACTTTTTCCCACCTCTAGTTTGCACTTGTTTCATATCGCATATGTTGGTATGAATTAACTCTAAAGGTGTAGTACTTCTTTCCACTGAATGAAAAGGTACTTTGGTCATTTTTGCCTCTACACATACTTCACATTTATTGTTCGGGTCAAACTCCATTCTAGGCAATAAATTTAAACTTACTAACTTTCTTAGTGAGCTCAAATTTACGTGTTCTAATCTATCATGCCATAAGTTAGAACACTCAGCCAAATAAGAAGAATTAATAACTTTATTAGGGCCATTAAAGGCGTGTTTGACAGTTATTACATTCATCTTGAAAAGCCCCCTCTCGAGGTAATCCTTTCCTACAAAGGCACCGGCCTTGGTCAGAACAAACCTATCGGCCTCGAATACTAGTTTCATCCTAGCTTTGCTCAACAATGAGCCAGATACTAAATTCTTACGAATGTTTGGGACATGCAGCACATCCTTGAGGGTCAGCTCTTTTCCGGAGGTCAGGTTCAGCACCACCTGGCCTAGTCCAACTATGGGTGAAGTCGAGGAGTTACCCATAAACAACTTTCGTCCGTTGATCGGAATGTAGGTCGAAAACATCTCCTTGTCTGAACAAATGTATCGGGTTGCCCCTGTGTCTATGAAACACTCTCTTAGGTTATCCACCAGATTGGCTTCAAAAACCACGGCAGATAAGTCTAGCTCAGACAGCTCTTCGGCCAGATTTGACTTCTCACGATCGTCCCTCTTTGGCAAGCGACAATCTTTTGCCATGTGACCGGGTTTGTCGCAGTTGTAGCAATTGCCCTTGATCTTCTTAGCCTTCTTTTGCTTTGGCTCTTACTTCTCCTGCTTGTTCCCGGGCTTCTTCCTCTTCATGCCGGTACCACCTTCGGAGAGGTGTACCTTAGCCTCGGAGTTGATCCTGTCAGTCTTGACTTCGGACTTTCGGTTGTCTTCCTCGATCCTTAGTCTCACGATCAGGTCTTCTAGCCCCATGTATTTCCTCTTATGCTTGAGGTAGTTCTTGAAGTCCTTCCACAGAGGAGGTAGCTTCTCGATCAGAGCAGCCACTTGGAAAGACTCGCTTAGTTGCATTCCTTCAGCATGGATCTCATGTAGGATTAGTTGCAACTCTTTTACTTGATCTATCACCTTCTTGGAGTTGATCATCTTGAAGTTGAGGAATCTTTCGACGATGAATTTCTTCAAGCTGGCATCCTCCGTTTTGTACTTCTTCTACAAGGAGTCCCACAATTCTTTTGCAGTCTTGAAACCTGCATAGACATTGTAAAGGGTGTCGTCTAGTCCATTCAGAACATAGTTACGACATAGGAAGTCGCTTTGACTCCATGCATCGAGGGCGTTGATCTTCTGTTGATCAGCCTCATTTTCTGCCACCTTCGGAGTCTCTTCCTTCAAGAATTGGACCAGGTTGAGCGTCGTCAGGTAGAATAGCATCCGAGTTGGCTTTCCTTCCATTTGGTCAACTTATTTCCTAGTCAACAAGGAGTTTCTCCTTATAAACTATGAAAGGTTGGTGCCACTTTCCAATGTGGGATTGCACTTTCCATTTCTCTTTTGGGCCTCCTACTTTGGGCCTTTCCACTTTGCGCTTTGCATTGAATTTTCATTCAAGCTTTTCCAACAGTTGAAATAAATTTTTGACCCCGTATTTTTCGGTTTGTAAGGTTTAACCAAAAAATAGGGTTTTTTTATGGTGGATCAAAAAATCAGAATTTTTCTCGTTCGAATTTTTAATTTTGGTTGATTTTCATGTATTTTTTAAGATTTTAAGATTATGGTGGGTCAAAAAAGAGAGAAAAAGTTGTAGCTATTTATTTTTTGGAAAGAATAACTGAGGTATAGGGCTGGATAGTGGGGGTATGGGTAATTAAAATATCTTTTTAAATAAAAAAGTACAGGTCTGACCTATATTTCAACCGGTCAGATCGATCCGACCACAACCCATAGATAAAAACGGGTCGCTCTCCGACTTGTTTTTAAAAACCTTGCTTTTTCCAAATCCAATGTTCCCATTTAATTTCTTCACCCTTTTCCATTTGCTTTTTGCCTTCCCCACAAAACTTATATTTTAATTTCCACCTTTTCTCGTCTCTTTCTCTCAAACACCAAAAAGGTTTAAATAAAAAGTAAACCACACCCACGCAGCTGTAACGCAACTTTGGGGAAATTCAAACATGGTGATGGCTACGAGTGGACTGGGGTTATTTGTATTCGACGCTCTCAAGGATGAGGTGGTATAGGCCTTTGGTGCCGAGAATGGGAGGCCTCAAGAGGTTAGGGAGGTCATTGGCCCGGATGATCTGTGTTGCCCGCCTTTTGATTACTAGGCATCTCGTGTTCTGCTTATATCCAAACATCGACCAACTCTTTTTAAGATTGTATCACAGGAATACTACTGGTTTGAACCTTTTAATGTAATCTGTCTGTGAGGAATTAGGATGAGTACTGGGAAATCTATTGTGTATCTTATCTGTTGTTGCATTGCATGGTGGGAGGGGAAGAGGGTCGTTAATTTGGTGTTGGAGGTAGCTGTGATTTTTTTGATTTGGGGAAAGATTCTAGGGTTAGGTCAGTTTGGTGGAAAAATTGAACCATTTTTTTCAAAATTGGGGAAGAAATCGTGACTAATATCAAAGTTCCAGTTTGACCGGATTTTTTTGGGTGATCCAAACGCAAAAATTTCCTAGTCCAACCAAAATTTAGGCTGTTCGAACACTCTATTTTTATCCTAATAAATGGCCTGCCTTCTAAGGTTGATTCACCGTCCGACTGATCAGAATATTAATCAGATCGTATTTTTTAAAACTATGATTCAAAGTGTCGCGCTTCTTTTGATAGGCCCTACAAGAGAGAATCAAGACTTGAAGACCACCTCTTACGAATTGGTCTAATTGATGACCAGTAAATTCCCATTTTTCAAAATGGATCAGGAAACGGGTGTCCACCTAATCATCAACATCCGGTATTCTTGGCGAATCAACGAATATGTACGGCCCCCACATCTACCCAGCGTCGCTATACTTTTCACTGCAAATCGGAAAAAAAAACCCTACGTACTTGTAATTTCCTCTGAAGTTTATAAATGAAGGCTACTTGTAATTTAGAAGGCCCAATTTCTATTGGGTGGGACACTTTCATTGTGGGGTTGTAGCTTGATGAATAACTTCACTCGGCCACTTTGTCCTGGAATTCAATTCATATCCCACGCCTGAGACCAAAACTTGCCTTCAGGACTCTTGCGGCTAGGAATCCAAGGAGGCCAAAATCCTCCGAACCTTGAATTCTAGAGATAGGTGACACATTACATAAATGTTTCGGTCGCTAAACTTAAATTTACGGCACTAGGATGAGCTCAATATTATGTGCAGAGAAATAAGCAAGCCAAAGCCCAAAAGGACGTATAACTTATCCAAGAGAGAAATCCATCTTGCCATACACCAGAAAAAACGGTTCTAACCAAATTAAGAATTACATTATAATGTTTTTTGATTATATATGGATGTAATTTTTTGCATTTACATGGAGGCATACACATCAACATATGGTGAATAGTGATATACATTTTGGTATATTTCCATCGAGTGTCAAAATTTATTCAAGATTTTCAGATTTTAAAAGTTTTAAGTTATTTTTAAGTTTTTACTCGGGCTGTTTCTTTTATAAGGTTGAATTTTATTTATACACCATTATTTACATAGTTTTTTTTCCATGATTAAAAAAAATACGATCAGACTGGTGGCTCGAAGTCAGACCATAAATCAGAAATAAATCTAGGTCAGATTTGATCCTAAACCCAGTCTCTTATTCAACCAGTGGTCAATAGTGTTGATTATCAGATTTTTCAGTGCGACTGGCCAGTTAGTCCAGTTGGACCGATCGGCGAGCAACAAAATATTTATTTTTATAAAAATATTTTTTAAAAGGGATTAAATTATAATTTGGTGCTTTTATATTATAATTTGTAATAAAATTAGATAATATTTATAACTATTAACTATTTTTAAATATTAAACATATTGATCGATGTGATCCGTTTACCCAGAGGACGGGAGAAATTCTAGGTCAATTTTGAGATCATTTTTTAAAACCATAGTTTTTCAAATCCTTTTCGGTTTCGATTAATTTTTGGAAAAAAATTCATAGGTCTCTAAAGTTAAATATATTGTACAAAAAGTTCACTTCATAGTTTTTTATCCTCAAGTATTGGTCCTTAACTCCTTATCTATATTTTTTGGTCAATAATTCTGGTCGAGTTCCAAAAGTGCACTTCTCTTTGACATAAATCTATTATTTTACTATTTTCTATAAATAAATAAGTACCCACTAACTCACTTGCGAAATATAACAAATGATCTACCCAGTTCCTTTTTTGTATCAATCAAATATTTTTCACTTGAATTGCACTGATACAATTATACAAACTTAGTTAATTCAAAAGTACAAGGTTGCTAGAGATTTCAAAGACACTAACTCCATATTTTCCTCAATTTGAGATAAATTCCTAGTTTAGAGATTTTTTTAAAAGGTATAAGTATTATTAAGTATCTCAAGTGTACATATCAGTGTTTTTTTAAAGAGGTACATAGATTTTATTAAATAAATAAAAGAATATGTGTCCCCAAACCAATAAGGTGGATTGGAAAAACATATCTTTCAAATTGAACTTGTGCGGTACATTGTCTAGAGAAAGACCAAAGGACCAAAAGAAACATCCACCTTAAGGGCCCAATTCCGGACCTGACGGCCCATCAACGAGATCTTTTGTCTTGCCCATCGAATTATCCAGAAGCAGAGGCTGAAGTGGTGAAGAGACCACTCATCTTCCACAACAAAACCCGATGCATGCATGTATAGGCCAAATTTGCCACCCAACCAACTTGGCTCCGAATGACTTCATGAAGACCCTGGGTAAGCACCTTCCAACCGACTCGCCTGCTGAGGTAAGCCCACCTGAGAACAGAATCTTGTTTTTCCATAACCAAATAGACAGAGAATCTAGTATCCTGCTGAAGAAAATCGATGTTGCTTCCTCCCGCTAACTCGTAGGCATCAGATTTTGTAGCACAATCTGTAAATCTTGACGACAGTAGGATGAGCTTACACCAGACCAACTTGACCACTCCGAGATTCTCTGAATGGTTGTTAGGAATAGGCGATTCTGATCTGGTATCCTGCTGTTGAAGATAATCTGATTGCAGGATGCAACCATAATTTCCAAAGAGTCACTGCCAGCACTGTGAAACCCATCTTGCGCCTTTCTTCGCCTCGCATTAAGCCAAGCCAGTTGTCCATGAAAGTTTTGATGTTGCCAGAAGGAACCCACTGGACTCCCAATAATCTGACCACCCTGTTCCACCATTCCTAGCGCAAAGTCACAATTAAGGAGCAAATGACTTCCAATTTCTAACTCACTATTACACAGTGGGCAAACAGCTCCCTCTACGTCAACTATTCCAATCCTGAGGAGGCTGCGTTTCGTAGGAATTTTATCCTGAAAGGCCATCCACAAGAAACAGATTACTTTGAAAGGGATTAGGCCGCGCCACGGACTAAATAGTGCAGTTTGACTGTTGAAGTTGCTGACCACTGTGGACTCTCTGTAAAGACTTTGAATCGAAAAATGGCCTAATGTATCAAACACCCATTTGATTTTGTCTTCTCCCAAGTTGGATATATGAGCATTAAGAATAGCTATCTCAAGTTCTTGCGAGATATATCTATCGTACATATCAGTGTCGAATTTCTTCGAGATAGATTTTTTTTATAGGTAACTCTTTATTAATGGAAACCTATCCCGAATTACAAAGAACCGCCTAGATACTGAGACCCAAATATCACAAAATGAATGCGCCACACAACCCAGCATTGCACAGCCAAATGAATAAGAACACAGAATACGAAACTTTGTTGACAACACTTCCCTAACATACCCTCAAGTTAGTTTTGCACAAGCGAGATCATGCAACTTGTCGACTAAATCTTGCATAAATAAACCTTACTCGTCATTACATTGTTGGTAGCATAAGACATGTCTTTTTTAGGGGAATAAAACATGTCTTACTTGTCATTATATCTAGAGTTTTTGGACATAAATTTGCTTGGACTAATATTTTTCTTCTTGTGATTTCTAATTGTTGATTTACTTTAGTTTTGTTTATGTTAAAGGGACCACAATTTTATTATCTAAACTCGGAAGTTTGTAAATTTAGTAGATTATTTGTTTATGTTAAAGGGACCAAATTTTTTCTTGCTTAGTCATTAAAAGAAAATAGTAAAATAGTACTTTTAAGTTGAAGAGTGGCAGTTTTGACAAATAATTGACAAAAAAATGGATATTGGGACCTGACAGTTCAATTTTTAAAAACTTAGGAATTAAAAAATTATAAAGCGAACTTCTCGGTACATTACTTCTAATCTGAGGACCATGAGTTTTTTCCCTTAATTTTTGGTCAACAGAAGTCAGAACGTGCATCAATATTAAACTTAGTTTTTGGGCTTTGGATTGGGTACGGAGTGAAGGAATTGATTCCGGACGGTTTGGAGTGAAAGGGGACCGCAGCGGCAATCGCAAGTATGTGATAATGGCAAGCGTAGTTATGTGATAATGGCAAGTGCAGTTATGTGATAATAGCATTTGTTTTTGTGAAAATTGCAAGTCCCCGTTGATGATAATGGCACGCATAGTTTTTTTCATTTTGGTCCCCCATGTTTTAGCATTTTTGCAAAAATGTCACACTGGCATGCACTGTTATGTGATACTGGCATGCACAGTTATGTGATAATGGTATTTGTATCCGGGCTGTGTTTGTGCATGACTTTTTTTATTTTGGTCCCCGTATTTTAGCGCGTTTGCAAAAAAGTTCTCACGTGTCTTCATTCCAAACGGTTCGAAATAGTGGCATTCTGTACCCAATACCCTAGTTTTTGTCCACCCTTATGGGTTGTTGCTGCTTTGTAATGGGGAGTTTCAATATGCAAGAGAATCTGCTATTAGTATCCGGAAAAAAGTAAAGAGATCGGAGAAGGTTCTACTCTAAAACATCACCGGAGAACGCAAGTTTATAGTTTAAAGAGCACTGAGCCATTAACGAATAGCTCTAAGCCTAAAACACATTATTCGACGCAACATTTTGGGGAAGTCGCAGACAGCCCAGTTAGTGAGTGAGCTATATAGATGTTGTTATGAGTGAGCATCTGATTCGATATTCGATGTTCGAATCCGAAATTTTTTTCTGATTCAAATTATCCGAATTTTTTAGTTCAGATTCAAATTTGGATTAAAAAATTTGAGTTCGGATATCCGAACTTTAGTTGGGCCTAGGCTATAAGTTTATCCTTCCCTTACATTTAAACCTCTAAAGGAAATAAATTAATTATCCTTCCTAGTTCCCACTTCTCATCAACTCTCTCAAACCCTAAAAGAAAAATTAAGAAAATTGCCGACACTCCCCCGATTGCTGCGGCGCTTCTACTCTAAAACATCACCGGAGCACGCAAGTTTATAATTTAAAGAGCACTGAGCCATTAACGAATAGCTCTAAGCCTAAAACACATTATTCGACGCAACATTTTGGGGAAGTCGCAGACAGCCCAGTTAGTGAGGAGACTGGATTGAGTGGAGACTAAAGAAAATTTGTCCATAGGTGGGGACTACATTTTGGGCCGTCAGATTTGATTATCTTTAAATCGGATGGTCAATAACCAATCATGTGATATTGGTTTGTATGTGAAGTGATATTGGTTTGCATGCGAAGTGATATTGATTTACAAGACGCTGGTTTACATATGAAGTGATATTGGTTTACATGTGAAGTAATATTGGTTTGCATGTGTAGTAATACTACCACAGTCCCCACCAACTTTTTAGTGAGTGAGCTATATAGGTGGTGTTAAGAGTGAACATCTAATCCGATATTCGATGACTAAATTTCGAATTCAGATTATCCGAACTTTTTAGTTTGGATTCAGATTCGGATTTAAAAAATTGAGTTCGGATATCCAAATTTTAATTGGGCCTAGGCTGAAAGTTTATCCTTCCCTTACATTTAAACCTCTAAAGGAAGCAAATTAATTATCCTTCCTAGTTCCCACTTCCCAACAACTCTCTCAAACCCTAAAAGAAAAATCAAGAAAATTGCCGACAATCCTCCGATTGCTGCGGCGCTTCAGCCATCGGCCGTCTCTACCCCGACCTCGACTCATTTTTTCCTACTCGAGGCTGCTTCTACATGGTTCTACTTTTTGTTCTCTCCTCTTTGCTTTTTTGACTTGAGTTTTTGCAATCTGTGACCTTTTTGCAATCTGTTGGCTTGTTTGATTAAATTTGTTGAAGAATTGGTTTGAAATCAAGGAATTTGTATCCTAGTTGAATTCTACGTTAGACTCCTAGTTGAATTTTATTTTAGACTCTTAGGGGACTTAGATAGGCTCCATTCCTATGCTAGGATTTGTCTATATATACAAGGGTATACTAATCCTAAGATGTATTATTTTGTGGCTCAGAAACTCATCGATAAAAATCTCCTTTTCTTTCGTGGACGTAAGCATTAGGCCGAACTAAATAATCTCTTGTGTCTGTTTCGCGTTCTTGTTTTCCTTGGATTCCTAACAAAATTGGATTCTTTATTTGTGTTGTTGGGTTAAGAGTTGGTGTGTCACTTTAGGTTGGGAACTTGAAGCAGCAAATGGAGAGTGAAATCAGATAGTTTGGATTATTTGAATATGTATCCGAAAAAAGTTCGGATACTCGGATTCGGATAAATTACTATTTAGATTCGGATTTGGATAGTAAAATATCAAATTCGGATAATTCAGTTAGTACAGATTCAAATAATCTAAATGCTCACTCTTAGGTGTTGTCACTCGAGGAAGGCCTCAATAATAGAAGGCAAAGAAACGATTTTGATGATATTGTAGCGAGGGAAGCCGCCGGCACTTAACAGCTTCTTCCATTCGAGCTCGTTCCTCTCTTTCCCTCCTGTTGTGACTCCAAGCATTACGAGATCGAAGACAAATCCAACGTCTGCGAAATTGTTGGTTTGGTGTGGTTGCATGATAATTTCGAGGAGCACTAGTATCTTTTCGACAATTTTGCAATATTTTAATATAGCCTTCATCTCCCCAAACGTGCAGTATCCACTGGAAATGATAATGGAAAACGTAAAAAAGGGTAAGGCGACGACAATATATACTTGGAAATAAAACTAGTTAATTGTATCATTTAGCTTGTACCTTCATGAAAACTACATCAGCATTTGGTACAGCCTCGAACATGTTTCCTCCAACATGGGACACCCCTTCATAATCGGGTGCGGTAGCCACAACATAAGGCAGGTCAAAGTTAATCCCTTTGATGTGAGGATGGGCTTTCACAATCTCCGCTAAGTGGCCTCCGGTGCCGCCACCAATGTCAACCACCTACCCGACACTGTGGAAGCCACCTTTGAACCCTACAAAGAAAGCCCTCATGACGATCTTGGTCGTGCGGGCCATCCCCTCATTGAAGAGCCTATTGAACTCCGGGTTTGCGGAGGCGAAGTCCTAGGTCTCCACCCCGTGAGCCTTCTTGAAAGGTATTCCGCCTTCCTTGACCCATTGGCCGAGGTACTGAAATGGGTCTTGCATCCACGGATTGGTAATTAATGTCAACATGGCTTTCAGGCTCGACTCCGAGTCGCTTAGTAGCCATTTTGATGCATTGTTTTTCCCATAAAGAGGTTCTCCCTCCCCGTATGGTGGGTTATGGACGGTGAAGATGTGTTTCCGGGATAAGTATCTCATGATCCGGGCAAGGTAAGCCATATCAGGGCTTGGTGAATTCATGCCTGAAATTTACCAAAGCTCGAAAAGCTATCATGCAAATTAATTACCAGCACTAAATTAATTGATTACCTTGTCTAATTTTGATGACCCACAAAAAAGGGTTCTCAATTGAAATTTTTTAGGAATTGGGTGAGAAAAGGAAGTGTATTTTACACTTTTTTTGACTCTAAATGACTCTGAAGTCTTTTTTAAGTGATCATCTTTATTGACTTATTTTCTTCTCCAAAATTGGTGAGTTTAGAATTTTTTATTGAGATTTTTTGGCAAACTCCAAAAACTTATTTGCTACTATTTTGATTTTTTCGGCACACTCCACAAAAATTAATTCATGGTTGTTGTTATTAAATTAGACTATTTTTCAATTACTGAATTTAATTAGGAAATAATTTTTTAAAAATATTATCACAATAATCTCAGATTTAGTTTTTATATTTATTTATCCAAGTCAGCTATTTAATTAATAAGTAGCTAATCTACATCTCAATAGGAAATTGGTGGGTCTATACCAAGTTTTGTATAGAAGGTTCACCACAGAATTTCTCAGAACTTCTCTAGCACGCTCCTCAAATAGTGTTTAATTTATAAATAAATAATATATTATTCCTTTTAAAGTGGTATACGAATAGGTCTTGGATTCGGTACAGGTAGTCAAATTCTGTAACAAAGAGAAAAGGGCAAAACAATCAATAAAGAGGGAAAAGAGATGGTGACAGCTGGAGAAAAAATGAATGATAACTTGCACATGATGATAGCTAGGAAGAGAAGGGATGAGATGCGCGGGTCTCACCTTTGCTTTGTTCTTTTTATCTTTAAATAAAATTGGTATATTATAGTTTAACAAATCAAACTGATATATTATTTAAATTTTTTTATTATAAGTATTAATTAATATTATTATAACTTGACATGCCATTTTACGTAACCGGACATGCCATTTTACATAATTGGGTGTACCATTTTACGTAACTAGGTACGCCATTTAATCGTAATCTCACCTGCCATTTGATTAATTATTTAATTAATTATATTTTATTCAATATTAATCTGATATGTCATTTGACATAACCTGGGCATGCCATTTCATATAATTTGTACATGTCATTTGAGATAACCTAGGAATGTCATTTAACATAACATGGGCATGCCATTTGATATAACGTGTGCATGTCATTTGATATAACATAAGCATGCAATTTGACATAACCTGGCTTGTAACTCGATCAATTATTGAATTCAAACATATTTTTGACATCTTTTCACTCCGAATTTGGAGAAGTCATGAACTACAAAGTTGTAGATATACATCTCACCTTCGCATAGCATTTTGAATCCCCTTAATCAGACTCCCGAGTAAGAACTTGTTGTCCCCAACCGAACTATATTTTCGTAGCTCAATCGACTCATAACTTCAAACATATTTTTGACATCCTTTCACTTAGAATTTGGAGAAGTTATAAACTACAAAGTTGTAGATCTACATCTTAACTTTACATAAAAATTTAAATCACCTCAATCAGACTTCGGAGTGAGAATTTGTAGCTCTCCAACAAAAATCTCTTGATCGCTTCTCACCGTCGTCCCTTCTTCAGAATCGAACTCCGGTCTGCCGATGTTCGCCTTCTGAGCATCGAGGCCGCGAAGCTGTTCTTCTATTCCTGCCCCTTGATTATCATAAACGGCCTCCCGTACTCGTCAAGCGCCAACACCATTTTTCCTAAAAAAATTTCCTCCTTGTCGCTATAAAATGTTCTTATTTAGAGAAAGATGGGTAGAGAGGAGAGAGAATGGTAGGAAGGAGAGAGAATGAGGGAGACAGAGAGGAAAAACTAAAAAGGGTAATAGAATGAGGGAGAACGACAAAGAGGAGAGAGACAGAGAGAGATAAGGAAGGAAGGTAAAGGGGTAAATGACAAAAATATCCCTAGATAATTATAACCGTGAGATTTCTGACACGCGTCTAGTCATCAAAATCAAAGGACAAGATTAAATCCTGTACGGTACGGACTAAGGCTATTAGTGCCCATACCGAATCCACTCCCATAAGAATAACAGTAAAATTGTCAGAAATCAATACCTTTTAAATTAATAAATTCTATAAACAAATATATGTTTTGGCCTCAACTTTGGCAGTGTAGTTTTATTAAATAAATAAGCGAATAAGTTTTAGAAATATTTTATATAAATCAATGATTTCATTAATATCATAAATTAATAACTTCGTGACTCCAACCATAACAAGGACAATTTAGAAAATATCACATTATTTTCGTTTTTCTTTTCTTAAATCCATATTTTGTTGTTATATTCAAAATTTCAAATATTGATCTTCTTAAACTGCAAAAAAAAAAACCAAATCTGGTTGCGACTATAATTTTTGATCGATTAACTAATATCTCTAAATTAATAAAATTTCATATGCCAAATCTTATAAATTTGTGAAGTTTTATAGTACATTAATCTTCAAACAGTCTAATCGAATCTGTTTTGCACGGATAGCAAGAGAACAAATATTAGCGATAACTTATGTGTGTTAAATACATGATGAAAGAATTTTGTCATATTAAAAAAAATTTATTTGGTTTAAATCTAAATTAATAGACTACGCATGTGGTATAAAAAAATTATCTAATTAAGAGATGATAAGATAGTAAAGACCTGATGCAATTTGGGCGATTGTAATAGGAGGGCCATGAGAGTTTATTATGTCCACTGCACACTTCAATGCAATAAGATCCACAAACCCAGACATGAGTTGCCAGATTGCTTTTTGGCCTCTTAGCGATACTTCTCCCTACAATGGCATCGTTTTACTCTCTGTTTCTGATTTCTGATCCGTTGATTCCTTTTTTGTTTGCACTTAAGCCTCTAATAGACGCATGTATATATATGTCTATAAAATGTTCATGTTTTCATGCAGCTTCTTCCTCCTGATCCATAAATTCCTCTGTTAAGTAACCAATTTAAATGACCTTCCTTTGCCAACCTTCCAAACCTAAAACGGTGAAAATAAAAAATCTAAAAAATTCTGAAAGGTACATTTAACACACCACGTATAAGAAATTGATCCTATTGATTTTTTTTTGAAGTAGATGAATATTGATTATTATAAAACAGATTACACAGAAGTTGCTTAGAGAAACAACTAAAAGAGTGAGTGCTTGTTATGGATCAAGTAGGAACATCTCGCTGAAAGAAAAAAACATATAGACTACCAATCAATTTATTTATACCATCCCAATGTATCCACTAATTAGTCACCCTTGCAGGGGTGACCGTTTGGTTCAACCTGACCTGACCCGATCCGGTCCGAACTACTAGAACCGAGATCCAAAAAGGTAAGGAAATAAAGATCCGAACCGGACCATTTATTCTTCGGATCCGAACCTAGTCCAAACCAAAAATACGATTTGGGTCTGGTCCAGACCCATAACCCGAACAAAAATATTTGGATTTTTTACACTCCTACTTGGATCTCAAAGGTCAAAGCGACCATCCGGGCTTCCGCCTTGTAGATCGAAGCAACCATCTGGCCTCCCACCTTGTAGGTCAAAGCACCTTCCGGCCTCCCGCCTTGAAGGCCAAAGCAACATCCGAGCTCCCGCCTCGAAGGCCAAAGCAACCATCCGGGCTTTCGCCTTGTAGGTCGAAGCAACCATCCGGCCTCCCACCTTGTAGGCCAAAGCACCTTCTGGCCTCCCGCCTTGAAGGCCAAAGCAACATCCGGGCTTCCGCCTTGTAGGTCTAAGCAACCATCCGGCCTCCCACCTTGTAGGCCAAAGCACCTTCCAACCTAAGCCTTCCGCCCACATTTTTGACCTGATTCCGCCCCGAATCCGAAGATATTATAAACTACAAAGTCATAGATCTATGTCTTGGCTTCATACAGCAACTTGAATCGTCTCAATCCGAGCTCCGGATAGAAAGTTATGAGTATTTTACCAAGGATTGCCAGCCAGGCGAGCGGGAAGCGATATCCCGCCTTGGTCTTGGAAGCGGGAAGCCGACCAAAGCGGGAAGCGGACCGAACCGGTCCGGAGTGGGATCAGTTTGAAGTAGACTTTTGACCACCTTCCGCTTCGAATCAGAAAAGGTCGTAAACTACAAAGTTGTAGATATTTGTCTTACCTTTCCATAGCCGAAAGAATCAGCTCAATCCAATGTCTGAGTCATAAGTTACCGCCAATTTACCAAAGATAAATGTTTGGCATCGAAGGACAATAAACTGAGGTAGTCTACCGTCACCGGTCTCAACCAAGGAGAGACCATCATTGGGAGACCGTCATCGGTCTTGGCCAAGAGAAGACCATTATCGATTTCTACCCAACTCAAGACCGGAAGCAACCTCTTTGAAATGACACCAATCACCGGTCATCCGACACCGGTCTCTTCGGAACGATACCGAACATCGATCACCCGACATTGATCTCTCTGAGATGACACCACCCACTTTGAGACCATGCCGGTCATCGGTCACCCGGTCACTTTGAGACCGCACCGGAGAGCTCAAGATATCCTTGATAATTTGAGATTATTTTTGTACCTCAACAATGCCTCCGGCCGATTCTCCGTCACCGGTGTTGAGCTTCTACTGGCTCCCATCGGTACTTTCTCTCTTCTCTTCTAGAGGGTTGGCTACTGGCTCTTCTCACGTAGAGATGGAAAGAGAAGGAGTTCGGCTATGGTAGGGCTTTTTTTACTTTGATTGGACCGGCAATGGAGTCGAAAATGAGGTCGGCCGACATCAATTGGATTAGATAGGCGAGGAAGCGATGAAGACGATGAATTTTTTATTTTAAAGGTAAAACTATTATTTTAAAATTATTTTGACTGATGACATCAGCGAGGGGTCAATAAAAGCAAACTAGGGGGCCAAACTTTCGATTTCAAAACAGGAAGAGCTGAAACAGTGATTTAAATAAACTCCAGGGGGCTAAGGGCGATTTGCCCTAAAAATAATATATGTTTTTCAAGATGAAATGTTTTTGAAACACAACAACAATTTTATGAAAATTTCAAAAAGAAATGAGAAAACACACTTTTTAATGATGGGAAGACAATGTTAACTTGTGCAATACCACAACATTTAAGCCCTGGACATATGTACTAGTAGTTACTCTTTTCTTCGGCTTACAAAACATCTTTGTACCAACACAAGGATATTTACTTGGATTTTAGCATCTTCAACCAAAAGACTGATGTGGTGTCAAGAGTTACTCCCTGGGTATTAGATACTCAACGTGCCTATTCTCCATGCTGCCGACTTCCCACTTGTGTTCATTCTGAAATAGCTGCTCAATCTGCTCAAGAGACTTCCCTTTAGTCTCTGGAACCATAGTGTGAACAAAGACAACCGAGAGGGTGGATAATGCAGAGAAAACCAGGAACGTGCCTCCCGTGGATATTGCACGCGAGACGGAGAGAAAAGACATGGAAACCAAGCCGCTGCACACCCTGTTACCCACTACTCCGAGAGCAGCGGCTTGAGCACGCAGCCGTAGAGGGTAGATTTCTGATGTTAGGACAGAGCAGACGGGGCCCATCCCGACCGAAAAGAAGGCTATGTCGGCGCAAGTAAACAACACTGCTGGTGAAATCCAAGGACTCCATTGCACCGACATGCTAGACTGGTTCCCAACCCGAACGTACTAATGGTCATGCCGATAGTGCTCACGTACAGCAATGGTTTTCTTCCAAGTTTGTCTATGAGAAATATAGCAACAAAACAAACAGGGTCTTTGTAGAACCAATAGCAACTGTTGCTAAAAGTAGACTTGAGTTATCTTGAATGCCTGATTTTTGAAAGATTTCCGGGCTGTAATAGATAGTTACATCTGTTCCTGCAATCTGTTGGAAGCATTGAATCCCAACACCTACTAATAACATCCGGCCTACTGCAGGAGACGGGCAGATGAGCTCACGCCAAATAGGTCTTTGTTCAAACTTCTCTGTCAGAAGTTGCAGCAGCAAGTTGTATTTCCTCCCATCTCTCTTCCACCTCGGAGTCTGCTGTCTTTAACAGAACAGTTCGGGCTTTGTGCACACGGTTTTGCATGATCAACCACCTAGGCGACTTGGGAATCATGAAGAGGGCAAATGCAACCAAGATGGAAGGAGAAGTTCCCACAGCGAGCATCATCCTCCAGCTTGTGTGTTGGATGTGCAACAATCACCGCTGAATCTACGCCTACAAGATTAGCATAAAGTGTTATTCCAACCACAGGTTCCACTGTCCCTGTTTCCTCAGCTCGGGAGAAACATGATCCTCATCACTCCCCCTCCTTGCTTCTGCAAGACACGGGAAGCTCAAACTCTCGACTCTCTGATTCCCCAACCACGGTTGGTGAAGAGATTGCACGTGAAAGGAGAGGGCATTTCTCGGACACACCTTCCTCACAAGCTGCTGCTGCTGCTGCTCAGACAACTGCTTCTACAGATATCTCTAACAATATCCTTGCCGAGATCGATTTGGACTTGCTTCATGTTGACAAGCCCGCATTGATGACACTGTTCAGATTGGTTCTGAATGAAGCAATTTGGCTTACAGGCATTACTGTTATTGAGGATCGTAACACCCCTCCTATGCATCTCATGTCTAGATTTGGTAACAGAGCCTGGGGAGATGATGTTGCGGAGCCTTCGCCTGGCTTACAAGGTAGGAGGACTAGAAACCAAACCACACGGCAAAACATGCCGTCTCTTGATGAACTGCCCTCACGGGCGAAATGTATATTCTCTATTGGAACATTCGGGGTATTGGGAACGAAAACTCCCGTACCCATCTTAGAGAACACTGCTTGAAATATAGGCTCCATTGGTTAGTGATTGCGGAACCTATGGTCAGTGTTGATGCTGTTTATGACAGATATTGGAACTCGCTTGGTTACCGCCTGGTTGGGGTTAATCAAAGAGCTAGAAAACTTTCTAGTATTTGGGTTTTTACTAGACAACCGGTGGGTTTGGAGGAGGAGGTGGTGCTATGCTCTTTGCAGGCTCTAATCATTCAGACTACTTGGCAACAGCATCGTATTCTTCTTGATTTTATCTATGCTTACGTCCGCTACTATCGTCGTCGTGAGCTCTGGGATGATCTTATGCAATTACCTGACCTGCCTAAGGTTTACATTGGCGACTTTAATGCAGTGCTTGGAGCTCATGAGAGACAAAGTCGTTACTTGCCAAATCCTCGATCCTGAATCAATTTTCAGGCCTTTATTAGCTTTTGTGACCTGTTGGATGTGCCTCTTTCTGGCAGCAAGTTTACTTATTCCAATGGCAAATTTGCGAGGGGTTACATGGAATCAAGGCTCGATCGTGCTTTGGTTTCTTGCCATTTTATGGATCTTTGGTCCTCGGTGAAATGCGCGCTCTTTTTCGTAATGCTTCTGATCACAAGCCTATTCTTTTGCTTCTCGTCCTTTTCGCTATCAGGCTATGTGGTCAAAACACGAGGGTTTCCTGAGGCAAGTTCGAAGATCTTGGGAATGCCGCATAGCCTCTCCTAATGACATCTGCTCCTTAATGACCAAATTACGTAGGCTTAAAGCAAATCTCTAAGAGTGGAATCGGGACTCTTTTGGAGATATCCGTCAGAGACTGGACTCTACTGCTAAACTTGTTGATGATGTTCAAATTAAAATTGGTGACTGTGGGCCTCTGGAAGACCTGGTTCTGGAGGAAGCTTTGGCCCTCAGGGATTATAATATCACCCTGGAACAGCATAGCCTTTTCTTAAGACAACAGGCTCGCATCTCCTGGCTTAAAGATGGCAACATAAATTCAACTTTCTTTCACCGAAGTGTGCAAATTCGACGCAGCCAACTGGGGATTAACTCCCTCATGATTGACGGGTCTATGACTGATGACAAAACCCTGATTCGTGATCACTTAGTTTCTTACTTTCATTATCTGTTTGATAATGACAGCAGCGGGTCATCCTCTTTAGACATGATCTCCCGTCTACTTCCTCCTGCGGTTTCTGTTGAGCAAAACGAGAGCCTAACGCGTGTCCCTTCTTCTGAGGAGGTGAGGCATACAATTTTTGGCATGGATCCCGACAGCTCTCCGGGAGGCGGCCACCAATTGCGAGTTGGATTGCTTTAAAGTAGGGAAAAAATTTCTTTTCCCTTCGCATCTCTTATATGCTGACGATGTCATTATCTTCTGCAAAGCTTCGGCTAAAAACTATCGCTTACTTCTTTCCATTTTGCAGGAATACGCAAGCTGTTCAGGTCAATTTTATAATCCCTACTAGTCGCGTGCCTCGACGTTGCTTCCTTCAGGGCTTAGCGGATGACATCACTTCCAGGTTCTCGAGGTGGAAGGGATCCTCTTTGTCTTTAGCGGGAAGGGTTTGCCTGGTTTAGTTAGTGTTACAAAGTTCTCTTACCCACTCGATGATGGCCTATCAGTGGCCTGCCACTCTTATTAAGCAAGTTGATACCTGCATTCGTAACTTTGTCTGGACTGGAGACCTTCATGCCCGTGGTTCTTGTACGATCTCATGGGCCCGAGTTTGTTCTCCACGTGAGGAAGGGGGTCTTGGCCTTCGTTCCTTTGCTCAGATGAATTTGGCCTATCTGAATCGTTTATCTTGGAACATTCTTTACAACTCTTCAGGTTATTTTGAGGTTATCAGGGACCGCCTCTTTCGAGATGACTTTATTGCCCCCCGAGACTATGTCCGTTTCATCATTTTGAAGGGTGTCCGCTCTTGTTTCGAGGATATCCTGATGTCCTCCCAGCAACTTGTGGGGGAAGATTCTTCAGCCAACTTCAGGCTTGATAATTGGCCGAGTTACTCTATAGCGGACAAGATCGGTGTCCCGGACCACCTGCGTAATCTTTGTCAGTTTCAGGTGTCAGATTACTGGTCTAATGGTAATTGGCTGATATAGCGGGACTTTCTTGAGGCTTACCCGGACATTGTGTCTGACTTAAAACACTATTCTTTAGGTCCTCCTGGGAGCGATCACATGGTCTGGACTCATTCGCCTGACGGCATTCTTTCTTCTAAGGCTGCCTATCATCATCTCCGACCCTCTTTCCTTAAGGTTCGCTAGGGACCTTAGACTTGGGCCTGCTTTATCCCTCCCCGTCGCTCGGTTTTGGTTTGGCGAGCCATCCATGGCTCCCTCCCTACGGTTATGCTCTTCGATGACGTGATTTCATTGGACCCTCGATTTGCTTCCTTTGCAAGGCTGAAGTCGAATCTTTGGACCACCTCTTGGTGGAATGTGCTTTCTCATCGGCCCTTTGGAAGTTTTTCTTTGTTTTGTTCGGCATTGGTTGGCGTGATTGTGCTAGCTTTAATGAGCTGATTTCCTGGGCGATGATGGTCCATTTTAGCCCAAAGATTTTGTCTCTGTAGAGAGTGGTCTTCATCTCTTGCACTTGGGCACTTTGGACCGAAAGGAACCAGAGAATTTTTGATGACATCCGACACGGTTTGGATGCGATGAAGCGTCTTATCTCAAATCTGGTTGATGAAACGGAAAGGATGGACGTGGGACATTCTTTCAGCTCCCAGGAGGATTTAGCTATTTTGAGTTCGCTTCATGTAACTTCCCACCCGGTTAAGGCACCCTCGGTCAAGGAGGTCTTTTGGAACCGTCCGCCCCCTGGCTGGACTAAGTGCAACACGGATGTCAGCACCAACGGGGCTCCTGGCCGCTCCTCGGCTGCAGGTGTTTTTAGGAATCATCGTGATTTTGTCTGTGGTTATTTTGTACAACAGTTGGGGACGAATTTTATGTTTGAAGCAGAGTTGGTTGCTGCTATGTTTGCGGTCGAGATTGCTCATCAACGGGGTTGGTACCAGCTTTGGCTCGAAACAGATTCCACCTATGTCTTTCATTTATTCCAGGTTCCTGGTGCTGAGGTGCCGTGGCACTTTCGTAATCGTTGGTTACATATTCAGGGGCTGCGCTCCACTATGCGCTTCCAGGTCTCACACATCTTTCGTGAAGAAAATGCTACAGTTGACGGCTTGACAAAAGTTCCTATGAGTGGCTGGTGGCCGAACTTCCCGAACTCGCTCATTCGGCACATTAGCAGGGACCTCTCTGGAATCCATTTCTTCCGATTTGGCCCTTAATGTTTGCTTTCCTTCTGAGGTTATTTTCTTGCTGTTTGCGCTGGTGCCTGTTTGTTGCTCCTGCTTGGCCTTGCTTTTTTCATGTCAATTGCAATTGGCCTTGATTTTCCCTGTCGTTTGGCGGCGGCAGAGTTTTTTACAGAGGCCCCCGGCTGCAATCGTTCACTCTAGGTGTTCGAGTTTTCTCTCTTCTCTTTCCTCGAGGTGGGAGGGCGGGTGGCATCCCTTGCACGAGATTTCTCAAGGCTAGGTCATTAGGCGCCTAGAGTGTGGACTGTTGTTCAGACTTTGGGCCCCCAGACTGTCGACTTATGGTTCCAGCTGGGATAGCTGTCAGGCGACGCTCCTCTGGCCTGTTGGCTGGGGACGTCACTCTGACTACCCGACCTGTGGGGTTCAGCGGAGTAGGAGCTAGAGTTGCCGGGCTCTCTCCGGGTCTGTTGATCTGGGGACTCCACCCCTTTTGACTGTCCAGTTTGTGGGATCAGCGGGGTAGGTCTCAGGGCGTTCGTCTTGTCCTGTTCTTTTCTTTTTATTTATGATTTTCGTTCTGCCCGCCAAAAAAAAATTTACACTCCAAGTCCAATAAACCCAAAAACAGAACAGAAGTTGCCATAACAATTGAGCTAATCCTAAAGAAACTGAGAAAGACTTACCATAGCCAACAAGAACTTGGTTGAGAGACGCAAAGAAAGCACATGCAACTACATATACACTTTTTTTTGAGATTCAAATTGTTTCTACAATTTCGAATCTTAGACAGTCATGAGATTCGATCCTCCCACTTCAGTTCATACTTAAGGACTGACACCGTATCTATCAGATCATACATGAGTTGGTTAACTAACACTGGCACTTATAATTCTGCGCTTGCGTTGACCATCAACACAAGAACCGCCACCATCATCGGTTGACTCGGAATCCACCCTCTTGAGATTCTGCATGCTCGGGAATCTCATCTGTGATTCTTGTGGATGTCAACTCCAAATTCTGGGTTTCAGGAGGAAAAATTAGTGAGCTCTCTGATCGGTGATCGCCACCCAACTAATCGCTATTTTGGAGGGTTCTCTAAGTTGTCATGCATGCATGCTATGACACATACTAACAAAATAACTAAATTAACTGAATAGAATTTGTTCCGGTGAAAGACTAGAATTTATTAAACAAAGTCATGAAAATAATATTGTTCGCAAAACGATTTTTTATATGAACTAACGACGACCTCTTTTACATGACCCCACAATATTCAACTATACCGTCTGGTTACTCGGTAGACTGTTAATTGCGTAAGAATATGGGGTTGCGTTATCAGTTTCTTTAATGTAGCTTGCAGCATCAACCAAGACAAAGAGGTTATAATTTTTTGGAATTTTAGACGAGACAAAATTGATAAATAAAATATATCACAATGGTTTGATTGCAGGAGCAAGGCTCCCTTTTATGGAATTGGATTCAGTGCATAGGTACAATTTTACTCTGTACTGTGCATAAGAGAATCATGACCATCTATTTTGATAAGTAAGTACCCTATTTAATCTAATGGTTCAGGATTCTTGAGGAGTATAATTGAAATTTTCTTAGCACGCAAAAATAAAAATAAACAGGAGAGAATAGAAAATATTCATTTCTCCATGTCCCTTTTGCTTCTTCCGCCAATTATCAATAGGAAATTAAAAAAATCTCTAAAATTTCTCCCATATCTCATTTCTTTTTAAATGAGAAATGAGATATCTGGGTGGACGGCTCGGCCCGTGAAGTTGATATCCGGGTTAGACGCCTCGACACACGAAGTGGGATGTCTGGGTGGGTGCCTCGGCCCGTGAAGTCAATATGTCCGGGTGGATGCCTCGGCCCGTGAAGTCGATATGTCCGGGTGGACGCCTCGGCCCGTGAAGACGAAAGGGCGCTTTGGGCTTTTGAGGAGGTAGCCAGGTTGAATGTTTTGGAGTTACCTTGTACAATGACAGATTTGAGATAGGATTTTACATGGACGGTTCGTGAAGGTCGAGTTGGCTTATATTTTTCTAAGTTGAGCCGAGATTCTTGAGATTCGGGCAAGACTTGATATGTTCCTATTCGGGCCACAGTTGCTTGGTACTCACGGTTTAAAAATTCCTATTCGAAGACGGGATTTTCTCATTTGAGAAAGACGGCTTGGATTTTCCTATTCTAAGCCAGGATGATTTGAAATAATATATTCGTCCAGGACGAGATTTCTTGCCTTGGAAGGACGGAGCTAGGTTAAGACATGCTATATAAAGGGTGCTCGGACGAAGAGGACATCACCAACACATCAAACAACAATAACAACAACATCATCAAGATGTCCAAGAATCATGCTGCTCAAGCCAACTCCAAGGAGGCGGCACCACCCACTTCTCAGCAACTCATTGGGAAGAATCCATTCGACGCAGCTTCCGGCAAGAAGGCGGTACCACCACCATCTTCTCAACCAAATGTTGGGAAGAACTCCACTAATTTGGCTCGCAACAAAGAGCCGGCTCTCCCTACTGCCCAGATGGGTATCGAGAAGAGCAACACCAACTTGGTTCTCTTTAAGAAGTCGGATACCACTGACCTGACCTTGCTCACAGAGCTAGCCGACCAACTCGCCACCGTGACTAAGGCACTCGGGACCATGTCCGGGTCGATCGATGCTATCAATGTTCGATTCTCCAACATGGAGCAAAATAACGAAGGGCTGCAACAAGACCTCGAACAACTCATCAAGCGTACTGAAGAGATCTCAGGTATGACCTAACATACCAAAGTGTCCTATAAGCGGCTCTCTAATCAGATCTCCCTCCAAAGAGCGGCTATGAAATCTAACCAATATATCATAGACTACTTTAGTCAAGTCGTGCAACCGACTGTGTTGAATGAAGCCTCTAAAGCTGTGGAGGCTCAAATCAGAGGAAAGTTTGTGTCTACTCCGGTTGATCACTCGAAGGTCATCTTCTCGTGTGGCAAGGCACTGGAGGCATCCAGTATACTCGGTTAGAAGCCATCGACCGAAACACCTATGCACTCGGCATTCCAAGCATCCTCAAGTAGAGGGACCAGAGGAACGGATGATTCAGGAATAAGAACAACTGATGCCATGACCGGTGCGGGTTATGCCCAACCACTTGGCACCCAGGAGAGGTTATGCCTATCTAAGGTTGATGCTGATCAAGGTTCCTTCGAGAGAGGTAACACTCGAAAAAAACCCATTGTTCGATCCAACGGGGTCGATCTCTACTCCAACCCTTCAATTTACTCGCCCAAGGCGTAGGGAGCTAGACGAGGAGGAGGATGGCGACTACCCTATCAACCAGCAACTGACCTATGGAGTGGCCCAATCAAGGCCAGGACGACATCATCCTCCCATCGAGGATGTTAATGATCCAACTCCATAACAAGGTGTTGGTGGGCAACCTACACCCGACCTCAGCCAAGATGCACAACAAGTGGATGAAGCACCCGAGCAAATGTCCCAAGGTGATGCTCGGTGTCTTATCGGTTAGTTGACTCAAACTATAACTCCGGTGACATAAGATGATTCATCTATGATGATCAATCTTGAGACCGAGATGTAAGGTCTCGACAATGAAATGTCGTATATGGGGTCACCATCCTCGGTTGAACCTATGATGGAGCAACTCGACAAAGGATCTTTTCCTTACTGTGACACCGAGACTCTGGACTTTACAAGTTTACCAAACCAACTACAATCGGTTAAGGCTTTTGATTACCTCGAGGTACAAGAGTCTTTTACGCATGAGGAGACCTAAGAAGATTCCTTTGGGTAATATGAGATGGTGGTGGTTGATAACTGCCTAGTGCTTGATGACTTTCCAGGCCCAACTCTTCAGTTCGTGATGTTGAGGCAAAAAGAGATCGATGAGGGTGACATTAACTGTCAGTTAGCATTCGGTTCTACCCAATAGCCAGAGATAGAAGGACAACCTCAACCCTCTCAATCTGAGGACTTGGCTTTACATCAATATCTCAGGGGCAACCGATAATCGACCCCCACGTAAGTACTTTCGTTCCTATAGTTGGCATTCGACGAAGTCAAAAAGGAGAGAGGCCAAAGCAAACAAAGGCCGATCCTAAGACCCGAAGGGCGACACTGGGGTGGCAAGGATGGTCGAATCCTAAGAATACAAAGGTTGACCATAAGACCCAGGGAGAAGGACTCAGGGGGCAAGGAAGGCCGCCCGATAACGGCATCCCAAAGGCTCAAAACTCTTTTCGTCCAACGGGAGCCGATAGTCCTAAAGAAGGAAGGCTGACTTTAAGACCTAGAAGGCAAAACTCAGGGGGCAGGGATGGCCATCCGATATCAGCATCCCAAGGACTCAGAAGTTCTACCGTCCAAGGGAAGCTGACGAGACGTAGAGGCTTTGCCATCCTTATATGAAGATGGACCTTCAAAATGGGTCCAACCCTTGCTGGTATGCTTTCAATCAACTTAGAGACAAGAGGGTCACTGCTGAGTCACCAGTACAGGATGTCCTCACTAGGACCCAAAAGCGTCGCTTTGAGGGGAAGGTCCAAAAGAGGAAGCAAGTCATCAAGAACCTCGAGAGGCAACTTGTGAAATAAAGGACTAAGCTGATGGAGGAAAATACCCTCCTAACTTGCCAAAGTATTAAACATTGATCGGCCCCGACCCGAGGCTGGGCCAAAGAGGTCGAAGTTGATAAGTCAAAGAAGGGAAAGGACCTCAAGTACATTGAGGAGGTTCGACCTAAGGCACCCGCTGACCTACGCGGGAAGTTGATCCGCAAGTGGGTACCTAAGATGAGAAGCGAGATCTGCCCAAAGAAGGATTACTCCTCAGCAGGACAGGATTGACCGTAAGAGCAAGGAGGACTCGGTCGACCTTGACATGGGGTACGTCAAATTTGGGAACTTCCCAAGTAAGCTGGTAATCAACATGGTACCAGGTAGTCCCGGGAAAGAACCCAATCAACCAAGCCGCTTCAAGGGCGACGTGATCAAAGAGGACCCCAACGAGCTTCAGGTGGTAAACAAGTCATTGGCCGTACCTTTGGTGGAGGATTTTATTGGCAATGTCGTTATCATGATGCCTACGCAGGTGATGGGCGAACATCTCAAGCTTCTCTACACCACGGCTCACATTTTTACAAAGTCGATCAAAAGAGTCTTAGTAGACAACACGGCGGTGGTGAACGTGTTTCTTCAATTGTTCTTTAGGGACCTTGATAAGGAGAAAGAGGAGGTCAGTCGGGCCGGCATGATCATAACCATAGAGACGGCCTTCTACTACCAGACCATATTACCAATAAGGGTAGTTTAGAGCAACGTAGATGGCTGGTTTACCTGGTGTGCGAGTTTGGTGAAGTGGCACGTCCTTTCAAACCAACGACCGATTAGTGCTACACCTAGGGGACAAGTACTCCTCCTTACTTATGGGGAATGAAGCAATAGGTGAGGTAAAAAGGCGATTGGAGGTTTATTGCTGTTAAGATTTGTGCAGAAGCTTGCATGCCAACTGTTTAATGGGGACAACCATCAAGCGGCATTCCATATTTTGTCTGATTTTCGGAAAGGGAATTTGGTTGGGTTGCGCTAGAATGACCCCCCAGATGATGCGACGGGAAGTAGGACATCCGAATCTTCAGTGTACAACTTGAATCCATTCGCTAAGTCTAGGAATATCTGGAATGCTGCTTAGACTTGAATTTGATCTAGTCTCACCTAACTTACTGTTGGATGGAGGTGAGGCAGAAGAAGCTTTACTTACTTCTTCAGCACAAGAAAACCTTGCGAGCTTGGTAGGTGTTTTCCGGAGTTACAATGCTAAAGGAGTTGCGGTGGCTGCGGAAACTCTAGAGATAGCAGGGAAGTTCCGCCGGTAACATCAGTTATGTACACAGAGATGCTAGATATAGGGAGGGATATACTATTTGTTGAACCATACATTCAGATCTTACGCAATCTTCAGAAAAATGTACCATTACTACTTGTCTTCGGCTTACTTATATTACATCTTTTGGGTGATTGAAGTGGTGTCTTTGATATGCGGGAGCTTCCGGTTGATTACTTAATTGGGGGCACTTTTAACGTCGTGGTAAAATTTTGTTTCGTCGAAAGACGTTAGAAGAGAAATTTATATGCCACAATGAACCAACAGAAGAGGCATGCATGCATGCAATCAACGCAGAAATGTACTCCACTGAAGTAGCCTTTTTTTTCCATTTGTACCGCTTTCTCAGGAAAAAAAAAGTTTTCCTTTTTGGACTTATTTTTGTGTGAATCCTTGATTTTATATCCTCCTACTTCTCTGAGTAGATTTGTGCAACTCAATTGTTTGACAGGGACAGGGACACTCATCCAGAGCTTAGCTGATTTTCAGAAGATGCAGTTGCTACTGTCAGATCAGGTAAAACAAGACAGATCAGATCGTCATACAAATCCGAACAAATGGTGTTTATGGTCGCGGCATCTATTTACTCTTCTCCAGCTATCTCATCTTTGAAAGTAAATAAAGTAGAAACTTCCCCACTTCCTTAAAGTAAACCGAACAAATGGTGTCTATGCAGTATCCTTGTGCTGTTACAGACAACATCCTGAACAAGCCTCGACCGATAGAGTAATTCGAAATCAGCAGAAACAGAATTAAGACAGAAGCAGTAACATCACAATTACTTGTACATGCCCTGATGATCACACAAGCCACTGGCTCTAGTACAGAGCTATAAATCCTTGAATATCAGTGGCGACGTCAACTTTCTCCGCTCCAGTTTCTTTCCGTCGTACAGTTCGAAGGGGAAGGCGTAGCAGTTAAAGAGAAAGCAGAGGAGTAGCACCCCAGCCATGAAGAAAGAACTGAGAGTACTTAGTCCCGAATGAGGCAATACTACATACAATCCTGCCGTGAACGCCACAACCATCAACCCCATGGCCAGTGCGGTGAGAATATAACCACAGACGAAAAATGTTCGGATCTTTCTGTGATTTCCATGAGTCGCCAACAACAAGTTAATGAAGACAGAACAAGTCGACAGCGCCAATGCTGCATTGTCAGCCACGACAAATGCTCTGAAAGCTGGATTTGCAGCCAGTTGAGCGGAGCCTTGGCGGGGGCCCTTGTCGCTAACATAACCACCAAGTAAAACCAGGTTTCGTTCTGCAATACGACTTAGCTCGACATTGTTAATCAAGACGAAAACGCGCTTGAATGTTTTTGAACTAACTTTTGGTTGGCTGGTCTTACCTTTAATGTGTACCAGGTG
This sequence comes from Hypericum androsaemum, assembly GCA_963995505.1. NCBI lineage: Eukaryota > Viridiplantae > Streptophyta > Magnoliopsida > Malpighiales > Hypericaceae > Hypericum > Hypericum androsaemum. The sequence continues at coordinate 13,285,417 of OZ023180.1, forward strand.
GCATGTTCTGCTCTGGCAAGTGAATCTACTGCGGTTTGGTGCCGAGCATTAACTGCCTGCTGATCAACCAGTGGATGTGTTATTAGAAGGCAGCAGTTGAAGCCAAGAGCAGCAAGCAGATGAACGGGTGTGTTCCCTTCGTTGTCCTTCTGGTTTACGAGATGAGCCAGAGACGAGTTCTTCAGAATCGATCTCACCGAGGCTCGGCTATAATCAGAGACTGCAAAATGCGGTCAACTTTGTATCCGGTCAACTTTTTGGGTGAGCGTGTTGTCGCTTTCCAGTATTTCTTTCGTCATCTCTGAAGTGATTATTTAACAAAGTTAGTTAACTAGGGCCGACATCGGATCGGATAGTTTATAATTAATTAGTGGTTACCTGAACATCCTCTTATTAAAGCAGCGTGCAAAGCTGTTCTACCATTGGGGCCATCATATGCCGGGGAAGAGCACCTCTGCAAGATACAGGACAAGATCCGGCGATGGCATCTGTCGGCAGCCAGGTAGAGCGGAGTTTCGCCGCTTCCGTTTGGCATGGATGGAAAATTTGGCTCATCTGTCAGCTTTTGGACCACACCAAGATGACCGTGCATTACTGCTTCGTGTAGAGCGGTGTTTCCTTCGAGGGTAGTCATCATCAGTATCTCTGCTGCACCCCGCAAGCCATTCAAAGGAGAAGCTTCAACTCGGGCCCTCGCGCGGTCCAGTAGGAGTTCCACAATATCAGCGTGCCCGTACCTCGCTGCAAGATGAAGTGGAGTCTCGAGCCTGGAGTTGGTCTGGTCTAGCAGCCCAGGAGACCATGTCAAGATCTCCTTGACGAAATCGGTCGACATCGTCACCGCTGCAACACTCCACCTCCAGAATCCTCGGAGGACTATTCTAGTCCGAGCAGTTATGTGAACGTGGAGGATCGTGTTCCCGCTTGCGGTCAGCATAGCGCCTAGTTCGCGACGGCCAACAAAGGGCTCGAAGCTTCCTTGTTCCGCGGCATTGTACAGCTTCACGTCCATGTTGGACCGAACTTGTGCTCGACCTGATCAACTACTTCTCCCCAAAGCTTATAAGGAAGCTGATTGTCCGATCACGCGTGCTTACATTTGTTTGTATATTTTTTACAAGTCAGAGGAGCTAATTTATAGTAGGCGAGACTTAATAATATATTATTTAAAACTAAAAAAAAACTTAAGAATATTTAACTCTTAAGTTATTCTATTTAAGCTACTTTGTATGATGGAATTAAAAAGGTCACTAGTTACGAATATTTAACTCTTTTAAGTTATTCTATTTAAGCTACTTTATATGATAGAATTAAAAAGGTCCCAAGTTAGGAATATTTAACTCTCAAGTTATTCTATTCAAGCTACTTTAACTCTTGTGAACAGTAAACCTCAATTAAGGCTAGCCTTTAAAGAATGAAATTTCATTGACATTGACGGGTATTAATTAATCGATAATTTATTAATTTAAAGAGTGTCACACATGTCTATTTTTTTAATCATGTGGAGAAGAGTAGTTCAATTCTGTGAAGTTGGTGCCTATATTGCGCGCATCAATTCCTCGACATTCCTGTCAATCTCGAAAAATTTAGTTGGAAAATTCATGATGATTTCATTGATTTGTGTTATATAGCACATGCTAATTATTTTAACGCGACTTGGACTGTAAACAAATCAAGCCTGTAAAGATATATTAGAAACTCAAGATCATATTTTATTAAATTATCCTAACTATATTTTTAATGTCAGACAATTATTAATTAATGAAATATTTTTGAAACCCTGCAACAATTTTATGATAATTTCATAAAAATGAATCAAAAATCTTTTTAATTATGGAAAAATGGTTAACATATGCAATACTACAACCTGTAGCAAGCATATTAGTATTAGCTTTGTAGCAAAAGACTCCTAAATATTTAGGAAATATAGAGTTCAAATTTATGGTGTAAAATTTATTTTTCAAAAAAAATATTAGTATGAGCTATGAAGCATGCAGATCCTTTTGTGATTCTCAAGAACAGTGTTTTTATCCCTCTAAAAAGCTCTGTCCATGTTATTTTTTGCAACATGATCCACATTATACAAACTTTTAAGCCCTTGACATATGTACTAATAGTTATATACTCTAATATATCTGCTCTTTTCCTCAGCTTACAAAACATCTTTGTACCAACGCAAGGATATTTACTCGGATTTTAGCGACTTTAACCGAGAGACTTCTATGATGTAAAGAGCTATACCTTGGTTATAAGATGTTCAACATTCCCATTCTCCATGCTGCTGACTTCCCACTTGTGTTCATTCTGAAATAGCTGCTCAATCTGCTCAAGAGACTTCCCTTTAGTCTCTGGAACCATAGTGCGAACAAAGACAACCGAGAGGGCGGACATTGCAGAGAAAACCAGGAACGTGCCTCCCCTGGATATTGTGTGCCAGATGGAGAGAAAAGACATGGAAACCAAGCCACTGCAAAACCTGTTACCCACTACTCCGAGAGCAGCGGCTTGAGCACGCAGCCGTAGAGGGTAGATTTCTGATGTTAGGACAGAGCAGACGGGTCCCATCCCAACAGAAAAGAAAGCTATGTTGGCGCAAGTAAACAGAAGTGCCGGTGAAATCGAAGGACTTCATTGCACCGGCATGCTTAGACTGGTTCCCAAGCCGAATGTAGAAATTGTCATGCTGATAGTGCTCACGTACAACAATGGTTTTCTTCCAAGCTTGTCTATGAGAAATATAGCAACAAAACAAACAGGGTCTTTGTCGAACCAATAGCCACTGTGGCTAAAAACAGACTCGAGTTATCTCGAATGCTTTCTTCTCGAAAGATTTCAGGGTTATAATAGATAGTTGCATCTGTTCCTGTAATCGGTTGGAAGCATTGAATCCCAACACCTACTAGTAACATCAGGCCGACTGCAGGAGACGAGCTCACGCCAAATAGGTCTTTGTTCAAACTTCTCTGTGTCAGTTGGTGCAGCAGCTAGTTGTATTTCCTCCAATCTCGCTTCCACCTCTTCTTCGGACTCTGTGATGTGTGTCTAAAACACGCATTAAACGTATAAGATTTCAAGTCATTGTTACACGTTTGTCCTTAGTTTAGTATCATTTTAGTAAACATTTGAGTTTTGGGTGACTAATGAGTTCTTTGTGCTAAATTGCAGGAAAAGGAGTCAAATTTGGAAATAAATTATACTTGAAGAAGGAGTCCAGTAGGGACAGCTGACTTGGAAGGGCATTTTGGTCAATTTGGGAGCCGAATTAAAGGACGCGTATTTTTCAGACAATTGAAGATCTTTCTTTCCTCTTTCCGCACATATAAAGAGCGCCTAAATCGGAAGAGAAAGTTACGACCAAAATACTGAAAACTGATATGGCAGATTTTGTTGACGAATATTCGGGACAATAATGAAAATTCGATCTTTTGCATCGCTGAGGACTCTTGGACGACTTCTCTAGGTTTTTAGAGTTAGGAAAGCTTATATATAACCCTCTAGACTTATTTTTACAAAAATTTTCATTCTAGAGAAAATACTTTTGATATTATGTCTTTTGCCAAGACCATGAGGAACTAATCCTCTGGGTAGATTTGAGGGAGGGAACCTAAGTTTTGGTTGTGAGGATCTTGGTTTTATTAATCTATCTCAGTAGTATTTGCTTATCTCCTTGTGCTTATTTTTATTCTTGAATGATTTGCGTTTGTTTAGTTTATTCTAGAACTGATATGCCATTGATTCTTGATTAGCGGTTGCAGATAGGAATTGAACTAGGAGCAAGGTTAATTCAGCGAGTAACAGTCGTTACCAAACTAATTAACTAGGAATAAGTGAGGCTAGTTTGTACATACCAAGGTTTTGAGTATCATTGCTAGGAGTAGGAACATCTAGTGCTTAATGCTATTGTCTTTTAGTTGCCATTGTGCCTATTAGATGGTAAACAATTAGTTAGGCAGTTGTTTGACTAATTGATTGATGATGTTAGTGATCTCTTTGCGGTTGCGGGAGATTTACCCCTACTTGCTACATGTGTTAGATTATCTTTTGTGATCCGGTGATCAACCTACCTCTCCGACTTTGAATCTACCGTGTATTTCTCATTAGTTTTATATAGATATTTATTTTTTCTTTGTTAGTTTAATTTTCTTTCCGAACAACAAAATCCCTCATTTTAGTTTCTTTGTTTTCATTGTTAGATTAATTGAATATTCGTTCCTCCTTGAATCTGACTCGGTACTTTTTTTGCTTGCTATAGATTAGTGAGCCGTAAAATATTGGTTTATTTTGAAAGGTTTTGACACACTCGTCACTCTGCTGTCTTTAACAACACAGTTCGGGCTTCGTGGACTCAGTTTTGTAAGATCAGCCACCTAGGTGACTCTGGGATTATGAAGAGGGCAAATGCAACCAAGATGTAGAGAAAAGTTCCCACAACAAGCATCATCCTCCAGCTTGTGCTATCCTTGTGCTGTTTACAGTCAACATCCTGAACATGCCTCGATCGATAGAGCAATTCAAAATCAGCAGAAATGAAATTTAGACCGAAGCAGTTGAAAATATTGGTGCAGTATGCATTCTTATTCATCCTCTTCGTTATAAATAAACATGGAGATGGCTGGTTTACAACTTACAGACAGAGTCGGACACATCTCCATGATTTTAAATCAAATCAGGACATCTTTATTACTAGGATACATCCTATCGTACAAAACTCATCAACTTAGATACATTCTCTAAGTAGACTTCTAATCTCAATACTCCCCCTCAAGTTGGTGCGTACAAGTTAACAACGCCCAACTTGCCTAATAGAAAATAAAAATGGTCCTTTCCTAGTGCCTTGGTAAAAATATTAGCTAACTGAAACTCCGTTGGAATCTTTCTCGGAATAATCTCATTCGAGCGAACGCGTTCTTGAACAAAATAACAATCGATCTCCACGTGCTTCGTTCGCTCGTGGAATACTGGGTTCATTGCTATATGCACTGCTGACTGGTTATCACAATGTAACAGCGTAGCTCTCCCTTGTGCCATACCTAATTCTCGTAGCAACCATCGTACCCAAATGATCTCTCGCACTGTGGTAGCCATCGCTTTATACTCTGGTTTAGCTGATGAGCATGATACCACAGTTTGCTTCTTACTCTGCCATGCCACTGGAGAGTCTCCCACAGACATGTAATAGCCTGTACGAGAACGTCTTGTATTCGGACAGTCTTCCCAATCAGCGTCGCAATACTTCGTCAATTTTGTATCTCTATCAGTTCGCATCAAAATTCCTTGATCAGCAGTCCCTTTCAAATACTCAACTACACGGTCTGCCGCAGCCATGTGCTCTGCTCGTGGCGAGCTAACAAACTGACTGAGCACTCCAACGACATAAGCAATGTCCAGTCGTGTTACCACTAAGTATATGAGTCGACCAACCAGCCTTCGATATCTAGTTTTGTCCTCCAATTCATCGCTTTTATCTGCTTTAAGTCGGCAGTTCTGTTCAATAGGAAATGTGGTCGGCTTGCTACCTTCCTTCCACATTCTTTCAAGATATCCAGTGTATACTTCCTTTGGCTATGCACCAAGCCACGTGAAATTTGGGCCGCCTCTATGCAAAGAAAGTAATTTACAGGACCTAGATCTTTGATCCCAAACTCTTTGTCTAAATACGTCTTGACATCAGTGATTTTCTGCTCATCCATTCCAGTTAAGATCACATCATCAACATAGATCAATGCCATTACTATGACTTTTAAATATGGTCGACTTGCTCCCTTTGATGAGTGTGTAAGCGCTCATGTGTTGTCGTATATTTTGTATGAGTTTAGTTACGTTTCCATTCATTTTCGTCGTGTCGAGCTAAGTCTTGTGTCATTTTTATGTGATCATGTCATGGGAGGCCTTAATCTTTGGGGTATAATTGTAAGAGTTCACTTGGTAGATTAGCTCGAGAATGAAAAATAGAATTGAGGCCAACAAAGTCGAGACCTACTGCCTTTGATGTAGTAATTGAGGAGGGTCGTGGAAAAAGAAGAAGAAGAAAAAAAAAGAGCAAAAGAAAAGTGGAAAAATGTGAAAAAAAGAAAGAAAAATAGAAGAAAGTTGGGAAAGGAACATGTGCTGAATGATGGAGAGTGGAAAGTTTGGTAAGTGGTTGGAAAGTGAATAAATAAATGGCACAACTCGAGCTATGTGTTCATTAGGATTGAGTGTGATATTGGGATGAGTGCATAATAGATATATTGTGAGGTGTTTAGAATAGACGAGAGCTAGAACATTTTTGTGAGCTCCTCGGCCGGGTGGTTTAGCTATTTCCCACATATATTATCCTCACCTGACCCTACCCCCATTACAACCCAATAAAAAGTTTCCTTGATCACGAGTCCCACATTTATCGAGACACCACTAGGTGAGACGTATAAAACTTTGAGACCCCGGACGTGTACGCGAGTGATAGGTAGTTGACTACTCATATATGTGAGCTTAAATTTTCGAACCTCTGAGTGGTCAACCCTCTAGTGTAATCTACTTAGAGCAAAAACTGGGTTAAACTATCAAGGATGCGGTGTCTACACATTTTTACTCCTTGTGCTCCAGTAAGTGAACTACTGGGCTGTGAGGTGATCTTTTAATGAATGTTCAGAATTTTGGGGTGTGTCTGATGCGCCTTACTTGAGGACAAGCAAGGAAATAAGTGTGGGGGTGTGATGAGTGTGTAATCGCTCATGTGTTGTCTTATATTTCGTATGAGTTTAGCTACGTTTTCATTCATTTTCATCGTGTCCAGCTAAGTCTTATGTCATTTTTATGTGATCATGTTATGGGATGGTTGTCTACTGTGTGTCGTATGTAATGGCAGGTATTTGGAGCGGTTCATGAACAAATGGAGCAACGACGAAAAGAAAAGAGAAGGATCTTACTTGACCTGGTGGGCGCAGCCCCCTAGCGATCGCTAGGTGGGAGCCTAATAGACGATGCTCGAAATCGACCCCTAGCGGCCGCTAGGTACATAGCGGTTGCTAGGTCCCACGAGGCTGGAAAAAATTCACTTCTTATTTAGTCGGGATTTCGATCCTTTCTATTATATTTGACTTTTAGCCTCCTGTTTCGGCCTTAGGACTATAATTATATTATTTTACTCATTACTTGGCACGAAAGACTTCTAGTTTAGGTTAAACCTCCTCTAGATTTTCCTATTTTCATGTTAGACTTTTGGCTATATATAGGCCTTAGTCTCTTAGGTTTTATTCATACTTTCTACTGTAATATTGAGACAGCTTTTAGGGATCAATAAAGTCAAAATTTTGTTCAACTTCGTGGAGGAGATTGGCGAGGCTTGCTCGAACGACTAAGCCCTCTGTTTTTCTTTACTCTGTTTTCCTTTACTTATGCTTATCGTTATGATGTTTTCCATTGATTTCTGTTGCGTTGTTGCCATGCTTAGCGAGTAGATTTCTTTAGAGTGTGATGCCCTAATATGCGATTGATTGCCTATGTGAATTATGGTTCGAATACCTTGCAAAATAGTTGTTAGTTGGTGTACTTAATGCTTAACCTAACTTGATCACTTAGGTAATGATTATATTTGATAAGAGTGTGATGCCCTAATATGCGATTGATTGCCTATGTGAATTGTGGTTCGAATACCTTACAAAATAGTTGTTAGTTGGTGTGCTTAATGTTTAACCTAACTTGATCACTTAGCTTTTAGCAGATGTGTCGGGTTGTCCCTGTGTCTATGAACCACTCTCTTGGGTTATCCACCAGATTAGCTTCAAACACCACGGCGGATAGGTGTAGCTTAGACAAGTTCTCAGCCAGGTTAGCCTTCTCACGATCGTCTTTCTTTGGTAAGCGATAATCTTTGGCCATGTGACCGGGCTTGTCGCAGTTGTAGCAATTGCCCTTGATCTTCTTAGCTTTCTTTTGCTTTGGCTCTTGCTTCTCCTGCTTATTTTCGGGCTTCTTCCTCTTCTTGCCAGTACCACCTTCGGCGAGGTGTACTTTAGCCTCGGAGTTGAACCTGCCGGTCTTGACTTTAGATTTTCGGTTGTCTTCCTCGATCCTTAGTCTCACGATTAGGTCTTCCAGCCCCATGTCCTTCCTCTTATGCTTGAGGTAGTTCTTAAAGTCCTTCCACAGAGGAGGTAGCTTCTCGATCATAGCCGCCACTTGAAAAGACTCGCTTAGTTGCATTCCTTCAGCATGGATCTCATGTAGGATTAGTTGCAACTCTTGCACTTGGTCTATCACCTTCTTGGAGTCGACCATCTTGAAGTGGAGGAATCGTCCGACGATGAATTTCTTCAAGCCGGCATCCTCCATTTTGTACTTCTTCTCCAAGGAGTCTCACAATTCTTTTGCGGTCTTGAAACCTGCATAGACATTGTAAAGGGTGACGTCTAGTCCATTCAGAACATAGTTACGACATAGGAAGTCGCTATGACTCCATGCATCGAGGGCGTTGATCTTCTGTTGATCAGCCTCATTTTATGCCACCTTCAGAGCCTCTTCCTTCAAGAATCGGACTAGGTTGAGCATCGTCAGGTAGAACAGCATCTTTTGTTTCCATCTCTTGAACTCGGTACTGTTGAACTTGGCCGGCCTTTCGGCGTGGACAGTTCCCGGGACCGCTGGCACTGGTGCTGAGCTTGTTGATGCCATCTTCAAATACACAGATCTCGTCTTACGATTGTTGTTTGTCAGATGTGGTGTACTTGATTAGGATCTTTAATAGTCGAGGTAAGAGTTGGACTCTTTCTCCGTAAGATGAGATTGCCCCGTATTCAGTGCTTACGGGCTGCGGCAATCGTCCCCAAGATACAACAACTAGGCTGCTTCTGAGTTCGTAGCACAACGACCCTCGAAGCTTCAGGTGAACCTTGGATATTCAAAACTTTCTGAGAGAGGGAGAGAGAACCTACAATTGCTAATAAATGCTTATGCAAGTTGTAGTGGGGTGAGTGCAAATGATGGGGGATGGGCCTATTTATAGGCGCTGGATGGGAGGGAGGCAGGCACTCCGAAGGGGCACGTCCGTTCGGCCAGCAGGCTGGCTGGCTGCGCTCGTGGCTCTTCGGTGGCCATCCTGGACTGGTCAACGCTCGCACTCCTTCACGAGGGATCTCGCAACCTTTCGGCCGTCTGGAAATTTTTGGGATGTTCCAACCCTTCATGCCTCTTCGGTGGCCATCCTGACGGCGCTCGCAGCCCCTCGTCACTTCGGTAGCTACGCAGCTCTCTCCAGACTCGGACAAAATACTTAAGGCTCCTCCAGCTCCAGACTTGGGCCTTTCACTATGGGCTTTGCATTGAACTTTCATTCAATTTTATTCCAACACCACCTTTACCAAACAAAGGCCATTCAAAGGTCTAGGTGAAGCTGATCCTTACATCATCATGCTTAACCTTTCAGCGATTGACCCCCAATTATGGGCGGAACATTTCGAAATCTGGAAAAAAAGGGTAATTCCTGCCGTCATTGCAGCTAAACCCTCCAACGGCGAAGAAATGTGCGGCATGATGGAAGCATACATACATCCAAATGTATTGCCTCTATGGAACATGTTCAAATCGGGAGACAATAGAAAACTTCCCGCTCTGTCCGCACAATATCAAGAGCTATTAAGCCTTGGTAATAATCCCTACAATTTTGTGGAAATCCATTCACAATTGTTAGGAGTATCAGATCAGTCTTTTTCCAACCAAACGGCAAGACAGGTTAAGGCAATCCGAGAGTTTGAACAACTTACTCTCGCATCCAGGAATGGCATTAAGCAATTCCTTGCTAATGCAGCTCAACTGGTATGTCAGGCTAATCACGCCTTTAACCAGAATACGATCGATAGATTGTTTCTGAAATTACCAGGCCCATTAGGCCTTGAAATCCAAGGTAAATGGAGAGAAACAAAGCCCGCACAGTCAATTTGGACGATATACGTGGCCATAAACTTTATTGTTTCTTATTTAGAAGAAAGGCATCGCTTTGAGGCAGCGACCAAAGAACTCGAAGATATTTACTTAGACTGGATACGACATTAGCCAAATCCTACATTGATTCAGAATTGGGTAATCCTACCCAAGGATACAAAAATGCAGTTGCAGACCCTGTTAAAAGGGAACTTGCAGAATTGCAGTGCCATGTCGCTTCTTTGCAGAATCTTCTGCAGGAGCAGAAAGAGGCAACAAAGCGAGAGCTCCAGAGGAGCTTGCATCATTCAAGGTGGCCACTGGATTTACAGATGTGCCAACCTCTTCCAAGGGAAAGGAGCCTGTCAAGTGCACTCTTTCCTCCACACCGATTATGGTGAGTACAAATGGTACTCATCGGAAACCACCAGAAGGCATTCGCAAGGAGGCCTCGGGTAATAGTGCCCCAAACTCCTAAGTCTTGAGAATTTAACCCAGGCACCAACTGCTTTGCCGCAGGGTAATCGAGAACTTCCCAAGTAAGTTGGCAATCAATATGACGCCAGGTAGTCTCGCGATGGAACCCAATCAACCAAGCCGCTTCAGGGGTGACGTGATCAAAGAGGACCCCAATGAGCTTCAAGTGGTAGAGAAGCCATTGGCCGTACTTTTGGTGAAGAACTTTAGTGGCAACGTCATCATTGTGATGCCTACGCAGATGATGGGCAAACATCTCAAGTCTCTCCACACCACGGCTCACGTTTTTGCAAAGTCGATCAAAAGAGTCTTCGAAGACAACGCGGCAGTAATGAACGTGTTTCTCCAATTGTTCGTAAGGGACCTTGATAAGGAGAAGGAGAAGGTCGGCCGGACCAGCATGATCATAACTATAAAGGCGGCCTTCTACGATGGGACCATAATACCAATAAGGGTGGTATGGAGCATCGTAGATGGCAGGTTTGCCTAGTGTGCGAGTTCAGTCGAGCGAAATATCCTTTCAACCCAACGATCGATTAGTGCCACACCGGGGGGGTAAGTATTCCCCCTTACTTATGGAGAATGAAGCAATAAGTGAGGTGACAAGGCGATCAGAGGTTTCCACTTTGTCACCCTATAAGTCGGTCGGGTATGTCCTCGAAAAGACGGCTTAGACCTCTTCAAGTTACTCATCTTCATTCTGAGTTAGCTGAAGGATGCCGAGCTAGAGATGAAGACCACGTCAACGCTTCTCACCTGGTCATACCGAAGCGTTAACATGCGGGGGGCATTATTGAGGTACAAAAATAATCTCAACATTGTCAACATATTTTGAGGTATCTGGTGTAATTTCAAAGTGACCGGGTGACCGGTGATCAATGTGGTCTCAAAGTGACCGATGGCCGGTATAGTCTCAAAGCGATCACTTTTGGTTTTGAGTTAGAAGAAATTGTCGATGGTCTCCCCTCCATTAAGTCCAATGATGGTCTTACTTGGTCAAAACCAATAACGGTAGATTTTGACTCAGAAATCGGGTCTAAACAAAGCGTCAAGTCCCAGTGTTAGCTTGCTCGATAAGTTCTGACAGACTTTAGTAGATCAGCGGTAGATTTTGACTCAGAAATCGGATTGAGCTGATTCTTTCGGATATGGAAAGGCAAGACAAAGATCTACAACTTTTTAGTTTACAACTTTTTTTGATTCAAAGTGGAAGGTGGTGAGCTTGGATGGTCACTTTGACCTTTGAGGCGGGAGCCCGGTTGGACGCCTTCGCCCTCGAAGTGGGATGTCCAGGTTGGACACTTTAGTCCGTGAAGTCGATATGTCCGGGTTGGGCACTTCAGTTTGTGAGGTCGGTATGTCCGAGTTAGGCACTTCGGTCCATGAGGTCGATATGTCCGGGTTGAACACTTCGGTCCATGAGTCAACGGCAGAAAGCCTAAGGCGAGAAGCCGAGCGAGAGGCCGAAGGCAGGAAGCCTAAGGTGAGAAGCCAACTTAGGGGCATTGTTGAAGTATAAAATTGGTGCTTCGGGTTGTACCCACTTATTTCCAGGTTTGCATTGAGCAACCTGTGTTCGGGTTGATTAGACCGCTCGATCCACTTCAAGGCAGGAGGCGAGATACCACCTTGTTGGTGCGAGCGGATGGATGGTGCCGGTTTGGGAACTCGGGCGGTAGGCACATACCGCCTAGGGGCCTGCGGGCGGAAGGATGGAGCTCGGTCCACTTCAAGGCGGGAGGCGGTATACTGCCTTATTGGTGCGAGCGGGTGGATGGCACCGGTTTGGGAACCCGGGCGGTAGGTATATACCGCCTAGGGGCCTGCGGGCGGAAGGTTTAGCCCGCCTAGAGGGTCCGGGCGGTAAGGCAGGCCCATTTTAGGCGCTCGGTGGCTTGGAAGCAATAGGCGGTAGGTACCGCCTTGTGTTTGAAAGCGGAGAGAAGATTCTGGGCGTGGAAGTCATCTTGGGCTTCAAGGAGAGAAGCCCTTTTGGTCCGTGTAGGCAGGAGGTTTGGGCTATTTGGAGTTCGTTTTGGCCGTACGGCGGAAAGTTGTTTGGGCGATGACGGACTTAGGACGAGTTTTTACGTGGAAGGTTCGAAATGGTCTAGGCGGCTTATATTTTCCTAAGTAGAGCCGGGATTTTTGAGATTTCAATAAGATTTTGGGACACAGTTGCTTGTTCGGCATGACCAACATATTCCTAATCGGAGACGAGATCTGTTCATATGAGGAAGACGGTTTATATTTTCCTATTCTAAGCCGGGTTGATTTGGAAATGAAATATTCACTCGGGATAGAATTTCTTGCATGGGAAGAATAGGAGCTAGGTCAGTACATGCTATATAAAGGGGGCTCGGGTACCGGAGAAGGACATCCACAACACAACACACAACACACAACTACTTTACTTATCATTGTTGCTTTTCCTTTCCGTAGCCTAGCGTAGTCCGTAGCCTAGCTCTAGCTTTAGCATAGTATAGACCGACCTTGGAACGACCACTCCGAATCCGTCTCGGGTTACTTGTTCACTTATTCCCGCAACAAACTCAAACTTGAGAGCTCATTTATGCAATCGAAGGGAGAGAGCATTCTTGCTCTAGAGAGTGTTTTCCCGAATGGAAAAATTCAATCCAAAGTTAGACACCACCCTATCTGGGGAAAGTTGACATTATGTCCATCAATTGCTTTCCAGGTACAACATGTTTGCCGCACCTACTCGCTAAAACGTTCTTGAAGAAAAAAATTTGGCCAATCCGAAAAATCTAATTAAATTAAGGTGTACAGGTATCCATTGGAGTGCCAGGACCTCTGTTGAACTTGGTTTCCGGTTCTCCCTGCAGTTGCCAAATTGTACAGCTCTTCACATGGAAATTATAGACATATAGTTAGTCCAAGTAATAAGTAAATTTTGTGTTAAAATTTTACAAATGGAATAAAAAAATGAGTCATCGTTTGATACTGATCAACTCTGAATTAAAGATTCACATGAAAAAAATATAGCAGAAAACTTCGCTAATGTCCATTATCTAGTACACAAGGTACAGTGTCGTTGATGTCACCCGTGTAAACTTTCTTGGTGGCCTTTCTTGGTGGCCATTTTATGGGAATATACTAGTTCATTTATCAAAAAAAGCTGGCAGGTTTCTTAGCGGGAACTGGGGAGCAGTAAGAGACTACCGGTGTTGGATTTCAGGTATTCAAATCTCCTCCTTTACAAGATGCTCAACATCTCCAAATTGCACTGCATTTCCTTGCCAGTCATTTCCATTCTTAAACAACAGCTCAATCTGCTCAAATGACTTGCCTTTTGTCTCAGGAACATATACATAAACAAAGGCAACAGAAAGAGCAGAAATTGCGGAGAACACGAGAAACATCCCGCCGACGGATATTGCTCGCGAAACGGAGAGGAACGACATGGCAACCAAGCTTTGTTCGAGTCCACGTATCAATGCACCAACTGATATCCGAACACTCAAAATCAGTCGACTAATCTATGTCCGAGGAACAACGGCGCTGCTACTCAACTAAAAATTCCAAAATTGACCCAAAAAAGTGGCAATTCTAACAATTCCATCAGCCAGACAAAAACCCTTTGCCTGAATTCCAACAATTCTCGAACCTAATTACTCTCCATCTCCATCTCCATCTCCAAGTCCTAGAAACCCAAAAACAGAACAGAAGTTGCCATAACAGTTGAGCTAATCCCAAAGAAACTGAGAAAGACTTGCCATAGCCAACAAGAACTTGGTTGAGAGATACAAAGAAAGCACATGCAACAACATATACACTGGCACTTATAATTCTGCGCTTGCGTTGACCATCAATACATGAAAAGCCATCATCATCGGTTGACTCAGAATCCACCTACTTGAAATTCTGCGTGCTCGGGAGTCTCATATGCGATTCTTGTGGATGTCAAATCCAAATTCTGGGTTTCAGGAGGAGAAATTAATGAGCTCTCTGATCGGTGATCGCCACCCAACTAATCGCTGATTTGGACGGTTCCTTAAGTTGTCACACATGCATACTATAACACACATACTAACAAATTAACTAAATTAACCAATCAGAATTTTTTCGGTAAGACACATGATCCATCTATATTCAACTATTGCCTATGGATATAACAGTATATACCAGACGATATAAAAACAAAATCGATGGGAAAGTGTGATGAGATTGTTATTTATGGTTAAGATTTTGCCGTCTGGTTACACTGTTAATTGCGTAAGAATATGGGTTGCTTCATCAGTTTCTTTAATGTAGTTTGCAACATCAACCAAGACAAAGATATTTATATTTATATTTTTTTTTGGAATTTTGGCTAGACAAAATTGATAAATAAAACCTATCACGATCTTTAATTATCACGACTAAAGGAACTCCTAAATATAGACATATCAACAGATATCTCACAATTGTCTAGGGATACACATTGAGGAGCAAGGCTCCCTTTTATAGTCAAAAGCCTTCCATAAAAAAAACTTAATTATTACAAGCTTTTCTTAATTGATGACCAAATCTCCTAGGATTTTCTCCAACCACACGTATTTCAATTTAATGCTTCTCCATCCAAAACCAACTCAGCAAGATTCTGAATAATAGATATGCATGTGCTTAACTTGGATTCTGAATTTAATAGCTAATCACACAAAACATTTATTAGAACAAGAGAGATTAGTTAAAATATCTGTTATGATCTTTGAGAAGATTTTTAGCTGTAATTGGATTATTTAAGAGAGATTGGTTAAAATATCTGTTACGATATTTGAGAAGATTTTTAGCTACGGATAGACCTTTTATTTCTGATTTACTCAAATTTATTCTTCTGTTGGAGCGGAAAATTAATTCTCGGATTTGTTTGACCATATCTCAGTAAAATAGACGTATCTTCCTACTCGTATATCCGATTGATGCAATTCCAAAAGCAACAAAAAGATAGAACACGGATCTAGAATTTTCTAGTTTGTGACTTCTCCAAATTCGGCACAGAAGGAGGTCAGACTTGGGGCGGAAGTTTCGGGAGTAGATTTTCTCCTTATTAGGCGGCGGATCTGCTGAACCTATTTTGGTAAAAATACCGTAACTTTCTTCTCAAGTATTGGATTAACACGATTCCAAAAGTCACAGAAGGAGAAGACAGAGATCTATAACTTTGTTGTTTATGACTTTTCCAAATTCAGCACGGAAAAGGGTCGAATATGGGTTAGAAGTTTCGGACAGTTTAAGTTTTCCTTATTAGGCCGAGGCTATGTTAAGTTTTCCTATTTGAAAACGGCCTAGGGTTTTTCTATGGGGCTGGGGCGAGCTTATTCTATATAAGGAGAGCTAGGTACAGGCATGAAGGACACACAAACCAAACACCAAATTCTTAGCTTCTTAGCTTTTATCTTAGCTTTATCTTATGTAGTTTTGTAGCTTTTATCTTTATGTTTTTTCCTTCCCCTTCTCCCCCATATGTTCAATAAAGTTCTTGCTCTTCTACCAATTCTTTTCTCTTCTATCTATTCTAATCTTTATCTTCTCTTCTCTTTTCTCATATTTCTTCTATTTCTCTCTTTCGTTTGAATCACTCTTGGGACGACCACTCCGGACCCGTTCTAAAGATCATTTCTGACGTTCTACCATAATTTATTTGCAACATATTTTTGGCACGCTCGGTGGGACTAAGGAGGGCGTCTAAGAAGAGTGATTGTTGCATCAAAACACACGAGTTTCCACATACGGTTTCGAGTCCTTCCTCAAAAGGGACGAAACCGGTCAAAGGTTGTGCTGAAAGAAGACATCCAGCGAGGTCAGTTGAGTTTGGAGGGTATTCCGGCCCTTTTTGGAGCCGAATTTGAAGAAGTTTTCTTCATCAAAAGTGAAGATCATTGTTTTCTCTTTCTGTGGATATTAAAAACACCGAAATCGGAGTTTGTACCAGGACGATACGACCAAAACACTGAAGACTGATCGATCTGTATGATTGAGAAGTCCAGTCGGCTTTGGAGGATATTTTGGTCTTGTTTTCGGCCGAATTAGGAGACGGATATTTCAAGAAAAATTGAAGATCTATCTCTCAGCTTTCCAAGAACATCAAGATCGCTTTAATCGGAGTTCGGACGAAAAAGATACAACCAAAATACCAAAGATTGGTCATTCTGTAGGCTGATTACGAATTTTCGATTTATCTTGTCAAATCATGATCAGTTATGAGGGATTTATGGGGAGCAATGATATTTATGAGAAATGGTATATTCTCATGCAAATGAGGAAAATTGTAGAGGACTATGCAAAATTAACAGAGGAAGTTAGTGCTAAACTCCGAGCAATGAGATGCAATCTCTTTAAGAATGAGAATTCAGGGACTACATCAGCAACTGAGGAAGCATCAAGTGGCGTATGCAAAGTTGAGGACCAAATAGTTTCTGAATCTCGCAATTTTGAGACAAGTATTGAGACGGTCGAACATGAATCGACCGAATATACACAATCTTCTTTCCTTATTGAAGAAGTCGAACAGACGACTAGTCCACGGTTGGCCGACACCACGGCCATCGAGCCTACAAGGCCCACATTTGAGGAAAGGGAAGAGCCATGCCCTACACAAGTCTCATTGGCAACTGAGACAACCCTAAGTGCTGTATCAAATACAAAAGGCATTCTAGGGCCTCCGCCGGCTAAGGGAATCTTTGGGCCTTCACCAGCAAAGGGAATTTTAGGGCCACCGCCGAATCACCTGTTGCGGAGATCCAAGTTACCCTTTGTTCCACGAGTAGTGGGCCACCTTCGCTTCCCAATTTTGTCCCAACTCAACGGAAAGACACAGGGGGCCAAGTCTACAGTCAGAATTCAATCTCACCCGGGGGGCATGAAGAGTGCTGCAATATTGTAGTCGAAGCTCCTACATCGGCCAAAATTATCCCAGCCAAAAGACAAGACGTGCTCATGACAAAGAAGATGAAGGATGATAAAGCCAAGTGTTCAACTCCTCCTCAACCAAGCAAGAGTACTGTGAAGCAACAACCTAATAGGCCAGCTCAACCTCGGTCATCAAAGGTTTCAAATTACAGGGAATGTCCTCAAGTCACATGGTCAAAATCGGCCAGCAATAAAAAAAGGGCGTCTGAGTACGCATGGGTTAAGAGAGTCGTGGTCACTCGATTGGCAACCGAGCAAGGAGTTCTCCAGAGAAAGAAACCCTTGAAGGTTTGGGTGCCTAAGGAAGAACTTTTGCGGTCTAAGAAACAACCATGTGAGACACGACCCACAAAGAGTGACTCACCTACGAGGTCTCCAAGTTATCACACGAAGTCCGTGCGAAAGGAGATGCCAAAAAAGCCAAACCCACACTCGGGGGGCAAGTGTCCGGAGTCTCATCGACCGACTCTCACGAAGACTCAACGAAGAAGGTTGGAGCGAAAAATTCAAAAGCAAAGGAAAAAGCTTAGAGACCTTCAACAACAATTGTATAGTCATTTTGATGAAGGACATAGAGCTCCCATTCAACCATGTAGGCCTAAATCAAGTTTTTGCGAGAAAGCCGTGAGCACACGGATATCTCGAGATGAGTGATCAACTACACGCCTACAACGGCTAGGTCTCGATCGGTTTGATGGTACATTCTCCACAAATTTATGGTCTTGCCTTAGCCGGTTATTTTTTGAGTGGAGTTAATTTTCCGCGTGTTCCAAGATGGATACACGTCAACGCTTTTCCTAGCGTCAAAACATTGACGTGTGGGGGGCATTGTTGGAGCGGAAAATTAATTCTCGGATTTGTTTGACCATATCTCAGTAAAATAGACGTATCTTCCTACTCGTATATCCGATTGATGCAATTCCAAAAGCAACAAAAAGATAGAACACGGATCTAGAATTTTCTAGTTGTGACTTCTCCAAATTCGGAACAGAAGGAGGTCAGACTTGGGGCGGAAGTTTCGGGAGTAGATTTTCTCCTTATTAGGCGGCGGATCTGCTGAACCTATTTTGGTAAAAATACCGTAACTTTCTTCTCAAGTATTGGATTGACACGATTCCAAAAGTCACAGAAGGAGAAGACAGAGATCTATAACTTTGTTGTTTATGACTTTTCCAAATTCAGCACGGAAAAGGGTCGAATATGGGTTAGAAGTTTCGGACAGTTTAAGTTTTCCTTATTAGGCCGAGGCTATGTTAAGTTTTCCTATTTGAAAATGGCCTAGGGTTTTTCTATGGGGCTGGGGCGAGCTTATTCTATATAAGGAGAGCTAGATACAGGCATGAAGGACACACAAACCAAACACCAAATTCTTAGCTTCTTAGCTTTTATCTTAGCTTTATCTTATGTAGTTTTGTAGCTTTTATCTTTATGTTTTTTCCTTCCCCTTCTCCCCCATATGTTCAATAAAGTTCTTGCTCTTCTACCAATTCTTTTCTCTTCTATCTATTCTAATCTTTATCTTCTCCTCTCTTTTCTCATATTTCTTCTATTTCTCTCTTTCGTTTGAATCACTCTTGGGACGACCACTCCGGACCCGTTCTAAAGATCGTTTCTGACGTTCTACCATAATTTATTTGCAACATCTTCGTATTTATATCAAGTATGACCCTACTATTTCCAAAAAAAAATTGGACTATTCAAAGGTTAGTTAAAGCAGTTAAAACCTGTGGGCTTAGTTGTTGTGATTGTGGCGTAAGTTGTTCGGCCCAACCAAGTATTGAATTGTATAAATAAATAACGGTAGTTCCACAAATATTCGAGCAAATTGTCTACAAAATTTGTAGTTTATGACTTTTTTTGATTCGAAGCGGAAGGTGGTCAAAAGTCTACGTCAAGCTGAGTTTTCTCTCCCCCAACATTGCTCCCCATAACTTCTCTCTCCCAACATTGCTCCCCATAACTTCTCTCTAGACTTGTTGCTATCCAAGTTCCATCTACAAATGGTTAAGACTTTGTCTTTAGTGTGGATGAATTTTTGATTTGAAAAAAAGAGAGCAATACCAACCTTTTTGATAAAAGAAGAAATTGGCTATTGCTCCTTTTTTTTTAGTAATAGTCATTTTCCATTCCATCGATAGATTTTTTATAAATCCATTTTCAGCCTTTTTTTTCTTTATTTCAATCAACACGTCATTGTATCATAAGAACAATTCCGAGTTTTTATATAACTAAAGACTCTAGTTAACTATTAACTAAATAATTAAGTAATCTATTTCTCTTATGTACTTCGAGTCTATTTTAATTACTGATTTTTTGAAGTATAGATTTTGGAAAAGAACAAAGGAAAAAAAAGACCATTCTCTAAGCTTCTTCTACTGCCTCTATATCTGTCTCTTCCTTTTCTTGATTTCTTGCAAATCTGAATAGTAACGTTACACAATCATATTATGAATTTAATACATATAGATCAATCAACACATTCTCGCTATATGGTTAATCAGTACTTTAAGCATATGTTTGGTATTTATTATCAAGCATTAAGTTTCTGACTTTTTTTTTATGACTCGAGAATATTTGTTGCCATATTCACAACCAAGGTAGAACATTGTTGGATTCGTATAGTTTGTTCTATTCACAAGATTGATATCCAAGATAGCTTAATAATTCCATTGCTAATTAATTTTTTTATAAGTATAGTATTGTTTTATTAATAATAGGAATCCTTTGCAGAATTCACGACGTTGTAACTAGCTGGCTTCTTCAAAACTTTAAGCCTTAAAATTCAATGAGAAAACGCGTTTAAAGGAAAAAAGTATCGAAATTTAACTCAGAAATTTTTACTTGTAATTTTGTCTTTTTTCTTTTTCTTATTGTTTGTGAAATCGTGTTTAATGCAGTGTTATCAGAGTACTTTTTTCTATAACCGTTTTTATTCCGCTGAGATTTTTACTAAAACCACGGCCGCATAAGAGGGGATTTCAAAGCTCTGGTATGTAATATGTATATAAATAATAAAATCACCCGATTAAAAAAAGAGTACCACCATGAAAAGCCGCATACATTTGTCCCCTACATATTACTAATTGCATTGATAATTGATTTTACGACTTCAAACCTTAATTGCCATTATATATTACAAAAAGAAAAAAAGCTTAAAAGTGCAACAAATTTCATTTTTCCTTGGTTCTGCATGAGAAAAAACAAAAAGTAATTTCACATTTGCTCATGTCAATTTATTGATTTCCAGGTACAACATCAATATTTGGCAAAAACTTTCTTCAAGAAAAAAAATGGGTCCCAACAATCTGACTAAGACAAGGTGCATAGACCTCTTAGAACTTCGTTTGTCGGTCTCCTGCTGTAGACTGCCTGCAAAATTTTCTATATCAAAATTTTCCAAGGGAGGAGAGACTACTGATGTTGGATTTCCAGCATTCACAACTCCTCCTTCACAAGATACTCAACATCTCCAAGCTGCACTGCACTTCCTTGCAAGCCATTTCCTTTCTTAAACAGCAGTTCAATCTGCTCGAGTGACTTGCCTTTCGTCTCGGGAACAAGTGCGAAAACGAAGACAGCAGAGATCGCTGAAAACACGAAAAACAACCCGCTAACAGATATTGCTCGTGAAACGGAGAGGAAAGTCATGGCAACCAAGCCGCTGCAGACCCTATTACCAACTGCGCCGAGCGCTACTGCTTGAGCACGTAGCCGTAGAGGGAAGATTTCTGATGTCAGAATCCAGACAACCGGACCAATCCCCACAGAGAAGAAAACCACATTGGCACAGACAAAGAATATTGCAAGTGCGATTCCGATTTTTGCATTCCCTTGAACAGTACGAGAGTAGCAGCCAAGCAGAACAAGCAAGCAGTCATCCCTATTGTGCTCATGTAGAGCAAAGGCTTCCTCCCAAGTTTGGCCACTAAAAATATGGCAACCAATACGAAAGCAGTCTTCGATACGCCCACTGCAACAGTTGCAGCGAGAAGCTTCGAGTTATCCCGAACACCTGCAGATTTCAAGATTTCGGGGCTGTAATAGACTGTAGCATCTATCCCAGTTATCTGCTGGAAGCACTGGATTCCCACACCAGCAACCAACATTCGGCGAAGAGTTGGAGGAGGAGTCAACAACTCTTTCCATACTGGTTTCTTTTCACCTGTAATTCCAGCAGCCATTTGTATTTCGGCAAGTCTCTCCTCTACCTCGTTCTCATTCTCATTCTCCTCTACTTCGGTTAATCTTAGATCTTCTTTCATGAATATGATTGCTCCACTCATGATCCCAAAATCTGCACACCATCAACTGACTTCTTAACTTCTCTACGGCAAGAAGGAGATAATATATTGATACTCCCACAAAGACTCGCACTTGAGAGCTTACCGTATCCAAGAAGGGCAGAGTTAAGAGAAGCGAAAACGGCACAAGCAAGAACGTACTTCCTGGTATTGTTCCGATGACGGCCAACGGCATCATCTAACTCCAAGTGAAGGTTGGCTTCATTATCATGAGAGTCCATTCTTGTATAATACTTGTTCTTGCCAACTTCTCCTCCTTCCTGAACCAGCACAGCCTCATGTTATAGGCCACCCTATGTTGTCAAAAGCACGCTATAGCAGCTTTATGTAACATTTTGGGTATTTACCGCTATGATATGCTGTTGTTAAATGCTATAGACAATAGTGGCTATAGCAGTCAAATAGCGGCCAAAAAGCAGTATAGCGCTATTATTTTAGATTTTGACGATAATTCTTTAAATACCCCTGATTTTTTAATTGTTTACTTATTTATTGAGGGTATATAGGTAATTCAACTCAATAAAATATCCAATTCAAATGGGTCCCTAATTTATTCTCATATAAGTCTTGTCTATCCCTCACCCTTATAAAAAATGCTGCTCTTTGCCTCTCTCTCCTGTTTACTACTGGGAAGAAAGTTACTCATCCAAGTATTGGGCAAGTAATTTTTTTAGTTGCTGTGTAAGTTTTGGGTATTGAGTCTGTGCATTTTTTTTAGTTTCTGAATAAGTTAATAAATTTTGAATATTGGTAAGTGGTTTTTTTAGTTGTTGTATATTGGGTAAGTAATTTTTCCTTTTTTGGCTTACTTTTAGTTGCTGTATTTGTAATTTGCTGTATTTGACTTACTCTTCTCGTTCTTTTCAATAGCGGCCATCCCGCTACCGCTATACCGCTATAACACTTTAAGGGGATTGCCGCTACGCGGCGCTATCTGCTATTGACAACATAAAAGCCACCAGAGGGCGGATTTAGATTCAGGGGGGACTACATAAAAATTATTCCCATGGTATGGACTAAATATGAGCCTTTAGATTTGATAAAAATTAAAATTTAAGCGATCTAACGGTCCAAATTCTTTAGAGGGTATTTTAGTCCAGCTTAAAAATTGACAGCTAGGTTTGCCCTCTCCCAATGTTCCCGTCATTTGCTGCTGCCAATTACCTGTCAAATTAATTTCAATGAATCAGATTTAGATCTAAATAACCCTAAAATCACTTCGCCGCCATCTAGGCAAGCATCTAGGAGAAGGGAGCCGTTTTCCACTTGGTAAGTATCGAAGAAATCCACTTTGATGCTTGTACCCCCGCTAGGTGAGCCGTTCGCCGCCCCACCGGTGTCTCTTCCGTCGTCCCCCATCACGTTCGCCTTCTCTTTCGCCGCCTCCCACCAGTGTTTCTTTCGCCGCCCACGGTTCAGTCAATTTAAGGTAAAACCTAACCCCTTCTTTCGTTTGGATGTTGTTTGAAGGGATGGTTCATTTTCGTTTGGATTTTTACCTCGTCTACGCTCACTGCGACTTCTGTTCTATAGTGGCATTTGCCGTCCTTCCGCGTGCAGCGTCTATCCTTTTCCAATGGCACCTAGTTCGTCACGAGTACCCGTACAACGTCCGCCGTCTCTTCTGCTGCCCCCATCAGAGTCTCTGCCCATTCTGTTTGCTTTTAGGTAAACCCTATCCACATTTATTTCAAGAACATTCAAAATTAGGTTATCCGATTCTGTTAGTTACAATTCTGAATTTTTAGTAAATATCCTACTATGTTTGACTAGTCTTTCAGTAAATTTGGTTTAAACATTGGGTTAACTAGTTTCGTTTGGTATGCAATTGTTTGATATTGGTATGTATCTGTATTAAAATTGGTATGCTTATGTGGCAAAATTGGCATCGTTTGGCATGTACCAAAGTGATTTCCAAACTTGTATTTGATTGGTTGGTTGATGTGCTTTAATTTCTAAAGTATTTCCTGAAATTGGTATCGTTTGCTGCCCTATGGTGGCTGTAGTGCTATGAAGAAGCAGATCCAGATGATTTGCTGCTTGGTTTTAGAAAACAAATCTGTAATTATATGATTGCACAACTAGATAATTTGCTGCTTCTGATCATATTGGATGGAGCGTTGAAATGGAAGGATGAAAAAAAAAATGTCCAAGCGAAAGGGTAGAGGATAGGGGTGTACTAGTTATGCCTTATGTTTTGACTGATGTTGGAGGGCACATTTTATAGTCGTAGTACTCGTCTTTTTGATTGACTTTGTTATTTATAAGGACGTTTGTTTGTAAGGACGTGATTTTTGTTATTTACATATTTTTGTGATATTTTTTTAAACAGTGATATTAGTTGCATATTAGTTTTATATTAGAAGTCGGTATCGTCATGATATTTTTAACCGTTCTTTGTTGGGGAAAAAAACTGATCTCCCAAAACGTTCTTCGTCATGATATTAGAAGTCGTTTGTCATCGGCAGCCCCCAAATTTGGAAAAAAAAACTGATCCCCACAACAATAAATTAATTTTTGGGTCTGTACCTCGAGTAGAAGAAAACTGATAATAGAGTAGAAGAAAACTAATACCACAATGGCAGGTAACCAATATCATAGTGGTAGAAAATCAATATTGAAGAAGTAGGTAACCAATATCAAAGAAGAAGGAAACCAATATCGAAGAACAAAGAAACCAATATCGAAGAAGTAAGTAACCAATATCAAAGAAGAAGGAAACCAATATCGAAGAAGTAGGAAACCAATATCAAAGAAGAAGGAAACATATATATTTGAGGGAGGAAACTAATTTCCAAAAAGAAGGAAATCAATTTCCTATAAGAAGTAATCCAATATCATAAATGTAATAAACCAATATTATATAAGATATAAACCAATATCATAGAAGAAGGGTAACCAATATCATAGGTGATGGAAATCAATATCGGTCAAGTGTTTGATTCAAGTCTACGCACAAATAAATCATTGGTAAAGTAGTTGATTCAAGTCTATGTCCAAAATGACATTGGTCTCGTGTATTGTCTCATGGTTTGAGCCATTGGTTGCACTGTCATTTTACTTTCGTCTTTTCTTCTGGTACTTGGCCTTTGCTATTTTTCGTCCGATCTCATTTTTGCTTTTCAACCTCTTTCTTGACTTCCTTGGATTATCACGTGTCTTTATTGTTTGACCAAGGCTTTAGATGTTGACTGGACATCATCCGGTTGTGCTTCTGGTGTTGGTGTACCTTCATACAAAAATATTTTAGTATTAAGATATAAAATTATACACGAACGAGTAAGCATAACTATAACTTGTATGATTAATGATGTAAATATTTTAGATGCTTACCTTGGATGCTACAATGTGAGAATTTGTGAATCATACTATCAATATTTCCATCAATAATTTTGACAGCATCTGGATCCATAGAAACAAGGGCTGCCAAATGATTCATCTTATGTGTTAGATACTGGTAGGATTGGGCATAGTTATCTTCCGGCATTGTCTTGTCCTTGCTTATCTCTAATCTATCTTTTGCCCTTTTTGTCCATCGTTTCATCACATAATGCTTCAGCAATATTCTTAATTCATCATTATTAGCGAAGCCACTCAAAGTCTCCATGACTTTCAAAATTTATCGACAGATTAATCCAAGACTTTCATACAACCGGCATGAAAATGTTAGCAGCATTTTGGTCTTTTGAATCACCACCAATCTTTCATCAATATTAATTAAATTGGTAGTACGCTTGAAAACACGGTAGTTGCATGATTCACCTACAACTTGGTAAATAATTAAATTGATATTGGTATGGATGTCACGTGATATTGGTGCATCTGTGTATAAACTATGGTATATTTGTGATAGAAATTGGTATATGAGTGTAAAAATTTTGTTACCTGACAGGGGGCTACCATCCAATACTTGTTCAAACTGGTACCGACGAGATTCTTCATATTTCTCTTGGAACTTCTCAAATATTTTATGAGTGAACACCTCAGCTGACGTAACCAATGAGCTGCTTTTGTGTATATTGTTGGGCAACTTAGTTTTGGCTTCAAAATCTGCCATTCTCTCTACATGCCTTCTACTATTAACCATGTTGTTAAAATGTGTAAAGAATTCAATGATTGCAAGTACCCACGTACATTACTGTTGCAAGATTCAACAAGTTGTGTGGTAACCATACAAGCAGTAAAATATTCTCTAACCCACGCTGATCACCATTGTGTTCGAAAATGATGTATATAATTCATCCATTGGTGCCCTCCTAGTGGAAAACACTCTTGAATCATCTTATTCTAGAAATAATCAAATTCTTCTTCATCGTCAGCTTCATTTATCAGATAATTGAATACTTTTAACACTTCACTTGTGCATAGATGACTTAGATTCTTCTTCACATTCTCTAGTATGTGCCAGGTGCATGGTGCATGGTATGTACCTGGCAGTTCCATACTTATGGCCTTAGCAATTGCTTGGTCTTGGTCTGTGAATATTATCTCGGGGGCTTTGTTATCTATGCAATTCAAGAATGTTCGAAACAACCACTGAAAAGATTCTGCTGTCTCATCGAACAGAAGAGCTGCTCTGAAAATGCAGGTCATACGATGGTGATTAAATCCTGCAAAAAGAGCTGCACAACAAAATAACAGTAATTAATTCAATACAGAACTAGGAATTTATACCGATAATAATTATGGCGTATAATAATATATATGAGAATCAACATCATTTACCTAATGGATGGTAGTTTTTATTTGTTTTGTACGTGGTATCAAAACCAATTGAATCACCAAAGATACTGTAGTCCATCCGCATCCTTTTGTCGGCCCAAAATATATTCGCTATCTGTTCGTCACTGTCAACTTCAATTTCATAAAAGAAGGATGGATTCTTATATGCCTCTTTTCTGAAATATTCTAGCAAGGCTGTAGCTTCACCCATTTTTATCATCTTTTGCCGTCATGTGCCCAGATGGTTCTTCAGATCTATAGGAAGAAAACTAAGATTTTCCATACCTCCAGCTACCATTGCCATTACCTCATAAGAAATCCTATTCTTAATGCCAGCATCATTGTGTATTCTAGCAATCTGTTCTTGCATTAGATCCATCTTTCTATTTGATCTTAGCATGTAAGCTAACTCTCCACCGAGGAGATCATGGTTGTGTTGTACATACTATTCATTTATGAAATAAAATGACTTCTCAGATGATAAGTAGAATGTGATCATTGCTTTGCAACCAGTTCTTTCCTCTCTTCGTTTATATGGCCGAGTTCCAGGCTCTTTATGATCCTTACCCCACATACGAATACCCTCCTTATTGCAGAGATATCTGATATAGTAAATCTCTGCAATCTTTTCACCTTTGATTGTCTTTAGTTTTTGATAATCTTTCCTCACGCTAAATCCTTTTCTTTGTGCATAATAGAGGTAGAAGTTCAGTGTCTCGTCCACCTTTGGAAATTGCATTTTTTTTCCACCATTCTTTTTTCTCCATTTCCTCAACTATTTCACCTGCATAAGATCGAATCTAATTTCAAAATAGAAGGGAACCAATATAAGAGGAAGAGGCTTCCAGTACTGGAGTTGGGAAAAACCAATATGACATAAGAAGGAAACCAATATTGAATAAGAAGGAAATCGATTTCACACAAGGGGGAAAACCAATATCACAATGGAGGCATACCACTACCATGGTGGAAGGAAACCAATATCATAGTTGAAGTAAACCAATATCTTTCAGCGGATAGAAACCAATACTATGATAGCAATAAACGAATAACATAGAAGAAAGGAAATCAATATCGGAAAAGATGAAAAATAAAAGCAAATTAGAAGCAAACCAATATCATATTAATTAGAAGGAAACTGATATCGTTGCGGATGGAAACTAATTTCCTATATATATATATATGAAACCAATATCATTTAATCAATTAGCCAATATCATGGAAGCCACAAACCTATAATATGCAAGTTGGAAACCAATATCGAGAAACCAATATAGGTATGCTCAAATTTTCTACTTCTTCCCACGGTAAACACATAATAAAACTAACGATTAAATTGAAGAATATAATTTACTTCCAAATTGTTGATTACTATTGGAAATCACATATTCTTGGGTAAGAATCGCATCAACGTTCTGATCTAAATATTCTAAGCTACATGTTCAGTCAATTATATAGAAAGCATTATATTGGTTTCCTATTAAAAGATAGTTCAACTTACCTCCTACTCCATTTGGACTGTTCTGATCAATTGTTAAACAAGCCGCTTCGATGTCTGTGTTTTCAGATAAACACTGGTAAGAGCCTGATGCGATGCGTTATTGGAGATAATAAAACTCAACAATGCGGATGATTAGATTCGAGTATTACCATCATCCATGAAAACACTGTATTGCCCTTCGTTATAATGATTTTCGTCAGATGTGTTCATTGTTGGTATTCCTACAAAATTGAAACCGATGAAAATTATAATAAAATATCTGTAAGATGGACATTGTAACTTCCATTCGAGCAAGATGGAAACCAATTGGAACGAAAACTTTTATATGAAAAAATCAAAACAGTATTTACCTTCATTTAATCGGCTTGTATTGGTTTCGTCATTCAACAATTCCTCGGCGTTTGATTCTGACGGCATTTTTTGGATTAGAGTTATTGTGTTGTTTTGTTGGAACGACGGCTGAATGAATTTGATGTAGGGTTCCTCCCGTTTTTGTTGTTGTCACGTCCAGTAATTAGATTCTAATGTGATTTTAGGTATAATTGGTTAGTTTTGTTTTCCTATTTATTTATTTACTTAATTATTTTTAACCTAATTAAGCTTCTCTTTTGTAATAGAGTTGTCCAATATTATTCCTAATAATTTTTATAATACCTAGAGTACTCTTTTATTCTCTTTGATACCTTTCAATGAAGATTACTCATATTCTTACTGAATTTGAGCCCCAGAGGGCCGTGCCTCTTTTGGACCAAATGCAAGAGAATCCGTGCCCTGCTCAACCCAAAGCTCGAGCCTTTATTGCTTCCTGGAATGTTACGATTGGTTGCGGTTTCCGGTCCTGACGAAGAAGGGATGGGCTCTTTCTCGTCTTATGCCAAGCAACAGGACACTACACAACATGTCCGCTTTGCTTGCCAAGAACAGTAAAAAAAAACTCTTAAGGTAAGAGAGAGCAAGATTTTGACAAATTATTAAGAGTTCACTGATAAATTACAAAAATTAACAGTAGAGAAGTACAATCTTTTAAAAAAGTTCAAAGGCAATCTGATTTTTTTTTAAATCTAATATAATTTACAAAACAATAGAGATTACAAGAAATTTTGTTAGTCAGTCTTGCTTTTCTGACTTTTAATCATATCTGCAGTTGTCCATTACCAAAACATTTAGGCTTGACAAGTTCAACAAATTTATTTCCTTCCTTGGTTTTGCTTCTGCAATCTGCATACAAAAATGGGAAAGTTTACATTATGTCGATCTATTGCGCTCCAGGTACAAGTACAACATGTTACTTGGCTAAAACGTTCTTCAAGAAAAAATTGAAAAAATGTAATTAAATTAAGGTGTACAGATATCCATTGGAGTGCCAGGTCCTCTGTTGAACTTGGTTTGTGGTTCTCCACGCAGTTGCCAAATTGTAGAGCTCTTCTCATGAAAATTACAGGAAAAGACACGAGAGTCACTGTCTAATAGTTGTTTAATAGTGATCGACTCTGAATCAGAAGTTCACGTGAAAAAACCTGGCTCTAGGGAGTAGAAAGAAACTACAAGTGTTGGATTTCCAGTATTCAAATCTCCTCCTTTACAAGATGCTCGACATCTCCAAGTTGCACTGCATTTCCTTGCCAGTCATTTCCATTCTTAAACAACAGCTCAATCTGCTCAAGTGACTTGCCTTTCGTCTCAGGAACATATACATAAACAAAGGCAACAGAAAGAGCAGAAATTGCTGAGAACACGAGAAACGTCCCGCCGGCAGATATTGCTCGCGAAACAGAGAGGAACGACATGGCAACCAAGCCACTGCACACCCTATTACCAACTGCACCAAGTGCTGCTGCCTGAGCACGTAGCCTTAGAGGGAAGATTTCTGATGTCAGAACCCAGCAGACCGGACCGATCCCGACAGAGAAGAAAGCCACATTGGCACAGACAAAGAATATAGCAAGTGCGATTCCGATTTGTGTTCCGTTGAACAGCATGAGAGCGGCACCCAAGCAGAACAAGCAAATAGTCATGCCTATTGTGCTCAAGTAGAGCAATGGCTTCCTCCCGAGTTTGTCCACTAAAAGTATGGCAACCAATATGAAAACAGTCTTCGATACGCCAACCGCAACAGTTGCAGCAAGAAGCTTCGAGTTATCCCGAATACCTGCAGATTTGAGGATTTCCGGACTGTAATAGACCGTGGCATCTATCCCGGTTATCTGCTGGAAGCACTGGATTCCGAAACCTGTAATTAACATTCGGCGAAGAGAAGGAGAAGGAGTCAACAACTCTTTCCATACGGGTTTCTGTTCCTCCTTTCCAGCCCCTGTAACTCCAGCAGCCATTTGTATTTCTGCAAGTCTCTCCTCTACCTCGTTCTCATTCTCTATCGTCTTCGACAACACATGTCTCGCCTCATCAATACGGTTTCGCATGACCAACCACCGAGGTGATTCAGGGATAATAGCCAATGCAAATATAATGAACACTGAAGGCAAAATACCAACAGCTAGCATCACTCTCCAGCCTGTGTGCAACGGGAGACCTGAAAATGCATAATTCGAGACATAGCCGAGCAAAATCCCGAGATTAATGAATATCTCCGGGAACGAAGTCAAAGACCCTCTGGCAATGGTTGGCGAAATCTCGGCGATGTAGACTGGAGCGATCATCACACCAAACCCAATTCCAATACCAGCAAGGAATCTTCCGATCATTAGCACTCCGAACGAAGGAGCAAATGTCATTACCGCTGCACCAGTTTGAAAAATAATGGCAGCTAAAGCCATTGTCCATTTCCTACCAATAATATCAGATGTTCTTCCTCCTCCTAAGCTACCAAAAAGAGACAGAATGCTCAAGCTCCCAATAAGAAGTTCTTCTTGTACCTCGGTTAACTTTAGATCTTCTTCCATGAATATGATCGCTCCACTCATGACTCCAACATCTAAACACACGCAAAACGGACTAATTGAAAAACAGAAATGTCGAATTGAACTAAACAAATATTAGAAGGAACCATAAATTGCCCTAAGATCAAGTCAGAACACACACGAAAGTCAACCGACAGATATATGAAACACATCTCACTACTGCATTGCCAAAACGCAGTTGGCCTAGCGGCATAAGACGTAGAACAAATTTACGGAGGTCCTCTCCAATAATCACCTAACAAAAGCTAATTAGATAAACACTCGAAGGGCAGATCTTAAAAAACCAAACTTTAAAATAAATAAAAAGTACCCACATAAACAGCCGAAGACTCGAATTCGAGAGCTTACCGTAACCAAGAAGAACAGAGTTAAGAGAAGCGAAAACGGCGCAAGCAAGAACGTACTTCTTGGTATTGTTCTTCCTCCCACCATTCCCAAGCTCCTCCCGATACCGATGGACCAAGGCGTCGTCCAAGTCAAGGTTAGCCTCATCGTCGTCGTCATCATGAGACTCCATCCTCTCGTACTTGTTCTTTCCCCCCATTGACAAGTCCAACTTCTTCTCCTCCTCATTGCCATTCTTCTGCGCCCCGACCAGCCCCATGTTATAGGCCACTCGTGATGCAAACCCGGAGATGAAGTGTTGAAATCCCAGATCGTTGTAGATCAACCCGAGCTAGCTGCCACTTGCCCGGAAAGGGTGGAAGCTGCAGGAGGATCCGTGCCCTGGTCAGCCCGGAGCTTGAGCGTTTACTTCTTCCTGTGAGGTGCGTTGACCAGGATTGTTCCTGTTCGTTGGGGCTCTGGATCTGAGGAAGGGAGAAGGGTGGTTTGGCTTTAGGCAAGTGGAAGAGGGGTTCTTATTCTTAATTCTTTCTCTTCTTTGTCACGTAGACAGTAAGTACATAAAGGTAACATGTCAGTTTTTTTAAATCTAATTTAAGTTGAGCTGAATTAAGTTTTGAAAAGTCTCAACTGGTCGTCTCTCCAAAAGTATATTTGGTTAAGGTAACATGTCAGCTTCCCAAAGATCGACAGCTCACAGTAGGATGAGCAAATAGACCGGTCCAGATCGATCCAAACCGAACTATAATAACCGAGAACTATTTAAGAAAAAATATGAGATCCAGACCAGATCATTTACTGATTGGTTCTGGTCCAGAACCAAACCAATTTTTTTGGTTTGGTCCGGGTTCGGACCAAAATATCTAAAAATTTAAAAAATAAATAAATAATGGGCGCTTATGAACTTGAGAAAGGCAACGAGAGACGGTGAAGAGGCCGAGAGGAGAGATGTCAATTAAGATTTGACATTTAGATTTGTTGTTTGAGGATGTCGAGCACTCATAAATTGTTTGTCATTGTATTGTGTGAGAAAAAATATATATTGGTTGTGTGACCTTGCCTCACGTGGACTTTTTTATCCTTGTCTCAAAAAAGATCCAAACCAAATCTGAAAATCATTTTTTGAGCAAACATAGAACCGATCCGGACCAATTCTTTTTTGTTCTGGTTCTGGACCAAATTTTTTAGTTTGGTTGGATTTGATTATGTAGTTCTTGATTCCGTGGTGACTGCCTTTACTTTTTACTTTTTACCACGTTTCAACGAAACCAAAAGGATTGATTGACTACTAAAAAAATCCATAATATTGATATTTAAGTTACATATATGGAATCCCGCAAAACAAAAGTTACATATAAAGAGAAAAAAACAAAGTTATATAGATAGAGAAAAAAACAATCTGACTAGTTAGTTATAAGTTATTTTACTTAGTGGGGGTAATGTTTGAGAGACATATTGGTAGACTTACAAAAAAAAGACATCTCATAGTTTCAAGAGAAATTTTTTTCTCGGTACTTATTCAATGTTTATAAAGCAGATGTAGTTTCATTAAAAAAAATGTAATCTCATATATCTAGAAAAGTTGAATAAATCTAAATTCACTTAGTAATAAACTGAATTTATAGACTCGAAGCAAAATAGAATAGAATAGATCTTGGGTTGAGGATGGACGCAAAATAACAAAGTGGCTAACATATTTTTTTTACCGCATCTCGAACATAATCTAATTTTTTTTATCAGTTTTGACTAATTTTTGTAATTTAACCCAAGCGTATCGAGGAGTTCCAGGAGCTTCGTTGGTGGCCGTTTCGATATGTTATTTGGTTTTGTGGTGGATTTTTCAATGTAACCAATTGTCTTGCACGTGGAATATTCCCATTTCTTATGGCTTTTTGATTTTTTGGTCCAAGTAAAGTTAGAGGAGACCCTAAGTATTAATAATTTACATTTCAAAACTAAAACGAGATTTCTTATTATTTGTGCCTTTACGTTACGTGCTATGTTCATGCTATTTAATTACCGTCAAGGTTTTTTTTTAGGGTTAATTAAGTTCAGACGATTTATTTTTAACGTGTTGGCCTCATATAGACATGATCACGGTTACTAAATCATCACTAACGGCTGGCACCAGATTTGATACTAGAGTAATTTTTTCAGTACGGTTTTGAAGAGCGAACTATTTTATTCAATTTTTTTATCCGTAAAACTATTTTATCATAATTGAGTGAACCGTTCTATCATAACTGGGCGAACCATTTTATCCGACCCTTTTTTATCCCTAGAGCGGTCCCAATTTTTTCGGAATGGTGCCGTGAAACCATTTTATCATAACTGAGCGTTGCATTCTATCATAACATGGCAAATCACTTTATCTCCCAGAACAATCCTGGAGTATTTTACACATTCAAGACTGAATCCACTCCCCTAATTAATAAACTGTTAAATGTAACTTAATCGAAGATTTATGGTTTGGAAACAGTGTAAAAATTCGATGACGATTAAACAACAGTAAAATTAAAACTTACATTTTACTAGTTTATAAAATTTTCAGTAATACTTTTTCTTTTAAAAAATTAAAGATTGTATTTCACATAATTTCGTATGAAAATAATACATATAGATATATTTTAAAAAACCTTAAATAAAAATACAAGTTCTTTCTTTTATTTTATGTTTATTAATTTTTTGGTCAAGCCTTCGATTTGAAAATATCTCTAAGTTGATAGTTAGTTTGAAAATATCTCTAAGTTGATTGAAAAGCTATTAGTCGATATTAGCCTTGATCGTAACCAGGAGCTCACGGTTTCAGTCGGAGTCTATAATGATAAACACAATTAATAACTTTTGGGCTCTGAAACAATCAATGGGTTGTCGTCCTTAATCAC
This sequence comes from Hypericum androsaemum, assembly GCA_963995505.1. Lineage (NCBI taxonomy): Eukaryota > Viridiplantae > Streptophyta > Magnoliopsida > Malpighiales > Hypericaceae > Hypericum > Hypericum androsaemum. The sequence goes on from OZ023180.1 coordinate 13,319,375, forward strand.
AAAAATAAATCGGGCCCGGCCTTGTTCTAAACCGCCTCGGTTTTCTTTTTTCGGCTACAATAAGATCTCGCGCGATTGATTTGTTTAGCTCCAATCAACAGTAGTAGTAGTAGGAGGAGGAGGAGACGAAGAAGATGGTATTCGTAAGATCCCCAAATCACGAGACCCTCTCGCTTAACCTAAACCCTAAAACCGCCACCCTCGCCGACCTCAAACGACTGGTCGTCCACTCCCGGATCCCCACCCCCACGGCCTCCCCTGAATCCCTCATCTTGTTCCCACTTCCCCGAAACCCTAGCCTCGATTCCCTTCCCCTTTCCCGCCTCGGGATCACCCCGTACTCCACCCTAACTCTCCATGTCCCCCTCCTCGGCGGCGTCGGCGTCGGCTCCTCCCCCGGGATCCCGCCTCCCCCCGGCGGGCCCCCCAAGCCCCGCCTCGAGTTCCTCAACTCCAAGCCGCCGCCTAATTATGTCGCCGGGCTTGGCCGTGGGGCGACCGGATTCACTACCCGGTCCGATATCGGTCCTGCTCGAGCTGCCCCGGACTTGCCTGACCGGTCCGCTGCGGCCGTCGGAGGGGCCCCGGTGGCGGCGCCTGGGGCGGGGCGGGGCCGCGGGAAGGCCGGGGAGGAGGAGGAGGACGAGGAAGCCGAGGAAAAGGGGTACGACGAGAACCAGAAGTTCGATGAGTTTGAAGGGAACGATGTAGGGCTGTTCGCTTCGGCCGAGTACGATGAGGACGACAAGGAGGCCGATTCTGTGTGGGAAGCCATTGACAAGCGGATGGACTCGCGGCGGAAGGACAGGAGGGAGGCGCGGCTCAAGGAGGAGATTGAGAAGTACAGGGCATCCAACCCGAAGATCACGGAGCAGTTCGCCGATTTGAAGAGGAAGCTCTACACAATTTCGGCCCAGGAGTGGGATAATATCCCGGATATTGGGGATTATTCGTCAAGGAATAAGAAGAAGAAGTTCGAGAGCTTCATCCCCAAGCCGGATACTTTGTACGAGAAGGCTCGGCAGGAGCAGGAGCATGTCACCGCATTGGATCCCAGGAGTCGGGCGGCTGGCGGGATGGAGACCCCGTGGGGGCAGACCCCTGTCACGGATTTGACTGCCGTTGGTGAAGGGAGAGGTACTGTTCTGTCCTTGAAGCTGGATAGGTTATCTGACTCGGTCTCGGGGTTGACAGTGGTTGACCCCAAGGGGTATTTGACTGATTTGAAGACTATGAAGATTACTAGTGATGCGGAGATTTCGGATATTAAGAAGGCTAGGTTGTTGTTGAAGAGTGTTATCCAGACCAACCCAAAGCATCCTCCTGGCTGGATTGCTGCAGCGAGGTTGGAGGAGGTGGCAGGAAAGATCGAGGCTGCCCGCCTGTTGATACAGAGAGGCTGCGAAGAGTGCCCCAAGAATGAGGATGTTTGGTTGGAGGCCTGTAGGCTGGCTAAAGTTGGTGAGCCTAAGGCGGTTATTGCCATGGCAGTTAAGAGCATTCCCAATTCGGTGAAGTTGTGGATGCGGGCTGCAGAGTTAGAGGAAGACAAAAATAACAAGAGTAGGGTTCTCAGGAAGGGTTTGGAGCATATACCTGACTCGGTGAGATTGTGGAGGGAGGTTGTGGCTATGGCGAATCAGGATGAGGCAAGAATCTTGCTTCATAGGGCCGTGGAGTGTTGCCCATTGCATGTGGACTTGTGGTTGGCTTTGGCGAGGTTGGAAGAGTATGACAATGCTAGGAAAGTGTTAAATAAGGCCAGGGAGAAGTTGCCCAAGGAGCCGGCCATATGGATAACTGCTGCCAAGTTGGAAGAGGCAAAGGGGAATAATCCGATGGTGGGGAAGATAATTGAGAGAGGTATTAGGGCCCTACAGAGAGAAGGGGTTGTTATTGACAGAGAAATGTGGATGAAGGAAGCTGAAGTGGCGGAGAAGGCTGGTCATGTTGTGACTTGCCAAGCTATTATTAACAACACTATTGGCATCGGAGTGGAGGAAGAGGATAGGAAGAGGACTTGGGTGGCTGATGCAGAGGAATGTAAGAAAAGAGGTTCTGTTGAGACAGCTAGAGCCATTTATGCTCATGCGTTGACTGTGTTTTTGACAAAGAAGAGTGTCTGGCTTCAGGCAGCACAACTAGAGAAGAGTCATGGAACTAGGGAATCTCTTGATGCTTTGCTGCGAAAGGCGGTGACCTATACACCACAGGCTGAGGTTCTATGGCTTATGGGTGCTAAAGAGAAGTGGCTTGCTGGTGATGTCCCTGCTGCCAGAGCTATCCTCCAAGAAGCCTATGCGGCTATACCAAACTCTGAGGAGATTTGGCTTGCAGCATTCAAGCTAGAATTCGAGAACCATGAGCCTGAAAGAGCTAGGATTCTGCTCGCTAAGGCAAGAGAAAGAGGTGGCACTGAAAGAGTGTGGATGAAATCTGCTATCGTGGAGAGAGAATTGGGCAACTCAGAGGAGGAAAGAAGGCTGCTAACTGAAGGGTTGAAGAACTTTCCTTCATTCTTCAAGTTGTGGTTGATGCTTGGGCAACTTGAGGAACGTCTTGATCAGTTGAAAAAGGCAAAGGAGGTCTATGAGTCAGGGTTGAAGCACTGTGCAAATTGCATATCCCTCTGGGTTTCTCTTGCTAATCTGGAAGAGAGAACCAGCGGTTTGAGCAAAGCTCGAGCTGTGCTGACTATGGGTAGGAAGAAGAATCCTCGAAATGCTGAACTCTGGCTTGCTGCTGTACGTGCTGAATTGAGACAGGGAAATCGGAAGGAGGCTGATATTTTAATGGCTAAGGGATTGCAGGAGTGTCCTAGTAGTGGGATATTGTGGGCAGCAGCTATTGAGATGTCTCCCCGCCCACAACGTAAACATAAGAGTTTTGATGCCCTCAATAATAGTGATAATGATCCTCATGTCATCTGTACGGTGGCCAAGTTGTTCATGCAAGATAGGAAGATCGACAAAGCTAGAAACTGGCTTAACAAGGCAGTCACCCTTGCGCCGGACGTTGGAGATTTCTGGGCTCTATACTACAAATTCGAACTTCAGAATGGGGAAGAGGCTCAACAGCAGGATGTGCTAAAGAGGTGCATAGCTGCTGAACCGAAGCATGGCGAGAAGTGGCAGCCAATATCCAAGTCAGTGGAGAATTCTCATCTGCCTACAGAGGCCATCTTGAAGAAAGTGGTGGTTGCTTTGGGAAAGGAAGAGAAAGTTGTCGATAACAATAAGCACTAGCCCTCATGTTACTGGTCTATGGTCAGTCTTTTCAGCATTAGTAACTGAGTACTGAACCTTAACCTTGAAAATGATGAACATCATCTGCAATTTTCCTGTGGACTCGTATTGTTCAGCTGTTAGTATCGTGTTGGGTCTTCATGTTCTTTTCCTTTTCTGTCTCGGTTCTATAGTTGTACTTTGTATGTATTGTTCAGAGAATGTGATGTGCTCGATGTACCGTTGCTCCCCTGTCTCTTCAATCAAAACATGCAATGGCTTTTCGCATTTCTAATGTCCCCAACTTCTTTTCTGAAAGTGGTTTCCTATGCAATGTAGTCCGCTCAATTAGTATTCAGTTATCGGTTGGTTTCAATCAAAAGAAAAATAATCATTTGTTACCCAGAAATTATCTACACCTACATTTGCCAAGATTGCAGAAAACATATATGAGACTTGTCATGAACCAGGCGAAAATTCTCTCTCCCCCCCCAGTGTTTGATGCTCGTCTAAGCCAAGCCAACTAGCTTTTCACTTACTTCCCAAACCTTTTTCGCTCTCTCTGTGTCACTAGCTTCCTTGGACAGCTGATTTTCGAATGAAACCGAGTCCTTGTTCCAGCTCCAGTAAACACCTGATTTTTCCAGGCTTGGATCGCTCACGACCTTGAATTGGATGAAGACACGCTTGTTAGCTCTTGCTGTTAGTTCCCATTCCACTCGCACGAAACCGAACTTGTAACGAAAGCGAAGACTTCACACGAGCAAGTCTTTTTCCGGCATCCTCTTCGGAAACGTAGCTTTTGGTTATGTACTTCTGGAAGGGAGGGAACAGAAGTCTGAAGAGAGGAATGTGCTCCCTGAACAAGCCTGTTTCGGCAATGCAGCCCGGATAGAGGGAAGCGAAGGCGACTCCGGTCTCCTCGTGGTAGCGCCTATGAAATTCTTGCATCATGGTAGCGACTCCGGTCTCCATTGCCGAGCTATTTCTCCCGTCCAAGCCTCCTGCTAGGCCTCTCAATTCTCGAAGGTTAGCCTTCGGTGGCACATTGCCGGCCAACATGTTTGTGTTTCCTGCAAAGGGATGGGCGTGAGCAGACGACAAATCACAAATATTGCATAGAGATGTTCAGTGGCTGGCTAAGACAAGAATGCCAGAGTCTATTTCAGTACCTGTAATTGATCCGACAATGACCAGGCGCCTTGACACGGGTAGTCGGACTGCTTCAAGTCGTCAACTAGCAACCGTGCTAATAGAAAGTGTCCAAGGTGGTTAGTCCCGATGCTGATCTCAAATCCTTCGGCAGTGTAAGACGGCTCCTTGGCAGTAGGCTGGTAGACAGCTACATTACAGAGCAGCACATCCAAAGGCATACCAGATCGCCTGAAGTTGTCGACAAACTGGCGAACGCTATCAAAAGAAGCAAGGTCAAGATGCATGGCAGTGTAGTTCTCCTTTGACATGCCAGATGACTTAGCCGCCTTCTTTGCTTTAAGGAAGTTCCTGCATGCATGCCATAATAACATTCCATTCCCCTGTTTCGGCCAAGGCTTTTGCTGTGGCCAGACGACACCGGACGAGGCTCCTGTGATTATGACATTGCCCTTTCTCAATGTTTTCTTGGCCTGCGGCGCTGCTTTTCCGACGGTAGGTACCGTAGCGGCCGTCTGAGCTCTAACAATGCCCCTTAGGTGCTCCTTTTTCCTGACATCCTGATAGAAGAGGAGCCCCAACGATTCAGACAATGATGATATATTGAGCAAATTCTTGGTACTATAGCGGCCTAACATTTGTAGTTTTCTTCTTGGGTTTCGATTAAAATCTAATTCTATGAACAGCCAACTTATTTTCCACCAAGTACCAACATCAACCGGTGAAAGACTTGTTCGTGTCGAGTTCGGACCATTGCGAAAGCAGCGGTGTTAAATATATGTTAGGAGAGTTTTGCCAAAACACGCATTAAATGCATAGGATTTTGAGTCATTTTAGCATGTTTGTCTTTATTTTAGTATCATTCTAGTAAATATTTTAGTTTTGGGTGACTAATGGGTTCTTTGTGCTAAATTGTAGGAAAAGGAGGCAAATTTGGTAAGGAATTATACTTGAAGAAGAAGTCCAGCAGGGATAGCTGACTTGTAAGGGAATTTTGGTCAATTTGGGAGCCGAATTAGAGGACGCGTATTTGACAGACAATTGAAGATCTCTCTTTCCTCTTTCCGTGCATATAAAGAATGCCTCAATCAGAGATCGAAAGAGGAAGTTACGACCAAAATACTGATTGAAATGATGGCTAAAAATACACTAGGATGTCAAAGTTCAGGAGAGCAGAAAGTCAACGAAGTGGGCACTTCTAACTTAGAAGAGAGATTCAATGAACTAGAAATATTTATGAAGTCAGCTTTGAAAAATAGCCCGGCCAAGCAAATAGTATGTGGTGTTTGCTCTATTCTAGGGCACCATTCAGAAGCATGCCCCGAGATGCAAGAAGAGGCATATGATGTGGGTATTAGTGATTATCAGCAAAAGAGGAAGTATGATCCATACTCCAATTACTACAACCCGGGCACTAGAGACCATTCCAATTTCAGATATGGGCTACCTCAAGGACAACTAAACCAAAGAGCACCTCCTGCCTGTGAAACCTCTAGGCCTGAGCCACCTCAACAACAAGCTGCTAGTTCTTCCCAATCATTGGAAGACCTTATTAAGACTTTGGCCATCAGCACCACCCGAGGCATTTAAAATCTTGTCAACCAAACTAATACAAGTATCAAGAATGTTGAAAGGCAAGTGTCTCAGATTGCAGCTGATGTGAGAGAGATGAAGAACTCTCAAGGGAGATTACCATCTTAGACAGTGGTAAACCTAAAAGAGAATGCAAGTGCTATCACTTTGCAAAGTGGGAAATTTTTAGAAGCAATACGTGTCATGGAAAAGAACACTCAAGAAGAGAATAAGACAAGTGAAATTGAGAAGGAGGTGGAGAAAGAGAAGGAACCCATAAAGTTGAAGCCCACGATAGAGATTCTTCCACCATTTCCTAAAAGATTTGCTAAAGCAAAGAAAGAAGCTGTCGAGCAAGAGATTCTGGAAACCTTTTGCAAGGTAGAAGTGAATATTCCATTGCTCGATGCCATCAAGTAAATACCAAGGTATGCAAATTTTCTCAAGGATCTTTGCACCAACAAGAAGAAGTTAGGCATAGATGAAAAAGTTAGAGTGGGCGAGAATGCTTCAGGGATCATCAAAAGGAAGCTTCCCAAAAAGTGCAAGGATCTAGGTATGTTCAATATTCCATGCACTATTGGAAATACGAGAATTGAAAGAGCAATGCTTGATTTAGGTGCATCTATTCACTGTCCATTTATAAAGTTTTGAATCTAGGGCCTTTAAAAGACACTAGAATCATAATTCAGTTAGCAGATAGGTCGAATTCTTATCCTGAAGGAGTTATAGAAGATGTGCTTGTTAAAGTAAATGAATTCATCTTTCCTGTTGATTTTTATGTGATTGATATGGATGATGATTCTCACTCAAATTTTTCTCATATCTTGCTTGGACGACCATTCATGAAAACTGCTAGAACCAAGATAGATGTGCATAATGGAACTATTTCACTAGAATTTGATGGGGAAGTAGTGATCTTTAATATATTTGATGCCATGAAGCACCCACAAGATATACAACTACTTTTTCTATTGATGTGATTGACCCGCTTGTCCAGGTTGCTTTTGAAAGAGTATGTGTCAAGGACTCTCTAGAATGGGTGATCCAAAATTCTGCAACTGATCACGATACAATCATGGAACTTGAGGAGGAAGATCAAGATACCATCATGGCTCTCTACTCACTCGGAGAGACCCCAAGAAGGTACGAGAATTCTATAATCCCTCTACCAGTTACTAACGAACATATTCTTCCTTCTACTAAACAGGCTCCCAAGTAAGAGTTGAAAAGGTTACCTGAGAATCTTGAGTAGGTATATCTCGATGATAAGGACACCCTACCAATGATCATCTCTAACGATCTTGCCATGTTTCAAGAGCAATAATTAATTAAAGTGCTGAGAGAACATAAAACAGCCATTGGTTGGACATTGGCAGATATAAAAGGCATCAGCCCTTCAGTATGCATGCACCAAATTCTCTTAGAAGAAAATGCCAAGCCGAAGAGAGATCCGCAACAGAAGTTAAACCCATTCATGAAGGAAGTCGTTATGAAAGAAATCATCAAGTTTCTTGACTTGGGTATCATCTACCCCATCTCGGATAGCCAATGGGTCTGCCCAATTTATTTAGTTCCAAAGAAGACTGGACTTACATTGGTTGCAAATGAGAAGAACGAAATGATACCCATGCGAGTCCAGAATGAGTGGCATGTTTACATTGTATCGCAAGCTCAATGCTACAACAAGGAAAGACCACTTCCCCTTACCTTTCATTGATGAGATGTTAGAACGACTTGCAGATAAGTCCTATTTCTATTTTCTTGATGGTTATTCAGGATACTACCAAATAGTAGTTGATCCGAAAGATCAAGAGAAAACTACATTCACTTGTCCATTTGGTACATTTGCTTATCGTCGTATGCCCTTTGGACTATGTGATGCTCCTGGTACTTTTCAACGTTGCATGATGAGTATATTTTCTGATATGATAGAGAATTGCATTGAGGTTTTCATGGATTATTTTACCATATATGGAAATTCTTTTAACCAATGCTTGCAAAATCTGTTAAAAGTTTTACAACGTTGCATTGACAAAAGCCTGGTCTTGAATTATGAAAAATGTCATTTCATGGTCACTCAAGGCATTGTCCTCGGACATGTGATTTCTGAAAAAGGGATTGAGGTTGATAAAGCAAAAATTGATTTAGTTTCTAATCTCCATTACCCAACTAATGTTCGAGAAGTGCATAGTTTTTTTGGTCATGTAGGGTTCTACCGTCGTTTCATCAAGGATTTCTCCAAGATCGCTCTACCTTTGAGCAATCTACTCAAAAATGACGTGAAATTCATTTTTAGTAAGAAGTGCAAGGAACTTTCGAAAAACTGAAGTTATTGCTAACCACTGCCCCAATCCTGTAACCACCTAATTGAAACCTTCTATTTGAGATCATGACCGATGCGAGTGATTATGCTGTAGGAGTTGTACTTGGACAACGAGTTGAGAAGAGTAGTCATGTCATCTACTATGCCTCGAAGACTTTGGATCGAGCCCAACAAAATTACTCCACCACAAAGAAAGAATTACTTGCCATTGTCTTTGCCTTGGATAAATTTCGTTCTTACCTTTTAGGAACAAAACTCATTGTTTATTCTGATCATGCTGCACTCAAATATTTATTGGCAAAGAAAGAGTCTAAACCACACTTAATTCAGTGGATTCTTTTATTACATGAATTTCACTTGGAGATTCGAGACAAGAAGGGATCTAAAAATTTAGTAGCGGACAACCTGAGCCGTCTGGAATGTGCTGAGGAACCACTACCCATCTCAGATGATTTTTCTGACGAACAACTATTCAATGTCTAAACCAAAGAACTATGGTATTCAGACCTTGTGAATTTTATTATAACTGGTAAGACTCCTCCTGGTTTAATGAAAGCAAAAAGGCATAAACTTCGTAGTGATACGAAATACTTTATTTGGGATGAACCTTTTCTGTGGAAAATTGGTAGTGATCAAGTCATCCGTCGTTGCATAGCCTTATATGAATGTGAGTCCATCTTGACTTATTGTCATACATATGCATGTGGAGGTCACTTTGGTCTTAGGAGAACTGCTAGAAAAGTGCTAGATAATATATTATATTGGCCTACTTTATTCCATGATGCTTATGAATTTTGCAAGAGTTGTGACCGTTGTCAGCGAGTAGGGAATATATCTTATAGAAATGAGATGCCTCAAGTTCCTATACTTTTCTGCGAGATATTTGATGTGTGGGAAATAGATTTTATGGGACCTTTTCCCAGCTCTTTAGGCAACATCTATATCCTACTTGCAGTTGACTATGTCTCGAAGTGGGTGGAAGCAAAGGCCACCCGAACTAATGATTCTAAAGTCGTTGCAGGATTTTTGAAATATAACATCTTTCATAGGTTTGGCATTCCACGTACGGTCATCAACGACCAAGGTACCCATTTTTGCAATCGCACTATTGAAGCATTGATGAAGAAATATGGCGTGCATCATCATGTTGCTACCACGTATCACCCCCAAACTAATGGACAAGCAGAGATATCCAATCGGGAGGTGAAACAAATATTGGATAAAAGGGTGAACCCCTCGCGGAAGGATTGAAGCTTACGTTTGGACGATGCTCTTTGGGCATATCGCACAGCATATAAGACTCCCACAGGTATGTCTCCTAATTGCCTAGTATTTAGAAAAGGGTAAATTATCATCACGTCCCTGAGGTTTGGTCACCCTCCTCCTAGGGTCCCTGACTTTTGGAAAATGATTGTCCCGTCCCTAAGTTTTGATGATAATAGACTCTCGGGTCCCTGGAGTCGGAATATTCCTTTTTCTCTAGTGAATTCCCACTTGAAATGATCAAAATACCCCTCTCACTTAAAAAACAAAAAAAATTCTCTCTCCTTCTACCTTCAACTCATTCTTCCTCACATTTTATCTCAAATAATAACAAGAACACTCAATTAACTAAATACTAAAAATATCCAATTAAACCCGATCAAAAACATATAATAAAGGATAAATTACTCTCACGTCCCTATACTTTTGTCACCCTCCCCCTAGGGTCCCTGGATTTTGGAAAATGATTTTTCCGTCCCTAAGTTTTGATGATAATAGACTCTCGGGTCCCTAGAGCCAGAATATTCCTTTTTCTCCGGTGAACTCCCACCTGAAATGACCAAAATACTCTTCCTTCTTAAATTTTACTCCACCCCCTTTAAAAAATTACAGCCCCCTCTTCACCTTCCATTTTAAAAAAAATAACCCCGACTTTTCACCTCCTTCCCCTTCCTTTCCGCTTTCTTATTCTCCACCATCTTTGACCTGTCCTCTTCGATACAAGGAACCCTTCGCCCCTTCCTCTTCTTCTCTGCAACATTCCCTTTCGCACATTAATCTTCACCATCTTCGCCCAAATTTTTACCCAAAGTCAGAAACTCGTATTTTCTGGAAGTTAGAATTCTGACTATCGCTAACAATGCATGCTCACTTGAGAACCTTGGAGTTCATCTTCAAAGGTAAGTCAGCCTTTTATAAAAATATCGACCCCGATCGGTATTGTTATAGAGAATTAGTTGAAGATGCATATAAAACATTTGTTGGTCAACTGAAAAGTGATCTTTTAAAATTCAGACTACAAGGGGGGATGGAAATTAGTGAGGATGATGATGTTATGTTCATGTTTGAAATGTACCAGAAAAAAGTTATTCAGATTTTTGTTGAAGAGGATGACCGAGGTATACCTCTTTGTGCAATAAGTCCGAAAGGAAGGGTATTATTTGTTCGAGATGTTAGACCCAAGTTTTCCAAGTTGTAATGGAAACATGGCATGGAAGAGGGTGGTCCTTCGGGTGTTGTAGAGGATGAGGGTGTTTCTGATGGTGTTGCTAAGGGTATTTCTGAGGGTGTTGCTCAGGGTGTTTCTGGGGGAGTTCTGATGGTGTTTCTGATGGTGCTGATGGTGTTGATTTGGAGGATTTACATGCGGAAGTGAAGGTTGATTTGGAGGATGTGCATCCTGAAGTGGAAGTTGATTTAGAGGATGTGCATGCTGAAGTAGAGGTTGATTTAGAAAATGTGCATGTTGATGTAGGGGATGTGCAGGCTGAAGTGAAGGTTGATTTGGAGGATGACGGTGATGCCATATTTTGTTTGTCTTCTGATGATGATTCATCTGATGATGATCTTGAAGATTATGTAGAAGAAGAAGGTCTTGAAGAAGGTCTTGAAGAGGGAGATGGGGGTGTGGAAGACCATGCAAGTGGCAGTGTGCTGACTTTCATGACCGATGGGCAAAAGGTATCTTTTACACTTAAAATGTATTTATCTTTGGATAATAACTAGATTATGATAATAATCTTTCCTAATGTAGGAACTTGGAGATCAAATAGAATAGGCTTTTCCTAATGCAAGGCATAGATGTGCAAAGCATATAGCGGCTAACCTTGGTGCTGCATACAGAGGAGTGTATCTTGAGGGACACTTCTGGGAGCTAGCATATTCTACAACAAGGGCAGATTTTAATAAGAAAATGGCACTATTGAAGTTGGAACATATTTCACCAAGGAAGATTAATGGTCAAATGCTAACTCCAGCTGAATGGCTTGACAGAATCCCACATGATAAGTGGTCCAGGTATGCTTTGGATGATTATGTGAAGAACATGGATGTTACAAATAATCTAGTTGAATCATTCAATAGTTGGATTCTAGATATTATGGATTTACCTATAGTTGAGCTCCTTGACAATATGCGCCAGTTGATTATGACTAAGTAACACACTAGATATGTATTGGCAAATGAATGCACAACAAAAGTGGGTCCACATGTGTATAATGAGTTGAGAAGCTTGTGTTCTGATGCGAGAAAGTACAAAATTATGCATGCAAGGGACTTGGAGTTTGAGGTGGTTTGTGAAGGAAAAAGATATGATGTTCATTTGAGACTTCGTACCTGCTCCTGCAATGTTTGGCAGTTGAGCGGCGTGCCATGTATTCATGTGGTTACTTGTGTGATGGCAATTGAGGGCGATATCCAGGATTATGTAGATGATTACTACAAAGTGGAGATGTAGAAAAAGACTTACCAGATGGTTGTTCATCCCTTCCCCGAGCCTGATCTGGAACCAAAAGAGGGTTATGACACATACCTCCCTCCTCCTCTCAGTAGAAGATCTGGTAGACCAAGAAAAAGTAGGAACAGGGAAGAAGGTGAAGGCGGTCCATCCACTCGAACTAACACAGTAAAATGTGCAATTTGTGGGGTAATGGGTCACAATAAAAGGTCTTGCCAAGGAGCACCTACCAAGAGGAAAGGAAAAAGTGTATTGGTAAGTGCATTTAATATTGTGCTCTTATGTGTACCTGCTCAGATTTTAATATTGTTATACTGAATTTAGGTGAAAAATGCCAAAAAAGGAGTCCAAGTTACACCTTCACAACAATCCATGGTTGCTTCATCAAGTGGACCATATGTGCCCATGGAAGAGCAGCCCGCGGACCTCCTTACCAAGCCAATGCTTACGCGACGCCATCAGTTTTTATTGCGAATGTGTGACATACACATTCCAACTTGTAGGATAGAAAATAGGTGGTCGTTTGGTACTCGGGTAGGATAGAAAATAGGTGGTCGTGGTCCACACCAAAAATTCTTTTTGTAAAAGGTGTATATATTTTTTCCTCACACCTTTAAAGCAACTGTACATAAATTTTATCTAAAACCCAGAGATGATTTCTCTCTGGTCCACCGAAACTCTACATCTTCTTCTTCCCTTCTTTTACCTGCTTTAGTCTCGATTAGATCCAAGTTTTCACTATGGGACAACTTAGGTATGGAAGTCCCATGAGGAGTGTGGAAATTGATGTACTAATTTTCTTTTCTTTTTGAGTGATTTATTAAAAGAAGTTCGTTTATTTATTTTCTTTAATATGGCGGAAGTAATGGGTCAGAAAGATAAGAAATTGTCCTCGCAACATTGCCTTCAAAACATCTGCGGTCACCTCGTCCCTGCCCATGGAAACAACGACTTTCGTCCGACGACCTGTTTACCAGCCCCACCGCCAGTGCGTTCTTCGTCTGTGAATATATATCTGATTCTGATTCTGTTATATTACTAATTTGTTATTATCCAGAAAATGCCATAAGAAAATTAGAAGAAATAGGTGGGACTCTTTTGCCTACTTTACAGCTGTTTTGGTTTAAAGTTGTACCTAACTTTTCTTGTGATTATTTTGTAGTCATCAAGTGGACCATTGGGTCACGGTGACACCTCATCCCAAACACATGGAGCTTCAAGTAGTGTCAACTTTGGTGTTCTAAAATCTGGCACACGCAGAGGAGCTACAACAAGAGGAGGAGCTATTGCTGTCAGAGGCCGCGGATCTGCAAGAGGAGGGGCTACTGCTGTCAGAGGCCGTGGATCTGCAAGAGGAGGGGCTACTGCTATCAGAGGCCGCGGATCTGCAAGAGGAGGGGCTACTACTGTCAGAGGCCGCGGATCTGCAAGAGTAGGAGCTACTGCTATCAGTGGACGCGGATCTGTAAGAGGAGGAGCTGCTGTCTGGAAACCGTAGTTTGTTATTTGATATGTAATAGGAAGATAATTACTAACTTATTCATCTGCCTTATTAAACGGGTTTCTTTTCTATGAACTACTTTTGCTATTTTTGGTATGTAATGGTCATGAAACTCAGATTCCATGCCTTTTGCTATGAACAAAATGGAATACTTTTGATAATTAACACAATAATTTTATTCCATTTCAAGTAGAAAAAGTACATCATCTTACAACGAGAAGCAAATATACGACAATGTTGCAGAAAATCAGAACAAAGACTAGTTTCTTCAACAACATCATAGATTTATCTTGCTCTTTTAACATGTTCTTCATCATCTTCAAATCTTGAAGAACCAATTCATCATCTTCAATTCGCCAGTGCTGCTTACGAACATATCCTTCCCGTGGCATACACCATCCAATCCACCGACAATTATTCTTGGATCAAGAATAATACAACCGGCCCCAATTTTTTTCAGACTCAGTAATCTTCACCAAGGCACGAACATCACATTTGCAATCGACATTCATGTACCTCACACCATCGTCAAACTGGTATGAAGAATTGGAGGATGACATGGTCCAGCTTCTAGAACGAACCCCAGATCTACTTTCGAACCCAAAAAACCCAAGATGTTATACCTTCAAATCCAGAAAACCCTAGATTTACTTTCGAACCCAGAAAACCCAAGATGTACCTTCGAACCCAGAAAATACAAAATGTACCTTCGAACCCAGAAAATCCTACACACACCCTTGCACGAACCCTAGGTCTTGTTCAAGAGAGAACAAAATGAAGATGAAGAAGAAAGGTGGAGAAGAATGACGGAGAAGATAGGAGGAGAATAAAATAAAGAGGTTGGAAAGTGTTTTTTAAAGGGGGTGGAGTAAAATTTAACAAGGGAGGGTATTTTGGTCATTTTAGGTGGGGGTTCACCGGAGAAAAAAGAATATTCTGGCTACAGGGACCCGAGAGTCTATTATCATCAAAACTTAGGGACAGGAAAATTATTTTCCAAAATCCAGGGACCCTAGGGGGAGGGTGACCAAAGTACAGGGACGTGAGGGTAATTTGCCCTATAATAAATCGTGTACAATTAAACCCAAACCCTCGAACCCAGAAACCCAAAACATTGGAGACCGCCGCGTTGGAAACCTAAAACCCAGATAGGCAGCCGCGACAGAGATGAGGAAGTGGGCCACGGAGGCCCCGTGGATCCCTGTCTCTGCCAAACCCGAGGGTCCCCGAACTCCGACTCCAAGCGGAGGGCATCCTCTCATCCACGGAGCTCCGGTTTCAAGCGGAGGGCATCCGCTCGTCCACATCCTCGTCGGTGAGCAACGAAGGAGAAGAAGATTTAGGTTTTTTTGGGTTTTTAGTTTCTTAGTAAATTCTTAAAGGAGATTTGAGGAACAAGATTTGGAGACGAAGATGAATATTTGGGGACGGAGATGAAGATTTATTTTGTTGATTTTTATTTTTAATTGAAAATTTTTGATTTCTAGGAAGAGGATGAAGATTTTTAACAAGGAAGGGCATTTTGGTCTTTTCAAATAGGTTATCGCTAGAGAATATAGAATATTCCAGCTCTAGGGACCCGATAGTCTATTATCATTGAAACTTAGGGACAGGATAATCATTTTTCAAAAGTCAGGGACGCTATGGCGAGGGTGACCAAACCTCAGTGACGTGAGGATAATTTTCCCTTTAGAAAATTATGTCACTTACCTGTAGAGATCGCACATAAAACGTATTGGGCTGTCAAGCAATGCAATATGGATTTTCAAATGGCTGGCAAAGAACGGAAATTACAATTGCAAGAATTAGAGGAGATCCGTCTAGAAGCATATGAGAATGCGACGATGTACAAGGAGCGTACCAAAAGCTTACATGATAAATTGCTCCTTCGCAAAAATTTTACTGTAGGCCAAAAGGTACTACTATTTAATTCATGATTGAAGCTTATGCCTGGTAAGCTTTGATCTCGTTGGACTAGTCTGTTCATTGTGCTTCAAGTATTCAGTAATGGAGTTGTTGAAATTCAAAATTTGCACACGAACAAAATTCTGACAGTTAATGGACGTCGTCTAAAACCTTTTGTTGAAAATTTTGTAGGAATTTCAGATGAGATCGTACATCTCGCGATACCAATCTATGCCACGAAGTAATTCTGAAGTACCGTCAAGCTATTGACGTTAAACAAGCGCTGATTGGGAGGCAGCCCAATTTAGTTTTTCCATTCTTAGATTTTATTAGTTTATCTTACAATTTTTTTCTAGGTTTTAATCGATTCTTCAATGTTTTTGTAGGAAAAAAAAGAAAAATATGGAAAAATATAGAACAAAAAAAGAAACAAAGAAGCAGCTGGCGGTAAAAAAACAAAAGAAAATGAGAGGAAAGTCGAGTCGAAGTATTTCACATGACGAAGTGAACAGAAGATGAGGAAGGGTCTTGTAGCGACAAGCACCTGCGCGCGGCAAATTGGACATATAATTTTTTCTCTTCTCGGTGGGACAAAAGGCTGCTCGTGACAAAGTGTACAGAGATTTGGCAGCTCCTCGCGTCGGACAAAAATACTCGCAGCGAGGAAATTAAAATTTTCGGACAACAACCTCGCAGCGACAAAAAGATGACACCACGATGTGAACCGGGAATTCAGCCCCTTCTCGTTGCGACAAAGCTTGCCCGCTACGAAGTGGACAGAGAATGTTGGTCCCTGACGCGAGCCGAGAGGCTTAAGCCAAGCCGTAGACACAAGCTCAGCCGAGAGCGATTTTTTCGGAGCCATTACCGTGTCTGACATTTTTGGTCCTTGTTGGAATTGTTTTTGGATTTTAATGGGACTAGAACTCTTTCCTTATTGATTCTCTAGTTCATTATTCTATTATAATATTGTCATGCTTAACCTAATTAAGCAATACGATTTACAGGAACAACCTCTTCCCGTTCTCGTCTACAAGCTTCATCGTCCGTTATTTTTTTTCTGTCACTCCAATTCCACCATGGCACCGAAGAAGAGCAAAGCCGCACCAGCAAGTCAAGTCAAGCAGAAGAGAGGAGAAGATTCAACACCACCGATTGACCTTCTTGACATACCACCCGAGGGAACCCTTGACCCCTAAACTCATTTATTTTGTTTAAATTAATTTATTATATTTTATTTTCTCGTGTCTTGTTATGTCTTGTGTGTTTTGTATTATTATAATTATTATTTTAGTCAATCTATACCACGAGGACATATTATTTTTCTAAGTGTGGGTATGTCAGGAGTCACTAGTATGTCATATTTATAGTCAACATACACCATGAGGACATGTTGTTCCCTAAGTGTGGGGATATTTAGTGTGTTTTGCGTGTCGAGTCAACCACCGGCTTGAACTTGCAACCTTGAATTTTTGACCCCTTAGTAACTTAATATCTTTCTGAAAGCTAATGCTAAGATGAAATTAGCAAGGATACGATAAAGCCCACATTGAGAAGTAGTTTTTGCTTTTCAAAAATCTCATAATTAGATGAAGCGACCAATAGTGTATAAGACTGATATAATACTTGAGAGAATTTGGGTGGCATGACTGTAGTAATCAACTCCCGCATGTATCATAAACATATTTTAGCTGACTTGCATGAGGATTAACTGAGTGGCGTATAAGAAAACTTGCTGCTCTTCTAAGTTGAAAAAAAAATATTTGAAAGGAATGGGAAAGGAAGGAAGGAAGGAAATTTGAAATGTGGAATGTGGAATGTGAATGAATGCTAGCGGAAGGGCAGTAGTCAGGTAAACAATTGGAGTTGATGTTGCCTCCGGCCTGACTAGGATGGAGCTTGAGGATCGTTATAGGTGTACAATCGGAGCAATAAAAAGTTGTAAACCGGCCTATTGATATCTAAGAGTGAAGTTCCAAGTGCCGTGCAAGTTGAGTGCTAACCATGCTAACTTAAAATAATTTTGGGATGAGGCCAAGCTAAACAGCACTATAAGTACCTTAATATCCAGGCATGCCTTGTGCTTATTGATGTTGAGTCTCTAGTGGTCTTCACCACTTTCTGAATGATTAAAATTATGGAAAACTACTTTAATTTGTTGGCTGGACTTAAATTGTGAAATTGACTTGGTATGAGAATTTCTAGGGATAGTCTGTTGTTGATGGTTTGTTAAATCATTGTGTTAAAATGCAAGTGCTCATGTTAACAATATCTATTTGCATGTCTATATGTTGAGTGATCTGCTTTGTTGTCTTGAGAGTTGAGTCTTTAGTCTTTTGAGTCTAAGTCTTAGTTTTAGTCCTTCTTGGGGACAAGAAAAGTTTAAGTGTGGGGATGTTTGATGTGAATATCGATTTATTTTGAGGGGCTTCGACAGGCTCATCAGCCACCTTCCAAATATTTTTTCCGTCTCGAATCTTTATTAGACAACCCAATAGTTGTCCGGGATCCACATGATATTAACTAAAGGAACTTAATTTCCACCTACTGCTACCATAACATAGCATAAAAGACTCAAGTGGGATGTACTAGTAACTTAAACCAACCTTGCTTTTTGTCACAGAGCAAGTAAATTCAGACTCGTGCTTGATTGCCACTGAAACTGGAGCTCCAAAAAGACATGTCTCACTAAGACAAGCACTTGTCTTCCCCAGCAATAGAACAAACATGCAAAGCCACCATTAGATAAGCTCTTGAACTTCAGTTCTAATGTTTTATTTGGGTACTTAGTACTTACCTCTCTGGGGACAGAGAGAGTAGAAGAGAGTGTGGGAGCTGCATGGAGAGCCATTTTGGGAGTAAATCTGATGAGCAATTATGTCAGCAAGTGGTTTTGAATGCTTATATGCTAAGTGTGGAGATTGTGGCTGGCAGATGCATTTTGGGTCAGGGAGAAGTGTGGGATAAGGCCAGCCTATAGAGCGAGATGTGCCACTTGGTTCTAAGCTGGCCAATCACCTCCTCGGCTTCGGATTGTTTCTGATATACGGATGCCCATACAATAGAACCTATTTATAAATAATTTCTCCAACTGATAAAAAAGTCTGGCGTCGACCATTGTTAAAATTTAATAATATTTTTAGTGAAGTAACTAATTTTTTTAAAATGTTAGTTAAATTTTGGTCTCAATTTTCCCATAAGTAATAATTTTTTAATTAATACATGTGTTGTAACATACTTTATGAATTTGAAATTTTTTTGAGAAACTAGTTTGTGTTAAACTTGTTTGTTTGATCATTTTTACATCATCATTCATCTTATGAATTGCCTTCAAATGGTCGTTGTAACCGTCATATATATATATATATAATCAAATGTAGCATTTGAATAATGTTATAAGGCGAGATTAAAATTTTTTTAGTGACTTGAGTATAGACAATATTTT
The DNA here is from genome assembly GCA_963995505.1 of Hypericum androsaemum. NCBI lineage: Eukaryota > Viridiplantae > Streptophyta > Magnoliopsida > Malpighiales > Hypericaceae > Hypericum > Hypericum androsaemum. The sequence continues at coordinate 13,338,218 of OZ023180.1, forward strand.
TTAATTTTAACAAAAACTTAATTTGAATATTATGGATCCCAACTATATCACTTTAAATATTTTTTACAGTCTGTTCATCAACAGTAATATTTTTTTTAAAGGTAAATTTTTACACCAAGGTTTGAACCTTAGACTTCCTTGAAATTTACAACGCCTTGTGCCGCTATGCTACATGCCCTTTGGCTCATCAATAGAAATTAACTTGCAAATAGTTTCCTAAATGTAGTTGTGATTTTGATTGTTATTTAAATAGAGTTTCAACCTCTTATATTGCTAAATAGGATTCAAGGTGACATTGCTGACTATTACAATTTTCAAAATTGTGTGCTACTCTTCATCGTAAATTGATCTCCATTTTTTGTGGTAACTGCAGGTGGTTTGCCAATTTCTTGTAATTATAGATGTACTGTTTGTATATATTACGTTGGATAGTTAGTTTGTATTACTAACGGGATTATTTCGTCCAGTACTTTGAATTTTCAAATGTCGTTTTTGAAAGTTCTTCAAACAGAATGAATTGTTTTATTATATGTTTAATAATTGAGAGCGTTGAAAATCCCACGTTGAAAATTACAAATAGATTAGGTCTGTTTATAAGTTTGAAAGATCTACCTACTCATTACCTTAAGATTTTAGGTTAGATATGAAAACTCTAACATGATATCAAAACTTAAACTCTACCAAAATTAAACATACCTGCCGCACAACTATTATCCTACACAAACAAAATATCAAGAAACGGGAATGGTTCAGCGATGGATATGTCGTCACCATATTTTCTGCACCCCTCGAACAAGCCGGATTTTCTAAGCCAGAGGCAAGTTCGTGAGACTACAACGTATTGGTGCACTGCGATGCTATAGTGAAAGGATGACTGGCCATCACAATTGACAAAGAAGTCAGGAGCATAGTCCGATATGCAAAATCCGTGCACAAAGTTTGGGCTGATCTGAAAGAACGTTTATGCAAAATTAGCACACTAAGGGAATACGATATGCGACTATCAGTATGTTGGGATAAAAAAGTGAGAACGCTAAGAACGATCTCGTGACGGCCCGGAGTGCTCGTCCCAAGGTCGGTCTAACGCCGAAAGTAACAAGGGTGGCCGAAGCCGAGACTACTACTAACCTAAACTACGATAAAAAAGCTGAAGCTTGAGAGTAATTTGTATGTTTTGTGTGTGATGTCCCTTCTGCTCGCCCCTTGTCTTGCTTATATAGAAAACGAAGATCACCTCAGCTTCACTCTAGCCGTGTTGTAGTCAGACTCGGAGTCCTCATCGCTTATCTTCAGCCAGGCCTTACCCTTATCCCGTCTGAACTCAAAGGCCCGGAGCCTATCTCTTTCAATGCTTATCTTCATCTGAAATGGACTTCCAACGCTTATCTCCGCCTAATTCGAATTTGCCTTGCTGGAGTTTATCCTTGTCTCTTAAGAACCTAGGGTATAGAGTGTCCCAGAGCTCCTCCAATCCCTTCAAGAGTCCGCCTTAAACTTGGTCTCTTCATATCTCCGTCCACCTATGTAGAGTCCGTGCTAACCCGGTCTCTTTCACCTTATCTCATGTACAGCGGGCACTACATTTGGGCTCAAGAGATTGGTCTTACCTAAAGTGAGGAAACTAGCTCTCTACTTGAGCTAATGGCAATCGGTGCCCCTGTTTGGTACCCTCAATTGGCGCCGGATTTAGGTGCCTTCAATTGGCGCCTCATTTAGTGCCTCGTCCAGCGCCGCATCTACTTCAAGTGACTTTTTGACATCCTTCTGCCACGAATTTGAAGAATCCATAAACTACAAAGTTATAGTTCTATGTCTTACCTTCATACAGCAACTTGAATCGCGTTAATCCGAGATTCGAGTCAAAAGATATGACCTGGCGCCGGATTTGCTTCCTCTACCTGGCGTCAGGTTGGCTTTCCACACTTGGCTTCGGTTTTAGACATCAATCCACTCTGAATTGGCCCAAGTGATGAACTATGAAGTTGTAGGTCTATCTATTATCCTTCCTTAGGCTCAAGAATCACCTTAATCCGAGGTCCGAGTCAAAAGTTATGACTACTTTACCACAGACAGCCGAAGTCCCTTCAACCGCCTTTACTTGGCGCCGGGTTTCCTTTCACCCACTTGGCGCCGGGTTCACTTGGCGCCGGGTTCACTTGGCGCCGGTATTGGACTTCCTTTTACTATGAATCGGAAAAAGTGATAAACTATAAAGTTTTAGGTCTATCTATTATCTTTCCATAGGCTCAAGAATCACCTTAATCCAAGGTCCGAGCAAAAGTTATAACCACTTTACCAGAGATAGCGGAAGCCCCTTCAACCGCCTTCACTTGGCGCCGGGTTTCCCTTCACCCACTTGGCGCCACACTCTTCTTCCCTCAGTTGGCGCCACACTTGCCTTAGCTCAGTTGGCGCCGCACTCGCCTTCACTCAGTTGGCGCCGCACTCACCTTCGCTCAGTTTGCGCCGCACTCTCCTTCCCTCAGTTGGCGCCGAGTTCGCCTGTCCTCGGTTGGCGCCGCATTTAGTTGGCGCCACCTTTAGTTGGCACCGGGTTGGCCTTCCACTCGGTTGGTGCCGATTTTAGCTAGTGTTGGGCTCACCTCTATTGAGTTGGTACCTCACTCGCTCTAGGAGAATAAACGCTCCATTCGGCTTCACCTTCTCGAACTTGTGAAGTCAATCACGCACCTAACTCCCATACTCGAAGCCCCAACTTTGTAAATTATTTTGCCCGTCAATAATTTTGAGGTCCGGGTTGAGTGTTACGGTCGATCTACCAAGTATGGGTACTCCTCAAAGAGACTGAGGAAGTCCAACTTGACATGTGTTAAGAGGGCCCTCTCATTCCCTCCAATTGCTCGACCTGACCTAAGGGAGACCTGCTTGCCTTAAGGGAACTCAACCTAACTTGAGGCTGAGAATGTCCAAACTGACTTGAGGCTGAGGACACCCAAGCTAGCTTGAGGCTAAGGATACCCAATCTGACTTGAAGTTGAGGGTAAACTAAGCCAAGAATGAGGCTGATAGTACCCAAGCTAAATTGAGGATGAGGGTAGCCAGGCTGCCTTAAGCATACCCAGCCAAAGCAAGTTGAAATCCAAGTACAGGTATCTCGATGATTGCCTTAGTCGACCCGAGCTCCCAACAAGTTATTTTTGCACTCCAACAATGCCCCCCACATGCCTTTGATTCGAATGGTCAAGGAGAATTGAAGGCATGTATTCTTGTTTGAGTTCGGGCGAGGGTCGACAACCCCCAATATCATCTAATATGTAGTGGGTAAAGCCAAAATCTGGCTAACCGTGGGTCGATATTCAATAGAGACCTTGTGTGAGCATAGCAGTACCTCATTCACAAGGTCCTTACTTCAACTTTGGCGTCACCTAGTTTACTTTGAGCAAGGTGAAGATTATTGATTTTGAGCAGCTCCAGGGGGTCTAAGCCGTTATCATGAAAGACATACCCGGCCGACTCGTAGAATGACAAGGTGTAGACCACCAACCACCTTGTCACCTCTCATATGGCCTTACTCCTCAAAGGTAAGGAAAAGTGCCTGCCCTTCGGGTGTGGCACTGACCGATCGATGGATAGAAGGAGTATCCTGCTCAACCGAGCTTGCATAGCGGGCAAACCAGTCATCTATGCTTCCCCGGGCCACCCTTTTTGGCACTATAAAATAGTCGTAGAAGGCTGCCTCTACACAGTTAGTAGTCGATAGGAAGGGATTGACATTTGTTGTCACTATCTCTACCCTTCCATCCGGCTTCCACCGAATCAAGAACACATGGAGGGAGAATGGGGTCACTCGTCTTGAGTTGATCCAATCCCTCCCCGATGGAGAATTATAGGAGGTCTTTGTGCTTATGATGAAGAACACAATCTCTCGAGTAATGGAGCCCACACTAACTTCAGCCTTGAGTACTCTAAGGGGACGAGTACCCTTACCAGCCAAGCTGGCCATTATCATCTTAAAGGGGGTCAACTTCTCCTTCTCATTGCTTAGCTTCTTCAAGAGCGACTGAGGTAGGATGTTTACAATAGCTCTGTCATCTATGAGGATCCTCTTTATCCACTTTGCAAAGTAGTGAGCTATGGTATACAAAGACCTCAGGCTCTCACTTGTTCTCCAGGTAGGCCTAGCGATAGGGACACTATCGTTGAAGTCTTCCATCAGGGATACGGGTGAAGACTTCCTTTTTACCTCAATCTCAATAGTGTCACTCTCTATCACGTCTCTCTCTTGGTGGCTCGTTTGATTGGGTTTCAACCCAAAACTAGATGGGGCAATGTTAATCGCCACCATGCTTGGGAAGTTCCCAAACTTGAAGTACATGTTGTCAAGGTCGACCGAGGCTTTCTTTTCCTTCTGGTTGGCTTGGTCAGCCTTGTTCTTTTTGGGGCGATCTTCCTTTGGATGGACCTCTCCTCTTGCCTTAGGTATCCATTTGCAAATCAACTTCTTACGTTGATTAGTGGGTGCCTCTGGTCGAACCTCTTTAATGTGCTTGAGGTCTTTTCCTTTTTTCACCTTAGAGGATTCAACCTCTTTGGGTCGGCCTCGAGTCAGGGCCGAATGGTATTTTACCTTTGAGCGAGCTAAGAGCATCTTTCGTTCTTCTAGCTTGGCCCTTTGTTCCACAAGTTTCTCTTCGAGGTCTTTAATTACTTGCTTCTGTTTTTGGACTTTTTTCTCAAGGCGACGTCTTTGAGTCTTGGTCAAGACGTCTTGTGTTGATGACTCAGGGGTGACCCCCTTGTCTGCAAGTTGGTTGAAGGTGTACCAGCGTAGGTTGGGCTTGTCCTGAAGGTCTACCTTGATTCGGGGACGATGGAACCTCCACGTATCACCAACTCCCCTTGAACAAAAGAACTTCTGAGTCCTTAGGAGGCCTTTATCAGGCAGCCTTCCATGCCTCCTAAGTTTTGCCCCCCGGGTCTCAGAGTCAATCTCCTCTTGCTTAGGGACATCGACTCCCCTCGGATGAGAGGACATCTGAGCCTTTAGGATGCCGTTAACAGGCGGCCTTCCTTGCCCCCCGAGTTTTGTCCACCGGGTCTTAGGGTTGACCTTCCATTGTTTAAGGCCTTCCTTCTTTTGACTTTGTTGTATACCCACCATGGCAATAGAAGTACTAACGTGGGGACCTATTGATGGCTGCCCCCCCCCCCCCAGATTTGGTGTGAGGCTGAGATCTCAACATCAAAGAATTGGGGTTGACTCTCAGTCTGTGGACTAACATCGCCCTCAATAAGCTTCCTCTCCCTCAACATCATAAACTGAGGGGTCTAGGTAAGAGTAGGAACGCTTGGATATAGCTCCTCTTGCCCCAACCTTACAATCTGAGGCATCATGGTCGAAATATGGGTATCCTCGCTCGTAGGAGACTCTTCCAATAATAGGTAATTAGAGGCCCCAACTGATGGAGGTCGGCTAAGTAAGCCCATACAGTCCAGGGTCTGGGTATCATGGTAAGGCAAATATCCTACCATTAGTTGCTGCGTCGTAGGCACAGTGGAGGGTGATAGCCCTTGAGATGTCTACTGAGGTTCCTCGTCCTTGTGGTTCAGAACTTCTCGAACTCGATTGATGGCCTCTCTAACGGCTTCAATAGCGTGCGTAATGGACTCCGTATGACACCTATGAGATTCCTCAAAATTCCGCCAATACTCCTCAGAGTTCCTACGGGACTCTTCAAAATGCCTTTGAGACTCCTCACGTAACTTACGAGACTCTTCATAGCGCTCACAGCGCCTCCGAGCGATGAAGGTAGAATATGTCTCCATCGGGACAACGACTATCTCAACTGGCTCTCTAGAAGGAACCGTGTTGGTGGTGTTCCTCTCCGCACTAGGTTGAGTAGTAGGAAGAGTCGGTTCCTTGGGAGAAGCCGTTTTGGTAGTATTCTTCCCAACAAGTTGTTGAGAAGAGGATGGTGCAATCTCCTTGCTCTTGGTTATCTTGGTTGGAGTGGGTCAAACTGCCTTCTCAGACGTCCTCCTAGGTCCCACTGGGCGTACCAAAAATAATGTTGGGATAAAAAAGTGAGAATGCTAAGAACGATCTCGTGATGGCCCGGAGTGCTCGTCCCAAGGTCGGTCTAATGCCGAAAGTAACAAGGGTGGCCGAAGCCGAGACTACTACTAACCTAAACTACGATAAAAAAGCTGAAGCTTGAGAGTAATTTGTATGTTTTGTGTGTGATGTCCCTTCTGCTCGCCCCTTGTCTTGCTTATATAGAAAACGAAGATCGCCTCAGCTTCACTCTAGCCGTGTTGTAGTCAGACTCGGAGTCCTCATCGCTTATCTTCAGCCAGGACTTACCCTTATCCCGTCTGAACTCAAAGGCCCAGAGCCTATCTCTTTCAATGCTTATCTTCATCTGAAATGGACTTCCAACGCTTATCTCCGCCTAATTCGGATTTGCCTTGCTGGAGTTTATCCTTGTCTCTTAAGAACCTAGGGTATAGAGTGTCCCAGAGCTCCTCCAATCCCTTCAAGAGTCCGCCTTAAACTTGGTCTCTTTGTATCTCCGTCCACCTATGTAGAGTCCGTGCTAACCCGGTCTCTTTCACCTTATCTCATGTACACCGGGCACTACATTTGGGCTCAAGAGATTGGTCTTACCTAAAGTGAGGAAACTAGCTCTCTACTTGAGCTAATGGCAATCGGTGCCCCTGTTCGGTACCCTCAATTGGCACCGGATTTAGGTGCCTTCAATTGGCGCCTCATTTAGTGCCCCGTCTAGCGCCGCATCTTCTTCAAGCGACTTTTTGACATGCTTCTGCCACGAATTTGAAGAATCCATAAAGTACAAAGTTATAGTTCTATGTCTTACCTTCATACAGAAACTTGAATCGCGTTGATCCGAGATTCGAGTCAAAAGATATGACCTGGCGCCGGATTTGCTTCCTCTACCTGGCGCCAGGTTGGCTTTCAACACTTGGCGCCGGTTTTAGACATCAATACACTCTGAATTGGCCCAAGTGATGAACTACGATCTATTATCTTTCCATAGGCTCAAGAATCACCTTAATTCGAGGTCCGAGTCAAAAGTTATGACTACTTTACCACAGACAGCCGAAGCCCCTTCAACCGCCTTTACTTAGCGCCGGGTTTCCTTTCACCCACTTGGCGCCGGTATTGGACTTCCTTTCACTATGAATCGGAAAAAGTAATAAACTACAAAGTTGTAGGTCTAGCTATTATCTTTCCATAGGCTTAAGAATCACCTTAATCCGAGGTCCGAGTCAAAAGTTATGACCACTTTACCAGAGATAGCGGAAGCCCCTTCAACCGCCTTCACTTGTCGCCGGGTTTCCCTTCACCCACTTGGCACCACACTCTTCTTCCCTCAGTTGGCGCCACACTTGCCTTAGTTTAGTTGGCGTCGCACTCGCCTTCACTCAGTTGGCACCGCACTCTCCTTCCCTCAGTTGGCGCCGAGTTCGCCTGTCCTCGGTTGGCGCCGCATTTAGTTGGCGCCACCTTTAGTTGGCACCGGGTTGGCCTTCCACTCGGTTGGTGCCGATTTTAGCTAGTGTTGGGCTCACCTCTATTGAGTTGGTACCTCACTCGCTCTAGGAGAATAAACGCTCCATTTGGCTTCACCTTCTCGAACTTGTGAAGTCAATCACGCACCTAACTCCCATACTCGAAGCCCCAACTTTGTAAATTATTTTGCCCGTCAATAATTTTGAGGTCCGGGTTGAGTGTTACGGTCGATCTACCAAGTATGGGTACTCCTCAAAGAGACTGAGGAAGTCCAACTTGACATGTGTTAAGAGGGCCCTCTCATTCCCTCCAATTGCTCGACCTGACCTAAGGGAGACCTGCTTGCCTTAAGGGAACTCAACCTAACTTGAGGCTGAGGATGTCCAAACTGACTTGAGGCTGAGGACACCCAAGCTAGCTTGAGGCTAAGGATACCCAATCTGACTTGAAGTTGAGGGTAAACTAAGCCAAGAATGAGGCTGATAGTACCCAAGCTGAATTGAGGATGAGGGTAGCCAGGCTGCAAGTTGAAATCCAAAGCAAGTTGAAATCCAAGTACAGGTATCTCGATGATTGCCTTAGTCGACCCCGAGCTCCCAACAAGTTATTTTTGCACTCCAACACAGTAACGTTATTGCACCAGGACAAGATGTTAGTATCGGCTTACTTCTCCTAAATGAAGTCACTCTAAGATGAAATGGAGTTGATTTCCCTAATGGTTAAATGCACTTGCACCGACAGACATAAATATGCAGCGGCGCGAGAGCAAGAACAACTCTATGTCTTCCTCGTGGGATTAGACGATGTGTACGACATGGTGAAATATCAAATCTTGAGCACCAAACTGCCGCCAAGTTTAGGAGAAGCCTATCATTTGGTTCTTGAGGATCAACATACGCGCTATATTACAGCCTTTAGACAGCCGACTGTTGAGACAATTGCCTTTTAAGCAGGCGGCTATGGGCACTCGGAGAGAGATTTCATAATCGAAAGGCTGGTAAGAATGAGAAAATGAAGTGTGATCATTGCCAGAAGCTTGGTTATACCAAAGATCAATCATTTGAATTGGTCGGTTATCCAGATTGGTGGCAAAAAGACGATGATCGCGATGGCAACAAGAGGGAACTGTTGGAATTAAATGATAATAAATGCATAGGAAGGCCCAAGATAGGAGGCCCAAGGTTGGAAGAAAATCAATCCCACATTGTAAAATAGCACAAAAATTTTCAAGTATATAAGGAGATGCTCCAAACTAGTGTGACATTAAGTATTCTACCTGGAGTGCTATCCAAGATTGGTTGCGAGGATAGTGCAAAGTACCATCCGAACACACGCACATGCGCAGGGTGCAATGGGTGTTTTGAGGTACACTTTGTACTTCGCACGTGTGCATCGTCTTGCCCAACTCTGAAAAGCTACAGGCTACCCCAAAGAAGTGCGAGTATAGGCCGCTAGCCGAAGGGGTACCTTACGAAGGAGTGCGAGTATAGGCTGCTATCCGAAGGATTGCCTATTCAGAATGTCCACCGAAGAGACACGAGCAGACTGCAGGCCGAAGAGATGCCTGAAGGGCAGCCTGCCTGTTGTTTGAAAGGATGTGTCTCCTTAGAAGTGGAGGCTGCCACACTATTTCCCCCTCGAAATTGCCTGCCTCCAACCCTCCGCGGCCTATAAATAGGCCTCTCCCCCTCATTTGTAAATCCATCCCGAATACTCATTGCTTAAGCATTCATTAGCAATAGTCGTTCTCCTCTCTCTCTCTCTCTCAAGAAAGTTTCGAGTATCCAAAGGTTCGACGAGGCTTCGAGAGTCGTTGTGCTACGATCTTGAAGTGCAAAGTAGTTGTATTTTGGGGACGATTGCCATAGCCCGTAAGTCCTGAATACGGGACAATCTCATCTTACGGAGAAAGTGTCAAACTTTTACCTCGACTTTAGATCCTAATCAAGTACACCATCATTCGAATAAATAATAATCGTAAGACGAGATCTTGTGTACTTGAAGATGGCATCATGAAGCTCTACTCAGGCACTAGTCCTGACTGTCCTAGGAACTGTCCACGCCGAAAGACCGACAAAGTTCAATGGCACTGAGTTTAAGAGGTGGTAACAGAAAATGTTGTTCTACCTGACAACGCTCATCCTGGTCCGGTCCTTGAAGGAAGAAGCACAGAAGGTGGCAGAGAATGAGGCTGATCAACAGAAGATCAATACTCTGGATGCTTAGACTTATAGCGACTTCCTATGTCGTAACTACATCCTGAATGGATTAGACGACACCCCTCTACAATGTCCATGCGGTAACCACGACTGCAAAATAATTGTGGGATTCTCTGGAGAAGAAGTACAAGACGGAAGATGCCGGGTTGAAGAAATTTATCGTCGGAAATTCCTTCACTTCAAGATAGTAGATTCCAAGAAGATCATAGATCAAGTATAAGAGTTGCAACTAATTCTGCATGAGATCCACACCAAATGGATGCACCTAAGTGAGTCTTTCCAAGTGGCGGCAATGATCGAAAAGCTACCACCCCTGTGGAAGGATTTCAAGAACTACCTCAAGTATAAGAGAAAGGACATGGGTCTTGAAGACTTGATTGTGAGACTTGATTGAAGACCTGTCTGAGTTAGATCTATCCGCCGTGGTGTTTAAAGCCAATTTGTTCCAAGAGAGTGGTTCGTCGACACAGGGATAACCCGCCACATCTGCTCAGACAAGGAGATATTTTTGACCTATGTCTCGATCACTGGACGGAAGCTGTTTGTGGTTAACTTCACAACTTCCAAGGTATTCAAATTAGGTAAGGTGGTCGTGAAGCATACCTCGGGAAAAGAGCTGACCCTCAAGGATGTGCTGCATGTCCCAGACATCCGTAAGAATCTGGTATCTGGCTCCCTGTTAAGTAAAGCTAGGCTGAAGCTAGTTTTTGAGGCTGATAAGTTTGTATTGATCAAAGTTGGTACATTTGTAGAAAAGGGTTACCTAGATAACGGACTCTTCAAGTTGAATATAATAACTGTACAACGTGCCTTTGAGGGCCAGAATAAACCTATTAATTCTTCTTACTTTGCTAAGTATTCTAACTTATGGCATGATAGATTAGTTGGTAAGTTGGTAAGTTTATTGCCTAAACTGGAGTTTAAATTTAAGCTCACTAAGAAAGTTGGTAAGTTTAAATTTATTGCCTAAATTAGAGTTTAACCCAAACGATAAATGCGAAGTATGTGTTGAGTTAAAAATGGCCAAAGCACCTTTCCATTTCGTGGAAAGAAGTACAACAACTTTAGAGTTAATTCATACCGATATCTGCGATATGAAACACGTGCAAACTAAAGGTGGGAAAAAAATATTTTATCGCATTTATTGATGATTGCACAAGATACTGCTACGCATATCTCTTGAAGGGAAAGGACGAAGCCTTAAAAAGTTATAAGAATGAGGTTGAAAATCAACTTAGCAGTAAAATCAAAATGATTCGAAGTGATAGAGGGAGAGAATATGTAGCTCCGTTTGAGAAATTCTGCCGATAAAATCGCATCATTCATCAGACAATTGCACCATACTCACCTCAATCAAATGGCATAGCTGAATGTAAGAATCAAACTCTCAAGCAGATGATAAATACTATGTTGATTAGCTCGGGATTACCCCAGATCATGTGGGGAGAAGCTGTGCTCTCAGCTAACCACATTCTCAATAAATTGCCACACAAGAAAAGAGGCAAAACTCTATATGAACAATGGAAATGGAGAAAGTCTTCCTACGGTTACCTTAAAGTGTGGGGGTGCTTAGCTAAGGTAGAAGTACCTAAGCCTAAACAGGTGAGAATAGGACCCAAAACTATTGATTGCATCTTTATAGAATCAAGGAATGCAATATTCTTTGAGAATACTTTTCCTAATAAGGAAATGAAAGAATTAAGTTCTAATAAGAGGACTTATAAGGTTGCACAAGGTTCTGATTAAGATTCAGAGGAACTTAGACGCGATAAGAGGACCAAGGTAGCCAAGTCATTTGGTCCAGATTTTCTGACATACGTTTTAGAAAATGAACTCAGGATAATCCAAGAGGTATTGTCTAGTCCATATGCTCCTCTCTGGAAAGAAGCTATCAACAGTGAGATAGAGTCCATCATGCAAAATTGCACATGGAAAATCATAGATCTCCCACCAAGTTGCAAACCTTTAGGTTACAAAATAGATCCTTAAAAAGAAATACAAAGCTGATGGATCAATCGATAAGTACAAAGCTCAGTTGGTAGCTAGAGGATTCAAACAGAAGGAAGGATATGATTACTTTGACACTTATTCACCGATCACAAGAATCACATCTATTAGAGGGCTTATAGCCGTTGCAGCACTCTATAACCTCGAGATACATCAGATGGATGTAAAAATAGCTTTCCTAAATGGAGAACTAGAAGAAGAAATATATATGGAACAACCTGAAGGGTTTATTGCCCCCGGACAAGAGCATAAAGTATGCAAACTAGTCAAGTGATTGTACGGGCTGAAAGAGGCGCCAAAACAATGGCATGAGAAATTTGACAGAACAATAATGTCAAATGGCTTTAAGATCAATAAGTGTGATAAATGTATATACATTAAAGGCACATTTGATGTTTACGTGATTGTATGTCTGTATGTAGACAACATGCTAATCATGGAAAGCAGTAATGATCTTATCGTGAAAACTAAGAACATGTTACAGAACAACTTTGACATAAAAGATATGAGTTTAGTGATGAGTGTGAAAATACTCTATCATCTAAGTATGTTTTAGTGTTGGTTTTTCGTTGTTTCTAGTGTTTTGTTTGTTATGTATGGATGTAATATCATATTTCTTGCATTGAATATTTTAGTGTACTTATTGTGATTTTCATTGTGTTTTGTTCGTGTTTATTGCTAGGAGACTTTGTGGAGATGTGAGGAGGATATTGGTGCACCTTGGATCGTGTCAAAGATGATTGGATCAGCCATGAAGAATGGTGCACGATCGGGACCTCAACTACATTGGGTAGACTAACCTCGAGTGACTCAAATAAAGATAACTTTCGCATACGAAGTCCGATGAAGACGAGTGAGGTGGTTATGGAAAGAAGACATCTGTGGAAACATCTTTGTATCTAATGGTCTTCTTCAAATTCGGAGTCTAAGAGGGTGAAAAATACATCCAAAATCAAGCTTCAAATCTGAGATCTTGCCTAGCCGAGATGGGCCAGAATTTATGAACCATTTTGGGCCCATTTCGGGATTGTCCATGGCTTTACTTGGCTAGAACTTTAGGAATAGTTTAGTTAGTTTGAGTTGGAAATTTTTGTATAAATAGCTATTGGCTTTTCTTGCAAGCCATAACTTAGAACTCTTAGACTTAGATATTTTCCTAAAAACATTCACCAACTCCACTCTCTCTCTTTTGGAAGGAGAACTTGGCTCACCATTGTTGGAGCTTGTAGAGAACTTAAAGGGGAACTTTTGGAAGCTTGAAGATCATCTTGAGCTTTCTCTAACCCTCTCTTTTATGTTCATGTTTTACTTGCTTTGTTTAATGGATGTGTTTAGTTGTGTAGTTGATATGTGTGAGTAGTTCACTAGTGGGTTTGGTGCCTTGATGGCATCTACTTAGCCTATGATTTAGTGGGGTTAAAATGCTGAGGTTTGTGAACTAGTTAATGAGTTTAATGCTTAATTTTGATTGATCACCTTGATTATGAACTTGATTAATACTAATCGCCAGGAGGGGTTAGGATTAATGGACCATTTAACTAGTTAATTGGTTGCCTTTTGATGAGGAATCTCATTAGGTAGTTAGTTGTCCAAAGGGTGATGGTTATAATTGGTAATTAGTTAGATTAGGTGGCTAATTAGTCACAGGAGTACAATTAGTTCAACTAAGCTTAATTAATGATCAATTTAGACTAATTAATGGCGGGAGCATTGATTAGTTACTTTTGAAATACCCGGACCATAACACGAACTTAATAAACCACATGGACCATTTGGTTATCTAGGTGTCAGTGGTACCAAGCCCACTCTTTCCTTTATTGTAAAAATCATCTTCTAGTTAGTCGTTGTAGTAACCAAGTCGTGTTTGAAATTGACAAATATATTACTTATAGTCCTAAACTAGTGGTCGAGTCGTATTTGTGGCCTAGAACTTAGTCCTTGTGGGACGACAATCCCTTACTTACTCTTTATTGCAAGAGGGGTGTAAAAAACCCATTCTTCCAATTGGCGCTGTTGCCGAGGATTAGGTGATAGACACTTAATTTGGCTTACAAACTTGGATTAGGACATTTATTTATTTATTTTATTATTATTTTTTTGTTTACTTGGATACTTAGTACCTTTGTTGTTTGTCTTGCAAGGTACTTGTTTGTCGCATGCCCCGAACTCGTTCCACCAACAACCTTCCGGTGGAAATAGATGGACATTGGATACTTGGAAAGGACATTGCGACAAGAGCGAAGAATTCAAGCAAGGATGAATGCACAAGAAGATCCGCAAGGAGATGGAGCTCCTCGAAGGACTCTCATGAATTATTCTAGGCCTACCTTGAAGGGGGCAATGTTCGGAGTGCCTAGGCCAAATATCCAAGCTAACAACTTCGAGATCAAGCTGGCCGTGATACACATGCTCAAATCTTAGGTCCAATTTTATGGGTTACCGAATGAAGACCCCAATGACCATATTGGTAACTTTTTGGAGATAGCCAACACATGCAAGTACAATGGAGCTTCCGATGATGCCGTGAAGCTTATAGGTTGTTCCCATTTACTTTGCAAGGCAAGGCCAAGATTTGGTACAAGTAATTGGTCGAGACATCGATAGCCACATGGAAGGAGCTAGCTAATGCCTTCCTTGAAAAGTACTTTCCCTACTCAAAGACGAATAGACTCGTGAAGGAGATTAACAACTTTCAAGAATTTGAGAATGAGTCTTTGAGTGAAGCTTGGGAGAGATTCAAGAGATTGCAAAGGAGTTGCCCACACCATAACTTAAAGGAGGAGTCGTTACTCTAAACTTTTTACTTCGGATTTGGATCCTCAACAAGGGGTACGGTTGATGCGGCCTCTAACGGATCCTTCTTAAGAAAGGATAGAGATGATGCCCATCACATCTTGGAGGAGTTGGTGTCTACAAACATTCTAATGGCCAATAAGAGAGCGAGGCAACCGAGTAAGGAGCAAGTAGAAGTTATTGATATTGACATTGCCTCCTCTATTCAAGCTCAATTGGCTTTGTTGTCAAAGAAGGTGAATGATCTAAGCTTGAACAAAAATAATGTGGCGGTCGTGCAAACAAATTGTGAAGTTTGTGGCAATGTTGGCCATGAGATGAACGAGTGTGCCATGTTGGGCTCTACTATGGACGAAGTGAATTTTTTTGGTGGTAAAGGGCAAGGAGCAAATAGGATGAAAAATAACCCATATTCCTCTACCTACAATCCCGGTTGGAGAAATCACCCGAATTTCTCTTGGAGGGGAGGAAGTAGTGGAGATAACATGGTGATTGTTCCGGATATGAGACTTCCTCTTTCCAATGCACCTCAAGAGCCTCCTCTGGGTTTCCAACCACATTTTTCTTTGATGGAACGTATGGAAACTATTGAGGAGAAGTTCGAAAAGATGGACAAATTCATGCAAGAAGTTGGAGGAGTGGTTAGCCAACAAAGACAAATTTTGGCCACCATAAATCAACAAGGCTCAAGGCAAAACAACCTAGGACAAATCCTCAAGGGTCAAGCAATCGCAATGCATAATATGGAGAGGCAACGTGGACAAATAGCAAATGCAAGTGCCCATAGAGAGTCCAGCTCTCTTCCAAGCTTCACAGAGGCTAATCCTCGAGGAAATGTGAGTGCAATTACCTTGAGGAGTGGAAAGGAAATCATTTCTCAAGAGACAAGCCCAAAATTAAATAAAAACTATGTGGAGGCCAATGAAAAAGAGAAGAATGCAGAGAAGAACAAAGAGGTAGAGAAAGAGAAAAGTTCTTTTGTTGAGATTGAGGAGAAAGAGGAGTATGTGCCACCACCACCAAAGATCCCCCCTCTACCATTTCCTCAAAGAGTTAAGAAGAAGAACGTGATAGACGACAAATTTCTTGACTTTATGGAGAAAATAAAAAATGTCCAAATTAGTGTCTCTTTTCTAGAGATGTTGAATCAAGTTTCTCCCTACTCCAAAATTTTGAAGGAACTCATCACAAAGAAGCGGAAGTGAGAAGATGGAGAGACAGTAGTCCTCACGGCGAAGTGTAGCTTTCTCATCTCCAATGTTGAGAAATAAGATCGAAACGAGAAATACGAGATACACGAGAATTACTTGGAAACCCCAAAGAGGGGAGAAAACCACGGGCAAAGAAGAGTCGTCCACTATGCGAGTCAGACAGGTTACAAGGCTTCCGTGAGGGTTCTATCTACCTCAAAACTCTCGACTACTACACAAAAGACCTAGGCATAGGCCAATATATATAGGAGATTGTATCCCTACTCTAAATAGGAATAGAGTACTAATTTGCTAGAATTTGAGACAAACCCTAACAAATCTCCACATTGGACCAAATTCTATGACTCAAATATCAACGCTGCTCCACCTTCACCACCAACCCCTAAGGGCAATCAGTATCAAGCATGAACACCTACCAAGTCCAAGCAATGCTCGAACTTAGTACCATAAAGCGGCTTCGTCAACATGTCTGCAGGGTTTTCCTTTGTACCCACCTTGCTCACAACAATGTCACCTTGAGCAACATGCTCCCGAATGAAGTGGTATCTCACATTAATGTGCTTTTTCCTCTCATGATACATAGCGTTCCCTCATAAGATGGATAGCACTTTGACTATCACAGTACACTGTACAGACCTGTAGCTTCTCACAAATTTTACTGAAGAAACCTTTCAACCAGTTAGCCTCCTTCACACCTTCAGTTATAGCCATGTACTCTGCCTCAGTGGTAGACAATGCCACTGTGGCCTGTAGACAAGCTCACCAACTAATAGCACATCCTCCAAGAGTGAAGACATATCCAGACAAGGACCTAGACTTATCAAGGTCTCTAGCATAATCTGAATCAACGAAACCAACAACTCCATCATTGGTACTTCCAAACTGTAGACACACGCCCTTGGTACCCTTCAAGTACCTCATAATCCACTCCACTACTCTCTAATGACCTTCTCCAGGATTTTCCATAAACCTGCTGACGACACTCACAGCATAGGCCAAATTCGGGCATGTGCAAACCATAGCATACATCAGAGAGCCAACAACATTGGAGTATGGAACACCAGACATGTAATGGACGTCAGTAGCTGACTGTGGAGATAAAGCAGACGAAAGCTGAAAATGTGTACCAAGAGGAGTACTCACAGGATTACCAGTCACATCAAACCTATCAAGTACCTTTTCAATGTAACTCTCTTGACTCAAAAATAATTTCCTTGCTCCTCTATCTTTGGCAATCTCCATACCAAGAATCTTCTTAGCAGAACCCAAATCTTTCATCTCAAACTCGCTACTTAACAGAGCTTTGAGCTTCCTCACCTCTCCTTTGTCACTTGCGGCAATTAACATGTCATCCACATACAGGAGCAAATACACTTGGGAATCGTCGCGTAGCCTTTTCAGGTAAACACAGCTATCATACTTGCTCCTCTCATAACCATGAGAAATCATAAAGAAATCAAACCTTTTATACCACTGCCTCGGAGACTGCTTAAGGCCATACAAAGACTTTTTCAACAAGCACGCATGGTCTTCTTTGCCTTCAACATGAAAACCCTCAGGCTGTGCCATATAAATCCGCTCCTCAAGCTCTCCATTCAAGAAAGCTGTCTTCACATCAAGCTGTTCAAGCTCCAAATCCTGCATAGCAACAATACCAAGAAGAGAACGAATCGAGGTATGCTTCACAACTGGTGAAAATACCTCATTAAAGTCCACACCAGGAATTTCACTATATCCTCTAGCCACTAGTCTAGTCTTGTATCTAGGCTCTTCAACTCCAGGTATACCATCCTTCTTCTTGAATACCCACTTGCAACTGACAACCTTCCTATCCTTAGGCAGCTTAGTAATCTCCCAAGTCTTGTTCTTGTGAAGAGATTCCATCTCTTTCTCCATAGCAACCAACCATCTAGCAGAGACTTTCGACTTCACAGCATCTGAGTAACTAGACAGTTCGTCACAGCTATCAACTTCTTCTGCCAGATTCAAGGCAAAAGCAACAATATCAGCCTCACCCAACTTCTGCAGAGGCCTGATAATTCTTCTGGGCCTGTCTCTAGCAATAGAATACGCTGGCTCCCTCTCAACTGTGCCAATATTCTCAGCTTCATCAAACAACCCACCATGAGTAGGACCATGGCAATCAACATCACGGAAGGAACTCGTTTCTAGATCAGCATCAAACTCCACCTGCACTTTTAACTTTTGCAAGTCAACACTTGGAGCACTCAGAACACCAGGTGAAGAAATATCCTCCCTCTTACTTAGCATGTTTGTCTCTTTCAAAATAACATTCCTACTCAACAAGACCTTAGACAGCTCGGGACACCACAACTTGTATCCCTTCACTTTAGAAGCATAGCCAAGGAAGATACATTTTACAGATCTTGGCTCTAACTTGCCATTATTCACATGAGCATAGGCAGGACACCCAAATATCTTCAAAACAGCATTATTAGGACGATTTTTAGACCATAATTCTTCAGGTACCTTGCCATCAAGTGATGCATGAGGTGAACGATTAACAAGGTGACAGGCAGTGGAAGCAGCTTCAGCCCAAAATGACTTAGGCAAACTAGCATTTGACAGCATACAATGAACTTTCTCCAACAACGTTCTGTTCATTCTTTCAGCGACTTCATTCTGTTGAGGTGTACCAGGGATTGCCTTATGCCTGACAATACCCTCATTCTTGTAGAACTCATCAAACCAACTAGAGCAAAACTCCAATCCATTGTCTGTGCGGAGATGCTTGACATCTCTCCCAGTCTGCTTCTCAATCATAGACTTCCACTGCTTGAAAGTGACAAAGACATGATCCTTGCTCTTCAAGAAGAACGCCCACACCTTTCTCGAATAATCATCAATAATAGTCAGCATATACTTGGAACTATTCTTTGTTGCAACTTGAGACGGTCCCCAAAGATCAGAATGAACATAATCAAGTTTTTCCTTTGTAGTGTGCACACCTTTCTGAAAACTGACCTTTTTCTGCTTGCCAAACACACAGTGCTCACAAAATTCCAGCTTCCCAATACCATCTCCACACAATAATCCTTTCCTATTCAGCTCGGTCATGCCTTTCTCACTCATGTGACCAAGTCGCATATGCCACAATGAGGTATTCTCAGAATCTATCAACGAGCTAGATGCAGCAGCAGCAGTCACTGTAACTGTAGAACCCTGCAAAACGTACAGATTTTCAACCTCTTTCTTGGCCTGCTTATGCACTAATGAGTTCTTACTCACACGAAGAACTCCACCTTCTCCGGTATACTTGTACCCCAATGTATCAAGAGTACTCAGCGAAATCAAGTTCCGATCTAAATCAGGGATATGCCTCACATTCGTCAAGGTTCGAATGACACCATCATGCATCTTGATCTTCACTATGCCAATACCAATAACCTTGCAGACAAAATTATTTTCCATGAGAACATTACCCTCCGCACGTTCATATGTTAAAAACCAGTCCCGGATGGGACACATATGAAACGTACAAGCAGAATCAAGGACCCAAGCAGCATCAACTTTAGACTTCCCATCAATTACAGACAAAAGGTCTCCATCTGATTCTTCTTTCTGAGTGGTGGTGGCAACACTAGCACTGCCGCTATCAGAACTTTCTCTTTTCAGAGCACTGGACTTTTTGCCCTTCTTCTTGTTCTTCAACTCGAGACATAACCATTTAATATGCCCAACCTTATAACAGTTGAAATAAGTCTTATCCTTGTGCCTTGACCTTGATTTGCTTCTGCTCTTCTTCCTCGAACCAGACTTAGCATTCCTCTCCTCAGACCTCCCTCTCACGACCAAGCCAGTCCCTTGGCAATTTTCAGAGGAACTCACAGTGCGCTTATCAATTCTCTCTTTATCCAAGAGCGAATCATGAACATCATCCCAACTCAGAGTATCATGGCTGAACAACAGGCAACGAGCACAATAACAATAAAGCAAGATCTTCATCATCATACTTCACATCCAGAGTTCTAAGATCAGCCACTATATCCTTAAATTCATTAAGGTGGTCCTGAGCAGACTTATCTTCTTGCATCCGAATAGAAAACAGTCGTTGCTTCAAGCATAATTTGTTGGTCAAACTCTAGGGCATGCACAACTTTTCAAGCTTTGCCCATAATGAGGAAGCTATTGTCTCCTTCAACACGTCCCGCAAAATATCATCTGACAGATACAACTGGATCTGACTCACAGCCTTACGGTTCTTAGACGCCTTCATCGCAGCATCCTAACTCGAAGGCATCAACTTCTCATCAAGTAGAGTCTCATCCAGCTCTAAATGTGTCAGAATAGCACGCATCTTCACCTGCCACAAAGAAAATTTAGTTTTCCTCGTCAATTGAGAAATTTCGTACTTCAACGAAGTCATCCTGAAACACTTCGAACCAAAAAATCAGCCCAAAAACTGGTTAGAAAACTAAAATCAGTCAAATCAGTTGACTTTCGGTCAACTAGTCAAACTGTTGACAAAGTCAACTCGGAAATTAGGCTTTTCAACCCAAAACTCCAAGGGGCGGCGAGTGGACACGGCCATGGCAGTGCTAGGCAGCGGTGGAGAGACGTGGAGTTCACCTCTCTTTCTCTCTCCCTGTATCTCTCTCTCTCTCCTCGTGACTTTCTCTCTCCCGTATCTCTCTCTCTCCTCGTGACTTTCTCTCTCCCCGAGCTCTCTCTCCTTGATGGGTCTTGTTTTGACGCCGCGGCTACAGACAATGGAGTGCGAGCTCTCCTCTCCTTCCTCGGCGGCGCGGGTTCGTGAGCGATGGTCAGCTCCGGTGGCGGCGGCTCCAAAAGGTTTAAAAAAACCCTAAATCCCAATTTTTCCCAAATTGGTTACTATTCACATTTTTTGTGTGTCAAATACTCGTATACTCAGATCTGGCTCTGATACCAATTGTTGAGAAATAAGATCGAAACGAGAAATACGAGACACACGAAAATTACGTGGAAATCCCAAAGTGGGGAGAAAACCACGGGCAAAGGAGAGTCGTCCAATATGCGAGTCAGACAGGTTATAAGGCTTCCGTGAGGGTTCTATCTACCTCACAACTATCGACTACTATACAAAAGACCTAGGCATATGCCAATATATATAGGAGATTGTATCCCTACTCTAAATAGGAATAGAGTACTAATTTGCTAGAATTTGAGACAAACCCTAACATCCAAAGATCTCCCAACAAAGTTAAAAGATCTGGGAAGTTTTACTATTCCTTGTTTTGTTGGTGACGTTGAGTTTCCCAAGTGTTTATGTGATTTATGCTCTAGCATTAACTTGATGCCTTTGCCTATTTTGAGGAGGCTTGGCTTGCGTGAGGTGAAACCCACATCTATGCGTCTCCAATTGGCGGACCAAACCATAAAGAAGCCATTCGGGGTCCTAGAGGATGTCTTGTTGAAGATTGATAAGTTTATCTTAACCGTGGACTTTGTGGTGCTAGATTTTGATGAGGACAAGAGTTGTCCACTAATCCTTGGCCGGTCGTGTCTCAACACGGCACGTGCCTTGGTGGATGTGCATGACGGAAGATTGGTCCTCCGAATAGGGGAGGAGAAAGTAGAGTTCAAGATGTCGAATGCGATGCGTCACCCTCTTGATGAAGGTGTGTGCATGAAGATTGATGTCGTGGAGGAATGTGTCCTCGAGTTTAGCAAGGAGAGCATATTGAGGATTGAAGATGGAATGGACGAAGAGATTCATGAAGAACAAGAAGTTGATGACCTGGAAGGGTTCATGGGAGAAGCTTATAAAAAAGGTCTCCATGAGGATTTGGAGCTTGATTTGAAGTATCGGACTCCACCTTCCATCATTAAGGCTCCAAGCTAGGAGTTGAAAGAGCTACCCTCCCATTTACGATATGCATTCT
The DNA here is from genome assembly GCA_963995505.1 of Hypericum androsaemum. Classification (NCBI taxonomy): domain Eukaryota; kingdom Viridiplantae; phylum Streptophyta; class Magnoliopsida; order Malpighiales; family Hypericaceae; genus Hypericum; species Hypericum androsaemum. The sequence continues at coordinate 13,359,828 of OZ023180.1, forward strand.
TGAAGGATGGAGGAAGACTCCCCATTATCATCTCCAACAAGCTCTCTAAGGAGCAAGATGGGAGGGTGCTAGGAATCGTGAACAAACGGATTAAGGCCATGGCTTGGTAGATATCCGACATCAAGGGGATAAGTTCCGATATTGTTATGCATCACATCCATATAGAGGAGGGAGCCAAGCCGCGGGTGGATAAGCAAAGAAGATTGAATCCTAACATGAAAGAAGTTGTGAAGAAAGAGGTGATCAAGCTCATAGAAGCTGGCATCATTTATCCCATCTCGGATAGTGAGTGGGTAAGCCCGATCCATTGTGTTCCAAAGAAAGGAGGAATGACTGTTGTGATCAATGATGAGGGCGAGCTCATTTCCACAAGAACTGTAACTAGATGGCGGGTATGCGTGGACTACCAAAAGTTGAATGCTGCCACATGTAAGGATCATTTTTCTCTTCCATTCATTGATCAAATGTTGGAGAGAATTGCCGGGTATTCCCATTATTGCTTCTTGGATGGGTGCTCAGGCTACAACCAAATTGCAATATACCCAAGGGATCAAGAGAAGACATCTTTCACTTGTCCCTTTGGTATTTTTGCTTATCGACGAATGCCTTTTGGATTGAGTTGTGCCCCGACAACTTTCCAATGGTGCATGGCGGCTAACTTTTGTGGGATGAATGAGAAAATTATGGAGATCTTCATGGATGATTTCTCGGTATTTGGAGACTCTTTTGATAGCTGTTTGGCCAATTTGGACAAGGTCTTGGAAAGATGTGACGAGAAGAACCTCGTTCTCAATTGGGAGAAATGTCATTTCATGGTAGATGAAGGGATAGTTCTTGGGCATAAGATCTCCCGAGCGGGCATCGAGGTGGACAGAGCCAAGACAGAAGCAACAGAGAAGATCGAAGCACCGACTTTAGTTAAAGGAGTAAGAGCCTTTCTTGGCCATGTCGATTTCTACTGAAGATTTATCAATGATTTTTCTCTTATCGCGAAGCTGCTCACTAATTTTCTTGTGAAAGATGTGCCCTTTAATTTTGATGAGCCATGCCTTCAAGCATTTGATACTTTGAAGAAAGCTCTTGTCACAGCTCTGATTATCTCTTCTCCGGATTGGAAGCTACCATTTGAGATGATGTGTGATACGAGCGACATCGCATTGGGATGTTGCTTGGTCAAAAGGAGGGAAAGCTTCATGTCATCTACTATACAAGTAGAGTGTTGGCGGGCGCCCAATTAAATTACACCACCACCGAGAAGGAGTTGCTTGCAGTCGTGTACGCATGTGACAAGTTTTTACCATATTTACTTGTGTCAAAGGTGATAATCTATACAGATCATGCGGCTTTGAGGTACTTATTCTCCAACAAGTTGCTAAGCCGCAACTTATCCGGTGAATTTTATTGCTCCAAGAATTTGACTTGTCCAATAAGGATAAGAAGGGTTCGGAAAATATTGTTGCGAACCATCTCTCTCGGCTAGAGAAAAGTGATGGAATAGAGACTCATGCAAAGATCAAAGAAGAGTTTCTGGATGAGGATTTGATGTCGTTAATAATGTGGAGGCACCTTGGTATGCGGATTTTGCCAACTTCCTAGTTGGAGGCATTGTTCCTATGGATTTGAGCTATCCCCAACGAAAGAAATTCCTAAAAGTTTCTCAACTCTATGTGTGGGATGAGCCTTACCTTTTTAAGAGGAGTAGTGATGGGTTGCTTCGATGGTGCATTGTGGATGAAGAAGTTATAGATTTTCTGGAGCAATGTCATAGTATATTCAGGTCACTATAGAGCGACAAGGACCGCATCGCGAGTCTTTAAATGCGGGTTTTATTGGCCCAACATTTTTAAGGATGCTCGTTCTTTTGTTGCTCAGTGCAATCGATGCCAAAGGACCGGAAATATCTCAAAGAGGAATGAGATGCCGCTCTCTGGAATTCTTGAAGTGGAGCTCTTCGATGTTTGGGGGTTGGACTTCATGGGACCTTTCCCAACCTCTTATGGAAACAAGTATATCTTGGTGGGAGTGGACTACGTATCTAAGTGGGTGGAAGCTTGGGCATCACCAACCAATGATGCTAAGGTGGTCATTCACTTTATCAAAAAGCTCTTCTCAAGATTTGGAGTGCCAAGGGCTATTATAAGCGATGGCGGTTCAAACTTTTGCAACGACCATTTGAGATTTTATTGAAGAGGTATGGGGTCACTCACAAGGTTGCTACACCTTATCACCCCCAAACAAGTGGGCAAGTTGAACTATCTAACTGGGAACTAAAGAAGATCCTAGAAAAGACAGTTGGAGGAGCAAGAAAGGATTGGGCAAACAAGCTTGACGGTGCCTTATGGGCATACCGAACGGCATTCAAAATACCTATCATAGAGCTAGAGCATCGAGCATTTTGGGCCATCAAGACCCTAAATTATGACTACAAGAAAGTCGGTGAGCGAAGGGTATTGCAACTTGGAGAGTTAGACGAAATCCCCGACATGGCGTTCGAGAGCTCTAGGCCTTACAAGGAGAAGATGAAAAGATCACATGATGCCCACATCGTGAAGAAGGAATTCAAGGAGGGTCATAAAGTGCTACTCTACAACTCCCGATTGAGACTTTTTCCAGAAAAGCTTAAGTGAAAGTGGAGTGGCCCATTCAAAGTGTTGAGAGTTTTTCCATTCGGAGCCCTCGAATTAGAAAGAAGTGATGGAGGAGTTTTCAAGGTGAATGGCCAAAGGTGCAAGATTTACCATGGTGGCGATATTGAATGACGATCAGAAGTGCAGTCCGTGACTTCACCCTCCGATGCATGAAAAAGGGGAGTAAAGTCAAGCTAACGACTATAACTTAGCATGTTTTTTTAATGGGCAAATTACTGTCACATCCCTGGCCTTTGGTCACCCTCCCCCTAGAGTCCCTGACTTTTGGAAAAAGATTATCCCGTCCCTAAGTTTTGATGATAATTGACTCTCAGGTCCCTAGAGCCGGAATATTCCATATTCTCTGGCGATACCCCACTTGAAAAGACCAAAATCCCTCACACTTGAAAAATAATGATTTACCACCCTCCTTCCTCTCCTCTTCTCTCTGCCCCGACATTCATCTTCAACCACATCTTCATGTTCAATCCCCTTCCCAAAAAATCAATTAAACATCCAAAATCTCAATTAAACACCCAAAAAACTAATTAAACCCCCAAAATCTCAATTAAACACCCAAAAAACCAAAGGCCATGGCACCGACACCGACATGGCACCGACACCGACATCCTCTCTCTCCTCTATGGCACCGACACCTTCATCTTCTCAACAAGTAGGGGTACGGGTTTTTGGTGGGTTTTTGGTCAGAGTACGGGTCGACTGATACAGAGAAGATGAAGTGGCGACGGATACGCGCCCCACTCCTCGGGCTGCGGGACCACATCATTGCATTCTGCGCCGCCGTCAAGGCCTCCCTCATCGCTTTCTCTGATGGCCGCCGTGGCACAAGACGTCCTTGAGCTCCTTCTTCAACTGATGCAACCCAGAAATCAATGGATAAATTTTTTAATTAGGTTTCAATGGATGAAGATGATGCAAGATGCAAAATGCAAGAGTTGGGTTTGGTTAGAAAGTCGTTGGCTTGGATAAATGGATTTGTCATTTGTATCGAGGTTGGCGGAGATGACGATGTTGAGGTTTCTTTGTTGCAGGGTGGAAGAGCGAACTTGGGTGTTCTTCGATCTTGGATTTCTTTTTTAATCGGTGTTCTTCGATCTTGGGTTTCTTTTTTAATCGGTGTTCTTCGATCTTGGGTTTCTTTTTTATTTCATCGTCAATTGGAGTTGTTCTTTGAAGTAGAAAATTTTTGTTTTGTTTTTTTTTGAAGAGTATTTTGGTCATTTCAAGTGGGGTATCACCGGAGAATATAGAATATTCTGGATAAAAGGACCCGAGAGTCTATTATCATCAAAACTTAGGGATAAAAAAATTATTTTCCAAAATCCAGGGACCCTAGGGGGAGCGTGACGAAAGTACAGGGACGTGAAGGTAATTTGCCCTTTTTTAATTATCTTTATAATGTCTTTTGTTTATATGTGTTTGTCATATTATGTTTGTTCTTATTCGGGGATGATTTTGAAGCATTAGTTCATGCTTTATGGGATCTCTTTGCATTTTGAAGGTGATCTGGATGGTTAGATGCTCGACGAGGCAGGTCGCGGGGGTCTAGGGGGCAGTGCCCCTGCCTAAACGGTATGCATTGGAATAGAAGGAGGATGAAATCACTAAAAAAAAGGGAGGAGAGGCCAGCGGCCGCCGGACGGAGAAATGGCCGCAGTTCCCGGCGGACGCCAGGTAGTCCAGCGAGCACCGGTTCAAACCCCCCTTCTTTTCTCTTCCTCTCCACATTTCCTCCAACATCACAAACCTCCATACTCACCCAAAAGAAAAGGCTAGCCCCGACCACCGCAACTATTCCGCTCAACCAATAACCCGCCACCACCTTCCCGCAGCTCCGACTACCTCCCTCAGACAGCCACCGCCGCCTGCTGCCTCCCCGAGCTAAAAAGGGTAAAACCCTAAATTTTTCTTCTGAGTCAATTCCCGACAAACGGAGCTTCGAAAACACACGCTCCTTTGGAAAAACTTGACCATCAAGGCGAGGCCTATACACCGAGCCAACCAGCTCCGACCACCACCGTCGGCCGCCGCTCACCGGAGTTCAGCCGCCAGCCGCCGCTCGTCAAGAATTTTCTACCACTCCTCCGAACACCGAAATGGCCACCAAAGCAAGCTCAAGCCATCGAGGTTGCAAAATACCCGCTCCTAAACGTAGGAATGGAGCGACCGGTCCAAACCCTCTGCCACCTCCTCTGTCTCCACCGCGTGAAGACTTGATCTATTCTGTGCACGAGGGTGACAGGTATACCTCTATCCGAAACCTTGATCAATTCCCGCATGCAGCTATTAATTGGGTTCATATGAGCACTTTAGGTATTGATGTGAAGCTCAAAGCCGCAATGAAATATTTGGGTTGGGAAACATTTGTAAATAATCAAATTCCCACTTGTCTGCATCTGACACTTGAATTTTAATGCACTTTGAAAATAGCTGAGGACAACTCGTCCTTCACTGCTCATTTATTTGGTAAATCCATTAAGGCAGATCAAGATGTCATGATAGAAATTTTAGGCCTTCGTAAGTCGGGTGGGAATCAATTAGACTTTCTGACACATGAGGAAGCAGATAAGGAATGGAAAGCACTCACTCGTTTTGACCATTACTTATCTGGTGGAGCACCTGCTGGTCTAATCTATGAACCCTATATTTATGTGCTGCATCGTTTTATGTGTTTAGCCATTAATGGACAGTTTGAGGAGAGTAAGGTAACTCGTACTCAACTGTACACCATTCATTGCATGAGAACTAAGAAATGGTTTAGCACTTTTGCCTTATTAATTTATGTGCTTCGTCAAACCATCACCCCTCCGCAAACGAAGTATCTATATCTTGGGCATGTTGTTTCACTTTTCGCAAAGTACTTCTTTCCTAATGAATTTACAGATTACAAAGGTCCCATGCGGGATTTGTACTACATGGACATACAACGCCTGTGCTCCTATCAACTCCTTAACAAGATCAGGTTGAATGGCCAAGATGTGTACTCTTTCAAGGCTTGGGAGGACCATAAAACTATCAAAGACCGCCTCAAGGCTGATGCTCTGACCAGAGTGCCGGCACACCAAGTTGAACTTAATGAACTTGCAGATCGCGTAGCTACCATCGATGTGCGATTGCAAGAGCTGGAAACTACAAATAGAGCCTATTGGGAATGAAAAAACGAATACAACGCTTGTATGGAGGCAGCGCAACAAGCTCAATTTGAGTGGATGCATTCTCATTACAACATCCCACCACCACCACCATTTCCAACTCAAGACTAAGGGACGTTTCCTAGCACTTTGTTTTTCTTTAGTTATTTTCTTGTCTTCGTGATGTCTTGAGTTTGCTATATTTTTTTAATGTCTTGTTCTTTATGTTTGATTGATGTTCTCATGCTTGGTTCTTAATGCATTTGTTAGTATAGCTTAATTGTTTAGATGTCCATATGCTCCCTACACCTTGAGGACAATGTGTCTTCCAAATGTGAGAGTGTGGTTCCACTTAGGAATTCTTTGTATGTTTATGTCTAGTTTGTCTTGTTTAGGCAATGATTTGGCATGAATTTTTCAAAATTTGACCCCCTTCAAAATTCTTCAACTTGTGTTAGAATCTTGCCACACACCTAGTTAGGAAATGAACTCGAGCACAAGGCCTAAGAACTTGTAGAAACCTTACCCTCGGTTGTTTAGACTAATGGTCTCACTATGTAGATTAGACTAGAGGGTTGATGAGTGACCTTGTAAGAAACTTTGAGCCGAAGGAGGAGATAACCGTCTTCATTTATTCATGAGGTGCCTACATGAGTCCGGTTGATCGACGTATCCTACTAGTACCTGACATGGTCTTGGTTGTGTGGCGTTAGTGAATGACGGGGGCTAGTCCTTTGAAATTGAGCCACGAGCTTTAGAGCCAAGAACCCTTATATCCATTGCTTTAATATGAACTCTCTGGTTATCTTGTCTAGTTTGTTGCAGATGCTTGCCGGGAGGCGTACTACTTGCATGGTGTAATAGGGAAGAGTCGAGAGTACCGATTTAGCTAGGGTAATTCTCCCTGCCATTGATAGTTGTTTAGTCTTCCAGCCAGCGAGCCTGTCTTGTGCCCTTTCGATGATATGGTGGTAAGTATCCTTCCTAACTCGTGAGTGGAGGGCTGGAAAACCCAAGTATTTCCCCAGATCAGGGGTTGACTTGATGCCTAACACTTTGCTAATCTGTTTACCGATAGTTTTGGTTGTGTTCTGTGAGAAGAACACCCTAGATTTGTCAGAACTGATCTTTTGACCTGAGGCCTTTGAGAAAGTTGTGAGACCAGCTTGAATGATCTTTGCTTGTGCCACCGTTGCTTCCGCAAAGAGGACTACGTCATCTGCAAAAAATAGGTGGGTAACATCTGGTCCTTTGCGAGTGAGTCGAATTGGCTTCCAATCTTTCTCCCGGGCTGCTAGGGATATCCACTGTGCGAGCCTCTCCATGCACAACACAAATAGGTAGGGTGAGAGAGGGTCTCCTTGGCGCAGTCCCCTTGACGGTTTGAATTCCTCCGACATCTCCCCATTCCATAAGACTCTCATCCTTGCTCCTCTTACGCAATGCATAATGATCCGAACTAGATTAGGAGGGACGTCCGCATCGAGCAAAGTTTCCTCGATAAAATCCCAGTCTAGTCGGTCATACGCTTTTTCCAAATATCTTTATCGCCATCCACCCTCTCCGGCCCTTCTTGCTCCGCATGGAGTGAAGAACTTCCTGGAAAACAACAACATTGTCAGTAATTTGCCGCCCCGGGACAAAGCTTCCCTGGGCTGGCGAAATAAGATCAGGTAATTTTGGTTTGAGTCTGGCTACAATAATTTTGGTGAGGATTTTGTAAACAACATTGCAAAGGCTTATTGGTCTAAACTATTGGATGGTCTCAGGATTCGGTGTTTTTGGTATGAGGGCTAGGAGTGTTTCATTAAGGTTAGGAGGGATACTTTCTGCCAAGAAGACTTGTTGAATGAAGTTCACGATCGAGGACTTGACCACCCCCCAGCATTGTTGGAAAAAGATGGCTTGGAAGCCGTCAATTCCGGGTGCCTTGGCGGGGGCCATGCTTCGGAGGGCAGAATATATTTCTTTTGTGCAAAATGGCCGAGAGGCTGCAGTCTTTTCCTCTGGTGACCACGGTGGGAATTGGCCCGTTGGTAAGGCTGAGCTAGACCTGCCGGGTTCTGATGTGTAAAGGCCTTGGTAGAAGTTTAAGGCCATTTCTTGAAGCCTTCCCTTGTCTTCGGTCCATTCTCCTGCGTTGTCCTTTAGGCGTATGATTTTGTTACGCCTTCTTCTTATAATGGTTGTGGTATGGAAATAACCTGTGTTTCTGTCCCCCTCAGTTACCCATTTCTCTCGGGACTTTTGCATCCACAATAATTCCTCTTGGTGGAGCACCATTTCTAAATCCTGTCTTAAATTCACATCAAGTGCAGCCAAACCTCTATTTGGTCTAGTATCGAGGGCTTTTTGCAATCCACACAGTCTTGCATATAATCTTTTCTTTCTCCACTCAATGTTGCCAAAGACCTTTGTGTTCCATTCTCGTAGCTCTTTCTTCAAGCTTTCAAGTGCTTCCTCAATAGCCTTGTTAGGGTTCCACCTTGCCTCCATAACCCTAGCAAAGCTTGGGTGAGTAAGCCACGCAACTTAGAACCTGAACGGCCTCCGGCTTTTGTTACCATTGTCCGAGCTCGAAAACTATATTAGGAGAGGGCTATGGTCGGATTGGAATCGTGCAAGATGCTTCACCATTCCTTCTGGCCATGTTAACCTCCACTTCTTGTTACATAAGGCCCTATCAAGGCGTTTGGATACGCGGCCCCCATCCCCCATGCTTCGAGACCATGTGTAAGGGGAGCCAGTGAAGCCAATATCAATGAGGCTGTTCCGCTGAATCTAGGCCTTGAAACGTAAGTCGTGAGGGCGTAGTCCCCAGAGCCTCCCTTCCTCTCTTCTAAGCTTGTTATGGCGTTAAAGTCGCCAGTAATCAGCCATGGCACCTTGTCTTGTGGATCGAGATTTTGAAGCATGTCCCAATACTCTTCCCAACCACTTACCGGTGGGAGGGCATAAACAAAGGTCAGTAGCACCGGAGATTGCCCCTGATATGTCACTTCCGTGTGGATGAAGCATTCGTGAGATTTCAGAACTCTTATTGAGACATCGGCTGTCCACAGTAGCCAGATGCCACCGCGACGTCCAATCGCGTCCATCCGAAAAGATTCAAATCCTGTCTTCCTACAAACTTTTGACGCGGAGTCACCACTTATCTGAGTTTCCACAACGGCGGCCACACTGATGTTGTGAACTCGGACTAGATACTTGAAAGCTCGGAGGAAGCCTGGCTTCCGAGCTCCACAGCAATTCCACATTAAGGTTTTAAAATCCATAAAAGACTTAGTAATGGTTGACTTGGGTGTGGTAGAGTCTTTGCAACCCATTTAGATATCCGACGACAGGAGGGGCCCATCCCCTTTGCGTCCAGTATTAGAGACCGAGAGGTTTTCTTCGAGAGTGTGATCTCCGAGAGGGATAGCTTGATCAACCTCCATGCTTCTAGAATCGGAGGGCTTTGGATTGGGAGGGTCTGAGGAGTGGGTGAGGGTGGTCTTATGGATATGGGGGTCAGCTGCTGATGAGGGGTGGGTGGGTTGGCTTGTGAGTAGGGTAATAGGATGTGGTGTAGTAGAAGACATGGTGGGTGGGGATGAGGAAGAAGCCTGGGGTGGAAGTGTCTGGGTTGCGGGGGACAGGTTTGGGTTCCTATTTTCTTTAGTTCTGAGGTGGGTAATGGCTGCTTTCAGCTTGGCGTCAAGTATGTTGTCATCGCTGCGGGCTCTTTTATTGGCTAGGATTGGACTACTTTTGGGCTACTGTGGGGTACTGGGTCGTCTTGTGGGTGTTGGCTTTTATGTCCTGGTCTTCTTAATTGGGCCTTGGCGGGCACTTTGGCCCACATTGGCACCAAAGATACGGAGGGGCGCTTGGTTTTGGCTACTTTCCAGCTCAGCATCTATTTTATCAGGGGGAAACAAGGCTCCAAATCTATTTCTAGTTTGGCTGTCTTCCTTTGAGAAAGCAGGTCTGATGGTTTTGCCTTTCTTGGTAACCACCATCCAAGGGCCCAAATTCTCTCCTTGTGCTTTGGGATCAGATAAGCTAGGGTTTTTGGATGTCTCAGGGTTAAGGTTTACCTGGGAATGAGCGGCGCCTGCTGTCGGAGCTTCTTCAGTTTCTCCTCGCCGATGATTGCTCGGGCAATTTTCCTTTAAGTGGCCGTAGCATCCACAACTGTAGCAGATGATGTGGAGTGCTTCGTACTCAATTTTTTTGGACTGTGCCATCAATAAGGATTTCCCCAATTAGCGGTTTGGTGAGGTCCACTTCCACGCACATACGTGCAAAATGTCCCCGGAGCTTCTCCGCTGTGTTCGGGTCAAGCTTTATAGGTCTTCCAATAGCAGTAGCCACACATTTGAGCAGATTATTATTGTAGAAGTGGATTGGGAGATTCGGAAGGCGGACCCAAACTCTCGTCTTCAGGATACCTGCATCTGACGGGGTGAAGTTCGCCTGCCATGGTGTGATGGTGATGTAGTGGTCCAGGTACAACCACGGGCCTCCTGTCATTGCGTGAGTGTAGTCCTCCTCCGCCGCGAAGCAGACCAGGAAGAAGCCCCTAGGAAGATCAACTAACCTGATTTCAGCACGGGGGTTCCATATCTGTTTGATCCTGGTGAAAAGTGCCCGGTAGCCCACTGTCTTACCCAGCACTTTGATGATGGCTGTCCTTTTCCAAGGTGCTTCCAGTTGTTGCTTCGCCTGCTCCGAGAGATTGAGTTGCGGTCTTGCCGGTGTGGAGTGAAGGTCCAAGTTTGCCACACCCAGAGCAAGCCAATCCTCATCGGGGACACGAACAGATGGGATAGGGGTGACATTGGGTCCATGAACTGTTTCGCTGTATGTCATTTTGGGGAAAGTCTCCATTTGAGGGGAAGGGCTCGGGGTGGGAGAAGAGTTGGTCGGGAGAGTAGTTTGGGGAAGGTTCTGGTCGGGTACGGTCGGGTGGGCTGGGGTCTCAAGGGGTTGGTGGGACTGGCTGTGGAGATTGGTTGGGGCGGTCGGTGGCAGAGGGGACGGTGGTGGTCTGGGTTCATCTGGTGGATCAGGTGGGGTACGCTGGGGTGAAGGGTGGGGCATAGATTGCTGAGAGAACTCGGGGTTCATCTCTCTCTCTACTTGTATACTCCTGTCGAGGACGAAGAGCTAGGGGTTGGCTCATGATGTAATTATTCAAGGTGCAATATAATCATTAATTATAATAAAACTAACAGCCGGCTACAAATGTCACCACTAAATACCAGCTGAGATTGATGAGCATAATCAAACATTATCTAAAACTTTGTCTTGAAAGCACACATAAAAATCCACAATCTTTTTTTCGTTAATAACTTATAAACTAAAACAACGCCTTTTGATTTTAATATATATGCATTTAATCAATTCAAGTTCCATACTTTAACACATGAAAAAAAATGATTTTAATAGATCATTTGTCCTTAAATACTTGGAGGAAAGGACAAACAACAAACGTCCTTTGGAGAAAAAGAAGAAGAAACAAGGGTGGTAGTTGAGAATCATCCGTCTCTTGTAACAAAGGTCGGTAAGAGTCGGTCAAACAGTCAATCACGATTTGCCACCCGTATTGGCTTTTTTGTTTTGGGTATTCGCTACTGACTAATTCAGTTTCGAATCAGATGAGATATTTGAAAGATAACAAACTTCTCATAATAAATATTTAACATTGTTGCGTTGCCAATGAATCTCTTCGTTAAGATATGATAGTTGATCTTTAAGTGCTTGTTGGTTGTCTAACCCATTTTTGTTTCGACTTTAGATATATTTTATCAAAATTGTGTTTATTAGCTTAATCAAAAATTAATTTTATATTTTGAAATAAAATTTTTTGAGACCAAATTTTCGTAAAATATTTTTTCTAAAATTAACAAATTATAATAACTAATAACAATTTTTTAGATAAATGAATCCATAATAATTTATGATAAAAGGCTAACAATTTTGTAATAAATTTTCAGATGTACAAATAATGACGTAAATATTTTGACAAGAAGAAACCATTTTATTAATTTATGTCTAGGCACAATTGCGCATATCAGTTGACAATCATATACAACAATGGCACATGCCAATCATCGCTCGCCGCTGTACCATATCCAAATTAGTCTGCGTATTATTAAATCAATTTATTAGTGGAAACATGCATGCCAAATGGATATATATGTACCTCTCAAAAAAAGGATATATATGTGCCCACTGTTATATATTATTAGATAATAATAATAATAATAATAATAATAATAATAATAATGAACCCTTAATACTTATAATTTCACAGCAGTCACGCCCACTGACATCAACATGGTTCAACTTCAATGGCTGTGCTTGAGATTTAGTTAAGCAATATAAAATTTCAATGGTTCAACGTTGGTATGCGTTTCTTTTTGCACACTGTGTATATAGAAGATTTTTGCTTAGCACTTTTGATGTAATTAATTAGGAGCAAGATAAAAATTTACATATAAAAAAGTTAAGCAATAAATGATTGGAAGAATCAAATAGTTTAAGCCGAATAAGATTCTAAAATTATTAAATCAATTTATTCTGATTCGAGGTAGAACGGTAAAGAGCGACGATACGCTCCCTGTAAAATTCAAATACAAATACAGTTGAATTCACAAAATTCTGATTCGAAATTCTAATTAAGTTAAAATAACTTTATATAATTAAGCGCTAGGTGATTCCTAAATAATTTAATTGGTCAGATCAGTCGTTCTTGGCCACCTCTCAACTACTCCACCATATTCACAGATATTTCCAAATGCATTTGTTCCAATGAGTTAGATAATAACCATTCACTTACTGTTTCCCTGGATAAGTAATAATTTGAAAGAAACCATAGGATATTTGTAACGCCCCGTGATTTGATCGACTGTCTTCACAGATCAACACGGGTCTTTTCCAACGTGCTTTGTCCTCACTCGCACGCACCCTGGGAAACTTTCCAGGAGGTCACCCATCCTGATCCTACTCCCGGCCAAACGCGTTTAACCTTGGAGTTCTCTTAGGATGTGTGCCAGAAAAGAAGGTGTGCCAGAAAAGAAGGTGCACCTTGTAGATATAGATAGTACCAATCAAATCATTTAAGGCATTTCAGACAGTACATATCATTTACGGGGTATCACATTCACCCCTCCTTAAATACGCGATGTCCTCGTCGCGCCAGACAGAATACAGAACAGTTCCAGAAGCGTAATTGCTCTGATACCATATGTGACGCCCCGTGATTTGGCCGACTAGCTCCACAGACCAACACGGGTCTTTTCCAGCGTACTTTGTCCTCACTCGCACGCACCCTGGAAAACTTCCCAGGAGGTCACCCATCCTGATCCTACTTTCGGTCAAACGCGTTTAACCTTGGAGTTCTCTCAGGATGTATACCGAAAAAGAAGGTGCATCTCGTTGATATGGATAGCCAAATGAAATCACTTAAGCGTTTCAGACAGAACAAATCGGGGTATCACATACACCCCTCCTTAAATACGCGATGTCCCCTCCAGATGCAGACAGTCCCAGAATCCCTCGATTATAGATACGTTCGATCCCCGAACCACACCGTATAAGTCAAGGTCGCTCTGATACCAAATATAATGCCCCATGATTTGATCGACTGTCTCCACAGATCAACACGAGTCTTTTCCAGCGTGCTTTGTCCTCACTCGCACGCACCCTGGAAACTTTACAAGAGGTCACCCATCCTGATCCTACTCCCGGCCAAACGCGTTTAACCTTGGAGTTCTCTTAGGATGTGTGCCAGAAAAGAAGGTGTACCTTGTAAATATGGATAGTACCAATCAAATCATTTAAGGTATTTCAGATAGTACATATCATTTACGGGGATCACATTTATGTGTACCCCGATCTGTTCTGTCTGAAATGCTTAAGTGATTTGATTGGTACTATCCATATCAACAAGGTGCACCTTCTTTTTCGGTACACATCCTGAGAGAACTCCAAGGTTAAACGTGTTTGGCCGAAAAAAAGATCAGGATGGGTGACCTCCTGGAAAGTTTCCCAGGATGCGTGCGAGTGAGGACAAAGCACGCTGGAAAAGATCTGTGTTGGTCTGTGGAGACAGTCGGTCAAATCACGGGGCGTTACATTTGGTGTCAGAGCAAATACGCTTCTGGGACTGTTCTGTGTTCTGCCTGGCGCGACGAGGACGTCGCGTATTTAAGGAGGGGTGAATATGATACCCGTAAATGATATGTACTGTTTGAAATACCTTAAGTGATTTAATTGGTACTATCCATATCAACAAGGTGCACCTTCTTTTCTGGCACACATCTTGAGAGAACTCCAAGGTTAAATGCGTTTAACCGAGATTAGGATCAGGATGGGTGACCTCCTGGGAAGTTTTCTGGGATGCATGTGAGTGAGGATAAAACACGCTGAAAAAGACCTGTGTTGGTCTGTGGAGACAGCCGGTCAAATCACGGGGCGTTACATTTGGTATCAGAGTGACCTCGGCTTGTACGGTGTGGTTTGGGGATCGAACGCATCTGCAACCGAGGGATTCTAGGACTGTTTGTATCTGGCGCGACGAGGACGTCGCGTATTTAAGGAGGGGTGTATGTGATACCCCGATCTGTTCTGTCTGAAACGCTTAAGTGATTTGATTGGTACTATCCATATCAACAAGGTGCACCTTCTTTTCCGGTACACATTCTGAGAGAACTCCAAGGTTAAACGCGTTTGGCCGAAAGTAGGATCAGGATGGGTGACCTCCTGGGAAGTTTTCCAGGATGCGTGTGAGTGAGGACAAAGCACGCTGAAAAAGATCTGTGTTGGTCTGTGGAGACAGTCGGTCAAATCACGGGGCGTTACAATATTGATAAGAAACTTTATTGTATTTTGAGAGGCATAAGAAACTTTGTTGTATGTAGTACATAATTATTAGGATTGTTAACAAGTTGTGATCCTCTCATCCTGTTGGTTCAAATGGCATAAAGAGGACCCAACTGTTCACTTAAACTTTCCAATCACACTATTTGTGATAGAAATTATATAATATTTTTTAATAAATATAATTTTCAAATTTGAATTCCGGTCATAAGTTTCTCAATTTCTCGTCAAACACTTTACTAAGCATACTTTTATTTTTAACTAAAAAGCATTATTTTCGAGACGGCGGTCCGACTGCGAATCGAAGCCTTGAGCGGGTCAGAAAATCAGGTACGCACGGTTACCTAACGAACTAGATAATTTCTGTTTAGACCAAATGGTTGGCTTAGATTTTTGACCCAGAAAATTCTGGTTCGTTAGGTTTGACCAAAAATTGAACCAAAAAATTAGAATTCACCCAACCCAACCCCAAAAAATTAAAAAAATCAGATTATATACTTAAATTTTTTAAATTAACACTAAATCAACTAAATCAACAAAGATAATATACTAAATATGAAATAAATTGACCAATATATTGAGAATATTAATTTTTAAACCTATTATTTACTAAATATAACATAATATATATATATATATATATAAACCTCCAGTCCGACTGCCAATCTGACCAATCTGACAAGTTGACTCAAAGAACGAACCAAAATTCGGGTCGCTCTCTCAGTCGTTTTTGAAAACAATACTAAAAAGAAATAAAAAAACGAAAAGAAAGGTTCCATCCGGGACGGGACGTTCACAAATTAGAATTTTATATACAATCTAATGACTTTTCTATAAGTAAGATGTGAGGATTCGCGATTTTTTTAGGGAAAATTGCCCACGAGTCCTCAGTGTTTAACAAAATAATCGGTCTAGTCTTTAATATTTTAAATAATTTTTATAGGTCTTCCTAGTTTGAAATAATACACCTCTGAGGTCTCTGACAGAAATACTGGTGATATCAACGGTCAACCTTTTTTTATGACACTTATACCCCTGAAAAAATTTAAAAAAATAAAACGACACTGTTCTTCTCTATTGATTTTTTCCAATTCCATTCATCATCAAGCTTCAACCTTCGGTCCAAAATCAAAATACAAGATCGAGGTCGTCTTCTTTCTCAAAGAACGAGGTTCTATGAAGTTCTTATAGTTCCCGGAGTGTTCTAATCCATCTTCCTAATGCTTTCGCTCATTAGGGTGACAAAATTAAGATAGCAAAGAACTAGATTATCAATTAACGCTTTCGCTCATCAATTAGACCTAAAAATAAACTAATCTCAATTATGAAGATTCTCCTAGCGGGTTATTCTCTCGATATTAATACATCTCATTAATAGATAAGAACATGCTAATTAATTTTTTCTATTAATTCGAGTACCTTTCGGTTCACTCTAATCAATTCTAATCATAACCTAGGTGTTCAAGTTAGATTACGCATTAAGCACACTAATTAATAACTAATGCAAATAATATTCGAACAATAATTCATCATAGATAATCAATTACATAGTTAGGGTATCGCACTCTAAAGAGAACTACTCGTTAAGCACAGTAACGAAGCAAGAGAATTAATGAAAGATATAATAAAGACTAGCATAAGGATAGGGAAAGAGAAAGTTTAGTCGTTCGAGCAAACTTCGCCAATCTCCTCCACGTAGCTGGCCGAAATCGTGCCTTTATTAATAATCAAAGTAGTCTCAATGTCTAGAATAAGGTGTCCTCAAAACCTAATAGCTAATGGCTTTATATAGCCAAGCAACCAACTAGAGAATACAAAAAACCTAGAAGAGGTCAACCTAAACTAGAAGTCCTAATGGCCTAAACAAGAGGCTAAAAATAGGAAAAGAAATATAATGTAACATCATAGGGCCAAACAACAGGTCGGAGATCAAAAGAATCTAAAACGGGCGAGATATCCGACTATAAAGGGAGGTCCAAAAAAACTGGCATCGAGGGACCTGGCGGCCGCCAATGGACTAGCATCCGCAAGGCCTTGCGTTCTGTTTCTCCCCCCTGGCGGCCGTCAGGCTTCATATGGCCAGGGGCTGGACAGCTTCGTCGTGTCTTTGTATTTTTCATTTTTAACCCTCTTCTGCTCCAAATTTGACCTCGGCTATTTGAGACAAAAATGTCGATCTCTCTTTAAGTTTTCTAATAACATCTTATTTATTATAATCTGATGCTCGAGAACAGAGTTTTAGCTCTTGCAATATTGATCCTCAGAATCACCCCTTCAACGGCCTCCAACGAACTCTCCTTTCCTATCATAAAACACAACAAATGGTAGAAGTCCACTCCATGACTCAAATACATGAAAAGGACACAAGACTCAGTACGACACGATAAAATGAACAGAAAACAAAGCTAAACACGAATAAAATACGTGACAAAACATGAGTGTGTAAGTGTTTAAATTAATTTATTCCGAGGTTTGCCGGAGAAGACGATGTTTGGCCAGAGAAGAAGAGGGAGGAGAGAAAGGGATGGTTATTATTTTATTTTTAAATTTTGTGAAGGGTAAAATGGTTGCAAAAAAAATTATGTTGACCACGCATCTCAGTGGTGGGTCTGCCAGGGACTTGATGCAATTTTGCAAATTAGGAAGACCCATAAAAATTATTAAAAACAGTAAAAACTAAATTAAATATTTTGTTAAGTACCAGGGACCTGAGGATAATTTGTCCATTTTTCTATGTAGAATTCTCCAGATATTTCCATTTGCCTACTGGCTCCTAATTCACAAATCCACGTGAAATGTTTTCTACCTTTTGATTTTAAATATAAAATAATCGTGGGTCCACTTCCAGATGCAATTTCCTCACGATTGAACTCTTCGGTTATCGTGCCGTCGCAAAATAAGAAATGTGGTGATATAATCCCCATCTCATTATCATCTAGTCTTTTCTTAATAACAAAATATCCACGGATTAGTGACATGATTTAGCAGGAAGGCTAAAATAATGAGGTCTCCTCTACCCAAACTCCAATTTTTTATAATAAAAATCTTCTAGTAAATTAATGAGAATTGTTCTATGTGATAATGTTTTTTAATTTTTTGAAGAGGGTTTGAAATTAAACTCTTAAAATAAAAAAATAGTTGGAAGAACCAGTCTAAATATTGTCCATTCATATTTGAAGTTTAGTAAAAAAAATTTATTGATTTACAGATTGACATGTAAAGTGATATTAATTATTTTAATATTGTTATTTGGTATGCAAAAATTACCATAATTACTGCAATATTGCTAGTTCCAAGCCTCCAGCTGAATCTCTGAGCGAGATTAACAAATCTTTTAATAATTGGTTTCGCTTAATCATCGATGTAAAACATCGAGGCCAGTCAAAAGAACAGCTCGTGAAGAGATATTATTGCAACGTAAGATTCTTCCAAGAAAAGTGTTTAATATTTCTGGGTCCTCAAAACTTTGTCTATTAATTTTTTTTGTCCCTTACCGTTGTTCCCAATCTCGAGTTTTTTCTCATTATTTAAATTTATATATTAAGACAAAATTATTTCCACGCTGATCTATCTCCGGCTACCATCAACCCCTTCTTAAACAAAATGGCGAACCATATGATGTTTTATGAGTGAATTAAGCCGACATGCTCTAACATGTTGCCACGACCAATTACTACTACTATAAATCTTCATATTCCCTTCATCCACTTTCTCAAATATTCGAACTCAAAACTCTTGAAAAAATATAACAAGCAATGAAGTAGCTGAGTGAACTTCTTGGACAAGATAAGATAATAACAACTCTATATTAAGGAAATGTACATAACTACAACTAATACATAAGCAAAGCTTGTTAATGGAATAGACCAAATTGGCAGGAGATCACAAAACTGTCTCCCCAAAATGTTGGTCATCATTCTCGAAAGTTAACAAACTGTAGCTAGCTTGGAGCACAAGCATGACAAATCTAGATGACAAAATGCCAAGAAAACTAGGGAATAGGTAACATAAATGAAATGTTGCAGCATAAAAAGGTTTGAAAAATATGCAACCTTTTTCCTGCAAGTGCATCCAACTAAGGTTAAGATGGGCTACGAAATGAACAAACTACTAAAGGAGGTGAGGTGGACTTGAAGCTATAGAAAAAAGTGGTATAGCTTCAAGGAGAATGGAATCACTGGCTGGTTTCTTGAAAAATATACAACCAGTGATTAGAAAGGCTGGACTAAATCACAGGTTGGTTTGTAAAATCTGCAACCAGTGGTCGAAAGAGAGAATCATCAAGGGGTGGGTGAGCCAGGAAGCTCCTCTGGGAATAAAATGGAAGGAGCAATAGGAAACCTGGTGACCTATCTACCCGTCCTGGTCTCTCCAGAAGAAGGGTTTCAAGGGGAGAGAAGAATTTGAGGAGGAAGAAGAAGCTGATCTTGTTGCGTCCTGAGCGGTCTGCATATCCGCGGAAGACATGGCGTTAAGCTGCTGCTGAAGATTCTGACCGCCGAATGGAAGATTGGCCGGTAGAAACAGATTGTTAGAGACATCCAAGTCGTCCCAAACAGCACTTCCAGGGCCCCAACCGGTTGCATTAAGCCAATCCTCTGCCATGTTGCCCCACATTGTTTCTTGAGACACCGAAGCTCCTCCTCCTCCTCCTCCTCCGGTATTAGGCCCTTCGGGATGAGCCTTGTCGCTCGCAGTGACCTCACTTGAAGCCATCCCGGAATCATCATCCGGGATGTCTCCCTGTGGCTGCAGAGACAGCGGTGGTGGAGGAGGTGGCATAGTTTCCAACCCCAATGCCAAATTGGGCCCTTGTTGAGTTGAACTTCCGTGCGGAGTTGGTGGAGAGGAAGTCGAGGAGGATGGACCAGCAGTATCCGAAGATTCTTTATCCTTGTTCAGGAAGAGTTCAGGGAAATTTAGCCTCGCATTCTCCCCTCGAAGCCGAAAAGCCTCGCGATCATAGGCTAAAGCAGCATCTTCGGCTGTGTCGAATGTGCCTAGCCAAAGGCGGGTTCGGTTCCGAGGGAGGCGAATCTCTGCTACCCATTTCCCCCAATGCCTCTGCCGAACTCCCCTGTAAAGCTTCGTGGTGTTCAAGGGCTGAACCGGAGGCCTAAACACCGGCCTCCCATCCGGCCCCAACCGATTCGCCATCATCATCCCCCCTCTTGGACTCAAGCTCAAAGCATTAGTCCAGTACTGGTACGCTTGCTGCTGCTGCTGCTGGTGGTGGTAAGCTAGCGCCGGATCTCCAGTTAAATAGGGAGAGTATGCAACTCCTCCATACCCGGGATGCGGGTTTTGGCCGAAGGAGATCATCTGCTGCTGCTGGTTTGGTGTTAGCTGCGGTATTGGTGGACGGAACACGGGCTGATTAGACCCATCAAATGCGAAAGGGAACACGAGTCCGGAAGTCGAGGAAGAAACCGGGTTAGAGGACGGTGGGTACAGAGACAGAGTAGGAGAAGAAGCAGGGGAAACAGGGGAGGATCCATCCTGCAATTGATGAGACAAAAAGGAAGATTCCGAAGAAGGAGTTGGGTCATGGCGTTTCGGGCTACGAATCTTCTTTCGAGGCCTATCTGGCATGGAAGATCCATCAAAAATTGGATTCCGTTGCCGCATCCTCTCCGAATCGACAAGATCGGGTTCTTCCCTTCCCCTCTCAAGCTCCCATCTTTGAGTCTCATCCACACCTTGCTTGGATTTTCCCGTGCTATTCTTAGCCGCAGCCATTCTGATAAATGATGGCCTATTGCCGCCCGCTCTCTTTAGTAAAAGTAGTGGATTGAAGAGAATTTAATAGGATTGAAAAAGAAGAAGAAAAACAGAGTAAAGAGAAAGAAAGATCCGTATTCCAAATCCGGTCAAAAGATGAGAAAACAGGATTGAATTGGAGAGAAGAATCTACACTAGATTTGAGTCACAGGCGATTCGATCCGAGAAAAAACAGAATCGAATTCCCCGAAATGAAAAAAAAGTAAGCAACACATCTCGATATTCTTCTGCCAAGGTTTCAAATAACAGAAGAGAGAAACTGAAACAGAGGATTCAGAGAGCGAGCGGCGCGGAGAAGAAACAGGAAAATCCCAGCTGGTGTTGCGGACGAAGAAGACGAGAATATTTTGTTGATTCAATTTCAGAGAGCCGGAAACAGGGGAAAGGGCAGGGGAGGGGAGGAGTCTCTGGGTTTCTTGGGATTGTTTGGAGAGCAGGGGAAGAGGGTGGGGTTTATAAGAGAGCAAGAAAAGATTTTCAAGAGAGATGAATGTGGAGAATTTGTTCCGGCCTCGTGGTTGGTTGGGCAGCTTCGCTCTGTATTGGGCCCACACGGTTTGGTTTCTTTCTCTTGACTTTTTCTCCCACTCCAGATTTCGTTGCTTCCACTCCAAATTTGTCTTATTGTTCATTAAAAAAATGTGTTGCCTTTTTTTAGAGAAAATTTATGCGGATTAGCCTAAACTTCAGAGCTCTAGACGGTATTGAATTTTGTTTTTTTTTAAGAAAAGTTTTGCTTTTTCTGCAAGGAGTGGATATTGATCCGCTGACTCCTGAGAAACGAGGTAGGACTCATTACCATACTATCCATCTTGCATTGGCAAATTGTCTTGCGTTTTGGAGCTGCCAACGGAAATAAATATATTATCTGCTCCCGATCTAAGCCGACGCAATAGTTAAACGTAGAGACTTCAGTATTCTGTCTTTTATGAAATATATATTTTGTATTTGGTATTATGTAAATATCTACTTTAATACTTTGCATAATTTTTTAAAGATACTTAAAACATTCTTTTTATATGAAATTTGACTTTCGTTGATGTGGCAACTATGACATATTTTTTGACTTGCGAACATGACACAGATAAATAATATTTCAAATAATGCAATCGAAGCCATGTCCTCGTCTTCCTGCCGCACCGATCTCAATCTCCAAAGCCAAATCGAAGCTTCGATCGGAGTTCGTTCCGAACAAGATCTTCACCTCCGTCTTCCCATGCGACGTCTCCCTATCAAGAAAAACCCCTTTGTGAATTAAAGCTTATATAAAAAGAGGGTCTTAAGTGTATTTTAAAAATAATACAAGGTACTAAAGTGAGTATTTTTATAACACAGGATGCAAAGTGTCTAGTTCATATAATACATGGTACTAAATTATCTTTATTCTTAGTTAAATTTATACATTTTGGATTCTTAAAAATATAACGGTATTAAAAATTATTAGAACATTTTGCCAATTTTTATAAGGTTTTTTTAAAGGTAATGGTATGTATTAATCACTAAGAAGATATGTACATGGTGTAGGGTGCCCCAAGAATGAGGAAATAGTCACTTGCCATTTTTCAAAAGGCTTTTTTGGCTTAATTTTTTTGATTGACCGACTTAATATGGGTTGGATTGGGTACGGAATGTCCCCATTCTGAACCGTACGGAATGCCCCCATTTCGAACCGTTCGGAATGAAGACACGCGGGGACTTTTTTACAAATACGCAAAAATACGGAGACCAAATGAAAAAGCTACGCGCGCATCATAAACGGGACATGCTGCTGTCACAAAAACAAATGTCATTATCTCATAACTGTGCATGCCAGTATCACATAATTACGCATGCCAGTATCGCATAACTGCGCATGCCAGTATCACATAACTGCGCATGCTAGCGCGGTCCCTCTTTCACTCCAAACCGTTCGGAATCATTTCCTTCACTCCATACCCAATTTAAAGCCCTACCAAATATCCAGAATACCATACCATACGTATAAAAACCTACCATGCCTGTCAATATCTAACCAAAAAAACAATGTCTGAGAATACTGGCAAAAGAAAATGTCTATGAATGTACAGACAAGAGGATTTTCTTGATTTCAGCTATTTTTCTTTATGTCAAATATAACGTTTAGAAACTCATTTAGGGTTTCCGTACAGTGCGTTGGCACTCTCGCATAAAAAAATTTCAAAGGAACTTAGACAAATGGGATTTTTTCTCAATTAGGTAAAAAACATACATATTTTCTCTAAATAGGTAAAAAGTTATACATATTCCCAAAATAGGTTGAAAGATTATTTAATATTAAAAAATAATGAAGGAGGCGCCCCAACAAATTGGCGCCTCGAGTGTGAACGCATCTCACAAACATGTACATGTCAGAAGGTTTGGAAAAAATATATATATATAAAGGAGGCGCCCCAACAAGTTGGCGCCTCCAATTTTTTTTTCAATAAATTTTCCATGAAGGTTTGATTCAATTCGTAAATTTATCCCAATACTTTGATCTGAATTTATCAAAAAAATTCAATTCGTAAATTTGCCATGAAGGTTTGACTCAATTCGTAAATTTATCTTAATACTTTGATCTGAATTTATCAAAATGTACTTATATTTTTACTTGCAATAGGATAAAATAATACAAATAAAAAAAAATCAAGTGGAGGCGCCAATCAACTAGGGCGCCTCCTTTAATGGTCTTTTTTAGGAGTTTTTAATGCTTTTTGTAGATTTATTTTTAGCCAAATGTTGCAATAAATAGAAAATTAAATACAATCTATATTTTGAAATTTAATTTTTAAGATAACTCTTTCAAAAAAAACTCTTGTATTTAAATTTTAAGATTATTATCTTGATTCTCCCTTATTGTAAGATTTATCTTGAAATTTAATTTTTAATAAAGTAGTAAAAAAATTATTAAAGGAGGCGCCCTGGTTGTTTGGCGCCTCCACTTGATTTTTTTTAAATAGTTGTCCATTTAAGTTGTTTGTATTATTTTATACTATTGCAAGTAAAAATATAAGTATATTTTGATAAATTTACAAATTGAGTCAAACCTTCATAGCAAATTTATGAATTGAATTTTTTTTGATAAATTCAGATCAAAGTATTGGAATAAATTTACGAATTGAATCAAACCTGTATGGCAAATTTACGGATTGAAAAAAAAAATTGGAGGCGCCAACTTGTTGGGGCGCCTCCTTTATATATATATATATTTTTCCAAACCTTCTGACATGTACAGGTTTGTGAGATGTGTTCACACTCGAGGCGCCAATTTGTTGGGGCGCCTCCTTCATTATTTTTTAATATTAAATAATCTTTCAACCTATTTTGAGAATATGAATAACTTTTTACCTATTTAGAGAAAATATGTATGTTTTTTACCTAATTGAGAAAAAATCCCTAGACAAATGAGATGGTCTGTTTTGTTAGATTTGGCTCTGGAGCGCGGCTCGAGTCTTGTCCATGTCTGGAAGTCGTTTTTTTAATTTAAATATGTTTATGCTAATTCGAAGTTTATTGCTCCATTTTTTCAATTTTATATTGGTGCAAAATGTTCAATATCATCAATAAGCCAGGTCTTTCTATAAAAAAATCAACAAACCAGGTCAGTTTTTATCGAACTACAGTAGTGATAGTTTTTAGGATAAAGTTTACCCAAGTACCCTGTGATGTAATGCTTTTTTTATTAAGTACCACATGTTCTCATTTTTTCAGTAAAATTTTTTTAATTGACATCTTTAGTGATAGAAACTTTCCAAAATGACCCTTTTAATGACAAATTAATAAACATAATTGTTTGTTTCCAACCAGTATTGTGTGAATAGTCCCACGCGAAATTTTCGCGAAACTCATGCATTTTATAAATCTCCCAATGATATCCTCAATGCAATATAGTGTTATAATTTTTTATAACTCAAGTTTTTGTTACTGCTAAATGACAATTCGGTTATTAAAACTGTCAAAAGTATTTGACTTAATGTTAAAAATTTACCTATCAAAATATTTTGGGTATTAAAATTTAAAGCTACTAATTGATTTTTTAGAGGTTGTTAAGTTGTATTTTTTTGAGGAAAAGTTAAGTTGTATTTGGGGGTCTCGCTTTCGGCGGAAGGATCCAATCAAATATCAAAAACGGATACGTCAGATCCCCACACTGACCATAAGGGTTACAAAAAGTTAAAAAAGAAAACAGACCAAAACTTCCTCTCCCAACAGTTGTCTCTGGAAAGTCAACAAAAAATTGGGGTTTTGGAAAGTCGGTGCGAATACGGCACGTGTCGGTGGTCCACCGATTCTCCCTCATCATAACAATCCGTTATTTTATTCTAAAATAATTAATTTTTTTGTAAATAAATATATTCGTATATGTAGATATGCTTACTTTTCCAAGGGCTGATTTTAAAACCTGAACCAAAATTTTAAATTTCGTTTGATACTTGGCCACCTGAGCAATAAGTTAATTTTACTATGATATTATAATATTGTTAAATCCTTCCTATTCCAAAATAGTTATCGTAGTTTAGTTAAAATCTTACTTATATAAAATTTAGTAGAAATTTTCGTTATGCAAGATTGGACAAGCGTGAAATTTTTTTTTCTCAAGTCCATTGTTTGGTAAAAAAAAAGGGCGGTTTAAAATTCAGATCCTTAACAATAATTTTGTCCCAAGTTCATGCTTTCTGAATATTTATGTATCACAGTGTGTAGGTATAGACGTAGTCCGAGTTTATAATATTCTCATTCACATCCTTGACTGGATTTTGCAGATTTTTCATTTCAAATCTAAATTCCAAGGTTCACAAGTTCCGAGAATATCTGGATTCTATCCTCTCTTTTTTTTAATTCGAATAGTTTCAAGGGCTAACTCCTAAAATATTAAAAATATAATACTAAATCGTTGGAATTTCAAATGGATCTTTGATCGATAGCCTACTCTATGTTCAGTCAAATTCTAGAGATCCAAAATCTGCATTGTTCCATTAAAAATTTTCCGTTGTCCGGTACAATAGATACGAATCGAGTCTGCAAGTACTGATAATGATATCCCGAGATAATTACTAAATTGTTTGATCAATAAATGTTTTTCCTGGCAAACATTAGTAAATAAATAACGGTATCACTTGAGAACTGAGTTAATAAAAGGTTGGGTTATGGAAGAACAACAAGTATATTCTATCCATATACAATTATCGTAATTGAAATAGTAGAGATTACTTGCTAAACAATCTGAGGAATCCGTTACTCTTTGTCACCATAATCCTCAAATTTTTTGAATTAAATTCTAGACAAAACAACCAGTCGTCACATCAAAATCTCCGGAGACGCTTTCCTGCTACCTAAAAAAATGCTTTTGGGGAAAATATCAAGCCGCCTATTAGTTCTTATTCACCAAGTTAAATAATAAAAAACTCGTAGTTGGTGACCCAAAAAAGAGGACACGTGGTGACCGTCCCAGCGTCGTGGAAGACTCGGCATCTATCTCGACATGTGTCCGAAATCTCTAGCTACGCACCCATAGCTGTTCTTTTTTCCAATTCAACTTTTTTTTGAGGAAATTTTTTCCAATTCAACAATCTAAATGAATGTATTATATACTAAAGTATAAATTTATAAAGGGCAAATTACCCTCACATCCCTGGCTTTTGGTCACACTCTCCCTAGGGTCCCTGACTTTTGAAAAAAATTATTCCGTCCCAAAGTTTTGATGATAATAGACTATCGGGTCCCTGGAGCCGGAATATTTCATATTCTCCGGCGATACCCCATTTGAAAAGACCAAAATGCCCTTCCTTGTTAAAAATCTTCATCCTCTTCCTGAAAATCAAAACTTTTCAATTAAAAATAAAAACCAACAAAATGTATCTTCATCTCTGTCCCAAATTTTCATCTTCCTCTCCAAATCTTCTTCCCCAAATCTTCTTTAAGAGTTTACCAAGAAACTAAAAACCCACAAGAATTAAAAACCCAGAAAATAAAAACTCACAAAAACCCAAATCTTCTTCTCCTTCGTTGCTCGCCGATGAGGACGTGGATGAGAGGATGCCCTCCGCTTGGAACCGGAGCTCTCATCGGCATCATTTGTAACTCCTGGGACTGTGACTCTTGGAACACTCTCCTTCTACAGAACCTTCCTCCCGTCGACGTCCTTTGTAACCACCACGAAGGTCGAGGCGGTGCAGACCGTCCCGCCGGCAATACCAGTCCCAGCAGCGGTGCACTTGGCAGGATCCATGGGGCTTACAGGCCATTGCGAGAGTCAGAGTTTGGGGACCCTCGGGCTTGGCGGAGACGGGGATCCATGGGGCCTTCGTGGCCCACTTCCTCGTCTCCGTCTCGGCTGCCTCGTCTCTGTCGCAGCTGCCTCGTCTCCGTCCAATGCCTTCGTCTCCAGTCCGCCCCTTCAGAAGTTAGGGAAGAAGAGGACCAGAAGTGGAAAATCTGGGTTTTAGGTCTCCAACGCGACGGTGTCCAACGTTTTAGGTTTCTGGGATTGGAAATTGGATGTATTAATTGGATATTTCTGGGTTAGGAAAAAAGAGGACCAGGAATAGTTTAGTTGTACGCGATTAATTATATGTTTTTGATTGGGTTTAATTGGATATTTTTAGTATTTAGTTAATTGAGTGTTCTTGTTATTAATTGAGATGAAATATGAGGAAGAAGGAGTTGAAGGTAGAAAGAGAGGATTTTTTTGTTTTTTAAGAGAGAGGGGTATTTTGGTCATTTCAACTGGGAGTTCACCGGAGAAAAAGAAATATTCTGGCTCCAGGGACCCGAGAGTCTATTATCATCAAAACTTAGGGACGAGACAATCATTTTCCAAAAGTCAGGGACCCTAGGAGAAGGTGACCAAAGGCCAGGGACGTGAGGGTAATTTTCCCTTTTATAAATGCTTAAAAAATACATTTTATCTAAATATAATTCCTTACAATTTACAGATAGTTACACTTATTTATAATATATATAAAAACTCTTTTAGGTTGGTGTTATGATTACCTCGTCACTAGAATGAGCGTAAAAAATCTGTTTATAATTATAAAAAATGATTAATTATTATTTTAAGATTTTAAATTAGATATAAATTTTTTTTAAATTGTTTTCCTAGCAATTTAAGTACAATACGAAAATTCCCGCAAGTCGTTCTCAATAACTAACCACACTCTACTCTCACATCCGCAGGGGCACAAACTGTATTTTGTTAATAATTACATAAAACATATAATAAAAAATTTCTCGTAACAATATTTTGCGTATAACTCATGTCAAATAATTATTACCTAATTTATAAACGCATTTCAGTCTAGATTTGCTCCCTCCGCGTCTCGGTTCTCTTTTGGCACAAACTGTGCATGAACGTGTCAACTAAGTTTATGGGATGGACGGCTCTTTTGACTTTAAAATTTGGGTGGGGTGCATGAGTATATCAACCAATTATTGAGTTCCTTTTCCAACTTGTGTGGTTCCATTGCACAACATTACTTGGGTTGACGCGAAATCAAGTATGCCCGACTAAAACTATTAAATTATAACAACTTTCTACCAATTAATTTAAGTTCTCGGTGGTCACAATGTTTTAAAGATAAGGAAACTTATTTGTCATTGGACAATATACAAGTATACTTTATGGAATACTTCTATTTATCATCGGATCGTTGCCGATAGGAAAGAACAAAATACCTATAAAAAAAGATAGGAAAGAACAAAATATTACAAGATAAGGAAGAGCCGTACGTGAAGAGTGGATAGGTTGTTCATATGTAGTTAATATTAACATGTTCAATGAAAAAGCAAATGCCCCGACTTTTGTCATCAATGACAGAATAATGGCAAGTACCGAAAACTAACTCCTTTCATTGACTAATTACAGGTATTTGATTTGTTCTAATTTAATTACGATATCACGAATTCAAATCTTTAAAATGCATCAATATTAAATATTTGGTTTGAGAGTTTTGTCTCTCAAAATTTTTAACTAGTTCGAAACTAGATTAGTTAGCTGGATAGGATAAAAATGGTATCAACAAACAAAAGTTACAGATCGTGGCAGATCTGCATTGGCCGGAAACCTCGAACTCTGGGTGGAAGAGAGATTGGCGATATCTTAATTAATTAGTCCTAAGCATACGCTATTGGCCAATGGCAATAGCCGTTGACCCATATGTTCATTAGGGTTTGTGCGAAGTGATCATGTAAGCACTTATTTATTTCTGGCTGGCTGGCAGGATAATATATTATCAATCAAGTAATAATTACCAACCATACGTTCTCATTAATTTATAAGTCCTAGTTAAATTCAATTACATAAGCTGTCAATGTCAGTATCCACATACCAATGGGCGGCTCCGATTTGTTTCGGCAACATTGGACTCTCAGAACTTGTTGTTTGGACCCTTTTCTGTTGGTTCTTTTTTTATAATTAATCCAACCTAATTTTTTAGA